>CM028135.1:460293500-461522500 GCA_016271365.2 Neoceratodus forsteri | reverse complement strand
TCTTCTTGCTGTTACCTCCTCACTGACTGGCGTTTGTTACACTGTACCAATTTATTTTAGTTTAGTTTAGTCTTTGGTAACTGGTAGGCCCACTAGGCACAAGTGCCTGTTTTCAGGGGTGACCTGGAAGTACTGGGCGGTTAAGTGACTTGCTCAGACTCTCTCACGGTATGCAGGTGGAGGTTGCAAGAATCAAACCCAGGTCTGGTCTGTTGGATGTACTGAGCCTGCTCGTAGCTCATTACTCTCCAACCTCAGACTATACTGCCAGCCCATAGGCATACCCATTTCATAGGTAAGTACTGACTTTGTGTACTATATTCCAACTCATGCCCCTGCTCTCACCCCCACCCCTCCTCCTGCTCCTGCTCCCTAAGGAACAGCGATGTGTGCACTGTTATCATACCCTATAGGTCCACCTGAGCTGGTCAGGCTTCCTTCTCCCACTCTTCCCCGAACTCTGTAATTCACTTCCAACTAATACAGCATTCGTAATGCTCTCTTATCATACTCCCTTTCCTCACTCATGCACTTTTTTAGCCTCCCAGTATGCAACTTCCCCCAGCTCCCCTGAGTCTGAGCTACCCAAATGGTCCTACCACCACTCCACCTCCTCTTTTCCATTAGGGTGGATAGTCCTTCCTAAACACTTAGCATTTTCAATATTTTGCTGTGAATTTATAATCATTGTTGCCTTTCTAATTATTGTTTAACTGCTTCGTGTCCTTATGTAATCTCCTCTTTACTAATATCTGTTTAAAACTGTACTGATGTTAATGTAATTAATACCATGTAATTTATGTTTTTGTATGCTTAGCACCTTACACTGTGTAACTTTTGTATTGCTGCACTTGGTCCTCTGTACCCTTCCCCCAGGACACATCTGGAAATGCTCAGCATGTTCTTCCTGGTGAAAATGTTAAATAAATGAAAATACTGATTATAAAATGTTAGCCCCAAGAATCCAGATGATAACAAAAATGTGTCCATAAAGATCAAGTTGGCTTTATTAAAGCACAATATGGTCAAGATAACATCAGGTGATTTCTATCCACTATATGGCCAGCTAACAGATCCACTGAACCTTCAGTAATAGTGTCATTTGATAAATAAAAGGTGCTTGAATATGTTGATTGGCCCTTCTTAAGGAACATACTTCCTTGTTCTAGGTAAGGCAGATCCAATATGAATGTGTAACTACATTATGTAACAAAGCTTCTGCTGCACTTATTACAAAATGGTACATTATCACAATCCTTTGAAATAAAAAGGGGCACAAATCAAGGATGCCCCTCTCCTGAATATTCATTTTAGAAACATAGAAACATAGAATTTGACAGCAGATAAGAACCGCTTGGCCCACCCAGTCTGCCCATTTCCCTACCTACTGGATAAGCTGCAGATCCTAGTTAACCAGCAGCCTACTTCTTCCTACCCCCACCCCCCAGAATTGCCTTATGACTATACCATGCATGCTTGAATTCCACCACTGATTTTGACTCACAACCTTCCTCCGGAAGGCAGTTCCATGCATCCACAACCCTCTGTGAAAAAAAATACTTCTTAAATTACCTCTGAGCCGCCTCTAGCTTCAAATTGTGCCTCTTGTTCTTGCACACCTTTTTTTGAAAGATGCTACCCTCTTGGACTTTGTTGATTCCCTTGAGGTACTTGAATGTTTCTATCATGTCCCCCTCTCCCTCCTTTCCTCAAGGCTATACATATTAAGCTCCTTAAGTCTCTTCATATGTCTTCCGTGCAGACCCTGCACCATTTTAGTTGCCCTCCTCTGGACAGCTTCCATCCTGTCTGTCTTTGCGGAGATTGGTCTCCAGAACTGCACACAGTACTCCAGATGGGGCTGACCAGCTGTCTGTACAGAGGGATAATAACTTCCTGTTTTCTACTGGTGATGCCTCCCTATGCATCCCAGTATCCCCCAGCCCTCCTTGCTGCCCTCACATTGCTTGCCCATCTTTAGGTCATCTGATATGACTACCCCAGGTCCCTTTCCATTTTTGTTGTTGTTAGTATCTCACTCCCCATTGTGTACTCTTCCCCTGGGTTTTTGTTTCCCAGGTGCATTACCTTGCACTTCTTAGCATTGAATCTAAGCTGCCATACATTTGACCATCCCTCTAACCTTGCCAAGTCCCTTCTCATCCTTTCCACCCCACCCTGTGCATCAACTCTGTTGCAGATCTTAGTGTCATCTGCAGAGAGACATACTTTTCCTTCCAGTCCTTCCGCAATGTCACTTATAAAGACATTGAAGAGGACCGGTCCTAATACTGAACCCTGCGGTACCCCACTAGTAACCCTCCTTTCTTCTGAGTGGACTCCATTTACTATAACTCTCTGTGTCCTATTCTCCAGCCAATTCTTTACCCAGGCTGTCATCTTGGGACCCACTCCCAGGCTGGCTAACTTGTATATTAATCTTTTGTGTGGGACTGTGTCAAATGCCTTGCTAAAGTCTAGGTAGGCTATGTCCACAGCCCTCCCTGATCTACTACTTTGGTCACCCAGTCAAAGAAATCTATCAGATTCTGCCTGGCATGACCTTCCCGCTGTGAATCCATGCTGCCTAGGGTCCCTGTGCCCTCTGGCCCTAGAACCACCTCCTGTGCTCAATCAGGCTAAATATTGAGATATCTGGAATTAAAATTAAAACTGTGGAAAGCATAGTCATAACTTAGGTGGATGACATGTCACTCACCTGTGCTAACATTCATAATGTGGGGCTATTGTGCATCACATTCTATCTGTTCCTTGCAAACACTAAAATGTCACCCTTAGCAATTGTGTTTTATTGGTCATCTTAACTTAAACTTTTTAGCCACATTGACCTTGAAGATTAACTGCAAAACTATTAAATATTCTGTCATTTTGTTTTTAAGTGATATCGGCAGTTGAATAAAAACAGCTAAAGAAAACTATGTCAGTGTGCTTTTATTGAAACTCTTGCCATGTGCTGTTTATTTGCAGTACATCAAGGGTTGGTGGTGCTGCTCAGTGCAGTTTTTTTCTCCAGTTCAATAAGTTGCACTATAGAAAGCTGTCAAATTATGACAGAGGTGACAGCTGTATCATGTGCCTAATTTCTATTGTTAAATTTCTTTTTTACATAGTTTACAGCCCCCTGAGTAAAATAAAAATAAATAAAGGCTAGTTACAGAAAGCAGAGCACAGGCTAACTCACTCCATTGACGCAACCAATTGTAGGCATAAAATGATTTAAACATTTTCTTAGCAGTCTATATAGGTCATGAGCATAATCAGAATAATCTTTCATTGGATTTTGTGTGTGCAGTTGAGATCTAACTGAAATATTCTGTTATCCATAAATGGGTAATTTTAATTGCAGCAGTGACATTGATGTAATGGGAGAGGAGAAGTTCAATTTGTGGATGAGCAGACACCTATTTCTCTTATGCCATTATGATCAAGTTATCATTTACAACAGCAGCTTGCCCTGTTCATAAGTGGCTTAATCATCATGTTAGAAGTTGGTTAATAAAATTTGCAGATGATGTCAAGTTGGAGGGCAAGTGAACACAATACAAGATGCATTACAACTTACCTCAGATTTAGAGATAATTGAGAAATAGACATTAGAAAATGAGATGCAATTTAGTGTTGAGAAGTCCTCAATAATGCATATGGGTAGGGATAACAGAAAACAAGAGTATTTCTTAAATGGAAAACTAGGGAAGGTGGTAATAGTTTGGGGTCTATGTAGACCAGAACTTTAACTTTAAAGAACAACAAATTACATGATTAGAAACTGCTTCACCTCCTGTATAATGCCACTATACAGAGCATACATTAGACCCTATCTAGATTATGAATCCCCCCTCTGAAGCCTGTATTTGAGGGGGGAGGTGGAGAGGGTAGAGTGTGTGCAACAAAGAATGACTAAGATAAGGGCTCTGGGGGTATACAACTATGAAGAAAGGTGATGATTATTGGGACTGTATAGTTTGAAACAACAGAGAAGGTTGACGGGAGATCTAATGACCATGTACAGGATTACTCATGATGAGCAGCTCAATCTGAAAATTCCAAGAAACCAGAAGGCCTTATAGGCCATAAATACCAGATTAAACTGGACAATGTAGTAAAAAAAAAATTGATACAATTTATTTTCACAGCATGCAGCTAGACAGTAGAATAGACTACCCAGTGAGGTGGTGGATAGCGAGAATTTGAATATTTTTAAGAAGAAACTAGATGTACTGTATTACTGTTACAGAATGGGAATACAGGGTCCCGCTAATGCGGGTGGATGATATTAATGGGCAGTTTGCCTTCTTTCATCCTCTACTCCAGTGTGATAATCCAGTATGAAACTTATGTTTTTAGTGTTGCAGGAAACTAACATAAAAAAGGGGAAAAAAAAAATGACACAGACAGCAACTTCAGACCTGAACTTAACTATCAAGAAAATAAAAATGCACGGTATCTGACACCATAACAAAGGATACTGTGATGTCTCTATTTACCCTTGGGCTAGATGAATGGTAAAAAACTGTAGTCCATTCCTAGGGTAGTTCTGTTGCACTTTACCAGTGATGTGACTACGTAAAACATACATAGATGGCTAGGGATATATTTTTAAATTATCTTGCACATGCAGTTAGTTGCAGGGATGGGGTGGGTTACCCTGTGTTCCATTTTCTGAAACTAGCCTGTACAGGGAATAGCATGCACTATGTAAAAAAAAAAAAAAAAAAAAAAAAAATTTAACAATAGAAATTATAGATGATACAGCTGTCATCTCTGTTGTAATTTGACAGCTTATAGTGCAACCATGAACAGATGCCATATTCTATGCACTGGTAATGAAGTCACTCTTGAATGGCATAATGAATTGTGGAACCCTGGAGTATTTTGGGGGGATCTGCACTGAGCAGCACTGACTGCCCTTGACGTACCACAACCTGAAATAGCAAATGGCAAGCTTTTCAATAAAAAAACACTGACACAGTGGTTTTTAGTTGTTTTTATTCAACTGCCAATATCACTGGGAAAAAAAAACAACAGAATACTTAACAGCTTTGCGGTTTGTATTTAAACACTAACTGAAAACCTTCACTTAGCAGGTATGTTTTGAAAACCACTGTTCAGCATGTAGACTTTTTTTTTCAAAAAGTCAGTGAGTATATTTTCAAAACCTTTGATTAGGATTTCTGTTTTGAGAAAACCACTGTGCAGAATGTAGATTTTAAAAATCCACTACTCCACAGGTGGCTGCAACCAAATCTGAACCAAAGAAAAAGCAAGCACCAGCATATGGGTATCTGCACAACTTTATTGTGAAAGTGCTAATTGCAAAAGTGACAGTGCCCCTAAAGTGCTAAAATACAAACAAATAACATATTGCATATCGATTCAGACAAGGCACTAAACAACAAACTGATGGTCTGAATTTACCGGTTCTACTGAAAGCATTCTCAGGAGTTCTGGATTTATCTGACTGTTACCCTTTTAAAGTGCAGCAATTAAACTGACATAGCCATGTAGTCCATAGCAATACTAAGATATGCATGTAACTTTAAAACCGATGGAAAAAGAATGTTCATGTGAAATCTAAATACAACCTTTAGGGAAGGAAGCTAATATCACTGTATATCAAACAAGAAGTCTACATCATAGTATTTAGTGCAGGTCTTCTGTAATGAATCCTATTTTTGGGTATATATTGTTGACCAGCATAATATTACATGTTGTCAGCTAAACCCAGGCTGCTAGGTAGACTTCCCAACACCTTCCGAAACAGAACAAAGAACATGTCAGACCTACATCTATAGTTAGGGTTCAACAGTCACTTCTATGTTAAACCCCGAATTTTGCACTTTTAGTAACTTTGGTACTGTTTGACTGATTGGCATGAAATTTTGCATGCACCATTGGGGACCAAAGATCTCTTGATGTGGCAAGTTTTGTTCCAGGTGGATATGTAGATGCGGAGAGTCACAAAATGTGAAAATTACCATTTTTGAGTAAATTCTTTGTTAGGCTGTTTCTCAGAAACAGTTTGGGCATTTGGTCTAAAATGTTTAAGGTATATCTGACTTGGGTTGCAGATGAGCCTTTTGAAGGTTTGGTGAAAAATATCAATCTGTGCAAAAATTATTAAATTTCAAAGTTTCCCATTATTTTCTATAGAAAAAATTCAATTTCCCATGTAAAAGTGCTATTCCTTTCACAGATGCAGAATTCTCTTTGAGGTTCTGCCATCTTGTTTTCAGTTAGTGAGACAGAAAACTTAAATAATTTAAAGGGAGTGCTACTTGGTAAACGCCAACAGTTGTGTTTACCTAATCGAGGCCCAAGGAATCAGATTCTGGGGTCCGTGTGCCCCAGTAATGCCCAGAAACATGTTAATTTTGTTTGCAGAAGTATTTCTGCCACAAACTGAGTGGTGGTTTTGAGAAACAAGGGGAGTTTGTGCCAGAAATTGTGGCAAAATCACATTGTTTCACAAAACAAGGAGGTATGTCTTGTGGAACAGCTGCCACAATTTGTGGCAGAAATACGTACACGGACAAAATGAAACTTTTTGGGGGCAAACTGACCCCAGAATTTGATTCCTTGGCCCTGATTACCTAATTACGCTATTGTTTCACAGTTTTAAAGTCTCTAAGGGGAAAGGCAGTTGAGCCGTGCTAATACAATATATGTTCCAACAACAGTTCCAATCCCCATGTTGGCAGTAGAAGCCCCCACCCAGCATATGGGACACTGGGGGCCCACTCCCAGTGTCCTGAGAGATGTATACCCCCTAGCAGTGTGAGACACTGGGCAGCCCACTACATGTCCTGAGATATGCATCCCTCCAGCAGTGTGGGATACTGGGGAGCCAACTCCCAATGTCCTGAAATATGTATTTAATGAAAACCTTTAACAAGAAAACAGTCCCCTGACATTTCTTTAAACCTGAAAAAAAACCTGTCCTTCGTCATCCCCACCATCCCTCTCCCCATCCTGAGCCTCTCACTGAGTACCCACCACCCCACACCCCCCTTACCCTATACTTACCTTTGGAAGTTGTAGTCTGTCATCTTTTGTGGACCAGGACATGTCTGCACTCTTCAAAGCTGAACCACAAATTGAGGAATTGAGGCAAGTGCTATAACATGTATTTGAATGATGTTTTGAACTTATGTTTAGAATGTTGCCATTTTATGTATTTTTTCACCAGATTTTCAACATGTGCTTTTGGGGATGCCACCTCATGAACACTGCCACTGTTGTTTCATTAAGCAGGCCCAGAAGGTGATTTCACAGTCACTGCATGAAATCACCTTTTGAGACAGAGTAACAAAATTTCACCATCAGTGTTCATGAGATAGGGTCCCCAAAACGGCATGTTGAAAATTTGATGAAAAAATTCCTAAAAATGGCCGCGTTATGAGCGTTCCTTGAAATTTTTATATGCACACAGATAATTTTGGTAATTTTTTTTATAGTTTGACTCCAGATCTTCAACATAGCCACTTTTTCATACCACCTCATGGACAGTGCAGTTGTCATTTTTTCACATCCTGCAAGAAACATGTTTTTGCACCTGTGGCATTTAGTGGCATTTTGGCACAGATTTTAACATTTTTGCCTACCAGGTTTGTGAGGTGGGGTCATAAGACTGTTCAAAATTTGGGTTCAAAGTATGAAAAAATGCCAAAGTTATGACCATTTATTTCAATTTTGCTACACCCTCTCATAACTTCAAAAATCAAAAATATTTTGACCCCAGATTTTCAACATAGCCATCTTCATAGAATCATAGAACTTGATGTCAGAAAAGGACCTCCTGGTCCATCTAGTCTGCCCCTTTACCCCCTAATCTTCCCTCTCTCTCCCTTAAGGTGCCTGCCTCCACTCCCCTGTAGCCCCATGTGCTTGTCCCATGCCCTCTTGAAACCCAACACAGTCTCAGACCCCGCCACCTCCTCTGGAAGCCTGTTCCAGGCCTCAACTACCCTATCGGTGAAGAACTGTCCTCTCATGTTGCCTCTGTAATGTCCCCCCTGTAGTCTAAAGCCATGCTCCCTTGTTATGGTGCCTTCCTTCTTGTGGAATAATTGTCCCAGGTCCACTTTGTTTATCCCTTTGACCTATTTATAGGTCTCTATCATGTCCCCTCTCTCTCTCTTCTATTCTCCAATGCATAGAGCCCCAATTCCCCACATCTCTGGTCATATGATTTGCCCTTCAACCCTTGCACCATCTTGGCCACTTTTCTCTGGACCCTTTCAGTCAGATCTGACTTTGCAAAGATATGTTCTTCAAGAACTGGACACCATACTTGGTGCGGTCCCTGTGGCTTGCTGGGGCATGGGACCTCTCCTTCTGTAATTGAGTCCACTGCCTATGCTTACTAGCTTTCCATATGCCCCTCCTACTGTGCTGGTACACTGCTTCCCACCTTGAGGTCACTGGATTACTATCCCAGATCCTGCTCTTGTTCCGTAACCTGACCCCTTCCCCAAGTGTGTAACCTACCCTCTGGTTTCTGAGCCTCGAGTGCATAACTGCACACTTCTTGATATTGAATTTTTGCCAGGTCACCACCCACCCTCCAGTGACCTCAGGTCCTGTCTCATGTCTTCAACACCCCTGAAGCATCAAACCTATTGCAGATTTTCATAGCATCCACAAAACGGCTACACAACACTTCAGTCCTTCTGAATATCACTTATGTAGATATTGAAAAGGAGTGGTCCCAGCACTGCCCTGGGGCCCCTGTCATCACCTGACCTCTCTTGGAGTGCACCCCATTTACTACCACCTCTGGCTTCTATCTGCCAACCAGTTTTCAACCCATCTAGCTATTTTGTCCCCCACTTTCATACTTTCCAGCTTGCTGACTAGCCTTCTGTGGGGTATGGTGTTGAAGGCCTTACTGAAATCCACATCCACCCCGGTAGATGACCTGCATTACTCAGTCAAAGAACTCGATTAAAATTGACTGGCATGACCAGCCTTTTAGAACCCATGCTGTCTGTTGTCCAGCAGTCCATTTCCCTCCAGTTATTCTGTCATCCTTTCCCTGAAGAGTGTCTCCATGACCTTGCCCACCATTGTGATGAGGATGACTGGGCTATATTTCTCCCTCAACTTCCTGCTTCCCCCTTTGTGTATTGGTACTACTGTCACCACCCTCCAGTCCTCTGGCACCCATTCAGAATCCAGAGACAGATTGAACAGCCTTGCCAGTGGGTCAGCCAACTCCTCCTTCAGTTCCTGGATCACTCTTGGATGCAGCTCATCTGGTCCCATGGCCTTGTCCACTTTCAACCTGCCAAGTTCCTCCCTAACCCTTTCTGCATGGAAGGGTCTTGTGTCCACCCCTGTGCTCACCCCCTCCTCCTTAACTCTGGTTCCCTGCCTTACCTCTACCTCATAAATACCAAGCAATAGCACCTATTCAGCTCTTCTGCTTTATCCCAGTCCTTCTCTAATGGCTCCCCTCCTTCCCCCATCAGCCTTGCGAGCCCCTGGCCAGTCTTCCTCCTATCTCCTACATATCTAAAAAAAATCTTATCACTTCTCTTGGCCTGTTTTGCCATCTTTTCTTCCATGTTGGCCTTAGACCTCCTAATTGCCTTCCCTACTAGCCTCCTCATTTCCCTACAAGTCCTTCTGTCCTATTCTTTCTGCATTCTCTTGCATTCCCTAAGCACCCTCCTCCTGATCCGACCATCTTCACCATATCCTAATTGAACCAGAGTGGCTTCCTACTTCTAGTGCCCTTCCTAACCCTCCTTATACACACTTGTGTGGCCTCCCTAACCCTGTCCCTAATAACTCCCCATAATTCTTCCACTTCATTTATTTCCCATGCTTTCCATCACCTCCCTCACTAACCTCATCTTTTCAAAGTCTGCTTGCTTTAAGTCCAGCACTGTTGTGTTGGTTTGGCTCACAACCTTCCCTGCTCATACTTTGAACCTGATTGTCCTGTGGTCACTTTTACCCATCTTCTCTCCTACCACCACCTCATCGACATTCTCCCCATTCATCATGACCATGTTCAGCAGATTGTTCCCCCTAGTTGAATCACTGACAAACTGTTGAAAGAATGCCCCCTGCAGTGCCTCCAGAGCCCCCCCTGCTTCTGGCCAAAGCTGCATTTGAGATGGTCCAGTCTACATCTTAGAGGTTTAGGTCTTCCCCAAGTGTTTTCCCCTGGAGAGTCATCCTGACAATGACTTGTGACATCACCCTGTCCTGTTCTTCCTCTTGCATGGGTGGTCAGTAAACAATCCCTAGTCTTGGATTCCTCTGTCCTTCCACTCAGCGTCAACCGAAGATGTTCAGTTCCCCATCCTCCTCCTGCCCCACCATAACCTTTAAATCTTCCCTGATATATAAGACTACTCTCCCCCCTTGTCTCTTCTGTCCTTCCTGAACAATCTGAAGCCAGGAATAGTCTCCCACATGTGATAGTCCATCCACCAAGTTTCTATGATTGCAGTTATGTCCAGTTTGTCGTGTAAAATGATGGCTATCAATTCATCCATCTTGTTTGCTAGGCTCCTAGCATTAACCACCAATCCCTTCACCATTGTTCCTCTGCCTCTGCTTTACCCAAGGACATGCCTGATCCTAACTCAGCATCCCTTCCCGGGGGGTCCCTAAGGCCCCCCATCTCAGCCATAGTACGGTGTGACTTAAGTTCCAGCCCCCCCTTTTTAGTTTAAATTATATGTCCTTTCAAAGAACTCCTTCAGCCTGCATTTTAGTGTGGCTGTACTTCTTTGTTGAGGTGTAGCCTTTCTGGGGCAAGGAGACTCATCATCCCATGTTGACCCCCAGTCTCTTACCATCCCATATCCCATTTGCCTACACTATCTCTCTAACCAACTATTGAATTCCTTTATCCTTTGCCTCCTCTCTGTACCATCTCTAGGTACTGGCAACACCTCTAAAAAGGCTATAGATTTGAAGCATAGCCCCCTTACAGAACCCAGGCAGGGTCTTAAATCTCTCCTGTACCTCCAGGAGACTGTTGCCATCCAGGTTGTTTGTTCCCAAGTGGAACACCAGATGCAATTTCAGTTCTGTTCCTTACCCTATGTGGGAATGTGGTGGATTACCTCCAGCGCCATCACCCCCAGCATGCACGCTACCCAAACTGCACTATTTTGCCCCCCCCCAACTTGATTACCTTTGATCATCACCAGTCAGTATCACCTTGCCCCCTTTCTTCTTCTGGTTCACTTGTGTCCCTGTTCTCCTTCCCCGAGCTGCCAATGTCTGTTCTACCTTCCAGTCTCTCACTGCCCACCCTCCTGAACCTTGCCTTGCTCCCCAAACCCTTAACCTCCGATATCTTCTTCCTCACCTCTCTGTTGACTTCTACCACTATCTCTGTCACCCTTGCCTCCAGCACTCCTCTCCCTTGCCCCTCCATATGCCCTATCCCCTGCCACTGAACTACTGGATAGGCTCGAGAGTAGCTAGCCTCTCCCAACTCCTTTACGGCGTGATCATTCAGTCCGTGCAACCCTGTGTCCCTCTGATCTCCATGATCCCTCGTCATGCCATCATCCTGCTTCCTTTGTTTCTCTACATAGACTTCCTGTAGGTCTCTTGCCCCTGGGATCCAGCCTTCCTCCTTTCTTCCCCCTCTTTCTCCCTTACCATGTGTACTCCACTCCCAGCTTCTCTTACCCTATTTTCCCTAACACCTCTGTTAGTCCTGGTGCTCTTCCCTGTCCCCCCTTGCTTTGTCCCTCTTTTGCATCCTTGGCCCCCGCTTACTGACCCCTCTGCTTCTTCTGAGGCCCCCTCCACCCTGGTGTCCGCCAGCGGCAAGTACCTGTTTCAGACAGGAATACTCCCGGCATGCTGCCTACCAGCATTTCCTTCCAGTGAGTTGAGTCCTCCTGCCATGGTCCTTTGAACCCTTTTTCCACTAATACAAGCAGCTCCCACTCTCTGCCAACCTTCACTCTCCTTCCAGTCCTGTCTCGAGTCCCTTTCCTCTTTCTGCCCCCAGACCTGGCCTGACCTTTCTCGGTTCCAGCTGGTTCCTCCTGCTCCCACCTTTTGGACACCATCCTCCCCATGTGTCACACAATGATCTTTTCCACTATGGAATTAGAATGAGAATATTGTTATTCTAGGTCCAGTATTCGGACTTTGGGTCTGTACTGGCAAGGTACATTAGTTAGTGTGTCAGTGAGCTGATTATAGTGATTGATCTGAGGTAGTGCTGGGATAACATCACTGTTGAAGGTAGCCTCCTGAACAATTCGGGACACAGGATTGTTTCTTGCTATTGTATAATAAGATATGGCATAAATCGGATACTGTATGCCATGGCCCCTATGAATCTATCACAGATATTTACCCTTGTTCAGTTTAAATTGTTGACATTACTTATGGCTTTGCCACTGATGATGTCATAAGGTCAAACTGCACTTGATGAGGGTGACTATCAGTGGTATTTGCATTAAAGGCCATGGTGGTATTTATGTCTGTCTGCCTGTCAACATAAGCACAGTTTATGGGATATGAGATGTGCCGACTAAAAGTATCACATTTATTTTTATCTACAGTTTTGGTCTCTGCTATCTCATGAGTGAGATTGTAGAGGTCTTGCACAGCAAATAAAACTATTTTTAGCTAGCTCATGGCACATGTCATTTATACAACATAACTGTATATCAAGCTTAAAACATCTAAATAAAATATCTGATGTATAGATCCCTTTACTAGTCATATGTATTTTTATCCAGTTAGTTGGGTTGGCATGATTATCTTCACAGTATGGTATAACCACACACACACACACACACACACACACACACACACTGATCTAGATCAGACCTACCACACACATGTAGGAGCTGACATTGGTCTTCTAATTTAGTCTTGTAAGCTTCAAGTCAAGCCACAGACTAAAGTGCACTGTGGATTTGCTGGTGGATGTGTGTGTGTGTGTGTGTGTGTGTGTGTGTGTGTGTGTGTGTGTGTGTATGTATATATATGTATATATATATATATATATATATATATAACACAGTTGATATAGTTTACTACAGGAATCCCTTCTGTTTTTAATCACCCCCCCCCCCCACACACACACATTCCCTAATAAGCACTCCAATTCCTCATATTGAAATCTGGCTGATGTAGAATACATGGCAACAGGCAGTGTACTCCTGTCTATTTGAGTCCTCCTTCCTGCTCCTGACTGCAATAAATTGAAAGAAAATGCCGCAATATTTATTTAGAGTTTTCCATCAATAAAAAATCTACATTGTTGGGACTAATAGTCATGACAAAGACATTCGGTCTGATGGTTAATGATGTAAAGCCATGCATTCAGAACCTTGTCAGCCAATCACAATGAAGTAAATTCTACCATTTGTATAATTAGTTGTGAAAGGGCAGGTTTGCTTTTGATTTTAATATTATTTTTATGTAGAATGTGTGCACCTAGACTATCCTCTTTAGGATATTAATCTAGTACCCAGTGGGTCTGGGAGGGTGAAGGTGACAACAGCAGGGTTGGCATAGTTTCTTATTTACATGTTAATATATTTACAATTTCCTGGTTTAGATTATAATTATTTAAAATGCATGCAGATATGTAAAATAAGCAACAGTAATAAGACAGTTTATTTAATATTTGATAACTGGTGGGGGCACATGAGAAGCAGCTGCCTGTTTTTAAGGGAGACTCAGATGGCAATTAATAAATACTCTTGGGTTACGGAAGCTGATGTCTTTGGTGGGGGTAAGGTTAAAGTAGACATTGAGAGGTGGAGGGAAAAAGAAGGTGAAGAATGAAGAAAATTTTACTGTGGGTGGAACTGCACAAATCTGGTTGTGGCAATGTATACACAATAACATTGCTAATTTGGCCTACACTAATGGAGTTGCAAGTGTAACTGGAGCATACCTCTCAACTGTCCCTGATTTTTGCCTCAAAATTTTACTCTGTCCCTCCTAAAATTGTGTTTCGTGACCAAGCAGCAGGGCTTGTAAGCAAATAATGTCAAACATTAAAGTTACAGACTTGTTCTTCCTTAGAAAATGCATTTTACACTAAGCCTACCACTACACTAAGCCGTTCTACCAGCTTCCTGAATGGATAAGATCAATTTTGAAAATGTGTCCCTGATTTTGGTCCTTTGTCCCTGATTTTTTTAAGCCTTGTCCCTGATTTACGAGGCAGGAGGTTGAGAGGTATAAACTGGAGTAACATAGAAAGTGGAACATGGCTTTGTAATGGCTCCAGCAATATGCATTGCTGACCACTAGTAGCAAGCAACAAGTATGATGCATACACATATCATGAAAAGCTGGAAATATGTTTAACTATTATAGTAATATATTGTAGCAGAAACTATTAGTGATGCAAAGGGCAACTCTGATTATCCTGAAATATTCAGTGTTTTTTTTTCATAACGTGAAATACATACTATGCATAGAAATGTCTACCTAATTTTCAGCAGTTTCATCACTTTTCTTGTGGTAATGTATCTTCTTTTTTCTTCTATTTAACTAGTATGAAAACCAAGCACTTATGTTTGGCAAGTGGGGCACAACTGGCCTTGTGGGACAACACAAGTTTTCTGATGTAACCGGCAAAATCAAGCTCAAGAAGGAAAGCTTCCTACCTCCAAAGGGCTGGGAGTGGGAATCTGATTGGATTGTGGACCCAGAAAGAAGGTCGGATATTAAGAACAGCAACTATTTCTAACATTAATTTGTTACATTATTGGTTAGCATATTACTAAGATTTTATATTTAAACAGTAATAGTAGTTCTGGTTTTAATTTGTTGCTTTTCATTTAGTTCCTTTTTATCTGCATATCCAGGGGATTGTAACTCCTGTATGAGTTGGGGCATGTATAATTTGAGATTAATAAATCTGATGTTTGCAAGTCTTCAGACAAGCCTAAAAAGGATAGGGAAAACTGAAATCCATCCATTAGGGAACAGAGTCACACTGTGAACAGGCTCCCCATCTTCCCTAGAAGACTATCTACAACACCTGTCCCCCACATACTCACTGAGATCTGTGGACTTCCAACCTCTCATTGAGCATCAGTCCTCCACTGTCCTGGGGAAACTGGCTTTTGCAGTCTATGGGCCCTATGCACGAACAAAAATGTTGCCTACTTACTGCGTATCCAAGGCATGTAGGCAACCTTAAGTGTGAATGCCACACAGCGGAGGTCCCCTGGCTGCATTCACCAAGGCTATGCAAGGCACGTATCAAACCTTGTTCCATGCACATGCAAGCCAATTGTCAGGATGCCAGTATTTTTTTAAAACATATTTTGTTAGTAAAAAACAGCCGACTAGCAGCCTGACATGTTTCAAAGTTTTCTCCTTTTTCAAAGGCTCTGCAAGGCACGTAAGCATCCACCTCACTAGCCCCATGGACAACTCCGTGCTGAGGGTGTGCCTGCACTATGTGGCATTCACTAAGCCACATAGTGCCAGGCACGAGAGCACCGGGTTACACCAGCCAGGACCCATAAGAACCCAATGCATGCCCCTGTGTTCTTCCAGCCAGGCGCTGTGTACTGGGCTATGTACCACTGCTGCCCCAGCCCACTATGCTGCTGGGGAGGGCTGGGGCAGCAGGTTGGGCAAGTGCCCGGCAAGAGGCAATTTCTTGCTGCTTTATGCAGCTTGCCCCTGGGATGTGAACCCACTGCATAAGTGCAAGGGATCCACTGTGGGACCTGGGACAGGCATCCAATTGGATGCCCACCTGGGTCCGTGGCTCAGCCTCTGACCACCTTGCATGACCCAGCATGCCAGGAGGGCAGGACCACAGACAGGCACCCCACAGGTGCATGCGGACATGCATACTGTACACAGAGTACCTGTCTGGGCCACTTAGGTATGCATGTGGGTATGCGCTTAGGCATGTGCCTTATGCCCCAATAGTGCATAGGGGCCAATATCTCAATCTACTGGAACTCCCTTACCCCAGAACTACATTTCTCTCCCAGCCACCAGATTTTCTGTAAACTCTAATGGACTCACTGTGTCCACCTGGCCTTGTTTATGCAAGTGATGTAAAGACTAGCTTCTCACACTACTTTTGCACCTCGGGCACAGTATCTCTGACATGTATTCTTTTATACTGAATGTTGCTGCATGCTGTATATCTGATGTCACTGTTTGCTGACTAATCTTTTTGTTGCATCACTGCCTATTTCATGTCCACAAATTGTAACCTTGTGATGATGTTGCTCTAATTTTGCTTTACTATTCGCTGCATGTCAGTGTTCCTGCTGCTAGTCTGCAATTCTACCAGGCCATGCTTGAAAATAGGCATATGTATGCATAGTGTATTTTACTTTTTTATTTTTTTATTTAGTTGTTTTAACCAGGTATAGCACACTAAGCTGAAAGCTTTTTTACAGGAGCGATCTGGGAGCACAAGGAGGTTAAGTGACTTGCTCAGGGTCACACAGTATGCAAGTGGAAGCTGTGGGATTCAAACCCAGGTCTGGTCTGCTGGATGTCACCAGATTTGCAGTTCAGAGCCTCGGACCACTGCACTATACTGCCTTCCGGTACCTACTTGGTACCTGGCATTGAGGGTTGAGGTGCTGCAGTGCCACATCTCAAGCCACGCTGGCAACCTGGGTTTGAGAGCAGACTCAGATTACCGAGGGTTGGCCGGGAGGGGGGGTGCGGACTTGGATAAAGCTGCAGACAGCTCTCCTTTCCCTGGAGGGTGGAATTGCACTGCACAGCTTTGGCGGCCCCTAGTGGAGATTGATGGCTTGCTGTGCAGTGCACGTCTCAGTGGGGTATGGTGGTTGCAGTGGATGAGTGCAGGAGCATGCCTACACTGTGCTGGGTGTCATTGCACATCCACATCACTGGGAACACCATACAAGGAAAAGACCCCTGTCATTGGTAGGTGAAGGTGAGTCCAGTGGTTGCAGCTCACATCCATTGCTGGGCACCAATACATTCCCTTCGGTCCCTTCTCCTACTTGTAGTAGCCCACTAATACTGTAGATGGAGCACCAGAAAGGATTGTGGCGGTCCTTCCCTGGGGGGACTCGGATCTGGGGGGGACAGGGTTAGCTACGCTGGAGGAAGGGTGCTCCTCACCAGAGTAAGGATGTCTGGGTTTTAGGTCAGACGGGCAGAGCCAACAGACTGCGAGGCCATTGATGAGGGAGATTATACAATGTCAATGAAATTTCCTGGACTCTGATTGGTCAGTGTGTGCCTCGGACAGTGATGATATTAAGCTATAACATCACTGTATTAAGTCCAGGCACACACATATGACCGCATAACACAAATCATGCTACCAGTCCTAGAGACACTGCTGCTGTGAAGCCTCATTAATCCGTGACACTTTTAGCGCCAGGCGGCCTCTCATTTTCTAGGCTCTCACATTAACAACAGCCACCGCAATTGAGTCGCGAGAATTGAATCAACAGATTTCCGCCAGCATTTCGTATCAAACCATGGGGTTTGAGTAACTCGCCAGACCATCCTGAAGCAGTTTCAAACAGTCCCGCCTGCTCTCGGCTCATCGCAACTCAAAGACAATGCAAATCACATAAAACTACCAGCCTCATTGACATTCGCAACTGTTAGTTGCTTACCATGCTCCACAGCTACTTTCGAAGACATTCAAAACTGAAACAAAGCTGTAAGCCCAGCGAAGCGACATTCAACGTCCCTCGCGTCACGCAGAAACCTCAATGACAAAGCGCTTCAGCACTGTTCACACAGCATCAGCAAGCAACAGCGCCACCAGTGGTACCAAAATAAAAGGATTTCTTTTGAAATGTGTACTTACTCACAGAAAAATCTAATAAAATAAATAAAAACATACTTTTTTTTTTAACACAACCGATCTATTAGATAATAGCTATTAGGCACTCTAGGGATGTGTTAATATCGTGGCACGTCACTCCTGGTGGGATGCACTGCTCGCTGCTGTGCTTCAACCCACCCCAGGAGTGACGTTATTACACGATAACACACACCCTGTCGTGCCTTATTGCTTAAATAAAAAACAGAGTTCGAAAGGAAAAAATAAATAAATATCTAGGGCAGAGAAAGTAACATACAGAAGTTCCTGAATACCAGAAATAAATTGCAGTTTACCCATGATTAAATAAGAAATAGTATTTATATTTAGGGTGTATTCGTAATTTCAGTACAGTTTAGATTAACTAAGTTGCTTAGGCAACATAAAATTAGTTCAGATAATCTGGAGTTTGTACAACTGGGACTAAAATACTTTTAAGTGGTGTTCACTTAGAAGACGTGCTACCAGTTTAATGTAGGGAGATTCATATAAACAGGGTTTTGTTGGCATGAGACCGTATTCTGCAATGCTGGAGAAAACATCTCCCTCCACAGGTAATCGGGGTAGTCTTATGGTCACCCCCCCCCTTGCAGATAAGGAAGGAGGCAGAAGTTAAATTGGACATACTGTAGGTGGATAGGTCCAGTGGCAGCAGTTGGGGGCATGTAAATACCTTATCCCCAAATATTTGGCTGAATATACTGTTCGGGCTTCAGGTATTTGGGATACATTTAGAAATTAAAAGAAGGAAATAAACAGCTCCCACCCTCCTTCCTTGCCCACATCCTTTAAAATATACTAGACCCTGCCCTCCTCAGAACCACATCCTGCCCCCTTACCCTAGCACTTATATTTTGAAAAAATATATATTTTTAATTATAACACTAGTGATGGGTGACCAGCACAAATGCTCCACAGCCGGCCACTGCCTATCAGCATTTTCAAGCACTTCAACACCCCAGCTCGACAGCAATAATAGCTGCACACTCTCACCTCTATCCACTTCTGCAGGGCGAGTGAAGAAGTCTGACTGACACAGCACACCCTCCTCCATGGCTAGCCTTCTTCTTCTTAATGAAAGACTCACGTATTTAGTATTAGTAAGCCAGCTGATCATTTGATCAGCTGGTTTTAGCATGCAAGCAAGTGTGCAACCACTTTCATTCAGAAGGATGTGGGCGGGCTGTGGTGACTTTCTTCATCACCCTTTGAAATTGGGTATGGATGGGTGAGGTGAGTGTGCTGCTGCCACGGTTGAGTGTGGGGGGGACTCACTTAGTGCTTACAAAGTGCTGAAAGTTGTGGCTGGCTGTGAACTGGGTAGGCGTTGGTCATTAATCTACAAGAGTTGCAAAACAAACAAAAAAAAATATTTAATATATATCAAAATGTAGGTGTTTGGTGAGCAGAGGGGTGGGATGGGGTTCTTTTTAACTTTTTCTCGCCCTACCCACTAGGGCATCTCTCAGGGTCCCTCTCATGGCATGCAGCTTTGGACCGCCCACCTGAACCACCACTCCTCGACAACTGTATCTGTATCGGGACTCCCATCTCTCCCAGACCTGATGGAGAGGCTTAGAGTCCCCAGAGGGTAGAGTCAGGGGTAACGGCTAGCATTGGGCATATGAGCCTTGGCCTCTGGAGTTCGCTGTCGCCTCACCTGGTAGGCAGGTTTTTTTTACCCTGCTTGTTACGCCCTCGATCCCCCTCCCCCCAGAGCTTGGATGTGCAGTGGTTTCTGATGACACCTGCCACAGCTCTGTCCCACTACATGCTGCCCTAACATGTGCACTGCCTCCAGTCTCCACCAGGGACCACTGCAATGATGGACAAGCCTGGATCCCACCCCAGAGGGAGGAGAGATATCCTCTGGATGCTCAATCCTCTCTCTCCCCTGCCAACCCCTAGTGGCCCGGGCTCATTCCCAAACCCAGGTCACCAGGGTGGCGCGAAGTGTGGCGTCCAGCACCTCAACCCTTGGGCACCATGCTGGTCATTCTGTTCTAACTGAGGGTGGGGAGCTGGTATATTTTAAAGGATCTGGGCTGGAGGAAGGGTGCTTCTTCACCTTTTTTGTTAAGATAGCACTTCGTGAATAGGGGATGAAGAGTACCACTATTCTTTATTCAGATCAGAATAACAAGTAGTATGCTATTCATGATATTTGGGAAATAATATTCATTACTTGCACAACCTTAGTAGAAGTCAGTTCAGAATGTTATCTCCCAAGATTCTCTAAAGATCCCTAGAAAAAAAAATCCCTGGGGCTGCCTCTGCTACAGGAAATCTCACAAAAATCTCCTTAGAGATCTCATGAGAGTTTTGGAAAATAATTTACCAAATCGACCTCTGCTACTGTACTGTTCTGTACATACTGTAGTTTTTGAAAGATGAAATGTGACTTAGTGGCCCATTTAGTTCACCACCCTGTTATCCTAACAGTAATAGCCTGAATATCTTTTCCCTTCACGTCACTATCAAGCCTAGTTTTAACATTCTGAACACTAGCTCTGAACTTCTCGCCTCCTCTGACAGTCCATTCCACAGCCAGCTGTATCACTCCTTGGGTGAAAACAAATTCTGTGCATACTTTCTTATTTACTCCCCTTAGCTTGAACTTATGCCTGCTCCTTGTGCGACCCAGAATTCTGCTAAACTGGTGGTCTAAACTTTCTCTATATGGCATGTTTTCTAGCCCTCTAATCATAGTTGTAACTCTGTGGCAGATCTTTTCCGTCTCCTTTGTTTTCTTTCTGTAATGTGATGCCCAGAACTGCACACACTACTCCAAATGGGATCTAACCAGTACCCTTTCTAGTGGCATTATCACTTCATTTTCTCTATGCTGAATCCCCCTTGTGATGGAACCGTGCATTCTGTTGGCCTTAATGGCTGCTGCCAAGTACATTTTGGACATTTTTAATGATGAGTCTAATAAAATTCCTATATCCCTCTGCTGTACTGCCCCTCCTAAACTTTTCTGTTTAATCCATAAGCACATTTTTTTTGTTTCTGGCCTCTAGGTGCATTACTTTGCATTTCTTAGCACTGAACTGTATTTGCCACCTGTCTGCCAAACGGCCTAGTTTATTTTGGTCCTGCTGTAATTGTTCACATTGGTCCTCATGGTTGACCACTCTTAGCTTTGTGTCAGCTGCAAACTCCACTAAATAGGCACTAGTCCCCAGTTCTAAATCATTAATTAACAAATTGAAAAGAAGCAGTCCTAGAACTGACAATCCATAATAAGTGTCCCTCCCCTTCCTGCTTACCAATTTTAAAAGTGTTACAATGGGGTACCTTGTCAAAACTTAAGTCCAACTTTACTAAGTCTAGAGAATACCCCTCTAACCTTTTGTTACCTCATGAAAATGTAATTAAATTAGTTTTAACAAGACCTCCCCACAAAACCACGTTTACTATCAGTATTACCTGTGTTCAGTAAAATGTGCCACCAAGGCAACCTTACAAATAGCTTGTAACGTTTTACCTACAACTCTGGTCTAAATAACTGACCAGTAGATTCCAGGATCTCCCCACAAGGGCACATTTTTATTCATTTTTTTATTTATTGGTAACCAGATAAGGCCAACTGGGCACAAGGCTCATTTACAGGAGTGACCCGTGAGTACTGGGGAGGTTAAGTGACTTCCTCAGGGTTACACACAGTATGCAAGTGAAGCTCATGGGAATTAAACACAGGTCTGCTAGATGTACCAAGCCTGTTCACAGCTGATTGCTGTAACCTTTAGTCTGTACTGCCATCTTACCTGCCCCGTTTCTAAGGACTTTAAAAAAAAAAAAAAGAAAAAAGTTGCCTCGACAGTGGCAATTCCTCTTAGTTTCATTAGCATTCTGGAGTGTATAATGTTAGGGTGCTAGTGTCTTGCCTGCATCTACCTTATCAAACTATTTTGTCACCAGATTTGTTGTAATTTCCACTTGACTACATAGTTTTGGCCTCCCTCGGGGCCCTCTGTTCTTCTGTGGCACTTCGTCCCCAAGTTTTGCAGCAGGGCTCTTAAACATTTGTTGCTGTTTTGTTTCACGTCTGTGGCTGGAATTATACATTTCTGTGGTGTAGTCCTGTCTTCCCATTGGCTAACATGTAGAGCTATGCAGAATGTAAAATTTCATTGGTAGAATTCAAGCAGAATTATCATTCTGATTATACAGCATTACGGAATTTCTATGAAATTCCAACAACATTTTAATTTCTGTTGTTTTGGTCTAATTACAAAACATCATCCAAATGTTTGCAACCTAGGTCTGTACCACATATATAAGTATACCAAACTGCGGATTCCTAACGTTAAAGAGCAGGTATTCACTTAGTTTGTATTTTTTTTTATTTACAGGTTTCAAACTGTCCTGTTAGAGATGTGCCCTACCTATAGTGTTGTGTTTCTTTATTCAATTCTGTTCTTATTTCTTTCAGCTTCCAGAGTTGTATGTTTCATTAAAGTAAGAAAAACTGACCCATTTTGAAAAAATCATCACCACCTGGAATGCAGAATCAGCAGTGAAAGTGACGTTAATTAAAGATAAAACACTGTTGATTCTGCTTGTCTTCTCCATGCACATGTCTTTTATTAGTGTGGTGCCCCCACATGCTCATCCATGTTTGTCTGATGGACAGCTTTGGACTCTGACAGTCTGGGGTGAATAGTGTGAGCAAATTAGTACTCTGTCTGATGTAAAACAGCGTTAAATAAAAATCTACTCAGAAGTTGTTTTATTCCCTATTTTTGTTTTGGATGTCAGGTATTGCAGGCAGTCCTAATAAACTGAAATAGTCTTTTCATTTATTCAGAAATCCCACAGTTGTCACAGGTTAGTGGTGGCACTGTTTTAATGTGTAGTTGGTATCACACTCCATAGTGAGTGTATAAAATATGAACTCTGTGTTGATATTTGCTGAACAGAAATGGTGCACTGGAGTTTAAGTTGTATTTTGCTTATGTTTTATTGACATTGCTGGTAGTGGTTTTGGTGGGGTAGTGATCGAGAGAGAGAATGTGAGCAATGGCATGAGTAATCCTGTCACAGCTTTCATCGTCCTACGAGATGTATATGATTATTTTTCCCTTGCTCCTCCTCATGGATATTGTCATCTTAGTAGCCTTTTGCTCATAATGGATTTGCTATTTGCTGAAATGATTGCAAGCAAAGCTTTTGTGAGCCACTGGGTGTGGGTTTTTAAACTTATTTTCTAGGGACATGGATATGTTGTTCATCCACACTTATTGGCAGGTATCCTTGCCGCTTTAAATCTTGCCAGAAGGTCTTCAAGCTGGCTCCTCCCACTCACCCGGGTGGTAAAACACTCGGCTCCACCCCATGACTCCAGATCTTCCTTACTGCTTGGAAGCTCAGGTTCCCTCCTTCACGCTCTGCGTATAAGACTGGTTCCTATCTCTTCGGTTTACCCGAAATTACTTTTAAGGTTTTCAACACTTCGGTCATTTATCTCCCTCGCGACTGCGATGGACACATCGACTCGGTTTCTGGAGGTGCCCTTGTGGGCGAAGATGTCTCCGGACGGACCCGCACTCCACGTCGTCCACTGCTGGGCCTCGAGACGACCTGCAGGCTTGCGACCTGTGCTCTTCTTTCTCGGCCTACGTCCTGGAAGACCATGCCGCCCGTTTACAGCTTGGGCGGCCTGAAAAACGTTTCCCTCTGGTAAAGTCGAAGGAGGCCCGGTTGGTGGTTTCCGCGGTGGTGGGCTCGGCGGAACAGCTTGAGCATATGATCGCCCTCGAGAGGAGGTGGCGCAGGCCACATCTTTGTCTTCCTCGGCCACGGCATTTATCCCGCTCTCACTGGGATCCTCCTATTCAGCTTCTTTTAAGGAGCTCTGTCTCTCCCTCTCCACTAAGGGAGAGGGACCAACATCTTCAGGGCCTTCCTCTCAGTCCAAGAAGAAGGACCACAAAGGTAAGTCCCTCCGTTGACGCTCTTGGGAGTGGGAGAGGTCCCCCTCACTGAGTAGTCTACCTTCAACTTCAGTCGATCCTTCAGCTTCGGCCACTGGCTTCATGGCGTTCCCATCAGGTCAGTTGACCAAGAAACCCGTCGACGCAGTCGAGATTTTTCTCGACCCATTGGATGGGCTGTCGACTGGTGAAGCCGAAATCCCTCACTCCCCAGTTCCCCCGGCGGTGGTTGAGGAGTCCGTGGACTTGTCCATGCCTCGGTTCCGGAGTCCACGGTTGAGCCCTCTGAGCCGAGGGGGCGGGTTTCCCGAGCTAGCCCGTACCCTCCTCGGAAAACCGAGGTTCGAGGTGTCAGTCTCGGACTTCTTCCGGTCCAGCCGATCCTGCCCGTACAGGCGGTCTCGGTACCATGGCAAGCGCGCGCTTGTCCTCATCCTCCTCCTCGGAGGGGAGGAGAGGCTGACATAAGTTGCATCAGCGATAAGAGGACCTCATGTGGCAGCTTCTTCTGTCTGGGAGTAAGCCGATGTCGTCGCCTTCCCCGGCTATTAAGTGGCTGTCACCGGAGCGGCCGAGGCACCCCCTCGCCTTAGCCGAGGTGCCTACTTCTAGGCCTGTTGCTCGGCCAAAACCAGCTGCCCCACCGATTCTGGTGGAACGTCCGCCTCCACAGCCATTGTTTGGGGCTTCAACCAGAAGTTCTCGGTTGGCCCAAGGTCTGCCCCATAGGCTGTCTGTCACCCTCACTCCCGATCGCCCTCGGCAGGTGGAGGGTGGTTCAGGCTCAAGGCAGCTATTTGCGGACTCCTCCGAGTCTGACGACGATTCCTCCCTGTTCTCCAGGCGGGTTGACTTGGAGTCCTCGGGAGGTCAGTCTCTGGATGATAGCCCCTCGTCCTTTATGGGTTTGCTTAGGCTCATCTCGGAATCCACCGGGATGCAGCTCCAGCCCATATCCAAGCGGGCCAAGTATCCCCTCAAGGAGATATTGGACCAAGGGGATTCTCCTACGGAGGCCTTTCTGGTGGCTGAATCCATTGTGGGCCCGGCCTTGGAGCTCTGGCAGCATCCTGCTTCCTGCCCTGCGCCTTCAGCCAGGATGGCAAGGAAGTACGCTGTCCCTACCGGTTCTCTGTCCGGTTTCTCTGAACACCCCTCAGCTGAGGGGTTAGTTACCGACAGCGTCTTCTGGCGTGCCGGAAACACCAGGGATGTGGACAAACCTACCGACAAGGAGTCCAAGAAGTTGGACTACGCCGGGCAAAAAGTCTACACTGCATCCCACTTGGCCTTTGTCAGGCCAGCTCGGCCATACTGATGGCACATTTTTCTCATGCCCTGTTGGGCTCTCTGGACGAGGTAATCCCTCGTCTCCCGGCTGACCTGCAGACCACGGTTAAGCAGGTGCAGGACCAGGGCAGTGGCCAAGCAGCAACTTCAGACTGCTTTGGACATCAGTGACTCATGCGCTAGATCAGTAGTGGCTGCAGTGGCTATGCGCTGTCGAGCATGGCTGAGGATATCCACCTTTACAGCGGATACCCAGCACAAATTGGTGGATGTCCCCTTCCTGGGGACCGATGTCTTCGGCCCTGGAGTGGAAGGCCACCTCCAGAGGATCGAAAAGTCCAATACCACCTTGGACTCGGTCTCACCTGCCCAGAGGGACAAGGGCCGCAGACCGCAACCAAAGACCTTTCGTTCGTCTGTGCCTGTGGCACGTCTGGCCCAGCAGCATCAGGGCCAACAGGCTCTCACTTGGCATCCCAGTCCCAAGCCCGCGGCTTCCTCCTCCAGGAAGCAAGGAGGTAAAGGCCCAGGAGGTCCCTCGGCCGGTCCCTCCTCCAAGCCTGCACAGTGACGGGTTGAGGGGTGTCACCCCCAACTCCGTCACCTCACCCCAGGTTCCCCCCGTGGGGGGACAGCTCTGCTGCTTCTTTTCTGCCTGGTCTGCTATAACCACAGACCGGTGGGTGTTGGAAGTGTTAGGAAAGGGCCTGCCTCTGGAGTTCAAGCAGGCCCCGCCCTTCCGAGCTGTCGCCCCCAGGGGGGCCTCGGGGTCCGCAGCCTCGCTGTCGGCTCGCCGAGCCGACATCGCTCTGCTGCCTCGAGAAAGAGGTGATCAGAGAGGTGGCGGACCCTCCCTCAGACCCGGGGTTTGTGTCCAGGTACTTCCTGGTCCCAAAACAGATGTGGGATGGCGCCCCATTCTCGACCTGCATGACCTAAACAAGTTCCTAAGGTCTCGGACCTTCAGGATGGTCACTCTGGCTCAGATAATACCATCCTTGGAATGCGGCATGTGGTTCTGCTCTCTGGACCTGCAGGACGCGTTCTTTCATGGCCCTATCTGTCCATCTCATCAGAGATTCCTTCGTTTTCGAGCGGAAGGATCCCTTTTCGAGTTCCGAGCCATGCCCTTCGGCCTGTCTCTTGCACCCAGGGTCTTAATCAAATGCATGGCAGTGGTGACAGCATTCCTGTGGTTCTGAGGGGTCCGGGTGTACCCTTACCTGGATGATTGGCTGATAGCAGGCCCCTCCAGGCAGGAGGTAGAGCAGTCCAGAGATCTGGCCCTCCAGGTTTGCTCTCAAGTCGGCCTCCTCATCAATGAGGCCAAGTCAGAATTCGAACCGAAGCAGGTGATTCTCTTCATCGGGGCAGAGCTCGACTCTCTTCGAGCCAGAGCACAGTTCCCGGCGGACAGGGCCAAGGTTCTTTCCTCCTTTGCCCAGTCATTTCTGGTTGGGCAATCGCGCCCTACCCAGGACTTCCTGTGCCTCCTGGGTCTCATGGCAGCCTGCACCAGCGTGGTCCGTTGGGCCCGCTGGAACATGCGCCCCCTTCAGTGGGGGCTGGCCAGCCAGTGGTCTCAATGCTGCGATCCATTGGACCAGCTAGTGACGGTGACCCAGGGGATGTGGAACGCTCTCCAGTGGTGGATCATTCCAGCTCATCTGCAGGAGGGCATCCCGTTTGTCCGTCCCGAGCCGACGGTCCCTCTATTGACCGACGCCTCTCTGATGGGTTGGGGTGCCCATCTGGGGAGCACAGAGTGCATGGCCTCTGGTCCCCGTGGGAGTCCTGATGCCATATCAACCAGCTGGAGCTCCGAGCGGTCCGCCTAGCTCTCACCGCCTTCACTCCATTTCTATGGGGTCAAGTGGTTCAGGTCCAGATGGACAATACCATGACCATGTACTACCTAAACCGCCAGGGCAGGATGCGCTCCATGCCTTTGTGCAAGGAAGCTCTCCACATTTGGTCACTCATGCGCAGCCTGGAGGTGGATCTCCTAGCCATTCATGTGGCAGGAGCCTCCAACACCCTGGCCGATGCCCTAAGCCGGATAGGGGCTGTATCCCACGAGTGGTCTCTCCTGCCGGAGGTAGTACAAGATCTGTTCTCCCATTGGGGCACACCTTAGGTGGATCTCTTTGCCTCCAGGGAGAATGCGAGCCTGAGGCTGTTCCATGCCGCCCCCTCAGCAGGGCTCACTGCAGGGGGATGCCTTCTCGAGGCCATGGACCCCGGGCCTCTTCTACGCCTTTCCCCCATTTCCCTTGATCCACAAGGTGCTTCTCAAGGCGAGGAGGGACAAGGCGCAGATGATTCTGGTAGCCCCAGACTGGCCCCGCCAATGCTGGTATCCAGATCTCCTCAGCCTCAGCTCCAGGGTCCCGAGGCAGCTTTCAGCTCGCCCGGACCTGCTTTCAGTCAATCAGGGGAAGGTGTTCCATCTGGACCTTCAATCCCTGCACCTGACAGCCTGGTTCCTGAGCGGCTAGAGTTCCAGGCCTTGGGTCTTTCCGACGAGGTCCTCAATGTAGTTGAGGCGTCCCTTAAGGAGTCGACCAGGAAATGCTATGCCTTCAAATGGAAGAGGTTTTCCATTCGGTGTCAGGGCAAGGGCCTGGACCCTTCCTCCTGTTCCTTGGCAAGCATCTTGGACTATTTATGGTCCCTTTCTCAGCAAGGGCTTAGGTCGACGACCCTAAGGGTGCACCTGGCAGCCATCTCTGCTTACCGGGCGCAGGCCGGGAAGCAGTCGGTGGCGCAGGAGAAGGTGGTCAGGTGCTTTTTCAAAGGCCTTGATCACATTTCCCCTCCAGTGCCAGAACCTCCACCTCCATGGGATCTACTGCTGGTACTGGCAAAGCTCATGGGCAAGCCATTCGAACCAATGCACAGGTGTGATCTCTCTCACCTGTCGTGGAAGACCGCCTTCTTGGTGGCTATTATGTCAGCCAGAAGGATGGGAGAGCTCCAGGCACTTTCCATCGAGTCTCCTTACCTGGTCTTCCACAGGGACAAGGTTGTCCTGCCCCCACCCGAAATTCCTTCCGAAGATGGTGTCAGAGTTTCACTTTAACCAGATGTTGACTCTGCCAGTGTTCTACCCCAATCACACCTCGGAGGCCGAATATAGGCTCCATACTCTGGACCCTAGAAGGGTGCTCGCTTACTATAAGGAGCGCACGGCTGAAATTTGGGGAGAGATTCGCCAGCTGTTTGTCACCTACGCTGAAGCCGCACCTGGCAGACCTGCAGCCAAGCGGATGATAAGCAGGTGGGTCACCTCCTGCATAGATCTCTGCTATAGGTTGGTGGGCATGGAATCTCCCAGAGGGATAAGAACTCATTCTACCCGCCATACCACTGCATCGGTGGCTGCTTCCAGGGATGTCCCTATCCAGGAAATCTGCAGGGCTGCTACCTGGAAGTCAGCACACACCTTTATCACCTACTATCACATCAACCTTGAGTCACGCCGGGATGCTGGTTTTGGGGCCTCGGTTCTCCAGTCTTTATTTCCCAGGTAAGTATCGGGGGTGTGCACCTTGCCTCCCTCCTCCCAGAGAACTGCTAGGAGTCTGCCAATAAGTGTGGATGAACAACATATCCATGTCCCTAGAAATACAGGTTACTCACCTGTAACAGGAGTTCTAGGAATGGTATATGTTGTTCATCCACACGACCCACCCGACCTCCCCGGCTTCAACGCACAACCTGAGCTTCCAGTGGGCCAGATCTGGCATCATGGGGCGGAGCCGAGAGTTTTACCACCTGGGTGGGTGGGAGGAGCCAGCTTGAAGACCTTCTGGCAAGATTTAGAGTGGCAAGGATACCTACCAATAAGTGTGGATGAACAACATATACCATTCCTAGAACTCCTGTTACAGGTGAGTAACCTGTATTTCCCGCTGAAGCTCACTTGCTGTCTCTCATAAAAATCAAGGCCATGTTATTACCGCTCTGCTCCTCATTGCTTTCTCCCCAGCCCTGCACACTGAAGTCTTTCAATAGAAAGCAGAACACCTGATAATCCCACAGGGCGATCTGCTACACTGTTTTTTCTGCTGCTACTCACTGATGGCTTTGTGTGTGGAGTGGGGCTGTGTATTGAGTCTTTTCTAAAATCTATAGAGTACCTGTTATATCCACCAAGAAAATAAACATCATGATCCTTGAGTAAAGGTTTAAAAAAAAAAAAAAAAAATCGTTTCAGGACTGGATAAAAAAAAAAAATTCTCCTCAGGGAATCAAACCCACTAGTCACAACCTTCATTTTCAGAGACAGGCACCTAACCAAATTAGCCACTAGCACTGCTGGCAGAAGGTAATGCTTTTGTTTACCTTTCAAGCCTACAGTAGACAGTACTAGCAAATTACCACTAATCCCATTGCGTTTGCTAGTACTGTCTACTCTACTATAGACTTGAAAAGTTAAAAAAAAGAAAAAAAAAACATTCTGTAAGCAGTGTTTGTGGCTCAATTGGTTAGACGCCTGTCTTTGAAAATGAAGGTTGTGGGTTTGATTCCCTGAGAAGAATTTTTTTTATCCAAACCTGAAACAATTCTTTTTTTTTTTTTTTTTTTTAACCTTTACTCAAGGATCATGTTTATTTTATTGGTGGATATAACAGGTACTCTATAGATTTTAGAAAAGACTCTCAATACACAGCCCCACTCCACACATAATGCTGTCAGTGAGTAGCAATAGAAAAGACAACCATGTGACAGTTCGCCTTTGGGATCATCAGGCGTTCTACTTTCTATTGAAAGACTTCAGTGTGCAGGGCTGGGGAGAAAGCAATGAGGAGCAGAGAGGTAACAACATGGCCTTGATTTTTATGAGAGAGTGAGTACTCTTCAGCGAGAAAATAAGTTTAAAAACCCACATCCAGTTGCTCACAAAACCCTTGCTTGAAATCATTTGAGCAAACAGCAAATCCATAATGAGCAAAGGGCTGCTAAGACAACAATATCCATGAGGAAGAGCAAGAAAAAAATAATTATATACATCTCGTAGGGCGATGAAAGCTGTGACAGGAGTACTCACTCCATTGCCCGCATCTCTCTCTCTCTCTCTCTCTCTCTCTCACTACCGGCAATGTCAATAAAACATAAGCAAAAATAAAGCTTAAAATCCAGTGCACCATTTCATTCAGCAAATATTAACACAGAGTTCATATTTTATACACTCACTGCGGAGTGTGATGATACCAGCTACAAATTAAAACAGTGCCGCCACTAACCTGTGACAACTGTGGGATTTTTGAATAAATGAAATGACTGTATTTCAGTTTATTAGGAACTGCCTGCAATACCTGACATCCAAAACAAAAATAGGGAATAAAACAACTTCTGAGTAGATTTCTATTTAATGCTGTTTTACATCAGAGTACTAATTTGCACGTGCAATTCACCCAAGACTGTCAGGATCCAAAGCTGTCATTTAGACAAACATGGATGAGCACATAGGGGGCGCCACACTAATAAGACATGTGCATGGAGACAAGCAGAATCAGCAGTGTTCTATCTTTAACGTCACTTTCAGTGCTGATTCTGCATTCCAGGCGGTGATGATTTTTTCAGAACGGGTCAGTTTTCCTACTTTAATGAAACACACAACTCTGGAAGACTAAAGAAATAAGAACAGAATCGAATAAAGAAACACAGCACTATAGGTAGGGCACATCTCTTTAACAGGACAGCTTGAAACCTGTAAATAAAAAAACACAGTGAATACCTGCTCTTTGAAGGGGGTTGAGTTATAAGTGGGCAACATTTTATCAAAATTAAATTTTCAGTTATTTCCATCTAATTTTAAAATTTCTTATCTAGATTTATCCGCAGTTTCAAGATTTAAAGAACCATGCCATAACACATCGGTATGTGCTCCATATTTTAGGTCTCCAGCTTTAAAGGGGGTTTGAATTATAGGCAGCATAACATTTTGCCAAAATATGAATTTGTTATTTCAATCTCATTTTAACAACCCATAGGCTGCCGGAAGATTTAGAACGCATAGGTTTTTAGGACAAGATATCTGGTCGGCGGCAGCCTAAGGGTTAAAACTACTTATCCAAGTGTCAGTTGGAAACATTTTAACTACTTTACCACATTTATGTGTGTGTCATATTTCACTTTTCTTGTTTCAAGGGGGATTGAAGTATGTCAAACTCAATTTTTTTTAAGTAAATGTTGCATATATGTAAACTGCTAAATTATAAGCCCCCAAATTATAAACCCTGTAGCTTTAACATTATAGAACACAATGCCATTCATAGAACTTAAATATAGGCAGTGTCAATTTTCCAATATCTTGCTTAACAGATGTCAATGTTATAAGCTGCTAAAAAGTTCAGAATAACGTCAGTACGTCGTCAAATTCCATGACTTTTTTTGTGAAACATTTGAAATATCTTGATAGTTGTATGGCCTCCATATCTATAAATATTGCCCAGTAATATGCCTGCCCTTTCATGGAGGAGGAGGGAAACACTGGTGAGAGTTGTAATATGGTTGGATTTGTAGGAGTCGTCCAGTGTAAAAGCAGCAGGAGAATTGGAAGGGTATTGCAGGACCTTCAGCAAATGAAAAATAAAGCTGGGTGTAGTCAGCAATGTGCTGGAAAAAGAAATTACAATATTTCATAAGCTTACTCGAGGTATAAGTATAAAAGTAGGAAAGCAGAGGATCTAACACAGAATCTTAAAGAACACTACAGAACTGTTTGTGGGATAAAGACAGTGAAGACCTAAAAGAAACCTGAAAAGAATTGTTTATAATACAGGAACAAAACCCATCTAGAGTTAAACCAGCAATACCAAAGTCTGAAAATAGCCTGTCACGAGCTGTACATGACACAAAATGTCAATTAATGATGTCAGTAAGCCAATGATATGTTCATACTAAGGTTATTGGGCAGTAAAAAGCTTTAGCCTATTTAAACTGCCCCCATTTCTCAACGGACAGAGTCAGGTAGATTAACACTTAGTTAACAGATCAGATAGTTTCTGCTTAAAGGAGAGGAGAGAATTTGAATACACAATGGCTTGTGGTAATATGTTCCACAGTCTCACAGATCTGAGTATAAATGCATATTTACTGATGTCTCTCTTGGAGAATCTTTCAACTAATTACATTTTGTGGCCCCCTTAAATCATGATTTAAAATTTTGAATTCAAGGCCTATTTCCTTAACCCTTAGGCAACAGACAGAATTAGAACACATAGTAATTCTGGACTGATATATTAGTCCATAGTACAGAAAGAGCTAATCAGTTTATCTTGCAAGATTTTAAATAAAAATAGCAAATCACCCTTAGTACGCCTGTCGTTTATGGAAAATAAACCCAAATCATATAGCCTATCCTCATATGGTTTGTCCTCAATTCAGTGGATAAGTTTAGTGGAGTACCCATCTGGAGTACTGCGTGCAGTATTGGAGGCCCACACCTTCACAAGGACATTAACCAAATTGAGGCAGTCCAGAGAAGGGCAACCAAAATGGTGCAGGGACTGCATCAGAAGACATATGAGGACAGATTAATGGAGCTCAATATGTATACCCTTGAGCAAAGGAGGGAGAGAGGTGATATGATCGAGACATTTAAACACCTTAAGGGCATAAACAAGGTGAAAGAGTCCAACATGTTTAAATATAAGAAAAATAGCAGGACAAGAGGACACAGCATGAGATTAGAGGGAGGCCGATTAAGGGGGAATGTGAGGAAATTCTTTTTCACAGAAAGGGTGGTAGATGCATGGAATGGCTTACCACAAGAAGTGGTGGCTATGAATACAGTGCAGGGCTTCAAACAGGCATGGGATAGGCATAAGGGAGCAATACAAATGACTATGAATAGATAGGTCACTGACAGAGCAAAGGCCGATGGCACATTTATAAGGTAGAAAAAGAAATGGGCAGACTGGATGGGCCTTGCGGTCCTTATCTGCCGTCAACTTCTATGTTTCTATGTTTCTATGTTTAGTGTATCTGTGTTGTTTTTTATTTTGCTATAAGCTTAATATCCTTAGTTAAATACAGGCTCCACAATTGTGAGCAGTAGTCTAGGTGGAAACATGTATAATCCTTGCATAGTGGCATCAAAACTGTGTCACATCTGCTAGCAAACACTCGTTTGATACAGTTGACCAAGTGGTGTGTTTTAACAGTTATTTGCAGTGACCACTTGTCTTTAAATTACTATTAAAAAGTATACCCAAGTCAAGAGTGTTTTTACCAATCTAAGTTTAATGCTATTAATATAATATTCCTGAAAACATTTGCTAGTCCAAGTGAATGTCCTTACATTTTTCAGAATTAAACTGTAAACAATTTTTGTTTTCCCAATCAACTATGTGCTGTAGATTGGAAATGAGCCTATTTCGATCCTGGATCTGAGTAACAACCTGCCAACTTCAATGTCACGTTGAAACTTTTTATTTGTAAGTCTTGTACAAATGTTAAAAAGTAATGGACCCAGAACTGACCCCTGTGGGACTCTGCTGGTAACACGGCCTTCCTCAGAAGTAAATCAATTAATTCTAACACATTGGGTTCTTTGTGGTAACCAAGCCTGAACCTAATGAATGAGTTGGGTATTGATACCAATATCATACATTTTAGTAATTTAAAGTGGATTTGGGGGTAATGGTTACAAAGAATAGGAACCACTCGTCTCAATGTAGGAAAGCAGTGGCAAAAGCAAATAGAATGCTGGGGTGCATTGCTAGAGGAATCACCTCTAGGAGGGAGGAGGTCATTCTCAACTGCACAGGTCACTGGTGAGGCCACACGTGGAGTACTGTCTACAGGTCTGGAGCCCATACTTAAAGGACATCCAGTTACTGGAGGGGGTACAGGAGAGGGTGATTTAAAATGATCAGAGGTGTGGAGGGGAAGCTTTACGAGGATAGGTTGAGGGACCTCAACATGTACTCATTGGAGGACAGAAGGGAAAGGGGTGATATGATTGAAACCTTCAAGTACTTAAAGAGCATTAGTAGGGTTGGCACAGAGGGCATGTTTGGATTAAAGGGAGAAGGGATTACTAGGGGGCACAGCCTGAAGTTTGTGGGGGGTAGAGTCAGGAGGGAGGCAAGGAAGCATTACTTCACAGAGAGGGTGGTAACGGGATAGAATGCACTTCCTGAAAAAGTGGTCTTTCTTAAAACAGTGGAGAACTTTAAAAGGGGTGGAAAAGGTTAAGGCAAAATACTAATTGGTGGGAAGATGAGGGGAAGGGGCAAGGTGTGGGAGGAGCAGAGAATCTAACATCTGTGTTGCACAATCGAGTAGACATGACAGACCATTTGGCCTGTATCTGCTGGCAGTTTTGTATGTTCATGTCATGTGGCATGGTATTGAAAGTCTTCTTAAAATCCAAATAGATAACATCGACATCATTATCCACTTTAACACTAATAACCTTTTCGTAAAAATCTACTGGATTGGTTATACAGGATTTACCCTTAACAAATCTGTGTTGTGAATACTCTATTAGACCTACTGTAGTTTCATCATGTCTTCTGAGATTTCTATCTTTGATAATACTTTATTTCACTAATGATGGATGTCACACTAATTGGTCTGGGCTGTATTTACCAGGAATGTCTGACCTAAATGTCTGACCTAAACTCAAGTGTTTTTTTTTTATTTTTATTTTTTATTTATAAGAATAGGATGGTTTACTAGAACAAATGCCTTGCTTAGATCAGGTCCATGAAGAAAAAACATGAATGCCGAATTACAGCAAGAACAAGTGCAAGATGTTGCATCTTGGTGGGAAACCCTAAACACAGGTACACCCTGGGAGGGAGCTGGAGGCCTCAATAGGAAAAAGACCTAGAGGTCATGGTGGATGCATGTATGAATAATTCTGAGCAGTGCAGGAGAGCGGCTAGCAAGGCAAACAGGATGTTGGGATGCATCGTAAGGGGGATCACCTCTAGGAGCAAGGAAGTGATTCTGCCGCTGTACAATGGACTGGTTAGACCACACCTTGAGTACTGTGTACAGTACTGGAGACCACACTTGAAGAGGGACATACAGCTCCTGGAGAGGGTACAGAGGAGGGCAACAAAGATGATATGAGGGCTAGGGGATTTGACGTATGAGGACAGACTTAAGGAGCTCTGCCTGTTTTCATTGGAGGAGAGGAGAGACAGGGGGACATGATTGAGGTCTTCAAGTACCTCAAGGGAATAAATAGGGTAAACATGGAGGGGATCTTTAGACTAAAGCAGGGAGGTATCACCAAAGGGCATGGTTTGAAGGTGGAAGGGTGAGGGGGAAAAGAGGAGGAGGTTTTTCACTGAGAGGGTGGTGGACCCTTGGAATGCACTGCCTGGTGAGCTGGTTCAGAGATGCACAGTGGAGGGCTTCAAGAGAGGGTGGAACAGACACAGAAAGTGGATGTATCGGATGATGGCCTGTCCCGGGGGGTGGGGATGGATGATCCGGGTTTCTGGAGCACAAGGGATGGGAGGGTCTTGGCACCCAACTAAGGATCTAAGGTTCGAGCAGACTCGATAGACCGTAAGGCCTAATCTGCTGGCAAATAGTATGTAACAACAAATAACATTTAGGTAAAGCAGTTAAGTGAATATTAACAGTAGATGCAAAACAAATTGGTAATAAATATGATTAATGTGCAGTATCAAATACAGTGCGAGTGAAATATCAAAGCTGAACTTCAGTGAGAAAGAGATCTTCAGGGATATCTGTCATTCGGTAACACCTATGGAACTTAGCTGTCAGGCACTAGGATCCCATGGAAGCTTTTCTGCTGTAGTCTACTAGGGACCGCCCATGCCAAAATCAGCCTCTGATGTCACTCACCGTATAAAAGCATGTGCAGCCCCGCTCCCTCCCCAGTTCTTTACTACCGTTGACCATTTACATGAACTCCATGGAAGTGTCATTCGGTTCAGCTGCCAACATTTTTAATTTTCTTTGTCGATGGATTACTTTTATTAAAAGTTATCCTTTACCTTGCTTGTCGAGAACTACCCTTCGCTTGCTCTTTTCCTTCACTGCCACTGCAAAAAGATTTCTTCTACCAACAAACATCAGTTCTGTGTCTGCTGTCTTGGCCTAGCCACAATGTGTCTGCCTGTGAATCCTGCCAGAAATTCAACCTTTAACATCCGGTGCTGATGAAAGAAATCCCTGCAGAAGTTCCTCATGGCGCAATAGATAGCCAGTGGAGAGGAGGGGTCTTCCATGGCCCCCTTCTCCCAATTGTTGATATCCTCCACAGGCTCACATGCTGCTATGGCCCAGGACAAATCCTCAGGGGAAACGCTCTCGATGGGACAAGGGGTGACCCAAGGACTGCTTCCCCAGTCAGTGATCCTGGTCCCTGCTCAATTGTTCCTCTTCTTCTCCAGGTTTCATCCCACTGACAGCTTCATGCACCTTGCTTCATGCAGGCCTTTGCATCCTCCAAGCCCCCCGTAGTGGATTCTCCTCCGGCCCATCATCGGGCGGTAGGATCGTTGGCCACCAGGTCATCGGCCCCTGCCCCCACCATTGAGACCTCTTGAGACTCTAGGTTCGTCGGTGCCAGACTTTCCCACTACTTGCATAGCTAGTGGTTCATGGATGGACCAGTATCAGTGATGATTCACTTCCCTGCCATCAACCTTAATACTATTCTAACTTTCATCACTACTTCCCTTATTCAACAGATAGCTGTATGGCCCAGGCTGTCATCAGCCATGCCATTGTCAGCTGTTTCGGCTGCACTGCCTGCTAGGCCCCCACACCCCATACAGATTTGTCAGCACTGCATTCATTGGCCCCTGCTCCAGAGTAGTCTGATGATGAAGAGGAGTATCATTCTGATCATCTTCTCTTCGAGGATGAGGAGGAAGTCTGTGGAAACCTCTGACAGGTCCACTGTCTTCTCTGTGAGTGAGGAGTCTGCTACACACACTTCCAGGACCCTCCTTCCCTCAGTGTTATGAAGCAACTCTCCTCCACTGTGGGGTTCCAAACTGAAGAGGATGAAACCGGGAGGAATATTCTGGAATTCTTGGAGATCTTGGAGTCTCCTTCTAAGATAATTCATCCACTGCTGCCTGCCTTGAATGATGCAGCCACAGCAGCCTGGTGTAGGCCCAATATGGTGCCAACTGTGCTCAGGAAGGCTGACGAGCTTTATCAGGTGCTTCAAAGTTACACTTTTATGCAGCCCAGCCTGAGACCGACTCTGTGGTCATTAAAGCTGCCTACAGCAGGACTAAGACCTCTAAGCACCTTACTTTTCTGCCCCCTGACTGGGAATCTAGAAAGTTGGATTTGTGGGGTAAAAGGACTTTCGCCATAGTCACCCTCAGCCTTCAGATTACCAGTTACTTGGCTCACCTTAAGTACCAAAATATCCTCTGGATGAGTGGCAGATTGACTGCTCAATCCCTTCCTGAAGGGTCCCACAAGCAGGACCTCCTCATAGTACTCAAGGCCTCTGAGGATGTTGGTAAGTACCTCCCAGAGCCACGTATGATATGGTTGACACTACAGCCTGGGTAGCTGTCTCTGGCATTTTCCTCAGACACCACTCCTGGCTGTGGGTCTTTGGCTTTGCCTTTGATGTCCAGCAAAATATGTTAAATGCCCTTTTTTTGGGTCACAAACTTTTTGGTCCCAATATGCAGGACATTATTAATGAGCTACAGGCTTCTGGTAGGGTCATTCAATCTGTCCACTCCTTATACCATACCCAGCCCAGGAGTAGGCCATGAACTCTTTTGGTAGCCCTCCCACAAGTCTGGTCCTGGAGGCAAACTTCAGGGTAAATGCAGAGCCAGTTTAGCCTTGCCTGTTCTCTCTTCCTCAGTGGGCCCTCACCCAAGCAGTCCAGAGGTGGCAGTATAGCTCCTGCAGCTGGTTCAGCCTCTGCTTAACTCCTTGCATTATCACTCTCCTCCTCCTTTGAGTCAGGAGGTGGTAGTTGGAGGCAGGCTCTCCCTCCACTTGTCTCAGTGGAGAACCATCACTTCAGATGCTTGGGGCTTGGAGAAGGGGCATGCTTTCAAGCTTCTAGAACAGCCCCAAAATGTTCCCCAGTTCCCTGTTTCACCATCTGGACCACACAGAGCTCCTTCAGGAGGAGGTCCTCACCTTGTTGCACAAACAGCCCATAAAGTCAGTGTCCAGGCATCAAAGGAACAAGGGATTCTGTTCCAGATTCTTCCTGGTTCCCAAGAGAACGGGGGACTTGAGGCCCATTCTGGAGCTCAAGAAACTGAACCAATTTATTCAGTACAAAAAGTTCTGGATGATCACTTTGCACAGCCTTCTTCTGCTGCCAAGCAGGGTGACTGGCTGTGCTACATGAATATGCAGGACACCTATCTGCATCCCCACTTAATGCAAAACACTACCTTTCTGCTTTCTAGATTCAGGGCCTGGAGTATCGAGACTCATTGTCCTCTCCTGGAAAGGGAGGATCTGCTGCAAGAGATCCTCTAAGATCTACTGTTACAGTAAGTACATAACTGTACTGTTTCTTCACACATTCCCTCCCTTCCTCTGATTCTGGGGGTTCTCATTAAACTACAAATGGAGGTCACCACCCTGATCCTGGAGGCCCCATTCTGGATGCAGCAAATATGGTTTCCATTACTGCAACAGTTGGCTATGGAACCTTCAGTTCCCCTTCCCTTACCCAGACCTGTTGACACTGGCACAGGGGACCCTGGTCTAGTCAGACCTCAAGTCCCTTCATCTACATGTATGGCTCCTGAGGATGTAGCCACTGCTTGGTTTGGGGTGTCTCAGAAGGTGGCTGATGTCCTGGTGGCTGTCAAAAAAAAAAAAAAAACTCCATCAGGGTCACTTATACTATGAAGTGGAAAGCAGTTTGCTATTTGGGCTGCTTCTCAGCAACTATACCCTTTCACCTGTCCAGTGAATCAGGTTTTGGAGTATCTCCTGACTTTGTCTGATGCCGGTCTCAAATACTCCTCCCTTAAAGTGCACCTGTCTGCCATGTCTGGGAGTGGGTCCCAAGATGACAGCCTGGGTAAAGAATTGGCTGGAGAATAGGACACAGAGAGTAATAGTAAATGGAGTCCGCTCTGAAGAAAGGGGGGTTACTAGTGGGGTACCGCAGGGTTCAGTATTAGGACCGGTCCTCTTCAATGTCTTTATAAGCGACATTGCAGAGGGACTAGAAGGAAAAGTATGTCTCTTTGCAGATGACACAAAGATCTGCAACAGAGTTGATGCACAAGGTGGGGTGGAAAGGATGAGAAGGGACTTGGCAAGGTTAGAGAAATGGTCAAATGTATGGCAGCTTAGATTCAATGCTAAGAAGTGCAAGGTAATGCACCTGGGAAACAAAACCCAGGGGAAGAGTACACAATGGGGGTTGAGATACTAACAACAACAAAATGGAAAGGGACCTGGGGTAGTCATATCAGATGACCTAAAGGTGGGCAAGCAATGTGAGAGGGCAGCAAAGAGGGCTGGGGGGATACTGGGATGCATAGGGAGAGACATCACCAGTAGAAAACAGGAAGTTGTTATCCTTCTGTATAGACAGCTGGTGAGACCCCATCTGGAGTACTGCGTGCAGTTCTGGAGACCCAGTCTTCACAAAGACATAGACAGGATGGAAACTGTCCAGAGGAGGGCAACTAAAATGGTGCAGGGTCTGCACCAGAAGACACATGAAGAGAGGCTTAAGGAGTTTTATATGTATAGCCTCGAGGAAAGGAGGGAGAGGGGGGACATGATAGAAACTTTAAGTACCTCAAGGAATCAACAAAGTCAAAGGGTAGCATCTTTCAAAAAGATGTGTGCAAGAACAAGAGGCACAATTTGAAGATGGGGGGCGGCTCAGAGATAATTTAAGGAGTATTTTTTCACAGAGAGGGTTGTGGATGCATGGAGCGGCCTTCCGGAGGAAGATAAGTGGAGTCAAAAACAGTGGTGGAATTCAAGCATGCATGGGACAGTCATAAGGCAATTCTAGGGGGTGGGGGTAGGAAGAAGTAGGCTGCTGGTTAACTAGGATCTGCAGCCTATCCAGTAGGCAGGGAAATGGGCAGACTGGGTGGGCCAAGCGGTCCTTATCTGCTGTCAAATTCTATGTTTCTATATCTGCCTTCCATGTGCCCATCGATGGCGATATGGTGGCACAGCTGGATGTGGTCTGTACTTTTGTTCAGAGGCATTTTTCACTTGAAGCCTTCCATTTGTAACCCAGTTCCAACCTGGGACCTCAGTTTTGTTTTGGAATAGCTGACCTTTCCTCCTTTTGAGCCAGCTGCATCTTGTGAGCTACTCTTTCTGTCATGGAAGCTTATTTTTATTTGTTATTAATTGTGGTTGAAGAATTTTGGAGATACAAGCTCTTGTTTGTGAGCAGCCTTATCTGATTTTCCACAAAAACAGGGTCTCTTTCCTTATTAATACTAAATTCTAGGATTGTGGTATGTTCATCCACACCATTTGGTATAGTCCCTTTCTCTTTAAATCTGCGGAAGGTCTTCAGGTTGGCTCCTCCCACCCACCGGTGGTATAACCTGGCTCTACCCCATGATGCCAGATCTTCCTTTCTGCTGGTAGATTCAGGTTGCCTTCTTTGCTCTCACAATTTTGTAGGCTCTGGCTTCTAAAGCTTTAGTTCTTAGCAAAAATTTGTCTAGTTCGCGTTAGCAGTTGTGACTATTGTCTCAATTATGGAAGACAAGTCTTTCACTGGATTTCACGGTGCCCATGTGGCCAGAAGATGTCACATACCGATCCGCATACAACTTGTATCTACTGTCTTGGTGCGGCCATGACACCAGAAAACTATGAATTGTTTTGTATTTCACTTGAACATCCTCAATGACTGTCCCACATGCCTCAGATTTGCTGGACTAAAAACAGAACCCACCAGTGAAGTTCAAAGAGGCATGGCAGGTGGCTTATATGACTACAGGATCCGCTGAGCAGCTTGAACACATGCAGGCCTTTCAAGAGGAAGTGGTTGTCTGTGGAAGCTTCTCTTGAGGCTTCTTTTTGTTCCACCTTAATCTGGGCTCCACTTTCTCGGGTTCCTTCTGACAGCTGTGCCACTCTCTTCTGACTAAGGATGAGGGTCCTGTGGGCACTCACTCCTCTCAGTCCTGTAAAAGGGAGAAGGAACTGGTATCACCTTTGTCTCGACAGAGACGCGCTTGAGATCGTGAGCGATGTCGGTCCCAGAAGCAGGCTATTTTGACCTCTGTCAAGATTGCCACTTTAGCCGCTGGCTTCTCTGCTTCACAGATGGGCCAGTCGACCAAAGTTTTGGTCGACATTGAGATTATTCTCGACTCAATTGACCCTTTGTTGCGCACTCCAGTTGACGACTCTCTTACTAGGACTCCGGTCCTTTCCTTCCCCGACAAAGGGACCAAACCTGCTGGGAACCCCACCAAGGAGGTGGCCCCTGATCTAGAAGTCTCCTATTTCTCTGGGGTCTCTTGAGAAACTGAGTCGGCCCACCTGATAGATCGAGGTCTCTGACCCCCTCAACTGACAGGCTGAGGAAGGTGCATAAGCACTCAAAATAGAGGTGATGCCATCGGTCATCCCTCGCCCTCCTCGGATGAGAGGCTTCATGGAAGTCTGGCCGATGCTATGAGGACCTCATGTGGCAGTAGCTTATCCTGTTTGGGCGTAGCAGACTCCGCCTCTACCTCAGCCTGCTACTTGGCTTTTTGCCTCCTAGGCTGAAGCCCACTCCTCTGGAACCGCTAAAACCAATTCCCCACCTGCAGAGCCAGCTAAACCTATTCTGGTTCGGCTAAACTGGTCTCTCCACCGATTGTGGTGGAACCTCTGCCTAAGCAGCCTGTGGGAGGTGCACCTTCTAAGAAAGCTCAGTCTCCAAGACACTGTCACTCTCATGCTTGAACACCCCAGGCAAGTTGAGGGCGACCTGGGTGGCCGACCATTGTATACAGAATCCTCGGATTCAGATGACACCAGCCTTCACTCTCACCCACAGGATAATGAGTCAGCCAGTGATCTGTCGATCGAAGAGGGCCCTTTATCCTTTCAGGGCATTCTCCACTTGATCTGAGTCCACGGGGGATGCCCCTGGAGCCAATCCAGAAAAAGGCGGAGTACCTTCTCACGGATATGCTCAAGAGAGAGGATACCCCACCGGAAGCCTTTCCTGTGACTGAAGCCATTGTTGACCCAGCCCTAGAACTTTGACAGCATCCTTCCTCCTGCCTAGCTTCATCTGCCTGGATGGCCCACAAGTTCGTGGTGCCCATGGGGTCCCTTTCAGGGTTCACAGATCATCCTTTGGCTGAGAGCCTTGTGACCACCTCTGTGTTCAGATGTACAGGCAGTTTTGCCAACACCGACAGACCTCCAGACAAGGAGTCCAAGAAATTGGACCACTTGCTAAGAAGGTCTATGCGACCTCCTCCTTAGGCCTCCATCAGGCAAGTTTGGCCGTTGTCATGGCACACTTCTCCCATGCCCTCTTGGGGTCCTTGGATGAAGTCCTCCCACATCTCCTCATGGACCAGCAGACTACAGTCAAGCAAGACCGGGACTCATGTGCCTGTTCGTTGGCTGCCGCAGTTGCCCTCCACCACAGGGCTTGGCTGAGGCTCTTCACCTTCATTGTGGATACCCAGCACAAATTGGCTGATGTTCTTTTCCTGGGCACAGATCTCTTCAGTCCAAGTGTGAATGGTCATCTTCAGCGAATCGAACAGTCCAATGCCACCTTGGATGCTACTTCTGCCCAAAGTACTTCTGGTAAGAAGCAGCAGCAGAAGAAGCCTTTTCAGCATTCTCCCCATGCAGCCCAGCAGCCCTCCTTTCATGGAGGTTGACAGGAGCAGCAGGCTCAGGTTTGGCACCCCTGGCCCAAGCCTGGACCTACCCAGGCCTGCAAAGGAGGTTGAGTTTCAGGCACTGGACCCTCTTCCTCCACGCCTGCCCAGTGACGGGATAGGTTGCTACCCCATCCCCATCACACCAACTCTGGGTCCTCCTGTGGGGTGCTGGCTCCGCCACTTCCTTTCCACCTGGTCCACAGTTACCACGGACAGGTGGGTCCTAGAAGTGGTCGGCCAGGGTCTTCCTCTGGAATTCAAGCAGTACCCTCCAAGCCAAGCCCATGCCCCATGGGAGGAGAGAGTATCCACCCACACTCAGTCAGCTCTCAGAGATGACATTACCCAGCTCCTCCTCAAGGAAGCAGTGGTTCAAGTGGCAGGTCCTCCAATAGACCCAGGGTTTGTTTCCAGGTACTTCCTGGTTCCAAATCGAACTGAGGGCTGGCGCCCCATTCTAGATCTGCATGACCTGAACCAGTATCTCAGGTTCTGCACCTTCTGGATGGTAACTCTGTCCCAGATCATACCACCCCTGGAGCAGAACATGTGGTTCTGCTCACTGGATCTTCAGGACATGTTCTTTCATGTCCCAATCTGTCCATCTCACCAACGGTTCCTCCACTTCAGGGCAGAGGGAACCCTTTACGAATTCTGAGCCATGCCATTCAGCTTGTCATCTGCCCCACAGGTCTTCACCAAGTGCATTGCAGTGGTGGCAGCCCACCTCAGGTGTCAAGGGATCAGAACATACCCCTACCTCAATGCTTGGCTTTTAGCAGATTCCACCGAGCAGGAGGTGGAGAGGTCCAGGGACCTGGCCCTCCAGACCTGCTCTCAACTCAGACTCCTGATCAACCAGGCTGAGTTGGAGCGTGTGCCTTCTTAGGCGATGTGCTTCATTGGGGCAGAGTTCAACTCTTGCCAAGCCAGAGCTCGGCTCCCTGTGGACAGGATAGAGGTTCTCTCCTCCTTTGCCCAATCATTTCTGGTTGGGAAATTGCACCCTGCCCAGGACTTTATGAGCCTTCTGGGCTACATGGCGGCCTGCACCATCACAGTCCATTGGACCAGGTGGCATATGCACCCCCTTCAATGGGAGCTGGCTGCCCAGTGGACTCAGCACCTAGGTAATTTTGACCAGCTGATCACTGTAACCTGGAAGATGTGGGGCACTCTCCAATGGTGGACCATCCTAGAGCAGTTGCAGGAAGGAATCCCATTTGTCTGCTCCAAGCCAACAGTTGTCCTTACAAACGAGCCTCTTTCATGGGCTTGGGAGCCCACATGGGGGACAGCAGGGCCTATGGATTCTGGACTTCAAGGAGTCCCATTACCCTATCAACCTGTTGGAGCTCAGAGCGGTCAGACTGGCACTGTCAGCGTTCACTCCACAGCTTCGGGGGCAAGTGGTTCAAGTCCAGACAGACAATACCACAACCATGTACTACATCAACAAGCAGGGTGGCACACACTCCCGGCTGTTGTGCAGGGAAGCGCTCTGCATCTGGACACTCATGAGCTGACTGGAGGCAGATCTCCTAGCCATCCACATAGCAGAAACCTCAAATTAACTGGCAGATGCTCTCAGCCACATAGGCAAGATATCCCATATGTGGTCTCCCCATCCAGAGGTAGCTTACAGTGTGCGCTGCCACTGGGGCAAACAGACATTGGACCTGTTTACCTCTAGGAAAAACACCAAGCTGAGGCTGTTCCGTGCCTGCCCCCTCAGCGGGGATCACTGCAGGGGTCTACCTTCCCAGGCTGTGGATTCCAGGCCTCTTCTATGCCTTTCCTCCATTTCCCTTGATCCATAGGGTGCTTCTCAAGGTGAGGAGGGACAAGGCACAGGTGATCCTGGTAGTCCTAGACTGTCCATGCCTGTTATGGTATCCAGATCTCCTCGGTCTTGGCAACAGGCTGCTGAGGCAGCTTCCAGCATGCCTGGACCTGATCTCAGTCAATCAGGGGGAAGGTATGCCATCTGGACCTTCAATCCCTGCACCTGACAGCTTGGTACCTGAGCGGCTAGAGTTCAAGGCCTTGGGTGTCTCCAAGGATGTACTCACGGTAGTGGAAGCATGCAGGCAGGAGTCAACCAGGAAATGTTATGTCTTCAAATGGAAAAGGTTCTCCATTTGGTGTCAGGGCAATGGCCTCGACCCTCTGTCCTGTGGCTAACATTCTAGACTACCTTTGGTCTCAGTCCAAAGTGGGTCTTCAGTCATCGACCCTTAGGGTGCACCAGGCAGCCATCTCTGCTTACTGGGCACGGGCCAGTCAGTAGATGGTGGCACAGGAGACGGTGGTCAGGTGGTTTTTCCAAAACCTGGATCACATATATCCTCCGGTGCGTGAACTTCCACCTCTGTGGGATCTACTGCCGGTCTTGACTAAACTCATGGTCAAGCCATTCGAACCAGTGCACAAGTGAGAGATGTCACACTTGTTATGGAAGACTGCCTTCCTGGTAGCTAACATGTCTGCCAGAAGGACAGGGGAGCTCCAGGTGCTCTGTTTACTCCCCTTATCTGGTCTTCCACAGGGACAAGGTTGTCCTGTGCCTTAGCCGAAATTCCTCCCGCAGGTGGTGTCAGAGCTTCACCTTAGCCAGGTGATGACTCTGCCTATGTTCTACTCGAGCTACATCTTGGATGCCAAGTACAGGCTCCATACTCTGGACCTGAGACGAGCTCTCTCCTATTACAAGGAGAGGATGGTGAAAATTCAGGGAGAGGTTCACCATCTGTTTGTCACCTATGCTGAAGCTGCTTCTGGCAGACCTGCAGCAAAGTGGACAATCACAAGCTGGATTACATCTTGCATTGATCTCTGCTACAGGTTGGTGGGCAAGGAGCCTCCCAGTGGGATAAGAGCTCATTCTACCTGCCATACCGCTGCATTGGTGGCTGCTTCCAGGGACATCCCCATCCAGGAAATCTACCAGGCTGCTACCTGGAAGACAGCAACGCTTTTATCATGCATTACCGCATCAACCTTGAGTCATGCCGAATGCTGGTTTTGGGTCTGCAGTTCTCCAGTCTCTGTTCCTAAGTAGGTGTGCGCCTGCCTCCCTCTTCCCGGAGAACTGCTAGAAGTCTGCCAACAGTGTGGACTAACAACATCTCCAGGAGCCTAAAAACAGGTTAATTGCCTGTAACAGTAGTTCTGGGGTGGTAAATTATGTTCATCCACACGACCCACCCAACCTCCCTGGTTGTGACAAACACACATGGCTTCCAGCAGGCTAAGATCTGGTGTTATGGGGCAGAGCTGAGGGTTATACCACCTGGGTGGGTGGGAGGAGCCAGCTTGAAGATCTTCCAGCAGATTTAAAGGGGAAAGGGACTATGCCAAATAGTGTGGATGAACAACATATACCACTTCTAGAACTACTGTTACAGGTGAGTAACCTGTTTTTTCTTCCTCTAGTTGTGTCTGAGTTTACCCTCAACTAATCCATCCACCTGCCTGTTTATCTGGAGCATGCCAATCCAGAGGAAGCATTGCTCCATTCTTTGGATGTGCATAGAATTTTGCATTACTATACATACTGTACTAAAGACTGCAGGAAGTCCAAACAGTTTTGTTTCTTTCACCCCTGGTAGAGATGGTACTCCAGTTTTGAAACAGTGCTTGCCCAAGTGGTTGGCCAACTGTACTATTTTTTGTTTATAGGAAGTATGATAAGGAACTTCTAGGGGATGTTAAGGGCCATTCCACCAGGGGCATGGCCACTTCAGTTGCTCATTTCAGAGGTGTGTCTGCAGCAGAGATTTGTGCTGCTGCCACTCTGAGTGCTGTCTACACTTTCACCAAGCACTACAGTCTGGACATTGCATCCTGTTGAAAGGGCAGATTTTGGCCTTGCTGCGCTTCAGGGCCTTCTTTCTTATGCCTCTTGTTTCCTGACACCCAGACTATCCTTGCTCTCATCACTGCTTGGGACTCATTCTATAGGTGTGACCTGATAACAGAAATATCCCTGAAAAGATAGAACAGTTATGTAAGAACTTACCATAACAGTAGATCTTCGAGGGAATCTGTCAATAGGTCATGCTGTCCCTCCCTCCATCCCTCTTTCTCTCTCTCCAGCTCAGCTGTCCTGTTGCTTCATCTCTTCTGCTCACTAGGTACCTTTTCTCTCTCCTTGATTCCCTAGTGGGACTCCTGTCTCATGGCCTCCAGCTAGGGAAAGAACTGAGGAGGATGCAGGCCCGCCTATGCCTTGATAGTGTTGGCGACATCGGCTGATGTCAACGGCGTGGGTGGGCCCAGTTGTACTTCTGAAAATGTTCCGTATGGATTCTCCATTCACCAACGGTGACATTCCTATGGTGTGACCTGATGATTGAGATCCCCTGTAAGATCTACTGTTTACAGTAAGTTCTTGCGTAACTGTTCTTTATGGTGGCATGGCATGGATGGACACTGGAGCACAGGAATCGGGACAATATGGACAACTGTTACATCCCATCACACTGACCCCTCTCTCCTGTCCCAACCAAGCAAGCTGTCTGTGGCATAGTCAGAGATGAGCACAAGTTAACAGCAGCCTCCCCTTTGCAGTTCTCTTCCCAGTCCATGGACACTAGTCTGAAAGGGCAGACCACCTATATCCATTTGGAAGCTATGGGTATTTGTCGATCAAAAATGGTCACTCTGCATTGCAAGTGGAAATGAAGCGTACCTAGCTACCACTGAAAATTTCCTCAGTCAACTCATGTCCAGACACCCTTTGACCCAGTATCCCATTCCTCCTCTAGTCTCGGACTGGTGGCAGACTGGAAGCAAGTTCTGGATTGCTACTTCCAGATGCTTACTCTGTAAAGCATCTAGTAGCTTCTACCAACAACCTATGACTTGTCATTTGGCCAGCACTCGGTGAGTGGGGGAGAGGAGGAGAAATGGCTGTCACGTGGAATGTCTGTCAATTCTTGATTGAAGATGGACATTAACAGTTGCCGTGGGGGGTCCTCCCTTTTGGACTAGGGGCCGGGGACTGTGAATGGGTAAAAAGATCAATATGGGGGATGCTGTGAATTTGTTTGCCTGCCTGTGCCACCAGTTACTTGCTTGAGACAAGAGGGGAAGGGTGGCGTGTTCAAATGTCACAGTTGCTTACACTGTCCTGTCCTCCATACCATACTGCTATAACTTCTTTGCATGGTGAATAGTGACACTAGTGGTAGTACATTGTTTATTGATTGGTCATATGGCCTTTTCAATGTAAAAAGTTAGCAGAAATGTATAAAATTACAACAGATATAAACTATGTTCAAATACAGATAAATATAAAATTATTATACATAAAAACCAAAACTCTGATAGTGGCACTAAGACTGACCAGCCCCAGCCAGCAGCTGACCTGAAGACTGACCCACACTGAGCTAAAGGTAAGGGACAGGGAGGATGGTTAGGAGGAAAGTTTTCTCCTGATCCTCTAGGCATTTTACTGGATGAGGGGAGGTTGTCATGACATGTTTTAGGCAGTGCTTAGATGTGGATTCAAAATCTGATTCAGACTCCACATATGCAAGATCTTGGATTTTCAGTCATTAATAACGAAATTCTGAATTTAAAAAAATGCTTGGAATCCAATGAATTCAGTTCCATTTAGTGGATTCTGAGCAACCCTAATAAATTTAATTAAAAGCTGTTTAAGTCACAAAAGGGGTCATTGTGCCCTTGAGGCTTTCTGTTCAAGCTGGAAAAAACAGCATTAGAATTCCCAGTTAAAGAATGTAGTTAAGATTGACAGGCTGCAATGTTCATATATTTGAGCAGTAGAAGGCAGCAGAAAACTAAAACCTTCGAGGACATCTCTTGCAGCAGGTACTGCCCTTGGGAGCTCACCAGAGGGTGCTCTTGCAGATGGTAGTTTTCTCCAGCAGTGTGTGTGGTGGGGATGCCCACCTGTGAGGTAATCACACCTGTGCAGGTATAAAAGGAGTGGGTGGCCTCAGTATCCTCAGTTCTATTCTTGCCATCTACCAACTTGCAGCATGATAGCTCTCCAGCCAGAAGTGCATAGACGACATCTACAACAGCTAGAACTATGACAGAGTGGTTCACTGTTCCCTTTCTTTTTATTATTCACGTAATATCAGAAGCTGCTTCCTATAAGTGCCCTTGTGGCAGAAAAATCTGTAGGAACGAGTACCTGGTGTATGTGCGGTGCTTGGAGCCACCCACAATGTTCTAAAGTGCAGCATTTGCAGGGAATTTAACCAGGCGACTCATCGTCGAGGACTCCAGGAGATCGAGTCATACCTGATGGAGCAAAAGATTGCTCTCCTTGAGATGGAGGGGTCCAGATCGCACACCCCATCCACATCCTCTCAAAAGTCTCACAAGAATGCAAAACACAAGCACAAAACTCCTACATCAAATGGGACACGATCACATGTGTTGACAGCGACTTCTGTACAGTCGCTCAGAAACCAAATATGGACAAACACAAGTCCTCGCCAATGGTAGTTCTTTGTTGACCTTGGAGAAGGCTCTTGAGGTGGTTTCCTGCCCAGTCTCCACCTTGGCCTCCAGCCGCTCGATAGCTACAATGCTGTCTGGAAGACAGAACCATTCCCCATCAATGGTGCTGTGCTCCTCACAGAAGGACCACTCTGTTTCCTGGTTGACAGCAACATTCCTCCATGCAGATACTTCCCCTTTTTTGCCTCCAGTGAAGGGACAGGGGTATGTAATTAAAGAAATGGGATTCTCATTAACGGTGTTGCCTAAGTTGCCACCGCTAACACAGATAGGATCCTATAGAAGCCCTTATATGGACAGCAAGGACCAGGCTATGCAACTGCAGGAACACACCTGGTTTCCCAGTCCTGCCCCATTTCATCCATACTGCCCCTTTCCAGGCAGTGGGGGCACAATCATTGGGAGCCGCTGGTTCTCAACATACTTCTACATCTTCTGTAGATGTCACTGTAGTCCAGATGGTACTACAGGTTATGCAGCCTAATCATCCCTCTAGAGTGACCAGACCTGCTCCTACTTCCTCCCTATCACCTCCACCAAAATGTTTCCACCTGGAGGTGACCTATGTCCCTGACTGAGTCTCTCAAGATCACCCTCTTTCCAATATTTGGAATCTTTTCACGAGGAAGATAATGATGGGGAGGAGAACTTAATGGACAAGGATGGCTTATGCTCTCCCTCAAAAAATTCTACCATATCATCCATTGACGGGGACCCAGACTAACTGTCACCGTCCCCCCAGATGACCCAACATTTTTAGATGTCATGACTCTGATTCAGAAAGTCATGTGGTTCATAACCAAGGAACCCAACAGACAAAAAGAAATTTTGGCAAAATACTTAGAATTACTGGAGGATCCAGCAATAGTGGTACCTCCTCTGATCTCACTTTACAAAGATGCAATATTAATGGAATAGCAAAAACTGGCTGATATTCCAGCAGCACCACGCAAAGCTGTCCACCTCTACCAAGCCCAATCAGACTATAACTACTTGACAACTATTTATTTATTTCGTCATTCAGACATAACCTTTGAGCAAAATGCTCTTTTTCAAAGGTTCTGCATCTTGACAGGAGGAAAACACAGAAAGGTAGTTACAGAGAATGGGTGCACAAGTACAGAGACAAAAGTACAAGAAATAACAGCAATTGGTCTGATTATTTGCAATTGCAAGCTATCTCATCTAGAACTACGCACAAGCAGACTCTGTAGTTATCAGTGCAGCTCTTGATAGATGGAAAAGACCTACACATGAGTTCCTTATCTCGATAAGGAATCCAGAAACTGGATTATATGGGAGGAAAAGGTTTATCAAGGCGCACTAAATATTAGGGCTAGTAATTATATGGGGCACATGCTAAAATACCAAAAGACCCTTTGTATGGCTGCTACTGAACTGGCCAGCCGCCTGCTGGACTCTGAAGATAGAAACTCAAACACATTCAACTCTGGATGCAGCCTATTGAGACACTTACTCCAGGCTGCCTATGATATTGATGTATACCTCAGCTAGGTCATCAGCACTTGGTATTACCTTAGATGCCACGCTTGGCTCATGGTATCTTGATTTACCCCTTATGTCCAGCATAAAATAATGAATGCCACATTTGATGGAGAACAGTTGTTTGGGACAAATAGAAAAACATTGTGGATGACCTCCTTGCATCAGGTCATATATTGAAGCTGGTCCATGGTCAATCCAGGTATAACCAACAATATAATTTCCAGCGGTCTGGGAGACAATATGGCTTGGCAGGTAGTCATGCAAAGGTAAAACAGGTCAGCAATTCTATAACCGACTCTCTTCATGACACTCAGAAGGTGGCCATTCCACCACTACTTTAGGGAGATGCTACCCTGATAACTGACTCAGTCCAGTCAGTGCCCTCCGGTCCTCCTCTGCAAGCCTTGAAGGCTGTAGGGGGACCATTTTTGAACCACTTAGAGGCTTGGAAGTCTATCACTATGGACAGGTGGGTACTACAGATAATTCAATCTGGGCACACTCTGACCTGATAGACTGCCCTCCTGTGCACCCACCACCCCACACCTTCTACCAACAGGAGCATATCCCCATAGTCTTGGAAGAGTTGCAAGCTTTCTACAACAAAAGAGAGTAATCCAACCAGTTCCACCCATCAATAAGGCAAAGAGTTTTATTCCACTTCTTTCTAATTCCAGAGGAACAGGAGACCTCCGTCTGGTGCTGGACCTGAGGACACTGAACAAACCTATCCAGTACAAAAAATTTCGAATGCAAACCCTGATGACCATTCTCCCTTTTATACCAGGGAGATTGTCTCTACGATCTGTAAGTGAAGGATGCTTACCTTCATATACTGATACATCCGGCCCATAGAAAATATTTACGATTCAACCTGTTGGGTCATCACTACCAATTCAGAGCACTCCCATTTGTTCTCTCATCAGCACCCAGAGTTTTCACCAAATGCCTTACTGTTGTGGCAGTGGCCCTGGGACACAGAGACCACTTCACCTTCCCATACCTGAATGACTGGCTCATAAAAGCTTCATCAAGGGAATACCTTGTCCACTCCATCTTAACCACCCTATAGCTCTTCCAGGAGTTGGGCATCACAATCAACTTTTCAAAATCCCAACTTGTCCCACCACAGGGACTCCAATACATAGGATCAGTGTTGGACACCATGACAGGAAAAGCTCATCTTCCAGAAAACAGAATGCATACTCTAGTGCAACTGTCAGTTCTTATAGCACAATACCAGCAGTTATCACCAGACAACTCCTAGGCCACATGGCAGCAGCCATACACACAGTGCCACTTGCTTGCCTCTGGATGAGACCCATACAATGGGAGCTCAGGCAACAATGGCATCGAAAGACAGGAGACTTGGAGAACAGTCAAGAATGACCCAAAGGATTACCACAGCACTGGACTAGTGGACAAATCTAACAAAAGGTATGCCTTCCAAACACCCATCCCAGACCAAACCTTGATGACACATGCCTCCACCACCAGTTGGAGTGCACATCTGGACCAAGATAATCAAACACAGGGCACTGACACCAGCCTCCGGCAGCAGTTGGATATCTGCTTGCAATGCCAGCGACCTGGGTTTGGGAAAGGACCCCGGAGCTGGAGGGCCGGCTGGGTGGGGAGGAGGCCTAAGCATGCCACAGATGGTTCACCTTCTGCAGGGAGAAGGGGACCCAGAGCCTGGCTCTTGGTCTGACTTCGGTGGAGAACTGAGGAACAACAAGGTCGATGTGAAAATAGGGTTGATGTGCTTGACGCCAGCGCTCGCGCTTGACGCCTGGGCATACAGCATGTCCAAGAACACACCTGCAGCACTCCCAGTAGACTGAGCACCAAGGCCCAGATCCCCAGTGCCACTACTGACTGGGTGATGCATCCTGATGAAAGACTGACACATCGGGGTGGAAGAGCCCCCATCCCATACCTACCTGGGGGGGGTACAACCACAGCTCTGTGGAGGATGGACAGCACCAGAGGTTCCGGTAGGTGAGCGGGGACTGATTAGACCAATGAGTGCCTCCCAAAGAGCGGGAGTACTGTGTGGAAGGAGGAGGGGGAAAAAAAAACACAGGGCACAATTGGGACAGAGACACCTCAAAACTCCATCTATCTCTTGGAGTTGAGGGTGGTCATGCTTGCTCTTAAGTCACCTCCTGGTAGTCAGACAACATGGCTGTAGTTTACTAAGTCAACAAATAAGGCATTAAAAAATTCTGCTCTCTGTGTCAGGAGGCCTTGGAACTATGGCACATAGCAATACAACAAAATATAACACTAATGGTGGTACATGTGCCAGGAGCACAAAACGTGTTGGCAGATCATCTCAGCAGATGCACACACAATCATGAATGAACCATAAACACCCACTGAAAAGAACGCTGTCTACCCAGTTCCACCACTAGAACATCATCAGGGATTTTACTTCCATTTCTTTCTGGTGCCCAAGTGCACAGGGGACCTGAGACCTATACTTAGACCTCAGATGTCTAAACCTATACATTCAATACAAGAGGTTTCGGATGGTCACCCTGACATCCATCTTGCCCATGTTAAAGAAAGGGGATTGTCTATGTGCACTGAATATGAAAGACACCTGCTTACATATTCCAGTCCACCCCACCCACTACTGATTCCACCGTTTCCAGTTACTGGGACACCATTACCAATTATGGGCCCTCCTGTTCTGACTCTCGTCTGACACAAGGGTCTTCACCAAATGTCTGGCTGTGGTGGCAGCAAATTTACAAAGGCAGGGACACTTCATCTTCCCTTACCTCGATGACTGACTTATCAAAGCAGCCTCCAAGTCTTCCCTGCACTTGACCCTCACTCTATTCCAATCTCTGGGAATTATGATCAGTTGGCCCAAGTCTCACCTAGAACTGACTTGGAGACTCCAATATATCGGAACTGTCCTGGACATGACCTCAGGAAGAACATATCTCCCAGAGGATAGACAAGAAAACATCCTGTCTCTCTCTCTCTCTCTCTTTCTTCCCATCTCCAAAGAGAACAATCCGTCATCCAGGCAAGTATTATGCCCTTTAGGGCACATGGCTGCAGCCATCCCTATGGTGGCTCAGGCCTGCCTACATATGAGGCCAGTCCAATGGATCCTACAAAAACAGTGGAAACAAAAAAACAGGAGACTTTGAGGACTGCATTCGTCAGCCCCAACCTCTGTGCTGCCCTCAACTGGTGGACCCATCGTGCCCACCTCTCTCAGGGTATGCCTTTCCAGTACCCGCCACCTCAACAGAAGTTGACCACCGATGCCTCCCCAGAGGGTTGAGGTGCACACCTCGGCCCTTACAAAACTCAAGACCAGTGGACTCTGGATTCAGTCCATCGCCACATTAACTTCCAAGAAATGAGAGCAGTACACCTTGCCTTATGGGAATTCTGTCCTTATCTCACTGTGGGACCCCTCCTAATTCAGTTGGACAATACCTCAGTTGTATACTACCTGAACAATCAAGGGGGAACCAAGTTCCTCAGCCTCTGCAAGGAGACGCTAAAAATCTGGAGAGAGGCTCTACAACAGCAATTAACATTGACAGTCAGACATCTACCCGTCATGACAACACCTTCATGGACTGTCACCACTCTTCCACTCATGATTGGACTCTCCATCACAAAGTTCTGCAGCGCATTTTTAGATGGGGAACACTGCAACTGGATCTCTTTGTGTCCCCAGACAAAATCATCATCTCCCCAGATATTATTCCATTATTCTGAACAAAAAGGATGGTCTATCAATGCCCTGTCCCAACCATGGACAGGACTATTCTTATATGCTCCCCCCCATCCCTCTCCTACTATGAACTTAACTGAAGCTACAACTGGAGCCAGCCACCATGATTCTTGTAGGCCCTCTGTGAACTCAGTCTGGTACCCCTTGTTACAACAACTGACTGTTGTAGAACCCCTCCTGCTACCCATCAGACCGGACCTATTGACACAGGATCAGGGAACTCTACTCCACCCCAACCTGAAATCTCTACGTCTTCATGCCTGGCTCCTGAAGACGCTTTCACAGCTGTACTCCAGGTCTCCTCTTCAGCAGTGAATATTCTGCTGGCCTCCTGTAAAATATCCACCAGACAAACCTATAATGTCAAATGGAAGTGTTTTTCCATTTGGCCACCTCTAAGTCTTTGGACCCCTTTTCGTGTCCTGTGACTAAAGTCTTAGATTATCTGTCATCACTCACCTCCTCAGGTTTGAACAATTCCTCTATTAAAGAACATTTGGCCACTGTTTCAGCATTTCATAAACCCCTGGAAGGAAAATTGATTTACCAACACCATCTTGCAAGGTATGCAGGGTATGCTGCACCTCAAACCTCCTATTAGGAGACTGGCTTCTCCATGGGATTAAAATTTCCTACTGGAAAAACTGACTCTCAAACCCTTTAATCCTGTGACTACCTGCAATCTCCACTTCCTAGTTTGGAAAACACTATTCCTAGTAGCTGTTAACTTGGCCCATCATATCTCTGAACTGCAAGCCTTAATGTGCAAAGAACCTTGTATGATCTTCCATAAGGACAGAGTATCCTTGTGTATCAATCCCTCCTTCCTACCCAAAGAGGTTTCAAAACATACCTTAAACTAATCTATAGACCAACCAGTGTGTTTCCCCCTAAATACACAAACCCAGGGAAATTCCTTTTACACACGTTAGACATGCATGGTATTCTTAGATACTACATATCTCGCACCAAACCATTTAGGAAAACTCCTCAATTGTTTGTTTCCATTGCCCAGTCCAGTGAAGGTTTCCCAATCACTAAACAGACCCTTTCCAACTGGTTGGCACACTGCATAACATTGTTACAAAAAAGTACAACAAACCATTATCAGGTCCTGTCCATGTGCACTTCACCAGAGCCATGGCCACTACTGCAGCTTGCTTCAAAGAAGTGTCCATTATGGTCATCTGCAATGTAGCCACTTGGTCTACAATACATACCTTCACAAAGCACTTTAATCTAAATGTTGCTTCGTGCTGTAGGGCAGCCTTTCGACGGGCAGCCCTACATGGCCTACTATCATCATTTCTTTCCACCCTTCATAGGTCTTGCTGCTTGGGAGTCCTCCCAAGAGTATTACCTACTGAAAGAGATACCCTTGAGGAAGATAGTACAGTTGCATGCCTACCTGAATGGTAGATCTTTGAGAGGATCTCTTGCAGCAGGTATGATCTCTCCCTCCTTCCCCCTCCTTCTCCAAGAGAGCTATTTAGCTCAAAAAAGGGGGGGAAGAGGTTGGAGGTATCTAGGGTACCTTGGTTCTCCCTCAATCCATGCTTAGCAAGCTGAAGCTAGTGGGGAACTGAGGATGTCTGGGGCCACCCACACCTTTATAGTCACATGATGATAATGATGTAATCTGTGTGGTGGCCCTAGGCAAAGACTGCTGGAAGAAGCTTCTGTGCAGAAGAGCACCCTCTGGCAAGGGCCCAAGAGTATTACCTGCTGCAAGAGATCCTCTTGAAGATCTACCATTATGGTAGGTATGCAACTGTACTATCTTCAAAGAGGATTTCTTACAGCAGGTACGTTCCCACCCTCCTTCCCCCTCCTTCTTGGGGATAGCAATCTCTAATCTCGAGGAGGAGGGTGCCGCACTAGCCTCCTTGGATCTCCCTCAGAGCCACTGGTAACTGGCAGAGAACTGAGGATACTGGGGGACATCCACTTCCTTTATAACTGCACAGGAGTGATTATATCACAGGTGGGCGGTCCCCACCACACACTGCTGGAGAAAGTGACTGTCAGCAAGGACATCTTCTGGTGAGCTTCCAAAGGTAGTACCTGCTGCAAGAGATCCTCTTTGAAGATCTACCATTACGGTAAGTACAAAACTGTACTTTCATGCCACATGTCAGGCATTCCAACTATCTGGTAACATCTACAGTACATCACATCACATCACATAACATCATCATAATTGGTAACATTACTGGTCATGTCACAATAAAGTACTAAATGAAGGAGTCCTAAGGAGTCAACCCAAAATGCTATGCCTTCAAATGGAAGAGGTTCTCCATCTGGTGCCAGGGAGGGTTGGACCCCTTATCTTGACTGGTGGCTAGCATTCTCAACTACCTTTGGTCCATAGAACAAAAAGAGCTGCACTCAAGTGAGGGTGCTCAGTGACAAATAGTTAGGACAAAACAGTCATACTCCAATCCTGCTTCAACACAAAAAGGCCATTCATAATTTCTCATCAGCCCAGTGTCTTTTAAAGTCTGTTTGGTTGAAATGTTAGAGACTTTGTGTGGACATGCCATTTCTCCTGGAAATGAGACACTTTGGACATTTGGTGAGAAATTGTGAATGGCCTTTTTTTATTGCTGAAGCAGGGACAGGAGTGCTGTGACTGTTTTGTGCCTACCTTTTGTCCATTTCTGTCTGGCCTTCAGTTGATGACCCCTAAGGTGCACCTGGCAGCCATTTCTGCTTACTGAGCATGGGCTGGTATGCAGTCGGTGTCACAGAAAAAGGTGGTCTGGTGCTTTTTCAAAGGCCTTGTCCACATGTCCGTTCCAGTGTGTGAACCACCACACCACCTTGGGACTTGTTGCTGGTGTTGGCAAAGCTCATGGGCAAGCCATTTGAACCGATGCAGAGATGTGAGATGTCGCATCTGTCATGGAAGACTGCCTTCCTGGTGGCTATCACGTCAGCCAGAAGGATCAGTAAACCCAGGCGCTCTCAGTGGAGTCTCCTTACTTGGTTTTCCACAGGGACAAGGTTGTCCTTTGCCCCAACATGAAGTTCCTCCCAAAGGTTGTGTCAGATTTTCACCTTAACCAGGTGATCAATCACCTGGTGTACTTCACTAACTGCACCTTGGAGGCTGCATGCAGGCTCCATACATTGGACCTGCAGTGAGCGCTAGCCTATTATATGGAGTGCACAGCTGGACTTCAGGGAGAGGTTCACCAGCTATTTGTCACCTGTGCTGAAGTCGCACCTGGTAAACCAGCAGCTAAGTGGACGATTGGCAGGTGGATTGTATCCTGCACTGAACTCTGTGATAGGTTGCTGGGTAGGAACATCCCGTATGGCTAAAGGGCTCATTCCACCCATCATACTGCTGCCTCGGTGACAGCTTCCAGGGACATCCCTATTAAGGAAATCTTCAGGGCTGCTACCTGGAAGTCAGCACACATCTTTATTTCCCACTAACACATTGACCTTGAGTCACGTTGGGATGCTGGTTTTGGGGCTCAGTTCTCCAATCTCTCTTCCCTAAGTAGGGGTTTAGCACCTTGTCTCCCTTCTCCCAGAGAACTGCTAGGAGTCTGCCAGAAGTGTGGATTGAACATCATATCCACGTCCCTAGGAAAACAGGTTGCTCACCTGTAACAGTAGATCTTCCATGGGATAATCTCTTGCAGCAGGGAACACACTTGGATCATCAACAGAGGGCACTCTTGTGCTCAGCAGCTCTTTTCTAGCAGTCTTTTCCCAGGGAACACCACATATGACATTGTCATCCTGCTCCTATATAAGAATGGATGGTTCCTGGTATCCTCAGTTCATTTTCCTCACAGTCTTCAGCTCACACACAGAAGCTAGCGCTTGTGAAGCAGTCATCAATGAGAACTTGAGCTGAAAATGGATTTTCCCTCTGTTTCCAATCTTCATCGACAAATGTCCAAAGAATCTACAAGCAAATCAGCATTATTCCAGTCATGTAGTTGCGGTAGGAAGATCTACCATTATGACAACCACACCATTTGTGTTAGGTGTCTGGGTCCCACACATGACACCATCTCCTGCAAACACTGCCAGCAATTCAATCAGGCAACCTGTTGACGATGGCTGCAGGAGATTGAAGCTTTCCTAATGGAGCAGAAATTGTCTTTTGAGAAGGGGGCCCATCCCAAGGAGCCCTTTTCTGCAGCTTCATACAAGAAGCATAAACGTGATAAGGATAAATCATCTTCATCATCCTCCGCAGAAGCACATCGACTGCCACCATTACTGGTGTTCCACCATTGATGATGCCCTCCAGAATGGTTTCCTCATCAACGGGGGTTTACACCCTCTCATCGACATGCATTCCAGTGCCCTTTCAGCAGTTTCTATGGAACTTTTAGTGAGTTCTCGTGACTCCCCATCAGTGGTGGTTTGTTTCCTGTCGATGTCACCTTTTGAACATTCTGCTGCCTCTCACCATACTGCCCCATTGACGACGGGACAGAGTTTCATGGGGAGAACTACTGGTTTTGCTTTTTTAATTTATTAAACATTCTTAAACTTGATTGGGACAAAATACATAACATATGAAGGATACATACATACATATATGTCCATTTTACATATCAAAATCTAGAGCAAAGGAGAGAAAAGTATGCAAGTTTCTCAACCAAGTTACAATTGTACTATTACTATCCCCTCCCCAAACCCCCACCCCACTATCCCATCCCCATTTCCAGAGTTCCAGGTATAACCAGTATCATATAGATGACAGTAATTGTAATATAGAAAAAAAATGCCACTGTATAACATAATATAGGAGACAGTATAGTGCAGTGGCTTAAGGCTCTGAGCTGCAAATCTGGAGACCTGGGTTTGAATCTCACAGCCCCTACTTGCATATACTCAGTGACCCTGAGCAAGTCACTTAACTTCCCTGTGCTCCCAGGTTGCACCTGTTAAAAACTTTCAGCTTAGTGTGTCTCACCTGGTTAAACAATTGGAAAAAAGATAATTCTGCTTGGAAGCAAAGGTATAAAATCATTAATGATAGACCCTAGAGGGAAACTATGAATGACCAGTAACAAATATACAACCAATCTTCACCTGGGATTCAATGTTGGCAAAGTGTCAAGAGGCTCTCAAACCTGTTTGAATTTTTTTATATGAGTGTGACATACTAGCAGTGGTATGCTCATTTTGAAGTGCAAATAAGATTTCCCAGTGCCATTCCCTGTAAGTAGGGATATCCTGGTCACACCAGTGCTGAAGAATAACCTTTTTGGCACTCGCTGTTATTAGGGCCATATGTGGTTTCTGGTTGCCAAGTAAGGTTTTAGCAAAATTACCTAAGATACAAATGTCAGGGGTGAAGGTCTGGTCAGGGCCCAAAAGGGGATCTATATGATGGCTGATATTTTCCCAGAAGGGTCTAACTTTAATACAGGTCCAAAGAATATGAAATAAGGTGCCCCAGTCCCCCTGACATCTGGTACATACTGTGTGTCCAAAGGAAACCTACCCATTCTGTGGAGTTTAACGGGGGTATAAAATTATTGTGCGGAATCTGGAACTGCATATAGCGATACCTGTCCTGTTTTATGTATTTGTAAACTCCTTTCCATATGTGGGACCAGTTTCGAAGATGGTCCTGGAAAAGAAGGGCCTGATCCCAGTAATAGTAGAATGCCTGTTCTCTTTCAGCTAGGAGAGTTCAAAACTGTGTATGAAAGAAAGATATGGTATGAGAGGTAGAGAAGGTCAATAATAAGGGAAATGGTTTAACATAGTCTTTGGACCAATTGCCAGGTCCAAAATAGCTAAATAACATATGGCAAAGTTATAAGTATTTAAAGCACATACAGTGGTCATTATAAATTAGTTGTGCGGTACCCCGTCATACTTGGGTGTACCTGTGCAGCATTTCAGGTGGTGTGCTGAGTGGTGCCTAGCAAAGCGGCAGTGACACGTTAAGTACCTGTTCAAGCATGAGGAGCTTTGAATTAATTGACACTCATAATCAGCTTCTTAAATTCACCAGGTGGCGCTGTTAGTGGTAAAATGTATCTGTTTAAACAGCAGTTTTCCTCTGGGTGTCCCCATAGTCCACATCTGTATACCCTGCCTTTGCCCAAATATGTACAAAAGGAAAAAAAAAAGTGTCTGTGACAGTGTGCTTATGACAAAATTCACTGACAGCATTGTGGGTCTCTCTACAGTCTTGCCGCATTTTTTTTTAGTGTGAAATGTATTGTTCAAGAAAAAAGATTCTAGTGGTAATACATGAAAAAAAAGTCGGCCAAGTTGCTTATAATGAGGAGCGTGAGTGAAAGTGGCAGAGTTTTCAGTACTTGTAAATTTCACTCATACTCCTCTGTGATGTGTTTTCATTGAATACAGCTACATGGAGCTTTTTTCTTGCATTATTGTTAATATTATTTTTTTATTTCTAAAAGTGTAGTTCCCTGCAAAAATCAGCCTTGGCTAAGGAGAGCATAATAATTTGTGTGTGTGTGTGTTTTGGGGGGCGGATTTGAAGAGGCAGTCAGACATGGAGTTCTGTAATCTAATTAGAGGGTGGACTTCACTATCATTCAATTGGCCAGTCTGAAGGTGTCTGCTTTTTTGCAGGTGTAGTTGCTCCAGGTGCAGTCCAGATCAGACATAATAAAAATACCAAAGTCTAACTGTCAGCATAACTAATGAACTGCTATATGTGCAGCAATGAACTTGGGGCATGAAGAACTGTTTTTGTGTACAAGATGGAGTACTTGTTTATAAATTGGTGTGCTTATACAGTAGGTACTGTGGCACCCATAAGTGAATGGTGCATCTGCTGCAAATCTTATGTACTTAATCTTGCCCACAGCCATTCAGATGTTCTAATAGAAGTCGATAGAATGTGAGTGTAAAACACTAACTTCCCAGTTTCAGTTGTCTCTTTGCGCTGTTTCTGTTGTCTGCCACTCTGTAGGAGCCTAGGAGTATAAGTATAGTAGTCATCCAAAAAATATGGCTAGTGGTTAAATAGTCATTTAGAACAAGCACTGAATTACGAAATGAGGGGAAAATGAAAGCAGTCCAAGTTAGTGTCTAAAATCTACAAATATGTAAAATTATGTCATGGAGAAGTCCTGTGAAGTGAAAAGAAAAACCTGACTTTACTGTGTAACTTGCAGATGTTCTAAGTTAAAATGACAGGTTATCATCTATAGTTGTACAGTATGTGATCACATGGGTCAGTGGACAGACCGCTCTCTCCTCTGTGTTTTCATGATCTGTATAACTGCACAGTGGCTGAAAACATTAAAGAATAAACCAAAAGCACCACTTCAGTTACTGTTCCTGGTTGAGAGAGGTCCATCACACTGCCCAATATGACCACCAATTGAATGTGTCTTTTTAAATTAAAAATAACACCATGTTACAGACTTTGGGTGAGGTCTCTCTCTGTCTCTCCTCTCTTTTACTCTATTTTGTATTGCCAGATTAATGCCCAATGTAACATTGCCTGAGAAATTTAACTATCTTCAGTAGGATTTGCTTGCAGAGATGAGCCATTTGTTGATTTCATTTCCAATTTTAATTGTCTGGTGGGGGCAACTCCAACCTTGTAGAACTCCTCAACCTGTAGAAAAAAAATCAGTTGTTACTTGCACTTTTATGTTAGGTAATATTAATGTACACATATGTGAGGAATAAAACATTACTGGGCTGCCAAGACTCATCCAAATTGATCAGTTACATTCTCCTTGCCACCCACCCCCGTTGCTACAAGACAATTGAAATAAATGAAATCATCAAATGGTTGCAATTTATTATTTTAAGAGTTTGTTCCCTGCAAACAACATCCTATCGAAAGATACTGACTGAAATAAAAGAAATGTTAATGCCTGTTGCCTGCCTTAGCATACTCATACTATACCTATGATAAATATGAAAGTCAGCCTTGGTCTTGGCAAACATATTGGGGAACATTTAATATTCCAACTGATCTAGGTAAATTACAGAATTCACATGAGAAGTACCAGACTATTGCTGTTTAAACAGCTCATGCACTTGGCACTATCATATAATTTAACATGCCGTATATGATTTGTCTCTTTTATTTGTAATTGATAATCTGCTCTCTGAATATTGAGCATGCACGTAACACTGACTGACACAAAATAGTGTGCTGTGCTCATATTGCACGTCTGTCTACAGTCATCCTCACATTTGGCTGCAGCAATAATTGTGTGTCTTTAGCCAGTAAGAAACTATATTTTATGCAGTACTTCATAATGTTATCTCAGTCAGTATAGTGTTTTTTCGGTTAAAGATAAAATACATATTTTCTCTGTTTAGTAGTACTCTTTGAACAACAAAACTGACAGGTGTATAAATAAGTTAACATAAACATGCATAATCTAAAGATTGTGCTATTCCACAATCCTTTCCTTTCACAAAACATTGTGTAATGTATAATATTGTGTCGTTGGCAAGACACAGTAGGTGTGAGTTTGAAACCATATGATAATGAGGCCCAAATACAGGCATATTCCCCATGCAATACCACTCCATCTATTGCTACTCTGCACAGTGTCTGTATGGCATAATATTATAGTGTAATCTGACTTTCATTTTTTTTTTTGGTGTTGCAGAGTTTGATGCTGCATTGGATAGTATACTGAGCAGCAATTGGTAGTGGCTTTAAACACTGCTCTGGATAGACTTTATACTGTATGTTTGATTTTATTAAACAATTCCATCAGCTTGTACTCATTAATGTTGGCAAGTACCATATGAAGAAAACCTGTCGTCCTATAATAACACCGGATTGGCTGTTGGCCATTCAGATATTTCTACAGGAGGATGTCTTTTAATTCATGATTTCATTCTCCCTTAACATAATGAGGAAGCGCGCAAGCTAAAAATAAATCGTGTGTTCTGTAAATATGCGCTGTTCCTCAAGGCCCCAGCTATACAAACACATGTTTTAGGTGGTGAGCAAGCATGTATCAACATACTTTTACTGCCATACCACCACATTTACTCTCCATGCAGTAAATGATCAATACCAGCAGTGTCTATTATTTCATTATATGCCCCCCTCAGATTTTTATATGGTAGTTCAATAACATGTACAGTATGAATTTAAGTGTCAGGTAGCTCTCACTGTACTAAGGCTTCAGTATCCTGAAAATTACAGTTTCATTTGCAGGGTATTTAGTTGTTTGTTTATTTAATAAAAAACAATAAAAGAAAATTGGGGTGGGGGAGGTGATGCACTACCTGCTAGGGTTGGGGATAGGGGTGGGAGCCACTAGACCACCAGTGAATAACAGAAAATGCTTTCTAAAATAAAACTTGTTTCTAGCTGCAACCTAGGAGCATAAGAAGTTTCATTCATTTGCTCAGGTTCACGCAGAAGAACAATAATAATTACCCTGATCACTACATCCCCATACTGTAAAAAAAAAAAAACCTTTTCCCTGCACCAGTCATATAATTTTACACAACTGGTATAACCAGCATAACATCTAAATAAGGAGTTACATTATGTGTTAACCCAAGTCTGTGACTTTCAGGTTATGGGGGATATCAGGCATGCTCGCTGTGAGTGGTTTTGCATGTTTCTAGGCAGTGAATTGGTGTGCTGCACATCGCTGGGCTAGATACTAATACCTATTACTATTCTGTTGCTATATTACACCTGCCAAGGTTGCCTTAACCCTGGAAGCAGTTTGGTGGGGCTGTAGTTTTTATGCCTATGAGGAAAACTACAGCACTTCACGGAGTAGCTTAAAACCAAGCTGTTTATGTTCTGTAGGACAGGGCATTAGTATCACTGCCTTTGGTGCTTTTAATATATTTTTGAAGCTCGCAGGAGCAATTTTAGTGTGGGCAGATGTGTTAACCCGAGTCTATAACTTCCAGGTTATGGGGGATATCGGGCATACTCGCTGCAAGCGGGCGAGTGCATTGCATGTGGAGTCACACGCAGAGACACGCACATCTGAGCATGTGTCTAGCGTGTCCAGCAGGGCAGATGGGATCAGAAACTCCACACAGATGTAGGTAGGAGTTTGGGATAATTTGATGCTAGGCTGTCAGTGGAAGTGCTATTTGTAAGTTCAATTGAACATTCCTAAAGGTACCAGCAAGTTAAGCAGTTGCTCCTTAGGAGGGTTATTGTAGTATCTTGGAGGTAGAAGACTTGGTTTGCTGGCCAAGGCACCAAGCTTCACCTGAGCTCTTTCCTTCTAAGACTGCTTGAAAGGCAGAGTAGAGAAACTTACCAGAGAAAGGGAAAAGGATAAAGACTTAGTTTGGCTAAGCAGATTTACTGTGTGGTGGTGTTTTTTATTTTTTACTCACAGGGATTGCTACTGTTTGTTGCTAACATTTCATTGCTTTTATTTTTTCTCTGATTCAAATTGTTGTTGCTGGTATACCTTCTGCATTATTACAAGGTGTGCCTACAGGTGTGTGCTAACAGATTACTCCTGTAATCTTCTGATTCAAATTGTCTTTTGCAAGGTATATCTTCTGTTACTGCTTTATTTTTCTCTGGAGCAAAGTGTTTCTTACAGCGTATATCTTCTCTGAAATCATTACAGGTGGTGCTTTACAGGTTTTACAGTTTTATCTAACATTAGGATAAGCTTTCAGGGTTACTGCATTTGTTGTTGACTGATTGTTTCTGCTCTTACCTCCTTGTTCTTTCGTCCGTGGTTCTTCTTTTTAGGCAGGGGAAGGGCCCAGCCACCCACCCCCATCCCCAACCACCCCACGCTACACTCCTTTTATAGGGTACCACAGTTGTGACATTTCCTGTGGCAGAGCAGGAAGGGGCGGATCAGTGGGGCCTCCACAAGGTGATCTCATTTACAGGGGCACTTGTAATTTAACTTGTTATAACAAGTTAAACAAAGCACAATTAAACCATTACTTGCATTTTTTTCCTTTTTTCTCTCCTTCTAATTACTCTGACTAGGTTACAAACCCAGCAACTTATTTGGAATGGATTTCATTAACTGCAGGTACTGTGGAACAATTTTCAGAAGGACAGTCTTACATGATTTAGGACACTGTCCTACATGCTGGGCCTTTGGAGATCTTAGGGCTCAGCTCCGGGCAGCATGGGCAGAGATTGCACGCCTCAAATTTCATATTGAAGAGGAAATACATTATAAGAACCACCCGCCATTTCCCCAGCATCCAACAGAAAAACCTCGACAGCAGAGGGTAGTTGGTCCAGGAGGTTGGCAGGTGGTTAGGAGGAGCAAATCAGGTGCCCCATCACTTTCTGCTCTCCAACACATTACCTCCAAAAACCATATAAACACTACAAACAGGTATCTGCCTCTATCTCTGAAATCAAATAAAGAGGCAGAAGACACTGCAGAGCAGGACACTGCGCACAGGAGCTAGCACAACAAAACTCACCCAAATCAGGAACCAAAACAAAACAAGCACAAAGGAAATCCAAAAAACTTCTGATCATAGGAGACTCCATGATTCGGGGAGTTGATACCCATCTCCAGCCAGGGGTGATGGTCAGATGTCTCCCAGGTACATCAGCATGGAGAGACACTGACCGCATTGCTAAAATTGTTCACAAAGCAGGAGAAAACATTGATGTCCTAGTACACATAGGGACTAATGATCTCGCCAGCCGGTCAGTTGTGGAGACCAAGGAACACCTGACTAGGCTGGGTGACAAACTATCATCTATTTCTTTCAGCATCTCCTTTCTGGGATCCTGCCAGTCTGGGAGAGGGAGCAGATGGACGGAAGGTCAGAGAAGGGGAGATAGGGAGCTAAACACGTGGCTCAAGGACTGGTGCCAGGAAAAGGACACAGATTTGTAGGAACTGGCAACAGTTCTGGGAATGAAAGTTCTTTAAATTTGATGGACTGCATCTGACTAAAGAGGAGTCAGTGCATTGGGAAGAAGTTTGACGTCTTTGCAGAATATTTCAACTAGCAAATGGGGAGAGGATTTTGCACCCACTACGTGAATGGGAAGAACACCCTCCCCTCAGCTAGTGGTCAAACAGAATTCAGCATGTTTGCCGTCATTTGCATCACCAGGTAAGAAAAAGGTTCGTCTCCCCATACGATGCACAGGGGTAATGCCAAACTTCACCCAACAACTAACGCACCAAAATCTGGCCAATGGAAAATCATGAACACAAATGCTCACAGCCTGGGAAATAAGATCCCAGACCTGCAGGCAATAATGTCAGAGGCTAAACTGGACATAGTAGCAATTAGTGAGACGTGGTTTACCAGTAACCACACTTGGGAGACTTCAGTACCTGGCTATGTATTGTTCAGAGGAGACCGAGGTGCAGAAAGGGGGGGAGGAGTGGCCCTGTATGTTAATGAAAATATCAAAGCTACAGAAATTCAGAATACACATAAGGAGCCAGAAGAACTGTGGGTCACCCTGAAACAGGAAATGGGACAGCCATAAGAACTGGGGTTGTCTACAGGCCCCAGACCAGAGGGAGGACATAGACACATTACTGTTAAGATATACAAAACATGACAGCTAAAGGGAGGTTCTGATAATGGGAGACTTCAACATGCCGGATACAGATTGGTCAATACCAGCAGGAACATCTGCCAGAACTAGACTCATAGTGGATTCCCTGCAGGGGGAGGGCCTCAAACAACTGGTACAGCAACCCACAAGAGACAGGGCTATCCTAGATCTAGTACTGACTAACAAAGAAGGGATCACAGATCTCCAGGTAGAAGGTCACCTGGGGGCCAGTGACCATCACATGGTATGGTTCAATTTGGCTACTACGTCTAAATCATCCCATTCCAAGGCAAAAATATGGGACTTCAGAGGAGCTGACTTTGATAAGATGGCCAACAGAGTTAAGCTAGCCTGGCAAAAGAAACACAGGTGAGGGGTACAGGCAAAGTGGGCAAGCATTAGGATGCAATACTTGAAGCAACATCCCATTGTGTTAGACAGAAAAGGAAGTGCAAAAGAAGAAGGAAACCACTTTGGTTCTCAAATACAGTAGCAGAAAAGGTCAGAGCCAAAAGGCTGGCCTTCAGGAAATATAAGGGAACACAGCGGGATGAAGATAGGGAGGCATACCAAACTGCCCTAAGGGAAGCAGGTAAGGCAGTAAGGCAGGCAAAGTCCCAAACTGAGGAAACACTAGCACGAACAGTAAAAGAAGGTGACAAGACTTTCTATAGATACATTAGTGAAAGAAGAAAGTCCAGAGGGGGTATTGCTAAGCTTAATGGAGAAAAGGGAGCATGTGAGGAGGAGGACCCTGTAAAGGCATCTATCCTAAATAGATACTTTTGCTCAGTATTTACTGAAGAGAAGGTAGGGCAGGGCCCACAGCTCAGCATCATGGACACAGGGGGAGGAGGTGAGCACTACTCCCTTCACAAAAGAAAGGGTCCTACAAGAGCTTGCTAAGCTCAGGGTGGATAAGGCAATGGGACCTGATGGCATACATCCCAGGGTACTTAAGGAGCTAAAGGAGGAACTAGCAGAGCCATTAGCAGAATTGTTTAGTGAGTCTCTGAGCACAGGAGAGGTCCCAGAAGACACGAGAAGGGTTCATGTGATCCCGCCTCCACAAGAGTGGTAGCAGGGAGGAGGCGGGGAACTACAGACCGTCAGTCTTACCTCAGTAGTGGGCAAGATTATGGAGGCACTCCTTAAGGAAAGGATAGTGCAACACCTGGAATCCATAGGGGCACAGGATCCAAGACAGCATGGGTTTACAAAGGGAAGGTCCTGTCAAACTAATCTCATAGATTTCTTTGACTGGGTAACCAGAGTGGTGGACCAAGGGAGCAGTTGATGTCGCCTACCTTGACTTCAGCAAAGCTTTTGATACTGTTCCTAGAAGATTGATAAATAAGCTGGTGAGCTCGGGGTGGGTCAAGTTGGTCAACTGGGTGGCAAACTGGTTGACGGGCAGAAAACAGAGTGGTGGTAAATGGTATACAGTCAGAAGAGATGCAAGTCACAAGTGGGGTACCTCAGGGATCAGTCCTGGGGCCAGTCCTCTTCAACATCTTCATTAGTGACCTTACAGATGGACTAGAGGGTAAGGCTTGTCTGTTTGCAGATGACACCAAGATCTGCAACAGAGTAGATGATCCAGATGGGGTGGGCAGAATGACAAGAGATCTGGATAAACTAGCAGAATGGTCAGAAGAGTGGCAACTGGGATTTAATGCAAAGAAGTGCAAAATCATGCACATAGGGAAGAGAAACCCTGAAGCCACGATAGGCTGGGAGGAGTTGCTAGCAGTCACAAAGGAAGAAAGAGACTTGGGCATCATCATCACTGATGACCTAAAATCATCCAAGCAGACCTCTAAAGCAGTAGGTAAGGCTAGGGGTGTTAGGTGTATTAGTAGGGGTATCAAAGTCATAAGAGGAGGTAATAATCCTCTGTACAAGACACTGGTTAGCCCCATCTGGAGTACTGCAGTATTGGAGGCCACACCTCACACAAGGACATTAACCAAATTGAGGCAGTCCAGAGAAGGGCAACCAAAATGGTGCAGGGACTGCATCAGAAGACACATGAGGACAGATTAACAGAGCTCAATATGTATACCCTTGAGCAAAGGAGGGAGAGAGGTGATATGATCGAGGCATTCAAACACCTTAAGGGCATAAACAAGGTGAAAGAGTCTAATATGTTTAAATATAAGAAAATAGCAGGACAAGAGGACACAGCATGAGATTAGAGGGAGGCTGATTAAGGGGAATGTGAGGAAATTATTTTTCACAGAAAGGGTGGTGGATGCATGGAATGGCTTACCACAAGAAGTGGTGGCTATGAATACAGTGCAGGGCTTCAAACAGGCATGGGATAGGCATAAGGAGCAATACAAATGACTATGAATAGATAGGCCACTGACAGAGCAAAGGCGATGGCACATTCATAAGGTAGAAAAAGAAATGGGCAGACTGGATGGGCCTTCATGGTCCTTATCGTGTCAACTTCTATGTTATGTTTCTATGTCTTAGCAGGCTGAAGTGTCTGTATACTACCTGTGCACAGGTATTATGGCAGATTCCATTATGACAATGGAGGGGGATGTCTGTATTAAGTGTATGATATGTTCTATGTATATTATTGTGAACCCTCCATTTCCATCTTCTCCTTTCACATGTAACAAATGTATAGAAGCTGCCAAACTAAAATCTGAAATTACTATATTTAGTTCTAGAATGTCTCAATTAGAACAAAGTCAAATCACTATGTTGGAACATTTTCGTTGTTGTAATGTTACTTGCTTAAATGTACCCAACTGTACATTTGGCCCCTCTCCCATATCAACCCTCCCAGTTGTGGAAGCACCATTAAATTCATTGGGAACTGTGGCTGCACCTGTACATAATGAAACTATAAAACTTTCCATGTGTGGTCCTTCCATTAATGGTGGAACAAGTAATAAAAGATCAAGAATTGATTCAGAGGAAGAAGGCCCCCATGACAATTGATATACAGTAAATAATCCTAGAGCCCAGAAAAAAGGTAGAAAGGGATGTTTTTCATTACCACTAAGGAATAGTTTTGACTTCCTAAGTAACCCTTAGTTGATACAGAAGAAGCTAGGGACTATTACAGGGCCACCTTAGACCATCCTAATCCATCTACAACTATTACCAGCACTTCTATTGAGTCACTCCCTGTTTGTTCTCCCCAGCATCTTCTTTGATGGATCATGGCGCCCGTTATAGCTATTGAAACACCCCTGCTGGAAAATTCAGATATGGATATTAATCTTCCTTCAGATATGTGACAGCTGTTTGTTTTGGGTGATTCAATATTCAAACATTTAGATAGGGCTGTATGTAATGGTGATAAACAAAATCAAACCTGCTCTTCCTTTAGGGGTGCTTTGATATCAGATATTACCAAAATGGTAGGTGAGATTCTGTAGAATTCTGGTGAAAATTCAATGATAATAGTACTTGCTGGAATAAATAACCTTTATGGATATTCAATTTGTTCAATACAGGAGGAGTATGTTGCCTTAACAAATAAATTGATGTCTCTTGAATGTGATATTTATATTTCTGAAACTTTACCAAATCCTGCAGCCCCAGACTTTATAAATGATAAAATAAAGTTCCTAAATGAATGGCTTCAGAAATGGTGTTTGCGCCAAGATATTAAATGCATCACTTATTGGGAAGAATTTATAGGCAGGGATGAGTTATTCTGTGCCGATGGGCTACATCTGAGTAAAAGAGGAAACTCCCTTATGGGCAAAAAATATCTGAAATTATTGACCAAAATTTAAACTAAGTTATTTGGGGGTGTCACATGTTATGCTTTCTACCAGCAAACCTATAAAAGATTGTCAAAAACCTTTAACTCACTTAAATGTGTGGAGTCTAAATGCAAGAAGTTTAAATAAAATGAATGAACTTACAACTAGAATGGCATTAGTAGATTCAAATATAGTTTCTATCTCAGAAATGTGGTGGGATAATAAATCTGAATAGGACCCTGTTCTTCAGGGCTTTGACATATATTCCCTTAAACAGGAGGGAAAGAAGGGCGGTGGTGTAGCTCTTTTTCTTAATAAACCTTTGGATTGCCTTGATATATCAGATCGAATTAAAAAAAATATCATAATTGAATCTGTTTGGGTTAAATTATTAGTTAAAAATATGTCACAAATAGTTTTGGGAACCTGTTACAGACCACCAAACTCTTCAGTGGCCTATTCTGAGACCTTAGTAGGTGAAATGGAAACGGTGTGTGAAATTGACAACATTTTGTTAATGGGGGATCTAAATTTAGGTGATATTAATTGGTGGGATAATTTAGCTGATACGTGAAATAGTAAAAAACTTTTAGCAATGTGTGCTCATCTTCAATTGAAGCAGGGTGTCCTTCACCCAACTAGAGCTGAAAATGTATTAGACATAGTGCTGCATGGTGATAGCCTTGATGTTTGTCATAACTGTTGAAGCCCCACTTGGAAACAATGACCATAATGTCACTTCCTTTAAGTTAAAATGTTCATAGGAAATTGATTCAGAACCAGTTTCCATTTATGTGTATGAAAAAGCAAATATTTTTGAGATGGAACAAGTCCTTGGACATATTGACTGGGATAAAGAATATGCTGATAGAACATTACAAGAATATTGGGAACTTTTGTATGATGCCTTAATTTATGTCAGAGAGGAGTTTATACCATGTAAAACTAAATGTACAAAAGGTAAATTACAGTCTAAATGGCTGACAAAATCTCTTAAGAAATTGATTAAAGAAAAAAATTAAAAATATGCTGGCTATCTTAAATCAAAAACTGGTCACAACTGGTCTAATTATATTAGGGCACAGAAATGTAAAACTGCTATTAGGAAGTCTAAGAGAAAATAGGAATTGGATTTGTCTAAAAATGCTAATAAATCAAATAGTAAACACTTTTTTTCTTATATAAACTCCTTAAAAAACCTAAATGTAAGGTGGGTCCCATCCAAGTTATAAACCAAATAATTCAAAACTCAAAGGGAATGGCTGACATGTTTAATAGTGTTTTTTGTAAGAGCTACACAATTTATGACATTCCTGTGATTTAACATATGGATATTAGTTCAGATCCCATTGTCTTTACAACCACTGACATTGCTAATAAGTTAAAGTTATAGAAAGAGAAAACCTGTATGGGGCCTGACCATATTTCAGGGCAACTGTTATTTTTACTTATGGATTACTTGGTGATTCTCTTGAAATTACTGTTTGATTCATATCTGTTACAGGGTTTTGTCCCAGTGTAATGGAAAAATGATAATGTTCCTATATATAAAAAGGGTTTAAAATTGGACTGTTCAAATTACCATCCAATTAGCCTCATGTCCCAATCTGTAAAGTCCTTGAAAGCTTAATTAGAGATGTACCAAGTCCCATCCTGAGTAACTCTGATACGGAACAGCATGGATTTAAAAAGGAAGAGATTGTCTGTCAAATCTGATCATTTTTATGCAGGCATCAGTTTGATAGTGGATAACAGAACACCGTAATGTGATGTATTCTTGGATTTTAGCACATGCTCGCGCTATGCCACACTGGGCCTTAGAAATAAAGTTAAAAACTTGAAAATGAATATGTACATCATTACTTGGATCAAGAATCATACACAGCAAGTTCATATAAATGGATGTTTATCAGACATTGGCTATGTGACTAGTGGAGTCCCCCAAGGCTCGATCCCTGTTTGTTTCAGGCTTTTATTTCAGATTTAACATCAGATTACCAATTGATATGTATTAAATATGCAGATGATCTAAAGATTGGTGGTCCATACATAGATACATACATAGACAGTGTCGGCAGATAAGGGCCTATGGCCCACCTAGTCTGCCCATTTGAGCTTGTAAGTTCAGTTTGTTTTCCTAGAAGTCTATTTCCCCTTACCCCTGACCTCTAGAATTCCTTTATGTCTATCCCATGCATTCTTAAATCCCGTGATTGTTTCAGCCCCCACCACTTCCTCTGGCAGGGTGTTCCGCTTGTCCACCACCCATTCTGTGAAGAAATTCTTTCTCATGTTTCCTCTGAATCGTCCTCCCTCCAACTTCATCCCATGCCCTCTAGTCCTGAAACATCTTTTTCGCTTAAAAGTGTTTTCCTGCACCCTGTTCCTCCCTGTAAGATACTTGTATGTCTCTATCATATCCCTCTCCCTCCTCTCCTCCAGGAGTACATGTTCAGTTCCTTCAACCTGTCTTCATAGGATTTGTGATGCAACCCATGCACCATCTTTGTTGCCCTCCTCTGAACCTTCTCTACCCTGTCTATGTCCTTACGTAGGTATGGTCTCCAGAACTGTACACTGTACTCCAGGTGGGGCCTCACTAGTGTCTTGTATAGCGGAATTATGACCTCCCTTTTCCTGCTGGTGATGCCCCTGCCTATACATCCCAGCATCCTATTTGCTTTACCTGATGCCTTGTCACACTGTTTCCCTACCTTGAGGTCATCAGAGATGACAACCCCAAGATCCCTTTCCTGCTTGGGTATGCTATATCCTCACCCCCAACTGATATATTGTGCCAGGGTTTTTGTGCCCCATATGCATTATCTTGCACTTCTTTGCATTGAATTTCAACTGCCAAACCCTTGACCATTCTTCAAGTTTCTGCAGGTCCCTTCTCATTCTGTCTACACCCTCTGGTGTGTCTACTCTGTTACAGAGCTTTGTGTCATCAGCGAACAGTGAAATTCTGCCTTCTATATCCTGTGCAATGTCACTGATGAAGATGTTGAATAGGACCGGTCCCAGCACTGATCCCTGTGGTACCCACTGGTCACTCTTCCTCTGTGGAGTGACAGCCATTACCACCACCCTCTGTGTCCTGCCACCCAGCCAGTTACCTACCCACCACACTACTGTCCTGCCCACACCCATATTCCCCAGTTTGTGTAATAGTCTTCTATGTGGCACAGTGTCAAAGGCCTTGCTGAAGTCCAGATAGGCCATGTCCACTGCCCTCCCCTGATCCACCTCCCTAGTCACCCAGTCAAAAAATTCAATGAGGTTGGTCTGACATGACCTCCCCCTGGTGAAACCATGCTGCCTTGGGTCCTGTAGTCCATTGACAACCAGATGTTCCACCAATCTCTCCTTCAGTAGTGCTTCCATGATCTTTCCCACTACCGAGGTGAGGCTGACTGGTCTGTAGTTCCTGCTTCCTCTTTGTTCCCACTTTTGTATAAGGGGACTACATCTGCTGTCCTCCAGTCTTTGGGTACCTCCCTGTTTCCAGTGATTGGCTGAACAGGATAGCCAGAGGTTCAGCCACCACCTCTTAGTTCTTTAAGGACCCTGGGGTGCACCCATCTGGCCCCATTGCTTTGTCAACTCTTATTACTTCCAGTTCCTTCAGGACCCTTTCTCGTGTAAAGGGACTTGTGTCCATTTCTGCACCATTCTCACCCCTTGTACTCCTTCAGACCCATTACCCCTCTTCCTTAGTAAAGACTGAGCAGAAATACCTGTTCAATATGTCAGCTTTACTGTTGTCATCCTCCACGCTGCTCCCATCCTCCCCTTCAGTCTAACTATCCCTCCTTTGTCCTTCTTTTTTCACTTATGTACCTGTAAAGGTTTGTCCCTTTAACCACTGATTTTGCAATGTGTTCTTCTGTCTGAGCTTTGGCTTCCCTTACTGACTTCCCTGCCTCCCTTTGTTTCTCCTGGTACTTCTCCCTATCCCTTCTGCCTGTGTCTTTTTGTATTGCCTGAATGCAGTCTTTTGGCTTTCACTTTCTTTGCTACCTCTTGGAAAACCATAATGGTCTCCTCTTCTTTTCCTCTTGCTAACCTGCTTAATGCATAATTCTGTTGTTCTTATAATCCCCATTTTAAATACTGCCCACTGTTCCTCAATCCCTGATTCCTGTCCCATTCCCTTAATGCCTCTTTCAAGCATCTCCCCATTTTCCCAAAAGTCTGCCCCCTAAAATCCAGGATACGTGTTTTTGTGTGGTTTGGTTCTGCTCTTTCTGTGATTTCAAACCATAATGACTGGTGGTCACTGTTACCCAGGTGCTCCCCCACTGTTACCCCCATCACACTGTCCCTGTTTGTGAGCACAAGGTCCAGTATTGCCTTCTGCCGAGTTGGTTCCATGACCAGTTGCTTGAGGAAGGCACCCTGAAGGAGTCCAGGATAAATCTGCTCCTAGTTGATGCTGCTGCTGGGATGCTCCAGTCCACATCTGGTATATTAAAGTCTCCAACCAGTACTACCTCACCCTTGTCAGCCATCCTTTGGATGGCTAGCATCAACTCCTACCTGTTTCTTCCTCCTGGGCTGGTGGTCTATAGACCACACCTGTCTGCGGATGGCTGGCCCCATTTTCCTTTCCAGCTAACCCACAGTATCTCTCCCCATTTTGTTCCTTCTGGATCTGTGTGGCCCCTATGTCATTTTTCACATACAGTGCCACTCCTCCTCCCTTCCTGCCTGCTCTGTCTCTTCTGAATATGTTGTAGCCAGGTATGGCCATCTCCCAGTCATGGTTATCATTACACCAGGTTTCAGTGATGGCCACAATGTCCAGGTCTGACTGTACCATGACAGCCTCCAGTGTTGTAGCCAGGTATGGCCATCTCCCAGTCATGGTTATCATTACACCAGGTTTCAGTGATGGCCACAATGTCCAGGTCTGACTGTACCATGACAGCCTCCATGTGTAAATGAATATGACTCTGACATAATCCAGCAGGATTTAGATAAAATCTGTGAATGGTTGCTTTGTGGGGCATGAAATTAAATAACTTCAAATGCAAGGTTATGCATCTGGGTCATACTAACCCATTTAAGACATGCATGTTAGGACAATAGCAATGCAATGAAACTACTGAGAGACCTGGGCATAACTATTTCAAATATGGATTTTTCTAATCATATAAATAAATCAGTAAATAAAGCTAATAGGGTTGTCTGGTCTATTAAACACATTGTCTCTACTAAGGACCTTGAGGTCTTGATGCCACTGTTCAGAGCATATGTTAGGCCTCATCTGGAATATGTCTCAACTACGGTGTCCTTATAAGAAAACAAATATAATTCAAATAGATAAGAGTACAGCGTAGATTTACTAAACACTTAAGGGGCATATACCATCTTCCTTATGAAGCCAGACTTTATAGGTTTAATTTGTCACTAGAAACTCGTAGGCTACGTGGAGATTTATTGTTTCTGTATAATGTTGTCCAGGACCCTGAGTTAATGGTGGACTTTGGACTGAAGTTTAAGGATTCTGCCTATAACACTACAGGGCACCCCTTCAACTAATAGGTAATTCATTCAATTATATTAGGAGGAAGTATTTCTTCACTTTAAGGGTGATTAAGCCTTGGAACAATCTACCATTACAAGTTATTAGTAAGGATAAAGACCAATTTAAAGCAAGATTGGATAAATATTTATTATCCATTAAATCCTTGACATATTATTGACCCGACTAGTATGTGAGCATCTATGGGCCAATAGGCTCTTTGCTTTCTATGTACCTTAATATAAACCTTTGTGCTAAGTAGTGCATCATGCAAGTTGCCCTGAATTGTGCATGATTAACAGTTTTCCAGATCAAAGTACAAAAGACTGGATCCAGTTTGGTCTTTTCCATTCAGATGTTATTTAATAAAAAACAATAAATAAAAAACATTGTGATGGGGGAGCGGTGGTGATACACTACATGCCAGTGTCAGGGTAGAGGTGGAGTAGACAACTAGACCACCAGTAAATAATAGTAAAATGCTTGCTAAAAATAAAACTTGTTTCCAGCTGTCACTGGGGAGCATAAGGAGGTTAATTAATTTGCTCAGGGTCATACAGTAACAATAATAACCCTGGTTGCTCGCAATACCCCATATTGTAAAACATTTTTTTCCCTCCGTGGTGCAGTCACTATAATTTTATACAACTAGTATAACCCGCAAAACATCTAAATAAGGAGTTGAATTTGTTGATGCTGAGTAATGCACCATGCAATTTGCCCTGAATTGTGCAGGACTAACAATTTTCCAGATCAAAGTACAAACAATTTGATCCAGGCTGGTCTTTTCCTTTCAGAGGTTTGATTTTCTGGATAACAGTACCATAGAACTGCTGGTTGGCACAGCAGTACAAGATTAATAGCAGTTGCACTGATTTCTTTTTATACTTGCCATTTTTTTTGTTATTATTTATACCTTGCTTCACTCACAAAGTGAAATAAAATTATTTTCAGGAAGGGCACTGTGTACCAGATTGGGCTAGCCTGCTGAGACACTTACAGGTTAACAGTGTGGAAAATACTAGTAAGGATGGTCAGATCCCAAAATGTTTAGCTGGAGTTAAATACACAGTTGCATTAACCCACCCCCACCCGCCACCTCCACCCTCCCCAACTGATTTGCTGAATAAATAATTTTGTTCAAACAATGTGTGGAAAACTGTGGACAAACAAGAATGTGAATATCCCTAATTAACATATCTCTTTGAGGCAATAGTCCACCTACATGACAATCTCTTGTCATGGTGGACGGATTGTTTTTCTTCATGGTTCTCCAATTTCGGTCTTCAATTTGTGAAGCTATGAAGAGCTGGGAATCTCTTAAATGTGATGTTTCCTTGTATCTGTTATGAATGCTAGCTTTGCATGTAAAAACTTTCTTTAAAAAGATCAATGGCAAGTACAGAAACACAAAAATGTTACATTGTAGCTTTGTGTGTTTTGTAAAAAATGTCAAGTAAATGGTAGGCAGTATAGTGCAGTGGTTTAAGGCTCTGAGCGGGAAACCTGGGTTTGAATCCCATAGCTCCCACTTGCATACTGTGTGACTCTAAGCAAGTCACTTAACTTCCTTGTACTCCCAGGTCGCACCTGGAAACAAGCTTCAGATTAGTGACTCTCTCGAGGTTTTAAAAAAGTATATAGCAAGCAAACTGTGTGTTTGGTTTTTTCAGCTACCTACGCATAAGTGAGTTCCTGATAGACATGAACTTTACTTCTGCTTTGCCATCAAACCTACTAATGATTAGCCTCTGTATTTTTTAAGAAGTATAGTTTTTAAAATCCTGATTGTGAAAACCTTGCACCACTTTGTTTGCATCCAGCATTGGTGACAGCATTTTAGCACTGACAAGACCTCCAATTTATGTTTAATAATAGGATCAACCACAAAAATGTATTTTAAAACCCCCTACCCCATTGAAAGAAAAATGGGAGTATATATTGAAACAAGTACTATATATAGCATGCAGAATTTTACATTTGGCTTAAGAAAACAACTATCACTATTTAGGAAGAGAATTATATTAGTTAAATTACAGGAATGGGTAAATCAGAAGCTACTACGACAAGGTAATACAGTACACTGCTACAAATTGTTCTATGATTTTTGAAACAGTAAATTATTTTAGAGACAAAGTTACAAATCATAGAAACATTGTTACATACTGTTTACTTCTCAAGAGACCATTTGCTACAGTGTACACTATTACCCTTCTGTGCCTCACACTGTACAATATGCTGTATACCCTGAGCCTGTCACAGCTCTTGTTCTGTCCTTACCACCATACAGTACCTCTCAACCTTTTATTACTGAAATAAGGGACACAGACAATCAAAATGAGACAATTAGGAACACTGACCCTCATAATCAGGGACACATATTCAACCATTGACATACAAGCTCAGAACACAGTAGAAACCATTATGTTTAGTTGCACAAGATTTAGTTTTAATTTATCAGCTTAAAATATTATGCATTTCTGCTGGAAAGTCTGAATTTACAGTACATTCTCTTTATGGGCAGCACATTTTCCATGAGGGACAGATTTAGAGGGGTAACATAAGGAAGGTTTCTCATAGTCTGGGACAGTTAGGAGGTATGCTTACCCCAACCCCTGAACCCCCAGAAATAAAGGCTATCCCATTCTGGACTGAAGACAGTCTTGCATGGAGCAGCTTGCTCCTCTGTGGTCCTCCACAACTGAGCTATAGACTGACCCCACTGATTAAATAAAAAAAAAAAAAAATCTCCCTCCTCTCTCAGCTTGATGGGTTGATGTGTGGTTACTTCGTTAGGTACACAATGTTGTGGGTCTGATTCCAACAAATGTGGCCTGCACAGTCTGATGGAATGGAATCATGCTCCCAAGTTGTCCCTTGCAATCAGGCACTTTTTACAAGCAGGTGATTTTAATAAAAAGACAAAGGATTATACTGCAACAGTGACTAGGAGCATGGAAGAACGTAAACATTACTGGAGCCTGTCCTAAGTTTGGTTACCCCCCACTCACCCCAGTATATCATATTCCACCCCAGTCTTCTCTGTTTCAGGGTAGAGATCTTGAGTCCATCCATCCTCTTCTCATACAATTGTTTGACTTCTGTTGCTGACATGCACCATTTTTGTTGCCAATCTCTGGGGGAAAAAAATATATATACACACAGCATAGCACAGTGGTTAAGGGCAATGAACTGCAAAGCTGGAGATGTGGGTTTGGATCCCACAGCCACGTCTTGCATACTATGTGATTCTGAGCATGTCACTTAACTTCCTTGTGATCCTAGGCTGCACCTGTAAACCAGCTTCGGTTTAGTTTGCTTTCCTGGTTAAACAAAGAAAAAAACATATGAATAATGTGGTCTTCGCATTGTGTTGTCCCATCCTAGGACTAGTGCTGTTATAAATATTGCCATAACCACCTCCACCTCATGCCATGCTGAATCAGACTGCCCTTCCTACCTTCACGCAGTCCATTAGTTTTGCTGACACCCTATTCAAGTAACCCCCCCCCAAAAAGCACACATTCTAGTCCCCGGTACACCCCTCTCCCAGCAACCATGAAGTATGTAGAGTCAAAATCGTGTCCTCGTTTCACTCTGTGGAGTGATATTCCTATGAACAGTTGGGTGACAAACCGAAGAGCTGCAACCTGAACTCATACCCTCCACAGAAAGCCCATCCTCCTCTTTTTGACTCATTAACAGCTCCCTACCAAAATAATGGCTGTTTGATGCACTTTATCAATCAGCTGACAGTTTTTACACATTGTCAACTCATCAGCCTAGGGGATGACACCAGCGGCAGCCAGTCGTCCAAGCTCTCAAAAACAGCACTCTGAATTATATTTTGCTATGGGAGTTGGAATGCTGAAAAGTGTAATTAATTACCAGCCTGAAAAAGTCTTGAAAAAACTGTATTTATGTAGCAGCAAAAACAGGACAAAAGTATTAGATAAATGACAGTCATAACTGTTAGGGCTGATAAAGTGCTGTGTGCCTTTTTTATATAGCCCCAAAAACAGGACAAAACTTCAAAGAATTAATAACAACTACCTTTAGTGCTGATAAGGTGCTATGTGACCGAGTAAACTGTGCAAGAGTTGTTAATGTTGGAAAAGTGCTTCCTTAGCTGTGCAAAATATATGCAATGTGGTGCAAGAGCACATAAGCAGCTGAAGATATCAGGCTATTAAACAAGAATTACTTTAAAGGTACAGAAATTTGGACAGCATGAGTTTTAGATCATCCCACACTGTACACTTGCATGCTGGTTTTATGTGTTGGTGCCATCATGCAGGTATGCCAGATGATGCCCAAATATCTAGGTTAAAGTGCGTATGTGCTGTAATTTGTGATAGGCTGAGAATACACGGAAAAAAGATTCACCATGTCACAATATAAAGTGCAAAGCAAAAGGATGTCAATATCTGAAAGTCCTGCTAGATTAACACCATCAATCCACTGCAGTGGTTCAGAGTGAAAAATTTGGGCTGAGGTAAAATAAATGCTTCAGCAGTGCATGAATCTGTCACTGTGGAAAATGTTAAAAAAAAAAAAAAAAAAAAAAAGAGATTGTGGTTATTTAGATATTTCCAGATCCTATCAGAACAGTATTAAAATTCTGTGTATCCTGGATTTACTTTCATTAAATTTAATTTCATTGTTCTCCCAGTCTGTTATATCTTTTTGTTTCATATTTGGTAATTTAGTTATGTTAACTATGGGTTAATGAATGTAGTGTTAACAACGTATCTGAACTTAAATTGCCAACTTGATATCAATTATGTTTTGATGTGAAATCCTGAATCTACAGTACCCTACCATTCATCATGTACTTTTCAGGGTCTTTTTCTTTTTTACTTTGTCGTTTAGTGATTTTCTTAATTTTGACTGCAAGCATGTACACAGTATTGTCTGGGATGCTGACAGGCATGGTAGAACATTTGACATAAAAGCTATCTATTCAGTTTTTTCTTACTTGTATGCACACAAATACCCTTTCTTGTCTGCAACAGAAGCGATTATTAGCATACACTTTTCAGAATTCTATCAGATTGTTACTGGTGCCTGTATGTGCTTTTACAATACATTCTTTCTGATAGTTGGTACTGAACCGTGCATATTTAAATCTATGAAGTCACAGCTTCGAATACAGGTTAGGGTGCTTTAGCCATGAAGTGGGGGGGAAAAAAAAGTAAACAAATAACATTAAAGCTGTCATGGTTGTGACAGTTTCTTTTGGCAAGTAAGTTGCTGCTGCTGTTCCCCACTCCCATCTTTCCTGTTTAAATCATTAAGCATTGCTGCTGTCATTATATTCTAAATCAAGACATCTGTTACAAGATTTGTACAAAACCCATGTACTGTACATGCTCCCAGCTACCTCAAGAAATAACCACCATACTGTAACTGCAAAATTTTGAGTGAGCAGGCAGTTTAATCATACATTCATGAATGCATGTAGTTTTACGAGACTCTGATCCTTTTATATTGTTATGCCTTGGCTGACCTTCCTGGCAAAGTTCTTATTGTATTGTAATATGGCCATACTTGCTGGACTGTCATTCACTTTTTGTGATTTTGTGTTTGACACCCATCCTCTTTATCTTATTAACTGGTTAGCCAGAACTGAGACAGAGACCATTTTTTTCTGTGATAATCATGCTACTATGAAGTGCAAGTGCCTGTTTTAATGGTTTTCTCAGGTCCACGGGTGGTGGTATGGGGAGGTTAAAGTGACTTGTGCTAATCTACACATAACTTAACACTGTTAGTAACTGAGAAGGTTCCAAAAATAACTTTTACATTGTTTTCCTCTGTCGGTCAACTGGCAGTATCATGCTTTCTGCCTTGCAAAATATGCATTAATTTGTCAGCGGTCTTTCCTGATTTGCTTCTTGGCTGTCCTCTCCATGCAAGTTGTTGGGAAACTAAAATAATAAAATAATTAAAACAACATTTTTCTTCACATTTTGACCCGCTTGAGAGACCAGAACTGTTGAGTAAAAATACTTAAAACATGTTAAAGGACAAAGAAAAAATGAAACAAAGATTAAAAGAATAGCAACTCTAGGGAATGCCGCACTCTGAAACCAAAGTTACTGTTATTTTATTTTATTTATTTAACTGGGTGTTGGAGGGCAGGGAGCTTTCAGGACACCATTCATCTGACAAATTATTAACTGTGTCCACTGTTTTAACTTTTGTGTGTGATTAAATCCATGAAGCTGTACATCTTCCTGGTGGATCCCACTGACCTATTGCATGTGCGACCTGACGCCATCTGTAGGTTAAATATAGTTTAATTATACTGGGAAAATCTATTTAGAAATTCTGGCACACAGAATGTCTGTTATGGCTCAGGTAGCCATCTGGTGGCTAAGTGATGAATTGCATTTAAAGTGCAAATTAAATCAGGCTTCCCACACTATAGTACTGAAGTACTATTTATTTATTTTATTTATTTATTGAATAGAATTGAATTACAATCCTTTGAGTCACAGACTCTTTTGCAAAGGCTCCACGTCAGACACAGGGGGTGGAGGGTAAACAAGCACAGGAATAAACATACAGACAAGCATTATTGACAATACAGTATTGGAGACACAGTCCAGGCATTAAATTAGATAAACTGGTGACAGACGTAGGCAGCAGTCTGAAGATCACTTGAATAGAAAAGACATGAAGGCAATGCTTATTCGTGGGATCTAGAGAGACCCTGTGTCGGAAGAAGGAGGGTAAGGGAACACAAGCATTGGGCAGAGTTAGCCACAGTCACGTAAGGCAGATTCAAGAAGTTGAGCTTTGAGGCCTGCTTTGAAATGGTAGATGCTATGGGTCAGAGAGAGCGGCGGAGGTAATGTATTGAGCCAAAGTGGGGCATGGTAGTAGAAGGATTTTTGGCCAAGGGATGTTCTACAGCGGGGGATAAGAAATGAGGGGTTGGCAGTGAGCCTTGTATTGCGTCTGATGGGGGCAGCACTGACAATGGGGAGAAGGCTGGCGGGGGCTTGCTGGAGATGTATCTTTTTTGGGAGGATGCAGGTGTGGTACTTTAGCCTTTGTTGGAAGTTAAGCCAACCAGCTAGAGCATAGAGCTCACAGGTATGGGTAAGTCTGTCGCTGCCAGTGACTAGATGGCAGGCTTTATTCGTGGCAATGTTAATGTAACGTAGTGTGGTGGGTTCTGCTGAGCCATAGATCACAATCCCAGAGTCAATTAGGGAGAGGACTGAGGAGGAGACTGCAAGCTGCATGGCCTGTGTGGTAAGCAGTGTTTCAGTCTGTAGAGGATACCCACTCTGGCATTGATAGTGGAAGCGGAGTTGAACGTGACTATGGTAGGAGAGGGAGGTGTCTAATGTGATGCCCAGATATTTAAAACTATTAACTTGTTCAAGAGAGGCGCCTTGTGTGTTTTTGATTAGGAGTACAGCCTGACTGTGAGGGCTTTGGCGGTGCGCAAAGATCATAGCCTTAGTTTTGCTATAGTTGATGAGCAGGTGGTGTTCAGTGAACCGTGTTTCAAGTTCCCAGAAGAAGCCCTGTAGGGCAAGTTGGAGGGTACTAGGATGTGGGTGTTTCCAGAACAGGACCGCATCATCAACATAGAGTAGAAGACGACCGCTGCACGCCTTGGGGAGAGAGTTTAAAAAGAGAGTGAAAAGAAGTGGTCCAAGTATAGACCCCTGTGGAACCCCCAAGCAGACTGCTTTGCAGGAGGAGATGGTGGCATTTATTCTGACTTGTTGAGACCGGCCTGAGAGGTAATCCTTGAACCAGGCCGTAGCCTCAGTGGCCACATTTAGCTTTGGAAGGACACTAAGCAGGAGTTCATGATTGACAGTGTCAAAAGCCTTGGACTGGTCCACATAGATTGCACCAGCGATTGAGCCTTGGTCAAGGGCCTCGTGTATGAATGAGGTGAGTTCCATTAGCGCTGTGACAGTGCTGTGGCCAGTCTGGAAACCATGTTGTTCCTGGAAGAGAAGGTTCTGTTTAGTAAGGTGTTCTGTTATCTGGTCTGATACTATTTTTTCAAGTGCTTTGGAGAGAGGTGGAAGTATTGGAATTGGTCTATAGTTGCTGGCGCTTGTGGGATTGCCGCTTTTCAAAATGGGGGTGATTGTGGCTCTCTTCCAGAATGAGGGGAACTGACCAAAGGCAAAGTGAGAGGTTGAGAATTTTAGTAAGGTGTGGTAATGTGACATCTCAGGCTGGATGAGTTTAAGATCTAGGAGTCATTGCTGTAATGGGTATTGGCAATAGCATTAGCAGTGTAGTGTTTTGCCTCTAACGATGGTGCCAAGTGGTACTAGCGGTACCGCATTATCACGTAATCCTCTATGACGACCACTGTAGGTATAGACCAGCCAAACCTCTACTGCGCTCCTTAAAAGTAATAAGCTTATTGGAGGACAGCAGATGTTTAACTGAAAGAAATTCTGGTGAGGGTCAGACTGACTTAGTCAGCATTTTCCCAGCAATTTTTAAGTTCTGTTTTTCAAGAATAGGCTATGTGACATCCTGGTAGGAGCTTAGGGTGAATAGTTGACATAACTTGTGATGGGCATTAAATGAGTATCCAATAGGGATGACTTTTAAGGGATCTGGGATCTTCCTGATAGGGATATATAGTAAGATGTAGGGCAACCTGGCTGCACCAGAAACCTTCTATGTCCAACCATTGAGGAATATAGGTGGTATCTGGGATTCCAGAAGTAGGGCAGTTCCAGAGAGAAAGATGGAAACGGTGTATAGCCAGATAGTAAAGGTAGACATTGGAAACTTTTAGACCCCCAGCCTCTCTGGATCTCATTAATTTAACCAAGGCCCTATGAGGAGGTTTTCCTTGCCAGAGAAAACAGGAATAAGTTATGTTAACCTGAAAAAAACATTTTTTAGGAAGGGCCAGACCAAACATGAGAAGAGGATATAGAATTTGAGGGAGGACATTCACTTTGAGAATGTTCACCCTATCCCATGGAGAAAAGGGCAACAAGGACCAACAATTAAGATAATTTTGAATCTGAAGGAGTGTTTGATCCAGATTGTATTTTTTTGAGTTTGAGCAGGTCTGTACTGAGGTATAGCCCCAAATATTTTAATTTATCTTTGACCCAAAGGAGACCCAGGTGTTCTACAATATGATGAGTGGAAGCATTCAAGGGCATGAGTTCTGGTTTTGATGAATTTTATTTATAGTTGGAAAAGGAGCCAAATTGGGTTACAATATTCAGGACTTCTGGTATGGAAGTAGAAGGGGAGGTAATATGTAGGAGAATGTCGTCCACATAGACTGAAATTTTGTATTGTGGTGGGCCTATAGTTATCCCTTGGACCTGTGGAGAGGAATTAATTTTCCAAATTAGAAGTTTGAGATATAGGTTAAAAAAGAAGGGAGACAGCGTATACCCTTGATGGGTTCCTCGCTGTAGGGGAAAGGCATCAGAGAGTACCCCATCACAAAGAATATGGCCTGAGGGTTTAGTGTGAAGACCCTTAGTCCATGTTACAAATTCATGGGGAAGGCCATCTCTAGGAAGCAGTTGGAACAGATATTCCCAGGAGACTCAATCAAGCTTTCCCGCATCCACAGATACCAAACAGAAGGTATGGAAGAATCTCTGGATGCGGAGGAGGAGATGTGGATTTTCTGGTGTGATCAGCTGACAGTCTGCCTGAGACCAAGCCCACTTGTTCTCTTCTAAGAAGACATTCCCAAACTGAATTCAATCTAATGGCCAGTATTTTTGCTAGAATCTTCAGATCCACATTAATTAAAGATATAAGTCTGTAGTTGGTCACCAATGAAGGGTCTCGTCCAGGCTTGGGCAGAACTATAGTGGCAGCTGTGAGTGAGACATCTGAGAGACCTTTCAAAAAAAGATATAGAATAATTTCAGAAGGTATGGTATCAACAAATCCTTAAGTTTCTGATAAAAGTTTGAGGAAACCCATCTGGGCTGGGAGATTTGTCTGGTGCTAAGAAATCTATAGCGGTTTTAATTTCCTCCAGAGTCAAGGAGGCCTTTAGCATGGTTGCCTGGGCTTGACTTAATGTTGGCAGCTCAAGGCCCTGTAGGAAAGCATCTAATGTAGAGAGGTCAAGGGAGCCATGTAGAGAGAGTGATGAAAGCTCTGAAATTGGGAAACAATATCTGTAGGCTAGGTAAGCAACTGACGAGTGTCTGATCTGATGGATGGGATAATCCTGTCAGCTTATTGGATGTGCAGATGTAGGGCAAGAAACTTCCCAGCTTTCACTCCTTGGTCAAAATATTGAGTCCTAGTTCTCAGAAGAAGATGTTCAGCTTTCTCTCCTATAAAAGCATAATATTTTGCTCTGAGAGCTTCAGGGTGCTCCCAGGCTGATGTTGGAGATGAATCTGAGCATTCTCTCTCAGCCATCTAATTGTGACATTAAGGAGGCTGTGGCTTGAGAAAGTTCTATTTTCCTTCTAGTTACCAGTCTCATCATTTCACCTCTAAGGGCACATTTTAAGGAACACCAGAGAATATCAAATTTGGGCATTGTAGGTAGGTTAAAACAGAACAATTCTGAGATAAATAGCTGTAATCTTTCAGCTATTTCTGGACATTTTAGTAAAAAATTATTAAAGTGCCAGATTTTATCTTTTTTGAATGAGGGGGTCAGGTTGACCTGTAGGAGAACTGGGTGATGTTCAGATATTACCTTACCTCTGCAACAGCTGGCAAGGGCCCCTGGTAGGGCTTCAGCACTCAATAGAAAAATCAATACAGGAGGAAGAATTATGTGGGGCAAAGTGAAAAGTATATTCTATGGAGTCAGGATGCATACGTCTTCAGGGATCTATCAGACCGAGTGAGTCCATAAGGTCTCGTAAGGCCAGCTGACTTAATGTGAGGGACTGGTTGTGTCTGGAGGTCCTATCTAGATCATTATCCAAAACTATATTCCAATCCCCAACAAGTATCATAGGAAGGGAGACCCACTGTAATAAAATAGAGGGAATCTGGGGAAAAAAAGGATAAATCTTCTACGTTAGGGCCATAAACTGACCCCAGAATCACCTCCAAATGGCCCAGTAAAGCCCTAACAAATATAAATCTCCCCTGAGGATCAATAATCTCCTGGAGAAGATGGAATGGAACAGATCTGGAGACCAGGATAGCCACACCTCATTTAAGGGAATCCAGACCTGAAACAAACACCTGACCTACCCAGGAACATTTGAGGGACATCATCTGTGTCAGAGGAAGGTGTGTCTCTTGCAAAAAAGCTACATCCACCTGCAGCTTACGAAGATGTAGCAAAATTTTGGCACATTTCATGAGTGAATGAGCGCCTTTGATATTGCACGAACAGTATTTAAAGTTACAAGCCATGATTGTGTAGTATATACACTAAATGCCAAAAAGGTATATATGGTCCATAAAAAGAAAAACTATAACAGATATCAACCCATTTAACCTCTGGAGAACACAGACAGGTCCCAACCCCCGCCCTTAACCCCTACAGCCCCAATACACCCATTGGAAATGAATAACCACCAAAGAACAGAAGTAACTGAATCAGAGCAGAGTCTGTCCCTCCTCCCTCCCAGCAACCCACCCCAGAAACTGTAAGGCCCAAAGTAGTACCCATCCCACCTGCCACTTACCTCCTCCTATCCCATGAATACAACCCTTTCTACCACTAACTGGTGCATGAAGCTCCAACCTCTCATAGCTCCATGCTCCTCCCTCCTAGCTCCCCACTTATTAACTTGTAACTAATCTAGTACACTATCTTAAAGCAAAGCAAATTCCTCTAACATTATATAACAACCTAAAACCTTCTAGTAATTAAGACGTAAATTTCCAACCATTTTAAACTAGTTATAACAATGCCTTAGGTACAGTTAAGTTAACCTGAAACTTCTTATACTCCCATGTATCTTTAAGGTGACCAAAAAGTCATGGGGGTAACAAAAGTAATGTTGTCTCTGAGCATAGTAACACCCAGTGCTTGAGGTGATGATTCAGTTAGGTCTGCTGTGATAGGCATGAGTGAAATTAAAATCTGCCAAAAACAGAAAGCACATGGTAAAGCATCAATTACCTAAGTTGTATGCCAATCTTGCAGTTATAGAAATTACAATATATCTCTCCCCATATTCGCTTCAGAAGTCAAAACCTTTAATTCTTTACAGGAGAGTCCCAGCTCTGACGCAGGAGGCGCCCCTGCTTCTAAATAAAACTTAGGGGAGACTCGCCACACAGGAACCTGGAGAAAAGGGATCAGTCAGTTATTATGTGGAGGTTCCTGTTCCGACATTGGATCACAATCAGAATTGTCCATGAGCAGGAGGCCGAACCAGAGTCCCAAGACATCCCAATGGTCCCATGGAAAAATTAAATGGGATTCCAATTAGAAGTAAGGGTATTTTACTGTATCGCTCCAAAACTTGCCATGAATAAGGTAGATAGCTAACGGTAAAACTTGATATGCCTGTTATCTTACTGTAGAAGAGGTTGCTGTGTGAATTTGAAGGTGGGCAGAAACAGACAGTACAGTCCAGCTAGCGGGTGATGAGCTAAGGTCCCACTGAAGTAAGGGAACAGGCTTCTAACTGAGAGCCTGGTGTTAAGGGAAAAATTGCAGAGAAGGACCCTAGATAGGCCCGAGTTCACCTATCCTTGAAGAGATCAGGCAGCCGCCCTTGAGATTTTGTATCGCAGATTCCACCACCTCGAATGAGTGCCAGTTGTCTTGAAGTGAGACCTCAAGGTGAGCCAGATAGAGCATCCTGAATTTAGTCCCGCAGCTATGAGTTTGGCCACCATGGGGTGAAAGGCTGCACGTTTCTGCCAGGTGCCCGCTGGTAAATCCTGGGCGAGTCGCAGTCTGGAGCCTTTCCACAAGATATCCTTCAGGTTTCTGGTTTTTTTTTTTTTTTGGCAAAATATGTTGTTTATCCAAAAAATGAAGCAGCTTCAATATGAAAGGATGTGGAGGGGAACCCACTGGAGGTTTAGGGTGGAGGGAGTGATGGGTCCGCTCAATGACGTATGTGGAGCCATTTGGTGAGGGGCCCACTACTCTTTCTAGAAATTTTTGTATAAACTGAATTGAGAGGCTCCTACTTCTCCTTCAGGAAGACCAAAAATAATCTGATTGTTCCTCTAACCTCTCCTCTCTAAATCCTCCAGTTTAGCTTCTAACTTTAAATCGTTGGCACAAGGAGGTAGAGTCTAATTCCATGTGGGCCTCCATTTCTCTAGAGTTGTTGTTCTGGCATTATCGCCCGCCTGTCTACCCATGTCCTTAAGATCAGAACGCAGTGATTTCTAGTATAGCTTGCCAGCATTTTTAGGGAATCTTTGAAGGCTCAAATTCTAATGAAAATGCTCTTCCAAGAGTGGGGTGGACACCGCTGTAGAGGTAGGAGGGTGGTCTGGGCCTTCTGGCATATTGTGTGCTTGTCTGGTATCTGCGGGGTGTATGCCGTGGAGCAACCAGTTGCATCTCAATTTCTGACATTGTTGTTGATTTTGGGGCCAACTGTAAACTGGATGCTTCCTGTGTTGTAGCATAAGTTTAATTAGCTCAGTAGAAGGTTTTAAGTGTTCCAAAAAGGTTGTATTTAAATAGAAATCCATGGAGAAAACTGGAGCTTCCAAGAAGAGCTGCTACTCGGGTGAGGGCATCACATGACTCACAACTACTGGTTTTTCAATTTCCGCTGCCCCTCCTCCTTCACAACCATTCTGTCACAGGGGCCAGCCAGATAGGGACTGAGACCCTGGTCTTTACCACCCAGGGGCCAGACCTGTTTATACCTCACTTCCAATTTTCTTCATGATTCCTCTGGTTTCTCAGAAACCACCTACCCCACCCTCTCCACTACTACTACCTCATTGGATGTAGCTGCAGTGGTACAACAGGTTTTGGATGTGATGAGACATTCTCAACCTCCCACTCCAGGAGAGGTGGGTCACCCTTCCTGTTCTCCCACCCCTCCACCTGAATGTTTCCAAAGGTACAGGGAACCCGCTCCACTCTGGTCCCCTCCTTCCTATGAAGAAGAGTACTGTATAGTAGGTTGAATTGGTGTCCGTTATATTTAGTGGTAGTCAACTTTCTATACATATTCGCATCCAATAGAATTAGCACAGATAGCTTACTCTTCAATATAGTACTACTGACGATCAGTTGTCCATTATTTTTCACTATCCATTTATTTTCACTGATTGTCAGCAATAGGGAACATAGCAAAATAAACAGACAGTGAAAATAACCATCTATATAGTATTTTTCAGAGGAGGCAGAATTCATGGAAGGTTTTCCAGGAGATCTGGAAGACATTGAGCTTCAGGACTTGGACTCATGTCCTCCGTCCTCTCTTTCCACTATTTCCTCCTTGCACGAGATGCTTCCTGACATGCAGCTGCCTCCTGATGACCCAGCCTTCCATGAGATGATGGTCCAAATTTGAAAATCATGGGATTCTCAACTACAGAACATGATAAACAAAGAAAGTATATGGAAGATTATCTCTAACTGCCTGAAGAGCCTGTGGTAGTGATACCCCCCCCCCAATACAAACTTCTCAAAATGCTGTACTAGCAGCTTGGAACCAACCCTCAGCTGTTCCTGCCATTTTAAGAAAGGCGTATCACCTTTACCAGGCTCCTCTTGACCATCCTTTTCTTTCTACTACCCTGAGGCACATTCAGTAATGATCACCGCGGCTTATGATCGTACCAAATGACCAAAACACAAGATCTCATTACCTTCTTATTAGGAATCCCTCCTGCCATCTCGATCGCCTTGGGAAGAAGGTATTCCAGGTGAGCACCATGAATCTCAGAATTCTAACGATGTGGGACACATGGTTCAATGCCAATGTACCTTCTGATCCTCTGCTATAGAACTAGTCAACAAACTTCCTCCATCCCAGGAGAAGGACCAATTATTGGCAACAATTTCCACTTGCAATTTCATCCCTCATCACTTGCTTCGCTCAGGGTATGATGAGGTGGATACTTCTGCTCATATATTCGCCACAGTTGTTGCCCTCAGACAACATGCCTGGTTACGTGCATCAGGATTTACATGAGATGTACAGCATAAAGTGGTAAATGCCCCTTTCAGTGGATCTAAACTTTTTGGTTTAGGTACCCAAACACTTCTGGATGATCTCCAGGCTTCAGGTCAGACCTTATGTATGGTACATGGCATGTATCATACCTTGCAGCCATCCTACCAGTACTGCTCCCAGTCCTCTTTTCAATCCAAGAGAAGAGGCAGATTCCATGGTCATTCTCAGCCATCTTCCAGGACCGCCACTTCTACCTCTAAGGACTCCCGCCTGGTGGAGCTGGTCAGCCCACTTCCCAGTGACCAACATGGGTATTGCACGGGCTTCCTCACCAGGCTTCGGAAGCCATGGACGGTTGCTTTGCCCTCCACTTAGAGGCCTGGCAAGTGATTACATCAGATGAGTGGGTGCTTCAGATCAGAAGGATGGGGCATACACTGGAATTCACCTCAGTACCTCTCCATCATCTTCTCCACTCTGTCTATTACCCACCCAACCATCCCCATTCTTCAAGAGGAACTTCAGGCACTTCTTCACAAGAATGCCATCTGTCCTGTTCCTCCTTTGGAGTACCATCAGGGATTTTACTGCCATTTTTTTCTGGTACCCAAATGTGCCAGGGATCTCGGATCTATACTGGATTTCAAAACTGAACCTACACATTCAGTACAAAAGGTTCTGGATGGTCACTTTAACATCCATAATGCCGATGTTAAAACAAGGGGATTAGCTATGTGCATTAGACATGAAAGATGCCTACCTACATATCCCCATCCACCACCAGTTCCTTTGCTTTTACCTGCTAAGACAATATTGCCAATTTCAGGAACTCCCATTCAGTCTCTCATCCACCCCAAGAGTCTTTGCCAAGTGCCTAGTGGTAATCGCGATGACCCTGAGATGGGACTGACATTTCGTTTTCCCATTAATTATACAATTGGCTCATAAGTGGACTCCAAAACCTCTCTGTTTTTGTTGCTCCAGGCAACCTTCACTCTGTTTTAGTCCCTAGGAATTACAGTCAACTGGCCCAAATCCAATCCAACTCCTACCCAGTTGCTCCAGTACATAGGAGCCGTTCTGGACACAGCCTCTGCCAGGGCTTAAGTCCCTGCCAACAGACAAGACAGACTTCTATCTGGCTTCCCAGATACAAACTCAACAATTTTTCACAGCCAGACATGTCTTACGCCTTTTGGGACATATGGCCACAGCCATCCCCATGGTGGCCTTTACCCATCTACACATGAGACCAATACAATGGACTCTTCAGAATAAGTGGTGGCAAAAAATTGGGGATTTCAAAGACAGTCTCAGTCACTCCCATTCTACGCTGTGCCCTAGACTGGTGGACCCATCGTGCTAACCTATCTCAAGGCATGCCATTTCAGTTCCCTCCTCCCCAGCAGATGTTGACCCTGGATGCTTCCCTGATTGGCTGGGGGGCACACCTGGGCCCCTACAGGACACATGGCAGGTGGCCCTGATTCTCTATCCATCCTCATATAAATCTACTTCAAATGAGAGCAGTCCACCTCACCCTTATGGCTTTTCACCCCACCTTTCCCCAGGGCCTCTACTGATCCAATCAGACAACACCTCAGTGGCGTATTACCTGAACAAACAAGGAGGTACCAAATGCCACACTCTCTGCAGGGAGATGATGGTGGTTTGGCAGGAAGCAATACTTCAACATCGATGTTGATTGCTGTCCATGTAATGGGATTCCACAATACCCTGGCCGACATTCTCAGTTGCAAGACCTCCACGCACGAGTGAACACTTCATCACGAAGTTCTTAAGATGGTCTTTTGGTTGTGGGAGACCCTGCACCTCGACCTTTTGCCTCCTCTGACAATCACCAACTCCCCATATACTATTCCATTATCCCAAACAAAAAGGGACTGTCTATAGATGCCCTGTTCTGACCGCAGACAGGACTCTTCTTGTTTGCTCCCCCCGTCCCACTCCTGCAATGGACTCTACTGAAACTGCAACTTGAACCTGCCACCATCATCCTCATAACCCCTCTGTGGCCTTGACAGATGTGGTTCCCCTACTTCAACAGCTCTCAGTAGCAGACCCCATCCCATTGCCAATTGGGCCAGATCTGTTGACTCAAGTTCAGGGAACCCTTCACCCCAACCTGAAGTTGCTACACCTTCATGCTTGGCTCCTTGGGACACTTTCATAGCCCACCTTCAAGTCTCCTCACCAGTGGCCAATATTCTGTTGGCTTCATGCAAACCATCTACCAGGGGAAACATATAATGCTAAATGGAAATGCTTCTCCATTTGGGCCGCTTCCCATTCTTTGGACCCTTATTCATGTCCATTGACTAAGGTATTGGACTATTTGGCTTCGCTTGCCGAGACAGCCTTGAGCTACTCCTCTGTTAAGGTTCATTTGGCCTCTATCTCAGCCTTACATGAGCCTTTAGAAGGGAGACTACTTTATCAACACCATCTTGCCAAGATTTTCTTAAGGGGAATGTTACACCTCAAACCTCCTGTTAGGCGGCCCACTCCTCCCTGGGACTCAAATTTCCTATTGGAAATGCTGACCCTTGAACCTTTCGAACTGACGGCTACTTGTGACCTACACTTCCTTTCCTGGAAGACAGTTTTCTTAGTTGCTGTCACTTCATCTCACCGTATTTCTGAGCTTCATGCCCTAATGTGTAGAGAGCCTTACTTAATCTTTCACAAAGACAGAGTGGCTCTTCATTCCACTCCCTCCTTTTTACCTAAGGTAGTCTCGGAACACACTTTAAATCAGTCCATAGAATTGCCAGTCTACTACCCTGAGCACTCTAATCAGGGAAATACCTCCTACACACTTTAGATGTTCATCATATTTTGAGATACTACATAAATCGTACCAAATCTTTCAGAAAAAAACTGCTTTTTGTTAACTTAACAAGGGAACATTTTCTGGTCACTAAACAGATCCTCTCCAACTGGTTGGCCCATTGTATAACCATTTGTTATAAGAACTACAGCAAACCATTACCAGGACCTGTCCAAATCCATTCTTCCAGAGCCATGGCCACAACAGTGGCCTGCTTCAAAGGGGCTTGTATGAAGAATCTCTGCAATGCAGCCACTTGGTCCACAATACATACTTTCATGAAGCAGTACAACTTAGACATTGCTTCTTGCCTTAGGACAGCCTTTGGTTGCCCTTTCCTACAAGACCTTCTCTTACAACTTTCTACCCTTCCTGGGTTTACTGCTTGGGAGTCATCCCAAGTGTATTACCTGCTGCAAGATAGTATCCCCATGGAAGATAGTACCATTGCATACTTACTGTAATGGTAGATCTTCGAGGGGTACTCATCCCCCTCCTTCTCCAAGAGAACAACTTCTGATCCAAATATATATGGGAAGGGATACCTATGGTACCTCGGCTCTTCCTCAGTCCTCACTTAGCAACTTGAATCCTGTGAGGAACTGAGGATACCAGGGACCGCCCACTTTGGTTTATAGGAGCAGGATGATGATGTTGTCATGTGTAGGCGGCCCCCTGGAAAAAGCCTGCTAGAAAAGAGCTGCTGTGCACAAGAACACCCTCTGGTGATGACCCAAGTGTATTACCTGCTGCAAGAGATGACCCTTGAAGATCTACTGTTACAGTAAGTACGTGACTGTACTTTCTAGGAGTGGTATATGATGTTCATCCACACTGACCCACGCGACCTCCCCTGGTAAGTGGCATACTGATTTTGCTTCCAGTAGGCAAGATCTGACATCACAGGGCAGTACCTAGGGAGTTACCACCTGGGTGGGTGGGAGGAGCCAGCTATAAGATGTTCTGGCAAGCCTTAAAGGGGAATGGAGCACTGCCAGAAGTGTAGATGAACATCATATACCATTCCTAGAACTACTGTTACAGGTGAATAAGCTGTTTTTTTTTCAGTGATGTGTCCCTGATATTTAAACCTTGTTCCTGATTTCTGAGGCAGTAAGTAGAGGGGGTATGATGAGGTGTCTCTCTGTGATGGGAATGGGGCAGTATGATAAAGCTTGCACTATGGTTGGTGAGATTGGGACAAGAAGACAAACATGGGGAAGTCTTTTACCTATAATTTGTTGGTTTGGGGCCTTTACTGTCCCCTACCAGCACATTAGAGTATAAATGGTTTAGACTGGGTGTCCACTTTATATTTTTGGTGGGTGGACTTGGATTTTGAATGATAGCTTTAGAGCCTTAATAAGGTATATAAAATACTTTTGAGGGTACCGACAGCTTGTTTTTTATTTTTGTTTATTATATGGTTTCTTGTTATAGTTATCTAAAGATGTAACAGATTCCTTTATGCTGTCTAAGGGCATGTATTTAGAGCTCTTCTACTTACTTTGGACATATTGTATATGTATACTAGTAGGGTGTAGACTTTAAATCTGCACAATTTTAAGGGTGAGGGCTCCTGAGATTTAGACCATTGTTTGATCTACAATGCACTTATTTGTTATATGCCTGTACTTGGTATGATTATACCAGTAAAGAAGTATAGCTTGCACTGTGGTCACCAGTACTGTAGCCATCATGTGGTTTGGTCTCCAGTGTTGCTAATCTCATACCTTGCACAAGCATTTAGAGATGCTGCAAAAATATAAAAAAAGTATTTATTTCACATACGTGCCCATGAGGGGACATTGAGGTGAACGGCAACACATATCCAAGTGTATCCTGGAGAAAGGGAGTAGGATTTTGTAACACAGCATAAATATAATTGAGTACAATGTTACATTAAAACTATTATAGGCTAGTGACTGTTAGATTAACTTCAACTATAAACATATTTTTCTAACTGGAAACAAAAATAACTGCTACTGGGTAGTACCCTCGTGCAGAGGAAGAGAGCCATCACCAAGAGGATTAGACATTGTGAAGGGGGGATGAAGACAGCAGGATCACATTAGGTGAGATGAGGTGAGGGGCTATCCTAGATCTAGTACTGACTAACAGGGAAAGGATCACAGATTTCCAGGTAGGTCACCTGGGTGCCAGTAACCATCAAATTGAATAGTTCAATTTGGCCACTAGAACAAAATCATCCCATTCCAAGGCAAAAATATGGGACTTCAGAGGAGCTGACTTTGATAAGATGGCCAACAGAGTTAAGCTAGCCCTGGCAAAAAGAAATACAGGTGAGGGGGTACAGGCAAAGTAGGCAAGCATTAAAGCTGCAATACTCGGAGCAACATCCCATTGTGTTAGTGAGAAAAGGAAGTGCAAAAGGAGGAGGAACCCACTTGGGTTCTCAAACACAGTAGCAGAAAAGGTCTGAGCCAAAAGGCTGGCCTTAAGGAAATATCAGGGAACGCAGCAGAATGAAGATAGGGAGGCATACCAAACTTCCCTAAGGGAAGCAGGGAAGGCAGTAAGGCAGGCAAAGGCCCAAAGTGAGAAAACACTAGCACAAACAGCGAAAGAAGGTGACAAGACTTTCTACAGATACATTAGTGAAAGGAAAAAGTCCAGAGGGGGTATTGCTAAGATTAAATGGGATGATGGGACATGTGAGCAGGAGGACCATGTAAAAGCATCTATCCTAAACAGATACTTCTGCTCAGTATTTACTGAAGAGAAGGTAGGGCAGGTTCCACAGCTCTGCACCATGGACACAGGGAGGAGGGAGGTGTGCAGTGAAGTCCCTTCACAAAAGAAAGGGTCCTACAAGAGCTCAATAAGCTCAGGGTGGACAAGGCAGTAGGACCTGATGGCATACATCCCAGGGTACTAAAGGAGCTAAGGATGGAACTAGCAGAGCCATTATCAGAACAGTTTAGTGAGTCTCTGAGCACAGGAGAGGTCCCAGAAGACTGGAGAAGGGCTCATGTGATCCCGCTCCACAAGAGTGGCAGTAGAGAGGAGGCAGGGAACTACAGACCAGTCAGTCTTACATCAGTAGTGGACAAGATTATGGAGACACTCCTTAAGGAAAGGATAGTGCAACACCTGGAATCCATAGGAGCACATGATCCAATACAGCATGGGTTTTCAAAAGGAAGGTCCTGTCAAACTAATCTCATAAGTTTCCTTGACTAGGTAACCAGAGTGGTGGACCAAGGGGAGCAGTTGATGTTGCCTACCATGACTTCAGCAAAGCTTTTGATACTGTTCCACATAGAAAATTGATTAATAAGCTTGGTAGGCTCAGGGTGGGTCAGACGTTGGTCAACTGGGTGGCAAACTGGTTGATGGGCAGCAAACAGAGTGGTGGTAAATGTATAGCTGCAGGTCACAAGTAGGGTACCTCAGGGATCAGTCCTGGGGCCAGTCCTCTTCAATATCTTCATCGGTGACATTGCAGATGGCCTGGAGGGTAAGATTTGTCTGTTTGCAGATGACACCAGGATCTGCAACAGAGCAGATGATCCAGATGGGGTGGGCAGAATGAGAAGAGATCTGAATATACTAGCAAAATGGTTGGAAAAGTGGCAACTGGGGTTTAATGCAAAAAAATGCAAGATCATGCACGTAGGGAAAAGAAACACTGAAGCCACCTATAGGCTGGGAGGGTAGTTGCTGGAAGTCACAAGAGAAAAAAGAGACTTGGGCATCATCACCAATGACCTGAAATCATCCAAGCAGATCTCTAAAGCAGTAGGTAAGGCTAGAGGGATTTTGGGGTGTATTAGTAGGGGTATCACAAGTCGGAAGAGGGAAGTATTAATCCCGCTTTACAAGACACCGGTTAGGCCCCATCTGGAGTACTGTGTGCAGTACTGGAGGCCACACCTTCACAAGGACGTTAACAAAATTGAGGCAGTCCAGAGAAGGGCAACCAAAATGGTGCAGGGACTGCATCAAAAAACAGATGAGGACAGATTAACTGAACTCAATATGTATAACCTAGAGCAAAGGAGAGAGAGAGAGAGATGATATGATTGAAACATTCAAACACCTTAAGGACATTAACAAGGTGAAAGAGTAACATGTTTAAATATAAGAAAAATAGCAGGACAAGAGGACACAGCATGCGATTAGAAGGAGGCCGATTTAAGGGGTAATGTGAGGAAGTTCTTTTTCACAGAAAGGGTGGTGTTTGCATGGAATGGCCTACCTCAGGAAGTGGTGGATATGAATACAGTGCAGGGCTTCAAACAAGCATGGGATAGGCATAAGGGAGCAATACAGATGAGTATGAATAGATAGGCCATTGACAGAGCAAAGGCCTATGGCACATTCATATGGTAGAAAAATAAATGGGCAGACTGGATGGGCCTTGTGGTCCTTATCTGCCATCAGCTTCTATGTTTCTAGGCAACAAGCAGGGGGAAGGTGGAGAAAACAGAGGGAAAATGGGCAGTTAGGTGGGATCAGGAGAGGGAGTAACATACAGACGTGCATGTCATATAGACATGAATAGTGTGATCAGGGAGGGATGCTAGACCAGAGGTGGAGGAGCCTACAGGAGAAGATGACCTGCCCTGTTGAAGCCTTGGAACAGGAAAGAGCAAAGTTGTGTGAGTCAGAGGCTCTGAATAGGAAGCAAGGAGGAGCATGTAAGGAAAGAGTTAAGATAATGGGGTGAGCCATCATTTGATGATAACTTCTGCAGCAGAAGTCCAGGCTGGGACCTGTTGTTTTTTAAACAATAGTGAGTCCTGAGACCTTACCTTCTTACCTGTCCAGAGTGCCATTGATGTACACACATTCACTGAAGTTTCTTCCCGCACTTTAGAGTGAGGTACATCAGCTCCTTGAATGCCAAGCTATTGAGCTTGTCCTTGAAAATTAAGCTCAGCAGAGCTTGATTATAGGATTATCAAAGGGAGCTTCTTGCAGGATGTGGAGCAGTCCAGGGATCTGTCCATCTGGATATTCCAGGATCACTGACTTATGATAAATCTCACCAAGTCTGAACACATCCCAGTAACTGGACTCCCTTCCAAGTCGAAGCATGTCTGCCTCCCAGACAGGGAGTAGAACATGTCCTTCTGTGCATAATCATTTCAGATGGACCAATGCACCCAGCCCAGAATTTCTTTTGGCTTTGCACTTCATGGTCTCATCTACCATGAGGCATTGTGCTTGGTGGTGTACGTGACCTAGTCAGTGCAGTTGGGGCACTGGTGGTTTCAACTGCAATGAAGCACTGAAACATCCAGTCTGGGGGACCTAGCCAGTACCGAATGCTATCCATTGGTGTCAGTCTCCTTTGAACCTTCTGGAAAGTATCCCATTCACCTGGGTGAAGGTCTTGGCTGTTCTTAATGATACATGTATCACTGGTGGGCTGGGGTGCACATCTGCTGAACCACATAATAGTACTGATACATAAGTAACACTCGCAATGACATTTATTAATAATTAGAATTTGTGGCATTCCATGCACAAAGTATTCTAAACTTGGGGGGATGCTGATGTCCATATAGAAGAAGAATTGTGTGATTGTTTTTATTGTTTAAGAAAACTGCATTTTCACCCTTCTTTCTGATTGTATACATATCCAGAGAGAAAATATTTCCAGGTAAGGACTGATGCCATATCTAAAATGAGGGGCAGTATATTATGTTGAAAACTGGTTAAAACAGACATAATATGGCTATAAAAAAATCCAGTAATCTGATTGGCTGAGGAGCTCAGAACCCAGTCCTGATATCCCATGATGGCAGCACTGAAAGAAGGTCCAGTAGCCTTCTCACAATAAAATCAATAGTACCAGACATTCCTGACTGCCATCACAAATGCGGCTGTCACCTTTACTCACTAAAAACCTTCAACTAGGCCCTTAAAATAAAACTGTATTAAATTTATGAAAATAAGAATTAAATGTTATTTGCCTTCATAATACTCTTACTACACAAACATACATATCTTAAAAAATGTAGTACCTAGAATTGTAATTTATGGTGTTTCTTTGCTGACCATGAACCCCCCAATCCTCACCTGCTTACTAGGGAAATCTGTGTTGTTTAAGTTGTTACAAATAAAACAAAAGCCCTGGTTCCATCTGAGGCCTTCTGTTGTGTGATTGAGGGAGTAAACATTCTGCCAGCAGAACTGAACAGAGGTTTGAATTCTTGCATTCTATCTGTAGTAAACATTGCATCTCCTGAATGTTGGCAAGACAGAAAATAAACAAGACCGAGAAAAGGGAAGGAATATTATAAAGCTGAAGAAAGAAAGGTGAGGGGATAGGTAAAAGGGGTGGGTTTCGGGAAACTAGAGGGTTTAAAAGCTAATTCAAAATACATGAATTTTTCTATACATAATATTTAAACCTGAAATGGCATGTCAGTACTGGGATGTGCTTGGACTGTTTTAAAAAAGTCATAAAAATGTTTCTTTTTGATTTGGTGCATTTTTTTCACCCCCCCCAATCAAAAATCTTGGACCCATTTTATAATCACAGTAAGACACCACAGGGTGTACATTGTGGTGGGGGTAATGGCACTTTTTGGGTGGTTGAAGTGAAGGCACTCTGTAATGCCTTATGCCTCATGGCACACCCGAGGTATGCCACTATCCAACCACAGCACATACCCTGCCATATCTTTTTGTTTAGTTGATTTTTTTCTGTTTGTTAGGACAGTCTTCACTCCTGAGAAAAAATAAAAATTAAAAATTGGGTCACAGAAAATAACCATATGGATGCCTCTGCCACGGCACAATTGGTCTCTATGAGGGCACTGAATGGGACAGTAAATATGTGTTCAATTCTGCAAAGTGAAAATTAGATAAAAGCAGGAGTACAAAAATATTGCTAAGCTCAAAGTAATAAAATTGGCTATGAAAAAGATAGTACAAGCAACATGGCGGGCTGCAGTAAAGCTCTTGAAGGGGCTATGTTATCTCTATTTTATGTCTAAATTAATTATAACAAAGTTATAATGTCTGATGTTTCTTATGTTTATTGCCTAATCATTAAAGTGCTGTCAGATTTTTATAGCCGTATTATAATTGCAATAAGGCACTCCAGGGTGTGTGTCCCTTAATGTCACACCTAGGTTGGCGGAAGCACTCGGCCTGCAGCCTTGTGCTTCAACCCACCCTAGGTGTGATGTTGTTCAGTGACGATGCAGACTGTCATGCCTTATTGCTTAAATTATCAATCTTACAGTTTAAAATTGTTCACTGTATGTTCAAGAACAAGAACAAATCCAATATTTCACACATTTATGAATGCTTAATTGTGGTAACATATTTTTGTAAAATCTATAGCATGCTAACAGAAGCTGATGCCGGCCATACAGAATTTGTTGATGAAGTTTATGAAAATGAAGCCCGGTTTCCAGGAGGAGAATGGAAGTCGGCAGAGGAACAGTATACTGATGTGGTGAGAAACTTCTCTTTTTTTTAATTGTTCAGAATTCAGATTGCCCAGTGACCCACATGAAGTGCACCATGCCTCTCCATAGGTGACCTGGGTTTTGGAGCAAGCCTGAATCCCTGAAGCTATGTGGCCAGGCTGGGAGAAGTGTTAATACTTCACCATGCTTCCCAGCCAGGATGGGATAGCATCATTACCAGTCACCATAGCGACCCCTCGTGTTTGGCCAGGTGGCTTGCTCCCTCCAGAGCCATTGTGATGCTCAAAGTCACATAGGACTGCCTGTCAGATGTGGTAGCCAAGGTGTTGGAAAGGAAGAAAAAGGAATTTAAAAATAATTGTTCAGTAATCCTGTTTTAAAATGCTTTTTTTTTGAATACTGGTAAAACATTTTAAGACAATACAGAGAGATAACAAACAAAAAAACCCACATTTGGCATAAAGTATAGCAAACATAGCACCAAAGGAGAAGGAAATTATTTTCAATCAGAATAAATAACTAACAAATTCCAAAACTTAAAAAAAAAAAAAAACTTAATACAAGTGGTGGCATAAATTGAACAGTGCATGGGTACTAGGATTAGTAACACAGCGGTTTTACTCCTCGGGGGGCTGGAAACTACAGAGGATGATACCCATACCCCCAAGTAATTTGCATGATGCTGTTGATGGCAGGAACCTGCATTCAAAGTACCTGGGTCTTTTTGCTCCTCCCATCTTGGCAATATGGTACAACCTGTTGGTGAAAGGTTGACATATATGATCTAAGGTAGAGCATAGAAACATACTTTGACAGCAGATAAGGACTGCTTGGCTCACCCAGTCTGCACATTTTCCTACCTATCAGATAAGTTGTAGATCCTAGTTAACCAACAGCCTACTTTGAATTCTTTAAAGTCTGTTGAGGCCCCTATCAACTCCTTACCACTGAACGAAGCCGTATTGATCAGAAAAGGTATAATGACACTGAGATGGTGGGTACAGGGTACACTGCCTGCAAAAGTACAGTTTAAGCACTATAAGATTATTTTTTATACTGGGTTGCTGCTGACGCCGTGGTAGCTATAGACACAGTTTGGGCTACAGTATATATGTGCATGACCAGGTTATAACTTATGTTTATAATTTATTGTAGTATTCTGTTTCCATAATGAGGGACATCTTGGTTTGTATACAATAATAAATCCTTTGACGTTTGTATTTAATATTTCTGAAAACCAATAAATACATTTTTACAATTAAAACAACTCTTAAACCTTTCATTTTAGTATTTGTTCAGCTGCCACAGATGTAGTTTTTGTGTTGGTGTATGAAACTCTAAATTCAGTGTCATGAAGTCAGAACTGTGACTTTGTGATGCCAGATCCATGAAATGTTTTTGCAGTCAATATTTTGTATATTTTATAGTAGTCTTTTGTATATTGTTATGAAAAATGAAGATAAAATATACACATTTCATTCAGAAAGAAACCTCCAAACTATTTCTTACAATCCTGATTCAAGCTCACTGTAATACAGCTACATTGTTAGTCACTGTTTAGTCAGAAAGCAAGAGTAGGAATTCATCTGAATCACATTTATGTAAGAAGTTTTATTATAGTGTATGGCAGAACGCGATTGTGTATGGAAATCCATACACATGAAAAAGTTGTTCTGCTGCACTAGGGGTGTACCTACTAGCGCAGAATGACTTTTTGTTCTGCGTTAGTAGGCATGTTTAATGCAGTCACCCCAACAGCACTGTTGGTAGCACAAGGGAGGTGGTTGACTCCAGGTGTGCACATGCTGGCTGGTCAGCGGAGATACTGAAAGTGCCGGTCACCCATGGCAAACACTTCAACTTAACAAGAAAAAGGTAAGCGATCTTTTCTTTTTGGGCACCATACACTTGTAACCCCTAGATGGCACTATCCCAGGGGCTACTACCCCTGCCTGATTTGCCACTAACAGGTTGAGGGGCCTGGATCCAATGGCGGGTGCCTCCACCCAGAGGTCAGGGTTTGCAATAGTTAAACTAACTTGGTCACAGCCCTCTGGGACACTGCAACCCCCCTTTCTTCCCACTAGTGGCCCACACAATATATCAGAATTACCTTCACAGTATACACTTACCCCCAGGTCTGGTTCCGCACTGGGACCTCCTTAGAAATGAGATACAGTGCAACAATCACAGTACAGTACTTTTACATAGACAAATACCTCAGGCAGTATAACTTTGCTGAAACAAGCAGTTCTGATTTATTTAGGGAGATATAACAAGGACAGGGGAAATCAGGTTAATTAGCTTATCACCTAATAATCTCATTTGGCTCTGTGCACAGGCTATCCCTATCAGTTACTGTCCCTGGGTACCCAAGCCCTAGTGGCTAGTCCAAACCGTGGCAGCTGGTAGGGCCCTTTCACACAGAGAAAAGGAGAATTAAACAGTCAGCAGTACAGTAATTCCATTTGGATTTAATGTGGCAATTCAACAGGAGCGACCCTGAATTAGTACTCACGACCTCCAAATAAGATAGGGTCCTTCAATGTCAGCAGGGCTCACTTGAGGTACACAAACCTCTTCACACATCCATATAAAAGAAAGCACTATACCAGGCAGGCTGCATCTGTATCCCGATCGCAATTACTGCACAATACCCGGAGAACACACAGCAGATTCAGTTCCTGACAGACCAATGCAATTTTCAGCAATTCCTCCAGTCTTCTACAGGGTGAGCCTGGTTTCTCTTCAGAGATCCTTTGATTCTTTTCACAGGACGGATTCAGTCCTAACAAGCTGTTACACAAGCTGCAGACCGGAACTCTGGGCCTTACACGTTTTTGACTAAAACTGCACACTGAAAAGCACAGGGCTCCTTCCTTCTTCACTGCCAAAGCTCAACTGACACTCCAACTGAAAAACGGGCACTTCCTTGGAGTTCCTCCCAGTTCTTGACTGGATTGGCTGTCACTACAATAGACTGCTGCTGTTGGTCCAAAAGGCACTGAAGTCTAAACTACATCTCCCAGAGTCACTGCCCATACAATCCTCTTGTGGCTGGCTCAGATTATGAGTCCAAGTTCTGATTCGTCCAAGGCACCATTTTAGAGCTAGCTTACCCCACACTGATTGGTCCAGTTCAGCAGTTCAAAACTAGAATGGGGAACTAGCAGACACAGTTCTGACTGCAAAGAAAGCAGGTTAGACAAACTGTAATTCATTATTACTCTAAATAATTTCTGGCAAACAGTTACATCTTTCAGATAGGTTCCTTTGCACTCCTAGTGACTGCAAAATGAAGTAAATTGGCAGCAGTTCGAGTGGTACTCAATCAAAGAAACACACAGTCCCCCATACAAACTAATTATGTCTGCAAGCAGACAGCTCTTAAAGAGACAGTACCAGAGGTTCTAAAAACACTCACTGATAAATGGCTTAAATGCCAAACACCATTCAGGCTTGGAGCATTCAAGCAAGCTCCTGGAAGTATTTTGGGAACCCCCATTTGCAGGGGGGTTACACACTATATAAAGAAAAGGAACCTATCAAGCTTTGCTCTCGAGGTCCTCGTCATGGAAACCACTCTGAATGAGAATACCATTGTTCTGTATGAGCTCCCATTCACTATCCTATATGTTGAAGCCATTTTCTCTTTACATGTAGCGTATGTTTTTTTCCTTTTTGCAATGATGCACACTGGAAGGAGTCACTGTTCAGAACATGTATGTAGAATATAGTTGGCCCTTGTTCTATATGAATTTCCAACTCTGCTGAAATGTTGTTTTACCACAGTACAAGTGCTTTAGAATGTCATTGTACCTTTCTGTGGTGGTGCAGCATTCCGGCTGATTGGAAAGTCTCATGGCAGCTGGTGTTTTAACATTGCACTGCCACACTCATAGCAATCTGTTCAAGTTGTGAACTGAAACTGTTGGCACTTTCCCTGCTACTGCAGGGTGCTGCAAGACAACTTTCATTTAAAAAAAAAAAACGTCACAAACTACAAACGAAATACTAAACACTAAAAAAAAAAAATCATGGATTGGCGATGACTGGCACAAGTCTATGTCACCACCTTGGAGTTCTAATTACATCAGAACTCTGGAACTTTGCACTCTAGGTCTGACGTAAAAAAAAAAAAAACATTGTGGCAGCAAAGGCTTCTTGTGCCTGGTTGCTTGTCCACTTATTCTCTGTGACACATTTAGGGGATAAGAATGGCACGGTGACTATTAAGGAATTTATGGTCAAACCCAAACCTAAATGGTATTTTAGGAGATTGTAGTTCCATTGATTCATGTTCAACCAGGTGATCAAGTTTAGTGCTATTTTAAGGTGAATCCAGCAGCTCAGAACTAATCCTTCCTGTCTATTGGCAGTCTACTTAAATAAGAATCTAATGATATTTTCCTCCAGATATTAATTGTTTAATGGGGGCCTTAGGTTTCTCCTTAGAGTTACCACTTCCAAAACTTTCTGAAGACCATTTAGAAATAACAGAATGACTGGCACAGTGGTGCTAATGGTTATGGCACTGGATGCCATACCTCACACTGCACCAGCAACCCAGGTTCAGGAACAATCCTAGGCTATCTAAGTTCGGCGGGGGGGGCGGGGAGGAGTTGGATTGAACTGTCATCTGACAGCTCTCCTCTCCTAGGGAGGGTCTGGCACTGATCTGGTTAGCTGACAATGTCAGGAGGGGAGGGTGCTGTTTGGCACTTGGTGGAAGCCGTGTCTACACATGGCTTCCTGCCTGGACATTGGTCCTTCATGCTGGCATCCTCTTGGGGGGGGGGGATCACAAAGTCACTCATGTAATCACAAAAATTCCAAGACCCCCACTGCCGTGCAGAATGAGCCCTGAGCTGGGAGATAGAGCCATAAAATACAGAGCCCTTGCTGGCAAGTGGGAGGCACAAAATGTGCTAAAAACCAAAAAGAAATAATGGAGTGTGTCTAGACTGTTATGTGTTGCCCATCAGGCCCTGGAATGTTCTCCCAAAATTCTTTAAGGGAGGCATGATAAAGTGAATATCTTACAAGTAATACAAGTTAAAAAAACTGAAGAAACCCAGTTAGCGAGTATTTGTGATAACAATATGTTAACTTATTTCCACATAGTAAGATCTTAATTATAATCCTCATTTAATTATCTTTCAAAGAATGGAGAGAAATCAGCACCCCCAAGTGAGATTGATTGCCCTCCTGGCTGGCAGTGGGAAAGTGATGCATGGCAATATGACATCAACCGAGCTGTGGATGAGAAAGGTAAATCTCCATTTGCTGTTTTCAGGGTTCCCAGTTCTCTTCAGTACTTCAGCCTAAATTTCTGTGGTGGTTTCTAGGCTTCAGCAATGGAATTATTTCACTGCTGCAGTGGGATCTAGTTATCTCAGTCATGGATTTCTGTTCAGCCATTGGTTAATGTATCATCCGATTTCCGTGATAATGAATGTTGCAAGACTTGTGTGGATACAAATACTTGCCAGGTTTCAGATCATTCAAATTTTGACAACTGTCTGTCCAAAAGGAATGTCTGCCTCTTTTTTTTTTTTTTTAGGTCAGATCTGCACATATCCGGTCCACAGCTGAAGCTTATTGATAGTCCACCGAGAGAGTGAATTGTATAAGTGTACTATGAATCCTTGTTGGTAGTTACTGATTATTGCTGGGACTGGGTGAAATAGAATGTTCCAGGGACTGTGATGGCATCTCTAAATTGTCAGGGATTCTCCTTTAAAAATTCAGATGAGAACTCTGTATTGGTGATGTTTCCATGATATTTAATGGTGCCAAGTCTGATTTTAATCTTTAAACTTAGTACAGTAGCAAAATCTGGAGGTAGATATTGAAGCCTTGGTCAGCCATGGTGTGGTCAGCTCAGGGGCATTACTCAGTACTCTTCCATCACTACACTCCAAATTGACTTTGGTAAAGTATAAAACTTCTCAAGTGGCCACATTGTTGGGGAAATAAACACCTCCGAGGAGGTGTAAATTCTCTGTGTTTTTTTCCCCTTTTGGTTGCCCCAATTATAGAAAGTATACTGAAAACACTATAGTTTTCCAAAACAGGGTCCGAAGAACTGCAAATGTCTATTTGCAGGTCACCATCTTGAATTCCCTACAGTTTCCAGTACTTTGAGGAAATTTAAGAATGATTTTCCTTCTGTGATGATTGGGGTGTGGCGGGGGGTCTGTGTACTTTAAGTTGGGGAGGTTGATTGTATGGGGATATTTTATGTGGCTATGTTGGTTTTAATAACCTTTTGACCCTGAAGGCTTTTTTCCTAGTAACTTTATCTGAGCTGTAGACTCTACTTGGATAACATACTCCTCCATGTGGTCAGGTTTTGCTCACTCCAGAACAAACACATGCTTGCTCTGTGGTAGTAAATTAAAAGCAATGTTGAAACACTTCTTCTCCCAAAGGGTGGTGAACCTAAGCAAAAGCCTACCAGTGGAGACAGGTGATGGTTAGACTGTACAGTACATGCCTTCAAAATATTCCGAGGCACATTTCTGCTTACCAGGGGAATCAAGAGATCCTGGGATAGCACATTCGGGGTCATAAATTAATATACATTTCCACAGAATACTTATTAATCCCTGTTTAAAGAGCAGCTGATGCTAGTAGTAAAACTTTCACAAAACATAGTATTTAGACACATTTCAGTTTGTATTTCCCATGTGTTCTGTATTCTTCCTTCCTGTTACTCATTACTGAGGTCATTTGCATGAAAACAAGATCTTTGCTCCTGAAGAATTCTATTTCTGTTGCTTTCTCCCTACCTGAGATTATAATGCACTACTTGTGACATCACAGTTACTCCCATGGCAACAGATTGTGATGTCACAACAGAGGATTATGACTTGAAGTAAGGTGCAGACTATAGAGACAGATGAACTCTAAGGGATAAAGATAATGTTTTCATGCAAATGTCCTCCATAATAAATAATGGGGGAGGAGAACACTTTGGAATATATATATGGAATGTAAGCTGATTTGTACCTAATTATTATGTTTTTCATAGTTTTCTTTGAGGTGTCAGCAACTCTTTAAAGAGGAAGTAAACATTGTAGGGGTATCTCAGATTGTGAAAGCCCATAAACATACAGTATATCTCAAATGAGGTATGGAACTTCCTTGTAGATATCAAAAGTCCTGAGATATGAATATCTAAATACTCTGTAAATCAAAACAAGGCAGCAGCCATTTCATGGGATCTTGAGACAGAAAGTGATGTCACTGAATGGCAAGTTATAATTAACAACATAGAGCTTGCTCCTCAGTGATACCACTTCCTGTTTTAAGATTACATGAAATGACTGCTGTTTTGTTTTGATTTACAGATAATTTGATATTCATATATCAGGACTCGTGATAACAGCTAAGCCTAGTACCTCATTTGAATGGTCTTGTCTTGGGTTTTCACAATTTGAGGGACCCCTGCTATGCTTACTTCCCCTTTAAGAAGCAGGGGAAGGGGAGTCCAAGAGTCCCTTCCAGCCTTAAATTATTATGTAATCTGATTTTGTCAGTCTTGTGTGGAGAGGAATAGTAAGCCTTTGGTAATTCAGGTACACTAGCTGCAAATCATATAAATATGGAATGGTATGATATTGACTTTTCTCAATTTAAATCTGACAAATCCTAAAAACTATTGCACAATCTCTTTATTACCAACTATTTCAAAAATTATTGAAAAGATAATAGCAAAACAAATACAGGGTTTTCTATTAAAAACCCCAAATTCTAAATAAATGTCAATTGGGCTTTAGGACATTACATGGAATCGCGTCAATTCTTTTGAAAGTTACGGGCAGTATAGCCAAGGGTCTGGACAGGAGAATGTCGGTGGGAGCAATATTTATTGATTTGTCCTCAACTTTTAATACCTTGGACCATGGTATAGCCAAGATGGCTGTGAAATGGTTTAGAAATTATCTGGAGAACAGATTGCAACAAGTAACCATCTATGAATGGTCCTCCAGAATGAAAACTGCAGTCTCAGGTGTACCACAGGGATCCACATTGGGACCCATTCTGTATTATTTGTACATGAATGACTTTGTATTGTCTAAGCATGGGGTGGATTACCACCTCTATGCTGATGATACTATTGTATATGCTAAGGAGTTGTCGGCTACTTGCCCACAATCACCCTTACAAGAAGCCTTTGACCAGTTTCAGGACTTTAAGTACAAACTTGTATTAAATGCAAAAAAAAAAATCACAAGTGAGGATGTTTCACTGAGGAAAAATGGTGAGCTCGGATGACAGTGTCTTCCAAATTGAAACCTTTTCAGGTTCCAAACTAGAACAGGTCAAATATTGTAAATATTTGGGGATCCACTGGGCTGAACATCTAAAATGGGACATACACATTGATGCAACTATAAAGAAGATCGAGAAATATTTAGGATCCCTATACAGAATAAGGAATTGTAAGTCAGTTAAAATTAGGAAGCATATTATGAATGTTATGGCAATACCTGTATTAGAATATGGAGATATAGTGTATGCTGGAGCCTCAAAAACACAATTAAATAAATTGGACATTATGTGTACTCTAGCTAGATTTATTTTAAATGTACCTAAAAGGATGCATAGGATGGATATGTATAGGGAGTTAAATTGGTCATCCTTGCAAGTTAGAAGAAATTTACACGCCTTGCTATGACAAAATGTATTTTGGGAAAGGTTCCAGACTACACATTGGAATGTATTCAATTTAGAATTCCCAAAATAGGCCTCACATCAGCAGAAGGCCTAGAATGCTCACTACCTAAAAAGGCTCAGCTACATTGCATTGCATTGTTCACTTGGGAGCTTAAGCAACAGGTTGGTAGAAAAGAGGCCAGGAATTATATTTTGTTTTAAACTGAAATATTTGAATAGTTTGTTAGTGAAAATAGTTCTATGTGTTAAAAATTATTACCTTGAATTTGAACTGATACTTGGGCTGTGATATTGTAGGTTTGGGGATAGATGTTTGGCAGGGAAAAATAGAAGGTAATTTAAATGTGTTGTTTGCCTGGTGTTTGGAGGAGGGACATTAGCTGCAATTAACTTGTCTTTAAAATAGGAATTACTGTATTTCATTGTTCACTTGGGAGCTTAAGCAACAGGTTGGTAGAAAAGAGGCCAGGAATTATATTTTGTTTTAAACTGAAATATTTGAATAGTTTGTTAGTGAAAATAGTTCTATGTGTTAAAAATTATTACCTTGAATTTGAACTGATACTTGGGCTGTGATATTGTAGGTTTGGGATAGATGTTTGGCAGGAAAAATAGAAGGTAATTTAAATGTGTTGTTTGCCTGGTGTTTGGTAGAGCTCTCCCACCCACCCTGTTTGTAGGCTTTCTTAAATACTGAAAAGCCACTGGGGTTGGGATTGAAGGGGCTGAGTATTTCTGTTTGGGACTGAAATTTGAAGCAACAGGAGTTGGTGGGCCTGTGACATCATACGGTACCTGGAGTCTGCTTGCACACACTGTTAGTGGGACTGAACACATACTGGACTGTATGTGTTTGTGAGACTTGGGAACTTTGTTGGTGGGGTTGAAATTGGGTTTGTAATCAACTACAGTCAGTATAGAGAGAAACTGTACCCAGGGAAAGGGACTGAGAAAAGGTGTGCTATTATAAACAGAGGGGATAATCTAGGGTGGCCATATTCCACCATGGCAGGCATCTTCGGAAGGGTTGCAGGCTGCACAGGCTGTGGGATGGCAATACTTCTAAATTGGGCCTGAGAGAGGAGGCTGCCCACTCTGTAGACAGCTATCTTGTATCAGGAGGAGGTATATTGGTTAAGGAGTAAGCTGTGGGAGCTGGGGGGTGTCCAAGGATAAGGGGTGTGATATGGGCAGCAGAAGGGTGGGGCTGAGGGAGGCTGGGGCAACGCCTTGAAATTACAGGACATTATGCTACAGCAAGCAGAAGGGGGGATATTAGGACAGAGGACCCTTAGATAGGGAAGTTGATGCTAAGGGAAAGCGACAGGGTGAAAAGTCTGAATTCAAGGAGACTGGAGGGGAAGAGTCAGAGGGCTGCTGTGCGGAAGCCTAAAACAGCAGACTGTGGGAAGGAGCTCCTAAGGTGAACAGTGCAAGAGAGGAAGAAGAGGGTCAGTTTAGAGATGCAGCCAGGGGAAACTCGGTTACTTGATGGAGGCTGACATAGAGTGTCACAATAAATTTGAGATACTAAGCATCCTAGAGGGGAGGAAGGGTGGTGAAATGAGGAAACTTATACAGAGGCCGGAGGATGGAGTCAGATACCCATAGGGCATCACAGAACAGCTATGGAAAGGATAGACATAGTCCCAGAGGGAGAAGGGGAAACATATGTTAAGCAAATGGGGAGATGCAACATATTCCAGACATGAGGGAGGAGAGCATGATTGGAGAGGAACTGGGTGACAAGGAGGTGGGAGAGGAGCCCCTTCAGCAGCAGGAAGGTCAGTACCAAGGATGGGGCCCTAGCTAAAGGGGACCCACAGAGAGCCTCTGGAGACAGGGGTACTATTACAAGGGGGGGGGATGAGGGTGCGGGGAACGGGGAAACCATCAGGGCCAGGATAAATGGTTCAGATAAGAGAGGGTTAAAGGGGACACCTATTCAGAGGGGGTTTGAGCTAAGGGCAAAATAGCAAGGAGGCAGAAAGGGAGGGTGACAAGGGGGTCTCTAATAAGGCAGGAAGACCCATGAAATTGCGATCATGAATAAAGTGGGGAGGGGCTGAGAGGGCATAGTGGAGGTAACCATAAGGATGATGGCAGTGCGTTAAGGTTCTGTTACTGGGAGACTCAAGGATTAAGGGTATCCATTGGGAGGGACAGGGATGGATGCCATAGCCAGGTGAAGGTAGTGAGTATCTCTGGGCTGACAGTGCACAGAGCAAAGTTCATGGTGTATGAAATGGTTAGGGATTGTGGAGGAAACCTGATTTCTGGCATTTGGGAACTAATGATCTAGAGGGAAATAGCATTATGGAAATCCAAGCAAGGTTCCAAGAACTTGCCAGAGTCTGTCGGGATAATGGATGCAACATTTCTTTTCGGAGATATTGCCAGTACCAAAGGCCTCAGTGGAGAAAAAAAATGTCACAGAGGTTAATAAATGGCTCAGGAAGTGGGGTGAAGAGAATGGGTTGGGGTGTTAGGAACTGGAATGGAGTTTGGGAGGATAAGGGACTATATGCCAAGGACAGGTTTCATCTTGCCCCATTAGGGAAGAAAGTCCTTAAACAGGGATGGCTGACTACATACAAGAAAGGTGGGGTTTAAACTTGTAGAGGGGAAGGGATAAGGGAGGGCTGACAGAGCCCTCCTCCAGATGAGGGAGTAGCCTCAAGCCCAAGGGGGAGGGGGAAACAGACTGAGGTGGAGGTTTCAGGAGGAGCAGGGGAGGATGGAAGTATAAGGAATCTGGGTGGGGTTCACAAAAGGATCAGGGATAAGGGGTGGGGTATGTTAGTAAATGCCAGGAGCTTGGGAAACAAGTTGCCAGAGTTCCAGGCCATGCTGTTCGAGGGGGTGGATGTGGCGCAGTTACGGAAACGCACAACAAAAACCATGACTGGGACCTAAATGTACGGGGGTACACTATGCTTAGGAAGGATAGAAAGGAGGGCAGAGGGGGTGGAGTGGCTATGTTCATTAGAGATGACATAGAAATTGCTATGGTAGAAGAGGCAGAGGGAAACGTGGAGGCTTTATGGGTCACCTTACGATCCCCAGCAGGAGATAAGGTCAAGCTGGGAGTAGCATATAGGCCCCCGGGATGAGTGATGTTCTAGAGGATGGTTTGCTGGACAACATCATTGCCCAGTGTGGTCCAAAAGGGGAAGGAGTGGTGTTGATGGGGGACCTTAATATGCCAGGTACTAACTGGGGAACCATGTCCTCTAAGGTGGCCAAGGAGCAGAGGCTGCTGGATGGCTTCCAGGATGTGTTCTTAACACAGCATGTGATGGAGCCACAAGGGAGGGGCATGTCCTGGATGTGGTTCTGGCAGATGGGGATCTGGTAAGGACATGGTTGTACAGGACCCCTGACTGGGAGTGACCACAATACTGTCTGGTTTCAAATAAGCATTGGGAGAGTGGGGTGAGATCTAGGACACTGGCAGTGGACTCCAGGGGCAGACTTTATGGGCATGGGAAATATTCTCAAGGATCACTTGAAGGGATTACCTCAACAAATGTGGAAAGGAGATGGGAGGTCATAAAACGGGACTTCATGAGGCAGCCAGGATCTGGCGCTAAGTTGAAACGTAAGGGAGCAAGGTCACATAAACCATGCTGGTAGTCCAGTGAGGTCCAGGTAGCAGTCAGAGAAAAGAAGGCGGTTACAAAAATATAAAACAACAAGGGGATAGGGATAAGAAATGTACCAGCTTGCATCTAGAAAAGTCACCCGTATGGTGAGGGGCAAAGTCCAGTAAAGAGCAACGGCTGGCACAGGGGATACATGGAGGGAAAAGGGTTCTTCCGGTACATTGGGGAGCGGAGAAAACTAAGGGCCATCTCCAGCAGATTGAGATCAGAAGGAGGGTGGGTGGAAGAGGCGGACCAGGCAGAGGTATTTAACGAGTACTTTGCCTCTGTGTTCACTAGGGAGGGGGATGGGATATCTACAAAGCAAGGCACAAAGGGGATAGAAGCGGCAGGGAGCGGGATCAGGGGAGCAGCAGAAATGGAGCAAAAGGGAGGGAAAGGTACCCCAGGGGTGTCACATCTGGATAAGGATAAAAAGACCAGTAAGGTGGAGGGGACGGATGATGCCATCCCCACCAAAAGGGTGTGGTTTGCCCTCAAGGCCCTAAAGAAAGACAAATCTCCTGGGCCGGATGGCATTCATCCGAGAGTACTATGGGAATTGGCGGACATACTGGCTGCACCCCTGGCGGAGCTTTTCAACAGGTCACTTGAGACAGGGAGGGTACCTAGGGATTGGCGAGAGGCACATGTGGTACCAATCCATAAAGGGGGGTCGAAGGAAGTACCAGGAAACTATAGACCCATCAGTTTAACTCGGTGGTGGGAAAATTAATGGAGAGTATACTAAAGGAACGATTGGGGTTTACTTGGAGGAGGTGGGAGGTCTGGATAGTCGCAGCATGGGTTTGTGCCAGGTAGATCATGTCAAACCAACCTTGTGGAGTTCTATGAATGGGTAACATCAGAACTGGACAGGGGGAAGCCTGTGGATGTATTATTCTTGGACTTCAGCAAGGCGTTTGACTCTGTCCCCCACAATGGTCTGGTGGAGAAACTGATGGGGTTAGGAGTAGGCCTTTGATGGTCAGATGGATTGAAAACTGGATAGCTGGACGCACTCAGAGAGTAGTGGTCTGTGGGGAGCTCTCGAACCCTACAGAGGTTGGTAGTGGGGTACCACAGGGCTCGGTCCTGGGTCCAACTGTTTAATGCATACATATCAGACATCAGGGATGGTATAGGGTGTGAAATGAGTCTCTTCATGGATGACTCCAAGATGGGAGCAGTAGTTGAGGGAGAAGAGGGAGGTTGGCCCTGCAAGGGACCTGGACACCCTGGAAAGCTGGGCTCACACATGGAAATTAAATTCAATATCACCAAGTGCAAGGTGTTGCATCTTGGTCGGGAAACCCTAAACACATGTACACTCTGGGAGGGAGGTGCTGGAAGCCTCAACAGGGGAAAAGACCTAGGGGTCATGGTGGATACATGTATGAATAACACTGAGCAGTGCAGGAGAGCAGCTAGCAAGGCAAACAGGATGTTGGGATGCATCGCATGGGGATCACCTCTAGGAGCAAGGAAGTGATTCTGCCACTGTACAATGGACTGGTTAGACCACACCTGAGTACTGTGTACAGTACTGGAGACCACACTTGAAGAGGGACATACAGCTCCTGGAGAGGGTACAGAGGAGGGCAACAAAGATGATACGAGGGCTAGGGATTTGACTTACGAGGACAGACTTGAGGAGCTCTGCCTGTTTTCATTGGAGGAGAGGAGAGACAGGGGGACATGATTGAGGTCTTCAAGTACCTCAAGGGAATAAATAGGAGTAAACATGGAGGGATCTTTAGACTAAAGCAGGAGGCATCACCAGAGGGCATGGTTTGAAGTTGGAAGGTGGAAGGGAAGGGGGGAAAAGAGGAGGAGGTTTTTCACTGAGAGGGTGGTGGACCCTTGGAATGCTTTGCCTGGTGAGCTGGTTCAGAGATCCACAGTGGAGAGCTTTAAGAGAGGGTCGGACAGACACAGAAAGTGGATGTATCAGATGATGGCCTGTCCCGGGGGGGTGGGGATGGATGATTGGGGTTTCTGGAGCACAAGGGATGGGAGGGTCTCGGCACCCAACTAAGGATCTAGGTTCGAGCAGACTTGATAGACCATAAGGCCTAATCTGCTGGCAAATAGTATGTTAGTATGTTAGTACATGGAACAGATTACCGATACTCTTGAGACCTATTGATAGGAAAATCCAGGTAGAGAAAACAAAAGCGTGGCATACTTTATACTTAAGAGAATCCATCTCCATGTATGGATGATAGTTAAAAGGGAAGGATGTAGTGGTGGAGGATGTAGTGGTGGAGGATTAGTACAGTATTATTGATGAAAATATGTGCAATATGATAGTGTTTAATCTATTTGTAACTTGAGACAGTGAAATTGTGTGTAGGTAGCTCTCCATACAGGAATCTGTGTATATTTTACTGTGGTTTTGTATGCGTTTAATTTTGAATTTGATGTACATTATGTGTGAAAGTAACTGGAAACTTGCTTTCTGGACCTCACTGGAAATGAGCATCAGCTCAGTTGAGATATCCAATTAATTTTGTATGTAAATGAGTAAAAGCTTTACTACTACTACTGTATTTAGATATTTTTATTTACATTTAATTTAAGTGCCTCTGTTGGTACCTTGGATTAGGTTGCTTTAAAGGAATTGTTTGACAAAAGTGATGCAAAATATGTTCTTTTTCTCAATGGCAAATTGTTCTAATTTTTTTTTTGTTAGGTTGGGAGTATGGAATTACAATTCCACCGGACTCTAAACCGAAATCTTGGTCTGCCGCGGAGAAAATGTATCACACACACAGACGACGAAGACTGATACGACAGCGCTAGAAAGATCCAAAAGCAGCAGCCTTGCTTCCAAAGGTAAGAATGTACAAACAAGCCAGGCAAGTCATTTCATTAGTTGCAGGATCTGGAATACTCATCTTTCTCAGAGACTGCTTCATTCCCACCAAGGTCGGCACAGGGCTTCCTTCACTCTGCACCTTCCAGCTTCAGTGTGGTCACATCAGGGCAGAAATTGTTCTCAGTAGGGATTTCTTCACATGAAAGATCAAGTATAAAAGAGACTGAATCATAATAAGAACTGAACTTTTTCTAGTTTTATACAGTTTTTAAGTCAAAATGATTTACAAAACAATGAATAAGATGTCTGGAGTACAGTGATTGTGTGCATACAAATGCAGTAGCCATTATATGCCAGTTAAATCTTGTACATAGCCATGACACTATTAATGTACATTAGCATCTGTTTTATTGATAGAGACTTAATGATGGTCAAGGTATTGTGGGTATCCCATACTACCATCAGTAGTGACTTGGTACCTTTAGTAGACTGGTAGAAGGACCTCGATGTAATGCCTCTTTTAAAGGATGGTCCCTCTAGTAGTTCAGTACCCTTCTGCACTACGTTGTCTGCATATCATATCAGCTTACTTGTCAGTGAAGAACTCGAAGCACATAAACGTCTGACCCGGAGCCTAGAATTTTTCCAGACTGTGTATTCCATGAGGAATTTTAATGAATGGGGTAAGCAAGTATTATCCGTTACAGATTAATTCACATGTGGCAGCATACATTTATTTAAGATGCATTATGTATTTTAATACCAGCAATATTTGAAGAACGTATGGTCTGTTGCTTTGCATTGGCTTGGGAACTGGATGATTCAGATTCTAATCTTATCAAGACCCCTTTCTCACTGTGTGATATAAAGCAATTCACCTGATCTGATGCTTTCATTTTTTAAGCTATTCAGTACATTTATAGTGCAATAAAAATATTTTCTGTAGCGTTTTTTCATAGTACCCCCAACCTTTTTTATCTTGGATGGTTCTTGTCTTGAAAATGTCTTGGCTTTCAAATATTTGGGGATCTGGCTAGATTTCAACCTTGACTTCACTCACATCTGCGCCAGGCTTCACCCTAAACTCGATGCCCTCTACCGGCACAAAAACTGTCTCCCCCTTCCCATGCGTCATGAGTGTGTCTCTAAAATGATACTGCCCACTTTGACTAAGCTGATGTTGTGTATCGCACTGCTTTTCAGCTCTCCTTGGGTAAACCTGATATTCTGTTAAACTCTTTCTGCCTTTTCACCACTGACTCCCCTCACCCACTGCTCCACTGCCCCACATGAGACTAGTTCACTGCGCATCTTTTACCACTAAATTTAGTTTGGTTCTCTCCCCTTCCACCGCCTCTCCCAGGTGGCTACCCCTGACTATTCCCTTCGTCACAGAGACCACTGAACCTTCTCTTTTCCCACCCCCACTCCATTTCTAGTCAATCTGCTTTCTCCTTCTGGTTCCCTTCCATCTGGAATAAATTACCCCCTAACATTCATCTCTGCTCTTCCCTTCCTTCTTTCAAAAGGCACCTCAGGCTTCTCCCCTTCCAGTCTTGCTCCCAGTGCCCCCTCTGCACTCCACCCTAATGTTTTATGTTCCCTTTCTTACTGCTTCAGGCTGTACTACTCATCCCACTTCTCTGGGACCGCTAATCCATCCAGCATTTTCTTGCCGCTCTTTTTGCACGTCCGTTGTTCCCCTTATAGCTCAGCCACTCCCTACCCCCTTGACAAACTTCTGCTTTTTTCCTCTCTCCTTTGTGCTACATCTTCTGGCTTACACCAGCCCTCCTATTCCTGTCATATCACCCCCTTTCCTGGACTATCCTCCCCCCTAGCCTGCCTCTCCCCTGCCAGTCCTACATTTAAGCATCTCCTCTGCCAGCCTCTATAATAGTCACTGCTGCCCTCTGCTTATCTCTTGACCAAATGCCCTGCACTCTTCTCTGCCTTCTGACTCATCTTAGATTTGCTTCCCTTGCTATCTTGCTCTGAGATGTGTTCATGCTCCCATTTTTGCCACTATATATTTGACCTGCAACCGAACATAACAACGTAGTTATTTGTTATGCTTGTTTTTATTCTGCATTTTTTGTACTTTTGTAACCCTTTGTGTGTGCTGTTTTTACCCTGTCCCCAGGTCATACTTGGAAACGAACCTTGGCTCTGTGTGCTTTTCCTGGTCATCAAATTATAAATAAAAATAAATAAATCAAAATAAAATTTATCATAAAACACTCCACATGTTTAGCAAAAAAAAAGTCTAAATCAGCTACAGGTTAGACTGCAAAACATTTGGGATCCTTTGTCCTCCGTTTGTGTATTTCCTTGATATTGTGCTAATAAATTTGTAACTAACAGTAAGAATACGTTAAATCTATTTTTGATGGTGAGTGTATTCCATTGCTTCTTTTGGCATTTTTAACTTGGCTGCTTGCACCTCTGTTTTCCCTAGCAGCATGTCCTACTCCTGTTTGAGTCAAGTTTATAAACTATATGTTAACTAAAAATTGGGTGGCCAACTCTTGGATGCATTTTTATGCACTAAAAAAAAGGGACCAAAAAGTGAGCCCTATTGAGCTGGCTCTTAAAGCTGCTGTGCTGAGGGCACACTGCAGGATACACAATAATATATGGGTTTATTGTGGGTTCATATGGGTTTATTTCCAGTGAAGTGACAAAAGACTTGTTCCAAGTGGAAGCACCAAGGTTAGTGCTTCTGCTTTCTTTAGCACATGCAATAAAATATTGCCACAGCTTATTCTGGACTGAGTCTCGACTTTCTGTGACTTCAGTGTTCCATCAGCTTATTGGATTTTGGTTCTCCTTGAGTGTGGCTTCCTGTCTGTTCCTGGTTTATTTCCAGGGGCTGGAGACCGGTTGGTGCTGATCTTTATATGGAAATAAAACACACACACACACACGCGCGCGCGTGTGCATGCGTGTGTGTGTATTTGCACTAACTCGCTCACAGTACTGATACAGACATGTATGCAAATGGTACAGTGCCACGTACATGTTTGTGTGGTATGCTTTATAAAGTAAGTCCACCCATTTACTCTTGACCTATACCTGTCGGACACTTTGATATGTGTCGTACAGTAGCCCAGTGTGTTTTCTAATAGTTCAGTGGGCCCCAAACATGTTAATCCATGCCTTTACTTCCCTGGTAGTCTAGTAGTCCCCCCCACCCCGTGCCACCAAAAATGTCCACCTGTGATCCAGTGATTTGTATCCCGTGATGTCCCTGCACACCTAGCACAACACTCTGCCTCCCCATTCCTTTTTCTTGACTGTAGTTAGGGGTCAGCCCAAATGTACTCACCAGTTATGATGGTGGTTGTTGATGTAAAGGGTACTTCCTTGCACCAGCATTGTATGATATGTGTATGTGGGGAAGGGCTCCCACCCCTGCTTTGAGCATAGCTCAAGGGATTACCAGCAAGGAACTAGCAGCAAATCAATTTACACTTTCACTGACAGTCCCATGTGACTAAGACTTGAGCCCCTACTGACATTAATTGGGATGCCTGGATATCCAGCAGAATGAGTTCCACAGCTGAGGAGATGCTATGGAGAGAATGCAGTCATTAAGAGATCATAGTTTCTCAAAAACATACCTACTGTGACAAAGCTGTCATTATGTACACATAAATAAATCTGGGTTAGAATGATAATCTATGTATTTTCCCCCCAAAAGTAAAAAGGTAGGAATGGATGTCTGCATAAGGGGACATCCTCTTTGTTATCTATAATTAGAAAGTCCCCTAGGGACTCAACTGTTGCATTAATAAATTACTTTAAGTAATGTCATAGAAAATTAATATAAATAGTCTTTACAGTTAATCTGCTGGTCTCCCTCTCTTTTGTATTACTACAGGGAAGACCAGGTGAACAAGATCCAGAGGGATGGGAATATGCATCTCTGATTGGATGGAAGTTCCATATAAAGCAACGTAGTTCTGATACTTTTCGCCGAAGGCGATGGAGGAGGAAAATGGCACCATCAGACCGTCTGGGCTCATCAGCTATCTTTAAGCTTGAAGGTGCTCTGGTAAGTGCAATATGATAAAAATAATAGAAAAAGGATGTGGTTCCACTTGACAGAATACTACTAGTATCTTTTTTCCCCACATACAGTGCTTGATCCCCACTATTTAAGGAATTCCCATTTTTGAATTTTTAGCAGAGACTTAAGAAAAGATTGAGGTGGCATTGCAATTTTTGATCAATGACATAAGGATGCATGTATCATTATGCATCAGTATACTGTCAGTACACTTACACCATAAAGTTACAGTATAGTTAAGTTTATTGATGTATGCTGACATGCATTAAACTGTGTAGACAGTAAAAACATGTCAACATGTCCCAAGCTTTTACTTAAAGGAAAAAAAAAAAAAGTTTATAGCATTCAGTTAAAAAATGAACCTCTGTTAAAGAAATTTTCCTTAAAATGGGTTAAATTTGAGTGTTATGACTAGAAACTTTGCTTAATGAAAATGTGGAGTATGGGCAACCTGCATACATTAAATGAATGCAGATGTGATTTATTGATATTGAAAATATCAATAATTTTAAATGTTTACAAAATGAAATGTGTTGGTGATATTTTAAATGATCAATTATTCACCAGGCCTGGTGTTGAACAGCACTGCCACGTGGGAGACCGGGACTTGAGTTCCAATCCTGACTTGCCCTGCCATGGCCCATAGGGATCTACGGCATGATGTGGAGACATTGTGCACCAACATTTGGGGAGGGGGGGAAGCTGCGTAACCCATTGTGCAAGTGACTATGGGAGGAATGGTGATGGCATTGAAGTCATGTGACCATGTGGCCTCAGTCCTCCTCACCCTACTCACAGACTGGTGCCACAGGCACCCTATACGCTGTTGCTGGGTAGGTGGGGAGGGCCTTACAGGAGGGCAAAATGTCAACTCCATGGGAATGATGACCCCCTAGTGTTGCTGTCTCTGGTGTTGTTCTGTCATCATTCTCCAGTTAGAGATTGCTGCCTTTTCTGCCTCAGTCTGTACCCCCATTACCTCATCTAGCATTCTCATTTGAGCCAGCTGGGCCCCCCTTTCCAGCCTGCTATGCCCCAACCCCCCCCAGTGGATGAACATGAAGAGTAAAACCCCTGACCTCGTGGATGATGAGGGAGGAAGGAAGTGGCTGATCCTCACTGTCTGGGGTTGAAGGACTCTACTGGCTCCAGTATATCTTCAGGCAGTGAGACATGAGTCCTGCACAGGCCATCTTCCCTTTGAGGACCTTATTGTCCAGGCTTTGATGAGGCAAATTCAGGAGACTCTGGATTTCTTCCTGTAGGAGAAAGATTCTTCCAAAAAGAATCGGTGATTTTTCTGAAAGTTGAAAGTGCCTCCTTGGTGGTCATCCCTCCAATCCCTACAGCTTTAGAGGAAGCTACCCTGGCTGCCTGTCACATGCTCATTACCCTAGCAAGACACATAGGCAGAATCTGGTTCCAAGTGATACAAAGTACTGCTTTACACAGTCTTATGCGAAGGGTATCAGGGACACCAGAAAACAAACACCAGACCTCCTGATAAACAGTCCAGACAATTGGACCTCGTGGGCTAGGGTACGTTTGCTGTGACCTCCCTCGGCCAATACACTGCTTGTTGCCAAGGGTTTCTGGCCAAGGGCCAGATAAATGTTGGAAAATTGTGAGCTGTAATGCAAGGAGTCTTGGTATTGTTTGAAACTGAAGTGCACCAATGCAAGGGGTTTTGGCAACAAAATACTAAAACTTCAAGCAAAGGCCACAGAAGGGAACATCATCCCGGTGGCTGTCACAGAGTTGTGGACAATGCTGAACCATGAATGGGACATGATCATACCAGGGTACTTACTCTTCTGGAAGGATAGAATAAGTGGCAGGGTAGGTGGAGAAGCACTTCATGAAAAAGAAGGGTTGCAGACAACTGAGATAGACAGCCTAGAGGATTTGGAAAAACTAGAAACCCTGTAGGTGCTAGCAGCAACAGGTAACCAGAAAGAAGTCAGGATTGGGGTGGTCTATAGACCACCAGATGAGGATAAAGGGACAGACAAGGAACTGAGTTTGATGCTGAAGAAGGTGGCCAAATCCATGGTGGTAATGATAATAGGGTACATTAATATGCCAGATGTGGAATGGAAAGTTCTAATCATGGCAAGTATTAGGAAACCGCTCCTAGTGGATGCATGCGAGGAGGCATTCCTAGCTCATCTAGTGTGGTGCCCAGCAAGTGAAGGGGCTTTGTTGGATCTGGTGCTGACTGGCCGACAGAGAGAGGATTCAAAATGTAGTGGTTCCAGCAGCCACAGAACAGTGGCACTGGAAGTCCAGCTAAGGACTGCCAAAGGGGAAAATGTAGTAAGGGTGTAGGACTTTAAAAATGCAGATTCCAACAGGATGAGCAACTTGTTGGAGACAAGCATATGGAGAATAGGACAGGTAGAGAGGTGGAGGAAAAATGAGAATAATTTAAAAAAGAAAAAACTGACTGGGTAGCAGAAAGTGAAATTGGGAAGGTGTTAAAGAGAAAAAGGGCAAGGGGTTCAGTGTGGTTCATGGGTGAAGTAAAGTCTGTGGTAAAAGTCAAAAGGAGGGCATTACTAAAGTACAAAGGAAGCCATGGGATAGAGAGAAGTACATGTAGGCAACAAAGGTAACAAACAGGAAGGCGATGGTCAAGGCTAAAATAGAATGGAGGTTTGAAGTCAGAGTGAAGCAAGGGGAAAAGGCATTTTTAGGTCATCTGGGGAAAGTGCAAGATTAAAGGGGGGTATTGTGATGAAGTATGGGGGGAGAGGGACAAAGGGGAAAGCAGAAACACTGAACAAATATTTTTGATGATTCTTTATTAGGGAGAAGGACATGCCAGGGAAAAGAACTGGGAAGAAAAGCTTAAAGGGTTGAAAGTAGATAAATCTGTGGGACCTCATGCCTCCCACTATGAGTGGAATAAAGGCACTGGCCCATAAGTGCAGCATTAGTGCTTCTGTATGTAATGCTGGCAAGCAGGGTTCAGAAGCGGAATGTGATCATTAGGAGTCAACTGAGGGGAAGGGGATCACATGTCTCTGAGGACACTCGCCTCTTCCTCTGGTGGGGGATAGCAGCTAGCTCTGCCACAGTAGCACCATCTAGATGACCATGGGTGGCGATGTGGGCAAGAGCAGCTAAGGGGCAGGGGAGGGATGCTTTATGGTGGAAGGCATCAGCACGCTTACATGCTGATGTCAAGCTACCATCTCTGTGGCACATCCAGGGGAGAAAAAACAGAAGGGAAAAAAACCTGGCTGCTGCAGCAAGATGATGCTGATGACTTCCTGTAGACCCCACACCACTTACTGGGTATAGTGCCTGCTGGACCTAGTGAGGCATCCAAAGGGTACCTGGGGTACCCCGATGGCCCCCACCACAGTTGGCAGCCTGTGGAGGAACAGGTTAGTCCTAGAGATGGCAGGTGATGGGGTCGGGGAGCCATCTGTTGTAGAGGACCAGCCAGTGTGACAAAGGGAATGAAACGAAAGTTAAAAAACAGTGGAAGAACAGATGAGCCAGGGAATTTTAGACCAGTCAGTGTGATGTCTATATAGGGAAAGCTTATGGAGTCTATTCTGAGGGAGAAACTAGTGGACGTCCTGGGAAGAAATGGGCCAGTGGACCACAGACAACATGGGTTTACAAGAGGAAGGTCTTGCCCGGCAAATGTTGACTTCTTCAGTTGGTGGCCAGGGAAGATAAGGGAAAGGCAGTCGATGTAGTGCACTTGGATGTCAAAAGGCCTTTGACTCTGTCCCCACAAGAGCCTGGTCAAAGAGCTAAGGGACTTGGGGATGAAGGAAAACTTGACAAATTCAGTAGAGAACTGGCTAAGGGGAAGAACACAGAGGGGGAGAGAGAGAGTAAATGGGGAGTCTTCAGCAGTAAGGGACATAACAAGCAGAGTACCATGGGTTGTGTTTATTTGACACAGGGACAGGCATCAAGGGCAAGATCTGTCTCTTCACAGATGACATGAAGATCTGTGCAAGGGTGGATACAGTGGTTGGGTTAAGGGAACTCCAGGAGGATCTGGGTGAATTGGAGAGTTGACAAGATCTGGCAGCTGAGCTTCAGTGTTTAAAAAACTCAAGGTGATGCACATTGAGAAAAGGAATCCAAGAGAGTAGTATGAAATGGGGGCGATGACGGAACTGAAAAACACCACAAAAGAAAAGGACCTCTAGGGGTCTTGATATCGGAGACCCGAAAACAGCAGCATGCAGTAATAGAGAGCTGTATGTAAGGTTAACCAGAGGCAGGGATGCATAGGGAAGGGGTTAAGCAGCAGAATCTAGAAAGTGATCCTCCCATTGTACAGGTCACTGGTGCAACCGCATCTGGAATACTGCTCAAGTTACTGGAGTCCACACCTGAGGAAATACTGCATTGAGGTGGAAGCAGTACAGAGCAGGGCAACCAAAACAATCAACAGACTAGGAGTCAAAACATATGAGAAGAGGCTGCAAGACATGAACATGTACACCCTTGAAAAAATTAGGAAAAGGGGTGACATGATTGAAACATATGAGTACCTGCATGGGATAAATAGGATGGATGCCAAGGTAATTTTCTCCTTGAGCTCAAATAGAGGGACAAGGGGAAACTCGCAGAAATTTGAAGGGTAGTGGTTCAGAAGGGACATCAGCAAGCTTTTTTTCACTGAGTGGTGGACAGCTGGTACAAGCTGCTGGAGCAAGTGGTATAGACCAAATAAATGAGCAGCTTCAAACAGGGATGAGACAGGCATAGAGAATTAGTTAGAAAAGGGGATGCAGAAACAAAGGGGGGGGTGGCCCACTAAAGCCAGAACATAGTAATTGGGTAGGGTAGACAGACTGGATGGGCCTTTTTCTGCTGGCATTATCTGTGTAACTATATACAGTACCTGTGTAACTGCATTTGGAGGAATCTCAGCTATGTTGTCAGTAGTATGCCTGATAGGTTCCTATAGAAGCCCTTGCTTATGTGTCCCAGGGCTCAGATGCTGGAAAGTACCTTCTGAGATCATCTATGATATCTCGGATGTGGTATCCAGTGATTATAGCGACTGCAAAAGGGCGACTCATTTGCAGTGTTACCCTATTAAGCTATCCTGTAAGGGTAGCGATAGAATGCGAAGGAGAGGATAGAGTTACGAGGGTGACTGGAAGGGGAGGTATAGGGAGGAGGGTGTGTGTGTGAGGCAGTGTGGCCTGCTGCCGCTGAGCTATCCTTGTACTGTGGTGGTGGTGGCTTGTTTTTTTTCCGGACTGACTCTCCCTGACATGCACCCCCCCCCCCCGGAGCTGGTTATATTAAATCGGGGGGGGGTTCAGCCCTCCTATGTACATCCTATTTTCAGTTGCCGGATGTGGTGTTGACCACAAGTGTACATTGCCATTGTGATTTTCAGCGATGTATACTCGCTCTAATGGTGATCGCTCTTTTGCGATCACCATTATGACATGGAACCCTCAGATGCCACTGCCAGGTAAGCTAAGCTGCCTCCTTTGTTTTACACATTACTTCTGTGTCTACAGTGTAGGGTTGGCCTAGGATATTGAAACATAAAAGAAAAGCCGCACTAGAAAAATGGCTGCTCACAATGCAAAAAAGACATAGGAGCAACTAAAAGCATCAAGCACTGACTACCACGGTTTGAAAGGAAACACCACTCCCAAATAGGATTAATGTAATTTGGCACTGCAACATCATGAAGTGAGACACATTGCCCAATTTGTTTTTGATTACAAACAAATCCACTGAAGCCTTTGAAGAAGGATTTGTTTGTAATCTGAAATGCGTCAGGTAATGTGTCTCACATCCTGATGTTGTACTACCGAATACATTTTTCACTAGTGATACATTAATCCTTTTTATTTATTTAAAACTGGTAACATGAAGAGGCACACTGAATCAAAGGGTATATGGGGTATTCTCTGCTGTTTACGGATTTCTTTGCTTAGTACTTGTTTCTTGGCAGAGAACACCAGGAGGAAGGAGTGCTGTGTAACTAGACTTCTCTACTGGGACTATATTGCCCTCCTTCCCTTCCCTCCCCTCCAACGCTATTTCTACTTTTATAGGCACAGGATTTGACTGACAACAGGAACTTCCTGTTTGGGAGCAGGAAGTGAGTGATCACAGAGTCACCAAAGACTCACCATCCTAGAAGGGCAAGAGTAGCTCTCTGCCCCCCAGCTGCTGGAGGTCTGTCTGTGAGCAAGTAAGGGGTCTACTGAGAAATATAGGATCTTCTTGTCTCAGAACAGGACGATCAGGAGCTTAAAGGGTACAGAGGCAATAAATAAGTAAATAGGGAGAGAAGAAAAAGAAAAGAAAAGTAAAGAGTAAGGATTCCAAACAATGAAGGGGCCAGAAATAAGGCATGATGAGAGTGGTGCAGTGCAGTAGCTGTGGAACAGCAGTCTCCCGGGAGATGTTCTGGAGGATGCAATGTTGTCCCATCTGCAGACACCTCTCTGGGCTGAGGGAGGAGGTTGCTCATCTCCAGGATGAGTTGGCCAGGATTTGTGGGACCTCCTCTCCCATCTAGGGACCACCAGGGCCACTGCCGTTGCCTCAGAGGTTGCCAAGAAAGAGGAGCAGTTGGACCACAGTGGGCTCAGAGATGGTGAGGGTGGTGGAATGGAGGTGTATCTCTCCAGAATTCGTATGCCATTCTGGCAAAGTGTGGTTCCTTTATGGAGGCACCTGCAGTGGAGACCAAGGAGAATGCTGGGACCCTTCACAAGGGAGACCCACAGGAGGGTGGCATGGGACCCCCACAGTGGAAGGAAACAACTCCTGGTGGTGGACTCCATTGTTAGGAAGGTAGAACTGGGGGAGGAAGGGGAGAGGGTGGTAAGGTGCCTGCCTGGCACCATGGCTTGGAGGGACAAGGAGCGGATCCTCAGGATCGCCAGAGCAGCTGCACAGGGGAGGGAGCTGGATGTCATTGTCCACCTTGGGATGAATGACCTGACTAAGAAAGGGATCAGAGCAGTGCAGAAAGTTTGTGGAGTTCGGGAGGTGCCTTAGACAAGTAGCACGCACGGTAACCTTCTCAGAGGTGCTGCCTGTCTATGGCATAGGTGAGGCTAGGGTGCTCCACACCATGGGATTCAATCAGTGGTTGAAAAACTGGTGCAGAGCCCAGGGATTTGGCTTCATTGGGGACTGGGGGTCCACCTGGAGTGATGCAGGCCTATACTGGCATGATGGGCTGTATTTGTCCAGGAGGGGAACCAGGATCCTAGTTGATAGGTTTAAATGCTTCATTGGCAAGCATTTAAACCAGCCAAAGGGGGGAGGCACTAGAAAGGAGCAGGGAAATCCTAGCCCCTCCCCCCAAAAAAAGTCAGGGTAGTAAGTGAGGTAAACACCAAGATAGTGATGTCGATAGGGAGAAGGGCAGGGGTAAATGGAGAAAGTGACAAAGGCAATAAGGACAGAAAGGAGTAAGGCCATCAGGAAATGGAGGGTAATGAGTACCAATGCTCATAGACTGGGCAACAAGGCCCCTGAACTGGTGGCCTTGATGGAAGAGGGATGCTTGGATATCATAGCAATCATAGAAACATGGTACACAGAGAACCATGACTGGGATGTTAACATACCAGGGTACATAACCTACATGAGAGACAGGGAGGGGAGAAGAAGGGGAGGAGTCGCTCTCTATGTAAAGGAAGGGATAAAAGCAACAGAACAGAAGAGTAAACAGGGAGGAGAGGGAGGCACTGTGGGTCACCTTAGAGACTGGAAATGGCACCACAATCTGCACAGGGGTTGTATACAGACCACCCATGTCGAGGGGAGGGGAGGGCATGGACAAGGATATGATGGAAGGCATTCTTAGGATGGCAGAGAAAGGGGGAGATACTGTTGATGGGAGACCTGAATATGCCAGATGTTAACTGGAGCACATTTGCTGCAGCCACATCCAAGAGCAGGGCCATTCTCAATGCCCTACAGGTGGCATGCCTCAGACAGCTAGTTCTGGAACCCACTCATGAGGGAGCAATCTTAGACCTCATACTCTCAAATGGGGACAATGAGAGGATCTCAGATCTAGAAATGGGTTGCCATCTGGGAACAAGTGACCATCAAACAGTGTTGTTCACGATAAACTAGACTACAGAATCAAGTCATACAAAAGTGAGGGTACTGGACTTCAGGAGGGCTGACTTTGGCAAGATGGGAAGAGTGCCTTACAAAAGCACTAGCAAACAGGCTAGAAGGAGGGGTGGAGCAACAATGAGGAAACATCAAAACTGCCATCACAGAGGCAACAAGACTTTGTGTCAAGCAAATGAACAACTCAAAATGAAAGAAAAAGCCACTATGTTTCTCAAAAGAGGTGGCGGGGAAAGTCAGGGAGAAAAAGATAGCATTCAGTAAGTATAAGGAAACACAGAAGGAGCAAGACGGAGAGCGGTACCAGTTAAGGCAGAAAGAAGCAGGGAGGGAAGTCAAAATAGCAAAGACCCAAACTGAGGAAAAGATAGCCAGCTCTGTTAAGAAGGGGGATAAAACCTTTTATACAGTAGGTACATCAGGGAGCATAGAAAGATAAAGGGAGGGATAGTGAGGCTGAATAGAATGTACAGTGGGTGGGCAGAGAGGGACAATGAAAAAGCAGGGATACTGAAGGAATATTTCTGCTCAGTACTCACAAAAGAGGAGGAAAGGGAGGTGCCTAATCCAATTAACAGAAGCACTGTTGATAGGGGAGTCGATCCCAGTCCTTTCGCAGAAGAAAGGGTTCTGAAAGGACTCCTAAAACTGAAGGTGGACAAAGCAATGGGACCCAACAGAATTCACCCCAGAATTCTAAAAGAATTAAGGGGAGAACTAATGAAACCACTGACTACTCCTTTTTACCAAATCATGGGAGGATGTTGTGGTACCTGAGGACTGGAGGGAGCAAGGCAGATGTGATTCCCCTTCACAAAAGTAGGACCAAGACAGAGGCAGGAAACTACAAACCTGTCAGTTTGACCTCTGTGGTAGGGGATGTCACAAGCTCGCTCAGCCAGTCAACCCTCTACTTCCAAAGTGCCAACCTTTGAGCGTATGATTTGTGTACAGTGAACAGACATGATAACCCTCTTGTCTGTTTTGTGGGTTCAAGTCACCTTAGTCTCAAGCTCTGGAGAGATTCAAACTGATAACCTCTTGCTAGCGTACACAATTATCAGGCTCAGATAATTCTATCTTCAGGGGGCCAGATATCTTTGCCTATGGGCACCCAACCAGGTCTTTCAAATGAACCCTTAGAACTCAATGCAAAACATTTAGAGAATGCTATCCATTTCCCAGTTTGGTATATAATAAGCCCATACACAGTGCTGCTATAACCTTTAAAAGCTCCACTTAAAATAAAAAGAAATGTCCAGGCACTCCAGGAGTTTTGTTTGTAAAAAAATATCTTGACTTTAAAAATATCAAAACAGAACAATAATTACAGAATATATATATATATATAGATATATAGATATATAGATATATAGATATATAGATATATAGATATATAGATATATAGATATCTATATATATATATATATCCCAACACATACAGCCTTAAAACAAACAGGTAAAAATACAGTTCATAACTTCAGACTAATCTCATCTAAATGCTTACTTTCTTCAGTGCTTTTAGGGTCTCTCTTCTCTGTCAGAAATATTTTTCTTGTGTCCCTCTGTCATGTTCTCTCAGCAGTTAAACACACTTCTGAGCCGGCCTTCTCATGAGGTCACTAACTCCACCTTGGTGTATCAAACTCTATATTTTACAATACAGGGTCTCCAAAATAAAATATTAAAAAAAAAACAACATATGATCTCACTGACTTTCCTCTCCACAGGTTAACTGGTCAGAACTGGTTTGTGCTCTGCTGTACATGCATCTCAAAAGTTTCTTTGATCTAAGTCACTGTATTCAAAACAAAAGTGTATTTGCCTGTTTAATCCCATCTGGACCTTGGAATCTACACCTCATGTCTTTCTGATGTAATTCAAGGTTTCCCTGGGAATGTATTTTGGACCTTCCAAATCCATCTGGGTCCTTCCTGGCTCAGACATCAATCCTCTTCAATGTCCATTCTGGCCTCTCTCCAACGCCCCTCCCCAAAAGTCCTTCCTGGCAAATATGCAAGTCAAAGGATCTCCCTGAGGGCATTATGAATGACTAATCTTATTTCTTGGGATGAAAGCAAATTGACAAGGTAATTGCACCCCAGATCTCTGCAGTTTAAAATACCTCCTGACCTTTTAACTTATCCCTGGGGGTCTTGATGTGTCAGTTGTAGTAAGACAGTAGTTTCCTCAAACTGAGTTTACCATTACATATTTTATAGGTAATAAAAAAAAAATTAATACAGCACTCGAGTACTCAGAGCTGGCTGTCTACATCACAGGGGAAAGTGATGGAATCACTTCTGAAGGAAAGAACTGTTGAGTACCTGGAGGCCAGTGGGGCACAGGACTCAAGGCAGCATGGGTTCACAGTGGGAAGGTCATGTCAGACGAATCTAATTGATTTCTTTGACTGGGTGACCAAAGTAGTAGACCAGGGAGGGGCTGTGGACATGGCCTACCTAGACTTTAGCAAGGCATTTGACAGAGTCCCACACAAAAGATTACTAGTCAAATTAACCAGCCTGGGAGTGGGTCCCAGGGTGGTAGCCTGGGAAAAACGTTGGCTGGACAATAGGACACAGACGGTAATAGTAAATGGAGTCCGTGCTGAAGAAAGAGGGCTTACTAGTGGGGTACTGCAGGGTTCAGTACTGGATCCAGTCCTTTTTTAATGTCTTTATAAGTGACATTGCAGAGGGACTGGAAGGAAAAGTATGCCTCTTTGCAGATGACACAAAGATCTGCAACAGGGTTGATGCACAAGGAGGCGTGGAAAGGATGAGAAGGGACTTGGCAAGGTTGGAGGAATGGTCAGAAGTATGGCAGCTTGGATTCAGTGCAAAGAAGTGCAAAATAATGCACTTGGGGAAACAAAAACCCAGGGGAAGATTACACCATGGGGGGAGGTAGTAACAACAAAAATGGAAAGAGACTTGGGGGTAATCATATCAGATGACCTTAAGGTTAGCAAGCAATGTGAGAAGGCAGTAGGGAGGGCTGGGGGGCATACTGGGATGTATAGGAGAGGCATCACCAGCAGAAAACAGGAAGTTGTTATCCCTCTGTACAGACAGTTGGTGAGACTCCATCTGGAGTATTGCGTCCAGTTCTGGAGACCCCATCTCCGCAAGGACATAGGATAAATGCAGTCCAGAGGAGGGCAACTAAAATGGTGCAAGGTCTGCAAGAGAAGCCATACGAGGAGAGACTAAAGGAGCTTAATATGTATACCCTTGAGGAAAGGAGGGAGAGGGGGACGTGATAGAAACTTTTAAGTACCTCAGTAGAATCAACAAAGTCCAAGAGGGTAGCATCTTTCAGAAAGAGATGTGCAAGAACAAGGGGACACAATTTAAAGATAGAGGGAGTGGTGGTTCAGGGGCAATGTGAGGAAGTATTTTTTTCACAGAGAGGTTGGTGGATGGATGGAACAGCCTTCCTGAGGAGGTTGTGGGGTCTAAAACTGTGGAAGAATTCAAGAATACATGGGACAGACATAAGGCAATTCTTGTGGGGGGTAAGAAGAAATAGGCTGTTGGTTAACTAGGATCTTCAGCTTATCCTGTAGGTAGGGAAAAGAACAGACTAGGTGGGCCAAACAGTCCTTATCTGCTGTCAGTCTGTTTCTATGTTTCTGTGGTCATGTGGGTGATCCTGTGTGTACTGTTATGCCTCCCTCCTTGGTTCACATTTATCTGTGTTTTTGTACATATATATACCCTCCCCCCCGCATATTGCAGTTGTTTATTGGCTTTCCCTTGCATTCACACCACTGGACTTGATACAGGCTCCCTTACTGACTTGATAAGATATTGTTGTGGCTGCTTCTTCCTTAGTAGTTTGCCTGCTTTTACTCCAGCTATATTGGAGATTTGGCAGCACAGGGGAGCTTCTGAGAGATGTTCCCTTGTAAAATTATGGCATTTGTTAGGCTTCAGTAATTGAGATTTATGCTCTGCTGCCCCTTTAATACGTTACTGGCTCACCGGTGATTGACTTGGGGATGGTTGATCTGTTAGCCACGTACATGGATGTCAGGTTGGTTTCGGATCAAGTTCTGATAGAACCTTGGGGGCCTGGGCTTGACCCCAGGTATACCCTCTGTAATGTCTTTCCATCCATAGACATTACTTAGGAGCTGGGTGCTACACCTTGGAAGTACACTGAGGTTAATCTTGTTCTTTTTTCAATTTAATATACTTCATTGATTTTCCTTTTTACAACAGACATTCTCTCTTGGTTTTGATTGTTTCAGAGATGAGACTCTGCCCTGTTGGCAGGTTGCTTCTTTGCTTATATATCTCTTACCTTATTATTGTTTGGGTTGGACAAATGTAACAGGGTTTTATTGGATATCAAAGTATTGCCTTATGCAGCAGAGCATGGGTATTCTCTCACTTAATGGGCGGTACGACAGGGAGAGTTTATGTCCCACTTCAGGTGCAATCAGCTGAAGTTTTCCATGTTGTTTTTTTTTTTACTATGGCATCATTTACTTAAGCAATAAGTCACGAGGGGGTGTGGACTATTGGGTGATTTACCACGGCTGGAGTGGTTTGCACACAAAGTGCAGCTGAGTGGGTAAATCTTCGCCAGCCGTGGTAAATTCCCCGATAACCCATATCCTCCAAGTGGCTATTGCGATTATACCAAGGTTAATTTTTTTACTATAATAAAATATAACTTTTAAAGATGTGGATTTTTTTTATTTTTATTGTATTTATTCCTGGGCTGCAGAGGATTAGGATGTACATGACCACGATTAGGATTACCATTAGGACATCATCAGCCAGTGATTATCAGAGGATTTCCACCGGTGGTAAACTGCTAGTCTGACCATTTCATTGGCTGTTCTCTTATGTCCATGGTATAATAGAGTATAATGTAAATGGGGGGCATACCCAGTATGTTACCACGTTCTTCATTATCTTTGGCAAGAATGTGCCTACACTTTTTTCTCCAAGAGATAAATTTGTTTCCAGATGAGCATAGAAAATATTTAAAGTTAGAATTCTGTCAGTTTTTTTTTTTTTACTCCCATAAATCTGGGGGGGGTCTTAATGCACCTTTGAAGGGGACTCCCATTTAAGAGTCATCATTATGAGGCGGACACAGCAGGGCTCTGTATCATAGTCTAAGGTAGCTTGTATGGGTGTCCCCGTACGTTAGTGATTGCCTGTATTCTCTCCCCCTCCCCGAGCATGGACCGTACAGCCTTATCCTTTTTTTTTTTTCCCCTACATTACACAGATTGTTGAGTGGGCAACTTATCTGGGGAGGAGACATCAACTTTATAATGAATCCTGGCTTGGATGCCTCTAACCCAAAGTCTTACCATTCTTCTGTAGTGCAAAAATATTTACAACACACCCTTCATCAGCTTGGCATCCTTGATACCTGGTGTCATTTTCACCCCTCACTAAGATGATTGCACACATTATTCACCCTGACATGGTAGCTATGCTAGGCCGGACTATATTTTTACAACAGCAGAATACATAGCTAGCCTTCAAGAAGTCTAGCATGGCTTGTTGCTTTTACCCAACCATACTCCGCTTAGTGCCCTTTTCTCATTAGGGAAACCCAGTCATCAAACTACCTGGCATTTACACCCGGACCTGTTGTGCAGTTGAGAGCTTCTTGCAAAACTAGAGTAAAATCTGTTTCTTCTGGATAACGACAATGAGCATACTACCCCTAGTATCTTATGGAATACACATAAATTTGTTTTCTGCTGCACTTTTGTAGCTCATGCTACAGCCCTACATAAGGCATGAGAACATAAACTCTAAGAACTTCAACACACCTACACACCTTGCAAGTGTTCTTCATGCAAGGAGTTACCTCAGTGCGAGCCCAACTTTTGGATACTAAGGCCAAGATTCAGAAGCTTCTTGATCAGAAGGTAGAGCATGCCCTTTTCTACCTCAGACACAGGTATTATGAAGGTGGGATGCAGGGTACCTGTATTCTGGCTCGACACCTCAGAGCACACAAGATAGGAGCCACAATCATTAAGCTGCAAAACCCTGAAACAAGCTTGATCGCTCATCACAAGGCTGGAATTTTTAACATATTAAAAAATTGTTATTCAACTTTATACACTGTATATATATCATAATGTGTATGCTGGAGGTGCCTTCACCCCAGAGGAGCAGCTATGCTCATTTTTTCGCCAAGCTCATCTTCCAACACTCCTGTCTGAGTGGGCTCAGGCATGAATTTCCCCCATCACTGTAGATGAAATCCTTTGTGCCATTCGGTCCACCAAAATGGGAAAATGCCCAGGTATAGATGGCTTTCCTTCTGAATTTTATAAATTATCCCCATCTGTAACCTCCTTACTCCTTTGCTCCTTCATCTTAATTGTTCCCTTCTGGAGAGGGACGCTCCACCACCCTCATGGCAGTATGCCATCATAACTGCCCTTCCCAAACTGGGCAAAGACCCTACTTCACCAGCTTCATATTGCCCTGTTTCTGTCTTGAATTTTGATTATAAATTATTCATGTCTATTTGGGCTTTATTGTTAGAAACTTCCTCCCCTTGTTGCTAGACAGGAATGGGGGGAGGGGGGTTCTTGCATCATCGTCAAGCTCATGACAATGTCTAAAGAACATTGCTCTTTTTAGATTGTCACTCAACAATCTGTACCCTTGATCCTAGCTAGCTTGGATACGGAGAAGGTCTTCAATCGTGTGTCGTGGCCCTTTCTATGGGCCACATTGGCTGCATTTGGCTTCCCTTCAGTGTTTCTCACTATGCTACAATCTGTGTCTTTCACCTGTTAAAATTAATGGTACTATCTCACAATCTTTTGTCTTAGGGAGAGGCACTAGACAAGGCTGCCTCTCTCTCCAGTTTTGTTTGCCTTGTATATAAAACCTCTAGCATTTCATATTCAGCCCTCTCATAGTATACATGGGATTCGTCTGGGTGGACGGGATCATAGGATTTCTGTTTTTGGAGATATCATCTTGTTTATGGTTATTGACTCTATGGAGTCTGTCTTGGCAGTCTGTGAAATATTGGCCTGATTTGACATTGTAGCCAGATTGCAGCTAAATAGGCACAAAACGGAGGTGTTGGCCTTTAATTATACTCCACACCAGCAAATAAAAGATCTGTTCAATATTTGTTGGAACTGGAACTCTTTGAAATATCTTGGGGTTCATTTAGCTAAAAAACCTCATCTATTGTAGAACCTCTCAACTATAAGCCTTTGTCACTGGCTGTGGCAGAGGATTTGGGCCTTTGGTCTAAACTAGGGCTTTCTTTCTTTTCTGAAAAAGGTGGATGTTATTCATCTAAACATACTGCTGAGGATACTGTTGCAAACTCTTCCACTTTACCCTGCCAGTTTCTGTTTTCATGATTGGCACAGATTGATATCCTGTGTTTTATAGATGGGCAGAGACCTAGAGTTAGATTCTATACTTCACCTCTCTGCTGCTCACGGTGGATTAAATCTGCCAAATTTATGCTTGTATGCGTTAGCCTCTCAGATACGCTTAGTTATGCCTTTGGACTGCTGTAAATTACCAAGCTGATTGAAAGGACACAGAATTTGCCCTCAATGAGCTTTACAATATTGGGAACATTCTTGCTTTCACAGCTCCAGCTTCATCAAAAGGTGGGATACAAGAGTATTTAATTGGTAGATTATATACAAATTTCCCCGGTGTCCTGGCCAAATTTCCCTCATTCACTAAAAATACCACCAACAGCTTAATCTGGTTCAAGGTCAGTTGGCATTCATCTGTATCCCCTTCCCCAGGGTCATGCCTGAAAATAGGTCGAATTTGTCTATTGCACTTACCCGGTCAACAAAAACAAACTAAACTAAATGCTATTCTTGGAGACCGCTCGAAAGATTCCACAATTTCCAATTTAAACTAGTGGAATAAGGATTACAGATATCCTGTGACCCTATCCTTTCAGAGAAATATTCCCTTCCAACCTATAAACGTTTGATGGACCCTTATTTAAAAGAGTTTGCTTGTAAATGTTGGATGTGAGTCTTCAAAACACCAGCAATGCAAATGAAGTATTTGGGGGAGGGACAGAGCCTGTTGGCAGGCATGTGGTGAGCTTAAGACAGATCATGCTCACATCTTTTGGTCCTGCCCTCTCCTGAGACTCAATTGGGAAGCCATTTCATGTGCCATAGAATTGTTGTTTGATGCCCCACAACCTCTTTCTTCTGCACTAGTTCTTTTACATATTCCACCCGTCCCTTTTAATGTTTGGGGTAGGCAACTCAAGCTGCTGTTGATCTTAATTGTCTGTACGAAAAAAAGTGATTACCAAATTATAGCTTCAGCCCTGTCCCCTTTGGTGATTCAGTGGGTCACACTAAGAAACACAATTTATCATTTAGAAAAATCAGCGCATTATTTTTTTAAATGGTATGGCTGTTTCTGAAGAGACCTGGAGATGCTGGGTACTTTATAAACTGCAAAAAGATCCAGAGTTTGTTCTGTAACCCTTTTAAGATTTTTGGTTCAGGCATCCATCTGAAACATAGGTTTTTCATACCCATGCCTTGCCTTAGCAGCTTATTTTCCTCTTCACTTCTTATTCCTGTATACTCTATGCTTTAGCTTTGTTTGGAAAAACTACTGTAGTTATGGCCTACAGATTTGAAAGAGGTTTAGTTTGGTTCTTTGGTGCAAGATGTTCACCCTTGTTAGTGTTGTTACACTTCGTTCTTTATCTCTATATGATTGTAACTTGTTTTATCTTTTTCTTTTATTAATAAAGTGGCAAAATATTGCATATGGAGAACAAAATAATCAGCTTACAAATCAGCCATGGTGGCTGGGCAAACTCAAAGTGCATAGTGCCAGAGTGGAGGGAGGCTGAACTTTTGTTGAAAGCAGGAATCAAAATAGGTTGATAAACTTTAGCGAGGCTGCCAGGACAATGAGGTTAAGGGGGAGGGAGGAGGTGAAGGGTGGTCAAAAGTCAGGCACGGGTAAGGAAGGGTCCAGGAAAAAGGTCGGCAGTAGCAGGGGGGAGGAGTTTTAGCTGGTGTCTAATGGAAGGAGGGGGAGAAATGGATGGAGGAGGATAGCTGGTTCCAGAGGAGAGTAGTGGTATGAGAAAGCAGATTTTCCAGCTGAGGAATATGGCTGGGGGAGGGAGAATATGAGAGTCTCTTGAGTGCATGGAGTAGGAAGAGGAGGGGATGGAGGAAAGGAGATGGGATAGGTATGGGGGTAGGGACCCAAACCAGTATTTAGAGATGAGGAAAGCACAGTGGAACTGGTGCTGTGAGGGGAGTGGAAGGATGAATAAGGAGGAGTAAAGGTACCAGTGGTGAGTATGAGAAGGTGAGTTGGTAGCAAAGTTGATTTGTGGAGTGGCATTTTTTCCTCAAACCGTGGTGGTGGGTGCCTGATGCTTTCAGCTGTTTTCTTTGCCTAGGATATGCAGCAGTCAATTCTGAATGCTCCCCCTATTTTTTTTTCCATGGAAGATTTTTCTCCCATTCGCGTGATCTCAGGCAGGCTCTTCAGCCCTGTTCGTCGTCTAACCCCGACCATAGATCCCAGAATCCCCCAAGAATTGTCCCCATGGCAAGGCTGGGAAGGGGAGGGCCATGCTTCCCCTACTTGGAGATGCACTTCCTGACTTGGCCCCAGTGATCAGATTGTGATGCAGAATGGAGGCAGGTGGGCAGGGCTTCATTAGTCCTGCACCAGCCAGTTTTTCCATTTTCCTCCTGAACCCCAGGACTATGGCATACTCAGTTACTGCGTGTAGGCGTGCATGTGCACCAGAACCACCAGCCCCACTGCACCTGCCTGGCAGTATGCCAACCCCCTGAACTTCAACACTACTACTCAACCTCCATCTGCTGGCAGCCTCCCCCAGTATGGGAAAAGAGTGTTGCCTGTCATTCTGTCCTCTCCTAGCTCTCTCCCCTGACCGACCCACGATGATCCGAGCTTGTTCCTGAACCTAGTTAGCTGGTGTGGGAGAGGTAAGGCGCTTGCAGCACCTCTCCCTTCTGTACCACTGGGCTGCCTGAATGCTCCCTTTAAGGGCACCAAGCTCTTCAGACCAAATATTGAGGTTAATCTCTGTGACCTACAGACCTCCAAGTGGTCTGTTAGGACTGTTCGGTCCTTGATACTGAATACTTCTCAAATGGCCATGGCAGAGGTTCGCTTCTCACGAGCCCTCACATTAAGCCTTCCCATGGCCAGTGACAAGGTTTTGCTACCCATGAGCAGCTACAGCAGGTCAGGGGGCTAACTACAAAGTCTGCAAGCTAGGGACATGGGGAAGGTGGCCATCAACTGCCCCTTCCACCCCATCTTACTGACTCCCTATCCACTCTGCTTGATCTCTTCTCGGGACTCCAGGTGGCAGCAGGATCTCCATTTTTGTCCCACAGGTAGGATGTGACCACAGCAGTATGCCCTGGAATCAGACAGAAGGCCACAAGATACAGGCCTCTGTTAATGTGTGTAATGGTGCAGCTATTTCACGAGTGGCCTGCAAGACCATTCACAAATCATGCAGCTGGTCCAGGGGCAATGTGTGTGGTGATCCCTCTGCTTTGTGAATGGCCTGCAGTGCCATTTGCAGAGCCCACTACAGGCTTGGGACAATGTCTGTGATGGTGATTCTGCTTCAGAAGTGTCAGATGCACCAACAGACACATCACCCCAGGCCTATATTCTGCAGCCCCATGTCTCACAACATACAATTGCAGTGTTAGTCATTGGTTGTGATTGTATTCTTCATACTGTGTTGTTTATTTAGGATGTTAAAACATGTATATTAAACTGGGCTGTGCTCTGGCACTGAATTCAGTGTGGTTCATGGCTGCCAGATGGAGATAGGTTAAGTTAGGGTTCGAGAACCCCTAACTTTGCATTTCCTTGCTTTTTGCACTTCAATAATAAACCCTAGCTCATGCATTAAAGGAGAACAGTCCCCACCAAGGACCCCCGACACTCAAGTGTGGGTCTGGTTTCAATGTGCACTTTGTGTGCAGTCTCATTTTGGTTTACTTACTGTTTGCTGTATTTATTTAGTTACTTAATTTATTTCAAAAGTTTCATCAAGAATGACCAATTGAGCTGCTAACAGTTCATTTCCAGATGTGTCTTGGGGGTAAGGGATGTGAAAAGTCATGTACAGCAAATATGATACATCAAGGAACATAATAAAAAAATTAAAGACAAATCAGAGTAACATATACAGGTGATAAAGGAAACCAATTGCCAGGGCATTACTAGTGGTGGTGGTGGGGGAGGGGGGAGAGAAAGAGAGTCATGGACAGTTGTAGGAGGGGGAAGAAAAGTCATACAGAAACTTTAAGGAAAAAGCAGAAGAGGCAGAGTGAATTAGCAAGGGAATGAAGAACCAATGTTTTGGAAAGCAGTATGAGAAAGCAGACGGACCAACAGTAGATTTCCTATAAGGAATAGTGAAGGAATGGGAAGTATTATTGCATAGAGGGTAGGAGGAAGCTTTACTGTAGTATAGTAGATTATATTAGGTTAATTTCACTTAGTTGCAGGCAAAAAGTTTCTGTTAGTACAAATCCCAGAATCCCCCGCAGTTGACATCAGAGCAGTAGACAGCAGTGGGAAGATTCAGTAGCCTAAAGTGCACATTACAGTTTACACAAGCTCTGATCTTTTGTGAACTGGTCCCATTGTCCTCCATGGGCTGTGTACAATCATAGAGGATTGTACTCTGCCCCAGGAGAAAAGCAGTCTTGTAAAACATTGAATCAGACATTATAAAAGCTCTTGACAGGAAATGCAGGCTATTGAATCTCCCACTACTGCCTACTGCTCTGTCAGCTGCAGGGGATTCTGGGATTTGCAGTAAAAAGATGTTGGCCTACAAGTAAGCAACATTTGTCTGATACAGTTTACTGTAGTATAGAAGACTGCAAGTAAACCAAAATGTTTTTGCCCACAAAATGCACATTAGGACCAGCCCACACTTGAGTGTGGGGTCCTTTGTGCTGACTGTTCCTTTTTAATTTAGTTTACTGCAATGAATAATTAAATATACGCTTAATTGTGTATGGAGATTATATTTTAATTTTTCCTGGATACAAAAAAATTGCAGTAGAAGAGCTGCTCAGAAGTAAAGGTGCTCTGTGACACTCATTTACATCAACAATATCAGTTACGGCACAGACTCACACTTCTGCAGGTTAAAAATAAATGTATTCAACAGAATATTTTATCTTATTTTATTTGCAGATAGATCCCACTGAAGAGAGACAGGGATCCCAGTAATGGTGTACAACAATCCGTGATGTTTCACCATGTAGGTTTTTTCGAACGAAAAGTGAAAATATTCTGTTGAATTTATTTTTAACCGGCAGAAGTATGAGTCTGTGTTCCATGACTGATGCAAACAAAAATTGCTTTAAGAACCTAACGAAAGCAGTGTTTACTACTCAAACCAGTGGCATGCCAAAAATCTGGATAACAACGCTCTTCTTTTTCCTTGCCTTGCTTACAATGTGTTCAGATATTTCCATAGCCCCACATAGGTGGTGAAGCCAGGGGGTCAGGGAGGTCAGGTGACATCTCACTTTTGTAGTTGAAGGGTCAGACATTGAATTGAACAGTGCCCCAGGATGATACGTTCTATGCAGTGCTGACCCCCACTTTTTGGTACACTCCTCTGCCAGTGCCACACAATAAATACATCCTCCAAAACAACATTCTTTAGTCAGATTTCAGGAATAATGGTATCTTCTTCGAGGGTATCTCTTGCAGTAGGTAGTACTGTTGGGTTTTCACCAGAGGGTGCTCCTGTGCACAGTAGCTTTCACCAGTAATATTTGCCTAGGGGCTGCCCACACCAATGCCCTCATCACCTGAATGACTAAAAAGGTGTGGGTTGCCCCAAGCATCCTCTGTTCTTTTTCCCACCACCTTCAGCTTGCTACATGCAAGTAGCTCTGCATCTCTGTGTATTTTGACAAGCAATCATCAATGAGAAATCAAACTGGGTCTGGTTTTCATAGACCACTCCCACCCGTCTTCGAATGTCTGACGACTTAGAGGCTTTTTTGCATAAATGTCATTGCGGTAAAAAAAATCTACCACTGCAACAATCACACTGCTTGAGTCCAGTGCTTAGGGGCTTCCTACGACCGCCTTACTTGTAAACTTTGCCAAGAATTCAACTAGGCTACTAGATGTCGACATCTACAAGAGATAGAAACTTATAGAACAGAAGCTTGCCATTCTGAAGAAGGGCACCCACCCTATGGAACCTTCATCGGTGACCCCCCACAAGCACTCCAGCGAACACGAGCATAAGGATAAGCAAAAATCCTCATCCTCCTCAGATGGTGTTTGTTGATGACCAGTGTTTCCAGTGATCCATCACTGATGACCTGACCTTGATCTTTCTCTCAGTCGACTTTGCCTACCTTGTCATCGACAATGTTGACTGATGCTTTATCAGTGGTGTCCACAGTGCCATATACCACACCTTTGGCTCCACATCGATGATGACCCATCCTCCCTTGGTTAGCATTCCTATGTTGATGCCTTCTGCCTTTCGGCACTCTATTTTCTCCCCGTATCAGTTGCCATCGATGACTACTTTGGGCTATGTCATCAAGGAAAAAGGTTTTTCCTTAAGTCTTACCTAAATTCCCACCACCCTCACAGGTAGCCTCCTATAGGGGCACAGCTCACCTGGACAGCGGTCCTGATCACTACACCCCGGGCTCTCAGCCTTTTACTCAACCTCTGCCTATGCCCTTACTTATTCCTCTAACTTAGAAAAAGTACCTACCTTGCTCATTGACTTCTTCCTCCATTTGACATTGTGACTGAGGTTCAGACTGTGTTACAGGTAATGCAAGGCATTCAAACACCTCCTAGGAGCAGAACTTAAGAATATCACTCCCCTTCTCCTCCTGTCAAGAGATTCCACCCAGACAAAGATCCCTCTCCTGGTTCTTCTGTACACTCCATGGAAGAGGACTATTACCCTGATTAGGAGGAGGAACTGGAAAGCCACTTTGATCCAGATGATGGTCTTCGCCCTCCCTCTACTGCATCAACCATCTCCTCAGCAGAAGAGGATGCTGCTAGACAAACTGTGGCCCCTCCTCCTGATAACCCTTCCTTCCTCAACGTGGTGGCGAAAATCAAGAAAGCCATGGATTTCACCACAACTGAATAAGATGAACAAAGACTTTATATGGCCGACTGTCTGGAACTTCCAGAAGAGCCTGCTGTTATGGTTCCAACTTTGATTCAGACCTAACAAAATGTGGTACTGTTTGCTTGGCACCAACCTTTCACCATCCCTGCAGTCCCTTGGAAGGCTGACTGCCTATACCAATCCCCAGTTGACCCCCCCCCATTCTTTTTAGCGGCACCGGAGGCAGATTCAGTAGTAATTACTGCTGCTCATGATCATACTAAGAGACCTAAATATCTTAGCTCATTAATTCCTGACAATGAATCATAACGCATTAACTATATGGGCAAGAAAGTGTACCACGCAGGTACTATGAACCTCCATATACTCTCTATGGTACACATGGTAATGCCAAAGAACACTGTGGTCCTCAGACATGGACTTGGTTAACAAGCTACCCCCATCACTGGAGAAGGAACAGCTCTTAGCCACCATCTCCATGGGTAACTCCCTATCCAGATGTCTCTAACCATCAGGGTATGATGCCGTGGACACCTCAGCCAGGATTACCCTAAGACACCATGCTTGGCTCTGGATATCCGGCTTCACACCCAACATGCAACATACAGTCTTAAATGCCCCCTTTAATGGTACAAAACTATTTGGGTCAGATACCCAGACTATATTGAATGATCTCCAAGTCTTGAGCAGGACCTTGAGAACTGTACATGGCATGCACCACTCCTCTCAATGCCCCGGCAAATAACATTACCAGGAATCCTTCCAATTCTGGAGGTCTGGTAGACAAAGGGGCAACTACAAGCAAGCTTCTAGGGGTAGGCAGCAGTCTCAAATGCCCAAAACTACCACCCTACAACAAAGGGCTCACATTCCACCCTCACAGCAGGGGTTGGCTAGCCTTCCACCTTCTGACCTACTGAACCCCCACCACAGCTTCCTTTTGATGGCTTCTGAAGCTGTTGGCAGCTGCTTTCCACCCTACCTAGAGGCCTGGCAAACTATCAACTCAGCCGAATGGGTCCTTCAAATAATTTGAATGGGCCACACTCTAGAATTTTCCTTCCTCCCTCCACCTCAGTCTCCTTGTTCTGTCTTGTATCTAGATGAGCACCTGCCCATCCGCTAAGAGGAACTCACTGCATTACTCCAAAAACAGGCTGCCACACCTGTTCCTCCTCAGGAACACAACAGAGGGTTTTATTCCCAGTATTTCTTTGTGGCCCAAACGCATAGGAGATTTACAGCCAGTGCTGGATTTAAGAAACCAAAATCTGTTCATCCAGTACAAGTGGTTCAAAATGGTCACACTGGCTGCCATTCTCCCCATTCGACAGCAAGGGGACTGGATCTGGGCTCTGGATATGGAGGATGCCTATCTGCACATCCCTATCCATCCTGCCCACCACCGGTTCCTTTGGTTCCAGCTTCTAGGGCATCATTTCCAGTTTCAAACACTGCCCTTTGGCTTATCAGCTCCAAGAGTTTTTGCCACGTGCCTCGTGGTAGTGGCAGCTGCTCTCTGCAGACAGGGACACTTTGTCTTCCCATACTGGGACAACTGGCTCATCAAAGCCCACTCAAAAGATGCCCTCCTCTCCTCCCTCCATGCCACACTCCAACTGTTCCATGATTTGGGAATTGCAGTCAATTGGCCAAAATCCAATCCAGTATGCACTCAAAACTCCAATATATTGGAGCTGTGTTGGATACCACTCTAGGCAGAGCCTCTCTTCTGGAGGACAAACAAAACTCATGTAGATGGCCTTATGTTTTCAGAACATCAACCATATCATGGCCAGGCAGCTCCTCTGTCTCCTAGGGCTCATGGCAGTCGCTATCCCCACTGTACGTCAAGTGAGACTTCACATGCGACTCATCCAGTGGGCTTTTCACAATCAGTGGAGGCAGAGTTTGGGGAAACTTTGACACCCTTATAGAAGTCACTCCTGACCTCTGCAATGCCACACAATGGTGGACATGCCATCACCACCTCAGTCAAAGGGTCTCCTTTCAGTCCCCTCCTCCAACTTAAGTCGGAACTACCGATGCCTCCATTCAAGGCTGGGGAGCCTATCTTAACCCCTACTGGACCCAAGGACACTGGGACTCCACAACAGCCTCTCTTCACATCAATATCTTAGAAAATTAGAGCTGTCCAGCTTTCCCCTTCAAATGTTCTGCCCCTACCTAATGCTGGGCTCTCTGTTGGCCCAAACGTACAACATGTCCACGGTGTACTATTTCAACAAGCAAGGAGGCATGAAGTCCCAACGCCTCTGCTGGGAGGCCCTCTGGGTTTGGGACATGGCTGTGGAACAAAATCTAACTCTAACAGTTGTTCATCTTTCAGGGAAGCACAGCACTTTAGCAGACACTCTGTTGCCATTCCCAAGGTGATGAGTGGACTCTCAATCACAATCCTATAGACCATTTGTTAGACATGGGGGACTCCACAGGTTGACCTGTTTGCCTACCCAGAGAATTGTCATCTGCCTGTATATTATTCTATCATCCCAAAGAAGAAGGGATGATCTATAAATGCTCTGTCCCGTCCGTGGACTGGACTATTCTTGTATGCTCCCCCCCATTCCACTGATACTAAGGGTCTTTCAGAAACTACAAACAAAACCTGCCACAACTATCCTTATTGCCCCATTAGGTCTGGTTTCCCCTACTGCAATAGTTTGCAGTGACGGAACCGATCCCACTCCCAATCCGCCCAACCCTACGGACCCAACACGGGAACCCTTCTCCACCCCAACCTAAAGTCCCTATATCTTCATGCATGGCTCCTGAAGATGTCCTTATAAATTGTCTCAATGTCTCCTCTCTGGTGCTGACATCCTTGTGGCATCCCAGAAACTGTCCACCAGACAGATGTACAATTCCAGATGGAAAAGATTAACAACTGGGCAGATTCCAAAGACTTGGACCCCTTCTCTAGTCCCTTAACGGACATCATTGACTACCTATCTTCTCTCACCTCAACAGGCTTGAGCTATTCTAACATAAAAGTTCACCTTAGTTCCATCTCCATCTTCCACGAACCTTTAGAAGGCAAACTGATTTCTCAACATGCACCTCGCAAAAATGTTTTTACAGGGCATGTTACATGTAAAACCTCCCATCTGGAGACCAACTCCCCATGGGACCTGAACTTCATGCTTGAAAAACTGACTTCTCCCCCCCACTTTGAGTCAGCGGCCTCTTGCGACCTCTGTTTTCTGGCTTGGAAAACTTTCTAGTAGCCATCACATCAGCCAAGTGCATTTCTGAGCTACAAGTCCTGGTGTGTACTGAGCCGTACCTTATTTTTCATAAGGATAGGGTCTCTCTCAGAACCAAGCAGACTTTTTTGCCCAAGGTCATTTCTGAATATACTTTGAATCAATCAGTTGACCTATCTATCTACTTTCCGGCCTGTGACAATCCAGGTGACTCACTACTACACACCTTGGATGTCCACTGTATCCTATAGTACTACACCTCTTGAACATAACCTACCCAAAAGGCAACACAGCTCTTTGTGTCTTTTGACTAAGATAGGGAAGGTCTACCTGTTACTAAGCAGACCCTCTCTCATTGTATAACCTATTGCTATAACAAATACAACAAACTGCTACTGGGTGCTGTCCATACACACTCCACCAGAGCTATGACTGCTACAGTGGCTTACTTTAAAGGACTCTCTATAGCAGACATCTACAATGCCGTGACATGGTCTACAATACATACTTTTCACAGAACATTATAATCTGGATATTGCCTCCAGACGCCGGACCACTTTTGGCTGTACTATCTTACAAGGCCTTCTATCTTATACTCTCCACCCTACCTATTTTACTCCTTGGGAATAATCCCAACAGTACTATCTGCTGCAAGAGATGCCCTCTAAGAAGTTGGTACAGTTTTGTACTTACCCTAATGGTAGATCTTCCAGAGGATCTCTTGCAGCAGGTGCATTCCCATGTTCCTTCCTCCTCATTGTCTAGAAGAGCAAGCAATCTCTGGGGGGGGAGGTACCTCTGTGCACCTCTGTTTTCCTTGATCTTGCTCCATGAGCTGAAACTGGCAAGGAACTTTGGATGCCTGGGGCCGCCCACACCTTTATAGTCGCTCAGGTGATGAGGTAATTGATGTGGGAGGCCTCTTGGAAAACAATGCTGGTGAACGCTGCTGTGCACAGGAGTGCCCTCTGCCAAAAACCCAACAGTACTACCTGCTGCAAGAGATCCTCACAAAGATCTACTGTTACGGTAAGTATGAAACTGTACTTTTTGGAGAATTCTCCTTTGCTGTTCCTAGAAAAGATCTGTATTGTCAAACCATGGAAAATATTATTCTTTGAAATTAGGATTGTAAAACTTTTTTGCCTAGTAATCCTGTTTATTATAGCTGTTTAGTGTAGAAGTGACTAGTTCTTCATAGGCAAAAAAGTAGTAGATTTTATTCTCTACACTGTACAGTAGTCATCCCATTTAATACATTTACTATTGTGGTAACACACTTGCAAAATGAAAGAATAAGTACAAAATAATGTTATTAACGATCCTGATCCATGTGTGCACTAAGCCCTGCTTTTATTTAACATTTGGTTTTAGGGTGCAGACCTGTCTGGAGATGATGACTGCAAAGGTTCATCAAAAAGCAAGGAGACTGCTACAGCTGTGTTCGGAGCAAATACTCCTATTGTCACCTGTTCCTTTAACTGTACGTGTTTAACTCCCTTGGGTAACCTTTTTACAGATCTGTCTCCATATGAGACACTGCTGCACTGCAGCTGTTATTAACCAACACCTCTTGCAGCAGGTTTTGAAATTGAATCATTGCTATGCTCGTCAGATTTATAAGGTGAACTCAAAAGCATGGAGAACAATATATAACCAGAAGGAATGTTTTTATGCGAAAAGGACAGGATAAATCTGCTAATAGAACTCTTAACATGAACCACAAAGGAACAAATTGCATTGATGGCTCAGAGGCTAAGTGCATCAGAGAGAGGCAGCTAACCCTATATGAATGCAAGCACAAATGAAATACTTTTACAGTGGTGTCAGATCAATACAAATAAAGCCCACAGGAGTATAGAGTAAATAGTTGAAAACTTTCTGGATGCTTGCATCAGGTTTTTTAGTTGCCAATTCAAACAGGCTGGCTGTATAGCCTAGAGGTTAGAGTAATGAGCTATGAATGAGCTTGATACATCCAGCAGACTTGGGTTTGATTCCCACACCCTCCACTGTGTGATCCTGAGCAAGTCATTTAACCTCCCCAGTGCTCCCGGGTTACCCCTGAAAACAGGCACTTGTGCCCAGTTGGCCTTACCTGGTTACCAAAGAATAAAAAACTTAAGTGAGGGGTGCATAAAGTACATAGACATCTCAGCAAAGTTTGTTTCACCTTACATCCACTGGCCAGTCCTTACACTGATGAAGGCATCCAGTAAGTTTTCAGCAATGTTCTCTTTCATGTGTATGGTTTACTTTCAAACAACTTACAAAGCTGTGGGAGTGCAATATCTGTGTTCGCTAGAACACAGCAATACTTAATACAAAGCCTACTGTAATAGAAACACGTTTATGAAACTTCAAAAGAAATAAATAGCTACAGATTTAATTTACTGATTGTTTGACCATATGGATTAGGGCAGCAGAGTGATTGTCAAGGATCAGGGAGTTCTAAAAGACTTATTTATTAGCTTTTGTGTACCAGGTAAGCACAGTTAGATAAGGAATGCCTATTTTCAGGTATCGCCCGGGAGATTACAGAGCCAGGTTTACAATCTGTGCAAGAGTATTATACAACAAGGTGAAATACAGGCAATGAACAGGGTGAAAACAAGTAAAACATTTATGGGATGAGCAGGTAAGCATAGTCATCAATGGTGAGGATAGGTAACCAATAATGACGTTTCATGGTAAGAGAGAGCAGATTAACAAAAATTACATTTCATGGTAAGATTAAAATGATTACATTTCATGGTAGGGGTACAGGTACAATTTAAAGGCAGTCATTTCATTTAGAGGGTGGTAAGTTGTTAGCTGTTTGACCTAGCACCCATTTTTAACTTATAAAACGCTGCCTTATATGAAAACTTATGCAAACTGTGTATTTGTGAATGCCGCCTTATAAAATCCTTGTATAACTTGAAGCTGTTACACACCTCGTAATCTCGCGAGGTTTGGAGCCCTAGGTACTCTAGGCAGAGGAGAGTAGTTTGAGAAAATAATTCCAAACTACCTCGTATTTTGATTATTTCTCTCTTGAATAGGAAAGCACTTTTAAGGGGCAATACTCCATTTTAATAGGCACTACAGGCTAAATTTGGGAAAGTTTAAGTTTTTTGAACTTATGAGGACACTCAGGAAGCGCGAGTTACTTCGGGGTGTCACTCGCTATTTAAATAGCGCTACAGCGAGCAGGTTTCTTGCTGTTTGACCTAGCACCCATTTTTAACTTATAAAACGCTGCCTTATATGAAAACTTATGCAAACTGTGTATTTATGAATGCCTTATTATAAAATCCTTGTATAACTTGAAGCTGTTGCACACCTCGTAATCTCGTGAGGTTTGGAGCCCTAGGTACTCTAGGCAGAGGAGAGTAGTTTGAGAAAATAATTCCAAACTACCTCGTATTTTGATTATTTCTCTCTTGAATAGGAAAGCACTTTTAAGGGGCAATACTCCATTTTGATTGGCACTACAGGGTAAATTTGGGAAAGTTCGAGTTTTTCGAACTTACGAGGACACTCAGGAAGTGCGGAGTTACCAAAGTCACTCGCTATTTAAATACGCCGCGGCAGTGAGCAGGAAGAAGACACAAGATAAAGGCGTGGTCACACGTACAAGTGTGACAGTGTGATAGAGTGAGGGGGACACATGTACTCTCATCGGTGAGTAAAATAAAACTATTGAATATCCTCATAAGTGGATGTGTAGTAAGACTATGGCTGATTTAATAATCTTAGAACCTTTACCGGATGTGAGTTCAGATCAAAAAACAACTGATAAAGACAATATGAGGGATGTGATAATCACACTAGATGGTGAAACAGGTATTAAATGTAATACTTGCTCGACGTATGCCCTGTTTACCTCTCTCCCTCAGACCACCTTCTTTATATGTGATAAATGCACTAGCAATAGTGTATTGAGGGAAGATATAGAAAATTTTTTTAAGAGACTTGCAGTGATTGAAAAATATCAGGAAAATCAAACAAAATCATCAGGGAACCCCTCCCAAATCATCAGTAGAAACCGTGTGGAAATAAATAATGGAGAAAATGTTACCGTATCCGGTAATAATACTGGGAATTATGATAAAAGGAAAAGATGTGAATCAAATGACACTAGTTTAGATAGTGAAGCTGAAGAATGGACTTTTGTGAATACTGGTCATAAATCAAAACATAGAAGAAGGGCCATTGGAAATAACATTATATTGTCAAATAGATATGATCCCTTAATTAATTTGGATAATACAGATCCTTTAGTTGAGTTGATACAAGGCGCTCATTTTCAAAAGCAAATTCCTATGGCTACTGAATATGATCTCAGACCTGATGCTATAACTAAGGAAGTGAGTGCAAACATCCAGGTGTCCTCAATTGAACCCATGTCTGAAATAGTATCGCATGAAATAAATGGACAAGAAGGGTCTACATTTGACTGTGTCCATACTCATGATGAACATAATAAAAGTGTAGACGTTTTGTTAAACTCAGTTAATAGTCACCCTCTGAATGATGTAAAAACTTCAAGTAGACAATTCTATGTTTTGGGAGATTCGATAATTAAATACACAGACAAGATAGTATGTAGATCTGACAAGCATAATATAGCTTGTTCTGCCTTTCGAGGAGCTGGTATCAGAGATATAAATAAAATGTGCCCTGACAGTCTAAAAACTTCTGGCCAAAATCCATTGGTCATTTTACATGTAGGGACAAATGATATTAGAAAACTATCTGTTGATGAAATTAAGCAAGAACTTATAGATATTGGAAAAACTCTGGACAAATTTCATTGTGAAACATGGTTCTCTGAAATACTTCCTGTCCCAAGAGCAAATTATTATACCTTATGTAAAATTAAAGTTGTAAATGAGTGGCTAAGAAAATGGACACTCAAGTCAGGCTACAAATCTATACCTCATTGGGAAAATTTTGTTGATACACCCTCATTATTTAGTTGGGACGGGTTACATTTGAGTAGACAAGGAGCATACAAATTAGGTAGGACTTTTGAAAACATCATTCAGTCCAATTTAAACTAGAAAACAAGGGGGACAAGGGTGACCAACCAAAAACCAATTTAAATCATGCCATTAACTTATTACAACTACCAAATTTAAAAAAAACAATGGTTTTAGTAGATTGAAAATTTGGAATGTTATTGCACGAAGTTTAAATAATAAGTTAAGTGAATTGAAATTACGAATTAATCAGGAAAATATTAACATTATATGTGTGACAGAAACTTGGTGGAACGAATCAAACGATTGGTCTAATAATATTGACGGATTTCATCTATTTACTAAAAATCGTATTGGGGAAAAAAGGAGGGGGTATATGTTGCTATATTTCTGAGTTTCTTCATAGTCAGGAAATTAAAATAAGTGATTTTGCAGATAATATTCCTGAAACATTATGGGTAAGCATTTGTTTTCCTCACTTACCTAAATTGAATTTGGGGATCTGTTACAGACCTCCTAATAGTAACAATGTTTATAACAATAACTTATTAGAAGAACTAATTCAAGCATCTAATATTGGGGATTTTTTGATTATGGGCGATTTTAATGCCCCTGGAATTATGTGGTTGGAGCATAAAGCAACAAGTGCCTTTGAAAAAGCGCTTTTGGAAACTATAACATCTCAAGGTTACTATTAAATGGTTGAGGTTCCAACTAGGGGTAAGAGTATTTTAGATTTGGTTATTACAAATTGTATTGATAAGATCGATAGAATAGACACCTTGTCACATTTATGTAATAGTGACCATAATATTGTTGAATGTTCATTTTATACTGGAAATATCAAATTTAGAAATCATATACAATCCCTCAATTATAGAAGAGCAGATTGGAACAAAATTATTGATGTATTTAAAAAATTGGATTGAGGGCAGTCATATTACAGTTTAGAGGTAAATCATATGTGGGTAAAGCTGAAAAATAGAATACAAGCAATAATTGTGAATCATATTCCCAAGCGTAAAATTAATAGTAAAGGTTATATCCCCCATTGGTTTAATATAGACATAAAGAGACAAATTAGAAGAAAGAATAAAGCCTTTAAAAAGTATAAAAAGAATCCTATTGATATATATTATACTAAATATAAAAAACAGCAGAAATTGCTTAAGATTATTATAAAAAAGGCAAAATTAAATTTGAAAACAATCTTGCATCAAATAAAAATCAAAAGGCTTTTTATGCTTATGTAAATGGTAATAAACGAGTTTCAAAAAAAATTACATCAATAATAGTAAATGGAGGAACTATTACAAATAATAAAGACATAGCTGATAATTTCAACAAATATTTTACATCAATGTATCAGGCCCAAAACAACAATATTGGTATTGCTGATATAAAAAATGAAACATCTATTAATATAAGTCATGATTTAGTTAAAAAAGAACTATTAAAATTAAATATATCCTCCTCTTCAGGACCTGACAATATTGATACAATTGTATGGAAAAAACTTGTGGATGTGCTAATTGATCCTCTTACAAAATTATTCAATAAATCCCTTGAAACTGGTGTGGTGCCATTGGATTGGAGGAGGGCTATAGTGGTGCCTATTCATAAAAAAAGGCAACAAATCTTGTATGACCAACTATAGACCAATCAGTTTGACATCAGTTTGCTGTAAGTTGTTGGAAAGGCTAATTAAAAATATCATCGATGAAGACATTATAAGATTGAGACTACAAGATATTACTTAGCATGGATTTAGAAGAGGGCTTTCATGCAATACCAATCTATTAGCCTTTTACAACCATATCAGCCTTAAATTAGATAGCGGTAGACCAATGGATGTAATCCTCCTGGACTTGGGAAAGGCGTTTGATTCAGTCCCACATTATCTGTTGATAGATAAAGTAACTAAACTTGGTTTAAATAAATATGTTATTAGATGGATTGCAAATTGGTTGGCAAACCGTACTCAGAGGGTACGTATCAATACTGTTTTATCGGATGAGGGATGTGTTTCCAGTGGGGTCCCTCAGGGATCAGTATTGGGCCCCCAGTTATTTGGTCTTTATATTGGCGATATGAATGTAGGTGTCAAGTCACTTATAACCAAATTTGCTGATGATACTAAAATAGGGGGAGAAGTTGCAACTTACAATGATTATATGGAGCTAAAAAATAGTTTAAGTCAAATTGAAGATTGGGGAATACGCAATGGTATGAAATTTAACGAAGATAAATGTGCTGTAATTCATCTTGGGAAAAATAACCCAAAATATTCATACCTTCTAAACACAAAAATAATAAAACATAGCAATAGTGAAAAGGATTTGGGTGTTTGGATAAATTCCAGATTATCATCTAATACACATATTTCAAAATTAATAGGCAAATGTAATAGTACTATTTATGCTATGAATAAAGCCTTCATATTGAGGAATAGAGAGTGCGTACTTAAACTATATAAGACCTATGTACTCCCTAATCTTGACTATGGATCCCCCATATGGAGTCAATATTTAAAGAAAGACATATCTAGAGTGGAAAAGATTCAAAAACGTCTAACAAAGTCAATAAAAGGTCTGCAAAATGTGGAATATGTGGATAGACTATCTGAACTAAATTTGTACCCTTTGGAATTGAGACGTATTAGGGGTGATCTGCTATTTTTATATCATATTTTGGAAAATAACATCTTGATGTCTCAATGTAATATAATTTGGAATCCTAAAATCTTAAACTCAAGATCCCATGATAAACAAATTTTCATCAATAAAGCAAGATCAAATAGACATTTAAATTTTTATAATATACGAACTCCCTTAATTTGGAATAGCTTACCAAGGAATATGGTTGAAAAAACGTCATTTGATACATTTAAAATGGCATTAGATAAATTTTTGCTTACAAATATCAGGAAATATATCAACATATAAGCCCGCTATGAGTGGGAGACAATTAAATGGGCCACGGCCTACTTTGTCTACAATTACCAAGTTACCAAGTGCAGAGGTGAGGGCGAATACTCCCTCTAATAGAGCTCAAAAAAGGGTAGAATACAGAGAATAAGGTGGAACCCAGTGGCAGAGGATGTCAGGCAGCCTAGTAACAATTACAGGCTGAGACAGACTTTAGGTGCGACCAGAGGGAACTGGAGCTACATATGCAGATTCTTAGATTTTGCAGCCAGTGTGGGACACCTGCAGAAAACATTGTAGAGTTATTTGTAGTATGTCTTTAAAACTGAAGTAAAAAGTTGATGATTAGACTCTACAAACCCCAATAGGTTTCTACCTCCTGGTAGATGCTGCTGTAATGTTTATGACCATAAGAGTTAATTTGCTGTACCATTTGTTTTGAGTCTTCCACATGTTTTTATTGCGATAGGACTATGGCTGTCATTGATGCACTTTCCTTTGGCTCGGAACGCCTAAATGCATTCAGGTGCATAATCTGTCAGTGTAAGCTGCCATGATGGGGGCTGTTTACATAGTACATGGTAATATTAAATGCATACTGAAAATAGAGTTAAAAATCTACATTTTGACCTTGGGTCATCTTCAGAAAATATCTGAGAAAAAAGTTAGTCAATGTTGGTACGTGTGCATTTTACAAAATATAGAATAATGTATGAGGTTGTGTGAAATTAGAAATTTTTACACACCAAATTTTGTGATAACCTCATAAATGACGAGTGAAGCTAGAGTGTTTTGCAAGGACATTGGACACTGAAGTTGTGTAAAGAAAGAATTGGACAACACTGCCCCCCCGACACACACACACCTTATTTTATGTAGTACCTGGTTTTTCGGTATTAAAATAAGTGTCACAAAAATCAAATTTACAGATCACAACGTGTTTGGGAGCCCCAACTGGGTGTGGAGATTTTGTAGAGGTGCATTTAATGTTGAATATAGGAAGGAGGAGGACAAAACAAATTGGTCAGCAGTACTTGTTTCAACATTCCAAAAGTCAGATTTTACGTGGGTATGACATCAGAACTGTTTGACAGAATTTGTGATGTTGCACCTGTGTATAATAACATGCAGATTCTGAAAACTGATTAGAAGCACACTGAAGCAATTATTAACTACAGTTCTAGATCCCACTTCTGATTTGAAATACAAATATAAAAGTGAACTGTGTTGAGAGTTGTTCTCCTGCCCATGTTGTTGTTTGGACATCTAATAAGAAAGTCTGTCCAAAATCAACATAATTTGATGTGTTTAGAATAAGGAAACCTTTTTAATACCTGAAGAGGTATTACTTTTAATTCAATTGCATTGATTTGCTAACCGAGGATATCCATTTGAAGGAATCAGTGAACTCAGCCTTGTCATAAATATCAAATAAGCAGTTCATGTTCTTATAGACCGAGGGTGCACTTTTGACTAATCACAATTCTCCCTTTTGCTGCGTGTGTAACACTCTTATTCTGTACAGTATTTTACACACAGGAGTTCTGGAAATGAACATGTTCGGGGGGGATTTTTAATATGATAGATTCTCTGGAAGATCTACTGTTACAGTAATTTTTTACATAACTGTTCTTTATTGATCAGCCTCTGTGGCCTTTGCAGTGGTGCAGTCTTCATTGATCTCACAAAGCCCTCCAAAACTGTGGACCACAAAGTATCCCTACACAAAGGGTTAATCCAGAATGCTCTGGCCAGGCTAGGACCCTATCGGGCCAATAGGTCACAAATGGTAAAGTCAGTGGTAAATTTTCTTTCCCTCTCTAGCCACTTCAGCCTCTGAGTCCCTTCAGAATCCATCCTAGGTCCTTTACTGTTTGTCTGTAAATGACCTCCCATCAGCCTTTAAGGGTCATAAAACCAACATTCATCTATACTTCATTGACACCATCATCTGTGTGCTGTCGGAATCTGCCTGTGACTGCAACACCATCCTTCAAAAGTCTTTAATAAAACTTAGGTCTGGATGGATAGAAATATAGGATTTGATTGCAGATGAGGATCACTGGGCCTATCCAGTCTGCCCATTCCTCCCTATCTACACTATTACCACAGACCATACCTGATCTACAGCTCTTTCTTCCTCCCCCCCCTTTCCACTACGATTCCCTTGTGCTTATCCCATGCATTCTTGAACCCCACCACTGTTTTCACCCCTACCACCTCTTCTGGAAAACTGTTCCAGGAACCCTTCACTCTTTCTGTAAAGAAGTACTTCCTCACTGCTCTCCTGAATCAACCCCTTTCCAGCTTCATAGCATGCCCCCTTTTTCTTGAGCACCTTTTCATCTGAAAAATAGTTTCCTCCTGTACCTTATGTATCTCTGTGTGGTATTTAAAGGTCTGTGTCATATCCTCCCTCTCCCGCCTCTCTTCCAGGTTATACATATTGAGGTCCTTTAGTCTCACTTCATATGTCTTTTGATGTAGACCCTGCACCATTTTAATTGACCACCTCTGGACTGCTTCCGCTCTTTCTGTCTGTCTGTAGATGCATTCTCCAGAAATGGGCATGATACTCTAGGGGGTACTTTAGATGGTGATATAAGCAAGCTTTTCCTAAATTCATGGCATTCCATGCAGGTGTAACCTCACCCCATTCCTTGCAAATTTGACCTTGTTCAGGTCTTACTTGAATAATTGTAAACTTTCAAGTACCTTGACCTATACCAGAAACTAAGATACTTAGAACACTTAGAAAAAACAGTCAGACTGACACCAAACACTTGTAGCATTCTTTTGTGTCCATAATTGTCTTTCCATTCTCCAGGTAGCTTATAATTAAACAAATACTGCTGCCAGTTCTGGAATATTGTACTGAAATTACAGGTCAGCCCTGTCTTCTCCTTGAACAAAATCACAACAGCATTCAACAGTGTCTGCAAATTTGCACTGTGTTATGACACAGAACACATTACTGTTTGCTGTATGACAATCTCTGACTCCTGTCTCCAGAGAAGAGACATGATCTCAAGTGGATAACCACACATTATAAATGGCTCCATAGGGAGTACAAACTTTACCTCAGTAATCTGAACAAACATTCTTAACCTTATGGGCTCAGGTTACAACATAGGGACTGGCTTCATATAGCAAGAATGCCCAAATCAATTGGAACAAAGCCCTTTAGGAAGCTGCTGCAGTCACCTTGAAGGCCCTCTCCAGATATGTTTAGTCATTATTACTACTGCTTTAAAATGAGACATGACTGCATACCTCAATACCCATGCAGCTGCTCCAGTCCCCATTTTTTTGATCCTCCCATCACCTAGCCATCTATCATTGACCTCTGTATACAGTGCAGTCAGCCAAAATGCAATACTTCATTATGCGCATGCTACACTTCCTGTGTGACAAATAGGGATAATTTCTCTTGGATTACATTGTTTTCTTACAGTATTCTGCGGTGTGTCACTGGCAGAAAGTGTTGCACCCTGGCTACTCACTGTACTCTCCTTTATCTACAATATACATTTATAAATATATGTATTGTAACCATTTACCTTCTGATTATTAACTTTAAGCTAAGCTAGTCTTCTGTGAATGGTCATCTTCCAACACATTGTTTTCCTCTTTTTCTTCAGCACAAAAAGATCTGTACACTTTTAGTAGCACAGCAGGAGCTTTTTAGCACTGTGTTTCTCTAAATGGGTGTGCATTTAAGAACTTTGCTTCAATTAGGACTCCACCACCTGTAGAGCCATCACAAAATGTAGAAGTGTATTTTGACTCTGCAGGCAGGAATGATGCTTTGGAAACAATTTTTTTTTTTTGCACCTTGTAATTGTCCATTTCTGAGAGTCATGTGTGAACCATGGCTTTTCTTGGATTACTGATTATTGAGCCCAGCCTGGCATCACCACCTCTTTCCTCCATGGTGTCTGTTTTTTTTTTTAGGTGCAGAGTAAGCTTAGACTGAGAAAGACCTCTTGTGGTCATTCATGTTCCTTTCTGCATTCAGTCAAGTTTAAAGTTACATTTACTCAGTGTGATTTGGCTGCATAATGTCACTGATGTCAATGATAAGGCTTCTAAAGCTTGGTGTAGTGTTTCAGACCAACACAAGCCGGGGTTCCATGTGCAGTATGCCCTATTTTTTTCTTTCTTACTACAATTTGTGCAGTACAAGATAACCTATTAGGTGTCATTGTTGATGTCAGCAATAGTGTTTCAGCAGGGTTTGAAGCATACTTTAAGAACATTGAACTGTTACATCTATATTGCAGTCATGTAGTCCAGTTTGAGACTTTGAGGCTTGTTTAAATTTGAATGCAACTTGGTGGGAAGCATTACTTTAAGTTGGCAGAGCATTCATTACTAAACTCCACTGCAGCCGTGTATGTGGGAGGGGGTTGCACTCATTGCAGGGTGTGCTTTCCCATAGCATGCATCTCTTGTCTAGAAACCTTCTGTCTCATCATATGGAATGATGATAGCATAGTGACAGAGCACCAGGATAACAGTTGGGAGGGGACCTGGATTTGATTCCCAGTAGGGAACATTGTTTTTCCCAACTGCAGTTTATGCTGTTAGCATGCAGCACTGTTTAGAAAATTCTGCCTTACCATGTGGAATGACAGCACAGTGTCGGAGCACCAGAATAGTATTTGGGAGGAGGCCTTTGTTTTGATTTCAGTTGTGAACATTTGTTCTTTCTCACTACAATTTATGGTGATTATCTTTGAAGATATCTCCTCCATTAGGCCACACCTTTGGAACCACAGCCACCGGGCACTAGGACCACACGGTAACTGTTGCTAGCCTGGGGCTGCCCACAACAATGTCATTTGTCAGTATCTATATAAACATGGGCAGCTCCATCACTACTCTTTTCCTACCTTCGATCATCCTTGTTGGACCTGCTGTTGGAAACGTCATGAAATAGCATTTGCTGTTTGTTCTTTTCAAGTTTATATTGTTCTCTGTGCATGACACCAAAGACAAAAGGGTTTTTGTTTTGGTACCAGAAGTGTGGAGATAAAATTTATAAAGAAGACTCTCACATAGTCTGTGTGTGGTGTTGAGGCCTATCTCACAACAAGAGGACCTTTGAGATCTGCTAGAGCTTTCATCAGGCTACAATGCAATGCTGCAAGAAAGTTCTAGAAAATGTCCTTCTCCTTAAACCTTTAAAAGCCATGGAGAAAGACCAAGGCCCAAAACTGGTGGTGTCCTCACCGATGGCTGAAAAAACAGCTGCCAAGGTCATAGGACCTGGACAAGGAGTGATCATTGTCATGGCCTTCCTCCTCATCTGACCATAAGCGTATGCACAGGGACAAAGAAAGTTCTGCTTTACTGGCGAGGTCCCAGTCACTGTCGCGACAAACAGGTAGAACTATTGTGTCATCACTTGCTCCGGTATCATTGATGACAGCCCCCATGACTATTGAAAAGACATGAAGGTCGGGGGCTTGGTTGAAGTGCTGCCATACCCACTATAAATGGTATAATGCCATCATTGACACAAGTAGTCATGTACCCAGCTCAGGGTGTCATCAACTCTAAGGCTGTCCTGGTGTTCTTTCCTGAGATGATACTGTACAATGACGTCTGCCTGGCTTGCCTGTGCAGGCAGTTCTCCCATCGACAGGGATTCCTGATTCCTAGCCCTCATCGATGATGTCTTCCCTTTCCCTGCCACCACCAGTGTCACTGGTATATATTAAGCAGTCCATGTCATCAACAGAGATGTCAGCAGTGCTGCTGAATACATTCCTGACATCGTGGTTATGGAGGAGGATTTGGAGGAGGAGCATGAGGTACAGCAGTATGTGGCAAAATCTAGATCTGCTTGAACATAAAGTCTCCACCACTCATTCACACTAATGGGACTATGCCAGAAGTGCTAGGACCAAGCAGGAGCCAAAAATCTTCAGGAGGGTCTGCATAGAGGTAGGGCCGGGAGGTAGTGGTGCCGCAAGCCTGGCTCATGCTGTATAGGCTACCTCGGTGTCGACCCTCCAACCACCTCGGTTCCTTTTTTCCCCACTGTTGAGTGCACTTCAGTGACGATGTCGCTTGCCCGCTGGGAGTCGAATCTTCACGTCTATATGACAGCAGCTGTAGTCATTCAGTATTGATTAGTTTTTATTCATTTTAGTAATTCAGTGTTTTAAAAGAAAAAAAAGGAAACATTTATTTTTGTCAACGAAGAAGTCTTCTTCAGCCTGCCTTCGACTGAGTCGACCATGAACAGGACTGGTGATGGAAGGGAGACTTTGCATGAAAGCTGTGTTTTCAGCAGGGCTGGGTCTGGTCCGCCGCCTTCTATTGGGGGGGGGATGGGCGGTCCTCCTGAAAGCACAAAAAGAAGCAGTCCCATTCTCAATCTTCATTTAGGACTCTGCACCGCTTGACCTCAAGTTCTTCTTCACCCCGGTCAAAGAAGAAATGGTTCCGCTCGAGGTCGCCCTCTGGTATGTCTGCACATCGATCGTCAGTAGTGAGGGGCAGGGGTCAGACTCCTCTGGGGTCCCCTACAACCTCTGTTCCTGGTGTCTGACATCCTCGACTCCAGATTCCCTCCCCGCCCCCTGGGCAATCTTCGAGTGAACAGTTTCATCATTGGGCTGCTCTTATGGAGCAATTGGTTCAGCCATTGTCCTGCCTGTCCAAGCCTGTGGGTCCATCTCCTGGGCCTGCAGGCCTAATGGTTTGGAACCTGCGAACAGGGCAATTGGGACTTCCTAGTCATGCAGTGCCTTCTCTGGTGCCATCGACGCAGCACTCTGGTGCTTCCCCCCCCATATGGCTGTGGTGCAGGGACCAGCACAGGTGCCATTTTCTCCTACTAATTGTCTCAGATCTTCCTCCCTGACTCCAAGAGTTGAGTTGGGACCTTCTGGTATGGCGCCTAGGGCAGTGCCGACTTCAACTCCTGTCTTGGCGGTGCCATACCCGGCGCCACTCCCTGGGTCGGCACCATCCTCTCTTTTGGCACCGCTCCCTGTGCCAGTGCAATCTGTGCATTTGGCACCACCTAGGGTGCCAAGGTTTTCAACTCCGATCTGTGAGTACCTCCTCCTCTTTTTCCTCCTTTTCCTATATATACTATTCCTCTGGGGCTGGTAGGAGATGATATTGAGCCTGATCCTGATCTTCAGTTAGTAGATGACTTTGATGACGATTCTTCTCTTGGATTGGCAAACAAACCCTCTCCTTCAGCAGAGCCTCTCTAAGTCTCTGCTAAAGAACATGAATTGCACTCTCTCTCTCCAGACTTCAGAAATTGATCTGGGGAAATTGCTGCATCTGCAGTATCTGCAGGTTCCGGTTATTCCTGTAGAATTGACTCCTCCGGTGCAGCCCTCTTTTGAGACGCACTCACAAATGGTGTGGGATAATCTGGTGCTTATTTCTTCTGTGGCTAAATCCATAGACAGGAAGTACGCCCCCTCTAAGGATCGACCAATCTTGGCCTCTCAAGCCTTTGCTGATGCCATAATTGTCTTGGCAGAGAATGACAAAACTGTCCTTCAGGAATCTAAGGCACATCCAGTAAACAAGGAATCTCATAAGACTGACACCTTGGGGAAGCAAGTTTTCACTGCCTCTACCCTGGGTATGCGCATTGCTAGCTACCAGGGTTATGTTTCTCAGCATGAGTATACCATCTGGCATTCACTCAAAGCCACTGTGGAAGCTCTTCTGGAGTCTGACATTAGCTCAGATCTTCTCCAGACCATTACTAGAGGTATTGAGTTCAAAACAGCTAAAAGATTCAATTCAATTCAATTCGTGTTTATTTATAAAGCGCCTTTCAAAATCAAGGCGCTGTACATGATAATAAAACAGAGATCAACATTAAGCAAACAAACTATAAAGAAAAAGCCAAGTTAAAAAGATAAGTTTTTAGAGCAGTTTTAAAACTATCGACGGTCGGGCATTCTCTCAACCAATGAGGTAGAGAATTCCACAGGGTAGGAGCTGAGTAGGCAAAAGCACGAGATCCTGATAACTTCAAACAAACCCTGGGAATCTCTAGCAATCCCTCATTGGCGGAGCTGAGGGGGCGATAGGGAATCAGAAGATCTTTCAGGTAACTGGGTCCCTGATCATGTAGGGCTTTAAAGGTTAGTAAACCAACCTTAAAGGTGATACGACACCGCACAGGCAGCCAATGCAGTTCGCGAAGCACAGGCGTAATATGACTGGTTCTTGAAGTCCCAGTCAAAAGCCTGGCTGCAGCGTTCTGCACTAGCTGCAGGCGGCGGATATCAATCCCTGGGAGCCCTAGGTATAGGGAATTACAGTAGTCCAAACGGGTTGTAACAAAAGCGTGAACCAAAGTCGGAAGATCCTCCTGGGGAAGCAGGTGTTTCACCCGGGCGATATTCCTCAGATAATAAAAAGAGGTTTTGACAACAGCTGACACCTGGGATTTCAGGGTGAGACCGTCGTCAAAAATAACGCCCAGATTTCGCACCTGTCGAGAGCGGCACCCCACCAAGTGATAAGCCTGATGGATGTGCTGCACCCAAACCCCTCCCAGGATGATCTGGGCCCACAACCAATACCTTGGTCTTATCCGGATTAAGCTTCAACCAACTCGAACTCATCCAAATTCTGATTTCATCCAGACAGTTGTTAAGTACAGAGAGTGCATCACTCTGATTGGGGAGAAAGGATAAATACACCTGAGTATCATCCGCATAGCAGTGAAAACTCAAGCTGTATCTCCTGATGATTTCTCCTAATGGCAGCATATACACTGCAAACAACATGGGAGCTAAAATGGAACCCTGCGGTACCCCGCATGGTAGGGAGAAGGTGTCAGAGGAATAAATTCCGGTGACAACTCTCTGAGACCTACCAGTGAGGTAAGAATGGAACCATTCGTGGACTGTACCAGACAGTCCACAAAAAACCCGCAGCTGCTCCAATAGCACCTCATGGTCTACAGTGTCGAATGCAGCAGAAAGATCAAGAAGGACCAGGATGGTATAAGCCTTTTGATCTCTGGCCATTAGGAGGTCACTCAATACCCGAACAAGGGCAGTCTCAGTACTATGCCTTGTCCTGAAGCCAGATTGGAGAGTATCATAGACATTATGAGAGGTGAGATATTCATCCAATTACAGTGCAACTGCCTTTTCAATAACCTTACCAACAAATGGCAGGTTAGAGATAGGCCGGTAGTTAGCTAGACAGTCTGGGTCCAAGGAGGATTTTTTAAGGAGTGGATGAACAACTGCCTCTTGAGGGGATTAGGAAAAACCCCCCTCTCCAAGGATTTCCAGACAATGTCAGCAAGGATTGGGTAGATAACTTCAACACATCCTACTAACAGAGGTGTAGGACCTGGATCCAAACTACAACTAGTTGGACGCATTGATTGGATGATCTTCACAATGTCTGCGAATTCCGGGTGGTAAACTCCAACCAGATAGGCCAGTTAAGTACAACCAGTTGCCCCACATTATTTAAAGAGAGGTCGGACCCGATGCGGACCTGATGTCGACCTTATCTGCAAAAGCGAGCGAACTCCTCACATCTAAGTTGAGAAAAAGCTTCTCAGGCTGAAGACAGACTGGATTGCACAACCTGTCACAGTCCGGAAAAGCTGGGCGGTCAATTCTTTGCAGCAGAAATCTCTCTGGACAGAATTCTGCCTTCTTCGAGTGATTTCTGATTGGTAGCCATCATAATGGGCTAGCAATCTAAGCCTAATAGACATCAAGGCCAGATTTCCTCGAGGCTCTCTCAGCCTTGACCTACCGCATAATTCCTTCAGACCCATCAAACCATGGACTCCTTGGATGGATAGTGAGAGGCCAAACACGAACAAGGAGCAATTTTGTCCAGTGCATCTCCCACAGCCTTATTATAGGCGAGTACAAGATCCTCTGGACTCATGCATTCACCCGACAAACTCAAGAGGTCCAGCACCAACAGAAGGTCACTGGGCCAACACCTCTTAAAGGGCGGTATTGAATCATCTCCGTAGTGGCAGACCTATTAGAGGGGCCCTGAAACTGAACCTTATGGTGTAATGGTCCGACCAACTGACTGGTTCCACCCCCAAATCAGTGATCTCCATACCCAAGAGAAAGACCAGATCTAATGAATGACCTCCAATATGGGTAGAGGTGGTAACAACCTGTGTCAGGCCCAGTGCACTCATCAACTGGAGGAGACTTTGACCAAAATGAGAGAGTTCATCGTCGACCCAAGATGCTATGGATGCCTATGACATTTGCACCCGACGCCACTCGTGGTTATGAACATCAGGATTTACAAATGATGCCCAACAGAGAGTTATGAACTTACCATTTGATGGAACTTATCTGTTTGGCCCACAAATCGAGCAAGCACTAGAGGCCACACAGAACACTAGAATGGCTATCAAAATGGCCGGGCCACCCTCTGCTGCACCTCAGTGGGGCGGGAACTGGCGTCAATTTCATAACCATCAGTCCTTTCCATGCAGGACACCTACCAACATGTTCTCACACACCCAGACCACCACAAGTATCTCCAATTTGTGACATTGGGTCAGCACTACCTATTCAGGGTCCTGCCTGTGGGCTATCCTTGGCGCCTCAAGTCTTTACAAAGTGCTTTGCAGTTCTTGCAGCACATCTCCGAAAACTCAGAATTGAAGTGTTCCCATATCTGAACAACTGGCTACTAACCAGCTTCTCTAGAACAGAAACTCAAGAAGCCATGGCTATGGCTTCCAAGTTCCTCACATCCATAAGAGTTCTGTTGAATTTAGGAAAATCGCAACTACAACCCTCCCAATGGCTCCTCTTCATAGGAGGCCTTCTGGATACTTCCAATGCAAAAGCCTTTCTTCCAGAGAACAGGAGGAATGACATCCTTCAGATGGCCTACTTCATCAGCGAGAATGACTCTGTTAGAGCCCTCTCGATGCAGTGGATGCTGGGTCTCATGGCATTCTCAGTGTTCACTGTGCCTCTGGCTTATCTTCACATGAGAACTACTCACTGGATGCTCAGAACTTGGTGGTCCCCAGCCACACATCCCCAGTCGGTTCACATCAAGGTGATGGAACCTCTAAAATGGTCACTCACCTGGTGAACTCGAGTACAACCTTCTGAAAGACTTTCCCTTAGCCCCTCTGGAATCTTAGATTTCCATCACCATGGATGCATCCCTACTCGGATGGGAGCTCACTGTCAAGATCTCCACACCCAAGGTTGATGGAATCAGGACAAGTCTCAACTCCACATAAATATCCTAGAAATGAGACCTGTCCGGTATGCAGTCCGAGCTCTAAAGGGCATTCTCTGTCACAAGATCATTCTTCTTCAAATGGACAACAAAGCAGTGATGTACTACATCAACAAATGAACAACAAACACTCTTACCCCCTGTGCAGGGAAGCGATGAGTGTGTGGGAGTAGGTCCTGGAGCACAAAGCCCTGATCCAAGCGGTTTACCTTCTGGGAGTCCAGAATGATCTGGTGAATCATCTCAGCAGAACAGAAAGAGATCCTCACAAGTGGTGTCTCGACACAAGCATCATGCAATCACTCTCCAAAGAGTAGAAACACTGGACCTGGACCTTTTTGCATCCCCACTCAATGCAAAACTGCCTCTATTCTGCTCCAGAAATCCCAGAACCTGGCGCTTTCTGTCAGGATGCATTCAGACTAGAGTGGACAAGATGCTTTCTGTACAGAGGGTACTACACAAGCTGGAGGCACAAGGGGGCAGAATGATCCTCATTGCCCCATTCTGGCCTCATCAGATGTGGTTTCCATTAATCAACAGATTATCAGAAACTTCAATGAGACAGCTTCCACTTCAAATGGATCTACTGACCCAGGGCCCAGTGGTCCATCCCAACCTGAGATCCCTTCATGTCCATGCATGGCTCCTGAGGAGATTGAAGTGAGTAGATCTGACATTTCACATAGGGTCTCAGACTTTCCCCTAGTGGCACATAAGCCTGCTACTATGAAAACTTATACGACAAAGTGGAAGCGGTTCTCCATCTGGTGTGCAAGGTCCTCCCTGGACCCCTTCTCCTGCCTACCTAACAAAGTCCTGGAGTATCTTCTGGACCTGTCAGATACAGGACTGCAGTACCCAACCATGAAGGTTCACCTCTGTGCAATCTCAGCGTACTACAAGCCTGTACACTGCATGCCTCTGGCTCAGTTACCTTTGGTCAAGAGGTTCCTTAAAGGTGTACTTCACACTAGGCCACCAGTCACTGAAGACTTGTAGCCACCTGGGACATAAACCTTGTTCTAGACATGCTCATCTGTAAACCTTTTGAGCCCCTAGCAACTTGTGAGCTAAAGTTCCTGATCTGGAAGACTGCCTTCCTTGTAGCCATTACCTCTGCTCACAGTGTCTGAAATGCATGCTTTGGTTACAGACCCCCCCGTATACTATATTTCACAAAGACAAGATGGTTCTTGGAACTCACCCTAGGTTTCTCCCTAAAGTAGTCTTAGAATTCCATCTGAACCAGCCCTTGGTTCTCCTGACCTGCTTCGAGAATTTCCAGAATGAAGGAAAGCGTACCCTACATTCTCTGGATGTTAAAAGGATTTTGCAGGTCTACATAGACAGAACTAAAGAGATCTGCAAATCTAAACAGCTGTTTCTCTTTCAGCATTGCCTGGCTGGGTCAGCCTGTTACTATCGGATGTATTTCGGCATGGCTAGTGGCATGTCTTTGCCAATGCTACTCAATGGCACAAGTTAAACTGGAAGGCAGAGTATATGCTCACTGTACCAGGGCAGTCACAACATCTCTGGCAGAAATTCAAAATGTTCCCATTGCAGACATCTGCAATGCAGCAACTTGGAGCTCTGTGCACACTTTTGTGAAGCGCTATGCTTTGGATATCCATGCCAGACAGCATCCATCCTTTGGTAGGACAGTCCTTAATGGACTCCTGTCCTAAGTGAGCTCCTCTCTCCTGCCACCCCTTCTAGGGGATTATTTTTGATCGGTACTCTCCCATTAGTGTGAAGGAGTGGTGGAGACTTTATGTCCAGGAAGATATGAAAATTACGTAGCTACTGTAATTCTTGATCTTCCGGGATGAAGCTTCCACCACTCATTCACACGCCCGCCCTCCATCCCCCAAGCTTACATCTGTTTTGGTCTTCACTTCCTTGATGGCTGGACTTTGAAGACTCTGTCGTGTTGACCCTTCTTATATGGGTCATTTGGACTTTCTTATGTCTGACATAGGTTAGTTCCATTAGGTTAGTTTATGCTGCACCTCCTCCCTTAAAAAGGTACTGAGGCGGTTGGAGGGTCAACGCTGAGGTAGCCTATATGGTGCAAGCCAGGCTCATGGCACTGCTTCCTCACAATCCTACCTCAGTGATGGCCCTCCTGAAGATTTTTTCTCATGCTTGGTCCTTGCGCCTCTGGCATAGTCTCATTAGTGTGAATGAGTGGTGGAGACTTCATCCAAGAAGATCAAGAATTACAGTAGGTACGTAATTTTCATTTCAGTCCTCTTGCCCTGCCGTGAGGATTTGGTGGTGTATACCCTCAGGTCTCTTCCTGAATACCCTACATTTCAGGCCATGATGCAGTAAATGCAAACGGCCATGGGCTTTTCCACAAAAACAAACATGAAGGAATTTTTGGATGTCCCTTGCACTCCGTCCATTATAATTTCACCTGTCTGTCCTACACTAGAGGATGCTACTTTTGCTGCATAGTACAGGCCTAACTCACTGCCTGCAGTTCCCAGAAAAGTCAATAAGCAGTATCCTGCCCCATCTGCTAAACCTTATGCTATCCAGGCAGAAACTTACTCTGTAGTAATCATGAGTGCTCATGATGGGTCCAGAGCACCTAAACACATAAGTACTTTGCCTCCGCATGACTCTCTTCTGACTTTACCACAGCCCCCACTGTTACCTCCTAAGTGTGGTTGTGGGGTGGCAGACTCTTCCTGCATTTCAAACAGTGGCAAGAGATAACAGCTGATGAGTGACAAGGAATCTAGGAGGCTGGATGCGATGGGCAGGAGTACATGCATCTCTGCCTTGCTAGGTTTTAATATTGCAAATTACCAGGCCCATATGATTAAAGTAACAGAACAACTTGTGGAGAGCTGCTAAAACTGCAGTCCAGGCTTTGGCTGAGGGCTCTGCCAAGAATGAATTACTTAAAACTTTAACTTTTAGGGCTGAGGTTGGCAAACATTTGCTCCAATCAGCCTATGACGTTTCTGATGCTTCTGCCAGGGCTGCTGCTTCTGGCATTTGCATGAGGAGGTATTCTTGGCTAAGGATTGCTGGTTTCACAAACATACATATGAAGAAGCCAGCAGAAGGTGGCTATTTGGTCTGTCAAGTCAGCTCATATTGCAGGGTCCACAGCTTGAGCTAATATCCCTGCCCTCCCACCCTCCTTCCATCCTCCCTACCCATGATCCTTACTTTCCCCCATGCCTATCCCAGCCTGTCTTAAAGGTGCCCACGGTGTTCAATGAGATGACCTCTTCCAGCAGTGCATTCCAAGTGTCCACCACCCTCTCTGTGAAGAAATGCTTCCTGACCTCCCACCCTCCAGCTTAAGACTGTGCCTCCTAGTGTTATGGTTGCTATTCAGCTTAAAGAGACTCTCCTTATCAACCTTATTTATCCCTATTAAGTACCTGAAGGTCCCAATCATGTCCCCTCTCTTTCTCCTGTCTTCCAGGGAGTACATGTTTACAAATAGTGTGCAGCAAGCAGTTTTGATTGCCCTTTTAAAGGTAAAAAACTGCTTGGTTATGATGTTGAAGAGGTGCTTAGAGGCCTTCAGACATCCAAAATGACCCTAAGGTCCTCTATTCCACTCCTGCCAGAGGACTTGGTTGGGGATTGTTTCACCAACCTGCTACAAGGGGTGGCTGTGCCTACCATCAGCAAGGCTGAAGTAAGGGAAGTGGCCCTTTCCCCCAGGTACCCATTCAAAAGCACACAAAGCAGTTGGCTCCATTGGCTCTGCCCCCACCGGTTCCACATGACTCTCTTCCAAATCCCACCCCCACTGTTGCCTCCAATGGTGGTTGTGGGGGGGGGGCACAATCTCCCTACATTTCAAACAGTGGCAGGAGATTGCAACAGATGAGTGGGTCCTAAAAATTATTTCAAGGCGGCGTGCTCTGGAGCTTACAAAACCACTTTAGATCATCCTCCACCTGCTTCCATTTATCCTGCAGGCCATTTGTCACTTCTGAAGGAAGTGCAGTTATTCCTCCTAAAATATGCTACATAACCAGTTCCTCCTTGAAAGAGAAACCATGGGTTCTGTTCCAGATACTTCCTTGTCCCAAAATGGAGAGGGGATCTGTGTCCTGTATTGGATCACAGGGATGTCAACTTCTACATTAAATGTCAAATATTTATTTATTTATTAAATTTTGTTGGCTAGGTAGGCCCACTGAGACTAGAAGTCCCTTTCTCAGGGGTGGCCCAGAATTAATTACACAGGTATAGAAGCATAACATACAAGCAGAAGCCAAATGAAAGATGCAAAATAAACAACACAAGGTGAGAGATGCAAAATAAACAATACAAGGTCTAGATACAGACAACAGTAGAAATCTGATTGCAATAGTTAAACACACATGTTAAATACATAGGTTACAAAGAGATCATTGATTCTCACCTAGGAATCATCAACAAGACAGTGACGTACATGGTACAGCTGATTCAAGTTATATAAACAGTTGTAAATGGTGGAATACAAGTATTTATCAATTATCATAAGATGACCCTTTAGTGAATACAAGTACACAGACTGTGCTCCAGGAGAAATACCTAGAGCTCTTTTTGAAGCCACCAAAGGAGGAGCACTCTAGGAGAGCTATGGGGAGGGCATTCTAAGCTGAAGAGTAGGCAAAGGCTCTCTTGCCCACACAAGTCTTTGTTCTCAGTAACTCTAGAAGAGTATGGCAGGAGGACCTAAGCTTTCTCCTAAGTGGTTTCAAGGTCAACACATCACTAAGGCTTGGGTGGGGGGTGTCCTTTGGCTAATTTTTATGTTTGCTTGCACACATGTGCAAGAAACATAGTGCCACCATACGAGTTTTCATAGGTGTGCCACCCCCACTTTCAATGCCCTGCTCCTTTATGCAGGCATGGTCACACCATGCCAATGAATGTCTGCATCTGAACAGCAGTTGGACAGCTCAGTGGCGTACAGTTCAGAGAAAACCACTGCTACAATCAGCGGAGGTAACATGAGGGCAATTTGCATACTGCCATCGCCAGTATGCAAATTGCCCACACATCAGCACTGCATCTGAACTACTGTCAGACAGCTCTTTTTTTCCGATGGAACAGCCCAGTCCCAGTCAGCTCCAGTGCCACCCCCCAATAAACACCCAGGTAGCACGCTGGGAGGCCCATCCCAGTGTACTCATGCTTTCCCCTCCATCCCTGCACACTGTATGGCCCATGGTGGGTGCCCAATCCTCCGTCTGCTCCACTGATCCCCCAAACAAACTTCCAGGTGCTATGCTGGGAGCCCAGCCCAGCATGGCAAAAGTCTATATGGCCCGTGGGGGTGCCCAATCCCCCGTCTGCTCCACTGCCCCACAAACAGATTTCCAGGTGCCACGCTGGAAGCCCACCCCAGCGTAGCAAAAGTCTGTATGGCCCATGAGGTGCCCAGTCCCCTGTTGGATCCACTGACCCCCAAACGTCCAGGTGCCACACTGGGAGCCCACCCCAGCATGGCAAAAGTCCCGCGTCATTTAAAAAAAAGAAAAAGAAAATGGTCCCTCATTGACTCTCTTGCCCCCTTCCCCAACCTGCACCCACCCTCTGTGTAGGAGGTCTTGCATGGGAACATGGTGCCACCTCAACATTTGTTCTCTAATCAGTCATCTCAAGTAAGAAATAGTACCGCATATAGCGGAGGACCTCTAAACACAAGAGCAAGATTTGGAAAACAAAACAAAAAAAAAAACAAAACCCAGAAACTTCAAAAACTCATGTTGGGTCTTATTTTTTTTCCTAGCATGGAGATGCCAACGCCCACTCAAACTATTGCTGCACTGCTTGTGGTGACACACATGCCTCCACAGGCTCAGCAACTTCTTCTAACAGCTAGCAATTGAGCTTTGTGACATGCAATAAAAGGAAATGTTACCAAACAAGCTTTTCATCGAATAAGGCACAATAATTTAATGTATTAGTTTTCTTTAAAAACACAGATATACACCATCCACTTTATGCAGCAGCGTTAGCCATAGTCTAATTTAATTTAATGAATGAAATGTGATATCGGACAAAAAAAAAAAATAATTGTTTGAAAATGTTTCACCAGGAAAGACGACATGAACTGTAAACAGCTTGTTTCCAGAAGTGTTCTGGGGGGAGGGGGTTACGTAAGTGGGGAGAGCAAAACAATTCTCATTCTTTCTCCCTCTCTTCCCCCACACACACACACAGATACAGACACACACAGACGATGCAACACAAGTACAATACATTACAAACCATGACAAGGAATAGCACTAAGACCAATGGTATTGTAAGGATACAACATACAGGGTTGCAAATACCATAACCACAAGGGAATTAACAGGGAAGGTGTAGACTGGGAGAAGGAGTAGACCTAAAGTGCTGGAAGTGGCAAGCCAAGTACAGGATATCAAGTGCTAAGTTTGTCGGATAGGATGGCAGTGAAATAGAAAGGGAGAGAGAAATGGGGAAGGGAGAGGAGAAAGGAAAAAGGGATGGTAGAGAGGCAAACTAAGAGCAAGACCCCAACAGTAATCCAGCAGGAGAGCGTCCTTGTTATTCCAGCAAATCCTCTTGAGGAAACACTAAAGGATAAAGTGTTCTACCATTCTGAGTGCTGTAATGTATGAAATGAGGAGTACTGTAGGATTTGATACATGCGCATGTCCCTGCAGTTTGAATTCAGTGCATTTACTTTAGAAAGTAAGCAAAAGAAGGGAAATAAACAGAGAGGAGTACACAGCTGCTAATCCCTGTAATTCTATACATGCCGACATCATGTAGAGGGAGGTTTTCACTGTCATCTGAGTGAAATGGGAGATAAACCACTAGTTCCCTACACAGTCCATGTTTGTAAATAATGCAACTTTATTATAAAATAGCTTTCAGTACTCGGTTGTAACACAACGATTGTCCAGGACACTGGCTTAAAGCTACAAAACACCATTACACAGCTAAGAAAATTCCTTCAGCAGCAGTAATTCCTGTGCTGGATTAAGACTTTAACAAACCCTTTGGGTGGGGCAAAAGCACCTTTAAATTCACTTTTCTTTTTAAAGTAGCTAGTTTGTGCTCTGCTGCAACAGTACAAAAGGGGCATTATTACCCGGAAACAGCAGAGACTTGTGATTTGATACCATAAAGGTAGCCACAAAGGCATAATTCAACAAATCTGAGGCAGAGGGCCTCAAAACAGGTGAGAGTTGTGCTTATGCACCGCACTGGAGGGGGGCGCACCACACAAATTAAGAGGGGGGGCAGGGGGAGTTGGACTTTTGCAACTCAGTATTTAAGTACTGCAACTGCAGTGAATCCAGTTTATATACAACTGATGTCTGCAATGCAACTAAGCTAGAAAGAATTTTGGTAAAACCAGTTTCCTCAACATTGTATATCTCTACACCTCAATCAAAACAAACATATTTAATAGACATACTAAAAGCAGCAGTATTTGTTAGTAACCATACATGTTTTTCAGTAATAAGGTTTGTCTGGCAAAAATATCAAAATGCACATTTTTTTTTTCATTCCTGAACCAAGATATGGGGTCTTGAAACTGTAAAAGTTCCCACAACCATGCCACGCCCATGCCACACCCACCATGAAAAAAATGTAATATTTTGTGCCTCTTACTATTAGAAACATGAAGAACCATCCTAATACAACTACAGCATGAATCTAGCATTCAACTAGTAACACCAATGGAAGAGACTTTTACAAATAGTGAATGATGGCCATCTTTAATGGATTGAGTCATCAATTACAAACTCAGCTATAAAAAAAAGTCAACATCTGCTAAAACAAAAAAAAATATAGTGAGCATGAATCTTAGGTTGTCAGAGATGCATTTTTGCTAAAATACTATATGATAAATATTTTCTCAGATAAACAAATACTACTGCTTTAAGGCACTTTAGTCAACCAAGTCTGAATGTTTAGACACATGTAATTTTTCATTTGGAAGTTTTAAAGAAGACTAAACATGACACTAGTTTTAAAAACTTTACTGAATCACAACCGCTCTGTGTTCTTCCTTAAAGCTGAGTCATAAATGCCACCTAAATGTCTGCATCTCGATTTCATTAAGATTATTTCCATGACTCTCAGCTGATGGACAAGTTTTACTTCTGTGTCCTAATACGATTAAATCTACCCCCAAAATAAAGACTATGGTAAACATCCCTGTTGTCGAAGACAAACTGGCCAATTTCTGTGCATTGAAACGGAACGTACCGAGTTGGGCTTACTGTTTATGTGATTTGGGAGTTATTGGGCAGGGTGTGTGCCTTTAAAAGTGCTCCCTTTCTGATTATAAACCAACAAGCAGTGATGTGAGGAGCTACAAGGGCTTACTTCTGAGTTCCCACAAGAAAAAAGAATTTCAGCACTGCATGCAACGTAAGGGATGAACTGCCATGCGAAAAAGTTTTTGCCCTAGGCATAGAGTGAGAGAAAATCGTTTGCAAGTAGGGCTGCAGGTCAGTTTTACACAATACTTACTTCAACTGAGAGGAAAAAAAGTCTACTGAGAGTTGCTTTATTTAGGATTTACGATTATTATAAGGGATGCTGCGGAGCCAGGTTCTGCGTGTGTTAACAATCCAAGTTCAAATAAAAGTTAATCGAAGGAACTACTTACCTTTAAATAAGATTGTCGTTATTGGGTCAGGTTTTCCAAGGGAGGTTTTAGGGATATTACTAACGGATTCTACAGCTACTCATAGCATTGCTGAAACGTTGATTTGCCTCGTCTACAGAATATAAAAAAAAGTTAACCAAATCATCTATGACTAGGGCTGGCACAATTTCTCCACCACTGGCACTGAGAGAGCTAATGAACGTTCCTTCATGCGAGAAAAATGAGGGAAAAGGCGTATCCCTTCATTATTGGGCGTCCCTGACATAGCTGGGCTCAGGGCTGTAAATTGACACCTGATAGTTTTCTGCATCAGCCTGTTTGCAAACAAGTAGCAACCTGTCTGAACAGCAGATAAAGAGGAAAAAATGCAAATGCAAGCTTGCTACAAGCTGAAGGGTTAGACTTGTATAGTAATAGACAATGCTTACATATGCAGCATTTAAACGCGTGTCAAAAATATGAACTACAGAGTAAAAGAGGTGTACTTTAGGGTAACAAACATACAGGCCCCCATATTCAGAACCTGCTGGGGTGAAAAATAACAAGTATTTGTTAATGCCGAATGTTTGCTTGCTGGTATTAGCATTGGAAATGTAGGAGTTAGAGAGATGCAGAATAGGAATGGCAGTGAAGTATTGAACTTCACGCCAGCCCCACCTCCACCCTGCAGAGATGGACAGGCATTGGGGTATGCTTTTGTGTCGTCGTCCATAACGTTCATGCCATTTCACTTCACCCTATCCTGCAGACACCGACATGTGTTGGTGTGCCTTGGGGTGTTCGGCTTTACAGTCGCTCCTTTCCATGAGGACATATAAATGGGTGCAGTATAGGAGAATGGGGTGAACTCTGGGGCCAAAGAGTCCAAGGCACACCTTGATGCCTGTCACTAGCAGCAAGGTGGTGGGGTGGGGGTGTAATGGCATAAGCATTACAGTCAGCAGTCCAAAGGCACACCCCTGATGCCTGTCAGTCTGTACAGGGTGGGACGTTATGGTTAGAAACCTAAACGCCCCAGGCGTTTGTTGGTATTTGCACTACAAATTTTCAACATGGCCTTTTTGTGACCCCCACCTCATGAAAACATTTGGGACCTATTCTCATGAACAGTGGCACTGTGATTTTGTTAATGTGTCCCGAACTTTGAGTTCCCACAGTGACCGTGCCATTCTGCACCAGATGTACAAAAATACAGATTGGGCAGGATGTGAAGAATGACAGCTGTAGCATTCATACAGAGCTGTGAAGAGACGGCAATGTTGAAAATCTGTAGAGAAAATTTTAAAAATTCTCTAACTTCCGGGCTTGCGTGGAAACTGTGCAACACAGTCATTTAGTAGAATTTTTTCATCAAATTTTCAACATAGGCATTTTGTGACCTCTGCTCATGAACACTGTCACTATGATTTTCCTAATCTGTCCCGAACATTGATTTCCCACAGCGACTGCGCTATTCTGCGCCAGATGTGTAAATGCATATTGTGGGCAGGATATGAAAAATGAAAGCTATACTGTTCATAAGGAGGTGTGGAAAAATGGCATTGTTGAAAATCTGGAGTGAAAGTATTGCAAATGCATGAAATTACGAGGGTGAATGGAAACTATGCAACGTATGCTCGCAACACAGTCATTTACGTGGACTTTTTTCACTAAATTTTCAACACAGGCATTTTAACACTTCTACTCATGAACAGTGTCACTGTGATTTTTTTTTTTTAATCTCTTCCGAACACTGATTTGCCACAGCGATCGCACTATTCTGCGCTGGAAGTGTAAAAATACATTTCGGCCTGGATGTAAAAAAATGACCACTGTACTGCTCATAAAGAGGTGTGGAAAATGCCAATGTTGAAAATCTGGAGTGAAAATATTGCAAATTCGCAAAGTTATAAGTGTGCATGGCAGCTGCATAACGCATGCTTGTAAAACAGTCATTTTGGGGATTTTTTTCACCAAATTTGCAACATAGGCTTTTTGAGAGCCCACCTCATGAACAGTGGCACTGTCGTTTCATTAATCAGTCCCGAAAGGTGATTCTGTGCAGTGACTGTGAAATCACCTTTTAGGACCAAATAATGCCATGACAGTGACTGCATTCATGAGGAGGGGTTCCAATAACCCCATGTTGAAAATCTGGTTCAAAACTTCCCAAAAATGCCAAGATATGCACCAAAGTTGGGGGAAAAAAAACAAAAACATTTATGACATTATACAGCTTACCGGCATTTCTTCAGTTCGCAGTCGGCTTTGAAGAGTGCAGACGTGTTCCTGGTCCACCGAAGAGCATCGTGCCAGACTCCGGGGGTAAGTATGTACGGGGTGAGGGGTGTGTGTGGGGAGGTAGAGTACGCAGAGAGTGAGGGCATTGGAGATTTCAAGGGACCGTTTTCTTGTTTTACAGGTGTGTTTGGCACTCTGGAGTGGGCTCCCAGCGTGCCGCTGGCATTTGTGGGGAGGGGGACTGCAGCTGATGGGGAGTGCCCCCCCCATCGGTACAGAAACGGGTGGGGGGCACATGATGCTGAGGGGGACTGGGCACCCCTTCGGCACAGGCAAAACATGACTGTGGGGTCATTATGCTGATGAGGATTGGGCTCCCCCATCAGCAAATTGCACTGGGAAAGGAGGACTGAAGCTGATGGGGATTGGGCCCCCATCAGCAAAGAAAGACTGTTTTGGGGGGGGCGTATGATGCCGATGGGGATTGGGCACTCCCTCGGCACACAACAAATGGGGCGGCATGATGCCGATGGGGAGTGGGCTCCCCATCGGCAAATGAACTGGGTCGGGTGCATGCCGATAGGTGGATTGGGAACCCCCATCGGCTTTCAAGGGGCTGTGAGGTAGTGGCAAGCCACCACCATATTTGCAAGAATGTTAAACTAGGCAAGGTACCACCCTGCAATGATGGGTCACTCCCTTAGTGCAGTGGAATGGCTGATGCTGCAATGACGAGGTGGCCTCTCATTGCAGTGGCCAAGTTGTTGGCACTTCTGCAGAGCCAGTGTCATCAGGACACTAGGTCTGCATTGGGAGAACAGTGCCAAGCCCACAAATGCACTGCTGGAGTTGGCTGCCACAATGCTGCACCTCCACAACCCGCTTCTCGCCCTAAGCTGCGGCATAATGTTTCTTGCGCATGTGCGCAAGCAAACATAAAAATCTGGTAATCACAGAAGTGTGATCGTGAATTAAGTATAGTACTCTGGCGCCCTCTGTGACTGTCAGAGGGTGGCTGACCCAGGAGGTGAGTGGAGGGTTTTGCCGGTCGCCAGTCTATGTTGTTACCTTTGAGTGGTGACAAGGTGTGGGAGTGGCACACACACGACTGCTTTGTGTGCCTCACAAAAGCTGTGGTTTTGCTGTTTTGCAGTGGTTACTGATTTAAAGGCTCTTGAAAAGATAAGAACACCCCTGCAGGAAGCAAATAATGTACTACAGAGCTACTCTGGCATGTGATTGCAGACACCAGTCAACTCTTGCAGGAACTGTGCATGTTAGTGTGGTATATTCTTTAGCTTTCTAATGCTTCTGTCACATAATGGAGGGGAAAGTAGAAGTAATTTCAATTACTGTGTGTCATACTGTCATGAACATATTTTTGTGTTCCATGCAGTAGCACCTAATGGAGTGCAGTCTTTGTGGGGAAAACCCTTTTACAGTGAAGATTTTGAGTGTGGGGTGGTAGCTGCATGGGTGGGGGCTTTGATGCTCAATGTGGGGGGCAGTAGCCCACAGAGATTTTAATTATACAGGGTAACCAGGGCAGTCGGGGTGAGGGGAGTCCACTAGACTACCATGGAGCTGACAGAATGTATACTTTGGAGGGGAAGGGGGCCACTAGACACTGGGGTTGGCAGCTGCCTTCAGTGGGTTGAAGTGTGGCCTTAGCACTGCGATGACAGATTTTTTGGTGGCAGTAAATAGCACCATTCTGAGGGCTGTTTAGCACCACTGAAAATCTTTGAATTTACCATTGTGCCATTCTGCACGAGAGATTTCCTTATTTGCATAAGTGCAGCAGTATGAATCAAGCTGCTGTTTGGGCAGAGCTCCAGTGGCCTCTAAATATGGCCCCACCCAGAGTGATTGCGCAAACATAGGCTAGCACGGGGGCTAACTCAGCAGTCGCCATGCTAACCTTTTGAACATGAGACCCATTTAACTATCTAAAGTGACTTCCATGCAAACTGCATCTTAAAGGATTTCCAATGGCACAAGTAAAACGCAGTTGGTTTAAAATAATTGTAGAATAATATAAGTAATAAAATGGACAGCATCACACCTTATAACTGGAATCAACATAATTAAAATGTGATGTCAAAGTAGATCGAGACACAAAAATCAAGTATTAAAATAACCCATAGCAGTAGTGCTCGGGGCAGTGCTTCCTGTTACCACAAAAGAGACTCAGATTTGGGTAGAGAGCTCATCTTCTCCCATCAGGCAGACTGAGTCTGAGATGTTCTATAGAGGCAGCTCACTCAGACTCCAGGTAGAGGACAACAAACAACGCACCTATTGGGTACCTCCTTCAATTGGCTTAGGAGTACCATTGCTGTCCTAGGTATCCAAACAGTGTTTTGCCCTCTCCGACGAGGTCTTGTGAGGAAGGGGCAGCTTCACATATGGGATAAGGGGTACCTAAAAAGAGCAAAATGGAAGACTGCATAGCCAAAATGACTTTTGCATCTGTCTCTGCTCCAACAGTCAGATAGCAACTCTGAAAGTCCTCCCCTGAACTGGTTCCTGAAGTGAGGCCAAGGGGGCACTGCTTCAAGTTGAGTCACTTTTATTTCTTAAGTGCCCCAATCACAGAAGTTCTGGGTGATTTACATAATAACAAACAAATTTCAACAATACATACATTTTTTTAAATCGGGGTCAAAACAATTTAAAACCATACAATAAATGATCATAAATAATATTCTTAAATGCAATTCAATTTTGGTTAAAATTAGTGGACATTGAAGAAGAGGATGCAGGGGATGGAATGGTTTCAGAATGCACTTGAAACAAGAATGCTGAAAGCAGATGGCATGCAGGTTCCTGAACCATTCTGGTCTTGACCCAAAATACATTCAGAATTGGGGTTCCCAAACCAGAATGCATCTAGAACCATGCTGCAACAATCCGGAATATGTAGGAAGAAGGAGGAGCCCCTGTCAGCTGAGAGGATGGTGTATCTTGCTAAACAGAGGAAGGCAGCCTCCATGCAGTGCCCATAGTGGTACCCAGATTGAAAGTGGTCCAGAGTATACAGTCCAGAGGCTCGGCAACAGCGCTACTGCTTGCCACATTGATGACCAGGTTTTGGGAGCAGACTCTAGTCATTGGGCATCAGCCAGGAAAGGGAGAACCAATCATCTGAAGAATTCTCCTCCTTTGGGCAGGGGGTTTCTACCTCCGACTTGGCGGCAACCATCTGGTGGAGGCCAGGAGGTAGTATAGCAGGAAGTCCCAGTAGCACAAGCATTCAAGACGGTCAGATGTGTAAGCGTGTGGAAGCATTCAAACACATTTCTGTCATTGCTCTGGGCTGCCCAGGGAATGTAATGCCAAAGTAAAAACATCACGGTGGCAGAATGATCGTTCAACCCATCACAGACCCCACACCGCTGACTAGGCAGCACTTCATCTTCTGGGTGTGGACACGGGGGGTGGATGGCCATCTCCTCCCTGACCAGACTGGGGGGCAGTCTGTGGGACACATTGGAGCCAGGTGGGTGGTAGGGCTGGACAGCTTGGAGGGGAAAGAGGCTCCCTGGACAGAAAGGAGGGTTAAAAATCTTTATGGGGGGGAAAAGTGATCAAGAATATAATTTGTTTATGTGATAAATATTTTATCAGGTGAGCAGGCAGAGTCCTGGGTAGCTTGTTTTCATTTGCAAGGGTGGGGGGTTACACAAGCGAAGCAAGGAGAGCAAGTGACAAAATAATACATGGAATGCACAATGTACAGGTTAAGATATACTGTATACAACCAAGCAGATATCAATAAATTCAGTGAAGTTATGCAGAGGTGACAATTTACAGGGACCTAGAGAAGCAGGGAGAGCAAATACAGTGCACAGCATTATTATTTTTATTTTAACTCTATTTTTACTCCAGCCAACCGAGGCATCTCTCGGAGGTACCCACATGACACTAACCCTTCAACTCCCCACTGTGGCAGGCTTACCTCCGGATCTCCCTTCACCCGAGGTCATTCCCAGCACCCCCAGATCACACCCCAAGGCAGGGCCCACCCCCCACCCCATGGTAGTGTCTATCTGAAATTAGAGGATCCAGTCTTCTGCTGAAGTCGGCCTGGATCCCCGGAAAAAGAAGTCTGTTACTTGCAGTGCTACAGGATCAGCCCTATAAAGGGCAGTGTAAAAGGTCACAAATTCTGCATTTATGTCTCCGGGAGAAATACTACAGTATATCTGCTGTGCAATCTTTTTTATAGATATAGGCAATATGGTGATCTGCCTCCTGTGCCCTAAGTCGATGGGCCAGAGGTTTCCCAGACTTTTCTGGCCCAAAAAATCCTATATTGAAATTTTGGTGAAAAAATTGCCCCAAATGACTGTTTTAAGAGCGTGCATTGCACAGTTCCTACGCATGCTCGTAACTTGGAGATTTTTAATATGTTCACTTCAGATTTTCAACATTGCCATTTTTTACATCTCCTCATCAACAGTACAGCTGTCAATTTTCACATCCTGTTCAAAATGTCGTTTTGCACCTGTGGCGCCAAATGGCGCAGTCGCTGTGTAAAATCACCTTTCAGCTAATGAACTGATAGTGTCACTGTTCATGTGGTGGGGTCACAAAAAGCCCATGTTGAAAACTTGGAGTAAAAATACCAAAAAGCCCAGGGCATTAGGGTTTTTGACCATAATGCCCTACCCTGTAGGGACTGACAGGCATCAGGGGTGTGACTTGGGATTGTAGATAGTAATGCTCATGCCATTTCACCCCCACACCCACCCTGCAGCCAGTGACAGGCATCGAGGTGTGCTTTGGACCCTTTGGCCCCAGAGTTCACCCCATTCTCCTATACTGCACCCATTTCAGCATATTTCCTTATGGAATGAGGTGAACGTAAAGCCCAGACACCTCAAGGCACACCTCAACACTTGTCAGTGTCTGCAGGGTAGGGTGAGGTGAAATGTCTTGACCATCATGGGCAAAGAGCCAAAGGCACACCCCAATGCTTGTCCACCTCTGCAGGGTGGGGGTGGAGTTGGCGTCAGTTCAGTACTTCACTGCTATTCCTATACTGCATCTGTCTAACTTCTGCACCTCTTCTGCTAATGCCAGCAAGCAAACATTCGGCATTGACAAATGCTTGTTTGAGTAAGGCAAAGGAGGGGGTATTTGAACCTCCCTTAAAAGGAGGCCCAGTTCAGGAAGTTTTGCATGGTACCCCTGACACTCTGAGCCCCCTGCTGCAAACAAGGTTTTGGCTTTGCTCTCTGGATATGATAGACTCATACCTCCATATCAAGATCAGAAAAGCTCACAGGCAGTTCCTCCACTTTATGCAGGAGGGGGGAGCACTAACAGTTCAGAGTATTGCCCTTTAGTTTATCTTTTGCACCACAGGTCTTTACAGAATGCTTGGCAGTAGTGACAACAGCCCTTCGTAGGGAAGTCCTGTATGTTTTCCTTTATCTGAATGACTGGCTGCTAAAGACCAGCTCCAGGGAAGCTCTACTACATATCCTGTCTTAGTCAAAGCAGTTGTTTCATGAGTTGGGGAGTCACAGTGAATGTGCCAAAGTCTGTAACTCTCTGCCAAAGACTGTAGTACATAGGGGGCATTTTTGGACACAGAGAAAGGGGTGTGCTTTCCTACCACAAGACAGGGTAGAAAATCTGATTGCACAAGCACAGCTGATATACAGAAGTCACTGTGTCTCAGCAAGGACAATGTTACGTTTTCTGGGTCTCATGGTTGCAGCCATTGTGATTGCGCCTCTGGCCTGCGTACATGTGAGAATCCCTCAGTGGACACACTGGGTCCAGTGGGATTAGCTGACAGAGGAGCTGGACCAAATAGCTCTTGTCATCTCTCCGCTATGGTGAATGGATCGCAAAAAACTATTAAAGGGTGTTCCATTCCATGTACTACCTCCTGTACAGATCATAGAAACAGAGAAACATAGAATGTGATGGCAGATAAGGACAACTTGGCCCACCCAGTCTGCCCATTTCCCTACCTAATGGATCAGTTGCAGATCCAGAGTTAACCAACAGCCTACTTCCTCCTACCCCACCCCCTAGAATGGCCTTATGTCTGTCCCATGCATTCTTGAATTTCCACTGTTTTTGACTCCACAACCTCCTCAGGAAGGCCGTTCCATGCATTCACTACCCTCTGCATGAAAAATACTTCTCACATTACCTCTGATCCGTCCTCCTATCTTCAGATTGTGCCCCTTGTTCTTGCACACCTCTTTTTCTGAAATATGCTCCCTCTTGGACTTTGTTGATTCCCTTGAGGTACTTGAAAGTTTCTATCATGTTTCCCAGTCCCTCCTTTCCTCAAGGTTATACATATTAAGCTCCTTAAGTATCTATTCATATGTCTTCTGGTGCAGACCCTGCACCATTTTAGTTGCCCTCCTCTGGACTGCCTCCATTCTATGTTCTTGCGGAGACTAGGTCTCCAGAACTACACGCAGTACTCCAGGTGGGGTCTCACCAGCTGTCTGTACAGAGGGATAACAACTTCCTGTTTCTGCTGGTGATGCCTCTCCCTATGCATCCCAGTATCCCCCCAGCCCCCCAGGTCCCTCTCCATTTTTGTTGTTAGTATCTCACCCCCTATTGTGCACTCTTCCCCTGGGTTTTTGTTTCCCAGGTGCATTACTATTCACCTCTTAGCATTGAATCTAAGCTGCCATACATTTGACCATTCCTCCAACCTTGCCAAGTCCCTTTTCATCATTTCCACCCTACCTTGTGTATCAAACCTATTGCAGATCTTTGTTTCATCTACAAAGAGACATACCTTTACTTCCAGCCCCTCTGCAATGTCACATATAAAGACAATAAAGAGGACGGTCCTAGAACTGAACCCTGTGGTACCCCACTAGTAACCCCGCTATCTTCAGAGTGGATTCAGTTTCCTGTTACCTCTGTGTCCTGTTCTCCAGCCAATTTTTTACCCAGGCTACCATCTTGGGACCCACTCCAAGGCTGGCTACCTTGTATATTAATTTTTTGTGTGGGACTGTGTCAAATGCCTTGCTAAAGTCTAGGTAGGCTATGACCACAGCACCTCCCTGATCTACTACTTTGGTCACCCAGCCAAAGAAATCTATTAAATTTGTCTGACATGACCTTCCCGCTGTGAATCCATGCTGCCTTGGGTCCTGTGCCCCTCTGGCCTCTAGGTACACCATTATACAGCTAAGAAGATGGCTTCAGCAGCAGTAATTCCTGTGCTGGATTAAGGCTTTAACACACCCTTTGGGTGGGGCAAAAGGACCTTTAAATTCACTTTTCTTTTTAAAGTAGCTAGTTTGTGCTCTGCTGCAACTGTAAAAAAAAAAAAAAAGGGGCATTATTACCTGGAAACAGCAGAGACTTGTGATTTGACACCATAAATGTAGCCACAAAGGCATAATTCAACAAATCAGAAGCAGGGGCATCAAAACAGGTGGGAGTTGTGCTGATGCACCACACAAATTGGAGGGGGGCACCACACAAAATAAGAGGGGGGCAGGGGGAGTTGGACTTTTGCAACTCATTATTTAAGTACTGCAACTACTGTGAATCCAGTTTATATACAACTGATGTCTGCAATGCAATTAAGCTAGAAAGAATTTTGATAAAACCAGTTTCCTCAACATTGTACATCTCTACACCTCAATCAAAACAAACATATTTAATAGACATACTAAAAGCAGCAGTATTTGTTAGTAACCATACATGTTTTTCAGTAATAAGGTTTGTCTGGCAAAAATATCAAGATACACATTTTTTCCATTCCTGAACCAAGATATCGGGTCTTGAAATTGTAAAAGTTCCCACAACCATGCCATGCCCATGCCACACCCACCATGAAAAAAATGTAATATTTTGTGCCTTTTACTATCAGAAACATGAAGAACAATCCTAATATAACTACAGCACGAATCTAGCATTCAACTTGTAACACCAATGGAAGAGACTTTTACAAATAGTGAATGGCGATCATCTTTAATGGATTGAATCATTAATTACAAACTCAGCTATAAGAAAAGTCAACATCTGCAAATACAAAAAATATATAGTGAGCATGAATCTTAGGTTGTCAGAGATGCATTTTTGCTAAAACACTATATGATAAATATTTTCACCGATTAACAAATACTACTGCTTTAAGGCACTTTAGTCAACCAAGTCTGAATGTTTAGACGCATGTAATTTTTCATTTGGAAGTTTTAAAGACGACTAAACATGACACTAGTTTTAAAAACTTTACTGAATCGCAACCACTCTGTGTTCTTCCTTAAAGCTGAGTCATAAATGCCACCTAAATGTCTGCATCTCGATTTCATTAAGATTATTTCCATGACTGCCAGCTGATGGACAAGTTTTACTTCTGTGTCCTAATGCGATTAAATCTACCCCCAAAATAAAGACTATGGTAAACATCCCTGTTGTCAAATACAAACTGGCCAATTTCTGTGCGTTGAAACAGAGCGTACTCGAGTTGGGCTTACTGTTCATGCGATTTGGGAGTTATTGGGCAGGGTGTGTGCCTATAAAAGTGCTCCCTTTCCGATTATAAATCAACAAGCAGTGATGTGAGGAGCTACAAGGGCTTACTTCTGAGTTCCCACAAGAAAAAAGAAATTCAGCACTGCATGCAATGTAAGGGATGAACCGCCAAGCGAAAAAGTTTTTGCCCTAGGCACAGAGTGAGAGAAAATCGTTTGCGAGTAGGGCTGCCCGTCAGTTTACACAATACTCGCTTAAACCGAGAGAAAAAAAAAGTCTACTGAGAGATGCTTTATTTAGGATTGATGATTATTATAAGGGATGCTGCAGAGCCACGTTCTGCGTGTGTTAACAATCCAAGTTCAAATAAAAGTTCATCAAAGGAACTACTTACCTTTCAATACGATTGTCGTTATAGGGTCAGGTTTTCCAAGAGAGGTTTTAGGGATATTACTAATGGATTCTATGGCTACTCGTAGCATTGCTGAAACGTTGATTTACTTCGTCTATAGAATATAAAAAAGTTAACCAAATCATCTATGACTAGGGCTGGCTCAACTTCTCCACCACTGGCACTGTGAGAGCTAATGAACGTTGCTTCATGCAAGAAAAATAAGAGGGAAAGGGCGTATCCCTTCATTATTGGGTGTCCCTGACATACTTGGGCTCAGGGCTGTAAATTGACACCTGATAGTTTTCTGCATCAGCCTGTTTGCAAACTGGTAGCAACCGGTCTGAACAGCAAAGAAAGAGGAAAGAATGCAAATGCAAGCTTGATACAAACGGAAAGAACACAAGCTGAAGGGTTAGACTTGCATAGTAATAGACAATGCTTACATATGCAGCATTTAAACGCGTGTCAAAAATATGAACTACAGAGTAAAAGAGGTGTGCTTTAGGGTAACAAACATACAGGCCCCCATATTCCGAACCTGCTGGGGCAAAAAATAACAAGCATTTGTCAATGCCAAATGTTTGCTTGCTGGTATTAGCATTGGAAATGTAGGAGTTAGAGAGATGCAGAATAGGAATGGCAGTGAAGTATTGAACTTCATGTCAACCCCACCCTGCAGAGACTGACAGGCATTGGGGTATGCTTTTGTGTCGTCATCCATAACGATCATGCTGTTTCACTTCACCCTATCCTGCAGACACTGACACGTGTTGAGGTGTGCCTTGGTGTGTTCGGCTTTATAGTCACCCCATTCCATAAGGACATACGCTGAGATGGGTGCAGTATAGGAGAATGGGGTGAACTCTGGGGCCGAAGAGTCCAAGGCACACCTTGATGCCTGTCACTAGCAGCAGGGTGGTGGGGTGGGGGTGTAATGGCATGGGCATTACAGTCGGCAATCCAAAGGCACACACCTGATGCCTGTCAGTCTGTACAGGGTGGGACGTTATGGTTAGAAACCTAAACGCCCCAGGCGTTTGTTGGTATTTGCACTACACATTTTCAACATGGCCTTTTTGTGACCCCCACCTCATGAAAACATTTGGGACCTATTCTCATGAACAGTGGCACTGTGATTTTGTTAATGTGTCCCGAACTTTGAGTTCCCACAGTGACCGTGCCATTCTGCACCAGATGTACGAAAATACAGATTGGTAAGGATGTGAAGAATAACAGCTGTACTATTCATACGGAGCTGTGAAGTGATGGCAATGTTTAAAATCCTTAGTGAAAATATTAAAAATACTCTAACTTCTGGGCTTACGTGGAAACTGTGCAACACAGTCATTTAGTGGATTTTTTTCATCAAATTTTCAACTTGGGCATTTTGTGACCTCTGCTCATGAACACTGTCACTATGATTTTCCTATTTTGTCCCCAACATTGATTTCCCACAGCGACTGCGCTATTCTGCGCCAGATGTGTAAATGCATATTTTGGGCAGGATATGAAACATGAAAGCTGTACTGTTCATAAGGAGGTATGGAAAAATGGCAATGTTGAAAATCTGGAGTGAAAATATTACAAATGTGTGAAAGTACGAGGGTGCATGGAAACTGTGCAACGATGCTCGTAACACAGTCATTTCGTGGACTTTTGTCACTAAATTTTCAACAGAGGCATTTTAGCATTTCTACTCATGAACAGTGTCACAGTGTTTTTTTTAATCTGTCCCGAACACTGATTTCCCACAGCAACCGTGTTATTCTGCGCTGGAAGCGTAAAAATACATTTCAGACAGGATGTGAAAAATGACCTCTGTACTGTTCATAAGGAGGTGTGGAAAATGCCAATGTTGAAAATCTGGAATGAAAATATTGCAGATTCACAAAGTTATGAGCGTGCATGGCAACTGCGCAACGGATGCTTGTAAAACAGTCATTTTGGGGATTTTTTTTCACCAAATTTGCAACATAGGCTTTTTGAGTGTCCACCTTATGAGCAGTGGCACTGTTGTTTTATTAATCAGTCCCAAAAGGTGATTCTGCGCAGTGACTGTGAAATCACCTTTCAGGACCAAATAACGCCATGACAGTGACTGCATTCATGAGGAGGGGTTCCAATAACCCCATGTTGAAAATTTGGTACAAAACTTCCCAAAAATGCCCAAGATATGCACCCAAGTTAAAATTTATGCCATTATACAGCTTACCATAATTTCTTCAGTTCACAATCAGCTTTGAAGAGTGCAGACGTGTTCCCGGTCCTCCGAAGAGCATCTTGCTAGGCTCCGGGGGGTAAGTATGGAGTGAGGGGTGTGTGTGGGCAGGTAAAGTATGCAGAGAGTGGGGGCAGGTTGGGGGAAAGGGGCACCGGAGATTTCAATGGACCATTTTCTTTTTTATAGGTTAAAAAAAAAAAACAGACAACGGGGGTCAGTTTTCTTTTTTTACAGGTGTGTTTGGCACTCTCGAGTGGGCTCCCAGTATGCTGCTGGCATTTGTGGGGAAGGGGACTGCAGCCGATGGGGAGTTGGCCCCCCCATCAGCACAGAAATGGGCGGCGGCGCATGATGCCGAGGGGGACTGTGCACCCCTTAGGCACAGGCAAAACATGACTCTGGGGCCATTATGCTGATGGGGATTGGGCTCCCCCATCAGCAAATTGCACTGGGAAAGGGGGACTGAAGCTGATGGGGATTGGGCCCCCATCGACAAAGAAAGACTGTTTTGGGGCACACGTGATGCCGAGGGGGATTGGGCACCCCTTAGCACACAACAAATGTGGGGGCATTATGCCGATGGGGAGTGGGCTCCCCATTGGCAAATGAAATGGGTTGGGTGCATGCCGAAAGGTGGATTGGGCACCACCATCGGCTTTCATGGGTCTGTGAGGTGGTGGCAAGCCACCGCCATATTTACAAAAATGTTACACTAGGCAAGGTACCACCCTGCAATGATGGATCACTCCCTTATTGCAGTGGAATGGCTGATGCTGCAATGATGAGGCGGCCTCATTGCAGTTACCAAGTTGTTTCAAGTTGGTGGCACTTCTGCAGAACCAGTGTCACCAGGACACTGGGTCTGCATTGGGTGAACAGTGCCAAGCCCACAAATGCAGTGCTGGTGTTGGCTTCCACAATGCCGCACCTCCACAACCTGCTTCTCTCCTAAGTTGCCGCTTAATGTTTCTTGTGCATGCGTGTAAGCAAACCTAAAAATCTGGTAATCACAGAAGTGTGATCGTGAATTAAGTATAGTATTCTGGCGCCCTCTGTGACTGTCAGAGGGTGGCTGGCCCAGGAGGTGATTGGAGGGTTTTGCCAGTCGCCAGTCTGCTATGTTGTTACCTGTGAGTGGTGACAAGGTGGGGGAGTGGCGCACCCATGTCTGCTTTGTGCACCTCACAAAAGCTGTGGTTTTGCTGTTTTGCAATGGTTAGTGATTTAAAGGCTCTTGAAAAGATATGGACACCCCTGCAGGAAGCAAATAATGTACTAAAGAGCTACTCTGGCATGTGATTGCAGACACCAGTCAACTCTTCCAGGAACTGTGCATGTCAGTGTGGTATATTCTTTAGCTTTCTAATGCTTCTGTCACATAATGGAGGGAAAAGTAGAAGTAATTTCAATTACTGTGTGGCATACTATCATGAACATATTTTTGTGTTCCATGCAGTAGCACCTAAGGGAGTGCACTCCTTGTGGGGAAATCCCTTTTACAGTGAAGATTTTGAGTGTGGGGTGGCAGCCACATGGGTGGAAGCTTTGATGCTCAATGTGGGGGGCAGTAGCCCACAAAGATTTTAATTATACAGGGTAACCAGGGCAGTCGGGGTGAGGGGAGTCCACTAGACTACCATGGAGTGGACAGAATGTATACTTTGGAGGGGAAGGGGTATACTAGACACTGGGGTGGGCAGCTGCCTTCAGTGGGTTGAAGTGTGGCCTTAGCACTGTGATAAGACAGATTTTTTGGTGGCAGTAAATAGCACCATTCTGAGGGCTGTTTTGCACCGCTGAAAATCTTTGAATTTACCATTGTGCCATTCTGCACCAGAGATTTCCTTATTTGCATAAGCGCAGCAGTGTGGATCATGCCGCTGAGTTTGGGCAGAGCTCCAGTGGCCTCTAAAGATGGCCCCACCCAGAGTGATTGCGCAAATGTAGGCTAGCACGGGGGCTAACTCAGCAGCAGCCATGCTAACCTTTTGAACATGAGACCCATTTAACTATCTAAAGTGACTTCCATGCAAACTGCATCTTAAAGGATTTCCAATGACACAAGTAAAACGCAGTTGGTTTAAAATAATTGTACAATAATAGAAGTAATAAAATGGACAACATCACACCTTATACAGGAATCAGCATAATTAAAATGTGATGTCAAAGTAGATCGAGAGACAAAAATTAAGTATTAAAATAGCCCATACCAGTAGTGCTCGCGGCAGTGCTTCCTGTTACCACAAAAGACTCAAATTTGGGTAGAGAGCTCATCTTCTCCCATCAGGCAGACTGAGTCTGAGATGTTCTATAGAGGCAGCTCACACAGACTCCAGGTGGAGGACAGCAACCAACCCACCTATTGGGATCTCCTTCAATTGGCTTAGGAGTACCATTGCTGTCCTAGGTATCCAAACAGTGTTTTGCCCTCCCTGAGAAGGTCTTGTGAGGAAGGGGCAGCTTCACGTGGAATAAGGGGTACCTAAAAAGAGAAAAATGGAAGACTGCATAGCAAAATGACTTTTGCATCTGTGTCTGCTCCAACAGTCTGACAGCAACTCTGAATGTCCTCCCCCTGAACTGGTTCCTGAAGTGAGGCCAAGGGGGCTCTGCTTCAAGTAGAGTCACTTATTTCTTAAGTGCCCCAGTCATAGAAGCTCTGGGTGATTTACATAATGGTAACAAACAAATTTCAACAATAAATACATTTTTTAAATTGGAGTCAAAACAATTTAAAAACATGCAATAAATAATCATAAATAATGTTCTTAAACGCAATTCAATTTTGGTTAAAATTAGTGGACATTCAAGAGGAGGATGCAGGGGATGGAATGGTTTCAGAATGCACTTGAAACAGGAATGCTGAAAACAGCTGGAATGCAGGTTCCTGAACCATTCTGTACTTGACCCAAAATACATTCAGAACTGGGGTTCCCAAACCAGAATGCATCTAGAACCATGCTGCAACAATCCGGAATATGTAGGAAGAAGGAGGAGCCCCTGTCAGCTGAGAGGACAGTGTATCTTGCTAAACAGAGAAAGGCAGCCTCCATGCGGTGCCCATAGTGGTAACCAGATTGAAAGTGGTCCAGAGTATGCAGTCCAGAGGCTCGACAACAGCGCTACTGCTTGCCACTTGATGACCAGGTTTTGGGAGCAGACTCTAGTCATTGGGGCTCAGCCAGGAAAGGGAGAACCAATCATCTGAAGAACTCTCCTCCTTTGGGAAGGGGGTTTGGACCTCTGACTTGGCGGCAACCATCTGGTGGAGGTCAGGGGGTAGTATAGCAGGGAGTCCCAGTAGCACAAGCATTCAAGACGGTCAGATGTGTATGCATGTGGAAGCACTCAAACACATTTCTGTCATTGCTCTGGGCTGCCCAGGGAATGTAATGCCAAAGGAGAAACATCAGGGTGGCAGAATGATCCTTCAACCCATCACAGACCCCACACCACTGACTAGGCAGAGCTTTATCTTCTGGGTGTGCACACTTGGGGGGAGGATGGCCATATCCTCCCTGACCAGACCGGGGGGGCAGTCTGTGGGACACATTGGAGCCAGGTGGGTGATAGGGCTGGACAGCTTGGAGGGGAATGAGGCTGCCTGGACAGAAAGGAGGGTTAAAAATCTGTATGGGGGAAAAAAAGTGATCAAGAATATAATTTGTTTATGTGATAAATATTTTATCAGGTGAGCAGGCAGAGTCCTGGAGTAGCTTGTTTTCATTTGGAAGTGGTGGTGGTGGCGGGTTACACAAGCGAAGCCCGGAGAGCAAGTGACAAAAAAAATACATGGAATGCATGATGTACAGGTTGAGATATATACAACCAAGCAGATATCAATAAATTCAGTGAAGTTATGCAGAGGTGACAATTTACAGGGACCTAGAGAAGCAGGGAGAGCAAATACAGTGCACAGCATTATTATTTTTTTTACTCTATTTTTACTCCAGCCAACCGAGGCATCTCTCGGAGGTACCTGCATGACACTAGCTCTTCTACTCCCCACTGTGGCAGGCTTACCTCGGATCTCCCTTCACCGAGGTCATTCCCAGCACCCCCAGATCACACCCCAAGGCAGGCCCCACCACCCCATGGTGATGTCTATCTGAAATTAGAGGATCCAATCCTCTGCTGAAGTCTGCATGGATCCCCGGAAAAAGAAGTCTGTTTCTTGCAGTGCTACAGGATCAGCCCTATAAAGGGCAGTGTAAAAAGTCACAAATTCTGCATTTATATCTCCGGGAGAGATACTACAGTATATCTGCTGTGCAATCTTTTTATGGAAATAGGCAATATGGTGATCTGTCTCCTGTGCCCTAAGTCGATGGGCCAGAGGTTTCCCAAACTTTTCTGCCCCCATAAATCCTATATTGAGCATTTGGTGAAAAATTTCCAAATGATTTTTTATTTAGCGCAGCATTGCACAGTTCCTATGCATGCTCGTAACCTGGAGAAATTGTAATATTTTCCCTTCAGATTTTCAAAATTGCCATTTTTTACATCTCATCATCAACAGTACAGCTGTCATTTTTCACATCCTGTTCAAAATATCTTTTCGCACCTGTGGCAGCCAAATGGCGCAGTCGCTGTGCAAAATCACCTTTCCGCTAACGAACTGATAATGTCACTGTTCATGTGGTGGGGTCACAAAAAGCCCATGTTGAAATCTTGGAGTAAAAATACCAAAAAAGCCCAGGGCGTTAGGGGTTTTGATCATAATGCCCTATCCTGTAGGGACTGACAGGCATCAGGGGTGTGACTTTGGATTGTAGACAGTAATGCTCATGCCATTCCACCCCCACACCCACCCTGCAGCCAGTGACAGGCATTGAGGTGCGCTTTCGACCCTTTGGTCCCATAGTTCACCCCATTCTCCTATACTGCACCCATTTCACCGTATTTCCTTATGGAATGAGGTTAACGTAAAGCCCAGACACCTCAAGGCACACCTCAACACTTGTCAGTGTCTGCAGGATAGGGTGAGGTGAAATGTCTTGACCGTCATGGGCAAAGAGCCAAAGGCACACCCCAGTGCTTGTCCACCTCTGCAGGGTGGGGGTGGAGTTGACGTCAGTTCAATACTTCACTGCCATTCCTATACTGCATCTGTCTAACTTCTGCACGTCTTCTGCTAATGCCAGCAAGCAAACATTCGGCATTGACAAATGCTTGTTTGAGTAAGGCAAAGGTGGGAGTATTTGAACCTCCCTTAAAAGGAGGGCCAGTTCAGGAAGTTTTGCATGGTACCCCTGACACTCTGAGCCCCCTTCTGCAAACAGGGTATTGACTTTGCTCTCTGGATATGATAGACTCATACCTCCATATCAAGATCAGAAAAGCTCACAGGCAGTTCCTCCACTTTATGCAGGTGGGGGGAGCGCTAATAGTTCAGAGTATTGCCCTTTGGTTTATCTTTTGCACCACAGGTCTTTACAAAATGTTTGGCAGTAGTGGCAACAGCCCTTCGTAGGGAAGTCCTGTATGTTTTCCTTTATCTGAATGACTGGCTGCTGAAGGCCAGCTCCAGGGAAGTTCTACTTCATACCCTGTCTTGGTCAAGGTAGTTGTTTCATGAGTTGGGGAGTCACAGTGAATGTGCCAAAGTCTGTAACTCCCTGCCAAAGATTGCAGTACATAGGGGGCAATTTTGGACACAGAGAAAGGGGTGTGCTTTCCTACCACAAGACAGGGTAGAAAATCTGATTGCACAAGCACAGCTGGTATACAGAAGTCACTGTGTCTCAGCAAGGACAATGTTACGTTTTCTGGGTCTCATGGTTGCAGCCATTGTGATTGTGCCTCTGGCCTGCATACATGTGAGAATCCCTCAGTGGACACTCGGGGTCCAGTGGGATTAGCTGACAGAGGAGCTGGACCAAACAGCTCTTGTCATCTCTCCGCTATGGTGAATGGATCGCAAAAAACTATTAAAGGGTGCTCCATTCCATGTACTACCTCCTGTACAGATCATAGAAACAGAGAAACATAGAATGTGATGGCAGATAAGGACAACTTGGCCCTCCCAATCTGCCCATTTCCCTACCTAATGGATCAGTTGCAGATCCAAGTTAACCAACAGCCTACTTCTTCCTACCCCACCCCCTAGAATGGCCTTATGTCTGTCCCATGCATTCTTGAATTCCCCCACTGTTTTTGACTCCACAACCTCCTCAGGAAGGCCATTCCATGCATCCACTACCCTCTGCATGAAAAAATACTTCCTCACATTACCTCTGATCCATCCTATCTTCAGATTGTCACCTTGTTCTTGCACACACCTTTTTCTGAAAGATGCTACCCCCTTGGTCTTTGTTGATTCCCTTGAAGTACTTGAAAGTTTCTATCTCTATCATGTTTCCCAGTCCCTCCTTTCCTCAAGGGTATACATATTAAGCTCCTTAAGTGTCTCTTCTTATGTCTTCTGGTGCAGATCTTGCACCATTTTAGTTGCCCTCCTCTGGACTGCCTCCATTCTATGTTCTTGAGGAGATTGGGTCTCCAGAACCGCACGCAGTACTCCAGATGGGGTCTCGCTAGCTGTCTGTACAGAGGGATAACAACTTACTGTTTCTACTGGTGATGCCTTTCCCTATGCATCCCAGTATCCCCCCAGCCCCCCAGGTCCCTCTCCATTTTTGTTGTTGTCAGTATCTCACCCCCTATTGTGTACTCTTCCCCTGGGTTTTTGTTTCCCAGGTGCATTACTTTGCACCTCTTAACATTGAATCTAAGCTGCCATACATTTGACCATTCCTCCAACCTTGCCAAGTCCCTTTTCATCCTTTCCACCCCCCTTGTGTATCAAACCTATTGCAGATCTTTGTGTCATCTGCAGAGAGACATACCTTTACTTCCAGTCCCTCTGCAATGTCACATATAAAGACAATAAAGAGGACCGGACCTAGAACTGAACCCTGTGGTACCCCACTAGTAACCCCTCTATCTTCAGAGTGGACTCAGTTTACTGTTACCCTCTGTGTCCTGTTCTCCAGCCAATTTTTTTACCCAGGCTACCATCTTGGGACCCACTTCAAGGCCGGCTAACTTGTATATTAACCTTTTGTGTGGGACTGTCAAATGCCTTGCTAAAGTCTAGGTAGGCCATGTCCACAGCCCCTCCCTGATCTACTACTTTGGTAACCCAGTCAAAGAAATCTATTAGATTTGTCTGCCATGACCTTCCCGCTGTGAATCCATGCTGCCTTGGGTCCTGTGCCCCTCTGGCCTCTAGGTACACCATTATACAGCTAAGAAGATGGCTTCAGCAGCAGTAATTCCTGTGCTGGATTATGGCTTTAACACATCCTTTGGGTGGGGCAAAAGCACCTTTAAATTCACTTTTCTTTTTAAAGTAGCTAGTTTGTGCTCTGCTGCAACAGTAAAAAAGGGGCATTATTACCTGGAAACAGCAGAGACTTATGATTTGACACCATAAACGCAGCCACAAAGGCATAATTCAACAAATCAGAAGCAGAGGGCCTCAAAACAGGTGGGAGTTGTGCTGATGCACCACACAAATTGGGGCAGGGAGTTGGACTTTTGCAACTCAGTAGTTAAGTACTGCAGCTACTGTCAATCCAGTTTATATACAGCTGATGTCTGCAATGAAACTAAGCTAGAAAGAATTTTGATAAAACCAATTTCCTCAACATTGTACATCTCTACAATTCAATCAAAAGAAACATATTTAATAGACATACTAAAAGCAGCAGTATTTGTTAGTAACCATACATGTTTTTCAGTAATAAGGTTTGTCTGGCAAAAATATCAAGATGCATTTTTTTTTCCATTCCTTAACCAAGATATAGGGTCTTGAAATTTTAAAAGTTCCCACAACCATGCCACACCTTCTATGAAAACAATGTAATATTTTGTGCCTTTTACTATCAGAAACATGAAGAACCATCCTAATACAACTACAGCATGAATCTAGCTTTCAACTAGTAACACCAATGGAAGAGACTTTTACAAATAGTGAATGGCGTCCATCTTTAATGGATTGAGACATTAATTACAAACTCAGCTGTAAAAAAGTCAACATCTGCGAAAACAAAAAATATAGTGGGCATGAATCTTAGGTTGTCAGAGATAAATTTTTGCTAAAATACTATATGATAAATATTTTCACCGATTAACAAATACTATTGCTTTAAGGCACTTTAGTCAACCAAGTCTGAATGTTTAGACACATGTAATTTTCATTTGGAAGTTTTAAAGAAGACTAAACATGACACTAGTTTTAAAAACTTGACTGAATCACAACCAGTCTGTGTTCTTCCTTAAAGCTGAGTCATTAATGCCACCTAAATGTCTGCATCTGGATTTCATTAAGATTGTTTCCATGACTCTCAGCTGATGGACAAGTGTTACTTCTGTGTCCTAATGCGATTAAATCTACCCACAAAATAAAGACTATGGTAAATATCCCTCTTGTCGAAGACCAATTTCTGTGCGTTGAAACAACGTACCGAGTTGGGCTTACTGTTTATGCGATTTGGGAGTTATTGGGCAGGGTGTGTACCTTTAAAAGTGCTCCCTTGCCGATTATAAATCAACAAGCAGTGATGTGAGGAGCTACAAGGGCTTACTTCTGAGTTCCCACAAGAAAAAAGAATTTCAGCACTGCATGCAACGTAAGGGATGAACTGCCAAGCGAAAAAGTTTTTGCCTTAGGCACAGAGTGAGAGAAAACCGTTTGCGAGTAAGGCTGTCAGTCAGTTCTACACAATACTCACTTCAACCAAGAGGAAAAAAAAAGTCTACTGAGAATTGCTTTATTTAGGATTTACGATTATTATAAGTGATGCTGCGGAGTCAGGTTCTGCGTGTGTTAACAATCCAAGTTCAAATAAAAATGAATCGAAGGAACTACTTACCTTTAAATACGATTGTCGTTATAGGGCCAGGTTTTCCAAGGGACGTTTTAGGGATACTACTAGCGGATTCTACAGCTACTCATAGCATTGCTGAAACATTGATTTACCTCGTCTACATAATATAAAAAAAGTTAACCAAATCATCTATGACTAGGGCTGGCTCAACTTCTCCACCACTGACACTGTGAGAGCTAATGAACGTTCCTTTATGCGAGAAAAATAAGAGGGAAAGAGCTTATCCCTTCATTATTGATCGCCCCTGACATGTTTGGGCTCAGGGCTGTAAATTGACACCTGATAGTTTTCTGTGTCAGCCTGTTTGCAAACCGGTAGCAACTAGTCTGAACAGCAAATAAAGAGGAAAGAATGCAAATTCAAGCTTGATACAATCGGAAAGAACACAAACTGAAGGGTTAGACTTGTATAGTAATAGACAATGCTTACATGTGCAGCATTTAAATGCGGGTCAAAAATATGAACTACAGAGTAAAAGAGGTGTGCTTTAGGGTAACAAACGTGCAGGCCCCCATATTCCGAACCTGCTGGGGCAAAAAATAACAAGCATTTGTCAACGCCGAATGTTTGCTTCCTGGTATTAGCATTGGAAATGTAGGAGTTGGAGAGATGCAGAATAGGAATTGCAGTGAAGTACTGAACTTCACGCCAACCCCACCCTGCAGAGACTGACAGGCATTGGGGTATGCTTTTGTGTCGTCGTCCATAACGTTCATGCCATTTCACTTCACCCTATTCTGCAGACACCGACACGTGTTGAGGTGTGCCTTGGGGTGTTCGGCTTTACAGTCACCCCATTCCATAAGGACATATGCTGAGATGGGTGCAGTATAGTAGAATGGGGTGAACTCTGGGGCCGAAGAGTCCAAGGCACACCTTGATGCCTGTCACTAGCAGCAGGGTGGTGGGGTGGGGGTGTAATGGCATGGTCATTACAGTCGGCAATCCAAAGGCACACACCTGGTGCCTGTCAGTCTGTACAGGGTGGGACGTTATGGTTAGAAACCTAAACGCCCCAGGCGTATGTTGGTATCTGCACTACACATTTTCAACATGGCCTTTTTGTGACCCCCACCTCATGAAAACATTTGGGACCTATTCTCATGAACAGTGGCACTGTGATTTTGTTAATGTGTCCCGAACTTTGAGTTCCCACAGCGACCATGCCATCCTGCACCAGATGTACGAAAATACAGATTGGGAAGGATGTGATGAATGACAGCTGTACCATTCATACGGAGCTGTGAAGTGATGGCAATGTTGAAAATCCTTAGTGAAAATATTAAAAATACTCTAACTTCTGGGCTTACATGGAAACTGTGCAACACAGTCATTTAGTGGATTTTTTTCATCAAATTTTCAACTTGGGCATTTTGTGACCTCTGCTCATGAACACTGTCACTATGATTTTCCTATTCTGTCCCCAACATTGATTTCCCACAGTGACTGCGCTATTCTGCGCCAGATGTGTAAATGCATATTTTGGGCAGGATATGAAACATGAAAGCTGTACTGTTCATAAGGAGGTGTGGAAAAATGGCAATGTTAAAAATCTGGAGTGAAAATATTACAAATGTGTGAAAGTACGAGGGTGCATGGAAACTGTGCAACGTATGCTCGTAACACAGTCATTTCGTGGACTTTGTCACTAAATTTTCAACAGAGGCATTTTAGCATTTCTACTCATGAACAGTGTCACTGTGTTTTTTTTTTTTTTTAATCTGTCCCGAACACTGATTTCCCACAGCAACCGTGTTATTCTGCGCTGGAAGCGTAAAAATACATTTCAGACAGGATGTGAAAAATGACCTCTGTACTGTTCATAAGGAGATGTGGAAAATGCCAATGTTGAAAATCTGGAATGAAAATATTGCAAATTCGCAAAGTTATGAGCGTGCATGGCAACTGCGCAACGGACGCTTGTAAACAGCAGTTTTGGGGATTTTTTCACCAAATTTGCAACATAGGCTTTTGAGTGTCCACCTCATGAGCAGTGGCACTGTTGTTTCATTAATCAGTCCCAAAAGGTTCTGCGCGGTGACTGTGAAATCACCTTTCAGGACCAAATAACGCCATGACAGTGACTGCATTCATGAGGAGGGGTTCCAATAACCCCATGTTGAAAATTTGGTACAAAACTTCCCAAAAATGCCCAAGATATGCACCCAAGTTAAAAAAAAAAAAAAAAAAAAAAAAATTTATGCCATTATACAGCTTACCATCATTTCTTCAGTTCGCAGTCAGCTTTGAAGAGTGCAGATGTGTTCCTGGTCCTCCGAAGAGCATCTTGCTAGGCTCCGGGAGGTAAGTATGGAGTGAGGGGTGTGTGGGGAAGTAAAGTATGCAGAGAGTGGGGCAGGTTGGGGAGGCACTGAGATTTCAATGGACCATTTCTTTTTATAGGTAAAAAAAAACAGACAACAGGTCAGTTTTCTTTTTACAGGTGTGTTTGGCACTCGAGTGGGCTCCCAGTATGCTGCTAGCATTTGAGGGAGGGGACTGCAGCCGATGGGTGGCCCCCCGTCAACACAGAAATGGGCGGGCGCATGATGCCGAGGGGGACTGGGCACGCCTTAGGCACAGGCAAAACATGACTGTGGGGCCATTATGCTGATGGGGATTGGGCTCCTCATCAGCAAATTGCACTGGGAAAGGGGGACTGAAGCTGATGGGGATTGGGCCTCCATCGACAAAGAAAAGACTGTTTTTGGGCACATGTGATGCCGAGGGGGATTGGGCACCCCTTAGCACACAACAAATGTGGGGGCATTATGCCGATGGGGAGTGGGCTTCCCATCTGCAAATGAACTGGGTCGGGTGCATGCCAAAAGGTGGATTGGGCACCACCATTGGCTTTCATGGGGCTGTGAGGTGGCGGCAAGCCACCGCCATATTTACAAAAATGTTACACTAGGCAAGGTACCACCCTGCAATGATGGGTCACTCCCTTATTGCAGTGGAATGGCTGATGCTGCAATGACGAGGCGGCCTCATTGCAGTTACCAAGTTGTTTCAAGTTGGTGGCACTTCTGCAGAACCAGTGTCACCAGGACACTGGGTCTGCATTGGGTGAACAGTGCCAAGCCCACAAATGCAGTGCTGGTGTTGGCTACAATGCCGCACCTCCACAACCTGCTCTTCCTAGTTGCCGCATAATGTTTCTTATGCATGGTGCAAGCAAACCTAAAAATCTGGTAATCACAGAAGTGTGATCGTGAATTAAGTATAGTACTCTGGCGCCCTCTGTGACTGTCAGAGGGTGGCTGGCCCAGGAGGTGATTGGAGGGTTTTGCCAGTCGCCAGTCTGCTATGTTGTTACCTGTGAGTGGTGACAAGGTGGCGGAGTGGCACACCCACGTCTGCTTTGTGTGCCTCACAAAAGCTGTGGTTTTGCTGTTTTGCAATGGTTAGTGATTTAAAGGCTCTTGAAAAGATAAGGACACCCCTGCAGGAAGCAAATATGTACTAAAGAGCCACTCTGGCATGTGATCGCAGACACCAGTCAATTCTTGCAGGAACTGTGCATGTCAGTGTGGTATATTCTTTAGCTTTCTAATGCTTCTGTCACATAATGGAGGGGAAAGTAGAAGTAATTTCAATTACTGTGTGGCATACTGTCATGAACATATTTTTGTGTTCCATGCAGTAGCACCTAAGGGAGTGCAGTCCTTGTGGGGAAATCCCTTTTACAGTGAAGATTTTGAGTGTGGGATGGCAGCCGGATGGGTGGGGGCTTTGCTCAATGTGGGGGGCTGTAGCCTGCAGAGATTTTAGTTATACAGGGTAACCAGGGCAGTCTAGGTGAGGGGAGTCCACTAGACTACCATGGAGTGGACAGAATGTATACTTTGGAGGGGAAGGGGGCCACTCGACACTGGGGTTGGCAACTGCCTTCAGTGGGTTGAAGTGTGGCCTTAGCACTGCGATGACAGATTTTTTTGGTGGCAGTAAATAGCACCATTCTGAGGGCTGTTTTGCACCGCTGAAAATCTTTGAATTTACCATTGTGCCATTATGCACGAGAGATTTCCTTATTTGCATAAGCGCAGCAGTGTGGATCATGCTGCTGAGTTTGGGCAGAGCTCCAGTGGCCTGTAAAGATGGCCCCACCCAGAGTGATTGCACAAACATAGGCTAGCACGGGGACTAACTCAGCAGTCGCCATGCTAACCTTTTGAACATGAGACCCATTTTACTATCTAAAGTGACTTCCATGCAAACTGCATCTTAAAGGATTTCCAATGACACAAGTAAAACGCAGTTGGTTTAAAATAATTGTACAATAATAGAAGTAATAAAATGGACAGCATCACACCTTATACAGGAATCAGCATAATTAAAATGTGATGTCAAAGTAGAGCGAGAGACAAAAATTAAGTATTAAAGTAGCCCATACCAGTAGTGCTTCCTGTTACCACAAAAGAGACTCAGATTTGGGTAGAGAGCTCATCTTCTCCCAACAGGCAGACTGAGTCTGAGATGTTCCTATAGAGGCAGCTCACTCAGACTCCAGGTAGAGGACAACAACCAACCCACCTATTGGGTACCTCCTTCAGTTACCTTAGGTAGAAGTACCATTGCTGTCCTAGGTATCCAAACAGTGTTTTGCCCTCCCCAGCAAGGTCTTGTGAGGAAGGAGCAGCTTCACATATGGGATAAGGGGTACCTAAAAAGAGAAAAATGGAAGACGGCATAGCAAAATGACTTTTGCATCTGTCTCTGCTCCAACAGTCTGACAGCGACTCTGAAAGTCCTCCCCCTGAACTGGTTCCTGAAGTGAGGCCAAGGGGGCTCTGCTTCAAGTCGAGTCACTTTTATTTCTTAAGTGCCATAATCACAGAAGCTCTGGGTGATTTACATAACCGTAATGAACAAATTTCAACAATACATACATTTTTTACATCAGGGTCAAAATTTAAAAACATACAATAAATAATCTTAAATAATGTTCTTAAACGCAATTCAATTTTGGTTAAAATTAGTGGATATTCAAGAAGAGGATGCAGGGGATGGAATGGTTTCAGAATGCACTTGAAACAGGAATGCTGAAAACACCTGGAATGCAGGTTCCTGAACCATTCTGGACTTGACCCAATATAAATTCAGAACTGTGGTTCCCAAACCAGAATGCATCTAGAACCATGCTGAAACAATCCAGAATATGTAGGAAGAAGAAGGAGCCCCTGTCAGCTGAAAGGACAGTGTATCTTGCTAAACAGAGGAAGGCAGCCTCCATGCAGTGTCCATAGTGGTAACCAGATTGAAAGTGGTCCAGAGTATGCAGTCCAGAGGCTCGGCAACAGCACTTCTGCTTGCCACATTGATGACCAAGTTTTGGGAGCAGACTCTAGTCATTGGGGCTCAGCTAGGAAAGGGAGAACCAATCATCTGAAAAACTCTCCTCCTTTGGGAAGGGGGTTTCTGCCTCCGACTTGGTGGCAACCATCTGGTGGAGGCCAGGAGGTAGTATAGCAGGGAGTCCCAGTAGCACAAGCATTCAAGATGGTCAGATGTGTATGCATGTGGAAGCACTCAAACACACTTCTGTCATTGCTCTGGGCTGCCCAGGGAATGTAATGCCAAAGGAAAAATATCAGGGTGGCAGAATGATCCTTCAACCCATCACAGACCCCACACTACTGACTAGGCAGAGCTTCATCTTCTGGGTGTGGACATTGGGGGGAGGATGGCTGTCTCCTCCCTGACCAGACCGAGGGGGGGGGGGCGCCAGTCTGTGGGACACATTGGAGCCAGGTGGGTGATAGGGCTGGACAGAAAGGAGGGTTAAAAATCTATATGGGGGAAAAAAGTGATCAAGAATATAATTTGTTTATATGATAAATATTTTATCAGGTGAGCAGGCAGAGTCCTGGAGTAGCTTGTTTTCATTTACAAGTGGGGGGGGTGTTACACAAGCGAAGCAAGTAGAGCAAGTGACAAAAAAATACATGGAATGCACGATGTACAGGGGGAGATATATACAACCATGCAGATATCAATAACTTCAGTGAAGTTATGCAGAGGTGACAATTTACAGGGACCTAGAGAAGCAGGGAGAGCAAATACAGTGCACATCATTATTATTAATTTTTTTAACTCTATTTTTACTCCAGCCAACCGAGGCATCTCTCGGAGGTACCTACATGACACTAGCCCTTCTACTCCCCACCGTGGCAGGCTTACCTCCGGATCTCCATTCACCCGAGGACCTTCCCAGCACCCCAGATCTCACCCTGAGGCAGGGCCCACCGTCCCATGGCGGCGTCTATCTGAAATTAGAGGGTCCAATCCTCTGCTGAAGTCTGCCTGGATCTCCAGAAAAAGAAGTCTGTTACTTGCAGTGCTACAGGATCAGCCCTATAAAGGGCAGTGTAAAAGGTCACAAATTCTGCATTTATATCTCCGGGAGAGACACTACAGTATATCTGCTGTGCAATCTTTTTAATGGATATAGGCAATATGGCAATCTGTCTCCTGTGCCCAGACTTTTCTGCCCCCAAAAATCCTATATTGAAAATCTGGTTAAAAAATTCTCCAAAATGTTTTATGAGCGTGCATTGGGCAGTTCCTACGCACGCTCGTAACTTGGAGAAATTTTTATATTTTCACTTCAGAATTTCAACATTGCCATTTTACCACACCTTCTTTTGAACATTACAGCTGTCATTTTTCACATCTCACCCAAAATGTGTTTGCACACATGTAGCGCACAATGGCACAGTCAGTGTGTGAAATCAATGTTTGGGAAAGATTAAGAAAATCACAGTGACACTATTCATTAGCAGAGATCTTAAAATGGCTATGTTGAAAATTTGGTGACAAAAGTCCGTAAAATGACTGTTATGAGCGTGCATTGTGCAGTTTCCATGCGCCCTCGTAAGTTCACTAATTTGTAATATTTTCTGTCCAGATTTTCAACATTGGTATTTTTCCACACCTCCTTATGAACAGTACAGCTGTCATTTTTCACACCCTGGCTAAAATGTGTTTTTGCACTTCCAGCGCAGAATATTGTGGTCGCTGTGGGAAATCCATGTTCAGGACAGATTAAGAAAATCACAGTGACACTGTTCATGAGCGGTGGTCCCAAAATGCCTATGTTAAAAATCTGCTGTAAAAAATGACCAAACTAATTACATTACGGGTGTGTATTGCGCAGTTTCTATGCACGCTCGTGACTTCACTAATTTTTTTATATTTTCACTCCAGATTTTCAACATTGCCATTTTTTACATCTCATCAACAGTACAGCTGTCATTTTTCACATCCTGTTCGAAATGTCTTTTCACACCTGTGGCGCCAAATGGCGTAGTCGCTGTGCAAAATCACCTTTCGGCTAATAAACTGATAGTAACACTGTCCATGTGGTGGGGTCACAAAAAGTCCATGTTGAAAACTTGGAGTAAAAATACCAAGAAAAGCCCAGGGCGTTAGGGTTTTCGGCCATAATGCCCTACCCTGTAGAGACTGACAGGCATCAAGGATGTGACTTGGGACTGTAGACAGTAATGCTCATGCCATTCCACCCCCACACCCACCCTGCAGCCAGTGACAGGCATCAAGGTGCACTTTGGACCCTTTGGCCCCAGAGTTCACCCCATTCTCCTATACTGCACCCATTTCAGTGTATTTCCTTATGGAATGAGATGAACGTAAAGCCCAGACACCTCAATGCACACCTCGACGCTTATCAGTGTCTGCAGGGTAGGGTGAGGTGAAATGTCTTGACCATCATGGGCAAAGACCCAAAGGCACACCCCAATGCTTGTCCACCTCTGCAGGGTGGGGGTGGAGTTGGCATCAGTTCAGTACTTCACTGCCATTCCTATACTGCATCTGTCTTACTTCTGCATCTCTTCTGCTAATGCCAGCAAGCAAACATTCGGCATTGACAAATGCTTGTTTGAGTAAGGCAAAGGAGGGGGTATTTGAACCTCCCCTAAAAGGAGGGCAAGTTCAGGAAGTTTTGCATGGTACTGCTGACACTCTGAGCCCCCTGCTGCAAACAGGGTATTGGCTTTGCTCTCTGGATGTGATAGACTCATACCTCCATATCAAGATCAGAAAAGCTCACAGGCAGTTCCTCCACTTTATGCAGGAGGGGGGAGCACTAACAGTTCAGAGTATTGCCCTTTGGTTTATCTTTTGAACCACAGGTCTTTACAAAATGCTTGGCATTAGTGGCACCAGCCCTTCGCAGGAAAGGCCTGTATGTTTTCCTTTATCTGAATGACTGGCTGCTAAAGGCCAGCTCCAGGGAAGCTCTACTACATACCCTGTCTTGGTCAAGGCAGTTGTTTCATGAGTTGGGGAGTCACAGTGAATGTGCCAAAGTGTGTAACTCCCTGCCAAAGACTGCAGTACATAGGGGGCAGTTTTGGACACAGAGAAAGGGGTGTGCTTTCCTACCACAAGACAGGGTAGAAAATCTAATTGCACAAGCACAGCTGGTATACAGAAGTCACTGTGTCTCAGCAAGGACAATGTTACGTTTTCTGGGTCTCATGGTTGCAGCCATTGTGATTGTGCCTCTGGCCTGTGTACATGTGGGAATCCCTCAGTGGACACTCAGGGTCCAGTGGGATTAGCTGACAGAGGAGCTGGACCAAATAGCTCTTGTCATCTCTCTGCTATGGTGAATGGATCGCAAAAAACTATTAAAGGGTGTTCCATTCTATGTACCACCTCCTGTACAGATCATAGAAACAGAGAAACATAGAATGTGATGGCAGATGAGGACAACTTGGCCATCCCAGTCTGCCCATTTCCTTACCTAATAGATCAGTTGCAGATCCTAGTTAACCAACGGCCTACTCCCTCCTACCCCCACCCCCTAGAATGGCCTTATGTCTGTCCCATGCATTCTTGAATTCTCCCACTGTTTTTGACTCCATAACCTCCTTAGGAAGGCCGTTCCATGCATCCACTACCCTCTGCATGAAAGAATACTTCCTCACATTACCTCTGATCCATCTTCCTATCTTCAGATTGTGCCCCCTTGTTCTTGCACATCTCTTTTTCTGAAAGGTGCTACCCTCTTGGACTTTGTTGATTCCCTTGAGGTACTTGAAAGTTTCTATCATGTTTCCCAGTCCCTCCTTTCCTCGAGGTTATACATATTAAGCTCCTTAAGTATCTCTTCATATGTCTTCTGGTGCAAACCCTGCACCATATTAGTTGCCCTCCTCTGGACTGCCTCCATTCTATGTTTCTGCAGAGATTGGGTCTCCAGAACTGCATGCAGTACTCCAGATGGGGTCTCGCCAGCTGTCTGTACAGAGGGATAACAACTTCCTGTTTTCTACTGGTGATGCCTCTCCCTATGCATTCAGTATCCCCCAGCCCCCGGTCCCTCTCCATTTTTGTTGTTAGTATCTCACCTCCTATTGTGTACTCTTCCCCTGGGTTTTTGTTTCCCAGGTGCATTACTTTTCACCTCTTAACATTGAATCTAAGCTGCCATACATTTGACCATTCCTCCAACCTTGCCAAGTCCCTTTTCATCCTTTACACCCCACCTTGTGTATCAAACCTATTGCAGATCTTTGTTTCATCTACAAAGAGACATACCTTTACTTCCAGTCCCTCTGCAATGTCACATATAAAGACAATAAAGAGGACCGGTCCTAGAACTGAACCCTGTGGTACCCCACTAGTAACCCCCCTATCTTCAGAGTGGACTCTGTTTACTGTTACCCTCTGTGTCCTGTTCTCCAGCCAATTTTTTACCCAGGCTGCCATCTTGGGATCCACTCCAAGGCTGGCTAACTTGTATATTAATCTTTTGTGTGGGACTGTGTCAAATGCCTTGCTGAAGTCTAGGTAGGCCATGTCCACAGCCCCTCCCTGATCTAATACTTTGGTCATCCAGTCAAAGAAATCTATTAGATTTGTCTGACATGACCTTCCAGCTGTGAATCTATGCTGCCTTGGGTCCTGTGCCCCTCTGGCCTCTAGGTAATCAACAGTTCTTTCCTTCAGAAGTGATGCCATCATTTTCCCCATCACTGAGGTCAAACTAACATGTCTGTAGTTTCCTGCCTCTGTCCTGCTCCCACTTTTGTGAAGTGGAATAACATCTGCCCTCCTCCATTCCTCAGGTACCATCCCATCCCCCCATGATTTGTTAGAGGGTAGTCAGTGGTGTCACTAGTTCTACCCTTAGTTCTTTTAGAATTCTGGGATGAATCCCATCAGGCCCCATTGCTTTGTCCACCTTCAGTTTTAAGAGTTCTTTCAGAACTCTTTCTTCTGTGAATGGGCTGGTATCAGCCCCCTTCCCCTATCCATCTATTGTTTGGTTTAGGTACCTCCCCTTCTTTATTTGTGAATACTGAGCAAAAATATTTGTTTAGTATCTCTGCCTTTTCATAGTCACCCTCTGCCCACCCCTTCCCTTTATTAAGCCTCACTATCCCTCCCTTTGTCTTCCTTCACTCCCTGATGTACCTGTAAAAGGTTTTATCCCCAACTGTATTGGCCATCTTTTCCTTGGTTTGGGCCTTTTCTGTTCTAACTGCCTTCCCTGCTTCCTTCTGCTTTAACTGACATAGTTCTTTATCCTGCTCCTTCTGTGATTCCTTATACTTTCTGAATGCTAAATTTTTTTTTCTCCCTAACCTTCCCTGCCACCTCCTTTGAGAATCATAGAGTTTTTTTACACCGTTTTGTTTTATTTGCTTCATACAAAGGCTTGTTGCCTTAGTGATGGCAGTTTTGATTATTCCGCATTGTTCTTCCACTCCTCCTTCCTGCCCATTTGCTAGTGCATTCCTTAGGCACTCACCCATTTTGGCAAAGTCAGCCCTCCTAAAGTCCAGGACCTTTACCTTTGTATGGCTTGACTCTACTGCTGTATTTATCATGAACCGTACTGTTCGATGGTCGCTAGTTCCCAGATGGCTACCCAATTCTACATCTGTGATCCTCTCTCCATCTCCATTTGAGAGTACCAGGTCTGAGATTTCTGCCTCCTGTGTGGGTTCCAGTACTAGTTTTCTAAGGCATGCCCCCTGCAGGACATCTAGAATGACCCCGCTCTTGGATGTGGGTGCAGCAAATGCCCATCCAGATCCTCATCATGGATGCCTCAGGCTTCAGCTGGGGTGCCCGTCTTAGCCCTTACCAGTTCCAGGGAACATGGTCTAAGGTGGTGGCCAAGGTATGCATACTTGTCCTGGAGATGAGTGCTGTCCTGTACTGTATTCAAGCATTTCAAATGCGTCTGACTTCAGGTCCTCTTTTAATATACATGGACAATGGCTGTGTGATACATCAACAAACAAGGGGGCAGTCATTCCTATCCCCTATGCAGAAAACAATGATTGTGGTACTGAGCTCTGTCCCAGAGCCATGCATCTCGCAGGTTTCCAAATGTCTTGGTAGACAGGCTAAGCAGGTCAGAATGCAAGATGCACAAATGGGAACTGTTGACATCCATGGTAGATGACCTCTTCACAAGATGGGGTCATCAAGAATTGGATCTTTTTGCATCCCCACACAGCACAAAACTGCAGCATTTGTGCTCTCTCCAGGGTGTGGAATTTTCCAACAAGATTTGTTGTTCCTCTCTTGGAAAGGGAAATTCCTGTATGCATTCCCCAAGTTCTGTAATACAGAGGATGATACTCGAACTGAGGATTGAGGGTGCCACTCTCATCCTCACTGCTCCATTATGGCCTTGCCAGATATGGTGTCCACTGCTGCAACAGATGGCAGTGGGATCCTCCTGTACCCCTACCTCTGAGTTAGGGTTCGTTGCCACAGGACAACGTTCCTGGTTCATCCGGACCTGATGTCCCTGCATCTGCATACATGGATTCTGAGGGCATAGCCATTGCACATTTTGGGGTATCCCCTAAGGTTGCTGATGTGTTAACTGTGGCTACAAAGCCTTCTACCAGACATACATGCTTGAAATGGAAGCGGCTCACTTTGTGGGCTGCTTCCAGGAATTTGGGCCCATTTACATGCCTTGTAAATGCTGTGCTGAAATACGTGCTGTCACTGTCAGACTGTGGTCTAGAGTGTTCCTCACTCAAGGTGCATTTGTCCACATGTCAGCTTTCCCATGCACCTTCTGATGGTCGTATGTTTGCCCAATTAGAGGTGTCCTGTACTTTTCTGAGTAGTAGTCTTCATATAAATCCTCCTATATGCAATGCAGTCCCACTTGGGGACCTGAATTTTGTGCTTGAGAAACTGACATTGGCTTCTTTTGAGCCTGCCATGAGTTGTGGCTTACATTGCCTGTTATGGAATATGTTATTTTTAGTTGCTGTCACTTCTGCTCGAATGATTTCAAAGCTGCATGCTCTCTTGTGTGTGTCTCCTTATTTGATTTTTTTTATGGAAACAGGGTTTCTTTGCATACAAATCCTACGTTTTTACCAAAGGTGGTATCCGAGTGTATAATGACTCAATCGGTGCACCTTCCTGTTTACTACCCTGCACATGCCAATAAGGGTGAGGCTGTGCTCCACACTTGGGATACATGGAATACTGAGATACTACGTGAATCACAGTTAGGATTGCAGAAAGTCCTCTCAGCATTTTGTTTTGTTGGTACAGTATGTAATTGTTCTTTCCTGTGCATCTTTGTTTAGAAGCCTTCTGTCTCACCATGTTGAATGATAGGACAGTGACAGAGCACAAGCTCAGTACTTGGGATGGGGCCTGGGTTTAATTTCCAGTTGTGAATATTTGTTCTTTCTCACTACAGTTTATTTTGTTAGCATGCTTCTCTATCTAGAAACCTAGAAATCTTCTATTTCACCATGTGAAATGCTAGCTCAGTGGCAGAGCATTAGGACAGAAGTTAGGAGGGGTTCTGAGTTTGATTCCCAGTGGCAAACAATTTTTTCTTTCTCACCACAGTTTGTTGTTAGCATGTATGTATTGTGTGAGAAAAATTGTTAGATGCAATCGCTGATATCAGTGAAAGAGTTTTCAGGGCTTGGAGTAGGTTTTCAGACCATGGAACTGTTAGTGACCCAGGAACGAAGAAAACAGAAAATGCAACCCACTGTCATGAGTAATCAATTACAGGAGGGAATAATGGAGGCCTATCAATTGTGGTTCATGGTATTTTTTTTTTAATTCAAAAGAGCATGCTGACTCCAGAGGCCCTAGTGTAGGAACTAAAGTTTAAAATACATAATTTGTATACTGTATGAGGTATGTTTGTTTATAGAAACATAGAAGTTGACAGCAGATAAGGACCGCAAGGCCCATCCAATCTGTCCATTTCCTTTTCTGCCTTATGAATCTGCCATTGGCCTTTGCTCTGTCAATGACCTATCTATTCATACTCATCTGCATTGCTTCCTTGTGCCTATCTCATGCCTGTTTGAAGACCTGCACTGTATTCATATCCATCACTTCCTGATGTAGGCCATTCCATGCCTCCACCACCCTTTCTGTGAAAAATAACTTCCTCACATTACCCCTTAATCGGCCTCCCTCTAATCTCATGCTGTGTCCTCTTGTCCTGCTATTTCTCTTGTATTGAAACATGTTAGACTCTTTCACCTTGTTAATGCCCTTAAGGTGTTTGAATGTTTCAATCATATCACCTCTCTCCCTCCTTTGCTCTAGGGTATACATATTGAGCTCCGTTAATCTGTCCTCATATGTTTTCTGATGCAGTCCGTGCACCATTTTGGTTGTCCTTCTCTGGTCTGCCTCAATTTGATTAATGTCCTTGTGAAGGTGTGGCCTCCAGTACTGCAAGCAGTGCTCCAGATGGGGCCCAACAAGTGTCTTGTAAAGAGGGATTATTACCTACCTCTTTCGACTTGTGATACTCCTACTAATGCACCCTAACATCCCCCTAGCCTTACCTACTGCTTTCTTCCCTTGTGACTGCCAGCAACTCCCCTCCCAGCCTATAGGTGGCTTCAGGGTTTCTCTTCCCTATGTGCATGATCTTGCACTTCTTTGTGATAAACCCCAGTTGCCACTCTTCCAACCATTTTGACAGTTTATCCAGATCTCTTCTCATTCTGCCCACCCCATCTGGATTATTTACTCTGTTGCAGATCTTGACGTCATCTGCAAACAAACCTTTCCCTCCAGTCCATCTGCAATGTCACTGATGAAGATATTGAAGAGGACTGGCCCCAGGACTGATCCCTGAGATACCCCACTTGTGACTTGCATCTCTTCTGACTGTATACCGTTTACCACCACTCTCTGTTTTTTGCCTGTCAACCAGTTTGCCACTCAGTTGACCAACTTCTGACCCACCCCGAGCCTACCCAGCTTATTAATCAATCTTCTATGTGGAACAGTCTCAAAAGCTTTGCTGAAGTCAAGGTAGTCGACATCAACTGCTCCCCCTTCGTCCACCACTTTGGTTACCCAGTCAAAGAAATCTATGAGATTAGTTTGACAGGACCTTCCTATTTTCCTGTGAAATATGTGTCTATATTGTTCAGCATATACTGTAAATGTTTCTTTTGCTATAAAAATGACACATTCATACCCTGGCATTGCTCAGTGCCATTGGTACTTTGATTTTTCATGTTTGGCAAACTGTGACACTACTCTGTTGCAGACTCCTTAATGCTGCAAGCAACAAATTGTTTTATTCTGGCTGTAATAATTTTAAATGAGCGGCTGTCTCTGCAATGCTAGGTGTTATTAGCCTTCTTAAAATAGCATAGCATCAGTGTTTGGGTGGCCTGGTGCTATACTGATTACGTAGTAAGCAGGAGATTAATGTGTGAAAGCTCAGACAGTGACCTGTTCCTCCTTGGACTGAGATTGTACAGTCACGTAAGAACTTACCGTAACAGTAGAGCTGCAGGGGAATCTCCTGAAGCAGCCCACACCTTATGGAGCTATAGTTACCATGCACTAGGACCACATGGACATTTTTCTAGCTAGCAGTCTACCAGGGGGACAGCAACTCTGACATCCTACGCTGACTTCGCCCTATCCTATAAGGGCAGGCGGCCCCCATGCCCTCCTCAGTTCTCCCACGAGAGACCATAAGCCACTTAGTTCCAGCAGAGGGAACTGAGGAGGAACTGAAGGTTCCCACCAAAAAGAAAATAATGGAGAGAAAGGTACAGACACAGAAAGCCCTCCTAGGTTCAGGGTAAGGAGGGAGGGATGGCATGGCCTGCTGCAAGAGAAAGCCTCGCAGATCTACTCTTATGGTACGTTCTTATGTAACTGTACTATCTGACTTCAGGGGTATCTCTCGCAGTGGATCACACCTATGGAATGAGTCTCAAGCAGTTTCATCTGTAGACAGCACAGGCTGGGTGGTGGAAACCTCGAGCCTAAGAAAGGACCTGGAGGACACCCAGACCAAAGTTGGCACTTTGCCTAGGGGCATTGTCCAGACCATAGTGCATGGTAAAGGTGTGAGTGGTACTCTAAGTAGCAGCAACAGCAGCACAGATCAATACAGCTGATACATTCCTGAAACAGGCAACAGAAGCGACCATGCCTCGGGTGGAATGACATGAACAATGCCAGAAAGATCTTTTCCAGAATTCCTGTAGTAATAAGTAATGCAACTGGCCAACCATTTGGACAAGCACTATTTTGAAACAGGGATGTTCACTTTCCCAAGGGCAAAAGAAACAAACAACTGAGAGTACTTCCTACAGTCCTCCGTGTGATGTGTGTAGTAATGCAGAATTCTGTGCATATCTAAAGTATTGAGCAATGCTTCCCCTGAATTGCCATGCTCTGGGTAATGAACAGGAAGATGGATGGATTGATTTAAAGTAAACTCAGACACCACCTTAGGAAGAAACTTAGGGTTAGCATGCAGAGACACCCTGTCTTTGTGAAAAACTAAATAAATCTGCTCACACATGAGTGCCTGTAGCTCTAAAATTCTTTATGACAAAGTAATAGCAACTAAAAATAACATTTTCCTTGACAGAAAGCATAGCTCACATGTTGCGTCTGGCTCAAAAGGAGTCAAAGTAACTTTTTCCAACACAGAATTGAAGTCCTAAGGTGGGACTTGATTGCAGATAGAAGGCTACAGGTGAAGGATGCCTCTCAGAAATGTGTGGGACACCTCCAATTGTGCCACCTTACAGCCATCAATTGGCACAGGGAAGGCAGAGATGGCAGACATGTGCACCTTAAGAGAGGAGTACTTCAGACTGGAGTCTAAAAGGGACAGCAAGTACTCCACAATCTGTTTCACTGAACAAGTGAAGGGACCCGGCTGATGTGAAGCAACCCACAGCGCAAAATGTTTCCACTTAATAGAACAAGTGGCTCTAGTAGACGGGTTCCTAGCTGCCACCAGAACATCAGCTACCTTGGATGACACCCCAAACTGAGCCATGGCTCTGTCCTCAGGAGCCAGGTGTGAAGATGCAGGGATTTGATGTCCAAGGACCAGAACACCCAATTCCCGGGGAGCAAGCCTGTGCACAGAAGTAGTAGTACTGGAGGTTTCACTGTCAGCTGTTGCAGTAAAGAGAACCAGATCTGCTACCGTCCACCCTGGGCACTCCGTTCTGCCAGGGGAGGCCTCCTAGGAGTTCCCGGAGTGAGGTTGTGGCATTCTGGGGATAGGGCATTTTCAGTGGATGCACCCACTCTGTGGAACTCCTTTCCTGGTTATTTAAGGGAGGACCCCTCAGTAGAAGCCTTTAAGAAGGTACTAAAAACTTATCTGTTCAAGTAGGCTTTTAATGATTGATTTTGGTTTTAATGGGATCGATAGAATTTTAAGTTTGTGTTGAGCTGCTGTTTATATGTATTTTGTTATTGAACTGTTTTGTATAGCACCCAGAGTCTATGGAAATGGGCGCTTTATAAATAAAATATCTATCTATCTGACGAGGCCAGAAAGGGTGACGAGAATCATCATGGCCCCTTCCATCTGGAGCTTGATCAGAACCCTCTGAATCACGGGGAAGGGAGGAAATGCGTACAGAAACCTCCCTTTCCAAGAGAGGGGCAATGTGCCTAGTCAGAGAACTCCAGGCTCTGAATCAAGCGAGCATAAATGCAGTAGTTTTGTGTTGAATGGGGACATAAACTGGTCCAACTATGGACAACCCCACCTGTCGAACAGCTCTTACAGGTGTATGATACATGGAATGGACTGAATGTAGGATACAGCCCAAGGCTTGCAGTTGAGATGGTATGTCCTACACATCTGCGCCAAACAACTTGTAGCCTCTAAAAGGGTCATTCAGGATTGACAATTGAACATCCTGAGCAAACCAACACCCTCAACCAAGAGAGTCTGTGAAGGCATATGCCCACTGTGGCAGCCCTTTCCGAGACATCTACAGTGTTGTAGGCAGCCCCAAGGAGGTGAGTGTCTATCAGATGTGGCTTTAAGAGATTACAGCAACTGCTGTTTTAAGGGGTCCTCTGGGAGGGCCCGGGAAGACTCAAGGGCTTGGTCCTAGAGCTGGAGTTGGTACTGCACCATATGGGCAATGTAATTTAACACTCTGATGGTCAGTGTGGCAGAGGCGGAGGTTCTCTTCCCAGTGGGATCCAGACTCCATGTTTCCTTATGTGGGGGTAAGGAATCAAGTTGTTTGGGCCTCTTGGTGTGCTTGTGGACAGTGTTGATGACCACCAAATCCACTTGAGTCTGATCAGCAAAGAAAGGCTTTCTTGCTGGGGCCTGGTTTAATTTGTTTGCCTCATAAGCATGGTGGGTATCAAATTGGGTTGATGCCAGGTGGCCATGTTGGCATCTTCATTTGGCTCAATTAAGGGTGGGATGACCAGAGGAGGGGCATCTGGAAGCCTTAAATAAGTGGCCAGTTGACATAGAGCGGCATCTTGCCCCTTGGTGTCGAAGCCCATGGCCAGTTGTAACTGTCTCATAACTGAGACAAAAGAGGGGTCATCGGGGGGGGCCACTGGATATACATTAGGGTCTCCTCGCTGTCAGCTGAGACTGTGGCACAGGAGTTGTAAGGAATAGCTCCTCCATTGTCGCCATCATTGGGAAGAATGAGGTCTGGACAGCACCCACCCTTCTCCCCCCCCCCATGTCCTGAGGGGGAGGGAGGGCCCAGGATTCTGGGGCCATGGGCCGTGACCCTGCTAGAGAAGCAGGGGCAGCATTGTGAGTATGGGCTTTGGGGAGGAGCAAGCTTAGCCTGCATGAAATCCCATAAGGTGGTAAGCATAGAATGAAAGTCAACCACTATTGGTTTCGGCATCGGCTGAGGAAGCTCTGGGGTCAGCGCTGGAGTCCACATCAGGGAGGGCAGTCACACAGGCTGGGGCCTATGGGTCAGCTCCTCAATGTGGGTCAGCATCGGTGATGGTAACAGCGACTGGGGCTCAGGCCAGGGTGACTCCGGAGAAAGAGACTCCGGGCCCGAGACAATGACTGTTGAAACATCCGAGGTCGGCAGCAGGGATATTGGCTGTGAACTGGCAACTGCCATTGCTGAGCCTGTCTATGATGAGCCAGCAGAGCCACCTGACTGAGTGCCCATGAAAGATGAGGGCCTGAACAGCAGGGGCTGTGAAGTCAGAGTGCCAGAGCCCCAGAACTAAGCCCTGCCACCAAAACATTGGGGGGGGTGGGGAGCTGCCAATGGTATCCCTGCAGGGGAAAGAGCATGCGAGGCAGAAGGGGCCACCCCTGATGATGAGGGCAGCCCTGCCATGGTCAGTGCACAAAGCAGCAACCAGGATAGAGACAAGGAGGACCAGGTTCTGTCCTTGGGATGGTCTTTGTCTCGATGTTTGTGCTTCCCCGTAGTTTCGTCCTGGGCCTTAGAAGGCTGCGAGCCTAAGCTGGCCTGGTGGCGCTGGAGGTTGAGGTGCTGGATGCTACACATCATGCCATGCCAGCGACCCGGATTCAAGAACAAGCTTCAGCCATTGGGGTTTGGCAGGGGAGAGAGAGGATCGAGCATCCAGAGGACTGCTCTTCTCTCTCAGGGAGGGAGGGACTGCTGTCTTGCCTGTCAGCCACCCTCTGGTGGTGGCTGGGGGTGGCGCAGGCTGGGAGAGACAGCAACTGGTAATCATGGCATGTGCTGCATGCCCCCACATGCACATGGTCATGCAAGATGGAGGGGGGCCACCAGAAAACAAAAAACGGCGGCTGGGGGCCTCATGAAGCCTTGCCCATGTCCCACTGGTCTGCTGCCATTGCCTCCGCAGATATGGATTGTGCTCTAGGGAGGGGGAAGCTCCCTTCCCAGCCCTGCCACTGGGGGCAAGCCATAGGAGGTCTCTGGGTTGGTTGGCGGTGGTTGGACTCTTGGGTGGCTCGGGGTAGAGTTCCCATCCCCAGTGTGTGTGAGAGCAAAAAATGTAAATTAAAAAAAAAAAAAAAGACTACGAGCCTGTGGACTTAAAGGGGGAGGTGGAGGAACTTCAAACCTGAAGCTCCATCTCCATCTGGATGACATTCTGCTTCAGCAGAAATGTTTCAAGGGTCTGCTCTCATTGCTTCCTGGTGACCTGGTTGATGCAGCAGCAGATCACGCAAGCCTGGATGTCGTGTTCTGGGATTAGGCAGCAGATGCAGGCCTTATGGTCGTTGTCCTCTGGGATCTTTTGCCTACAGGCACACTTTTTGAAGAGGTTCCTGGAGGCAGTTTTTGCCATAAATGGAGAGGGAACAATCACTATCACTAAAATGATTCACAGTAGGGAGTGAAAAACCAAAAAGTAAAGATTTGACAAAGAGATCTGGTGAAATGGCGGCTGAGTGAAGCTGGCAGATCTCAGTGAAGTCTGACGTGTGATGGTCGATAGCGAGAAAAGAACTGAGGAGAGCATGAGGGCTGCCCAGTTTTACAGACTAGGCCAAGGTCAACATATGACATCAGAGTAGGCAGCCCCCTAGTAGACTGTTAGCTAGAAAAGTTTCCATGTGGTCCTAGTGCCTGGCCACTATAGTACCATAGATGTGGCCTGCTGCAAGAGATGCCCCCCAAAGTCAGATCTAGGACTTGTGCAAAGATTACAGAGCTGTCCTGAGGCTGAGGTTGCAGCTACATCATTTTGGTATAAGGTTACCCACTGCTAGTACAGCACAGCCAGCTGTCAATTAAAAAAAAAAAAAGTTTTAGCAAGCAGATTCATCTCAATAAAAGGTGTCATTGATTTATGTTGTTTTTACAAAGGACTCCAGGGTATGGTAGTGGCACACTGTCTTTTTTAGATTTCATTGGAGCAAATTTTGTTCATCTGAGAAACCCAAGTTTGGAGCTGGGAGTTTAGAATTGAGTACATCCCTATGCCTGCATCACTTTTGTGACAAAGGTATATGAGCAGGTGGATGTTCAGCACTGACATATGCTGTATAGCTAGCAGATCAAAGGAAAATCTGATATAACAAGGGAGAATACCCATCAAGCATGTTCACTGCTTACCAGAGGTCATAATCGGTGAAGCCCATGCTACCCATGGAAGCATCAAAACTACACTTAAACTGTGGAGGTTGTTGCTCCCTTCTAAACTGGATGGAAGCTTAATCCACATTGAAACCACTATCTGGCTAAACCAGTGTCTCCTCGCGGTTTTATAAAATTCCCATTTCAACTGGAAACTATGAGCACTTGATGGAAAAGGGTTACCCTTAAAATTGAGACCCACACATTGTCTAAGGTCTTCATCCCATAGTGGACTGTATACCATAATCAGGTCCCCACACATTCTCCTGTATTCTAGTTTAAAGAGGTTTAATTCAGATGGCCTCTTATCATAGAAGTCTTGGAATCCTTTGATAAGGCCTTGTGTATCTTTGCTGGACAGATGAGTCTATCACTGTTTATAATCTTATTGGGCATGCAAAATTGGGCACAGTACTCTGTGTACAGCCTCATCAAAGACCTGTACAAAAGCAAAGTTATTTTTCTGTCACTGCTGACAATGTTACTCTGAATGCAATTTCAGTCCATCTCTGTTGCTGATGCAGAACATGAGGACTTAAACTGAAAATCCTCATTTTATTCCACTTTTTTTTTTTTCACCGTTCTGTTTCTCCCCTGGCAGACTGGGGAATCTCTCAAGTGGACTTGTTTGGCTGCACCTCCCAACCGCTCACCTGAACTACTCCTCTGACTGAAGCTTCAGTATCCGGATCCCCTCCTCTCCTGCCAGGCCCTACAGGAGAAGGCCGAGGATCCCCAGGGGTAAGGTCAGGTTCTTGGCCGGCATTGGGGTTCCTTCCCAGGAGAACTGCCATCATCTCACCCAGCTGCCAGGGTTGGTTTTTTTTTTTACTTGTTTTTCCTCCTTATAGTGTGTGGCGTGCAATGATGCCTGCACATTGCTGCCCTGCTGGCGTATGCCGCATTCCACCCCATTACATCGGCTGGTGTACCTGCAGTGTCCCCAATCTCCATTGGGGGCCGCCAGGATACCAAGCATCCCTGGATCCCTCCCAGGGAGAGGAGAGCTGTCCTCTGGATGCTCAGTTCTCTCCCTCCCCAGCTGACTCCTGGCTCCCTGAGTCCATCACCAAACCCAGGTCACCGGCATGGCGCGAGCTGTGGCATCCAGTGCCTTAACCCTCAGCACCACTGAGCTGACTTTATTCCACTTCTTACTAAAGCATATGGCTGCTTCTGCATTCCTGCCCTCAAAATGTGGTGCAGCCTACAGTCAGGCAGCTGGTACACTTCAGCCATTGGGCATATAACCCTGGGGTTGTAGCTGGTCTTTGGGGTCACTGTAAAGAGCAGAAAATATGCTACACACAAGACACTCTGCAGTAAAGGAACAAAATTATTTTAGTGCATATTAAAGTGCATATACAAAAAAAAGTTAAGTGAGGCAATAAAACTTACATTGTATAGATGTATCAGTGGGAAAGCTGATACCTGCCAGAATACAACACCTATTGGAATCCTTCCAATGCATGGGATTCTAGGATACCATCCATCGGGATATAGTAATGCAACCCACTGCCACAGTAAGCAGTACAAACTAAATGCCCTCCAAGCAATATACAGTCTACAGTAATATTGCAAAGAACACAAGGTATACAATGACTAAAGCGAATGGATTTATTGAGGGAAAACGGAAGCAAGGGCTCTGGGGAGAAGGGGTTAGACCACTCAGAATAAACAGCCAGATGTGTGGTAAGTGATGGTGCAAATAAGCAGTAGCACACAACGTTTGCAGTAAGCTGCATTGCTGCGTGCCCTTTGTGTATTGTGAGGTACAAGGCTGTAGGTAGAGTGCCTTTAACCACCTGGAAAGTGTGTTAATTATATCTTAATGCCCACCATGGAGTATGATGTTGCATTTTTAAAATGGAACTTTAAAACAAACATGTAAAAAGAAAACAAAACTTGTGACCATGCATTAAGCAATGACACATGGTCATGACCTTGCCCAATCATAGCTTTTTATTTTCTCAACCCATTTTATAAACCTAATTATACAATGGTGTGTGAAAATCCTGTAACCTTATTGGTCAAAGCACATCACATGACCATGGGTAAATCCTGTATAACCCACAGCTGAGAAATGGCATTTATAAAAAAACAAACACATTTTAAATTTATTTTACAAATGGGTCCATTATATAATCACAATAAGGCACTCAAGGGTGTGAGTTATTGGGTGATTTACCCACTTCTTGTGTGGTTAATTCACTCGGCTGCGCCTTGTGACACACCACACAAGGCGTGGGTAAATCCCCAATAACCCACACCCTGTTGTGCCTTATTGCTTAAACTACCTCCCAATAAATCAACAGACCAATCTTCCCTTCCACTGGTATATCAGATATTTATTACCCCAGTCCATGGGAGCTTCCTTAATAAGTCTCTTCTGTTATAGACAGCTACAGTGAGAAGTTCTGGTGCTGGCCAGATATTCTGGAGACTTAAGCTATTGTGCAGCTGCAGTCCAGTTCAAAACCAAGAGCAGATACAGTGACAGGGGTCCCAACATCTCAGTGAGAAAGTTGGGCTGGTCTTCACCTGGGCTGCAGACACAGTTCAATCCTGCCCAGGGCATTCAAGCCTAGCACGTACTGTAACTATTCTACACTCACTGGTATAGAGCAGAAGCCTATTGTTACTCAAGCTTGTGAAGAAACAGTCTGACAAGGACTCCACAGCTCTGGTAGCTGGGATCTCTTCTGCAGTTAGATTGGTGTGAATTCTGGAACCAGTGTGGTGGACTGTGACAGGGTAGTGAACCAGGTAGCTTCTGGGGAACACTCCAGACACCAGTGAAATCTGCTTTACTTTCATTAACATGCAGTTCAGTCTCTTACTGTTTCCACTTGCCTCTTACTCGAACAAAAAATCTCCTCCTGCTTGTTCCCCCTTCTTCCTTTATTGGGCTCAAGTGCTGCTTGTTAACACTCCCCACACCCTCCCTCTAAGAGATAACCAACAGGTTTGAACATCTAGTACAATGCGGTCTTAAAGAAACAACTTAAAAAAAAAAAAAAAAAAGTGGTTTGGTACAAATCCCACCACAGCCCTTGTCAAAACCTGTGTTGTAGGCTGTGAAGCAGTTTACGGGTGAAAGGAGCATGACGAACATGCAGTACATCACATACCTTCCCCCCCCCAGAGACATGCCTGTGGCATGCTGAGTACGGGCCATCAGAGATCCACCCTCCCGAGGGAAAAAATCTGCATTACCATGCTGGGTAGCTGCCTGGGGGCACACATCAAATGAGAAAGGCTGCTGGCAAATACCATCTGATGACATGGGCATTGGTATCCCACATCACATGCAATCATTTGGGGAGGCATGGTCAGTGACAAGAGTGACCTTATGTCCCAATGGGTAGTAGCATAGGGTGACCACCACCCAATTTTACTACCAGACACTTTCTTTTCCAGCATGGCATAGCATTGCTCCTGGGGAAACAGTTTTTGAAGAAGATACAGGATTGGGTGAATCCCATCATCAAAGTCTTGTGATAACACTGCCCCAGCCCCACCACAGAAGAGTCTATGTAAAAAAAAAATGAAGGGAACGGTAAAATCTGTTCTCCGCTTGACTGGCCCTTCACACAGCACATTTTTGATGGCCTGAAATGCTGTCTGACACTCACATGACCAGTGGACCTTATTTAGGGCCGTTTTCTTGGTCCAGCCAGTCAGTGGGTAGCAATTGTTGAAAATTCTGAAATGAAGCAGTGATAATGCTCTGCAAGTTCAAGAAAGAACCTAACCTGCTTCTTAGTAGTTGGGATGGGGCAGTTATTTAGTGTTTTTACTTTGCTGATATCTGGGCATGTGTGGCCATTCCTAAGCATATACCCCAAGTATTTTGTCCCCTACCACCCTAGAGTGCATTTCATGGCATTGGCCATGAGACCTGCCTCCCTGAGCAATTCAGGTACAGTACCATGGTCACATCCTGCAGGTGACTGTCCCAGTCAGGGCTAAATATGACAACATTGTCCAGGTACACTGCTGCATACAGCTTGTGGGGATGGAGGATGTGATCCATCATTCTCTGGAATGTGGCTGGGACTCCATGCAATCTGAAAGGAAGCATGGTAAATTGATACAGGCCAAATGGAGCTGCAAACGTCATTTTCTCATGGGACTTTGGAGTTAGTGTGACTTGCCAATACCCCTTGATCAGGTCCATGGTACTAATGTAATGAGCCTTCCCCAGTTGGTCCAAAAGATTGTCTACTGTTGGCGTAGGATATATGTCAAACCTCGATGCAGCATTAACTTTACAGAAGTCTATACAGAACCAGGTGGATTTTGGGACTAGCATATTAGGACTTGACCATTTTGTTCAGGATTCCTCAGTGGCTTCCAGCTCCATCATAGACTGGATTTCCTCCTGTACTATCTCTTGGATTCTCTCCAGTAGTCTGTACAGTTGTCGTACATCAGGACATCTGCATCTGTGTCTATGTGGTGCTGGATCAGATTGTTTCAGGAAGAATACATTCCCAAAATTCTCTAACAGCACCTGAGTTTCTTGCTTTTGGGTCTGGTAGAGCAGGTCATCCACTATGACAACTCTGTTCCTTTACAAGTTTAGGTCCTAAGTCCATGGTTCCATCATCAGTTTCCTTGTCCATCACTAAACTTGGGGGCCCTTTAGGATCTTCTAGGTAAATGAGCAATACCACCTGTTTTTCTAGGGTTTCAACAAATTGCATTGCTTTGTTGAACTCTTCAAGCTACCATTGACATGGAACCTTTGAAAATGAGCACTTGCCCTCAAAGTTGTAATTCTGAATGTATAAATCAATAATTTGTTTGCTTTTTTCTGTCTGGTTGTAGGACCTCAAAATCAACTCACCTCACTTTTCTGAAGACCTCATATTTGCCCTGCCATTTAGCTAGCAGCTTATGCTCAGAGCTAGGCAACAGAAGGAGCACTCTGTTGCCAAACTTGATCTCCCGTAGCCTGGCCTCTTCCTTACAGTGCCCTGTCTGGGTCTGCTGTGCTTTTATTACATTTTCTTTGACAAATCTGTCAACCATGTCCAGTCCTACTCTCATTCATAATATATATTGGAGCATGGTAGGCAGACTATGTGCCTGTTCTTCCCACATCTCTTATGAGATCCAACATCACTTGAGGTTGTCACCCATACAACAATTCAAAGTGCAAGAACCCAGTGGATGACTGTGGCACCTCCCAAATTTCAGACATTAGATCCCAGGTTTTTACCTCAGTTAACATGAATTTAGACAGCATTGCTTTTAATGATTTATTAAAGCATTCCACTTAGTCGTTGATCTGTGGGTGATGCATTGATGTCCTTATGGACTTAACCTTCAGTAAAGCACGTACGCACACACACCCCTCATAAGTTTTGACATAAAGTTGGTGCCTTGCTCAGTTAGGATCTCCTTTGGCGGCCCAACTTGGGGGTGGGGGAAACCTTTTATCAATTATTTTGCCACTGACCAGGCTGTAGTGGAATAGTCTCAGAGTAATGAGTGGTGTAATCCAATATAACCAATATATACGGAAACACAGATGTGTTTTTTGCCAAGTGTCCCACCATATCAACCCAATTCTTTGAAACAAGGTGTCTATTATAAGCAGAGCGATCAAGGAAAGCACAAAAGTCTGCTACTACTTTCGTATACCTGGCCAGAAGAACCAGGCAAGTATGCATACCTCAGTTTTCTCCCTGTCCAAATGACATGCAACAGGTATAGTATGAGACAGCCTGAATATACCTCTTCATGCAGACTTGGGAACTACTAATTGGTCATATAAAGTCCCAGTTTGTTTCTGTGGTTCTACCCAGTACAAAACATCATTTTCAGTTAAAATCTTGGAAAATACTGTGCGTTTTGCTCATCTACCACTTTACCATTTATCACATCTAAGTTATAGTAGACATTCCTGAGACCCTCATCAGCCCTTTGTTCAGAAATTGTTGGTTGGATTTTAAAAATGTCTGGTCTGACCTCCTGAAGAATTTGATAATTTCCATTAGATGTGGATGCTGTGTCCTCATACAAATCACCTTGGATGCCCTTGAACCCAGATTCTTGTGGTCCCCAACCACTACAACCTCAGGGGTCCCTTCCTTTTTTTTTCCTTTTCTGACCCCAGGACTTCTTAGGCTTCTCTTCTCCATTTTTGACTCTGGTACTTATTAGGCTTCCCTTCTGGGCCAAATTTTTAAATGTCAGTAAAGGGAAATATATATTCTAGTCCCTCTGTCTGTTTGGCCTTCTGTGGGCACAAACGTTCAGTACTCCTCTGTAGGAGGGTATGAAATCCTTCCTAGTCTTGGCCCAAGACTAATGACCAGGGTAGGGGTTTTAGAAATTCCCACCTTTACTATTCCTGCCAGGTTGTCTACTTTTAACCATACTGGGGCCGCTGAGTACAAGTATCCCCATGCATGCAGACACTATTTATGGGATCTTCCCACTGACCCAGGTTGAGTCCTACCACAGATTCTTTAACCGGTGTCTGCCCACAGCCCAAATACACAAGAGCTGTATCTGTTTTGTTCCCCACTTGCACGGGTATTGTATATGGGTTTTTGGACTTATATATACAGTATGAGTGATGGAATCACAGTCCATGCTGTTGTACAACTTACTGATATACCCCACTTTATCACAACAAACACAATGTTAATATCACATTTGTGACCTGTCTCCCCCCCCCCTCCCCAATTTGGGTTACCAGAGAGAGGATCTTAGTCCGGGGGTTATATCGTTTTTAAAATGGATGTGAAATCAATTTTTCACAACTTGACCACTTACCTATACCAGCATGTTTGTTCCCATCCCCCCAAATCCTTTGTCCCTTCTTTTGTGGGGATCTACTCCATGGGTCACCGCCCAGGGTTCAGTGTGGGTTCTGCTCTTCTTAGTGACTGCTGGCCTTTCAGATTCCAGGTGATGTTCTGTTATTTTCATTGCTGCAGTCAGAGTAGTCTGTCCATGTCTACTTACCCAGTCATGGACTCAGTCTGGTAAAATGTTCCAGTACCGCTTCCATACAATCCAATTCATAATCTCCTCTTTGGTGCATACCTCTGGTTTTAACCACTTAGTAGCCAGGTCTCGTAATTTTTGTGCCAGCTCTCTAGGTTGTGTTCCAGCCTTGAAACCTAGTGTGCAAAAGTTCCATCACTAACTCTGTTCAGTTATTCTGTCCCAGTCTAAGATGGCTGCCTTTACCTGATCATTGATTCTGGCTGTGGTGTCAGTTAGGCTTCTGTATGCAGCTTGGGCATCTAAAGGCAGATACAGTGCAATGCGAGTAGCCCAACTTTCTTGTGGCCAGGCAGTGGTACAGACATTTCTTTGAAAAGCCATAAGGTAGGTCTCAGAGTCATTCTCAGGATCCATTTTTGTTAGCACGGTATGGGGTCCTACAGCGACTAGATTCCCTGTGACCTGGAAGTGGGGCAATGTTTCTTTCTGTGTTTGCAGCACCCGATTCATAAACTCCTGCTGCTGCTGGTCTCTCTGTGGCTGCAGTTTCCCTTGCTGGGCCAACCAGTCTCTTTGCATCTGGATCTGTTGTGCCTACCTTTCTCCCAGCCATTTCAGTACTCTGTCCAAGTCCATCTTACCCTTATTTATATAAGGGGGAAGTTTGATCTCACCACTAAAGCCAACCACATGTGACAGGGTAGCGTACTGGATGGCTTCTGGGGAACCTCTGAGAACACTGTGGTCACCAGCTCAAATGAAATGAAATCTTTACTTTCATCAATGGGAAAAAGAAACAAACCACTTGTATTCAGCTTAACAGAAAACTTCTTGCAGTTCAGTCTCTTGCTGTCTCCACTTGCCTTTCACTCAAACAGAAGCCTCTTTTGCTTGTTCCCCCTTCTTCCTTTATTGGACTCAGTTGTTGCTTGTCAACACTCCCCTTCCCCCTGAAAGATAGTGCAGTGAGGCTAAGGTTGGCTTTAAAATAAAAGGGGTTTAGTACAAATCCCACCATAGCCCGTCATAACCTGCACCATCTGTGTTACAGGGATGTGAAGTGGTTTATGGATGAAAGAATCAAGAAAGACATATACGCCTTCACATGGACCTATGGTACGTTCCAGAGACTATGATTGTGAGCTGTTTAGCAGGGTTTGCAGCCTTCCTGGGATTCTTTACTATTTCCAAAGGGGCTTTTCCCTTTTCGTACCACAAGGGGCCTTTTTTATGGGACACAGAACTGGCTGTCCCGAGTATTAGACAAGTCAACACACACTCACCATGTCAGCTGCAAGCTGCATAGTTCTGCAGCTGCTGGCTCTAAACCTGTTGGATGAACAGGCTCTGTCACTGTGAAAAACACAGATTGAGATTTCTTGATGCTGGTGATCACTGGCTATCATCTCTCTTCATTGAAGTCCCAGATGACCTCTTCTAAAGTTTCTGGCAAAGTCTTTCAGGGCATACCCAAGGGTACACTGACACAGTCTGTCACCTCCAAAGCAAGTCTGAAAGTTCCAGCATTCCTGTGCTGTTTTATTTACACTCATTCTTCTAGTCCTGATTGGCTGGCACACAAATTGGGGAGGGCTTTGTGGCAGTCCTGCCTCCCGATTGGCTGTGCACATGTGGGCTTTGCCATTCCCGCACTTCCCATACTGCAATAGTGGACTTCACTGCCTTCATTTAATGTCTCTCTGATTGGCTATTCCTGTGTGAGGACAGGCTGCTAGACTTTTCCAGTCTTTTGATTGGCCTGTGTGTTTACAGGCTCTCTCTTTCTACCACTTATGCCTTTCCAACAGCGTTGGGAGTCTGAAGGTAAATGGATGGTGCTCATATCTATGGGCTGTGTTTTTGTATTCGGTGCCTTATTGGTAGTTTCAGCCATGATGCATTGCACTGTCTTGCACAAATACAAGTGTGGTTACACTTTTGTGTGTCCTGGTCCCCTTTGCAAGTCCATGGGAAGTGGGAGAGACAACATCTTAGTTGTAAAGCAGTACATCAGTGATGCAGCACATGCGGTCTGCCTATTCCTGGAGTGCTGCTGCTCCAAAAGTGGTTCCCCAGAAGGGAGCCAAAGAAAATCCCCAGGAAGAGAGGATGCATTTTAAAATACTGCTGTGTTGCTTTGGCATTTTGTTACCTGCTTATTAACCAGTCTGTTGACAGCAGGCAGTCCAGAAGAATCAGGATATGTAGAATTGCAACAAGAGCCACAAGACCACAGTTTATCAGTAAAACCCCTGTCTTTAGCTTGCCATTGTATTTGGTTGCTATTATGATAACTACTGTAAAGGGCTAAAATAAACATCACCCTAGTCATGTGATTGAACCAATAAATATCCTAAACTTTAAGTTTGGTCATTGATGGAGGAAGGACGTTTACATGGTTTTGGTGATCAATGGAAACATTTGTGAAAAGGGAATCCTGATTTGAGCATCATTGTAAATGATCTAACCAAAACTGAAATGATTCAGGTAAGCATGGGATGAAGGTTTCTTTTGAGAGCTTTTCCCATTTTATGTGTATGGTAAAACCATTTAAGACTAAACCCATTAGTATCAAAACTCCAAACAAGCACTCATTTAGAATTGGGTTAGGAATCAAATCCTTGTGCTTTATTTTTTGTTCTTGAATCTGGTTAGCCACCCTTGCTTTTCCCCATGCTAATTACTAGACAGATGTGTAGTATAGTATAGATCTTATGCAGGTGCAGTAGCATTTAATACCTACTGCCTTGTAACATACCCAGTGACTTGCATTTCAGCTGCAACATGTCCAATTATATTAGCTGAACAAACAGTTGTGATTGCAACATGCTGTGGGGCTTGACACCCACTTTCACTATAATGTAACAGTAAATATTTGGGTTAATGGCTGGGCCAATTAACTGCAGCAGGGTAAATCCTGCCCTGACAGTAGTAAGCAGTTTTATCAGCAATTTGTTTTTATTCTTTGTTTACTGGGTAAGGCCCAGTAGGCACAACTGCGTGTTTTCAGGGGCAACCTGGGAGCTTTAGGCTGGTTAAGTGACTTGCTCAGAGTCGCACAGTATGCAGGTGGAAGTTGGGGGAATCGGACCTAGGTCTGCTGAACCTAGCTCATTCACCACTTGTTACTCTAACCCCTAGGCTATACTACCAATTTTAAACTGTGCATTAAATTTACTTTTGCTATGTAGTATGCTGTGCATTGATGAACTGTCTTATTAAACTAACTTTAGTTTGTGTTTTTTATAGCTCGTTTCCTGTATCATCTTCGCTGCTATATTTATCAAGGAAGACACCTGAAAGCATTGGACAAAGACAGCTTTTCAGGTACAGACATTTAATATGTATGTGATATGCATTATAGTGCTGTCAGAATGTTACTTGATATATACTGTACAAATGACAATTACTTTTTTTATTCCTTTCCGTTGGCTAGCCCAGCCAGCCAAGTGGCATACTAGCAGTACTCTGTGTTGCCACCAAGGAGACCTAGGTTTGTTGTCCAGTCTAGTTTCCTACTGTTGAACTGACAGTGGCTAGATGCATTGCAGAGGTGAGGTGCTTGGCTCCTGGGGAGGAAGAAGAGTGGAGGCAATTTGGTTTCCATGCTCTGTGTCAACAAAAAGAGAGGAGGCACACACTCATGGAAACAGGGCACTGATACTTTATTAAAGCGAAAAAAAAATGCAAGCTTTATTTGGTGCTCAGGTTCATAGAGCAGAGCACAAGCAAGCAAAAATATGAAATTCCCAACCTAATGCTTTGTGCTATTCTTGTGATTTTTTTCAAAGGTACTCTAACTAAAGGTATCGCTTCTTAAATATCCCTGTCCTTCATGTCTGTTTTCAACAGACATTGACAGATAGGGTGGCAAGACCAGGGGAAGCCATGCAAGCAAATACAGGTGAAAAAAAGACAGTGCAAGGATAAAAGTGAAATAAATGTTTTTACACAAGTTTAAAAACAATAAAAACGTATTTCTAATCAATACATGCATTGACATTATATGCTACTCTAGGCAGAATATCTCATATGGTGTTGCTAGTTGCAAATTGGAGGAAAAAAAGGAAATTAATTATGAATATGAGATACCTTACAACTGGGAAGAAAGACAATGAGAGAGCTCTCAAAAAAGGCTGAAGATCAAACTCTTTATCCCCTGCCAATTCTTTGCTTGAAATTGGTAAATCCATAATGCCTTCCTTTTATCAAGGTGCAATCCAGTCAATCCCTCTTTTTGGGTGGTTGAATTATTTCAGTCTCCACAAACTGGATATTAGGGTTTTTCTTGTGTCCCAGTCTAGGACACATGCTTTACTAATGCTTTATCCAATGTGGTGGTCATAATCACACCAAGGAGTTCATCTATTTTAATTTTAAACTTTCTGAGGGTCTATCCAACATGGTAGCACCCACATCCATACTCCACTAAGTCTACCTCTCCTTCCATATTGCATTTAACAAAATCCCTAATTACTGCCTCCCACCCAGTTTTGAAGACTACAGAACTTGGACTGATGACCTGAAAGGGAGGTGATGTCAATCAGTCAATCAAAATCTTTATTTAACCAGGCGATCACCATTGAGCGTAACTCATTTTCGAGGTGGACCTGGGGTATACAGGATACAAACAGGTCAGAGGATGCACTAAATAATATACAATGCAGAAAATAAAATGCAACACTAGAAAAATATGAACAGGTATTAACCACAAGCATGTACAGAAAGACGAGTTGTAATTTGGGTAAACTGATGACACATCAAGCAAAGTATATACACATATCAACAATTTAAAATAATACAGCAGTCGATGATTACAGCAGAATAGTGGGGTAAACCTGGATGGTTGTTGAGCCCACCAGCTGGCAACTTCAACTTTGGGAATTGTTAGTATTGTATACTTGTCCCCAAAGCAAAGCCCTTTAAGTATTACAAAATAGATAGGGTAGTAGTAAATTAGGAATTTTATTAACTTCAACATTGAAGGGGTGCTGGACCTGGTAGAGAATGACAATCAAATCAAATTTATTTATAAAAAGCACCTTTCCAATTATCAAGGCGCTTATACATTGGTCAAAATAAACATACAATAAATTAAAAACTCAAATTATCAAACAACCCAATAAAAATGATCAAATCAGTACATTAATAATTCTCAATGGCTCTATATATTAAAGTTATATCATTAGCTAAAATCATCAGGAAATACTAGGATAAAAAGATAGGTTTTAAGTGCTGATTTAAAACTCTGGATGATCAGGCACTCTTACCTGACAAGGCAGAGAATTCCACAGGGCATGGTCACGAATACAACAGCTTAGGCCCCCGATGTCTTCAGTCAGATCCTGGAAATCTTTAGTAATCCTTCACTGGTGGAGCGGAGTGGGTGGAAAGGGCAGTAGGGATAAAGGAGATCTTGCAGGTATCAGGGTCCCTGTTCATGAAGGGCTTTATTGGTCAGAAAACTGACCTTGAAGGTGACCCGCCACTGCACTGGCAGCCAATGCAGTCCGCGAAGCACAGGCATAATGTGACTGGTCCTAGAAGTACCAGTCACCAGCCTGGCTGCCACATTCTGCACTAGCTGCAAGTGGCAGATATCAACCCCTTGTAGCCCTAAGTAAAGGACATTGCAGTGGTAGAGGTGAGAGATCATGAAGGCATGGACCAGTGTTGGAAGATTTGGGGGAAACCAAATGTTTCATTCGGGTAGTATTCTTCAGATGGTAAAAAGAGGTCTTGACAACAGCTGACACCTGTGATTTTAGGGTCAGACAGTTGTCAAAAATAATGCCTAGGTTGCGTACCCAGTCTGAGGCAGACAGCTGAACACCTCCAAGCCAAAACCCAGAGGATTGTCCAGCCGACAAACCCACCTCCCAACAATCTGGATCCACCACCAGCACCTTGGTTTTAGCCGGGTTCAACCACAAACGACTGGCACTCATCCAATCCTGGACCTCTGATAGGCAGTTGTTAAACACCAAGAGGACATCATCCTGTTCTGGGACAAAAGACATGTACAGCTGAGTATCATCTGTATAGCAGTGAAAACTCTGACTGTACCATCTAATAATGTCTCTTAACGGCAGCATATACACTGCAAATAACATGAGTGATGAAATGGAGCCCTGTGGTCCCCCGCAGGATAGGGGAGAGGGTCAGAGTAATAAATCCCAGAGACCACTCTGAGTCCTACCCTCTATCAAAGATCAAAACCATCTGAGGACTGTACCTATCAATCCATAGATGAACTGCAGGTGCTTCAAAAGCACACCATGATCCACAGTGTCAAATGCTGTATAGAGATCAAGGAGGAACAAGACCTCTGCTCTCTCGCTATTAGGAGATCGATGTTACTATAGAAACATAGAAACATAGAATTTGATGGCAGATAAGGACCGCTTGGCCCACCCAGTCTGCCCATTTCCCTACCTGATGGATAAGCTGCAGGTCCTAGTTAACCAGCAGCCTACTTCTTCTTACCCCCAACCCCTAGAATTGCCTTATGACTGTCCCATGCATGCTTGAGTTCCACCACTGTTTTTGACTCCACAACCTCCTCTGGAAGGCCGTTCCATACATCCACAACCCTCTCTGTGAAAAAATACTTCCTTAAATTACCTCTGAGCCGCCCTCTTCTATCTTCAAATTGTGCCCCCTTGTTCTTGCACACCTCTTTTTTTGAAAGATGCTACCCTCTTGGACTTTGTTGATTCCCTTGAGGTACTTGAAAGTTTCTATCATGTCCCCCCTCTCCTCCTTTCCTCGAGGCTACATATTAAGCTCCTTAAGTCTCTCTTCATATGTCTTCGGTGCAGACCCTGCACCATTTTAGTGCCCTCCTCTGGACAGCTTCCATCCTGTCTGTCTTTTGCGGAGATTGGGTCTCCAGAACTGCATGCAGTACTCCAGATGGGGTCTCACTAGCTGTCTGTACAGAGGATAATAACTTCCTGTTTTCTACTGGTGATGCCTTCCTATGCATCCCAATATCCCCCAGCCCTCCTTGCTGCCCTCTCACATTGCTTGCCCATCTTTAGTCATTTGATATGGCTACCCCAGGTCCCTTTCCATTTTGTTGTTGTTAGTAGCTCACCCCCATTGTGTACTCTTCCCTGGGTTTTGTTTCCCAGGTGCATTACCTTGCACTTCTTAGCATTGAATCTAAGCTGCCATACATTTGACCATTCCTCTAACCTTGCCAAGTCCCTTCTCATCCTTTCCACTCCACCTTGTGCATCAACTGTGTTGCAGATCTTTGTGTCATCTGCAAAGAGACATACTTTTCCTTCCAGTCCCTCTGCAATGTTGCTTATAAAGACATTGAAGAGGACCGGTCCTAATACTGAACCCTGCGGTACCCCACTACTAACCCCCCTTTTTTCAGAGTGGACTCCATTTACTATTACTCTCTGTGTCCTGTTCTCCAGCCAATTCTTTACCCAGGCTGTCATCTTGGGACCCACTCCCAGGCTGGCTAACTTGTATATTAATCTTTTGTGTGGGGAAATATATGATACACACTAAAAAGAAAACAGGAAAGCATCTAAAGGTATAACAATTGTTTCCCATCACCTGAAAGACCAATGTCAATGCTATTCTGAGATCAGTTTAAGTATTGTATGGATCAGAAAATGCTAAGAGGCCACAGAGAGATAAGGGGTGCACTTATACTCAAATGGGAGCTGGTATCATGGTAACTGGTATCATGGAAATATGGAAAGAAAGACCAATAACTGCTTTTAGGAGGGGGGGGGGAGGTAGATCTGAGGGTGTTAAATCTAAATCATTTCTAAATTGGACAATGGTCAATGCATGTCAGAGCACACGACTGACATGTCTTTTGTGTGGGGAAATATGGAAAGAAAGACCAATAACTGCTTTTAGGAGGGGGGGGAAGGTAGATCTGACACACTATGTTGGGGAATACCATCAGAAGGTTTAAAATTAGGAAGAAATATAAAACTTTTTAACTTTTGTAACTACTGTATCTGTCGTACTAGCCTTGCAATGTCAGTTTTGCAGTTGTTGTATTTGCTGGCATGACTGGCATTAGTCTCACCACCCTAGCTCTCAGTTTCTTGAAAACTGGTGTGGATTTGGTGCAGCAGCTTCAAGACAAGGATGCTTAAGAGTTAATTCTGACAGCTGAGTCCCTTAATTGAAAAGGCACAAGAGTAGTGCAAAACATTTGGTCAGGTACTGTTTTTGTCTACTTCTGATTCTTCGATTACCTGAGCACCCAATAAAGATTGCATTTTTTCACTTTAATTCAGTGGCCCTACCTTTTTTCTGTTGAGTGTACTCACTCCATTTTTGTTGAGTGTTGGCTCCCATTTGAGTATAAGTGCACCCCTTATCTCTCTGTGGCCTCTTAGCATTTTCTGATCCATACAATACTTACAAACTGATCTCAGAATAGCATTGACATTGGTCTTTCAGGTGATGGGAAACAATTGTTATACCTTTAGATGCTTTCCTGTTTTCTTTTTAGTGTGTATCATATAGTACATTCTGATAGGTTGTAATTTTATTTGTTAAATTATCACATTTTGATTTCCTTTATATCTACCGTGAAGTCCTTTCTCCTCCACATATACTGTTGTCCTGTCACATACTACCTTAACATCCTTCTGGGCCATTTAGATGAAAGGCATGGAATGATGTAACTGGTATCATGGAAATATGGAAAGAAAGACCAATAACTGCTTTTAGGAGGGGGGGAAGGTAGATCTGAGGGTGTTAAATCTAAATCATTTCTAAATCGGACAATGGTCAATGCATGTCAGAGCACACGACTGACATGAAAAGGAAAACAGGAGGGCATTTAACAGTATCAACATTCTTTCCTATCACCTTTAAGGCAGACACTGCACACAGTCCTAAATGCAAGACAAGATGCAGTCATTGTGACCCCAATATCAGGTTAGGGAACAAAAGCATGCTAGGGAAAATGGATACATGGACCACAAAAAAGACTATCCAGGATAGTCTGCCAGAGATGCACCACAAGATAAGTAGCATAAACTGTGCACCTTGAAATATGAGCAGGTTATGCTACTGAATGGCCTTCTTCTGCTGGCTTCAGTTCTTTGTCTGTTCATATGTTCACTTGGGTCTTACCTCAGTACAAAGTTACATCTGAGAGGACTGGAGCAGAATTAAGATAGGCAAGGTAACTGGGAATCCATGATTCTTGTGGGATTCAGACTGAGGATTTCCTGGTTCATAGCTCCATATTTAAAACCACAAAATCATAGCTAGTCTCTGTTAATCTTGTACACACTGAGCTTATCTTTTCAAATGTGATGAAAAATCTCTCAAGGACAATAACACCCTTATTAGTAGCACTAGCCAAATCACCAACCCAACTTGTAGCAGTTTGCATGTCCATTTGTTTTTTTTTTTTTTATTGTGGTGCTTTTAGATCCCAGTATAGGAGCTTATCAGTATTGACAATTATCTTGTGCATCAGAACAAGATAATTATTGCTACATACACTGATGCACTCCTGTAATACCAATATAAAGCATTATAAAGCAGTGCCCATATGTTTCAGTGTTGGCATCGGAGCAGACTCACTCCAATGACATGTCTGTTACTGTAAATTGTACCTATGTGTGTCTTAAATTCTGTATTTTGTATTGATGGTCTTATATGTTTTGTTGTAATTATTTGTCTTGCTATGGGTCACCATTTTAAATTAATTCTCAATGGTCTAACCCTTCAATAAAATGAAATGACATCATCACATCCTTACATCAGGGCCATTTTGTGAGCCGAGCAGTGGCTCACCCTTGGAGCTAGTCAGCGCTTTGTTTACATTTCGGGGGATTTTTTAAAACCTAGCAACGGCATGAAAATGATAAAAATTACAGATCTCAATGCCATAAGGTAAATAAGAAAGCTGTATTTCACCAGTATGTAGCAGCGTTTCACATTTGGTGCACCCCCAATTCGGGCTTGTTTACTTGTCCTTTAAATAAAGTAACAATTCACGAGTATCTTTAAATCTCTCCAACCACCCTCCAGTGAGTAGCCACAATCTTTCTGCAACCCCCCCCCCGGGACTGTTGCACCAGTACCCCAAAGTCCATGGAAAGGTCCAAAACAATTCTTAATGTAGGCATGCAGAGGGCAGTTGTAGTCCTGATGTTTGACCATATTGCCATACCAATTGAAGGCAGGGGGTGGGGATTCGTAATAAAATAGTTAATACAGTTGCTGATTGCTCCTGTCTGTTACAGTTCTAAAATGGGCTTTATTTTTAGCTGCTTTCTTTGTCTCCACCACTGACTGGCCCCCTTCCACTGGTGCCCCCCCAGTCCCATCACCCTGGCATCCACTGGTACTCACCTCAGGGCGTTGAGGTGCCAGCTGTCCAGGTGCAGCACCTGCGGGGGGGGGGCGGTTTCATCCTGCCGGTCAGTGGGATTTTTTTCTCCACTTTCTCCTATTCCCCAACTGTGGCGCCATGGCATGCAACAATGCCAATGGCTGAGCCATGCATGCTTCTGCACACCAGGCATCTGCTTGATCTCAACCCTCCTGTCTTGGAGCCAGTGGGCCAGGCATGCACCGGTCTCTCATCCCACACCTCCCCACGAGAGGAGAGCTGTCCTCTGGATGCTGGTCCTAGCTAACAAAACACTAGGTGGGGTCTGTTCCCAATACTCATGATCTCTAGCCATCTCTGAAGTTGCTGGCTATGGTAGGACACCTCCTTAAAAGTTGGCAGATGCAAGTGGTTCTACAGGTACAACAGACAGAATATGGTTCAGGGTGGTGAGGCAGGCAGGTTTTCTGGACTCTGATGCCCTTCACCCCACAGGGGTTGGGGGGGGGCATATCTTCACGCATCCCAAGGAGCAGTCAGTTACTCAGAGCCTCACATAACTTAGGCCCTCAATCAGGACAAGTTCTGACAGCATGCTCACAAAGCCATGTACAAGTGCTGTGGTAATGTTCCAGGTTGGAACAGAAGACATCTTTTTACAAAGCTGTTTAAGCAGTCGCTTACCTTGATGGCTGAAATCACTCTGAATTCTTACTCCCAGACAAATCTGACTCTTTCTGATATATGTCCTCCATCTAGGGATCAATTCCTATTCACTCAGACTTCATACGAGATGTATGACTCTCCTGGTTTTCTGCCCTCTGGGTAAGAAAGAGGAGTTCCTACAAGAATTTGTGAATTTCATTGTCACTCTATAATCATTGAATGGTCCCAGTTCATTTGTTCTGTGGAATTTCAATGTATGGGTTGGCAATGAAACCTTGCAGTTTGCTCAAGGTTCCTTCAGTCAGTAAAGCACTAGGTCTCACACAGGTTGTTTTCCTCCAATACCCCTGAACATGGCCATACCTTGGACCTCGTTTTCTCTATGGGACTGAATATCTTTGATGTCAGGTTGGATCCTGTGGGGTGCTAGGATCACTGTGCTTTTATTTTTCAAGTTGGGTCCTCTAGATACCATCTACTCTGGTGGAGATGGTCAAGTACTATCCTAGACATGCTTTGGTACCATACAGGTTCCAAGCAGTTTTGTGCATCTCTGGTTTGAAGGCTGCATGCAATGGAGGTTGAGGCAGCAGTTGATGGTTATCTTTAGCCATTACTGCAGTGCTGAACTCCATCGTACCTGTCCGTGTTCACTCATTGACCTCCCACCACAGTTTGCCATGGTATAATGATGAATTCATGTGATTAAAAGCAACAGGGCAGAGGTTGGAATGCTTCTGGAAGAGATCAGGCTTGATGGAAGACAGGATGACCCCGAGGTCTAATTTATAAGGACCATCAGCAGGCAATAACCCTGAGAAAGGCAAGAGTCCTGTCACAGGTTATTGCCTCGGGAGAGAATAGACTTGCACAACTCTGCACTGTAGACTGATTCCTCCATCCTTAGTTTACACAGTCTCCAGAAAGGTGTCAGGAGTTTGAGTCTTTCCTCTTGGACAGAGTGTCCTCCATTTTGGCTGAGGTCATGAGAGGTGTCCTATTAGGGGCCAGCAGTGATCAGTGAAAAGGCACAAGGGCACTACCTGGGTTTGAAGTAAGTTCCAGCCAGTTACGGAGGAGCTGCTCAAGGTGGTTGCAATATTATGTCCTGCCTACTGTTTATCAGATCCAGGGTCTACCTGACTGTTGCTGGGCTACCCCACTCTGGTGTTTGCCAGCATTGTTCAGAGTTCCATAATAGAGGATAATGTCTCATTGGCTCTTAAAAAAGCCATGGCAAGACCACTCTTAGAGAAAGCATTTTTAGACCCAGAGGTTCTGGCAAACTGCAAACCTGTCTTGAACCTTTCTTTTTGGGGAAAGTTGTCAAGAAGGTGGTGGCACTGCATCTGTAGTCTCACCTTGAGAATGATGACATTTATGAACCTCTCCAATCAGGTTTCAGACCCCGCCATGGTACAGAGACCACGCTTGTCAAGGTGTTTGATGATCGGTGCTTAGTATAGGAGGAAGGACTCTCTGGTCATTCTCCTGGACTGCTCTTCAGTGTTTGACACTATGGTCAATAGGGTTTTGACAGATCACCTTGGTGAATATGAGGGACTCACTTACTCTAAAGTAATTTGGATCCTTCTTTTCAAGCAGAGCACAGTGTATTGAAAGTTGGAGACTTTCTTATCACAGCCAGTAGCAATCAGCTGTGGGGTACCCCAGGGCTCAATCTTATCCCCCATGTCGTTCGAAGTGTATATGTTGCCACTGGGGCATATTGGGTAATACAGTGTGCTTCACATCAGACAAATGGGAGGTGGTTGTTGTGCTGGAGCAGTACTTTAAAAAAAATTGCTGATTGGATAGTCTTCAGCTGGCTGAGTCTCAATCCAACTAAGACAGAATTGTTGCTGGTAATGCTGCATCCTTGAAGGTGGGCTGGACTATATAATGTAGTTGGAATACCATGTCTGGAGTGGCACATTTCTGACAACTGTAGATAGGAGTGAGAATCTGGTAGTCCTTGTTGATCTTTTACCTGCTTTGGTATTACTCTTTCACTGACTGTACTACTGCACCTTAGAAAAGGGGTTGAAAAATATCCAGGCTCTGATTGGCAGATAGCGCAGCCAATGTGGGCATCTATCAGGCAGCAGAGCCCGGGTATTAAAAGTGCTAGTCCCAGCCCAGCCTCATCACCAGTATTAAAGGGCACTGGAAATGTTTAGATGGCATACCTGCCAATTTTCTTTCCTGTCACTAACTGGCATTCCCAATAAGTGGCAGTCCTTCTCCCGCTTTCCCAATCAGCAACATAACAAAACATGCCTTCTTTAAGTGAAATGTAATCTTGTCAGTCACAGCAGAGTAATATAATCAAACACAGCAAGTCATGGCTCCCGCTACCTGAAAAGCCGGCTAGCATAGTAATTGGTACTAGCCGGTAATGCGTGTGCACGTCTGTGAGCCGAAGTAAAGAAAATCCCCTTCAGCTCCTCTGCCCGATTCTCCTGATTGTTCCTATTTCAAAAAAGTGTATTTATTGACCCAAAGGAACACATACCTGTTTTAGACAGCCTTCAGTTTTTTTATTCTTGCCACCACGCTTGAATGCCTTCTGTGCAGGCTCCCCACCCGCTATGAGTCCAACCTGGGAGCTACATAAAATGAAAAGAAAACTAAAGTGTGTTCTTTTTTTTTTTTTTTTGGGGGGAGACATCACAAACAAGGGAAAATATCCTACATAACCATGCCAGCAGGTCACAATGTTGGGTTGCTCATCAGGCCGCTTGTCATGATCGTTCCTGTCTCAAAAAGGTATACATTCAAAGCAAACTGCACCTGTTTTAGGCAGCTTTCATTGTTTTATTCCTGCCATCATGCTTGAACTTTTCCTGTACAGTCTCCCCACCTGCTATGAGTCCAACCTATGAGTTACATAAAATGAAAAAAAAAAACAAAGGTGTTTTTTTTTTTGGGGGGGGGGCACTATAAACAAAACAACAGAATAAAAAAGAAAAGTGTGTGTTCTTTTTTTTTTTTTTTTTGAAGGGGGATGTCACAAACAAAGGGAAAGAGCTTGCATAACGATGCCAACAGGTCACGATCTCTGGTCTTTACCACTGAAACATAACAGCAAGCTCTGCTGGCATTTGCAGAACTACAGAGACTATTTTACAGATAGATGGTTTTTATAGTTGTATTTTTATAATTTCTACATTAATAAATATTTCTGATCATTTAATGTAAACTGTAGACAAAGACCCATTTTCTAAGCACAATAATACCCTCCAGAGTGGGTGGTATTGGGAAATACTGGAGCTTCCAGGGGCTATTAGGCCCTCTGCCTGTGGCACCGGGCCTCATTACACCCCTGGGCAGTTCAGTATTGCCCAGTGCCACCCACTCTGTCGGATATTGCTTGCTCGAGCCTGGTCCCAAGTTCTGGATTAAACTATTGTATATTGACTATTGTGATGCCTGCTTCTAATATTTAGACATTGTATAGTTATTCTCACCAAATGCAGAACTCCATATCATTCGACTTAGTGTACCACTCCATTCTCCTTGCCACCCTGAAGTCTTTGGGATTCACTCATAATGTTGTCAACTGGTTCAGTAGTTATCTGTCAAACAGGGTCCAAGTTGTAAAATACAATTCAACCTATTCTGACCTGGCAACAGTGAATATTGGTGTACTACAATGCTCAATTTTGGGGCCACTGCTATTTTCTATATTTATCAATAACATTACCTCCAATCTTACTTCTACCCCCTCCCTCCTCCACGCTGACTATATAGTCCTATACACCAGCGTGAAAAACATCTCTGACATCACTCCGCAGCTCTCCATTGACTTTCAGCACACTCAAGCCTGGCGCTCACATCACAACTAGTCCTTAATGAGGCCAAAACCCAATCCATGCTATCTGGGACAAATTCTAAACTCAAAACCTGCCAAAATAATTTCATGGTCTGTTCTCTGGATGGCTCTCCTATTGGTTCAGTGACCTCATTTAAGTACCTAGGGGTAACATTGCATCAATCGCTAAACTTTGATCTTCACATCCAGAACTCATGTAAATCTGTCAACTCTAAATTAGGTATAGCGTACCAGATCAGATATGCACTAACCCCTGCAGCGAGTCTTGCCATTGCTTGTGGTATTCTTCTACCCACCTTTGCATATGGAGTTGCGACCTATTGTGCTTTACCTAAATCCAGTCTCCATAGATGGGATGTCACCTATAATGATATCTGTGGCTATGCCTCCTTCTCCCATCGGCAGAAACACCACTGCCTCTTCTACTCAGATCTAAACTGGCTGTCACCACATGCTGCATGACTTTACTCCATTGGGTTGACTGCTGACAGTATTATGTGGTCCAAACTACAAAAACCTTAGCTGATCTACTTGTCCCTCTGATGTCTGGCTATGGCCTACGCTCAGCTGAAAAATCCCTTCTATGTGTCGCGAAAAGTAACACCACCAAAGGCACCTGTGCTTTCACCCACCATGCTCCTCAGCTATGGAACTCCCTCCCTTTAGCAATCTGCCATGCACCCTCCCATAATGCCTTTAAAAAGGAGCTCCCATAGCTGCCTCATTTCCTCTAATCAATGCCCTTGCTTCAAATCCGCTTAGCACCACTTCTACTCTCACCGCTGTGCACTTGATCTGTTTTCTACCTAATGCCTTGCACTTAATCTTCCCCCTGCCTATTTACTTGTCTCCCCTCCCAACTTGATGTGCTTCTCCTCTTTGGCTTGTTATCTCAGACCCCTTGCCCTGCCCTACTATAACTAATTCTCAACTCCTCAGACCTTTGTAATCATTGCCGAAAAACTCCTACTTGCAATACCCTCTGCCCCATCTCCCAAACCGTGTGAATGTTTCTCCCCTAAGGATCTGCCTACCATATATTATTTTGTAATTTTCCCTGCTCATTATACTGGATAGTTCCTTGCAATTATGTGGTTGTTTTCAATGAACCTCATGCTGAACTTTGCATCATAAGTCCTTGTAAATATGTGAGCTATGTCCTGTACCTGCCAACAAATTGCCTTATCACATGTTTTGTCATGAATGACACTGTTTTGTACCTTGCTGTCTTTGCCTTGCTTATATTTTTACTGTAAAACCTTGTTTTGTTTCTGTGTTTTATGAAATTCCATTCTGTAACCTCCCAGGTTGTGCCTGAAAATAGTCATTTCTACAACTAGCCCACCTACCCAGAAAACAAAAACTAAATAAATAAATAAAAAATATCCCCAAGTCACAGCTGTAAATGAGTTGACTTTGGTCTCTATTTAAATGAACATTAATTGGCATATAGTATTTAGCTGGTGTTGAATGGGGAGTATTTTCTTGCAACTTCAATGTGAGGATTTGTTCTCTGGAGTTAATAGTAAAAAGTTAGGAACTCTTAGCATGCCAACAGCAAACCTGTTTATCCTATTTATATATGCACTGGACAAAGCTTGTTTGTGTATCTATTTATTGAAAACTTGGGAGAATTACCTATGAGCACAAGTGCTTATTTACGAAGGTTCCTCATCAAATACCTAGTCACAAAGAACATTAGACAAAAATAATCAATACAGATCATTGTAGAAAAAAAAGTTATGAATAATGTATAGGGAGAAACCAAATAACTGTTCAGTTGTTACTGATACATTGCACTGCAAAGGCAGACTGCAAAGATCTTTTAAACTGATTAAACTTGGGGAGATTTAGCAGTGTTCTCAGATGATTTGTTTTACCAGTTTGCAGTCCTGACAAATGACCACTTGCCCAGCTGAATACACCTGAAAGGAGGCTTAAGGGCATTCCCTGCCATGTTCTTGTGTTGTATTGGTTGGAGATGGTGTGGAAGCAATTTGTTAAAACTGGGGGTGTTGGGTCCAAGAGAAGCTTTCTAGCTAGGAAACTGGTCTGGAGCTTTATTCTGCTGGGCAAAAGCAGCCAGCTAGTAAGTGCATAAGGGGTACAACTATGAGTGCAAAAACAAAGTTGGTGTATTCCAGCAGCACTGTGTTGGTGCTGTGGATCTTCCAGGAGCCATGCTGATGTACACACTGGACACTGTATTGTTTGAGGTATGTGACAAGTTTGTCAGAGATTATTCTCTCAAGGGCCTTGGCAGGGGAAAAGAAAGGGGTCTGTAATTGGCAAGTAATTAAAATATTCCAGTAACAAAAGTACTGTGTTATGATTTTTCAGATCCCTATGCTTATGTGTCATTCCTCCACCAAAGCAAAAAGACGGAGACCATCAGAGCTACTCTGAACCCAACATGGGACCAGACGCTTATCTTCAATGACATTGAAATCTATGGGGATCCACAGATTATAGCAAAGAACTTACCTGATGTGGTTATTGAGATCTTTGATTATGATCAAGTGGTATGTGCAGGATGTCTTGTTACTTTTCTGTTGCATTCTTGGTATGCTGCTAGGCCCAGCACTAATAATCTGGTAATTTTCCCTTGCACCAGGGTAAAGATGAGTTTTTAGGTAGAAGCGTCTGCCCTCCCGTGTTAAAACTTAACCCAGGAACTGAGGTAACATCCAAGCTTCTTTGGTATCCTGTGATTAATGGACTAAAACCTGCTGGAGATGTATTAGTTGCTGCTGAGCTTATATTGAAGACCAAGGTAAATTATCTGTAGTACAAAGTATGACACACTATTATTTCTAGTTCATATATTTTTTTTAATGTTGCAGAATGTATTCTTTTTTATTGTAACAGCCTGATGGGTCTGACTTGCCTATTGTTCCACCACAAAGAGCACCAAAACTGTACATGGTACCACAGGGAATCAGGCCAGTGGTTCAGCTCACCGCCATTGAGGTAAACCCCCTGAATATGAATGTTGTTGACTAGACTGTAAATCATAGTCTTTAATTTGTGAGTAAAGCAATAGATTGTAACCTGTTCTCTGAATGAATTCCAGCTACTAAAATACTTATGACATTGAAAAGTTATATTTAGTTTGCAAATGGTCAGTTATTTCTGCATGCCTTACTAGGCAGTAGGAATTAAAGTATATACATGTATGTGTACATACATACATATCACACAATATTTATTTTATCTTTACATATTTGTAATTGCCAAAAAAACAATGAAATTGTTTACATAGAACCTAAGAAAAATTTTTACAACATAAGTTATTTGTTCATGTCTCATAAAATACAGTATTTTGGTACACTGGGGGTTGAAAAAGATTTCATTTCTTGCTTTCCGATTTCAGAAGAATTATGTTCTCTCCCCAACCAGTTCATTAGATCATATTTTCACTTTCTTTTCCTACACACGTCTATTTTAGCTTTATATTTCTCTCTCTCTCTGTATGTGTGTGTATATATGTGTGTGTGTGTGTGTGTGTGTGTGTGTGTGTGTGTGTGTGTGTGTGTGTATATATATATATATATATATATATATATATATATATATATATATAGCTGGTATTTCTTTAAAGGAAAAAACAGAAAAAGAAACTTGAAGACTGCAAAGACCATTAATCTAGTTCATCTTAATTGCTTTCCTCCTTTCAGTTCAGTAGGGCAGGACACCTCTGAGGTATGATAGTTCATGGGACTGGTAGAGGTCAGGTTGGGGGGTCCTGCAAAAAGATACCATCGGCTCCTAGCACAGTTCCAGGAGCATGCATATTCCTTTTGACCAGAAAATAAAGTTTGGGGGAATGGGTGTGGGGGCAGAAGGGTAGAAAGTGACTGGAGTGAAGAGGAGGGTAGCCACAGGGCTAGCCCTGTCCACCTAGGAAGGTGTGGAGTGAGTATGTTTTATTGCCAGAGTGCTGAACTGTAGAAGGGGAGCTTGAAAAGTTCAGATCAGATTTGCTGGCTTCTAAATTGCCACGTTTTGGCACTTTCATTGAACTTCTTCAGCATCATATAATCCTTTATCCCAACACCCTATCTGCCTTTTTGATAGCTCCCAGACATTGGCCCAGTGTCTTGGAGTATTTGTTATTTATGACTCCAATATCATTTTCTTGATCTGCCGTGGTCAGTATTGTTCAATTTACTCTGTAATCCCTTGGATTATTTTCATCCTTAATTGCATTGCTTTACTTTTGGTCAAGTTGGACTGCATTAAACAATGCTCTGCCAATTTCTTAACCTATCTATTTCCTTCTGTAGCATGTCATTCTCCTCAGTGTTGGCTACACCTGCTGATTTGAAATGCAGCTACTTGTACACTTCTGTAGGTCATTTATGAAAACGTTAAATTGTAATCTTGGCATCAAGCTCTGTAGAACTGCACTTATTGCAACACTTACATATACATTTCACATTCAAACAGACCCTCTCATCTCTTGTTGCCTAGCCCATTACTGATTCATTTTAATGCATTTCTACCATTACCGTGTTTGATTTGTGTAGTAGTTATCTATGAGATATTTTATCTAATGTTTTATTATAATCAAAATGTATTTCATCCACATTCTATCATTTTATGGAAAATTCTACTAAATTGCTAAGGCACAACCTCCCTTTTGTAAACTTGAGTTGACTCTCTTGATTCAGTGTGTCTCTTTCTCTCCAAGTCATTCATTGCTTTAGTTTTGGTAATTAATTCTTCAATTTTAGCTGTTACTTGTGTTGATTTGTTTGGTCTCTAGTTACCCAGATCTTCTGTAGCTTCCAAATAAGGGCACCATATTCAGTTTTTGTCATTTTTTTGCTGCCATCTCTTTTCCTTTTTTTACTTATATTTTATTGATTGTTTAATGTATATACATCAAAGAGAGAGAACAATAATAAAGCAATGTTAAGTAAACAATACATTTTATCATAACATGGTTAGTTCAGTCTACCATTTTGCCCATTCTTAAAAAAACAAAACAAAATTCCTTTAACATGAACTCTAACTCCCTTTTTTTTATAATACAGCCTCCTCTCTCCAAAAAAGCCTACTCCATTAGCTACTTTTATAAACATTATGAAATAATGAACAGAATCATAATACAAAGCAACAAGAGGCACATTAAACAGTTTTACCTTATAGCTCCACATGTTAAACCAGTTTATAAAATGAGCCAAGGATTTTAAGGAATCTGATTGGCTGCTAGCCGTGCATTAGAAGTGTCTTAACGCATGACTAAAACTAGTTCTGCTAAAATGGGCACAGTACATCAAAAAAAATCCTTGTGCCAACTTGCCAGCATTACAACTTTATTAAAACTCAGCATTACTCTGGACTATGTTGCTCTCCCACCCGTCCATTCTCCCACTCATTTCTTGAAACAACCCCTCAGAGTACAGTCTACACCAGCAACCAGAGCCCAACCATAGGGGGAAAAACAACACATTCACAGCAACCTTTTTTCCTTTGGCTGTCTTGCTCACTTAGCGAGACCTGCTCACTATACTGCTTCATACCCCACTGGCCCCACAGCATGCCCATCCTTCAACAGAACCACTCACTCGACATTCAGTTTAAACAAATTAATAAATAAAATGTTTCTGTACAAAAACTGCACCATTTGTCCCAGAAGCAATGCCTCTCACCCCCCCCATCATCCTTGTCTACATTCCAAATCACAGTTGGCCGCTATTCAGTCTGATCTGTTACTCACTCCAACCCATCACTGGCATGGCCCACCCATGCCTCCAAACCTTTTCCTTAGCAGCACACAAGTCACAAAGTGCCATTACTGTTGTTTTGTTCTGGTCGACCTCTTCCCCGCCCATGATCTGTATAGTCCCTCATTCCTGAATAAAGTTTAAAAAGAATACTAAAAAAAACATGGAACAGTTACATCAGTTCCTGGCATCCAATGCCCAAAAACTGCAGATGAGCCCAGATGCTGTAGCCACTCACCTGTTCCCTTGTATGGCACAAACATCAGTGCAGCGATGTCTCTTATCCCGTTACTAAAACAGAGGTAATTTCTCTGTTAAATACAGAGCAGTAGCATATTAATAATCCTCCATTTTGTATGGACACTACTAAGAACTGACATTTTCATCCATCTGTAGAGCTGCTGTTTCTCATGCAGTTTCCTCTAGCCTGCCAGCCACTCGTTCGCTAAGGTCTTACAACTTTAAAATGAGCTTCTGCAATAAGCCCAGAATTGCCAGTACATTTTTTGAAGTTTTGCTTTTTTTTTTTTCTTTCTACTGAAATTTTGTTATAATGACGTTGTGCTCGTGTGTGTGGGAAGAGCAGGAGACCCTTGGCAACCACATGAAAGCTCAGCTGTAGTGGTCCTAATAGGTCAGAAAATGAAAAGTAATGCAAGTAGAGGAACTATTTCTTGTAACAATACAGTAAAGAAAATTACTTTTTTATTATTGAAGCCTAAAAATGTTTATTTCTCCAAGTAAATTAAGGAGCCCCAATTTATAAGCACAATAAGACACACCAGGGTTTGTGTGTTAGACTGTTCTAATGCACGACTAAGGGGGCTGGATGCACTTGGCCTGCGACCTTGTGCCTCACCATGCCACCTAGCCATGCATTAGAACTGTCTAATGCACAACCCATCATGCTTCATTGCTTACATCAGAGATATTGTACTTGTCACATTTATTTTACATGTTTAACATTTCTTCTTCAGATGATGTTGACGAATCACCGTTATTTTGTGTATTGTGGTTATACTGAGTCTGAGTAAAGGCTGAGTTGACCAATATCATGAAATAGATGTTCTGCCCCCTTAAATTTCATTCTCACTTTAGCCAGGGCAAGAAGTTGAAGCTCAGGCCCCATCTCCAGATGTTCTTGTCAGTGGCTGAGGAACTGGTTTATACATTGCTGTGTAGTGAAAGAATAATCTGAAAAAAATTGAACATTTAGAAGATTTGTAAATCAGAGGAGCGTCAATGCGTGGTCATCTCATAATCAGATCTTTATCTGATTCAGGGGCAAATGTCACCTTTATTGTAGATTTCTTCTGGTACAGGGGTTCTATTGCAGGTTGTGCAGCTGACACATGCCATCCCCTTTTTTATAAAAAAAAAAAAACGTGAATATCTCAGTGTAATGACGAACTCATCCTTGCATATGTTAAAAACCCTCAGGTGCATCCCATTTCACCTAGGGAGTTTTTTTACTTTCACCTACACACCAATTCCAAGGTAATAACTTTATTGCTTTCCATAATCCCTATTCTGCAAGCTTCTATTTTGACATTTCTCTAACACCATCCATTTCAGTTGTAAATGCTGAACTAAAGAACTCCTTGCAAAAGGCTGTATCCTCTTACTTACTACTCTTGTTCGTGCAACTAATTGACCTCTGTAATATTTCTCCTTTTCTACTACCATTTGCCATTCATTTCAATTTCATACTATAGATACGGGTTTATGGAGGAAAAATTAACATCAGTCCATTAAGTTCAGCCAGGTCTGAGTTTGAAAGATTTTACAGTATCGGATGATTTCACCTGTTCGGGAACAGAGATCGACAAAGTTGAGAAACTTCACTCTGCAAATGAATCCATGAATTTGGTGCAATTTGTGGATTAATTCGCAGACATGAAGTGCGATGTTGCACCCGTGAAGTGCAGAATTTCGCCAGCAAAGTGCGGAATTTCACCACGATCGGTGGAATTTTGCCATTCATGGGTGAAAGTCTGCAGTTTGTGGGTGAAATTCTGCACTTTGCAGTGAACTTCCACCAAAAATAATGGCAAAGTCACATAGGCAAATTTTAAGCCCAACAGTAAAAATTCACAGATTGCTCCACGGAGCCAAATATGCCGACTTCACCAGAACTTCGCCAGTGAATTTAAACTTCGCAACTTCTCTATTTGTGAAGTCTTTTCCAAGTGTCCACCACATGTTCTGAAAAGCACATCTTACTTCGAGAGGGAGCTCTTGCAGCAGGTAACACCATTTGGACTATGCCGCCAGGCACTAGGACCCCACAGAACAATTTCTAGTTAGCAGTCCAAGGTGGGGGACTGCCCACTCACGTCAGCCCCGATGTCCCACGTGGTATAAAGTGGTGGTCCCCTAGCACCACCTCAGTTCTTTTCCCACCATTGACCTGCTAGTATCGGCTCCAAGGATGCCTCTCTCGTAGTCTACCACCTTTATCGTGCTTTGTGCAGTATCATTCATTAGCGTTTATCCTCCTTGCCTTTTTTCTTATTTTGTGCGTATCATTTTCGTCCACACAGCGATGGAAGTCTGTGTGTGTGCGGCAAGCAGATTCTGGCTAGAGATGACCATTCAGCCTGCCTTATCTGCTTAGGCCTGGGCCATAAGCCGGATGACTGCCTGCTTTGCCAAAAATTCAACAAAATGCCTAGAATCCACCGCCTCAAGACTTTCAAAGCTTACCTTCTGGAACAGGAAGTGGTCACCATACAGAGGATCCATTCGGGAAATAGTTCTTCTTCCTCAGCCAGGGATTCCTCCCCCAGAGAGAAGAAATCAGGTGGGAAGTACCATCATAAGGACGAGGATCGAACCAGGTCAGAATCCCACCTCAAGTCCCCCCACAAGACCGTCACATCCTCTGCCTCCAGCAGGAGGTCATAATCTGTTCCCCCTCCAGTTCCTTGACTCTACCAAGGGTTTCCACAAAGAAGACTCCCACCTCTTCCCATACGCACGACAAGGAGTCTTTTGGACATGGTGTTGGTTCACCCCTGTGTCCTTGGCTTTAAGGTCCCGCTTGCAGTTGCTAGGGTCTAAGTCATATGGACAGGCATCTTCTTCAGGCGGCAAGTTAGAGTCTACTGCCTGCAAGGCTTCAGCATCATCTGACAGGTTGAAGGGGTCGGGTGACACCACCAGACGCGAGAAATCAGAGCACCATCAGAAGCACCCACTGCCTCATGACAGGGCGTAGACTGCTTCAGAAGGATGTCAGACCACTGGGCCTTCTGATTCGAGCATCAGAACTGGACCAGACACCCCTTCCTAAATGGCCATCTGCTCTGAAGGATCAGATATTGGACCAGGCGATAGGTCACACGCCTGAGGACCAGACACCCAGGCCTCTCGAAAGAGGTTCAAGCCCTTCATCCCCGCCTCATCCCAAGGGGCCAGACATCCGACCTCCAGGGGACACTACCCCAGGAGGAACAGTGCCACCAGTCCCAATGCCTGATGGCAAAGAGCTGCGGATCGGACGATCGCACTGGATGCGCCACAAAGGCCACCGCCAGGGGCCACGAATGTCCCTACCCCACTGCCAGTACAGCCTGTCATCCCATTGGTGGAGATAGGAGCTTTGTTTAATTCATGGTAGAATACCATAAGAGGGGATCTGCTGACTAGGCCATGAGAGCAATCCCCTATCTCTAGAGGTCTTCCACCTCTGGTTCCACCCAGGGAACCCTCACCACAGAGACCTTTGAGAGCATCTCCAATGCCAGACCGCCCGACGTCCAGAGATGATGACTGGGTGTCTCCAGTACCTAGCAGCTGTGGTCGACACCCATTGTCCATACCTTCATCCAAGAGATGTCCACATTCATCGTCAGATGAAGATGCAAGGGAATCTTCCTCCTATTACTCCTCCAAGGACAAGCTGCCTCTACCCTCTCTGGACCATAAGAGAGATTCTACCAAGTCTCCCCCAGATGACCCTTCCATTTTGGATGTGATGGGGAACATCCAATACCATAACCAGTGGGACACAGAGGAACTTGACCCCGTAACACTGTTGACTGGTGAAGTTCTTTGGGGCAAATGACCCAAAGCCCTTGGTCATCCATCCACTAGTGGAGTCATTCCAGGACATTATGAAACTGGCCTGGAAGCATCCTTCCACTACTTCGGCCATCCCCAGCAAGCCAGACTGCCTATATAGGACACAGAAAGGAGAGGCTCATCTGAGTGAGCAAGTCAAGGCAGACTCCATGGTGCTGACAGCTGCTCATGGCAGGGCACAGTAACCAAAACACATGGGCTCCCAGCCACTGGATCCAGAATGCAAGAAACTGGACCAGATGGGCCTCAGTGTACTCATCGGCCACCTGCGCAGTCAGGCCACTTAACTTTTTGGCACACATGGTAATGTATCAAAAGTCTTTGTGGAATAAGGCCTTGGACTTAGCCAAGGCTCAGCCTGACTCTGACAGCAAATCTGAGCTCATGGCAGTCATTCAGTCCAGCACTGACATTGGCAGACATGTTTTATGAAGCTCATACAACTTGGCAGATACAGCTGCCAGGGCCGCTGCCACAGGGGTGTGTATGAGATGCCACTCCTGGCTACGGGTCTCAGGATTCTGGCAGGACCTGCAGGGCGTAATCCTGGATGCACCCTTTCAGGGGGCAGTTCTCTTTGGTCTGGATACCAAGAAACCAATCACCAGGCTACAGTACTCCAGTAAAGTGGTTTTCAACATTTATAGAATGTATAAATTGGAACCAGCAACTACCAGCCACCGCCCTTTTCATAAATACCAGGGCCAACAGGGAAGACGTCAACAATCAAAAAGGGGTTTTAAGAGAAGGGACCCTTCCCTGCCTTCAGGCACCCAGAGACCCAGAAGTTGCCAAAACAAAATGCCAGACCTCCCCTACCTAACCCCTCTGCCTCAGCATGACTCTCTGCCTGCCCCCCCCCACCTCCGGTGGAGTTTCAGGGGGAGGCAGTAGGTGGGAGATTATCCCTTTACCTCAAAAGATGGTCCAGTATTACCACGGATCAGTGGGTACTCCAGATAATAGAAAGAGGGTACACCCTGGAGTTCACATAGATCCACTGGACAACCCACATGTCCCCACCCACTGCTCCCAATCCCACGCGGCTCTCATAAAAGCAGAAATTCAAGCCCTCTTGGAAAAGAGGGCAATTCAGGCAGTACCTCCAGGTCACAGAGGAAGGGGATACTACTACAATTTCTTCCTTGTGCTGAAGAAGACAGGGGACCTCCGTCCCATCCTAGATCTGAGTCAACTGAACAACTTTATTGAATACAAAAGGTTCAGGATGGTGACTTTGCCTGGTCTGCTGCCCATGACCTGCCAAGGGGATGGACTCTGCTCCCTGGACATGCAGGACACCTATATGCACATAAAGATCCTGCCATCCCACAGAAAGTATCTCTACTTCACCTTCCAGGGAGAACACTGTCAGTTGAGAGCACTGCCATTCAGCCTTTCATCGGCACCGAGGGTCTTCACCAAGTGCCTGGCAGTCATGGCAGCAGCCCTCAGGAGGAGGGGTCAATATGTTTACCCCCACCTGGATGACTGACTCCTTATAACTTCTACAGAACAACAGCTATGTGATGCAACAGAGGAGACCTTCCATCTTTTTCAAGAGTTGGGGGTCACTCTGATCCTCCCCAAGTCATTTCCTTGGCCTACACAAAGGCTACAGTACATAGGGGCAGTCTTGGACACTGTCCAGAGAAGAGCCTTTCTCCCCCTAGACTGAGCAGACAAGTTGAGGGTGATTGCTCGGAGGGTCATCTTTCCCAATCCAATCCTGGCCAGACTGATGGTGCAGCTTTTAGGCCACATGGCCGCGGCCATCACCATGGTTCCCCTTGCTCACCTGCACATGAGGGTCCTCCAGTGGAACCTCAGGGTTCAATGGGATCAATGCATGGACAATCTCAATCAACCAGTCAGGATCTCCATAGTGGTACATCACACTCTGGAGTGGTGACTCCCCCCCCTTCTTAGCTGGACATCGGGGTTCCCTTTCAATACTCCAGTCCTCAGCAGGTCCTAACTATGGATGCCTCAGGGCTGGGCTAGGGGGGGAAATCTGGTATCAAACCAAACAAGGGGCTCCTGGACCTCCATGGAACACATTCTCCACATCAATGTGCTGGAAAAGAGAGCATTCCGGTCCATACTCGTACCAGGTCTACTGTTAGTCCAGTCAGACAACACTATAGTAGTCTTCTACCTCAACAAGCAAGAGGGCACACGTTCTTGCCACCTATGCAGAGAAGCCATGAAAGTGTGGCAGTGGGCAATGGATCACAACCTGGAAATAACAGCAGTTCATGTTCCAGGGATTCACAACGTCCTCGCAGACAGCCTAAGCCACTCTCTGTTTGAGAGTCCTAAATGGGAGCTCATGCAACAAAAGATGGTGTTGACCTGGCCTGGACCTCTTTGTGTCCCCACACAATGCCAAACTGCCCAATTTCTGCTTGCTAGATCCAGGGCCTGGTGTTTTCCAGTGCAATGCATTGTCCCTCTCTTGGACATGGAGGTTCCTGTATGCGTTCCCTCCCTTTCCACTCCTTCAGAGAGTGCTGCTCAAGCTGCAGGCAGAGAGTGCACACATGATTCTTGTAGTGCCCTTCTAGCCTCGTCAGATCTGGTTTCCAATGCTCCAGCAATTGGCATCGGAACCCCCAGTCCCGTTACCCCTGTCCACTCACTTGCTCTCCCAGGAGCAGGGAATCCTAGTACATCTGAATCTTTGGTCTCTGTATCTGCATGCATTGTTCCTGCAGACCTAATCAGGGGCAGATTTGGGGCATCTTCTAGAGTGGCAGAGGTTCTTATGGCAGCAAGAAAGCCCTCGACCAGAGCAACGTATGTCATGAAATGGAAACGTTTCTGCTTATGGGAATCCCCACCATTCCTTGGACTCTTTCCGCTGTCTGGTGGAATCTGTGTTGGTGTACCTTCTTTCCCTATCAGACAGCGGACTCGGCTACTGATCCATTAAGGTGTACCCTTCTGTGCTGTCAGCTTACCATGCGCTAATGGATGGGGAAAGCTCTGGCAAAACTGGAATTGTACAAGACCTTCATACTGGGTATCTTTCACATGAAACCTCCCAGGAGGGACCCTGTCCCTCCATGGGACCTTCTTTTTATGTTGGAAAAACTTGCGTTGCCTCCCTATAAGCCAGCCGCAAGCTGCGAGGTATGTGCTTCCTCTTCTGGAAAATATTATTGTTAGTTGCCATTACTTCCACTTAAAGGATTTCCGAGCTACAGGCTCTAATGTGTAAAGAGTCTTATCTTGTTTTCCACAGGGACAGAGTTGCCCTGCACACAAATCCTAAGTTTCTTCCTAAAGTTGTGTCTGAATTCACTTTAAATTAGGACATTCAACTGCCAGTTTACTACCCAGAGTACTCAAACAAAGGGGAGGCCTTGTTACACACTCTGGATGTATATAGAATCCTTCATTATTATATAGATGATACTCATTTATCAAGACAGACAGACCAGTTGTTTGTCTCCGTCACCCAAGAATGTTAGGCGCTCCAGTGACCAAGCAGATATTGGCCAAATGGTTGGTCAATTGCTTTGCATTCTGTTGCTAAAAGTATGACAAAACCCTTGCTGGGACCGGTCAAGGGCCATTCCACCAGAGGGGTTGCAACCTCATTTTTGTCCCTCAAAAATGTTTCTGCAGCAGATCTCTGTGCAGCTGCTACTTGGAGTTCGGCCCACACCTTCGTTAGGCACTACAGTCTGGACATTGCTTCCAGAATGACAGCAGGTTTTGTCCTTCTGGTCCTCCAGGGACTACTCTTCTATGGAGTGCTATGGACATTGTTTATATTAGTCCGCCACCCTTCTGACCTGGGTCACTTCTTGTACTGCTTGGAACTTGGTCCTAATGGTGTTACCTGCTGCAAGAGCTCCCTCTCAAAGTAAGATAGTACAGTTACGTAAGAGCTTACCATAACAGTAGATCTTCTAAAGGAGCTCATGCAGTAGTTAGATTTTCCTTCCACCTGCCCCCAGGGTTATGTAACTGTTCTCTCTGCTGGGGGATGGGACATCCTCCTCAGTTCCCCATCCTTTATGCAAACCAGGTCTCCGGCGGGTGAACTGAGGTAGTGCTGGGGAACTGCCCCTTTATACCACGTGGGACTTCAGAGCAGGGCTGATGTCAAGGGGCGATCCCCTGCCTTGGACTGCTATCTAGAAATTTTTCTGTGGGATCCTAGTGTCTGGTGACATAGTCCTAATGGTGTTACCTGCTGCAAGAGCTCCTCTCAAAGATCTACTGTTACGGTAAGTTCTTGCATAACTCTACTTTCCTCCTATCATTTCTCTTGAATCATTCCCCTTTCAGTGGCCTTGTGTTTCCCCTAATTGTCATTTTATCCTGGCTGTAGTCTTACCACCATGGAGCCTGATCCTGTCCAATCCTAGAAACTAAGCAGATTTAGGGCCTGGCCAGAAGTATCATGGGAGACCTCCAGTTAACACCATGTGGTATCAGAAGTGGTGTTGGCAGCTCTGTAGGGGGCACTCTCTCCTTGGTTACAACTTTTGATAAACATACCAATACCCCCCAGCATGGTGTTTTGGAGACAATGCTCTTACTTCGACAAAGCCTCTTGCAGCAGGTAGGACTGAAGCCATCAGGCTCCAGGACCACACAAAAAACGTTCTAGCTAGCAGTCTACCATGAGGGACTGCCCTCTGCCAATGTCCGCATCAGACATCAGCCTATCCTATAAAGGCAGGTGGTCCCCCACACCAACTTCAGTTCTTTTCCCTCAGTTGACCCATGTAAGTCGGACCTTAGCGGACACCACAGCTACAGTCTACCACGATTGCTCACGCTTGCCATGCTTTTTTATTTTTTGTTTCTTTAGTTAGTAAACATCGATTTTTGGGGTTTAGCCATCGAGTTTGTCTTCTACACCAGCTTCATCTTCTGACTACTCCATGAAGTGTGCCGGCGGATAGATTCTGGAATAGGACAGCCACTCTGCTTGCATCCTTTGCCTAGACCCCAGCCATGACACCCCGAAGCCTTGCCAGATTTGTCAGAAATTCAACCAGGCCACTTGGAGATGTTGTTTGAAGATTCTGGAGACCCACCTCCTTAAGCAGAAGCTGGCCATGATGGAAAAGGAGCTGCAGGTCAGAAGGTCTTCAGCCTTGCTGGCACGGTCCTCTGGGGCCTCTTTTTCTTTCAAATCTGGTGGAAAGCACAAACACTGGGACCAGGACTGGTCTGCTTCCCACTCATGGTTGCCCCATAACTCTGCATCCACATTGGAGTTGTCCTCCTGTGGGAGGCATACTCCCTCTGCCCCATCAGCCCGCTCCTCCTCCAGGCTGCCGGTGGTGCAGCCACCCACCCTTACTGCCATTTCAGGCAGTGACTCCTCAGGTCAGGGGACTTTATCTTCTGCTCCTAAGCCCCTGATGTTCAGGCCCATCTCTTCACATATGGGCACTCAGCCAGGTGGCACGGCCAGTGCTGGTAGTTTAGACATTGGTTCCTCCAACATCACCCCCCCAGCCATGGCACTGCCTATGTTGGTCTCTTCAGTGGGTCCCAACACCAATCCTTCTAGGCAGTCCCCACATTAGGCTACCACCATTTCTTCTAGTCTGGCATCACCTCTTCTTTTGTCTGGGAAGTCTCCTCCTTCCCAGGTGCTGGCTTCTCCAGCCTTCCCAGCACCAGCAGGTCCCTCCCCGGGTGCTCTCTGCTGACACCTGCTGGGCCACCGCTGGTTCTGCTGCTGCCTCTGCCTGTGAACCCAGCACCAGCATCATCTCTTCTCAGCCTGCACTGCTGCCTACCCCCGGCCTAGCACCAGACCCCAGCTGATGCTGGCTGATCCTACACCGGGGTATCCTTTTTCATTCCCTCCGGTCTTCAGTATAACATGGGTGGTGGAGTACAAGGCCCTCTCTTCATGTGGTGGTCTGTCATCCAGAAGCGGTTCCCCACACCGCAAGGCCCACCCACAGCCTCTCCCCCAACGTCCTGATGGGGACCTGCCTCCCCAGAACCTGGACAGGTATGGTGCTGGCGACTAATGCTTGTTGGGAGCTTCAGGGTCCTGAACAGATGCTGGCTCTGGCTCTGGCTCTCACCAGGCTGACCACCCGCCACCAGCAGGTGATCTCAATGAGTCCAGTGGGGAGGATTCAGATTCTCTCTGATCTTTCTCCTTGCCTGGGGATTCTTTGGATGGGGAGAATTCCTCCAGGGTGATTCCCAAGTCTCCTCCTGATAATCCCTCCTTCATGGACATTATGGGCCACATTCAGTCTCTGATGTGTTGGGAGACAGAGAAGCAAGACCCAAAGCAGTGCTGGCTGGCCACTTACCTCCAGCAGTGGGATGCCTTCCAAGTGGTGGTGCCACCCTTTATTGATTCTTATGATGATGTCACTAGTGTGGCTTGGAATCACCTCTCCTTTGCCCAAGAAGGCAGATTGCTTTTACCATGCACCTTCTGACAAGCCCTTTATTGGGAGCCACCCTAAGGTGGATTCGATGGTCATTAATGTGACCCACAACATCACCAAGAGACCCAAGCGCCTTAGCACCTTTCCTCCTGATAAGCAGTCTCGGCAGCTAGACCTCTTGGGTAAGCGGGTTTCTGCTTTCACTACTCTCGCTATCTGAGCTGTTAAGTATCTGGCTCATATGATCCAGTACCACAATGTCCTTTGGGACCAAGCCCGGGACCTGGTTCAGTCCTTGTCAGAGGATGCCACCAAGAATCTGCTTGCCCAGCTCCTGAAGTTGGGCTTGGATGTGGGCAATCTCATCCTCCGGGGCTGCCTACGATACCGTGGACACCTCTGGTAGAGGGGCAGTGGCAGAAGTCTGCCTCTGCCACTATTCCTGGCTTTGTGTTTTTAGCTTTGCTCCAGATGTGCAGTCCAGCATCTTGGTGCTGTTCTTTTTGATGGTGATGTTCAGGACCTGATCTCCACCCTGCAGGAGTCGGGTAGAGCCCTCAGGATGGTCCATTCACTTTACCATATGCAGCCTCAGACCAGGCAGAGGTCATGCTTTCATCGCTTCTCCCACAAGCAATCCTGCCAGCCCTTTAAGTATCGGGGCAAATGCAAGCCAGCATCAGTCCCAGCTACGGCTGCCTCCAGGGCTCTCAGAGCACCCACGGCCAACCTCCTGACTCCTAGGCCAACCCCCCCCACTCCAGCAAGGGATATGGGGGATGCTGTCAGGAGTCTCTTCTCTCTCCATCTCGACTGGTAGAGGGGGATAACCACAGACCATAGGGTGCTTCAAATCATAGAACAGTCTCATTCTAGACTTCCTGGAGTGGCCTCCGGAAAATCATCCTGTACGCTAGTCTTAACCTCCAGCCCATTTGTTTCTGGTTTGGGAGGAAATCCAGGCTCTTTTTTTCCAAAAGAAGCCATATAGCCTGTCCCTCTGGCTCAGAGAGGACATGGGTTCTACTCCCACTTCTTTCTCGTCCACCAAAAGACTGGGAATCTTTGGCCTATTCTCAACCTGAGCCTGTACATTGAGTACAAACATTTCCAGATGGTGATCCTTCAAGGACTGCTACCCCTTCTGCACCGGGGGATTGGCTCTGCTCCCTGGACATGCAGGATACCTACCTGCATATTGAGGTTTTTCCTACCCATCAGTGATTCCTCCACTTTTCCTTTCAGTAGAACCATTTTCAGTTTTGGGCCCTCCATTTTGGCCTGTCCTCTGCACTCTGGGCTTTTACCAAGTGTATAACAGTGGTGGCAGCCACTCTGCAGAGGCAGGGTTTCTGCATGTTCCACTATCTGGATGACTAGCTGTTAGGAGCCCCTTCCAGGGATTCTCTCATTCAGACCCTGGATTACACTTTCCGTCTATCACTTTGGAGATCACCGTCGGTCTGCCATAATCCTGCCTCTCTCCTTGCCAGCGCCTTCAATACATAGGGGCAGTTCTGGACACTGCCCAGGAGATGGCCTTCCTTCCCCAGAATGGGGCGGATCGTTTGGACCAGGCTCGTCTGGTTTCCTCCTGCCGATGGGTCCCTGTCAGGGTGTTCCTACAGCTTCTCGGCCACATGGCAGCTGCTGTTGCCATGGTCCTTCATGCCTGCCTCCTCATGAATGTTTTTCAGTGGACCTTACAGGTCCAATGGGACCAGTGCATGGATGACCTGGACCAGATGGTCATGGTCTCTGACTCATTTCAGAGAGTCCTGTTGCTGTGGCTGGAGCCAGCCAACCTCCTTCGTGGTGTCTCCTTTCAATTTTCGACCCCCCCCATCTGATTTTCATGACACATGCTTTCGGCCTGGGGTGGGGTGCTCACCTAGTAGATCATCGGACTCTAGGCACCTGGACGGACATGAAGCAGGATCTCCATATCAACATCCTAGAGATGAGAGCAGTCTGGTATGCTCTGCAGGCCTTCCAGACTCATCTCCTTGGTCCCCTACTGGTGCAGATTGACATGTGTGTGGTGTATTACATAAACAAGCATGGGGGAAACTCACTCTTACCCCTCTTTGTTGGGAAGCAATGAGAGTTTGGTATTGGGCCATCGAGCACGGTCTGGAGCACTCAGCCGTACATGTGCCAGGCATCCAAAATGTCCTGGCAGACTGTCTCAAATACTCCCGATCGTAGGCTCATAAGTGGGAGCTTCTGACCTCGGTGATCGAAGATCTCTTTGGTAGGTGGGTTCATTCAGAGTTAGACCATTTTTGTGCCCTACATTTAGAGTTGGACCTTTTTGCGTCCCTACTCAACACAAGACTGCCGCTTTTCTGCTCGCTCGATCCCAGGCCTACAGTTTTCTGGTGAGACACATTCTACCTCTCCTGGAAAGGGAGATTTCTGTATGCCATTCTTTCCTTCCTACATCTGCAGCAGGTTCTACCGAAGCTTCAGTTAGAAGAGGCAGAGATGATTCTCGTAGCTTCTTTCTGGCCACGTCAGATTTGGTTCCCCTTCCTGCAGCAATGTGGAGGGGTTGTGGGATAACAGATGGACCAGACACCGAACTTCAAGTTCAACACACAATCTCTGTGTGATGCTTATTCAAAATGCAGGGGATTATCTTAAGCAATGGCATATCCCTTCTTCAGTACATCAGTTTGCAGCAACAGACTATGTGTGTCCTTTCTCTGTGCTTAGCCAAAACCTACTGATCTCTGATCTACTTAGCAGTTGAGATTCAGCCTCCACCCCCTATGCAGGCCTTGTTTGCTGTAGTGGGGGCTCAAAAAAAAACCAAGCTAAAAACCAAAACCTCAATGCAGAAGCACTGAAACATGGGTTACCCCAAAGGGCATTGACAATGAGCCAAGTTTCAAAGAAGCACATCATCGCACATACTTCCATAATGCAAAGCATCATGGGATATATGGAAATTCATAGGTTTCATAGGTTTCAGAGCTTTTAAGACATAGTCCATATGCTCACCTTATTCTTAAGAATATCCCCTTATTCCATTTCTTATTAAGTAACTATCCAGTTTACTCTTAAAAATGTCCATACTCGCACTATCAACTATTTCTGCTTGTAGTCTGTTCCAGATCCTTGGTGCTCTGTTAGCCAGTACTTTCTTTTATTTGATTTAAATCTCTCCATTTTTATCTGTAATGTGTGTGCCCTGGTGTTATGATTATGACCCATAACATCTAGAGCAAGCTGATCCCTTAATACTGGGTCATTCAGTGCCCTATATATCATACACATGTCCCCTCTCAATCTTCTAAACTCCAATGAGTATAATCCCAATGACACTAGTCTTTGATTGTAATCCATCCCCTGTACCTCCTTTATTCTGTGGGTGGCTCGTCTCTGTACCCTCTCTATCGATGCTATGTCCCCTACCTTGTATGGTGACCACAACTGTGAACAGTATTCCAAATGAGGCCGTACCAATGATGTATACAGTGGCAACAGCACACCCTTGTCTCTACTCTTTATATGTTTGTTGATACAATATTGAATACTACCAGCTTTTTTAATAATTTGATTATAATGGGGTGTAAAGTTTAATTTATTACCAATCCTTATCCCCAGGTCGCTTTCCTCAGAGGTCTCTTTAAGATCTCTACCTCCCATTTTATAATTGTGCATTATATTGTTCTTACCCAAATACATCACTCCGCACTTATCCACATTATATGACGAACCGTGACTGTCTGTCCAAATTTCTAATTCGCTTAGGGCTGTCTGTAATAAGTCCACATCTTTATTCGTGTTAACCACCCTTCCTATTCTGGTATCATCTGTGAATTTCGAACACCAGTTATCCGGGGTGGCTCTCATTGTTTCTATATAGGCATTGAACAGGCAGGGACCCAACACGGATCCCTGTGGGACTCCACTAGTCACCCTTGGCCAATTAGAGTGTTCTCCTTTTATTCATACTCTCTGTGACCTATCCATCAACCAAGATTTTATCCAACAAACAACACTTTGTTTGACTCCCATATTTACTAGAGTTTCCAGTATTTTAACATGAGGTACCTTGTTGAATGCCTTGGCAAAGTCCAGGAATACCACATCCACTGCATCACCCCTGTCCAATGCCTGATTTACTTTACCATAAAATTCTAACAAGTTGGTCTGATATGACCTTCCTTTAACAAATCCATGTTGTGTCCTGTCAACCATCCCTGATCTATATTGGTACTCTAAAATTAAGTCTTTGATGAATCCCTCTAGCATTTTTCCAAGAATCGAGGTCAGGCTCATAGGCCTATAATTTTTAACTTCTTGTTTAGAACCTTTTTTGTGGATAGGTATCACATTTGCCTGTCTCCAATCATCTGGGACCTCCCCATCTCTTAGTGATTTCTGAAATATTATAGTTACTGGGCCTGCTAATTGTTCAGCCAGATCTTTAAAGCACTCTTGGGTGTAACCCATCTAGACCCTCGCATTGCTTATTTTGGTCCAGTTTTGAAGTCGTAATAAGACTTCCTGCCTATCTATAATTATACCTTGGTCATCACTAGGTATTTCACAATTTATCCCCTCTAATGGTTCTCCCTTATTAAAAACGGAAGCAAAATATTTGTTACTTAATTCAGCCATACCAAAATTATCAGTAACTAGTTTCCCTTCGGTATCCATCATACGGCCTATCTTTTTTGATTCTCCCTTCTTATTATTAATGTACTGATAAAAGGATTTGTAGTTGTCTTTTACCCTTGTGGCCAATGTAACTTCAAACTTGCTCTTTGCTTCCTTAATGCTTTTTTTGGTGGTTTTTAAACACCTTTTGTAATTTGCCCAACTGTCATCATCACCTTTTACTTTGGCTTTCTTAAAAGCTTTATTTTTTTCCTTTATTTGATGCTTTATTATTCCTGTCATCCAGGGGGGAAGATTATTTTTAACTTGTTTATATTTATTATTCATAGGTACAAACGTGTGGATCAGACCCAAAATTTTGTTTTTAAAGATATTCCACATCTTACCTAATGATGCACCCTTAAACTCTGCCGCCCAATTCCAGTTTGACAATTCTCTCTGCATGCCCTTTTTATCGGCCCTATTATAATTATACACTATAGTAGCTCCCTCATTCTGGTTTACTGTCCCAATGTAATCAAATTTAACCATTAAGTGGTCACTAGAGACCAGGGGTGTCAGGACTTGGCAGTTGTTTATCTTTTCCCCATATTACTTAAGACTAGATCAAGAATGTGCTTATCACGAGTGCTTTCCCCTACATACTGTTCTATACTTGCTAAGTTAAATGTGTTTAAGTAATCATTTTCATTTTTAGTTTTTGTAACCAGATTAACCTAATCAATACGGGTAGATTGAAATCACCCATTAGACCACATTCTTCCATTCTGATAATTTGTTAACAAAATCTAATATCGTAAGTCCTCCTCTGTTGATATAGACGGTTTCTATAAACTAGTCCCAGTTCAATGTATGTAGTATCGATGGAGAGATTGATACCCAGAGAATTTCTCCATCTTCCCATCTAGATATATCCTTTTCTCTGATACTATTTCATCCTTCACATAGATGCCCCCAAATTAGTGTTCCTATCTTTTATATATAGGGTATATCCTGGTATATTTTTCCCCCATCCATCTTCAGGATTCCACCAAGTTTCAGTTACTCCACAAACATGAATATCCATGTCTTGCAAGACTAGCTGGAGTTCCTCGATTTTATTATTTAAGCTTCTTGCATTAACTAAGAGAAAGTTTAATTTGGGTATACTATGCTTGTAAGTTTTCTGAGCCTTTATCCCGGTTGTTCCACTACTTGCCCCTACTATTTTGTCCCTTTAGTTTAAATGTACCATATTTTCATCCCTCAGTTTTTTTAATTTATAGGAAACAATCATTTTTCCTTGTCTATTAAGGTGTAGTCTATCTCTAGCAAACAAATGATGTCCTTGAAAATCATGCCAATTATCTACGAAAAGCTGATCCTCTCTCTGGCACCAGCGTTTTAACCAACCATTTAACCTTTGAATTTCCCTACCAAGTGTAACATTTGCTCTAGGTACTGGTAGGAGCCCTGATATAATTAAACTACCATTGTTTGTTTTAATCTTTTGTCCAACCTCCTCAAAATCTCTCTGGATATCCAAAATGTTTCTTTTCCCCACGTCATTTACCCCTAAATGCAGAACTGTCACTGGTCTGATGGTATTTTCCATAAGCCCTGGTAACATTGTTTTTATGTCCCCTATACCTGCCCCTGGTAGGGCTCTTACTGTAGTGTGTAAATTTCTATTTTTACAAAGTATGGTATCAGTGTATTTTAACATTGAGTCTCTTATAAAGAGGACATCCTGGTTCTCTAGCAGCTGGGGGGTTGTATTATGATTTATAGTCATGGACCCTTGCTGTTTTTGGGGAATCACAGAAACTGTTTCTTCTTTTGTTATATTAGCATTCAGTATCCCCTCCTGTTCTTCCAATGCCAGTACACTGAACCTATTGGGTGTTAAAATGTTTGAGGCCCCCCTGATATTTCTTCTCCCACTTTTATTACTCGTTTTTTTATTAACCAAATGCCATTTATTTGATTCCTCCTCTTGGTTTTCATTTCCATGGCTCTAGGTATCTGTATTAAATTGATCCTGAGAATTTAACTCAGTCATGCTATCCACCACGTTGTCTATATATTGTTCTAGTGAGGATATATCTGCCTGTACTTTTATTCTTTCCTTTAATTGAGCAATCTCAAGTTCCAAACTCTTTATTTTACAATATTTAGAACACATGAAATCACCATGAAATGTCAGACTTGCAATTTATATGCATTTTAAATAGCACAACTAGCTTAATTTTTATAATAGTCACCTAGTACTGTTTACACTAATCAAAAAAACCTAGTACCATGGTATTTTCAACATTTACAGGTTTCATAAACATAAGGTATATACATCAGGGTATTTTATGACATATTGCTATTACATACTAAATCCAGCAACGATAAACAGAATCTGTTTTACATACACTTTGAGGTCACCACAATAACCTCCCTGTATGAGGACCTGAGAGGGAAAAGGAAAATTAAAGAGGACTCTATAGCATAGTCAAGAAAGGGAAGGGGTGCCCATAGGTGGCCAACCTTATGGGCTAGAAATTGTAAAGGATAGATTAGACTAAGAAATAGAAGAACTGTTGCAACAGATTTAAGAAAAGGTCAGTCATCAAGAGTGGCAGGAGCGCCTTGTCATAAGCAGCTGGCGGCGGACCCTCCAGTGCCCCTGCACCTGTGCACCAGCTTCATCTTCCAGGACCAAGGCACCCTAGTTCATCCAGATCTGAAGTCCCTGCTTCTTCATGTATAGTTCCTGTGGACATAGCCATCACCCACTTTGGGGGTGTCCTTTAGGATTGCTGATGTCCTGGTGGGTGCTCAGAAGCCCTCTACCAGGGCCACCTATGCCATGAAGTTGAAGTGTTTCCCGCTTTGGGCTGCTTCCCATCATTTGGATCCTTTTGTCTGCCCGGTGAGTCAGGCACTGGAGTACCTTATCTCTCTTTTGGACGTGCTTGGGATACTCCTTCCTCAATGTGCATCTTTCTACCATCTCTGTGTACCATGTGCTTATTACGGGGCAGGGCTGTAGCTTGGTGTGAGGTGTCCTGCACCTTTCTGCAGGGCATCTTTCACATGAAACCTCCCATTCGGGAACCATTCTATCCATGGGACCTCAATTTTTTGCTAAAGAATTTCACTTTGCCTCTTTGTGAACCGGTTGCAAGTTGCAAGCTACACTTTCTGTCATAGAAAGTGCTCTATTTAGTTGCTGTTAGTTCTGCTCAAAGGATTTCCGAGCTTCAGGCTCTTATGTGTAAGGATCCTTTTTGGTTTTTCACAAAGACATGGTGTCTTTGCATACTAATCCTAAGTTTCTTCCCAAGGTGGTGTCGGAGTTTACTTTGAACCAATCCATTCACCATCCAGTTTATTTTCCAGAGTACTCTAATCAGGGGGAGGCTTTGCTCCATACTTTGGATGTGCATAGAATCCTGCAGCACTATACCTACTGGACCAAAACTTCCAATAAGTCAGACCAGTTGTTTGTTTCATTCAACCCCAAAAGAGTGGGTGCTCCTGTTTCCAAACAGTGTTTGTCTAAATGGTTAGCTAATTGTATTGTTTATTGTTACCATAAGTACAACAAGAATCTTCTGGTAATATTTAAGGGCCATTCCACCAGGGGTATGGCTGCCTCTATGGCTTGTTTCATTTTTTTTTTAATTATATTTTATTGCTTTTAGTAAAACATTACTGTACAACCATCTCATGCAAAAGATCACACGTAATAGCAGTCAATACTGTACATCCAATGTAATAGTAAACTTAGTCTGTGCAGTCTGATTTGCAAATATGGAAGTATTCTCAAGTCCACATATTGTCCATGAAATGCTGCACCCTACAGGACTTTGGGTGGTCAATTCAAGTTAAAAATACAATCCCAAACAAGTATATTCAACAGTCTGTGTTGATGTGACCCCCAAGCTAACAATTTATTCCTTAACATCTGTAATACTTGGGGAGAGAATCCCTAAGATAGAAAAAGAAACCAGGAAAATAATAAAACAGTCTAGCCTCCAGTGTAAATATATCATATATGGAGCACAGATTTTCCTTAGTTACATACTGCTCTACCCTGTTGGCCCATGTAAACTGCTTAGTGGTGACTACGCAGTATTCAGCATTCCCCCCACATAATTCTGTGCTGCATGGCTGTAGTACCATATAACCCTTTTGCCAACATTTTAAGTTTATGTCCCTCCTATGAAACTGGGCTAGGACCAAAACTAGTGCCCTGCTGAAAACAGAGACCCAAATGGGTCTAATAAACCCAACATTGAACCATTTAGACCATTACAACTTGGTAAGTAAGGTTCTTAATCATGTATCTACTAGCTTAACTGTTTGCTTGCATATACTGTAAGTAGGCAGTCCCAAAATTAGAGCTCTTCATGTGTCTTCCTCCGATTTGGAAAAGTCGCTAGATCCTACATGGGGAATGCCCTTCTGATTGCCGCCGCTTTTTTCCCTGCTTTGTTCAGGTTGGTAAATTGAAAAGGTGTGCCCACCATAGTGTATTCTCAGGTGAGCAGGCATAATTAGAGAGTGAGCAGCTCCGAAGCTTCGCACCCCATTGAACCTCTTCCTCCTGGATTAGGTGGTGAAAGATAGGTCTGGGAAAACATGGACTGTCTTTCCCTGAAACTGCAAGGATCCTGCTCCTCTCTCAGGCTGCAGAAGAAGATTCCGAATAGCAATGCCGCTAGTGATTAACAGGATCATCCGGGGTGCTTCATTATGATTCATAGCAGCCCTGGGAGAAATACAGTAGGCCTTAAGAAAATAGTTCTGTTGAGGGGTCGTTTTGAGGTTCAAGCTACCAGGCAACCATGATTGTAGGAATTCCAACAGGCACTCTTCCTCACAATTTTCTGGCAGACCCACGATACGAACATTCGGGGACCGCTGCGCATTTTCCAAGGCCTCCATATAGTAGCGGAGCTGCGTGCTTTCCCCCGAGTCATTTTAGAGGTGGCAGCCAGGGCCTTGGTGCCCATCGATTCAGCTGAGGTGGCAGTTTGAGTGCAGTATTAATTTTAGCATCCTACTCCATCATCCTGGTACCTGGTAAGTAATGACTCAATTTTACAGTCAGTCACCTGCATAGATTTTTGCAAGGCTCACCACGGAGATTCAGTCCCTGGTAGGGGTTGTGTTTCGGCCATGGATAGTAGCTCTGGCGTCAGCTGATTTTTTTGGTCCACCTCCTGCTACTATATTGGTGTGACCCATCATATACAAATTATAGTTCTGTGTCATGATGCCGTTTGGGTGAGTGTACATCACTACACTTGTTCTTAGAACCCCTTCAACACTCCATACACTGGCACATTATCCTTTATTCCTACTTTATTTCTGTTCTCCTAACTGTACTTGTTCTTAGCCCCCTCTTCACAACCCTCCCAATCCCTTGTGCACTATCCCTTACCTGCCTTCTGTCTCCTAACTGAATACTTCCTCTGATTACTTCCTCGCATGCTACCTCCTGTTATACTGTACTTTCTTGGGTATGTGATAGCACTTTGAATCTTGAGCTCAGCCTACTACCTTTAGCACTTCAAATATGTTATCCATTCTCTAACCTTTACCCTCCTGGATCACCTGCTCATGGGTTGTTGCAATGTATGCTATATCCGAATATGGTTTTGTTTACCATGGCCAGTTGGTCTGGGTTATTGTGCAATTGTACTACACTGTTTTGTTTTAGAAATTGTACTTGTATTGCTGACCCCGCGCAACACTTTTTTTTCCCCCCCATGGGCGGAGTCGACGCAGGGCTGGCGCCGCCCTCGAGGCCGACGTTCCATGTGGCGCTCACTGGTTGGCTGTTATCTCTCATTGACTCCACCCTAGCCTCAGTTTTTCTTCTTCTGCCATCAGTGTAGACCTTGTGTGGAGACTACAGGCAAGTGTATACTTTGTGTTTCGAGGCCTAGTTTAGCCAGTTTAGTTCTCGGTTCTGTTTCACCCTGCTTGACATCGCTCCTGGTGCCGGTAAGATCATTTCAAATTATTTTCTAGCAGTGTTGAGTACTATTTACTGTTGTTTTACCGTGCTGTCATGTCTCGTCTCGGGCAAGAAGTTGTTGAAGGTGGGGTGACTACCAATGTGTTGGTACCCCTGTGGCTGACTTTATTCCATGTCAGACCAGCATGACCATTGCCTTTCCTGCCTCCGCACGACCATTGACATGGACAGCTGCGACGCCTGCTTCTCGATGGACTGCGGAGTTTTTGAGCTTCACACGTTTAAAGTCTGACATGCGCCACCGACTTTCAGGAGGCGGGTTCGCAGTCAGCGGGCCAAGGTCAAGACTTTTGACCCTTCCTCCGGGTCCCCTCCTGGTCCTATATGGCCCGTGGAGGAGGGGGCCTCTGTCTCTTCTAACCTAGGTGTGATGGGGACTCCTTCCATGGTGCAGGAGGCCCAGTGTGTCCCTCTCGGTGGGGGGGGAGACACTGCTCTGGCAGTCGCCTCTTTAGAGGTGAAGGCTCCCACGGTGTTGTGTCCTGAGGCTGCCGGACCTGGGCCGGCACTGTCCTTGGCACCATCTAGTGGTGCCACCCTTGAATCCAGCGCCATTTGCAGCATCAGTGGCCCGGGCAGTGCCAGGCCATCCCTCGGCGCCGTTTTCATTCCTGGTGCTGTTCACGGCACTGGGGATGTTGGCGGTGCTGTGGGAGGTGCTGTCTCTGTTTCTGAGGCTGATTCTGGTCTTGGTGCTGCTTCAGACTCCAATGTCATTCCCGGTGCTGTGGAAGGAGTGGAGCCATGGCCAGTGCCGCCTTCGACTCGAGTGTCATTCGCGACACTGGGGAAGGGGGCAGCACCACGGTCGGTGCTGCCTTTGACTCCAGTGCCATTCACGGCACCAGGGGGGGGAGTGTGGCGCCATGCTCTGTGCCATTTCTGACTCAGGCACAACTCCCAGCGTTGGGGAGGACTGTAGCATTGGGCACGATGCCACACTTGGCTCTGGTGCCGCTTGCGGTGCCGGTGCTGAGGGTGGTCCTGCTCACGGTCCAGGAACTGGTAGGGATCGATGAGTGATCTGGCATCGGACCTGTGTGTCCACCTCCTCGGAGGGTGAATCCAGGTCTGATCTGGACTGGCTTACGGATTTTTAAGAATCTACCGATCCCTCGGTGTCCAACACCTCGGCCTCCACTCAGCCTCCCTCTGTGGGTCAGATGTTGCTGGCCAGTTCTGGGGTCAGTGGTACTAACCAGCCAGCAGTGGTTCAGGTGGACACCGACGTGCAACCCGGGGCCACTGGTGAGTCTGCTCCTTCAGCTGGGGCACCCCTTCCTTTGTGTGCTTGGACAGTCTGAGTTTGGGACAGCCTGGGGCACCCCTGGAAAGGGAAGGTTCTGTACCCTGGGTGGATTATTCAGAGTCCACCATGGGTTGTTATTTGCCTAGGCTAATGGCTATGAGAAAGAGGGCTCTCTCAGAGTTTGAAGGGTCGAGGGGTCAGGGTTTGACGCAGCGGGGCCCTCCCTGGGACCCATCTGGGCTCTGGGCGGAGCCATGGTGTGGATCCTCGCCCTTCCCTGGAATACTCCTCGAGAGGGACCTCCACTTTGGAGGTCAGGGGCTGTCCTTCTGGACTCGCTCAGTCCCAGTCACCTCACGGGGGATTTCTTCCCAAGAGCACAGCTCTGATCGTTTCAGTCTGGTTGAATGGTTGTTAGCTGCTGCGACCTCTGGGTCTCCCTTCCTGTTGGGAGCTTCCTCTAGGCCCCCCCTGCCCTCACAGAGGCCATTCTCCTGCTGCTAGGAGCTTGGCACCCATGCCCCTGCCTCCATCCCCAGCTATCCCAGGTATTCCTGGTCCTATGGGACCTCTTACCTGGGAACAGTTCAGAGGTTCAGCTGCACATTTCCCTACCTACCTTAGTGCCTTGGACCAGTAGGTGTTCCACCATGCTTCTGTGCAGCAGAACCCTGAATCTCTGGGCTCATCCCCCTCCTCAGAGGGAGAGGAGTTATCTGTCCACATCTCCCTAGCGTCTGATCTTTCTTCATATCAGCACTTCCTGGTGAGGATGGTGGACAAGTTCCATCTCACCCCATCCCCTGTGAGTAATCCCAAGCATGTGATGCACACCTTCTTGGCGAGTATTGTGTGGCCAACCTGGTGGTTCATGCCTGGCCTGTCCCCTTCGAGGAGGCTTCACATCAGCTTTGGCAGCATCCCTAGTCCACTGTTCCAGCCCCAAGGGACCTACACCAACAGTACTGCACCCCCCAGGTCTCCAGGTACCTTGCCTCATCTCCCTTCAGGTTTGACATGCCTGCAGACCCCCCCTGGGCCTCGCGTCCTGCACCGTGACTGACCCCCGGACTCTGACCCTGCAGATTTCGATTTCTGGGGCAGAAGGACCTTCTATTCAGCACGGATCCTTCTTTCCATAGCTGCACATCAGGCCCACTATGCTTCCTTTGACAGGTTCTTGTGGTCCAGGCTAGGACAGCTCCTAGCCTCAATGCCTGATATGGAGGAAACCAGGCAAGCCATTGCCCTCTCTGCTCAGGGCCTGGAGCTAGAAAGGCACCAAGCAAGGGCATCTTATGACGCCAGTGAGGTAGCCTCCAGAGTTACAGGTACAGCGATCGGCATTAGGTGGATGACTTGGCTTTGCTTATCACAGTTGTCATGCCTGGCTCGGTGTAGGGTGATTTCCTCTACTTACTGGAGAACCCACCTTTTCTCCTGCAGGGTGAGACGGCGGCTTTCGGGGCACTTTCCCTCTCCCACTGGGGGTTCCCCGTCTCACCTGGACCAGTCTCAGGCCTCCCCAGACCTATAAGGGTTCTCCTCTCTGGTGCCTCCCTCACTGGAGGCTACAGTACTTAGTCCCTTAGGAACATATTGGGCCCCCTTCGGGGGGCTCGGTACTAGCCCAGTAGTGATGAATGGTGAAGATTGACACAGATAAGATATGAAAATTACATACCTACTGTAATTCTTGATCTTTCTGTGTATCTTCCCCATTCATCACTAAATCCTGCCCACCTTCACCCTGGGGGCTCTGTCTCTGGGCCACCCCTTCCCCGTGTGTCTCCCTGTTGTTCCAACTCCTCTCTCTCTCCTTTCCCTTGTGGTCAGGAGGCAGGGGACTTTGGAGACATGCAGGGAGGAGTCATTTCCTGTGAGGGTTTTTTGGGGAGGGAGGGGGGGTCCTTCCTTCTCTGCTTGCCTTCGGCTATTCTCCCCACTCCCTTGAAATTAGGGTGGGGTGGAGGATGGTGGACTCTTAATCCCCTCTGTTCTCAAAACACCTTGTTCTCCTTGTTTTGAATGTCCTTTGACTAATCCCTACTTTTCTGGTTAGGATTTTTCCCTTAAGTTGGGGGATCGCCCATGTCTTCCTTGAACTCCTTTCTCCTAAAGCTTTTGGCTCCTCTTGGGGCCACTGCTGCTTCTTTGCCTCCTGGGCAGCTTCTTAAAAAGGCAAGACTGGGTGGTTCAGGTGATCTTGTCTGCCATTAACTTGCTCAAATCCTAGGGGTTCAGACCCATTTTGTCAGGGACACAGTCCTCTCCCTCCTCTTCCCTTTCTTCCTCACTCCCTTCCCTTCTCCCTTTCCAGAGATTGGGGGCCCCCCAATCTAGTCTTCTCCTTTCTGTCCTCTCTGCCGTTTATTTCTCATTTTGTTTTTTATATTTTTTCCTTTTGTCTATCCCTTAGGCTCCCTTGTCCCACCCCTCCATCCCTTTTCTTGCACTCTCCAGCATCTAAAAACTGGGGATAGGGTGGAGTCGACAACAGACAATGGCCAACCTGTAAGAGCCAAATGAAACAGCTATCTGCCTCGGTGGCCCATTACAATATTAGAGCTCATGCATAGAGGAAAAAGTCTCCAGCAGGTTCTAGCTCCAGCGCAGTACCCAGTAGTGATGAATGGTGAAGATACACAGAAAGATCAATAATTACGTAGGTAGGTAATTTTCATTTCTTTCCTGGTGAAACATTTTCCAAATAAATAAAATATATTGCCGAAAATGAATTACTGTGATGTACACTCACAGTGACTAGAAACTGGTAGCTGGTTTTCTATGTTATGGGGTGCCTCTGCACCCCTTGCTTAAGAATTCTCAACTCCAGGGGTGCATGTGGGGGTAAACTTAAAATAAATAAATAATCATATCCAGAACCCAACCCTGCCCGCCACATACCCTCTCTTCCTTCCACCCTGCAGTTCCTCTCCAATGTGTATTTATAGCAACATCCTGTCGCTGTACTCTCCTACTCCTGTATCTGGTAGCTACCCTTCCAGGTAGCCCAGAACACAGATGCCATAATTAAGTCACCCTTTTTGAAAGCACTTAATCGCAGTCTCCTTGTTCACTGGATACCAAAATCATATGCTCCAATTCTGCTTGTGGAGTAGATCACAGTGCTGAGTTGCTTTTTGGTTTTCAGCAAGAAATTTAAGGTTTATTTAACTTTTAAGTCCAGTTTTGTGCAGAGCTCTCCCTGAGCACGTCTAGTCGGTAGGTGTGTTCCACAGTGCCCCCTCCATGGCTTGTTTCAGAAATGTCTGCTGCGGACATTTGTGCAGCTGCCATTTGGAGCTCAGTCCACGCCTTTACCAAGCACTATAGTATGGACATTGCCTCTTGGAGCAGGGCTAATTTCAGCCTAGCAGTTCTTCAGGACCTTCTTTCTTGAACCTTTGGCTGGTGACCCGTTCTTCTGGTGCTGTTCTCATGCTTATGCACAATACTGCTTGGGACTCGGTCCTATCAGTGTTGGCCTGCTGCAAGAGCCTTCCTCAAAGTAAGATGATACAGTTACGTAAGAATTTACCATAACAGTAGATCTTTAAGAGAAGCTCTTTCAGCAGGCCCTGATTTCTCTCTCTCCTTCTTCCTGTTGTCTCTTTCCTCTCACACTGCTACTGCTTCGCTTGACTTTCAAGATCCCCTTGGCTCTTCTACTCATTGCCCGCACTGGGTCTCGAGTGGGAGAACCGAAGTGGGTGAGGTGGACTGACCACTTTTATAGGATAGGCTGACGTCGGACACTGATGTCTGTAGTTTGGTGGTCCCCCGTGGTAGACTGCTAGCTATAAAGTTTTCCGTGTCCTGGCACCTGGCAGCTTCAGTCCTACTGATGCTGGCATGCTGCAAGAGCTTCTCTTGAAGATTTACTGTTACAGTAAGTTCTTGCATAACTGTACTTTTTATCTGAGATGCCATTTTCTGGATGAGACATTAAACTGAGGCCCCGTCTGTCTGTTCTGGTGGTGGTATGGGTGGACATTAATGATCACATAACACTTCTCAAAAGCAGCAGGGGAATTATCTCTGTGCCGTGCTAAATTTCCTCCATTCTCTGAAACAACAGCTTAAACTGGTTCAGTATCAGCCGTTTTGTATCTGTAACCCCAACCCCCATGATGAGGCTGAAAGCAAGAAGTGTTTTCTAGCCCTTCTTTCGTGATCTACAAAGGCTAAATGAAATAAATCATTAAAAATAATTTTTTACATGCTAGAAAAGTGCATTCAATCTGACGGCATTATCCTTTTCTGATATTTGAAGACCATGATCCTGTCTCTTGAATTTTTTCTGTTTCATGGTAAACCGTCCCAGTTCTGTCAGTGAATCCTTATAGGCTATGTTTTAGTTTAACAATATTTGTAATTGGTGTATAGACAAGCATGCAGCAACAGACACAGTTAAGCAAATGCTGATCACAGCTCATTTACAAGCTGCTAAGCATAAGTTGAGGAAATGTAACAAACCAGCATAGATGTGCACATATAAGAGCTGGTGCTCCATGCAGTAAAAGGCAGATAGAAGCAGAAGCAATGGCAAAATTCACAGCACATCTCTAAGGAAAAAAGTAAAAGCTGAAATAAGGAATTTTTATGTTTGCTTGCATGCATGTGCAAGAAACATAGTGCCACCATACGAGAATTCGTAGGTGTGCCTCCCCCACTCCAGTGCCCTGGTCCCTTTTGCGGGCACGGTTGCACCACGCCAATGAATAGATGTCTATGACAGCATTCAGATGCAGTGGTGTACAGTTCTGAGGAAAATACCACTACAATCAGCAGTGGTAACATGTAGGCAATTTGCCTACATGTATGTCTTCACTGCATCTGAACTGTCATACAGTTCGTCATCACCCCCCCCCACTTAGGTAGCACACTGGGAGCCCACCCCAGCATTCGTGTGCTCCCCTCCACCCACGTACAGTGTATGACCAGGAGTGCCCAATCCCCCGTCGGCTCCACTGCCCCCCCAAAACAGATCTCTAGGTGCCATGCTGGGAGCCCACTCCAGCGTGGTAAATGTCTGTATAGCTGACGGGGGTGCCCAATCCCCCGGTGGTTCCACTGCGGGCCTCCCAAAAAATAACCTTTCAGCTGCCATGATGGAGTCCACCCCAGCATGACAAAAGTCCCGTGTCGTAAGCTGCCATGCTGGGAGCCCACCCAGCATGGCAAAAGTCCACGTTGTATTCCTGCAGAAGAAAAAAAACTGTAAAAAAAAAAAAAAACCTCGTTGACTGTCTTGCCTCCTCCCCCCATACTTACCTCTGGAGCCCAGCGCGACCATCTTCGGTGGACCGGGAACACATCTGCATTCTTCAAAACCGACTGCGAACTGAAGAAATGCCGGTAAGCTGTATAATGGCATAAATGTTTTTTCAACTTTGGTAGATATCTCAATACATTTGGGACATTTTTCACCAAATTTTCAACATAAGTTCTTAGTCTACCTCGAATCTCAGTCACTTCATTTTGTTATTCGGTCCGAAAGGTGATTTCAAGGTCACTGCACAGAACCACCTTTTGGGACTGAGTAACAAAACGACAGTGTCACAGTTCATGAGGTAAGCCCCTCAAAACCCTAAGTTGAAAATTTGGTGAAAAAATTCCCCAAAATGACTGTTATGATCGTCCGTTGCACAGTTCCTACGCACGATCATAAGTTTGTGGATTTTTAATATTTTCACTCCAGATTATCAACATTGCCATTTTACCATATCTCCTTATGATCAGTACAGATGTCATTTTTCACATCTCACCCAAAATTTGTTTTCGAGCATGTAGTGCACAATGGCGCAGTCGGTGAGCGAAATCAATGTTCGGGACAGATTAAGAAAATCACTGTGACACTGTTCATGAGCAGAGGTCTTAAAATGGCTATGTTTAAAAATCTGGTGACAAAAGTCCATAAAATGACACTGTTACGAGTGAGCATTGCGTAGTTTCCACGCACCCTCGTAAGTTCATGAATTTGTAATATTTTCAGTCCAGATTTTCAACATTAGTATTTTTCCACACCTCTTTATGAACAGCACAGCTATCATTTTTCACACCCTGGCCGAAATGTGTTTTCGCACTTTCGGTGCAGAAATGCGTGGTCACTGTGGGAAATCACTGTTTAGGACAGATTAAGAAAATCACAGTGACATTGTTCATGAGCGGAGGTCCCAAAATGCCTATTTTTTTTTTTTTTTGAAATTCAATATTTTATTGAATTTACAATCCGCATATCCAGAAAGAAAGCTACAGGACTGACTGTACACAATATTGGCCAGGATAGATACAGAGTAGCATACATCAGACTGTGTCCGGGTCCAATAAAACCAAAACAATACCAATACCCCTATAAACCTCCCCTCCCCCCTCATTTACTCTCCCACCCCAAACCTCCCCCTGGAGTGTGCCTCATAAACATACAGTAACTCAAAAGAAGTTGTGAATTAGAGAGTAACAATCTGCATTTACCAGAGATGAATAAGACCAACCAATTAAGATAAACAGAGACATGTACCTTCCATATTTCAGTTTAAGTATAGGGCATATAATTTACCCCATTTACGGTTAAATACCTCCATACAGTTCCGGGAACTGGATATCAATCTCTCAGTATTGAAGCAAAGTGACATCTCCTTCAACCATTCTTCATGAGTTATAACTAGTTGATCCACCCAATGCTTGAGAACTAATCTTTTAACCACAATAGAAATTAAGGCCATGTGAAATCTACATTCTTTAATATTAATGGTTGAGAGCATCCCAGGATACATATCTATAGTAAATAGATCACCTAATCCCAATAAAGGTCTAGGTTAGATTGAATAGCTTTCAAAGTGGAGCCACTTTGCTACAATGCCAAATGTGAATCCGGTTCCCTTCAGCTAAACCCATCTGGTACAGGTTGCCTGGAAGCCTACCAACTTGGCTAGCCTAACCGGAGTGTAATACATATTATTTAAAATATGATACTGAATAAGTCTGTGTCTATCTTGGGTAAGATACCTATGTAGGTCCTTCCAAACCTGACTCCAATTGGGACTAACATCAGTCAGAAGGGAAGCCCAAACTTTAGAACCCGGAAGAGCATTCAGGAAATTGATTCCCAAAAGAAAAGAATAAATAGCTGATATACCATGGGATTTACTGGCGTATCTCTGTACCTGTTCCAGAAAGGGCTTAACTCGAGATTGTGATAGTGCGACTCCAAAATTGGACACCATAAGGTGTCTCAACTGAAACACTTTGAAAATATATTTCTGAGGGATGTTGAATTTAGCTATTATATCTGGGGATGACAGGAGAGCAGTTTGACCATATGAGTCCTCTACTGAGACTTCCTGTAACTGAGGGAGCCAATCCGGGAAAAGTAATGAACCCCCAATTTTAATATTTGGATTCTGAAAAAGGGGTTGAGCCATGTCTTTTTTTATGTGAGATATTAAAAAAATTCCAACATTGCGCTAAAACCTTAATGGAGACTCCCACCACTGAATCTTTTATGGAGTTCGGTAACGAAGAACAAGGAGAGAAAAATATTCCTGTAGAATTAAAGCCATGAAGAGCGAGAAGTTTCCTTTCTAATTGTAGCCAGATAGGTAAGTAACCATTACTTGTGTCTGAAAACCATCTTCCCATTTTTGACAGATGGCTCACCCAATAATGAAAGTTGAAATTAGGGAGACAAAGCCCCCCTAATTCCTTGGGGAGGCTGAGTTTAGTGAAAGAGCGCCTGGGAAATTTACCCCGCCAGATAAATTTGGAGAGAACAGAGTGAAATTGATGAAAATAGGACAATGGGAGCCAGAGATTTAATAAATTTAGGGAATAAAAGAGATGAGGGAGGACGTTCATTTTAGCAATACTGATACAACCCCAAATTGAGAGGGGGAGGTTCTCCCATCTTTGAAGGTCCTGTTGAATATTTGTTATTAAGTTATCTAAATTAAGCTTCCTAAGAGTCTCTGAGTCTTTGGTGAGATGAATGCCCAGATATTTAATAGAGTGAGGGGACGACTTCATGCCTAGATGAGTGAAATTAGCCTGGTGGGTAAGAGCATTTAGAGGAAAAATTACGGTTTTTGACAAATTTAACTTATAATTAGATACGAGTCCGAACTGTCTGATAATTTGTAATACATGTGATAACGATTTATTGGGATAAGCCAAGTGGAGTAGGATGTCGTCTGGATATACTGAGAGGGTCAAGGACTGTTGATGTATTGTACAGCCTTTGACCTGAGAAGTGCACTTGAGACTACATAGAAGAGGTTCCAGATATAAATTGAAAAGAAAGGGAGATAAGGGGCAGCCTTGCCTGGTGCCTGTAAATAAAGAGAACCTTGGAGAAAATACACCATTACAATAAATTTTAGCAGAGGGATCTTGATTAGCCATCTGTATCCATCGAATGAAAACTGTTGGAAAGCCCAATTTTTTTGAGAGTAGCCCAGAGAAAATCCCAGTTAACTCTGTCAAAGGCTTTTTCTGCATCTAACGAGATTAAAGCCATGAGAATTTGGGAGTCCTGGGCAGCCTGAAAAATATGTGAAAGGGTCCATAGGTGATCAGCTGAAGATCGACCTTGAACAAATCCCACCTGTTCAGGGCTCAGGAGATGAGACCATACCTTCTTAATTCTGAGAGACAAGATTTTTGTTAGAATTTTGATATCATAATTTAAAAGTGAGAATGGACGATAACTGGTAGGATCATCATGTGGTTTATCAGGCTTCAGGATGAGAACTATTGTGGCTTCCAGCAAGGAAGGGTCCAGAGTATCTAAAGTGAACATATATTCAAATAAATTTAAGAGGAGGGGGCTAATTCAGTGGAAAAGGTTTTATAGAAATTGGAGGGGAAGCCATCTGGTCCTGATGCTTTATCCAGTGCGAGCTCCCTAATTGCCTCCTCCATCTCCCTCAAAGTGATTAGGGAAGACAGAGTCGAGCAATGTTGTGCCTGAAGGGACGGGAGGTCCAGGCGATCCAGATATTGCTCTATGCTTGGGGGTGTGGCCTGTGCAGGAATTTTACTATACAAATTTTTATAAAATTTTTCCAAAACCTGAGAGATATCATGTGGGGAGGTCTTAATAGAGCCATCTGAGGCCAGAATAGAAGGGATGAGCCGTGAGCTGTCCACTGCTCGTAACCGAAAGGCCAGCATTCTTCCTGGCTTCTCGCCTTGATCAAGGTAGCGAGCTTTAGTTTTAAGGATGGCGTATTCCGGCTTTTCTTTTAATAAATCTGCATATTCGTTCCTAAGTTTCAACAGGTATTCCAAGAGACCCGAAGGGGAAGAGGTAGATAAGATGTTTTCGGCCTCCTTGATTTGGTTTGACAGAGAAATAATTCTTGCCTCCCTTTGCTTTTTCCGTTTGGAAGCTAACCTAATGAATTCCCCCCTAATATAACATTTAAAGGAGCACCATAGTTGATCAGCCCTTCTAATAGAACCTTTATTGGTTTCCATAAAAAAGAAATCACATCTTTTATGTGAGAGATTGTGTGTTCCTCTTTTAAAAGTTGTGTGTTCAGTTTCCAGGTAGTGTCCCGTTGACTACATGGATCAGGAGAAATCACTATCCGTGCCATCGAGTGATCTGATATGACAGTCGGTTCCATACCAGTCTGGTGAAGGCTAGCTAAAAGTGAAGAGCTAGTTAGGATATAATCCAGCCTAGACCATGACTGATGAACCTGGGAATGAAACAAGAAGACCTGACCAGAGGGATTGAACAGGTGCTGTGGATCACACAGATCCAGTAGTCCCATAAAATCCCTTAGGGCTTGCTGCGGAGGGGATAGGGGTTTTAATGGCCTATACAGTATGTTCTATCCAAGTCCTGCATTGGGGGTATATTCCAGTCTCCCCCATGATTAACTTGGAAGACAAAAATCTACTCTGCTTGTCTGCCAGACACATAAGGAACTCTGGACTACCTCCCACTGGGCCATAGACTGCACCTAGAATGACTGTGCTGTTATACAGCGTGCCTTTGATTAGAATAAATCTGCCTTCTGGATCTGAGAGAGTTTCCTACGCTACAAACTAAACATGCTTCTTGATCAGAATTGCTACCCCTCCTGCTCGCAGATGAACCACAGGCAGTAAAGACTTGGGAGAACCCCTGTCTACGTAGCCCATTTGTTTCGGCAGCAAGAAGGTGGGTTTCCTGTATCAAGAGGATGTCTGTTTTAGGAGAACGCAATTCTTGAGAACTTGATATCTTTTAGTCATGTCTCTGACTCCTCTAACATTCCATGTGGCAATTTCAATTGTTACCGCAGCCATTACCAACTCTTTGAAAGAAATAATAATCCTGAGACAGTGAGTAAGAACATAACCCCAAGAGGCACACTCCAGTCCCCTTCCCAGCCCCCCCTTTTGAACAAAGATAGAGCCCAAACCAGAGAACTCTTCCCAATATTCATCAGTATAGGTTATCCAAAGTTGAAGAAATGGGATAATATAATTGTATCCTTTTAACTCCCACTATTGCTGAATTCAGAAAAGTAAGCAACCTTGAGTATTGACCCTAACCCCAAAATGCACTCAAACTATGTACAAAAGGTCCCTCTTTGAAAATAATTCCCAATGTGAAAATCTCCAGTATAGAGGAACCAGCCCAATAGGTGACCTTCCCCGGGAAGCTGTGGCTCCATGTAAGTGCCAGGTCTGAGCACTGGTGCCAAAGACCACCTCGGTGAAATATATCAGAAATGGCCAACAGCTGGCTTGCCTTTTGAACCCCCCCGGGGAGATCACCCTCCTCCCCTTGTCTGGCGCAATATGCATTTTCCCACAGATTGCTCCACCCCAAAGCCCCCGCCCACCACCCTTCAAAAAGAAAAAGAAAAAAAAAGGTTGATTTGGATCAGGAAGGTGATTGGAGAAAGTGCAGAAATAATTCAGGGAAAATGAAAATGAGACCATCGAGATGTAGATAAATCATCTTACTCAAGATCGAGAAAATTACCCCAAATGAGATTAAATATGTCTAGAAAACTCGTGAAGCAGACCTCAAGGGTTAGAGATCCCAAAAGGAGAGACACACAGGGAATAAGTTCCCCTTGTGGTTTAGCTTAATAAACTTAATGGGAATGAGAACACACTCAGGAGTGGGGAAGTAATCGGGGGACCTGTAACTTATGGAACTAACACCAGAACCGTCCCCTTCAGCGGCACTAGGAAATGTGCGCTGACCAAAAGGTTCCTACCCCCCCCACTGGAAACCCCCAACAGTCTCACTGCCACACCAGGCCTGCTAGGCCTCAGGACTCTCTGGCAGCCCCTTCAAATCAGCCCGAGAAAGACAGAAATGAAAGAGGGTAGAGAGAAGAAAGAGACAGAGAGAAGGGACACCAAACAGGTATGCAGTCCACTCAGAGACAAAGGCTTAAAAGCCTGAGATATCTGAGATGACAGTTCAACCAGTCTTAAATAGGTTAGGTAGCTTGATTGTTAGATCCGCAGTTGCCTGCTCCGGAGATTCGTAAGAATGCCAGACTCCTTCAATAGCCACTTGCAGTTTAGCTGGGTAAACCATCTTGAAATGGATTCCTGCTGCTGTTAACTTGCTGACCGTGGGATGGGATGGAATGCTGATCGCTTTTGGCGAATTTTGAAAGGGAGATCTTGAGTAATCCTCAGCTTCGCATTACCCCATAGGATAGCTTGAAGCTCCTTAGATTTGGAAATAACATGCTGTCTCTCTAGATAGCTAAGGAATTTCACTATTATTGGACGTGGTGGTGATCCAGGTGGGGGTCTCGGCTTGAGGGAACGTTGTGCCCGTTCTATATGGTACTGTGGGCTTAATGGAGATGGGTCCACAATCTTAACCAGGAATTTCTGAAGGTAACCAATAGTATCAGAGCCTTCTTCTGTTTCAGGTAGGCCTAGTATCAGGACGTTGTTCCTTCGACTTCCCCCCTCCAAATCCTCGGTTTTCAGTTGCAGTTTCTTAAGCTGTAGTCGGAGTTGAACAATTTCAGGATTCATTCTCTCCTTCCACCTCTCCAGAGAGGTGGTTCTCACTTCAGCATCCCCCATTCTTTGTGACAGGGATCTTAGGTCGCTGCAGAGCGATTTTAACTCTGCTGATATATATCTTCGAGAGTCTCTCTGAAAGGGAGCAATTCTTGCAAAAAACGTTCCTCCGTTAGAGGATTAGTCGAGGAGCTGGAAGCACTTGACTTAGGGGTACCCCCGGAACTCTGATGTTTCGATTGTTTTAGCAGTTTTCTCTGGGGTAGCTGGAGGAGTGTGCTTGATGGAGGCCTGTTTCATCTCGGCTTCCATCCCGTTGTTTAATACCGATTCTCTTGTCTAGAAAGCGCTTCTTTTGGCAATCACTAGTGTTCCAATCTCTAGTACAGCATATATCTAAGGTCTGCCACTATTTCTGCACCTTAAATGAAGGAAAATAAACCTTTTAATGAGGTTGATAGGTGGGAGCTTCGGCTCAGTGCTGCCTCTAGGTGCCCTGTATCACGTGACCCCCCAAAATGCCTATGTTAACAATCTGCTGTTAAAAAAAAAAAAAAAATCCCCAAACGAATTACAGTACAGGTGTGCATTGCGCAGTTTCTACGCATGCTTGTGATTTCATTTTTTTTATATTTTCACTGCAGATTTTCAACATTGCCATTTTTTACATCTCCCCATGAGCAGTACAGCTGTCATTTTTCACATCCTGTTCTAAATGTGTTTTCGCACCTGTGATGCCAAATGGTGTAGTCGCTGTGCAAAATCAGCTTTCAGGTAACAAACTGATATTGCAATTGTTCATAAGGTGGGGGTCATAAAAAACCATGTTGAAAATTTGGAGTGAAAATACCAACGAATGCCTGAGGCATTAGGATTTACGACCATAACACCCCACCCTGTAGAGACTGACAGGCATCAGGAGTGTGACTTGGGATTGTCGCTTGTAATGCTCATACCTTTCCACCCCCACCCACACCCTGCAGCCAGTGAGGGTCATCGAGGCGTGCCTTGGACTCTTCGGCCCCAAAGTTCACTCCATTCTCCTATACTGCACCCATCTCACCATATTTCCTTATGGAATGGGGTAAGCATAAGGCCCAAAGACCCCAAGGCACACCATGACACTTGTTGGTGTTTGCAGGGTAGGGTGTGGTGAAATGGCATGGTCGTTATGCCTGACGACCCAAAGGCATACCCCAATGCCTGTCAGTCTCTGCAGCGTGGTGGTGGGATTGGCTTCAGTTAAATACTTCACTGCCATTCCTATTATGCATCTTTCTCACTCCTACACTACCAATGCCAATGCCAGCAAGCAAACATTTGGCATTGACAAATGCTTGTTGTCTTTGCTGACAATAAATACATGAGCAGACTAAAACTGTGACATTTTGCAGAGCACTTACACTTTTCCTGGGGACCACAACTGAAGCCACCCAGAAGACAAACGTAATGATTAGTAAATAAAACTATTTACCGAATGTGCTGCCATTTAAATATATGGACACAAAGCATTTTTTTCTGAACATTGTTTTTCTTGCACTGTATTTTGAACTGCTAGCTATCTGTGACAGAACAAGAAAATAAATTTAAAACCACATCATTTGTCACACCCATGAACACTATGGTAAAGGCCCGAAGAGCACTAGTAATACAGCTGAGGAAGATATAAGATTTCTGTTGCATGAGGTTCAAAGTCCTCGAAAAATTGATTTATATACAGTTGAATCATCTGGAAACCTACTCTCTCCTCAGTCCAGCCCAATCAGGCTTTCACTCTAATCATAGCACCGTTACTGCACTAGCTAAAGTCACCGATGACTGGATCTCAGCCAAGGATGCTAAAAAAATTACGGGTGCAGTATTCTTAGATTTGAGTAAAGCATTCGACACAGTTGCCCATGCTCTAATTGTGAACAGCCTCACCAATATTGGCACTACCCTAGCTACTACCAAATGGTTCTCCAGTTACCTATCAGGTAGGATGCAGAAAGTCAAAGCTGGTGGGCTGTTCTCTGCCTCCTTACCAGTTACTAGGGGAGTCCCGCAAGGTTCCATCTTAGGTCCTATACTCTTCTCCCCATATATCAACAACCTCGATTCTCAAATAACCAGGTCAACCTTGCATTTCTTTCTAGACTATACAGTTTTGTATACATCTGGCCATACAATATCGGAAGTCAGGGATATACTTCAAGTCAATTTCGCACAGCTAGAAACAAATCTCATCAATACCAAACTCCTCCAAATGCTAAAAAGCTAAGGCCATGATTTTTCCCCCCTAATACTTCCTCCATCATCCTCACTGTCCCACCTAAAGACTTCATCGTTACATCCCTGGGTGAACCACTGGAAGTTGTCTCTAAATTTAAATACCTCGGCTTTTGGTTAGACAACAAGCTCTCCTTCAACAAGCACATTGACTACCTGTCCAGAAGACTAAAAGCTAGACTAGGCTTCTTCCGAAATAGGTCCCCCTTTCCCCTGGAAACCAGACTCAGGCTTGTTCAGACCACCTTCCTCCCTTTACTTGACTATGGTGATGTATTATACACTTCTGCAGCAATTACTAACCTAAACAAATTGGACATTCTCTATCACCGTGCCCTGCGCTTCATTACAAACTACCCATACCGAACCCACCATTGCGAACTATACGCAGCTGTTGGTTGGACTTCACTTTACCATTAGACGCACACTCCATGCTGGCATTTGGACCCTAAAACTTCTTCTGAATAAATTACCAAGCTATTTAGTAGAGCTTATCCGTACTGCCCACAGCTCTTATTTCCTTAGGAAATCAGATTTTGTCCTACTCGACGCACCTAAGACTCATACCTCCTTTGGCAGACGAGACTTCTCAAGTGCCCTACCAACTATTTGGAACCAGCTACAATCCACTCTGAAACTATCCAGTGTAGTCTCAGTAAATTTCTTCAAAAAACTGGTGGCTTCAAAAATAAAGGACACCTGTAACTGTTTCTCAACTCCTTCCCTAGCTTTCTCCTTACTTCCTTAGTTTGTTCTCACTACACCGCCTTCCTTAAACAACTTGTACTAAATATTTTTTTGGTTTTTGGTTTTCACCCAGGACGGTTTACCCATGTACCTTGTAGGACCTGGTCCGCCATTTATGTATTGTTATGTTATTGCCTGTATTGTATACTTGTTGCAACCATGCACCCAGGACCTCCTTGTGAATGAGCTTGCTCAATGGAACTTTCCTGCAATAAACTTGAACTTGAAATAATATTATGGTATTGTCTATGACTGGACTGTCTGGCCTCTCTTACCCTGTCATCTAGGAAGTTGGTCCCTCTTACACAACCTCTAGCAGAACCACCAGGCACATAGTTTGTTTCCAAAGCATATCTCAGAAGCATTTTTATGCCATACTCCCATGCACTTTTTGTGGAACTATATTGCTCCCCAAGCAAACTATTACTGGCTGAATTGTTCTACACACATACACACTAGCTCTACCATTCCCTTCCCCAGCAAACTATGACTAGTGCCCTCAAGAATACTCCGGCTGTACACAGTACCAAGCAGACAATCCCCACCAGAAATCTCTGCAAACAATATTATGCCCCACCTCCACTTCCTGGAAATTTTAGGAAAGCCCTGTAATGTGCTATCAGTTACCCCATTTTGGTCTTTATTATTTCAGATCAAATACATCCTCATGCCAATTTAAAGTTGAATGTCCCCTATGTCCATAGATAAAAAAAGGTTTTAGCCTCGCCCCATATTAGCAGTTCTGCTGCCTTCCTCCAGAGCTATGAGTGCGAAGAGTCCATGCTGTCTAGCAGTCACTGACGGGATAGTTAATGGTTTGGTTCCTTTTATTTCCTCCCCTTTTTGCATTAAAAAAATAAATCCCTTCAATGACCTGATGCCTGGGCTGGGCTCACCCCACCTCCCTTCCCAAATCTTAAAGGAAGCCATTACTGTTCATCCCCCATACGTAACAGAACAGAGAAAAAGTGTGGTGCTGCCCCTGGTGTCCGGCAGTCTTCGATGACCTAGTGGAGTGGGCATTTCCTGGAGTATCATTTTTTCAAAACAACAAAAAAATAAACAGTGGCACTCTGTTAATCTTAAGACCATCTTTGCCACCCTGGCATCAGTGTGTGGTGGTTATGCTTCTATAATGCAACTCTGAGCACAACTGTTCAAGCCTTCCTTCCTGGCAAACTAGACAGTCACTTTCAGATACTCAGAGTTGTACAAGCATGACCTTCTCACACTGAGCACAGGACAGGCAGTGGGCACTGCACGTTAATAGGATGCTGTTTTTTAACTGCCCTGAAGGATGACAGTCTCAGCGTGGTCGGCTCTGAAACTCCCCCAGAGATTACTGAATATAAGGCATGAGGTTAAGGTCTGTTAAACCTGCAAATGTACCTGAGAGGCATGAAATTCAAAAGTTTAATCATCGCAGTCTCTCTCTCCCCCCCCCCCCCACTACCAGCAAGAATGCAGCAAATTGATGAGCTGAATGCTCCAGTCAAGCAGCAGTTAACTCTGTGGGAGGCTTACCGTTCAACTGCTATGAATTTTGCACTGTACTATGATTTGTACACTCAGATTTACCCTTGCTCTGCAAAAGTTTACTGATGCTTTTAATGTTAGAACTATTTCCACACACACACAACTATTAAATAGTTGAACTAATTACATAAATAAAATAAGTTGATAGAAACATTCCTTAGCATTAAATATATGTGGCCCACTACTTAAATATATGCTATTCTTTAAAATAAGAACTTGCTACACATTTTGGCTCTCATTTTTGAAGGCTAGCGCTATGAATTGTAATGCTGAGAGGTTGAGAGGTGTGGGAAGGGGTATGCCCTTCACACACAAAACTTTTACAGTAAACACTTTGATGCAGACAACATCTATAGTTCACTGTAAAAAGTCTGCCTGGGGTCCCAGCACTCTTTTCTCTGGTCCTGCACCCCTTCCCGAATCAAGTCTGACTTGAAGTTGCAATCCCTAAGTTTGAGGGTGCTGGGGGCAGAGCTCCCCGTGAGATGAACAGCAACTGTTTTCTCAGATGGATTTTATGTCAACCACAAATTGCAGTCAACATAAATCCGTCGCTGTAATGTCGGTCAACAAAAGATTGTCGAACTTGCATCATAGAACCACAGGAGGAGCACAGTTAAAACAATAAAACTTGAAATTGTCACCTGAGGCTGTTGAAGAAAGTAAGTATGGCTGTATATGTTATAAAAATGGAATGGGCCAGCATATATCATTTATGAAAGTTGTAGGGTCACATTGTCTGACTGGTGCCCCCCTCTCCCCATTTCAAAAGTAGTGTGATTCCAAATGTTCAGACACCTTGAATGCTCTTGTCTGTATTTCTCAGTCACGTCCATACCTTTCCTCGGGTATGGGGACAACTTTACTTATCAGTTCCATTTTCATGTGTCTGCTTCACTTTTAGCAGTTGTTTTACACATTTACTGATACTTACTACTGTCTGTTCCCATCTGATTAACAATCTGTACCAACTGATTTATAATATTTAAATGTCATTCTTTTATCCAGGATTGTTTATGTTCCTAATCATCCAAGTTAGCCTCCTCTCATTATTTTTCCTTCCTACAGCTAGCTCCTGTGCATGAATTTTCCCCCTGTCTAGCATAAACATGAACCTGTGCGTATGTGTGTTTTTGTTTTAACAGATTCTCACTTGGGGTTTGAGAAACATGAAACCTTATCAGTTAGCAGCCGTTTCTTCCCCAAGCCTGATTATAGAGTGCGGCGGGGAGGTGATTGAAACGGATGTGATCAAGAACATCAAGAAAAACCCAAACTTCCCAGGATCTGTTCTCTTCATGAAAGTGGTAAGATGTCAGAAATGTTGCAATATCTTTATAGCCATAGGTGGATTGAAAATAATGTATTTGTCTGTTAAATTGTAATAGTCATGTTTCTTAGAAATGACTTATTCTCAGTATTCTAATTTTTAATGCCAGCCTGAGTCTCCTGTATTGACAGGGCTTAGGTATATGCTGTTGCACATAGGGAGACTCACCCATACAGAGTATAAACTCTAGCCATAATCAAGGAGGCCTGGTCAGCTGCTAGAGCATGATGTTGCATAGAGTACAGCCTAGACAGTTTACTTGTACTGTTCTCTGAATCCACGGCAAGCATCCCCTTTCCACAGTTGTTACATTGAGGGGTCGAGTTACAGGTTTCTTTGTTCCGAGTCTGGCTTAAAGCCTGTTGCAGTGGTAGAGACTGGGGTTTACTATATCCATCCTTTGTTCCCATAGTCGCCATATGGTGTCTGAACCATCCATTGCTGGATCCAACCCAAAATGGCCACCGGGAGCAAATGAGTTAAGTCTGCTTTATCTTGTTTCCCTAACCCTCTCCCTAGTAACTAACCAATATTAGTGTTGCTCCTTGGTCAGATAGTAGGTTCTTCCATGTGGAGATTCAATCCTCTCCCCACACACACAGCTCAAACATGGTACCACACAACTACATGAGAGATGGACAACCCCAGCCCTGCTCCAAAACCATGATCTCCTACTTGTACTCTGTGTCTTCCCAGTGAAACTGATTCATAAATCATGACTGCCTTGTGTAATGGTTTCAATAAATCATGCCTGAGCATTGAAACATTTTTAATAAAAAAAAAATATTGTATTTTTCTGTGTGACCCTGAGCAAGCCGCTAGTCTACCTTGTGCTCCAGCATCCTCCACTGCAAAACAGAGTATGAAGCAGAACTCCACTGAACACAAACGGTGCCTCTCGGCTAAATTACCAGGGTAAAGAAATAAATGGAGATGAACTAACCTAACTTCTGTGAAGAGCAAGCTGCTAACTTTACACTGAATTAGTATGGTGATGATATGGATACGAGAGCGAAGCATGAAGGCCCTTATGATGTCACCACACTAATGAGGTGTGACGTTACCAGCGAGTTCTTCTTGAAAGGTTTTTTTTATTGTGTATATAATGCAAAAGCAGCCCGTTTCATATTTAAGCATTTTTCTGCAATGCAAGATTCTGTATTTTGTTGTTGTTACTGCGGTGCTATATTCAGAGCACTTGTAAAGTGGCCCGAGTTTCAGCTGCCTTAATGAGCTTGCACTCCTAGCCATCTGTCTGTCTGGCAGCCCTATTTAATGAACTGGTAGCCAATATCATACATGGATATCATGCTGCATACTGTAGTACCAGTAATGTTCTACTTCAAGTTATCCAACCTAATTTCTTGTCACATAAGCAGTTTGGAATAATCAAGTTTGTACTTGAGTTAAAGAAATTTTTGTTTACTGTGTGATGACATGACTGAGTTATCTTTTTTTTCTTAGCTTTTGCCGAAGGAAGAAATGTATACTCCCCCTGTGATAATCAAAGTGATTGATCATAGACCATTTGGACGAAAACCTGTGGTGGGTCAGTGCACGATTGAGTCACTGGAAAAGTTCCGCTGTGATCCGTATGTTGCAAGAATGGATACTATTCCACAGTCAAAAGCATCCGTAATGTCAGCAATTGTCTGAACTAAGTGGTCTTCTGATAAGCTTGCCTGCTACTAGTTTTTTACATTAGTATGTTTCAGGTCAGATTTATAGCATTCCATTGGAGAACAGTTTTAACTCTTAACCAGTTTTATTTGTGTAAAGTTAGCACCTCAGTCATAGCCCCTTTTACTGCACTGTAGTGTCATATTTTAAGCTGCTGATTGCCATAGTAATTCCTGAAGTATTTACACTGAAATAGGTTTAAGTAGCTTCATGTTGTCAAAATAATTTTCTGTGCTACTTAAGTAGTAACAGAGTAAATAAGAATAATTGCCACGGTACCTCCTACTACTGTACATTAAATATGTCACACTATGCACTGCATCTGGTATTCGATTAAATATAACAAATGGTTATTTAAATGCATGCTGAAATAGAAATAAAGTTAGAATTCTCATGTCAGCTATTGGGTCTTACATAGGAATGTTCTAGAAAGAATAAAGGAATGCATGTTAGTGAGCATTGTTTAGTTCTGTTGTGTCATTAGTTGCCATCTATGCCTTTGAGATTTTAAGGATAGATATTACCTGGAATAAACCACTTGTCTGTGAGCCTCGATAGTTCCTTGTAATATAATGCACCTTGATGTGTGTTTTTTTTTTCTTCAAATATCAAAAAAATAACAGCAACCAACTCATCTTGTCCATAAAGGATAATTAACCCAACATTATGTTCTTATTCTCCATCATTCTTTGTCCACAAGCATTAAACCATTACTCAAGATTTCATAGACTGCCAGGCCACATCTCCAAGGGTTGCGGTCATAGAAGGTATAATATATGATGTAGATTTCAGTTAAGTAATAATCATTTTACACACATGCTTAATAGCAATGGAGCCTGGTTCATAGCCTCTGATTCTCGTTTACATTATCTTGCACAACTATAAATTCTCTTGTGGAACATTCACACATGCCTCCTACAGCTCACAGTTACAGTGCTTCTGTTAATAGTCCATTTTCCCCAGTTTAGTCTGGTGTTTTTAGAGCCTTGGCCTCAACCCAAATCCCTGAAGAAGCTGTCTGGAGGGCTGCAAAATGTTGACATGATTGTTTAATGTTTGCAGCCAGAGAATATACTGTGAATAAAGAAAATATACTGTGAATAAAGAAATTATGTTGCGTTAAAAAAACAAAATGTCCTTTTCGAATCTGGTGAGTTCATTACAAGTGCCTCTTTTCATATTGACATAGCTTTCTTGTGTCACCAGGCAGTGGTTTCCTAGCTTGTGTTTATTCCTTTACTTGGGCTCTCTGCTACTCAAGGATTTTGAATATTTTCTTCTAACAATTGCTTCTCTTTCAGCATCCCTTATGTCAGCATCCCGTGATACAATCATTGATATAGATGACAAAAAGCCATTGCTGGCCTCCAAGGTAACCTCAGCAGACTTGCTTTTAATGATAGTTTGAGATTTGGATCTAGATTATAGAACAATTATTCAGGCATGTTTAAAGTCTTGCAAAGTGTCACAGAAAAACCTAAACTGCTAAATTGGTATGGACTAGATTCACTTTTTTTTAACCATAAAACAGAATCCTATTTAGGAATCATCTTTTGTTTTATATTTAAGCCGGTAGATCCAGTGTCAGGTTAAATCCTATCTATGGAACACCTGTATATCCTGATCTGAAAGCAGACTTGGGGTACAATGGAATAGATCAGCAGTTGTGCAAAAAAGTAAATGCATCATACCTGCACATTTTTTCCTAAAATGATCCAAGGCTTTAACTATGTCCAAACATGCTAGTTTCCATAATAAAGCACATCTTTGCATTCACTATGTACTTCAAGTGCACCTGGCATCCCACTGGAACATTTTATTAATATATTTCCTTTATTTAGTGTTCCTTTTCACATTCCAAGTGTGCACATTAATGTGAAAACAGTAACACTGTCCCTTAAACTTCATGCTCTTATTCTTTACCTACCCTGACATCACAATGTTTGGAAAGATCATTATCACTTCCATAGTGAACAAATGTAATGTCACAAGCAAGTGATGTCAGAAGCAGACAGAGCAGATGAAGTCTAAGGTAAAATGATCCTGTTTTCATAATAGTTTGCATAGTTATTAAGCGTGGTACAATTCACATTAATATCTTGCACCAATGAGTTGGTTTTATATTTTTATTACTGTTAGCAATGTGTTGGCAGCTCACTTTGGTAAACAGCTGAAGAGCAGCTTTTAATGTTTTGATAACTCATTTGAAATGCATTTGCTGGTCTGTTATAATGCAATGCAAAACAGAGCTGCAACTATTGGGAAGTAGTTCTTGCAAAGCTTTGTGCTGGATCCAGCAACAAATATGCAATTCATTGAGAACTGTTAAAGCAACTCATAAGTATGACAGTTTAACAGGAATTGTACTGTACAGTAGTGCCCAGTGTCAGGTTTCCTCATGCCTAGCTCTGACAGTCCGTATATTGAGTGAGAAATGGTCAAAAACTGTCAGACATCACTTTGTACTAACTGTCTTCTTGCAATTTACCAGTTGACCACTACAGCCTACAGCCTATGGGGCTTGTGGAGGTGCGCACACATGCAGAGCACTGTTTCTGCACAACATCACCTGCTGACTCTTTTACAACCTTGCGGATGATGCTGTATACAGGATTTATAGCATTTAAAAAATGTTACAAGAAGAATGAAAAGTAACTAGTTATGACTGATGCTATTGTGAAATTAGTGTCCCGGGACAGAGTTAGTCATGATTGAACCTAGTGCTTGGCTCCATGAAAAAGAATGAATTTACATACACAAGTATAAACTGAAATGCTTCTAAGAAATATGTTAATTTCACTTGACAGAGTTTTCAGTACGTATTGAAAGTTTTTGGTCTTTTAAAGTAATAATTTAGATGCTTTAGCAAAAGTGGACCTCATTTAAACCTCTTCTAAAACAAAGTGTATTAAAAGCATTATTTTGGATAGGGTCCATGGGAAGACATATTTTGCTAAAGCATTGTTCTTATAAAAACCTTGTGAATGCAGTGACTGACAGTTTGAGCTTTGCTATGAAAATTGACATTTTTAGCTTATTGAACCCTTCAATTTTTTTCTTGGAGAAAAAGTAGTGTGCATGGTATGTTTTTTCTTTCTGGATATAAACTAATAATCAGTTAAGTTCTAGTCGTGATATGTGCTTTGCAGCTACTGTAATTCATGTACATCTTTGTGTAAATCAGACCTGAAATCAGCACCTCAACCTAGAGCTCCAGTATGACATTTTCTTTTGTCAACTACAGGAAATGTGTTGCAGTCCAGACCATTTCCTTTTTGAGAATGGTATTAGCTAAAAATAACAAACATAAGCAACTCAACATACTACAGCATACCTTAAAATAAATTATACTCTCATTGTGTGTGGTGCACAGCTTGCTTGCTTTATAATCAAACTGAATGTGTACAAGTATTTTTAGTCTGTTTTCAAATATGACTCATTTTAGAAACTCATTATTGCTGTCAGAAAAAAAACATTGGGGTATTCTGATAATTTCTGGGGGATTTGCTTTAAGTTCTCAGCAATATATGTTTTAACTGGTTACTACTTTTTCTGTTAGTAAAGTAAAGAAATAAAGCATTCATCAAAATATAAATTTCAGACTTAAAAAAAAAAAAGTGGAATATGAAATGGGGAAAATCCAGAGGAGAGAGATTAACAGTTATTAAATGCACAATAATATAATTTATATAATTAAATATATTAATATTTTAACTTTTTAATACTGGGCTAATTTGGCAATCAGAAAAGAAGTAAAATAGTAACCAGTACAGCTCAGGCATGACTGGGGAAACCAGAAAATTGACAAGGGGAATAGCAAGCTTTACATAAAATAAAATGACTATGAAAAAGCACTCGGCACGCATGTTACTTAATTTCAGCATTTGGGTTTGGATGGAACCTCTGCCTGCGGGGAAGCACTGCAGATCCGTGAACAACTGGCCAGTAGCATTTCAGCATTCATGGGACAAAGAAAGATGATCTGAGCAAATTTTTTTTTTTTTTAACATTTCCTTGTGGGAACAATTTTATAAGTGGAATGAGACACTCTGTTGTGCACCAGGGAAGTGCTCTTATCAGGCAACAACCCCTACAAGGTTACATCTCATTCCTTACCTTACAAGAATATTTTTTTGTTGTATTTTAACTTTAGCAGTACGTTATAGACAGTATGTACTATTTTTCAATACTCTGAGAGTATAATTTGCTTTTTTTAAAAAAAATGTGAGTTGCTTTTGTTTAAGTTTAGTTAATATAAGAAATCTCACTCAGTACATTCCAATTTTCAGTTGGTAAGCAGTGTATCAACAGCAGTCAGCAAAATGGCTTCTTCTACAGCAGTTCAAGTATGTATATAGAGAGTGAAAGCATGGAGATAGCCACACTGGGGAAATAGGTGCTTCAGCAGTGAAGCTTTCATTTCTCTTTGATTTTTCTTCTATAGAGAGATTTTGGAGTGAAAGGTGCTGTTAATGTGAGTATGTTAAGTTCAGCAGGTAGCTTTTTTAAAACATTTTAAAATAATTTTGGACCCTATTTTTCCCCCTTACTCTTTTCTTCTTTTGCTATAAAGGCATAAACATTTGCACTGGGGATGAGTACAAGACCGGGCCAGAACATAGAGCTGGATAGGGGACCTACCCTACTGTATTTGATCTTTTTGGGCAAAGATGAGGTGTTTACCTACCTGATCATGGATCTTTTTTTCCCCCATTTCTGTGCTGTTCTTTAGTATGTTGTGAATAGTTTTACTCCGTAGTAGCATGCCATTTAGAAAAGATTAAAGGAGATAGGGAAATTATTTTACATAGTTAACTGCTCCTCCATCTTCCTTTACATGCCAGTTATGTATTCTGATAATGCTTTGATTTTTTGATATGTAAATAATCTAGCTTTGGGGTGCCCTCAGATCTATATAGAGTTTCATTCTACTCACCAGCTACTGCTCTTGGTTTTAATATTTCTAAGACATTCTATGACATCAATAACTCCCATTCCATGCTATTCATCTGAATGGCCTGGAATGGCATTATTGATGTCCTAGAATGTTTAGGCAATATGGAGAAAGCAGTAACTGCTGAGGATAAAGGGATTCAGGGTAGTTACAAAGGCAACACAATTAGATTATCAAGTTAAAAAAAAAAAAGGTCGAAAACATATCAAAATACAGGATAGCCTACAGAAGAACAGAAGGAAATCTAGAGGTGTAAAAAGTTTCCTATCACCTTTAAGAACATGTAGAAGTATTTTTACAAATGAATGCTTTTACTCCATTACAGCATAAAGATTTTATAAAACATAATTACTTTCACACACAATCCTCAAAATATAATTTACTTTCGCTGCATGATTTTCCAGTTTCAGTATTAAACCTTTTAGAGACCAAGATTTGCCTATGGCAGCCTATTCTTCCTATCTGGCTGCCTCTTAGCCCCAATCCACCACTAACTCTTTGCCTGGGCTGGACCAAAAGATGCCTAACAGTGGGCCAGAAGAGTGCTGGTAATCATCTTTGGCTGCTGGCAGATTATATCATATTCTCTTTTGCATTCCTCCTACCTCTCCAGTGATGCAGTGCAGTTGAAGGTCTCACATGCTCACAGTGTCAGCAGGTGCCCCTGCCCTACCCCTTTGCATGGGTAGTACATATTTCAGCCAGGCTGGCCGGCTACAGCCCCCCAACCCCGAGTCTGCTTCTGAACTGTGGTTACCTGCATGGGAGTGCAGTCTGTTTCCTCAGGGCTACTTGGAGACCTTAAGAGGCCAAGATTTTTAAACATGAATTAGGTAGTAGTAGTCTTTATTTATGGCACTCTTCCTTGGAGGCTCAGGGTGCCATTAGAACACAGGGCAATACATAAAACTATTGATACAAACACATTCACTTTAAAAGCAGCAAACACAAACTGACAAATTGATTATCATAAATAAAACAATTTGGGGTGTGCTCAAAGGGGTAAAGAAATTACTAATACTCCATAAATGCCTGCTACAATAAACATTTTTAATTAAAAAAAAAATTAGGAAACAAGTATTATCTTCTTGAGTTAGATACAGGACCATGTACATAAAGTGTACAGAAGTATATCAAGTAATCTCTGATGTCCAGTGTACTAGAATGGACTATTTACTATGTAATGTTTTCAGTTGCTATAGTTATGTTCAGCTTGAGAGAGAGAGAGAGAGAGAGAGACAGACCGAGAGAGGAGAGAGAGAACTTGGAGCAGATAATTGGACATTTGGGATACCTTGGGTCTGAGAGTTACTGGAGATAAATATTAAATAAAATAAGCAAAGTGGTGACATGCAACATGTTCAGCAGTGCCTGTCTCTGACACTACATTAGCCAATTAAACAAAACAATACCAAAAAAAGTATTTTTTTTATTCAGCTAATGGTTTACTAATTCTGCTGTGACATGGTGCGAGAGGAACTGCTGGGGTCTGACACATTCCACTTGTTGGAACTGTAGTAAAAGAAATGTCCTATTCACAGTCTGTAGCAACCTCTCACCTTCCCAATCCCAAGAAAATTAAATGCCATCATGGGTATTCCAGAAGTGAAGGGCACATTTTATAGGTTTACTTTAAAAACAAAAAACAAAACTGAAACTTGCATGATTTGTTTGGCTTTTGAAATGCAATTAATGTAATTGTTATCAACATTATAGTCCATATGCATGTAGCACATCTAGTTTACTAGCTGCTTATTTATCATTCAAAACAAAGTATCTAAGTATAGTTTTCTTCAACTAATTGCCTGAGTTAAAGGTATTGTACAGATATAGAATAATAGATAATAATAGTGAATAACATGGCTTCTTTTTATATTGTCTTTGACTTTTTTGACTTATCCTAGGAAATAACATCTGTGTTTTTATTTTATAAACACAGAAAGCATTATCAGTCTTGGATATCACATTGGTATTGAAGGGCTTGGGTGGACCCGATCTTGAAGGTTTAAACAATGGACTCACTCATCCCCAGTTGACACTTGAAATGAGTAATTATGTGGCTTAAATAAAATATTTTAGCACAATTTTTTCTTGCTGTTGCCATCTGCTAAATGTGGCTTATTCAGAACAGCACTATACTGTATATTTTACAAGAATTCGACCAGTAAAAGCATTGAATTATAGAACGAACCTGTTCACTGACAGGGGTCCATAATACCACCACAAGCCTCTTATCAGAGTAGAAATCAAACTTATTAGATATATTTATGGGGATATTTCTTATAAAATACTATATTGGGTTTCTGAGGTATTTGACATATCCCACTTTATCTCTCCAAAATCTCCTTTTTGACTAGGCTGTAATAGTGGTAATTACATTCATTTATAATCTTAAATATAAATCATGTTCAGTCTTTGAAAAATGAAGCTTTGACTACAGGGTTTAACACTGAACATACTGGACCATGGAAATAAATTTGACACTTTTGCTGTGGGGGTTGGTTCATCTTTCTTTTGAAAAATTGGTGTATTGGACTTCTTGCATTGGCTCTACATATTTTGCATGAACAACCTGTCAACTGAATATATGGGCCTTGAATAAGTGAGCAATACATAATATTGTTGAAGTCACGTTGTTTAGCCTTTGAATGATAGCAACTCTTAATGATATTCAGTTCACCTAGAGAATCTATGGATATATTTTTAAAACACAGTCTGTGTTCAAAGCAGCTATTGAGTAAAACTCTTCAAAGCAAAGTATGTTCCAGAAAGTTCATGAAGAACTATATTGTTGGTTTACTAACAATGGTATTCTGGAATTCAAATCTAATGGGTCTAAAGTTAACAAATTCTATTTATTACATACCTCCTCATGACTAATAGAAATGTAGAGTGTGGCCTTTTAAATGTGCAAAGTTCAATGTCCCAGCGCTCCCTCTTAGACCCAAATATTTAATCTTAAACTGCCTTTTCAGTATGAATATGTATTTCCTTGGTGCACAGAATATAATTTTTAGAAATAGATTACTTGCATGGAGAATGCAGTTGTTAACTTGGTGATCTGAAAATGTTTGCATTCCAGATAAATCAGTAATTTGGTGAACTCTATCATGCTTTTAAAAATCTCCTTTACTGGTGGATCACAAATTAATTTTGCCATATAAAAATTTATTTCTAAAAGAGGTGCATAGAATTATATTTTGTGACTCAAATGGAATACAATCCTAGATTCATTTGAAAATGGCCTTGTAATTTTGAAGGAAGGGGCAACTTGACAATGCCTTTTAATATTAAAACTATACTATCAGCAGAAAAACACACTGTTATAAGTACAAGCCCTGCATTATTAAAGTTAATATATTATGCTGATGTTAACATTTCAGTTTTTTATTGCTCAAAAAGGTATGTAATAAATGGACTAAATGTACCTTATGCACATTCTTCAATACATATCATTGAGATTTATATAGCAGTTGCTAGATCTTTGGTTTGATGCCTATCTAAAATATTTACTGTAACAATATTATAGTGGAAAAAAAAAACACAATATTGTAATTAGAATGACCAAACATTTTATATTGCTCCTTAATTCTGTTTTTTCTTTCTTTTTTGTTTGCTTTGATCAATGACTCTGCACAATCAGCTTGCTGAAAAGGTAAATACAAAATATTTTTCTAGGTTATATGACTCACAATGTTTAGTATAATAAAGTACAGAAAAGCAGATAATGTTCCACAATTGCTGAATTACTTCAGGTAGTGCCCTCTGAGCTGAATGTTTCAGAAAGTGAAAAATCCAGTCTAACAGTATTCATCCATGGACTATCAGATCATATAATCACAATTCAAACAAACTATCCAACCACATGTAGGAAAGATCTCTTTATTAGCTAATGTTTTCCTTACACCAGGGCAATCCCAAGTCTGAATCACTTGAAAGCTACTGGCTTCATTGAGCACTCTTGTACAAGTTAGTTGACCTTCCTTCGCTTTACTTCATCCAGTGATAATTTTGAGTAGGCACACTATACAATGATGAATGAGACTTGCTTCTCAATCAAAGAGTGGACCGTAATTTACATTACCAGTACTTGGCCTGTGAAGATAGGCAAATGCATTAGGTAGGTTTAAGGGCAAACTGCATTTAACCTGAAAGCCAATATTGTCTGCAGAAGCTGTTTCTCAAATACTGTTTCATGTTCTCCTGTTTTGTACTCTTGATCAGCCACCCCTTGGACCAAAAGGGTGTAAGAGCACTGATGGAAAAAAAAATTGGTTTTAGGATTTCTTTTATGAATTAGTATTTTCAGATGGCAATGGCAAAAATCCTAAATCCGAAAATTGGATTAGAATCTGATTCCAATTGTCTTGATTCTGAGCAACCCTAATCACACATGCAAGAATCATTCAACTATCTAGGCTAAAAGTAGGCTTTATTTCAGCAGAATGGTTAGAGCATCTACCTTTGAAAGCAGGAATACAATGATTGATCCCAGGGTCCGGCACTAAAATGTGAAAGCCTGTAAATCAGTTTACAAAAGATTCTCCCCCCCCCACCAAAGCTGGGGAGAGGATTTTCCATGTAGCACATCTCACAGTGGCAGTGAACAACATGGTTTTAGAAAAAATCATGGTACCAATACAGCCCTGATTAGCCTTACTGGGGATATCTTCATGGCTCTAGATGATGGCCTTTCAACTGTTGCGATCTTTATAGACCTCACCAAGGCATTTGACTTGGTAAATCTCAGCAGCTTATCAGTAAGCTAACATCTCTTAGTCTTGATCATCTGTCCACTCAATGGTTCACAGACTACCTTAATGGCAGATCACAAATTGTCAAATGGCATGGTGCTACGTTCAACAAATGCCCTATCTCAGATGGCGTGCCCCAGGGTTCAATACTGGGGCCTCTACTGTTTTCCCTATTTATTAATGATTTGCCTCAACATTGTGGAGGGGCCAAGGTGACCTTATATGCAGATGATGCCATGTTTATAGGTCCTCCCGAGACACTGTCCAAATAAACAACCTTCTTAATCAAGACCTTGGTCTACTTGAGCACTGGTTTCTTGCTAATAAATTGGTTCCAAACAGTAAAAAGATCAAAGCCATGCTATTTGGCCCTAAAAGCCTAGGTCTAATGCATTTACATTTATTGTCCCCTGCTCTTTCCCAATGGCTCAAAAATGGATCAATTGTATCAAATACCTAGGTGTATACTTAGACCAAGACTGCTCCTTTAAAAGCCACATTGACCATCTGACCAAGAAACTCAACCAAAAGTTAGATCTATTATATGGCCTCAGCCCATCACTCTGCCTTGCATTTAAGCTCCAGCAAAATGGCACCCCTCCTAGCCTAATTAACACATTAGCTCCCAAAAAGAATGGGAGAACACTAAGATCCTCTGGCCACCAGCTTCTCCATGTCCCTGGTGTTAGGACTTCCCTAGGACTTTAGTCCTATGCTGCCTTCATCCCTTCTATCTGGAATGGTCTCCCTAGCAATCTCCAGGAATGTACCTCCCTTGGGGGCTTCAAGAAGGGTCTTAAAGTCCACCTGTTGGATCTGAGCCTCTGCAACTGCTGCCGCTGAGTCTATCGGATTCCTTGCTGCTGATCTAACCTTGTTGGGACATCAGTCTGATTGTCTTGTGTATAACGGTACTTCTACTACTATTGATATTGATTGTAATTAACCTGTTGTTGTATCCTTGACTGGGTCAGTATGTCTATATTGACTGTTAATTGTGAAATAACATTTATGTATTTTGTTATGTTTATAGATGTATGTAATTAATTCTGGGTCGCCCCTGAAAAAGGGACTGTTTCTGTCTCAGTGGGCCTACCCAGTCACCAAAATTTAAATAAATAAAATGAGTTTGTGACATTGCAGTTTTTGTCATCGTAAAAGTACAGTTATGTAAGAACTTACCGTAACAGATCTTTGAGAGGAGCTTTTGCAGCAGGCCAGCACCAGTGGGAATAAACCATCAAGCACCAGGACCACACGGAGACCTTTCTAGCTAGCAATGTACCACAGGGGACTGCCCACCACTGACATCACTCTGCTGACGTCGGCCTATCCTGTAAAGGCAGGTGGTCCCCCACACCCTCCTCAGTTATCTCGCTGGAGACCAGAAGCGGGCAGCAGAAGGCACCAAGGAGGTTTCCCAAGAGCCAGAAATGAAGGAAATAGAGCAGAAGACTCAATCGCATGGAAGAGGGGAAAGGCAGACAGAGAGCAGTGGGAAGGAGGGAGGGAGGGAAAATCGGAGTCTGCTGCAAGAGCTCCTCTTGGAGATCTGCTGTTACGGTAAGTCATTAGGTAACTGTACTATCTAACTTTGAGAGAGGCTCTTGTAGCAGGCCAACACCAGTAGGACTGAGTCCCAAACAGTTCTGGCAGTATAAGGAAATGGCACTAGGAGGAGGAAAGACAGTAACTGAAGGCTTAATAGAGAAGGCCCTGTAGAATGGCTAGGCTGAAATTAGCCCTATACCTAGAGGCAATGTCCAGGCAGTAGTGTTTGATGAAGGTATGCACAGAGCTCCAAGTGACTGCTGCACAGATGTCTGCAGTGGACGCATTCTGAAGCAAGCCATAGAAGTGTCCATACCCCAGGTGGAATGGCCCTTAAGCACTCCCTGAAGTTCCTTACGATACTTATGGTAAACAGTGCAGTTCGTTAACCACTTAGACAGACACTGCTTGGACACCAGAACACTCTATTTATTGGGGGTGAATGAAATGAACAACTGATCAGACTTCCTCAAAGTCTTAGTCCTGTGTGCACAGTATTGCAAGAGTCTATGTCCATCCAAGCTATGGAGCAAAGCCTCTCCCTTATTAGAGTACTCTGGATAATAAACCAGAAGGTGGATGGATTTGTTCAAAGTAAACTCTGACACCACCTTGGGAAGAAATTTAGGATCGACATGCAAAGACACTCTGTCTTTGTGAAAAACCAAATAAGACTCCTTACACATGAGAGCCTGAAGTTCAAAAATCCTTCCAGCAGAAGTAACAGCAACTAAAATGAACACTTTCCATGACAGAAAGTGCAGCTTGACCTCACGGACAGTTTGAAGGGAGGCAACGTGAGGTTCTCTAAAATAAAACTGAGGTCCCAAGGAGGGACCGGACTGGAATGAGAGGTTTGAGATGCACAATGCCTCATAGGAAGGTGCGAGATACCTCAAACTGAGCTATAGCCTCTCCTCGAAAGGTACATGGTACGCAGAGATGGCAGAAAGATGTACCTTAATGGAGGAGTACCTCAATCCTGAATCAGAGAGGGAGAGGAGGTAGTCCAACACCTGATCCACTGAGCAGGTGAAAGGGTAGAACTGGTGGGAAAGAGCCCAAACAGTAAAATGCTTCTATTTTATGAGATAGGTAGCCCATGTGTAGGGCTTCCAGGCAGCCCCCAGGGCATCTGCAACCCTTGGAAAGACCCCAGACCGAGCGATGGCTATGTTCTTAGGAGCCACGCATGGAGATGCAGAGATTTGAGGTCTGAATAGACCAGGTCCCCCGCTCTTGGGAGAACAAGCTGGTGCACAGGGGCAAGGACATTGGAAGTTCCACTGCCAGCTGTTGTAGCAAGGGGAGCCAGATCTGACAAGGGCAGATGGGGAGCTATGAGGATCATTTCGGCCCCCTCCATCTGAAGCTTTAGCAGTACCCACTGAAGTAGTGGGAAGGTAGGGACGGCATAGAGAACTATCCCCTTCCAGGAGAGGGTCAATGAGTCTTGCCAGAAAACTCCAGGCTTGGGATTGAGTGAGCAGAAGAGCTGCAGTTTTGCATTGAGTGGGGACACAAAAAGGACCAACTCTGGCTTCCCCATCTGTCTAAGAGGTCTTCAACTACCTGGGTCAGAAGTTCCCACTCATGAGCCCTAGAGCAGGAGTGGCTTAGTCTATCTACTAGGATGTTTTGGACACCTAAAACATGGATAGCGGAAAGCTCCAGACTGTGCTCAATAGCCCAATACCAAACCCTCATCACCTCCCTGCACAGGTGGTAGGTGCGTTCCCCCCCAATTTGTTTCGGTAATAAACCATGCACATATTGTCCATCTGAACTGAGAGTGGATCAGGGAGGAGATAAGTCTGTAAGGCCTGAAGGGTGTATAGAACTGCATGCATCTCCAGGACATTGATGTGGAGGCCCTGTTCACTTCTGTCCAAGCACCCTGAGTCTGACCTCCCAAGTGGGCTCCCCAGCCAAGACACAAGGCATCCATCATAAGGATCTGTCAAGGAGTTGAGAATAACAAAGGGAACCCCCTGAAACAGGTTGGTTGGCTCCAGCCACCAGGACAGGACCCATTTGACCAGGTCAGAAACCATGACCATCTGGTCGAGGTCATCTGTCCACTGATCCCATTGGACCCACAATTTCCACTGAAGGATCCTCGTATGCAGCCAGGTGAGAGGGACCATGGCAATGGCCACTGCCATACAGCTCTGAAGATGCGGGAATACCCTGACTGGGACCTGACTGCTGGAGGAGACCAGACAAGCCTGGTCCATCAGCTGCTTTGCTCTGACCCTGGGCAGGAAGGCCATGCCATGGGACATGTCCAGAATGGCCCTTATCTACTGGAGGCATTGACATGGTGTTAGGCAGGACTTTGGCCTGTTGCTAGTGATACCCAGGGCCTAGAAGAGGCTGAAGGTGTGCTCCAGCATCTGAAGAAGGTGTTCCCAGGACAGGGCTGCTAGGAGCCAGTTGTCCAGGTATGGAAACGCATATAAGCAAGGCCCCTAGAATTCTGCGGCTGCAGAATTTTGCGCAGAACTTGCAATCTACCGCAGAACTTCCGCGGTGCCGCAGTATTCACTCTTGTTGATTTTTTTATTAATATTTCTGTTTTTCCATAGAATCTGGTTCCCTTCTCCTCTTTTTATATCCCAACCCCCTCTATGCTCATAATGTGATGTCATCATTGCTATAACATCATACATTAGCTAATGAAATGGCTGCAATCTGCAACCGAAATGAACCGTCACTTATCTACCACACCACTCCCTGCCAGAGACAGTGGCACTGCAGATCAGGCATGGTGATATTTGCTCAACCTACCCTACAGCCTAATACAATTTTCAGTCTCACATTATTGCACTAGGGCCAACTTAAACAAAACCTTGCCAATAGTGCAGGCCTGTTAATTCCATACCTCACTTTGTACAAACCTATTTGCGCCTTTAATTTATAGAGATGCCAACTGAAATGAATAACTGGCAAAATGAATTTAACTGTCATTTTTAAGAAAAATAAAGTAATTACACCCAGAAAAGTGGAATATAATAATTGTGTAGACCTGTTGAAAGAATAGACCTGTGAAATAAATAATTGCACTGTACACATTTTTGCCAGGGTTATAGATTACATATTGTCATTGGTTGATAGAATCACCTAAAAGTTATGGAGAAATGTTGTGTGCAGGGACAGCTGTTGGGCCAGAGGGTAGCATGCTGTGTTTCTGTGCCGGCAACTCGGGTTCAGAGATTAGCTTTGGGAGCTGGCTGGGCAGCACAAGGATTGATGGAACACATCATTGCTCGGAGCCTGGGAAGGTATGGCGCAGTGTTCTGTCTCATGGTGGACACATTGTGCTAGTCTGGAAAGCTCTATCTCACAATCGGTTCACATGCATGTCATGGCCTGATGGTGTTATGCAGTGTGTCAGGGAAAGCAGGTTGACATCATAAATGAGTTTTACAATAGCGCCTCTATTCCATATCCAATGGGACCTGTATGAATGAGGATGCAAGTTCATGGAAATAAAATATATATATTCACATACACACACACAGTATATCTCTCTCTCTCACCACACACATTTGTATGTATGTTACAGATTGCATATAAATATATAAGTGATACAGTGGGAACCTCATGAGTGGTGTAGAAAGCACGTACAAATATACAAGTGATAGACAGTGGGAACCTCATTAGTGGGATCGATAACATGCATATAGAAATACCTTATTTATCACATAAGATCCCCTCTGCATATGTCATTTATGCAGCAGGCTAGGACCTTAAGGGAGAGACATTTGTTTTGCCTTTTTAGGCATAAAATTATTTTTATTAGTCTTATTTTTTGAACTAGTGTTACTGTGCTTTCCACCAACCTGATTGCTATAAAAACTGCCATGAAAGTGAAGTCAGGATGAGAAGCTGTCACTGTGATGTGGTAGTTTGTTAGTGCTGCAGAACTTCCGCAGAAATTACAAACCACCACATGAAGTTCTGCATAAAATGGTGATCTTGCATGAGCTTGGTCCCACTGTGCCCATGAAAAGTAGGGGCCCTCATGTATAAGCCCTGCCACTTCAAGGCAGCTGCCACCACCACCAAACACCTGGTGAAAACCTTGGGGCTGAGGACAGGCCAAGGGAGAACCGAAACTGAAAATGGGCTCTCCAGAAATGGAAGCAGAGGCGCTGGTGGGAAGGAAAATTTTGATGTGCAGGTAGGCATCCTGCATATCCAAGAAGCAGAACCAATCCTTCTGATGCGGGGGGGCAGACCTTGAACAGTGACCATCTGGAAGTATTTGTATCCTATGAATAGATTCAAAACTTCGTTGAGCCAATCTCTTGCAGCAGACCATAACAGATGGGATAGCCAGCCATAGGCATCACTTCCTCTGGATGATTTCCCAGCAGTCTCTACAGGGGCCTCCCCTTCCTCTAACCTGATGTGCTTTTGCACATATATAAAGGGGAGGCCCCTGATTCTCCTCTGTTCTTTTTCCAACGGTGACCGAGTCAACATCAAGTTCTTCTCCAAGAGTACCAGCTTTCTACAATTCATCGATGCAGAGTTCTAAAGCCACCCAAGAGTTCATCTCCTGATGTCTTCATAATCCTCATTTCAGAAGTGTTCCTATGGCTGGAGAATCGCATCTGAGGACCTCCACAACGTGTGTGTTTGGTGGTTTGGTGTCTTGGTCCACAGCATGGCACCAGGGAATGTATCCTCTGCCACCATTTCAAAAAGGCTACCAAGCTCCGAAGGCTCCAGCAGCTAAGGGAATACCTCATGGAGCCAAAGATGGCCCTTCTGCAGAAGTAGCAATGCTCTGCTGCAGGGCAGTCTTTGACCTCCTCCTCCTCGGGGTTTTTGAGTGTGAACTCTCATCATTGATGGAGCTTGAGGACGGGAGGAAACATTCCTCTAAGACTAAACATGTTTCCCTGTGCCACCATCTTCGTCGTTGAAGACCCTGAGCTCCTCAGCAAAGGTAAATGGGAGGGCTTCCACTGAAAACACACAGTCTTCTCCACTGTCGACGGTAGTGGGCCCCTTCAGGACATCGAAGGTTCCTCCATTGATGTCTGCAGTTGTGCTGCAGCTTCCATTGCTGCCTCCACCAACTTGCATGGTCAGCTATCATCTATTGACAATAGCTGCATCTGCTCCAATGGTACTTCCGTCGACTGAGCATTCAGTGGTCCTCCCATCGATGGGGCACTCTAGCTGCTCCTCAGCTGCTCTGTTGACAGCCCATTCTGGCTGTTTCTCATTGACAGTGGACCCCTTTGGCTTTTCTTTCCATCTCGTCAATGGTCTTCTCATCAACAGGGATTACATGCCTGCCTCCCTTGTCAGCGGAATGCCTGTTGATGATCATGGCACTGCCTCCAATGGTTTGGGGGTTGACCTCTTTGAGTGCTCCCCCATCCTCTATTTTGGGGTCTTATGTTCACCCCACCATACCAACGAGCTGGCTGGGCCCCTTGCCCTCAGCCATCCCCTCAGTGGTAGTCATCCAGTCCATGGCCCCTCCCTCTTCAGGGGGTCACTTGGCCATGGTGGATGTTGAACCTGTGGTCCAATCTATTATGGGCCTTATGAGATCCTCCCCTCAACCTTTGTGGGAGGCCGTGGTCCCTATCTCAGTCCCTTAAAGGCAGTCTTCAGCCTCCCAGATAGGGGGTTCCTCTCCTTCCTCCCCTGGGTTTCGTCCCAGGACTGGTGATCCATTCTTGCAGAAATGGGATCTAGAGAAGGAGGAGGTGGTGGATGAAGAAATGGATCAGGATTATGGCTCACAAGTCTCTTCCTCTGAGAAGTCTTTCATACACAGGGATGTCCCGGAGGTCCTCCCCTGCTCTCCTCCAGATGACTCTTCCTTTTCAGATATTATGGTGCATCTATAGAAAACCTTTGGTTTCCAAACTACAGAACAATATACCTCAAAAAGCAAGTTGGCCAAGTACCTGGGTCTTCCGGATAGCCCCACACTGGTTGTCCCTTCCCTTGTGGATGCTTTTGAGAAGACCATGTTGACTGCCTGGCAACAACCATTCCAGAATCCCTTCTACTCCTCGCAAGGCAGATAGACTTTATAGGGCCCCTATCAACCACCGTTACCTTTCTACTCCTCCGCAGGTGGATTCTGTAGTTAAAAATGTGACTCATGATAGATCTACAAGACCGTAACACATGAGTGCTCAACCCCCAGATAAAGAATCCAGGAAATTGGATATCATGGGAAAGATACTTTGTCCCTTCGCATTTTAAACTATATGGGCCTTCTCCTCAAATATCAAGAGGAGATACTTAAGGCCACTCTGGCTTCTATCCAGTCCCTTCTGCCTGGCCAGCCTCAAGAGGACCGTGATGTGAAGCTTTCCACTGCTGCAGCTGTCTGACACCACCTGCTCAGGGCTACCTATGATGCTGTCTAGTCTTTGGCTAGTGCCTCCTCTGTGGGTGTTTACCTCAGACGCTATGCATGACTGATGGTTTCCGGATTCTCACAGGATGTCAAACAATCCATCCTTAATGATCCCTTTAAAGAGGACAAATTTTTTGGGCCACAGACCCAAGACATTCTAAAAGACCTGCAAGACTCTGGTTGTACTCTTCAGTCTTTTCAGACCCTATATCCCCCTCAGGAGAGGCCTGCATACAAGGGATCCTTTCGGGGCCACTCTTCCAAGGGTAAACCTACTACTCAGTGGCAACCTGCTCACAAATGCAAGGCTCAGTTAGACATGCCAGCAAGGCCCTAGAAAGGCCCCACAGACATCCCGGTATATCCCTGCTGCCCCTCAGCAGGGTCAACCTTTGTCCTGAAGGCCTCTGTCCGTGGAGACAGAGACCCCCTCCTTGGTCATCAGGGGCAGGTTCTCCCTGCACCTCACAGGTTGACAAAGAATCGCGTCAGACCTGTGGATCCTTCAATTGATCCAGTATATTCATACATTGGACTTGACCAGGTCTCCTCTTCAGGTCTCTCACTACCCTCCGGACCATGCTCTAGTACTGCAAGCAGAAATAGATGCTCTGCTACATAAGCATGCCATTGAACCAGTTCCCACCTGTCAAAGAGCCTTGGGATATTACTCCTATTTTTTTCTGGTTCCCAAATGGACGGGGGACTTGCATCCCATTCTAGATCTCAGAGGTCTCAACCTCTGTGTAAGATACAAGAAGTTCAGGATGGTGACATTGCCCACCTTGCTTCCCCTGTTAAATACAGGGGACTGGCTCTGTTCCCCTGGACATGAAGGATGCGTACTTTCCTATCTTGATGCACCCCACCCACAGGAGGTTCTTATGATTCCAGTTTCAGGGCCATCATTTTCAATTTTGGTCCCTCCCTTTCAGCCTTTCAAGTGCCTGGTGGCAGTGGCAGGGACTCCCTGCCAGGAAGGTCTGTATGTCTTTCCATGCCATGACGATTGGCTCCTCAAGACGTCTACAAGTCCCATACTGGAATACAACCTGACCTGCTCCCTAGAGATTTTCTCCATGGTGGGCACCACGGTCGACTTCCCAAAGTCTATGATGAATCCATCACAAACTATTCAGTATATAGGAGCAGTACTAGACACCTCTCATGGCATGGTGTTTCTTCCTGAAACTTGGGAAGACTCCATTCTGACCATCATTCTGTAGTTAGAGACTTTTCAGCGTGTCTCAGCTTGAAACTACCTTCTGCTCCTGGGACATTTGGCAGCTACCATTTCCATTGTCACACATGCCAGACTTTATATGAGAGTATTTCAGTGGAACCTCAGGGTCCAGTGGGATCAGAAGTGGGACTGCTTTGATGCCCCGGTCCTTTTGTCCTCCCCAGCACTTCATACACTGCAATGGTGGAAGTCCAGGGACAATCTCCTGTGAGGCATGTTATTCCATCCCTGAGTCCCAGACCTTATTCTCACGAAGGCTGCCTGCTTGGTGGGCTGGGGTGCTCATCTTCCGGGGGGGGGGTTCTGTCTTAGGGCTCTTGGGGAGTGATGAAAGCTAGTCTACACATCAACATCCTGGAAATGAAGGCTGTTCTGTACACCTTACACGTGTTCGAGATGTTACTTCCTCAGAGGTGCCTTCAAGTACAATTGGACAGTTCCATAGTAGTTCACTACCTGAACAAACAAGGTCATACCCTCTCTGCTGAGAATCCATGAGGGTGTGGCATTGGGCAATCCAGAGAGGTATTTACCTTCTGGTGGTTCACATTCCAGGTGTTTCAAATACCCTAGCAGATCCGTTTGCCTCTCTGCAAAATGAAAAACTGCCTCTCTATTGCTCTTTAGAGTGCAGTCCTGTAACTTCATGGATGGATGCCTTATCTCATTCCTGGACAGGAAAATTTCTTTACGCTTTCCTGACCTTTCCTCTCCTACAAAGAGTACTCCTAAAACTGGTCAAAGATGGTGCGTCAGTGATTCTTATAGCCCCCTACTGGCCGAGGCAAATATGGCTCCCCTTGCTGTTACAAATCTCAGATCGGGATCCTCTTCCTCTTTGTTCAGGCCTTCTATCATGGGAGCACATCTTCCTGCTACACTGAGACCTTTGCTCCCTGCACCTGCACGCCTGGCTCCTGAGGACATAGTCCTCTCTTATCATGTGTCTCCAGGGGTTGCAGAGATCCTATGGTCGGGTCGGAAGCCCTCTACTAGGTCCTACTACTCTATGAAATGGAAACATTTCTCCATATGGGCCTTTTCCAGGGAACTGGTCCCCTATGAATGTTCCTGTCAGAGAATACTGGACTACCTACTCTGTCTCTGTCAGAGGGTGGCCTAAAATATTCCTTGATAAACGTTCACCTATTGGCTATTTCTTTTCATTTACCTGTGGACAACAAACCTTTGTCCCAGTTGCCTCTGATCAGAACCTTCCTGAAAGATATCCTACATTTACATCCCCCTATTCGGGACCCAGTCCCGGTGTGAAAGTCCTTTTGAGCCCACAGATGCATGCGAGCTCTGATTTCTGTCATGGAAAACTATTTTTTTTTACTGCCGATTACGTCAGGTAGACGTATCTCAGAGTTACAGGCACTTGTGTGTAAGCCATCTTACTAACAGTTTCATATGGATCCGGTGCCCCAGGTTAACTGGGTGATCGGGTTTCTAAGCAGTGCTTGTCCACATGGTTGGCCAACTGTATTACATTCATATATAATAAATATGCTAAAACTCTCACAGGATCCATGAAATCCCACTCCACTGGAGGCATGGCTACCTCCACAGCACATTTTCAAGGCGTCTCAGCTTCAGAAATTTGTGAGGCTGCCACCTGGTCTACTGTACATACATTCACAAAACATTACAGTCTAGACATTGCTTCTAAGAAACATGCCACTTTTGGGGGGCTGTCATCAACAGCCTCCTGTCCTAATCTGCTTTGGTTACTTTCCTTCTCCCATGGGCATTATAACTGCTTGGGATTCTTCCCATGTGTTATGGCCTTCTGCAAGAGATTCACTCGAAGAATATAGTAGTACAGTTGTGTAAGAACTTACCATTACAGTAGATCTTCGAGAGCATCTCTTGCAGCAGGCAGTGCTGCCCTGCCTGCCTTCTCCTTGCTCCACCCCTTGTGAAAGCCTTGAACAGTTGCCTTTTGTTCCTCTCCTCGGTTCCCATCGCAGACCTACGATTCACTTTTCATATTGGTTGCTAAGATGGAAAGTAGAACTGAGGAGCATCAGGGGACTTCCCTTTATATATGTGCAAAAGCATGTCAGGTGACAGGAAGGGGAGGCTTCTGGAGAGACTACTGGGAAATAATCTGGAGGAAGTGATGTCTACAGCGGGATATCCTATGTGTTATGGCCTGCTGCAAGAGATACTCTCTAAGATCTACTGTTATGTTAAGTTCTTACACAACTGTACTTTTACTCAGGTCCAGGATGAACCTGAGGTCCCTCATTTTATTGGGAACCAGAAAGAAGTTGGAGTAGAACCTCCTTCCCCACAGAGCCAGAGGGATGAGCTGTATGACTCTTTTTTGTAACGGGGCCTGAATGTCCTCCCACACATAAGGCACATGAGCTGGGTTGGGCAGAAGGAGTTGCCCAGAGGATTTTCAGGAGGCCACTCAAGGAGTTAGAGTGTGGCCATACTCTATGAGCTGTAGTATCCAACTGGAGGGAGAAGCAACTCTCAACCACCTTCCCTGAGTCTCTACTGGAGGTGTGAGGATCTGGCAAGGAGTCAGGAAGTAGGAGCAGTCACCAGAAGGGCTGGAGCGACCACCTGAGTAGCCCTAGCAGTGGGTGTGGCAGGGGCCGACACCTGCCCTAACCTTTGGAGGGAGGGTGGGCTGGTCTGTCTGGGAGAAGAATGGTGGAAGGGTGGCCACTGGGTAAACTTGGGCTGAGCATGGTACAAGGATTGAATGGACCAGAGGGCTCGGCCTGACTCCTGAATGGAGAAGATCAAGTCCTGAACATCACATCCAAAAAAGACAGAACCCTCAAAAAAGGGCATCCAAAATGCTGGACTGCACATCGGAAGCAAAGCCAGACACCCAGAGTCAAGAAAGGCACTGGAGACAGATGCCCATGGCTGCCCCTCTGTCTGAGGCATCAGTCACATCATAGGCAGCCTGCAGAATGTGTGTCCCTGCATTTGAGCTTGCCTTGAGGGCCTGGGCCAGTGGCTTCTTAGCTGGATCATTGGGCAGTGCCTGAACCAACTCCCTGGCCTATTTCCAAAGGATGTTCTGGTACTAAGCCACATGGGCCAAATAGTTAATGGTCTGGATGGCCAGTGTGGAAGAGGCAAAGACCCTCTTGCCCACATGGTCCAGCTGTCTTGACTCCCTGTTTGGGGGAAGAGAGCTGTGGTGCTTAAGATGTTTGGTGCAGTCATGTGCTGCAATAATAACCACAGAGTCAGCCTTAGGTTGCCCTCCCAAAAAAGGTTTTCTCACAGTAGTATGGTAAAGGTGGTCAGCCTTCTTGGACACCACCGGAGTCATAGAAGGATGATTCCAGGCCACCCTGGTGGCATCCTCATAGGAGTCAATTCAGGGAGGTACCACCATGGGGAGAGCATCAGGCTGGTGTAGGTAAACAGCCAACCGATGCCTTTCTGGGTTCTGATTCTCAGTCTCCCAGCCCATGGTGGCCTGAATGTGCTAAACAATGTCCATGAAAGAAGGATCATCAGGAGGGGACTTTGGGAACACCATTGGGAGGGGGCTCTTCACCCCCAGACGAGACCTTCATGAGGGAGGAAGATTCTGAGTAGTCGAAGTCCTCTTCATCCTTCTTGTCTGGCTCACTTTGTGGAGGTGGGCCTCAGTTAAGGTGGCTGCCAAAATTGGTGTTGGGCTTGTTACCTGATGTAAGAGGGTCACTAGGATCAGGCTGGACAAGGTCTGGAAGAGAGGGACCCTGGGGGACTGCTTAGGTGATGCTTGTGGTGAGCCTGCAGGGGTGGGAAACTGCTTCTGCAGGAGAACCCACTAAGAAGTAATTAGAGCATTATAATACACTGGTGGAGGGAAATTATATACTGGAGGATGCGGGTAGACCGGCACCAGGTAGGGATAAGACAGTGTCGGTCTGGGCGGGGCCTGCATTAGGTACTCCAATGGAGGTCCAGTAGGTGTTAGCGGGGAAGTCAGCATTCGGTCCACTTGAGGCAGCTGAGGCAGAACAGGTGGCAGCCCAGCAGCTGCAGACTGAAGAAACCTGGGAGGGGGTATCCATGGATGACAGGAAAGGAGAGGAGAGACCAGTGCTGGAGGAGATAGAGACCTCCCTGGTAAAGGCTGAGGCAAGACTGGACTTGGAGACATTCTGGTACCCTGCTACAGGCACTGCCTGAAAGGACTGGTGTCTGCCCCCATAAGGGGGACCGATGCAGGCAGTGCCTTGGTCGGGGTGTCAGTAGAGGAGCTGGCACATGATGTGCTACCACTGGCTGAGCCTCCTGACTGAGGGCTGTGGAATTCAGGGGCCTGAGCATCAGGGGCTGGAGAGCAGGAGACACAGTCCCCTGCACCAAAGAACCACCACCTGTTATCAAGATAAGAGTGGGTGGCAGGAACAGCGGCAGCCCAGCAGGAGTAAGGGCTGGCAGGGCCGAGGAGGCTGACCTTCCATGGGACAAAGACCCAGTCATGGTCGATGGTTTATGAGGAGACCATGAGCGTGAAGCAGGCTGGGCCCAGTCCCGGTCCTTATCTCAGTGTTTGTTTCCTTCAAGATATTTTCCCCGGGCTGTGAAGAGGAAGAATCCCCGAAGGACTAGGCTGGTGAAGCTGAAGAGCTCCTGGCCTGCACCTCCTGTTCCATCATGATGAGCTTCTACTTGAGGACATGGCTCTCAAGAATTTTCAGGCATTGTCTTCATGTGGCCTGGTTAAACTTCTGGCAAAACTGGCAGGCTTTGATGTCATGACTGGGGCCGAGGCATAGAACGCAAGCAAGATGTCTGTCCTTTTCTGGAATCTGTTTGCCACAGGCACATTTTGTGGAGTGGTCAGAAGATGAGGCAGGTTGAGAAGATCTAAACCTGAGTCCCATAACACTGAAAACTAGATGTTAATACTAAAGAAACAAATTCTGGCTAGAGTTGACAGGGCTACAGCCAAGGAATTTAGTGTAAGAAATATTAATAATTACCAAAGTTATGAGCCTGCATTAGCAAAATGTAACGTAGGCTCATACATTTGTTGCTTTGTAATACTTGTACACCAAATGTTCAACATAGCCTGGTTATCACCCTGCCTCATGAGGAAGGGCAGAGCAAATTTTCAACTCCTGCCCAAAAGGTGATTTCATGCAGGGACTATGAAATCAACTTTCAGGATGCAAAAACACATTTTGGGCAGGAGCTGAAAAATGACAGCTGTCACATTCATGAGGTGCTGTAAAGAAATGGCTATGCTGAAAATGTTTAGGTAAAAATATTCAATATTACCAAAGTTACAAGCCTGCATTTGCAAAATTCAAAAGAGCCTCATAACTTTTTTGTTTTTTAATATTTTTGCACCAAATTTAGAGTATATACTTCTTATGACCCCACCTCATGAACCAACAGCAGACAAAATTGTCAACTCCTGCCCGAAAGATAATTTTACACAAGGACTGTAAAATCATCTTTTGGGATGTAAAAAAGCATTTTGGCCAGGATTTGAAAAATGACAACTGTTACATTCATGAGATGCTGTAAAGATATGGCTGTGTTGTAAATTTGGGTTAAAATATTGAAAATTGCCAAAGATACAATCCTGCATTCACAAAATTCAATGCAGGCTCTTAACTTTATTGTTTTTTCAATATTTTTACACCAGATTTTCGACATAGCCTTCTTATGACCCCACCTCATGAACAAGGGCAGAGAAAATGTTCAACTCCTGCCTGAAAGGTGATTTAGCACATGGACCATAATTCACCTTTTGGGACAGTTCTGCCTAATGACAGTTCAATTGTTCATGAGGTAGGGTCCCAAAGAAGGCATGTTGAAAACCTAGGCCAAAAATATGCAAAAATGCCCAAGTTATGCCACTAAGTTCAAAACACCATAGAAATAACATTGAACCGCATGCCTGTTTCTTCAGCTTGAGGTCCGGCTTTGAAGAGTGAAGATGTGTCTGTGGTCCAGAGAGGATTACAGGTTTGGACCTCCTGATGGATAAATAAGGGCTTCGGTGGTGCAGAGTGGTGGGTGCTGAGTGGGATGGTCAGGTGGGAGGACAGGAACAGCTGCAAAAGACATCGAAGGACAGCTTTCTTTTTATAGGGTTTAAAAAAAAAATTAAAAAGGATTCCTGATCATGACACTGGGGGATTATAAGCAAGGCATAAGTGGCAAAAATATGCTGCACCTTCACCTTACATAAAGAGTTCCTGAGCATTTATCCCTAGGTCTAAAGACAAGTGATCCATGCATTAAACCATTCCACAGCCAAATTTTAATAACACTACAAATTACTATTTAAAAGCTGTTACATGAAACATGGACCTGTTTGTTGTAAGTGAACCTGAAGAAAAACTATTTGTTCTAATGAAATCAAATATATCCATATATATATTACACATATACTGTGTGTGTGTGTGTGTGTGTGTGTGTGTATATATATATATATATATATATATATATATATATATATATATTACACATATATGTAGACTTCAGGGGGGCAGTGGTACTGTACTGTAAATATTCATAATATATTGCCTTTTGTTGACAACATTGGGCAAATTTTTCAGTTCACATTCTAATTAGCTGCTTGAGAAAATATAAAAAAATTAACCGTTAAAGCAGCTGCTCTGGGGTGGATTTTTGTATAAATGGCTTTTTGTGTGTCTGGTTGAATGTTATCTTGAAACATAATTTCCGTTGCTTATCCTGAACGTAATGAACATGAATTCTTATTGTGTCTTAGGAAGAGGAAACAGTTGACTGGTGGAGCAAGTTCTATGCCTCAACAGGAGACCATGACAAGTGTGGGCAATATATTCAAAAAGGCTATGATAGCCTAAAGGTAACAGTTTTTTTACTTTAATAACTCTTATAAATGCATTTTATGACAAATCCAGGCAATTTGAGCCTTATTTCCATGTACATTATAATACCACTTGGGTATTAAGATGTCATTCAAGTTTCTTCAGTTATTTAAGCTTTAAATCTCTTAAATTCTGTTTACCATTTGATAAAATTACTTCACCCTACCTAAAAAAGGTAAATATTTGATCATTTGTCTAATCCTATTCAGTATGTATAATTTTAGTTAAAGGAATGAACCAAACACACACACTGTTAGCATCAGGAAGTGATAGGATATCCTATTTTCTAGTAAAATTTGACCACTTAGCACTGACGGTCTCTTTGGCCTCACTGAGCCATGCTGTAGGAAGGGGTTGCAAACTTTTCCTAAGCATCAGTAAGTAATGTTATTAGGGTGCATGAGAAACAAAACAGGGTCACTATTCAAGTGACCAGCAGAGCTATGCTCTGTGCATAGTTGGTCCCCGCAGTCTGACTCATGCCATCATGACTGCTTCATGCAACAGTCTGGAAAGTGTGTTAGAAAGGTCAAAGTGCATCTGCTGCACCTGGCCATCAGAAACTTTAAGAAAGAAACCACCATAGCATCCGAGAAACCTGATAAGTGGCTTAGGGTGTGGAAACTGCTGGGATAGTACAGAACTCATACACTGGTGAATATGGACCATGCCCAGTACTGGAAACATGGTGCACATTTTGAGCATTGTAATATATGGCTCATGCATATGTAGTGCTTTTGTTGTATCTGCTAATGTCTGTAATGATGATTTTCATTTCATCACACTCTCCAAGGACCCCCCCTCTTATGTAAAGCTGGCATGGAATATGGAATTTGTGGGTAGTGGCACAAGTTTGTTGGTGGAAAACAATTCATTTGATGCCATCCTGAACAGAAATTCTGAATCAAGACCCCAGTGTTAACCAACAGCAAACACTAATATGTATTGTTTGTAGAAGTCATACCTGACGTTTCTATGTGTTAGTGCTTGGCCCTTCAGTGCAACTTCATTTTATGTCGTTTTAATATATATTGTTATATTTTGTGTGTATGTTTGTTGTATGGCAGCCCTGCTATTTACAAAATATGGTATGCAACATTTTATAGTTATATGGCATAGTTCCAATTAAAATATCTCAAAATACTTTACAACATACACAAAAGGAAAAATAATAAACACGGATATTAAGGAGATATTGTACAAAACAAAGAAAGAAAAAACAGATGGAAGAAATTGAAATATGAAACTTAGATGAGGCTAAATCTCAAAGAAAGCTTTTTAATTATGATTTAGAGGGTGTTAAAGTATTAGGCAGGCATAGACTGGAAGGCTATTCCAGAGTGTAGGTGTAATGTACAGCAGAGGAGACTAGGATCTACAACATACTGTGGGAAGTTTCATTATGGGAACTTCAGATATGAGTTTGAGGATTGAAGAAGTAATGTTGGGAAGTAAAAATGGATGAGTTCAGAAATATGCTGTAGCTTGGTGCACTTGAGGAGGATTTTTAAAAACAAGTGCAAAACTGAAGTGTATTAACTGAATAGTTAGCTAGGTAACTTTTTGAGAATGAGAGTAATGTGTTTTGACATTCAGAACATGTGAGGAGGCAGGCAGCAGCAATGTGGTCATGCTGAAGTTGAGCAAGTTGAGTTTTCAGGCAATCATAAAGAAGAGAAGTACAATAATCTTGATAATAGGAGATGATGGCATGAACCAAGGGTTTCGGTAGAAAAAGCATCAAGAGGGCTGGAATGTCGGTGCAGTGGTTGCATGACTGACACTGGCAACCTGGGTTTCAGAATGAACCTGGAATATTTGGGGACTGGCCAGGAGGAAAAAGACAGAAGGACTGACCACTTGAGAGGACGTTCCTTCTCCAGGGGGATGTTTGACCATGGGTGACGGTGCAGCTAGGTAACTCCATGCAGAGCCGGAGGAAATCTATGCACTAACTTTACATGGTAGCATGGCATGTGTTTGCACACACTTGCATCAGAGTCCTGTCTGCAGGTATCCTGGGGAGGAAGAACTGGTGGTAGAAAAACAGACTGGCAGAATAATGGCTAGCACAATAGGTAGGGAAATGGGCAGACTGGGTGGGCCAAGTGGTTCTTATCTGCCATCAAAGTCTGTTTCTACAGTGGCCCTGCACAGTCACGTGACCCCTTCAATTTGCAGTAGCTCTAAAGGGGGGAACCCACCCCTTTGAATAGCATGCTAAGGATTATTTTTTTTATATTTTATATAACTGGACCCAGAATAGCTGGACTGAGATGCAACAACATGTTTCCAGAGGGTCCTACACCTACCCATTTCCACAGATGAGTTGACTAGCACCAGCACTGGGTAGCTAAAGGGACATAGTTAGCTTTTTTTTTTAATTTTTAAGTACATGTTTGCCATTTTCCTGGAGCAGGTACCATGAAAACAAGATACATAAGTGCTCCCAGGATTTACGCAACTGTTGCAGTTATTAGTTTGGCTAAATATAAATTTTAAATGACCCAACCTCAGTGCACCCTGGTTGATGTTCCGTGTGTCCACAGTATAACATGGCACTGTGCTGCAGGTAAACTTGTTAATGAATGAGCTTGTAATTTTTTATGCATATTAACATAATATTGTACCTTTACTACTGCTTTATTGATTTCTGCAAAGTGAATCTTGTTCCAAAATGAGGGCTCTAACCTGTTTTATTTTGTGTTTGAAAATTGAAGCCATGATTCCAGGCATACGATTAGCATCAATGATGATATTCTAACTATGAGGCCTTACTGCCTCCTATGACAGTATGAGGGCTGTAGGTAGCAATGAACAGGGCTGAATGGTTTCCTGGGACAGATTCAGGCCAGACTAGGGGGTGGAGAGGGGATCATAATGTACAGATACAGAAAAAGCATTAAGAAAATGGTGAAGTCTGGCATTCTTATGCAGATGCGTAAAATATATTTTGATTATTTTTATTTTTATTTTTTTTATGACGAGACGGTCATTTCAGGGTAAAGTGACTTCCAAGTTATGGATAAAGTATTTGTATTTGTAGAGATGATCTCTAGATCAAGTATCTTCAGGGCAGGATCAAAGCAAATTTCTCTTACTTCGGAGAAGGATTTCTGTTTTGGAAACGTTAGTTGTAGTTCCTTTTTCATAGCCAGGAATTTACCAGAGTCAGATAAAAATTATGGATACAGAACATCAGTAAAGGAAGCAAAAAATTAACATTGTGCATTATATGCATTAAAATCATAGGCAAGGTGGAACTGAGTGATCAGGTGGCCTAGGTGTAGAAGATAAATGTTAGAGCAGCTGGCACAGGGGATACATGGAGGGGAAATGGGGTTCTTCCGGTACATTGGGGAGAGGAGCAAAACTAAGGGCCATCTCAGCAGATTGAGATCAGGAGGAGGGTGGGTGGAAGAGGCAAGGGACCAGGCAGAGGTATTTAACGAGTACTTTGCCTCTGTGTTCACTAGAGAGGGGGATGGGATATCTACAAAGCAAGGCATGAAGGGGATAGAAGCGGCAGTGAGTGGGATCAGGGGAGCAACAGAAATGGAGCAAGAGGGAGGGAGAAGTACCCCAGGGGTGTCACATCTGGATAAGGATAAAAAGGCCAGTAAGGTGGAGGGGACGGATGATGCTATCTCTGCCAAGGGTGTGATTAGCCCTCAAGGCCCTAAAGAAAGACAAATCTCCTGGGCGGATGGCATTCATCTGAGAGTACTATGGAATTGGCGGACATACTGGCTGCACCCTGGCGGAGCTCTTCAACAGGTCACTTGAGACAGGAGGGTACCTAGAGTTGGTGAGAGGCACATGTGGTGCCAATCCATAAAGGGGGGTTGAGGGAAGTACCAGGTAACTATAGACCCATCAGTTTGACCTCGGTGGTGGGAAAATTAATGGAGAGTATACTAAAGGAACAATTGGGGGTGTACTTGGAGGAGGTGGGAGGTCTGGATAGTCGGCAACATGGGTTTGTGCGAGGTAGATCATGTCAAACCAGTTTTATGGAGTTCTATGAATGGGTAACATCACAACTGGACAGGGGAAAGCCTGTGGATGTATTATTCTTGGACTTCAGCAAGGCGTTTGACTCTGTCCCCCACAATGGTCTGGTGGAGAAACTGATGGGGTTAGGAGTAGGCCCTTTGGTCAGATGGATTGAAAACTGGCTAGCTGGACACACCCAGAGAGTAGTAGTCTGTGGGGAGCTCTCGAACCCTAGAGAGGTTGGTAGTGGGGTACCACAGGGCTCGGTCCTGGGTCCGATCCTGTTTAATGCATACATATTGGACATCTGGGAGGGTATAGGGTGTGAAATGAGTCTCTTCATGGATGACTCCAAGATGGGAGCAGTAGTTGAGGAGAAGAGGAGGTTGGCCTGCAGGACCTGGAAACCCTGGAAAGCTGGGCTCACACATGAAATTAAATTTCAATATCATCAAGTGCAGGTGTTGCATCTTGGTCGGAAAACCCTAAACACAGGTACACCCTGGGAGGGGAGGCGCTGGAGACCTCAATAGGGGAAAAAGACTTAGGGGTCATGGTAGATGCATGCATGAATAACTCTGAGCAGTGCAGGACAGCGGTTAGCAAGGCAAACAGGATCTTGGGATGCATCGTAAGGGGGATCACCTCTAGGAGCAAGGAAGTGATTCTGCTGCTGTACAATGGACTGGTTAGACCACACCTTGAGTACTGTGTACAGTACTGGAGACAACACTTGAAGAGGGACATACAGCTCCTGGAGAGGGTACAGAGGAGGGCAACTAAGGTGATATGAGGGCTAGGGATTTGGCGTATGAGGACAGACTTGAGGAGCTCTGCCTGTTTTCATTGGAGGAGAGGAGAGACAGTGGGGACATGATTGAGGTCTTCAAGTACCTCAAGGGAATAAATAGGGTAAACATGGAGGGGATCTTTAGACTAAAGCAGGGAGGTATCACCAGAGGGCATGGTTTGAAGGTGGAAGGGTGAGAGGGGAAAAGAGGAGGAGGTTTTTCACTGAGAGGGTGGTGGATCCTTGGAATGCACTGCCTGGCGAGCTGGTTCAGAGATCCACAGTGGAGGGCTTCAAGAGAGGGTGGGACAGACACAGAAAGTGGATGTATCAGATGATGGCCTGTCCCAGGGGGTGGGGATGGATGATAGGGGTTTCTGGAGCACAAGGGATGGGAGGGCCTCGGCACCCAACTAAAGATCTAAGGTTCGAGCAGACTTGATAGACGTAAGGCCTAATCTGCTGGCAAATAGTATGTTAGAATAAGATCAGAAATGGAACATTGGGATACCCAACTGAAGAATAAGTAGAAGGTGGATTACCCACCTTTAGAGACTGAAACCAAGAAATAAAAGATCTAGAGATACCTATGTGAGCTCAAGTCAGAATGAGAACAAGCTTAAAAGAACCATTATTAGAAATAAGGAGGATATCATTCTTGACCTGAAAATGAGCTGACTTAGTCTAATGATCCAGTTGAAAACCATATTGAAATGGGTCGGGTGTTATTAGCAATGAGGGAAGGAGAACAATTTTTAAAAGCTGCCTTTCCAAGTTGCTCATCTCACATGGAGATATTTAGAAAGTAATTACACTAGGGTCAAATGAAACGTTTTTCAATATCAGGAGTACTGTAATTACTTTATTGTTTTGTTGGGGAAATACCATTGAAGAAGGAATGATTGACTATAGCACAGGTGCAAGGACCAGTAGTTGGAAGGCAAGATGAAACCAATGTAGTGGGTAATGGGTCCAGATATACTGTCATTCTCAAAGATTGAACAGTTTTAGAAAAAACTAAAGGGGGACACAGTAGTGGGAGCTGGTAGAGGTGGTGGAAGAAAGTGAGAAAACATAATTTGTAAGAGGAAGATGATATGGAGTCTCAAATAAATTTAATTTGATAAGTAAAGAAGGATTTCAATTCATCACAATTCAAGGTAAGAAGGATAGAAGAGCGCTGTTTTTATGGTGGGTGAGAGACTTGGGGCCAGAATTTCAAAACTTGGCCCCGGGGCTAAATTAGCACTGCCTGAGGTGCTAAATTAGTCCTGAATCAGTAGCAAGCTATATTTAAAAGAATAGCCCCAGGGCTAAACCTGCTGAATATAGTGTGCAAAGGAATCGGTGCAAATAGGGCTGGGAATGCAGTGCTAAAATAGCCCGGGAAACAAAACAGCTCTGACTATAGTGACAGGGAAGTGCAACATGCAACAGCAGCTCAGTGGGCACAGAGGTGGAGTAAGGCAGAGTTGTAGTTGGTGGGCAATGTGTGTGATAGCAGTGAAGTGTTGCACAACAACTGCAAACAACATTGCAGGTGTCACACTGCAGAAGTGTGCTATGCCTTTGAGAGGTTTGCCCAGGGCATACCTGATTACACAGTGCTAACACATTAGCCCTGTGAAAGCATGTTAGCCCGGGGCAAACGTTTGCCATATTCAAAGATCCTATGCAAATGAGCCTACTCAGGCAATCCGTGGACAAACAATCATATCGGCATCTCATTGTGGCCTGCTTTGCATGCACTCCCATGTACTTTGCTCAGCGCTATTGCATGGAGCTCACAGCAACCTCCTGTGGGTCAAAATGGAGGTACAGGCTGGAAGCTGCAGGCCAGGGTATACTCACAGCAACCCCCTGTTGGTCAAAATGGACGTACAGGCTGGATGCTACAGGAAATGGGTGTTTGCAGGCACATTCAGAGCATACCACTCACCCATGCAGCACTGTAACTGACTGAGGAGCAATGAGGTACACTGACTCTCATAATGAGGGACACAGCATCATACCTCTCAACCTCTTTCCTCATAAATCTGAGACAAAGCTTAAGAAACTCTGGGGCAAAGACCCCAAATAAGGGACACATCTGCAAACCTGGTACCATTCATTCAGAAAGCTGGCAGAATAAGGGGACTAGTGTAGGATGCATGTTCTGAAGAACAAGCCTGTAATGTTAAGGATTGACATGTTGTGCTTACAGTCCCCACTGTCCCATCATGTAAACACACATGTCTCCTGGGACAGAGGAAACCCATGAGGCAAGATCAGGGACATCCCTGGAAATCAGGGGCAGTTGAAAGGTATGCATGACAGCATCAAACATGGAGATACAAGCCCAGAACACAGTGGAACCATTGCCAGTACTTGCACAACGTTACCTATTTATGTAGCATCTTAGAACATAAGTAAACAATAATGCACTCCAGGTGTGCAGTTGTTGGAGATTAATCAACACCCTGGGTGCGTTGAGGCATGAGGCTGCAGGCCAAGTGCCCTCACAGCACCTGGGGTGTTGATTAATCCCCAGTAACCGCACACCCTGGAGTGGGTTATTGTGCTTATAACATGGGTTCTGTGCAAAACAAGGAGTAAACAACATAAAGGGGTGTTTTCCCTGTTTAAACATCAACTTACACTGTATCACCTTTATCGTGGAGCACTAGCAGTGACACACCGACCAGGCCAGCCTTTCCACGGTGACACTGCAATGGGAAACACAGGCTGCCCCAGTTCACAAACAGTGCAGTTGGCAATGGTGTGGTCTCTCTGCATGCTGCTGACAGCCACAAAATGTGAGCGAGAGACACGAACACATAAGACGCTGTTTCAATCAGTCTGGGTCTGCAGTAGCCATGTGGGGGGATTGTGTGTTGCCCTCTGGCTGACTGGCCCGATTGCTGTACACTGCTGCAAAAAAATGTTGGAGATACAAGTATATGGACAGTATGTGCAGGACAAATGCTGTGGGGGACACTATGTGGACGTTGGGCGACGACAACATTTAAATGTGTGGCTGCTGGAGACAAAATGCATGCTATCTCTCCCCCGTCTCAAAAAGTGCATAGAACTGGACAGTGCATTTCAACACACAGTGCACTTGTTACATGGTGCGGCAAATGAAAACTGGACACTGCACTTCAACAACCAGTGCGCTGATTACCACGGACTCTAAAGCCCTGTGGTAAGAAGCAGAAATACTGTGGGAGAAATGGTGCCGCAATAAAAATGACATGGAATGGCACTAGCTGTCACTGGGCAGCCGATTGCACTTATATGCTGTCGGGGAGTAGAGAGCAGCATTTATATGCTGTCCATGACTGCAGGACAGGGACCACGGAGCATCAGGGCTACACACACACAGTTACTAGCTGGGGACTGGAGGCAGCAGGGACAGATTGTGGTACAGCTCTGATCATGTCGCAATCTCTCTCTCTCTCTCTCTCTCTCTGTCACAGGTACCAGGAAGGGAAAGACAAAGATGTGGCATTGCCTTCTTGTGTGCACACTCGAGGGATAGTGGCACACAATTTAGCAGCACTCTTACTGTCTCGCTGCATCTCTGAGGGGGTAGGGGCACTAGACTACCAGGGAAAGTACTTATTTTGGAAAGCTAAGGGGGTCGGGGATCATGATGGGGGTGAGGGGACCACTACACTACCAGGGACAATGCTTATTTTTGGGAGCTACGGGGGTCGGGGATGTGGTTTGGTGGGGGTTGGGGGACCACTAGACTACCCAGGGGTAGACCTGTACGTATTTCGAAATTACACTTCAAATTACTTTGGGTTACACCGCCACACTACTGCATGCCTTTTTGCAGGTGGTATTTAGTGTGGAGCTATTATTTTGAATATGCCGGTGCGCCGCTTGCCTCATTCCCTCCCCTGAATACATTAACTTTTAGCATCGGCACTATCACACAGCACCAACATTTAAAGGGCTTCTGAATACTGCCACCTGGTGCACATTCAGTGTTATTCCTGTGCAGCAGATTTGCGCCAGGCACAAAGCTTTGAATAGCTGGCCCTTGATTATGTGCAGTAGTGTGAGGATTTTTAGTGAAGCAAAGAAATCAAACTTTCCTGAGTTTTCTTTTTTGCCCACTGAATAAGTAAATGAGATTGACACCAGTGTCCATCAAGTCATTAACCAAGATATTTTTTGTCTTCTAAGATGATCATCTGACCACGGTGATCTAGAGGAGTGAGAGAATGAGTATGGGCTCTACGTGAGGCAAGACAGTGAAAGGCAGAGGAGAGAATATTACTGTATTGATTGACAGATTGAGGAGAGGAAGGAGAACCGAAGCAGTGATCGAGATTTGAGATTAAATTAGAAAAATGATCATGATCGAGAAAGTGAAGAGGGAAAACGGTCATAATGTGAATCCGAAGTAGTGGGATTGGGATTGAGAAATCAAAAGTAATGCATGATAGATGACAGAAAAATCAAGAACAGAGTAAACCAGTAGGGTATAATGATAAATCACAAATAACCATGTCCATTGTGTGAGCACAGATAACAGGATTTTTAAAGATGTATATGCTTTAGGAAGACTTTTTCATGCAGTCAGTGTGCCTCCATTACAAGCAACAAGTATTAATACAGAGAAGTATATTCAATAGCTACAGGATACTTGAAGGATATCTTTGGTTCATTCCTTTCTCAATATACAGGTTTCTCATGTAGATGAGCACTGTTCTGTGGGCAGTTTATTTAGTATGGGAAGATTAGCAGAGTGTTGCACATCATCTGTTTAAATGGAAATCTTATTTTTATAGCTCTATGACCGCGAGCTGGAGAATGTTCCAGAATTTGAAAGCTTGACAGATTTCTGTGAAACACACAAATTAGAGAGAGGCAGAACTGAGGATGATGAAGATGATCCATCAATAGTGGGCGAGTTTAAGGTAAGTGGTATTTTGTCCCCAAATGATGGTGGTGATATATAGCTAAACACCAGACTTTTTTTTTATTTTGGTAAATTCTGTTTTTCTGTGTAGGCCTATGACCAAGAGATATACCCCTCTCTGCACTGCATTCAGGACTGCAAATCTCCATCACCCATCCTTCCCCATGGACTAACCTTGCCACCATTTGGAGACTGTGACTTTTCCCCTCTCCTTGAGATGAGGGACTGATCCTGAGTGTGGGGAGAAACGAGATGCAAATCTGATGTAGGTGGCCAGAGCCCAGGAAGTCATGCTGTAGCCTTATGGATTTTCCCAGTTAATTTCTCCCCCATCCTGCAAAGGGTGATGAAGCTGCTTTGATTTCCTGCAGTCCTTAGTTCGGAGCAGATAATGCTTCAGAATTCTGCACACATCTAAAGTGTGGAGCAGTGCTTCCCCTGGATTGGCACATTCTGGAAAATACCCAGGGAAGTGGATAGATTGGTTCAAAGTGAACTCAGACACCATCTTGGAAAGAAACTCTGGATTCATGTGCAAAGATACCCTGTCTTTGTGAAAAATCAAATAAGGCTCCTCACACCACAGAGCCTGAAACTCAAATCCTCAGAGCAGAAGTAATAGCAAACAAAAACAATGCTTTCCACGAAAGGGAGCGTAGCTTGCAAGATGCAGCTGACTCGAATAGAGACTGTGTCAATTTTTCAAAAATAAAATCCAAATCCCAAGCCGGGACAGAATTGTAGATTGGAGGCTTCAAATGCAGGATGCCCCTGAGAAAAGTATGGATCTCACAGAGCTGAGCCACGGTATTACTGTCCATTTGATTGTGGAAGGCTGATATAGCCGAAACTTGCACCTTGAGGGAAGAATACTGGAGGCCTGCATCTGACAGCAATATCGGGTAGTCCAGAATTTGGCTCACCAAACAGGTGAAAGGGTTCAGATGGTACTTGGCTACTCAGTTGGTGAACTTCTTCCATTTCATGCCATAGGTGACTCTAGTGGAGGGCTTCCTAGCTGCCACCAAGACATCTGCCACCTTCTGGGAAACTTTAAACCGGGCAATGACTACATCCTCAGATGCCAGGCATGCAGATGAAGGGACTTGAGGTGTGGATGGACCAAGGTCCCTTGAGCCTGTGTCAGCAGGCCACTGCAGAGAGGCAGGGTAACCGGGGAGGTTCCGCTGCTAACTGTTGCAGTAATGGAAACCATATCTGCCATGGCCAGTAGGGTACTGCCAGGATCATGCCATCTCCCTCCATCTGCAGCTTGATTAACACTCTCTGCATCAGAGGAAATGGAGGGAAGTTGTAAAGGAACATCTCGCTCCAAGAGAGGGGCAACATGTCTTGCCAGAAAACTCCAGGCCCTGGGTCTAGCAAGCAGAAATTGGTCAGTTTTGCACCGAGTGGGGACATAGAAAGGTCCAACTCTGGATGACCCCTCCTGTTGAAGTGGTCTTCTGAGATAGACGACAGAAGCTACCACTTGTGCATCCTAGACTAAGTTAGGCTGAGGATGTCTGCCAGGGTGTTCAGCATGCCCAGGACATTCACTGCTGAGAGTTGCAGGCCATGATCTAGTGCCCAGTACCAGACCCTCACTGCTTCTCTGCAAAGGGGATACGAATGCATCCTCCCCTTATTTGTTGATATAGTAGACCACACTGAGATTACCTAACTGAATCAACAATTGGCCCAGAGAGAGGTGGTTCTGGAAGGCCTGCATGGCATACAGGACCACCCTCATCTCAAGAACATTTATATGGAGGGTCGTCTTGACCTGAAACCAGGTACCCTGAGTCTGGAAGGGAATCTGGTGCACCCCAAACTAGAGGCATCCGTGGTGAGGATCTTCTGGGGAGATAAGTTCAGGAATGGGAACCCTCTTAAGAGATTTCGAGGTTCCATCCACCACTGGAGGACTTTGAAGACTGGAGAGGAGACCATCATCCACTGCTCCAGGTCATTGGAGCATTATCCCCCTGCACCTGAAGGGTACCTGCAGCACCCACATATGCAGTCTGGCTATGGTTACTGTGGAAATGGCCACTGCCATAAGACCAAGGAGCCTTAGGTAAACTCAAGCAGAAACATAGCGACTCTGTGCCACCTCCTACGCCTGAGACATAAGGCACTCCACTCTGTCCGGTAGTAGGAAGGCCTTGCCCTGCACTGAGTTCAGGAGTGCCCTTATGTACTGCAATCTTTGAGAAGGGACTAGAACGGACTTGGGCAGATTGACAATAATGCCCAGAGAGAGGAACAACTCTAGGGTCTTCTCCAGGGTTCCAAGGTTCTGAGAAGCTGAGCCCTGGATGAATCCTTGAGAAGCCAGTCATCCAGGTAAGGGAAGACATACAGGCCTTCTCTCCATAGGGTGGCAGCAACTGCTGCTAAGCATTTTGTAAACACCCACGGCACAGAGGACAATCTAAGGGCAATGCTCTGACCAGGTAGTGTTCACATTGAGAAAGAAAGCTGAGGAACCTCCTGTGTGGTGGGCACACGGAGATATGTAGGTAGGCATCCTGCATGTCGAGGGAGCTTAGCCAGTCACCCTGTTTGAGCAGGGGCAACAGACCTGACGGAGTGATCATGTGACATTTCTTGTACTGGATGTGGAGGTTGAGGTCTTTGAGATCTAGGATAGGCCTCAGATCTCCAGTTCTCTTGAGGAACAGGAAAAATCTGGAATAGAACCCTCTGTTTTTCTGCCTTCTGGGCACTGGCTCAGTTGCTCTTTTTTGCAGAAGAGGGAGTGCACCTCCTCCCAAAGGACCTTAGTGTGGTCTGAAGGGTAGGTGGAAGGTACCAGGAGAGTCTCAGGGCCATTCTAGAAGTTAGTGTGACCCCTTTCAATAATCTGAAGGATCCAAGCATCTGAAGTTATGGTTCTCCATTGATTGAGATGGAGGGAGAACTGACCTCTGACCACCACCTCTTGGTCGGGGACCGGCAAGGAATCATGTGGCGACAGATCTAGCAGCAGGGGCTGGACCATTACCTCTGGGCCATTTTGTGGCAGGACCCGAGGTGGAGGAGGAAATAGGCAAGGCAGAACTGGCTTTTCTCTTGCCTTGGAGAATAGAGCCCATTCCAGATTTGTGGGACACTTTACAAAAAAACAGCCTCTGTCTGCCCCAAGGCTGAGTATGGTAATGTAATGTAAAATTTATTTCTATAAGGCACCCTTCCCAAGCTCAGGACACCTTTACAAAATTCCATAAGCAGCATTAAAACTACAATAATAAATAACATTTTATCCATAACAAACTTAACATACTTTAAATCACTGAAAATGCTTGGTTAAAAAGGAAGGTCTTTAGAGCTTTTTTAAAACCCTCCACAGTCAGGCTATTTCGTATCTGGCAAGGTAGAGAATTCCACAGGGTAGAAGCCATAAAGGCAAATGTTCTTCCACCTGATGTTTTTAAGGTTACCCTGGGAATCTCTAGCAATCCCTCACCAGAGGATCGGAGGGAGCGGGAGGGACAGTAAGAAGTCAGGAGTTCTTCCAGGTAGTGGAGGTCCCAACCCGTGTAGGGCTTTATAGGTCATCAACATGACCTTGAAAGTGATCCGCCACTGCACAGGCAGCCAGTGCAACTCGCGAAGTGCAGGTGTTATATGGTTGAACCTTGGGCTTCCAGTCAACAACCTAGCCGCCGCATTTTGCACCAGCTGCAAGCAGTGAATATCCACTCCCAGCAGTCCTAGATAAAGGGCATTGCAGTAATCAAGACGACTGGCAACAAAGGCATGGACCAGGGTAGGAAGATCTTGTGATGGAACCAGGTGTTTCACCCATGCTATATTCCTTAGATGGAAAAAGGATGATTTGAACAAGGCCGACACCTGCACCCTCAGGGTCAAGCCCTCATCAAATATAACACCAAGGTTATGTACCTGGCCAGATGCCATAAGCGGGGTCTCCCCAGAAATAAACCTGAGGGTTTTCCCACCCATGAACTTGACATCCTCACCCCCTGGTTCTACCACCAATACCTCCATTTTTCCCGGGTTCAACTTCAGTCAATTGGTACTCTTCCAGTTCTGTATCTCCAGGAGGCAGTCGTTAAACAATGTACTTGACTTGGACTCCTGCTCAGGCACAAAAGACATATAGAGTTGAGAGTCATCGGCATAGCAATGAAACTTCAACCCATATTGTCTTATGATGTCCCCCAATGGAAGCATGTACACTGCAAATAACATGGGGGACAGCACCGAATCCTGTGGCACCCCACAGCATAGGCAGTAGAGAGAGTGGACAGATTTGAGACCTCTGCCAAAGGCATGAAAGTCATTGATAATGTCTTGGACATTGGCCCAAAAGGTTTGGAGCCATTGAACAGACATTAAGAACATTTTGCTGGACATCTGCTGCAAAACTGGATACCCTCAACCAGGTGTGCCTACAAAGGCAAATACCCATGACAGCAGCCCTGGCAAAAGTGTCCAACATATCGTACAAGGCCCTGAGGAGGTGTTTGCTGATATCCTTGGTGGCCTGGAGGCACTTAAGGACCTACTGTTTCTGGGAACCTTTTGGGATGGCCTGAGCAACTGCCCTGCCCATTTTCGATATGATATTCTGATACTTGTCCATATGCGGCAAATAGTTATCAATCTGGAGTCCCAGAGTAGAGGAGGCATAAACCCTCTATCTCCAGAGGTCAGTCCTCCTAGATTCCCTGTCGGGGAGGGAACTGAGGTGATTTGGCACCTTAGGTCTAGCATGTGCTGTCTTGGTCACAACATAATTTGTCTCAGGCTGGGCAACATAGTATGGCAGGCCCTGGGGAGCATGATAAAGCTGGTCTGCCCTCTTGAGCATGGCACAGACCATATCCAGGTGGTGCCATGCAACTGAGGTGGCATTCCTCAGAGCTGGCAAAATGGGAGGAATGACCCATGGCTGAGAGTCTGGGATTTCCAGAAAGTCTACCAGGTCCCTTCTGGTGGCATATTCTTCAGTGTGGAACCCCATGGCAGCAGACAGCTACTTCATAATGTTGAAAAAGGTGGGGTCCTCAGGAGAGAACCTGGGTTTCACAGAGTCTGCACTCACTAAAGAGGCTGTTGACCTGCCCGAGGAAGAAGCTTCTAGGGGCATGTATATGGTTTACTATCCACACTTCTGACAGAATTCCTTTCCCCTTTAAGACTTGCTGGAAGGTCTTCAAGCTGGCTCCTCCCACCCACCCACCCGGTGGTATCCTCCTCAGTACCACCTCATGACATCAGATCTTCCTTTCTGCTGGAAGAGACAGGGTCCCTCCATTGTGCGCTACGTGTTTTTAGGCCCTAGCTTTACTGTTTGATATTTTTGGTCTTCAGGCTGCTCCAAGATTTCCTTTGTGTTCATCTGTCTGTAATGTGAAATAAGACTCTCATCCCCTGCAATCTTATATCAAGCACATCTTTACTTGATTTAAAATAATTTTTATGGATTTTAACTTCATCCACTCTGTAGTATTCACAAATGTGTCACAAGTGCATCCAATTATTTTTCTTCAACATTCAGTATAATGTCTCCATATGTCCAGCACTTCAAATATTAATGGCCACTTTGCAAGTGCTAATTGCCACTATGTAACATTTCAAGACAATCCTGTCTCTTCTTCAGACTTGATTTCAATGTGCTGTAATAAATACAAAATAATCTTCTAATTCTATAGACTTACTGACATTCTCAAATAAATAAAATAGAAATGAGTATTTTTATTTTTGTATTACTATATTATCAGAGGGGAACACACCTGAGTATTGTTTTACTTCACACTTGTAATCCTTGATCAATTTAGCGTCTTTCTGGTGCCCTTTTAAAATGAAAACATATAGATATTTTAATTGAATTTTAACTTGTGTTTTAACTTGCAGTTATAAGAATATTTAACTTCTTGAATCCTTATGACCTTCATAATGTTCTTTTTTTTTTCTCTCTGGTGGTCTATTTTTGGAATCCTTTAAAACCAAGGGGAATGTACATTGGTATTTCTATATTAAACATCAACTACTTATATTATAAAAAAAAGTAATTATGATGTTAAACTTTATAAATACCTCTGCCAGTGAATAGATTCAGTGTTTTGTTCCTTTTCTTGAGGCACTTGTATTTGATCAGTACTACTTCTTGCTGCAAATCAAACGTACATTGGATTTATTTGGCTCGTTCATTTATCTGGCATATTAATTATTTATATTTTAGCCACAATTCTCTCGAGGCTTTCCCCAAAAAAAGCTGCTTACCAGTTTCCAAGATTCTTGCCTAAGTGGTTACTGGGCTTAACCAATGAGGAATCACTGCATCTGTAAGTTTTAACTTTTCAAAAAAGACGCCACCATTACCAAGGATGCCATCTCCGCTCCGGCTTCTGGAGTGAGGAATAAGGGGGGCTGGGCCATCTGTTGTCATGCTCTGTGGTGGGAGCATGATGACATCACCACAGTGATGTGCTGGGCAGCCCAGTCATTAAAGAAACTGACACTTGCTTATGTGAGTCGGTCCTCCTCTTGCTCCATGTAAGTTTTTCAGACTTATTTATAGAGTATTCTGGTTTATATGAGCCCCTTTATCTACTTTATTTAGTTGGCTCCTTCCCAGAATATTGGGCTTGCACACTGTTATTTTGTTTTTTTATTTGGTGTTCTTGCCATGGATTCTTAAGCACATAAGTTGGTGCCCAGTTTTAAACTTTTTCTGTGCGGGTAGAAAATGTCTCACATGGACCCTCATGCCACATGCATTTAATGCCTGGATCAGGACTATGATCCCCAGCCCTGCAACCTGTGCCACAGTCTGCATCATTCCGCTTTGGAGGACCGGTGTGCCAGACTCTTGCTGGGTCACCCAGATGAGCAGGACCCTCCTGTTCATTCCAAGGATAATATTAAGGCAGTCTGCACTGCTGCAGGGTCTGCCAAACAAATAACAGCTTTTGAAGAAGCTGACACCCAGGCAGCCACCATCTTCTCCTTGGTTTCCATGTTAGTCACTCTGAGCTTTGGCACCTCTTTTACCGGCATATTCCGGGGCTTGTGTCAGTCCCTCCCCATCCTAAGGGAGGGCCCTTCTCCGTCCAAATCCAAGACATAAATGTCCTGTCATAGGTCATGGGATCGCAAGCACACCAGGCCTCAGATTCTGGCACTCCTGTTTCATCAAAGTTTCTTGATGATTCGGCTTCAGAGGAGCCTTTGGTCCAGGCCGCTGGCCCTGTCATGTCCCTGTCAGGCCTGTTGGCCAAGACGTGGGCCGACCAACCGGCTGAGATTTATTCTAGACCTGTTTGACCCCTTGTTGCTGGATGAGGGGGATAATTCCTTTTCCAGGACTTCGGTCCTGTCCTTGCAGTCCCAGGGTGGGTCAGATCAGCCTGGCGATCTGGTCCCTGACCCTCTGGACATCAAGCTTACAGGGGGCAGCAGGTGTCCCTCGCTGGTTCCAGCTTCTCCTCATTATCTGGACCACCGATGGTCAAGGTTGGGATCTCAATTCCATAGGTAAAGTAGCCTTCGCTGAAGCTGGTGTTCACACTCTCGCCTTCAGGCATGCAGCGTTGCTGCTACTCCTCCTCCTTCTTCCTCCTCTTCCAGGGAGAAATGGCTCTGCCACAAGTTGCAGTGGTATAACGATGAGCTCATGTGGCAGCAGCTCCTTTTGAGTGCTGGGCCTAAGCTGGTACTCCCCTAGCTGCCGCCGCCTCATCCTGAACCGGTTCTGGCTCTGCTGATTTCGGCCTCTCTGCCCATTTGTGTGGAAACCCAACAGATTCAGCCAAAGGTTGGTCCCCCATCCAAGGACTCCCGCACTACCCCCGGGCTCCTTTTGTGGTTATTGGTCATGGTCACTACGGCCGATGAGCCCCACAAGGTTAGCGGTGACTCTGGGGTCAGCTGGTCTTAGGAATCCTCAGAATCTGAGGCTTCCTCCATGCAGTCCAAGCCAGCCAACCTGGAGTCAGGTGAGGATTTGTCGATGGACTATGGTCCCACCTCTTTTGGGGCCATGCTGTGCCTCATCTTTGAGACCAGGGGTATCTAGTTGGAGCCCATCCAGTAATGGGCCAAGTTTCCTCTCAGAGATTCTCAACTGAGTCGACTCCTTGGGAATCACTTTCCCGGGGGCCAAGGTCATTTTTGGGCCCGTGTTGGAGCTCTGGCAGCATCTGACTTCCTGCTCCACTTCATTGACCCACATGGCTTGCAAATATGCAGTCCCTACAGGCTCCCTCTCTAGGTTTATGGACCACCCCTTGGCAGAGGGTGTGGCTGCTGACTCTGTGTTTCATCGGATGGGCAGTGTCAAGGATGTTGACTAGCACCAACAAAGAATCCAAGTAATTGGATAACACAGCCAAAAATGTGTATGCAGCCTCTTCTCTCAGCCTTAATCAAGCAAGTTCAGCCTTGATGATGGCCCACTTCACTCATGCCCTCTTGGGCACCCTGCATGAGGTGCTTCCTCAGCTCTGGGCTGACCTTAAAATGATGGTAAACCAGGTCTAGGACCAGGGCCATGCAGTGGCCAAACGGCAACTCCAGACAGCTCTAGACATTGTCAGTTCTTGTGCCAGGTCAGTGGCTACGGCTGTAGCTATGCACTGACTGGCTTGGCTTCATATCTCAATCTTTATGGCAGATACCCAGCACAAATTGGTAGATGTCCCCTTCTTGGGCACAGATTTGTTTGGGCCTTGGGTGGATGGTCTTCTTACTAGGACTGAGAAGTCCAGCACCACCTTGGATTCTGTCACTTTGCCCCAAAAGGACAAGGACTCCAAACCCCAGAAGTCATTCCAACCCCATTCTGCTCCTGCAGCCAAGCTTTCCCCGACCCCAGCTTGGCACCATCAGTCCTGATGTCCAGACCCAAGTCGGTCGCGTCTCTTGTCTGGAAGCCTGGTTGATGGGATCCAGCTGCTTCCTTAGCTGGCCCAGCCTCTGCTTCCAAGTCAGCCCAGTGATGTGTTTGGAGGGGTGCCCCCTCCCTGCCCATCCTGCCTCACCTGGAACTTCCTGTGGGGGGGGTGGCTCCACCACTTCATTTACGCCCAGTCCAGTGTTACCATGGACAGGTGAGTGTTGAAAATGGTTGGCCAGGGATTGCCTCTTGAATTCAAGGCTGTCCTCCTCCCACTCTCTGTCTGGACTACTGAGGCCCTGGACTAACCTAAACATGTCCTGGCTTTCAAACCCTTGGGTAAGTAGTAGCCTGCCACCTTACTGTAGTGCCTGTTATGGGACCTGGATCAGCAGCCCTTGGTCTCTTGCTTTGCGCTGGGTCTTCAGCAACTTGTACATGTTGACTTGCATGCAGTTGTCACTCTCTTCCACTCTGGAACTCAGCAACTCTCTTAACAGTTTGCTCTCCACTTCTTAGGCCTGGGATAGCACAGCTTGCACCCAGTCCCAGTACTGCAGGTCTCTCTTGCACAAGATCTCCACCAGGACTGCCTGACTCCAACACAGTCCTGCCTTTTATAAGCTCCACTCAGTCTGTTGCAATTGGTGCCTGAGACTGTCTTTCAAGGAACTTGGCAGCCCACAGGACAGAGATAAGGTGCCAGAATTTGGGGCACCTCCTTTCCCTGAAAGCCTTCAGGAGTGTCTTCTGATGTGGGGTTGCTGAACATGAGGATGGGCCTGCCCCAGTGGATCCATTACACTGTTATATAGTAGTATTCTTCCCTTTACCATCAACTTTACTAGACCCTTCCTTCCTTATCCTTTCTGTATTGTCCCTGGTCTCTTTTTTTCACTAATGTATCTAAAGAAACATTTTTCATTTTTCTTTACCCTTTCTGCTAGTCTTAATTTTGCCTTTGTGTCCATGATAATCTTTTTGCTTAAACCCAGCTTCTTCCTATACTTCTCTTTATTCATCTCACTGTACTCTTTTTTTTTTTTATTAATCTTGAATGCATATTTGTTTCCCTAAACAGTCTGCTTTCACTGACTGTCAGACCATATCGGTTTCTATATTTCTTGGATTTTCTTGTGATCCTGACACATTTCTGGGTTGCCAATGCAGTAGCCTCCTTTAATGTTGCCCACTTATCCTTGACCCCATTTATATTTTTAACATCTTGTAGTCCTTCCTGTATTTTCTCCATCATTATTCTGAAATCTGTTTTTGTTAGTACTGAATCCTTGTGGCAGTGGTCACCTGTTGTGTTCCCAACCTCTTACTGAAAATCACCATGCTGTGGTCATTCTGACTAACAGGGCCTCCACCATAACATTCCTAACAATGTCCATACTGGACAACACCAGGACAAGAACTTCATCCTCCCTTAGGGCGTCAGTGCCCCACTGTGCAAGGAGCAAGTCCTGTGTGACTGCTACAAATCCTTGCCCTTTCTAGCTGGAAGTAAATGCTGAACTAACAGATATTGCCTCTGCCACATTAATGATTTCCTACAAGTGGAGGGGGTAACCAGGGAATATGAGACTAGTGGTTTCTTGTAAAAACTATGGGTAAAAATTCTTTCAGGCTGACTCTCAGATCCTTGTCTGTCTGCAACAAATGCCTGTTTTGGATAATATTTCAGTTTTGGGTGCTAGATGGTTAAATTCTAATACCAGATTTAGTTTTCTGGTTGTCTGCATCACTGCTTTTTATAGGAACAACAAAGGATTATCTAACCAAGTTCCTTGCCTTGTTAGATTCATCTGAAAGTTTAGGAGAATAGCCTCTTTCTAAAAACCTTGCTTTAAGGTCTGCAACTTGTGTCTCAAACATCTCAATGGAGGAACAGTTCTTGCAAATACACTGGAACTGTCCAAAACTAATGCCTTTCTTGAGGTTTCGTAGGTGGGACATTATGTGCCATGAGGATAGCGTTGCCAGCAATATTTTTCCTGAAGGTTTTGGTTTGGATTTTTTGATTGAGTATTCCTATAATAGTAATGCTAACAAATCAATTGTTGTAGAGTCAATTGTGTGAGTAGAATTCACACAAATGTTAATTTTATTAAGGTGAGAAACAAATTCTTCTGGTGACACAGCATCATCCCGCCACACTAGCGGCAAATCTCTGTATCTGCCCCAGATACAGGGTTACAACCAGGTCAAACATCATGATGCCCACCAACCCCAAAACAGGGTGGCATAGGAGTTCGTCACGGTGGTGCCATTTAAAAGAAAGTCATTTGATTTCAGAATTAAATGTACAGCTTCGAAAATAAACTGTGTGGGAACAGTAAATGATAAGTCTCCATTTGACAAAATCATATCTAAAGTCAAAAGGCCAAGACTGTGCCTGATAAAAGTATATAAAGATGTTGTGAAAGATGCTGCATCAGTGGTTAGTCACATAAAGTCGTTGAACCAGACTAGCCCCTGTAGTTTTGAAAGGATGTTCGTGGAGTCCCTGAATGATGTCAGAGACTACTACATGTTGAGGAAAAAGATAAATAAATACTGAAGTGTTTTTCAGACAAAGACCCCTATTTCAGTAGTATGGGACACTGGGGTGGGGGGGGGGCTTGATGTGGTCCGTGGGGAGTTTAGGTAGCACATAAATTGTTGGAATAGTGGGGTACAGGACCTTCATTCATTCCCTTTCCTTATTTAAGATCCATCTGTTCTAATAGGACATATCCAAAAAATCGAAGAGCTTTGACTGTAGTGACTTTTTAGGATCTGATTTTAAAACTTTATAGCTTTCAGCATCTGACAATTGGCAGTTTATATCATCCTTATATTTTTGCTTATCCAGGACTACAGTTTTCCAGCTTCATTCATGGGTTTGATTTCCACCAATGATGTGATGGCAAGATCTTATAGTGCTGCTTTCTCCTCTTACTAAGATTGCTTCTGTGGGACTCTAGTTTGAATTTAAGCAACATATACAATTGCTGTGTCACTATTGTTTTACGATTTGAAGAGCTGGGGATCTGGTCACTGAGGGGCCAAAAGTAGGAGGAGGAGGTTTAAAGTGCACATCTTTGTCTATGAAAGAAATAACTGATGTTGACAAAGTATTGTCATCAGCATGTTAGAGCCTTTGTAATCTCCAATCAATTGTTTTCCTGGTGGTCTTTTCTCCAGAGGCTAAATACAGTCTTCTGTGACTGTACTTGGCCCAAGGAGGACAGCAGGACAAGCAAATAAAAAATTGAAGATTACGAAAGCTTCATATGCACTGCAGTCTATTGACTCTCCCTCTGCTGCTTTCTGCTCTGATGTCAGTTACAGGGGATTCTGTAATTTGTAATAACTGAAGATGTCAGCCTAGAATTAAGCAAAATTAGTCTGATGTAGTCTACTATACTTGCAATAAACGGTAAATAAACCAAAATGTTTTCATACAATGTGTACATTGGAACAAGCTCCACACTTGGGAGTGTGGGTCCCTTGGTGCTACCTGTTCCCATCTTTTGATATGTAGGTTGTCCTTTAACTGCAAATATTGACAGTTATGGCTTGTCAAAGTTGAAATGTGGAAAAAAGAAAATGTCAAAATTATTTTTTTATATGAAGAAATCTTTTTTTATGAGAATGACACAATACATGAAAAAACATTTCTTTATACAGTACAAAAAAATGTGGGGGGGAAAAAAAAAGTCCAAACTCTTTCATATGAAGACAATCTTGTTTTGCATGGCTATACGAAAAAAGAAAATCTCAAGAAAAAAGATTTTAAAATATGTTTAAAAAAACACATTTGTGGGTCATTTTTCCAAAAAGTAACAAAAGCATCCACCTAATGGGGTCCCAATTAACAAGATACATGTATTGATTTCTTTGTATGGTACCATTTTTATGGGATTTAAATTTTTGTTGTTGTTGTTAAAGAAATGAAAACAAGATGGCAGCCATACAAAAAAGATTACCCCCTTCCCCATACAAAACAGAATTTTTTTCATATTTGCCAAATTCTTTTTTCATACCAAACAGCTATCCAAAGGATCGCACCGAGCATGCTTAGAACTGAAATTTCAAATCCTTATAACTTTCGAACAGATTACTATTTTTTTTTTTTTTACCAAACCAGTGAAAGGCCTCACTCTGATCCAAGCCCTTTCTACCCTGAAAATTTCAGAGCAGAATTCCAAATTGTCTGGTGCTAGGCAGTGGGGGAAAAACAAACCACAGATTCTTTCTCTCTTTTGCCATCCAAATCTGGAAATCCACAGATCCGACAATAATGAAACTTGGCACATCAAGACATCTTGCCCCTGAGTCCATGCATGCAAAACTTTGTGTAAATCAATTGAATGGTTGTGAGGCTATTAAAGTGCAAATTTAGGGGTTTAATATTAAACAGCCTATTCATCTCTAAATGTGTTGGTGCATATATTTTTTTTGTCTTTGGTAACTGGGTAAGGCTCACTAGACATAAGTGTCTTTTTTTCAGGGGTCTAACCCAGGAACACTGGGGAGGTTACGTGATATGCACAGAGTCACACAGTATGCAAATGGAGGTCGTGGGAATCAAACTCTGGTCTGCTTATGCACAAAGCTCATTTGCAGCTTGCTACTCTAACCCATAGGCTATACTGATGGCCCCATACTCTTCAAATGTGTACTAACTGAAAGAGTTCTACACACTCACTACTGCTCAGTATACCAGTGATAACATAAACTGCAAAAATGCAACATATATCATGATATCAGTCCCCTGACCCTATCAATTATTTTTGATCCTACATTAAAAATTGTGGGATCCCCCATTATTTTTCCCATTTCCAGTACTGCTATCCAGGGTATCTGACAGTGGTGAACCCTGGATTTGCCACCTTCTGAGCTTTAGAACGTGTCCTTATTTAAGGACATCAGATCAAACATCTCTTATTGTTCGATCTTGTCTGTACTCTTTATTATGCAAAGTAACTCATGTCCCCTCTCAGCCTCCCTTTCTTCATTGTATTATACACATTGAGTCACCCACCTCTCCTTGTAGTGTTTGCCTGCCATACCTCTGATCACATTGTTGACTTTGTGTTGCAGCCTCATAACTGGCTGAATGATTTTTTTGTATTGAGTCCAAAATGGCACCCAGTATTCCAGATGGGGCCTTACTAAATGTAAGGGGAGGGGAGTAGAGGGCATGCAAACTGTTGAATAGAGGATGAAACATAGAAACATAGACGTTCACAGCAGACCAGGACCACAAGGCCCATCCAGTCTGCCCATTTATTCTACCTTAAGAATGTGCCATTGGCCTGTACTCTGTCAATGGCCTATCTATTCATACTCATTTGTATTGCTCCCTTATGCCTATCCCATGCCTATTTGAAGCCCTGCACCATATTCATATCCAACACTTCCTGAGGTAGGCCGTTCCTTGCATCCAACACCCTTACTGTGAAAAAGAACTTCCTCACATTACCCCTTCATCGGCCTCCCTCTAATCTCATGCTGTCTTCTTGTCCTGCTATTTTTCTTATATTGAAACATGTTAGACTCTCTCACCTTGTTAATGCGCTTCAGATGTTTGAATGTTTTGATCATATCACTTCTCTCTCTCTCTCTCTCTCTCCTATGCTCTAGGGTATATATATTGAGCACCGTTAACCCGTCCTCATATGTTTTCTGATGCAGTCCCTGTACCATTTTGGTTGCCCTTCTCTGGACTGCCTCCATTTTGTTAATGTCCTTGTGCAAATGTGGCCTCCAGTACTGCACACAGTACTCCTGATGGGCCTAACCAGTGTCTTGTAAAGAGAGATTATTGCCTCCTCTTACAACTTGCAATACCCCTACTAATACACCCCAACATCCCTCTACCCTTACCTACTGCTGTAGTGGTCTGCTTGGATGATTTCAGGTCATCTGTGGTGATGATGCCCAAGTCTTTCTTCCCTTGTGATTGCCAGCAACTCCCCTCCCAACCTATAGGTGGCTTCAGGGGTTCTCTTCCCTATGTGCATGATCTTGCAGTTCTTTGTGTTAAACCCCAGTTGCCACTCTTCTGACCATTTTGCAAGTTTATCCAGATCTCTTCTCATTCTGCCCACCCCATCTGGATCATCTACTCTGTTGCAGATCTTCGTGTCATCTGCAAACAGACAAACCTTACCTTCCATTCCATCTGAAATGTCACTGATGAAGATATTGAAGAGGACTGGCCCCAGGCCTGATCCTTGAGGTTTACCCCACTTGTGACTTGCATCTCTTCTGACTGTATACCAGTTACCACCACTCTCTGTTTTCTGCCCATCAACCTGTTTGGCACCCAGTTGACCAACTTCTGACCCATCCTGAGCCTACCCAGCTTATTAATCAATCTTCTATGTGGAACAGTATCGAAAGCTTTGCTGAAGTCAAGGTAAGTGATATCAGCTGCACCCCCTTGGTCCACCACTCTAGTTACCCAGTCAAAGAAATCTATGAGATTAGTTTGACAGGACCTTCCTGTTGTAAACCTATGCTATCTTGGATCCTGTGTTCCTGTGGATTCCAGGTGTTGCACTATCCTTTCCTTAAGGAGTGCCTCAACAATCTTGCCCACTACTGAGATAATACTGACTGGTCTGTAGTTCCCTGCTTACCAGTCTTGTGGAGTGGGATCACATGCACCCTTCTCCAGTCTTCTGGGACCTCTCCTGTGCTCAGAGACCCACTAAACAGTTCTGCTAATGGCTCTGCTAGTTCTACCCTTAGCTCTTTTAGTATCCTGGGATATCAAGAGTGTGTTTGTGTAACCTGAGTACAATTAGTTTATTCTTCTGTGAATATTCCTTACCAGTCAAGGCTAAAGGATTGAATGGTTTCAGACTGTTTAAACATATTTTCTAGGGTTCCTTCAAAATCTACCCATTACCTGATGACCCTGGCATGCCATCACCTCCTCGTCAGTTCAGGGAGTTACCAGACAGTGGACCCCAGGAATGCATAGTGCGCATTTATATTATTCGAGGCATAGACTTGCAACCAAAGGACAGCAATGGTCTGGTAAGAGAATACTGAGGTTTTAGTTTTAAAAAGAATATTAAAGTTGCAACTGCAAGTACACATCATCATACCAATAATTTGTTTTAAGCAGAAAGTATTTTGTGGCAGAATGTATAATGGAGTGTTATAACCCAACCCCATAGAGATAGATATGATCTCATTGGTGGCCTTGGAGCTGTAAAAATTTTATATAATTATAAAAATAAATAAAATGTCACTGTTTAGAATCTTTTAAAAGTGTTTAGGTGTATATGGATTTTTAAAACCTTACGTGAATTGAAGAGATGCTATATTATTACATTACAGTTTCTATTTTGTAGAAAGTGATGGTTAAATATTAAGGGTCATATACAGGCATATTAGTGTGTGATTTAGGTACACAGATCCTTATTATTTGTGAAGAAACTAGTACTGAAATCATATGTAAGAGTTGCGGCTAGGGCTTAAAGAGTACATTTGTTTACATACACTGTTCATTTTCACTGACAGGAAATTGGATTACAATGTTTAATTTTGTTCCATACAGTGTGATCCCTATATAAAGATTATATTGGCCAAGAAAGTAATTGAAGACAGAGACCACTATATTCCTAACACGTTGAATCCGGTGTTTGGCAGGTAATCTGCTTACATCACTGTCTTACTGCATTTTTATTGGTAGAGATACAGTAGATCATGTCATTTTGTGTCCCCAAAAACCAAAGATTATGCATTAATGTAAGCGGCAGCATTATTTACTGAACATTTCTATCATGTTTTAGTTCTTGCATATGTACTGCAGGTATGGGTACACAGGTAATTACATTCATTGCAGGAAATCAAAACATTCATGGGTCTAAATTTAGAAGTCATTCCAGTTTCTTTTTTATAAGTCAAAATACTTTTCAGGTCCCAAACTTTGGAAGTTAATAGTCTGACAGGCTGAGTTGTGAAAGCCTCAACCTCTCATCAGCTTTTGACACTGTGGACCATAGGTTTTTTATTGGATTAACTAAGGGAGCAGTGTGGACTCACTGGCATGGTCATCAGCTGGTTTGAGTCTTTCTTTAGGGATAGAACACAGAGGGTGGTGATTGGAAGTTCCTCCTTATGCCCGATGCTCCTGCTCTGCAGTGTGCCTCAGGGATCGATTCTCTTGCTTGTGCTGTTTTCGGTGTATATGCTGCTCCTTGGAGGGATTGTTAATAGTACTGTTTAGGTTTTCATTGCTATGCTGATGATACCCAGTTGTACCTGTCTTTTGTGCCTGGGGTGCTGGACGTGGTCAGGGTGTTGAATTTGTGCATGATCCTAGCCAAGATACAGAACTGGATGTCATCTAGTTGGCTTAGATTTAACAGTATAGAGGTACTGAAGATTCAGCCTGGTCATTGGTGGGGTGTGGAGGTTACCATGCAGACAGTGAGCTTAAGGCTTGGTTCCTTTAATTTGGTGGCCTTTGCTCAGGTGAAGAATCTGGAGGGTCTTTCTGTATGAGAGGCTGACACTTGAAGCTCATGTGTTGGCTATAGAAACATAGCAATATAGAAACTGTCGGCAGATAAGGACTGCTAGGCCGATCCAGTCTGCCCGTAGGCCCTATACATTGTATGTGGCCACGGACCCTAATGATCAATGGCTTTTCATCACTCCCTCCCCTCAGGCTTCCCTTGTGCCTGTGTGTAGTCTGGAGTGGCTTTTACAATCTCGGAAACATTGCCTAGATCAAGGCCTTGATTTCTTCTGAAGACTTCCACTCACTGGTGCATGCCTTTGTCGTGTCCAGACTTGACTATTCTATTGCTCTTTACCTTGGAGTCAGTAGAGGTGTCCTACGACACTTGCAACTGTTGCAGAATGTTGCAGCCAGGTTATTGATGGGCCTTCTTAAGTCTTGCCATGCAACCCCAATTAGCAATAGGGGGTAGGATACAGATTATAAGCAAAGACAGGTATCAGTAGTGGATTTATTAATGAAGGCTTTGAATGTGTTTAAACGTATTAAGGTATGAAGCGTAAGTGTTTGGAGTTTATTTAAACAGTAGGAAGTACATAGCTAATGGCAGCTTTCCCATGGCAGCGTACTTTTCGCACATCTAGGGAAATGCATGTGTACTTCCTTAAGGCATATGAGCTAAGGGAGTGCTCTAAAAGAGTGGCAATATAAAGAGGCAATTTGTTTAGGAGTGCTTTATATACCCAGATGTAAGTATGTTGATGTCTCCTAGTAGCTAAGGAGGTCCAGCATACCTCTTTGTACAGGGAACAGTGGTGAGTTCTGGCTGGAGCATTGATGATGAAAGCCAATAGCACAATGGTATAATGTGTCTAATTTTTGAAGGAAGGTGGTTGCACAGGTACTATATAAGATATCTGCATAATCCAATAATGGTAGAGAGGTGGCCTGAACTAACCACAGTCTAGAGGTTCAGGAGAAAAGAGTTTTATTTCTGAAGAAAAAGCCAAGCCTCAGCTTCAGTTTTTTTAACTAACTCCTCAATGTGAGCAGTAAAGGATAACGGAGAGTTGAGCAGAAAACCCAGATATATGAATCTATCCGCTACTTCAAGTGTGTCACCAAGCAGGGTAGTAATAGGCGGGGGCAGCAGTTAAAGCGTGTACTTGACACATTGGGCAGATGGAAGAACACAACTTTAGTTTTCTTGGCTATTAAAAGAAGTTTCAATTTGTGTTAAATTATTCTGCAGCTGGTTGAAACACCTGGACAGGCTGTTGCTGTAAGTAATGTTACAGGTATCAAGACCCCCTTAGACATGAAGCCATGAAATAAGCATAATAACGTACCACCACTGCTGCTATAATAAGAGAGCAGTGGTGAGAGAGATGTCACTAAATGGGTGTGATACCCATGACTCCTTGCACCCACTTAATCGGGAACCACGTGGCCCTTCTGTGTTTGCCCGAAAGTTTCTGCAGTTTATACAAAATTATACAATGGCAAGAAAATTCCCTGGACTCTGGTCAGTGTGTGACTGAGACAGTGATGATATTGCACAATAACATCACTGTGTGGATTTGGCATTGGACTATACTCATCTTCTCTTAAGAAACAAAGATATATTGCCACACTAAAAATCTACTAAAAACATTTTTTTAAATGTTTTTTATTTTGTATAAGAACGAGCCATTGTATAATAGCAATATGGCACTCCAGTGTGTGTGTTATTGTGTAATAACGTCACTCCTGGGACGGTGGAAGCACTCAGCTTCACTTCGTGCTTCAGCCCACCCCAGGAGTAACGTTATTACATAACACACGCCCTGTTCTGCCTTATTGCTTAAATAACCTATGGATTAAAAATCATGATCACTGCAGCCCCAGACTCCCACAGCAGCATTGTAAGGTATGTGGGTATGGGAGTGGGCTGCAGTGGTTCTTAACAGGTCACCTTTAAGTATCTCGGCGTCTGGCTTGGCCGCCATCTTAGCTTTTCTCAGCATCTTGACACTATGTACAAAAAACTCCACCCTAAGCTCCGTGCCCTTTATAGGAACAAGAGCTGTATCCCTATGTTTGCCCACCACGACATCATCATCATATTTGATTGTGGGGATATAGTCTGTGGTGCTGCACCTAAATCAACCCTAGACAGACTGGATCCCCTCTTTCACTCATTTTGCCAATTTTCCTTGGCCTGTCCCCCATCCACACTCATCACTGCTCTCTGTACACTGAACTCTCCCTCCCTTCCTTGAATGACTGCCGCCTCATTCACTGTGCTGCCTTTATTTCTAAATTTTTGTTGGCTACTCTCCCTTCTTACCGTAGCTCTCTCTTATCCCTTTCACTCCCCTTCACATACTCCCTCAGTAACTCAGATTATCGTTCCCTTTTGCTTCCCTCTCATAAAACCCTTGCTGGCCAATTTGTTTTTTCCTTCCACCTCCCAAATCTCTAGAACTCCCTTCCACTTCTAATTCAGTTTGCCACCTCCAAACGTTCTCTAGAGAGACTACTCCAAGGCCATACTGTCCCCTGCTGCAATTGTCCTTAGTCCTATGCCTTTCACATACTTCTCTTCCCCCCCTTCCTCTTCTCTCTCTCTCTCTCTCTCTTTCTCTTCACACCAACCTACACCTACCCCCCCTTCACTCTTCTTCTCCTCTCCCTCCCATTTTTCATCCATCTTCTTTGTAACCCTATTTTTTTGCTTCACTTCATCACTTTACTTCTTCTACCCTACCTCGCCACTTGCCCTCCTTTTGTCTTTCTCCCCTCCTTTATTTGGTTCATCCACCAATTTTGCCTCCATCGAGGGTGTGGAAGGAGGGGAATGAAAAGTCTAGAAAGTATCTGACAAGAGCCTTAACACATAGAGACTGTTTTCTTTTCATTAAGGGACAATTGATTGGCCCTGAACCAATTCTGAACCTAGTCAAAATCAGCTTGAAGTCTGGATGTTAGCTCTGAAGGAGAAGAGCCAGAGAAAAACAGGACTGTATCATCTGCATACATGTGAATTGATGCAGAAGAGCAGACTGAGGGGAGATCATTTAGGAATATAGAGAAAAGTAAGGGGCCAAGAATGGAACCTTGGGGGACTCCAGTTTGCATGGGAAGTTTGGGGGAGATTTCCCAATTCTCTGACTGAGATCTTCCTACAAAGTAGGAGTGGAACCATTTAGTTGCTGAGTCAGATAGACCAGCTGATTTCAGAGTGTCCAGGAGAAGAAGGTAGGAAACTGTGTCCAAAGCTTTCACTAGATCAACAAAGATGGCGGCAATGAAGAGACCTTGCTCCATGCCGGTGTGGATAGTCAGTGAGTCTGACAAGAGAGGAAGTGGTGGAGTAATGTTTGTGAAAGCCAGACTGGAAAGGGTGAAAAAGGAGGTGGAGTCGAGGAAGGAGGAGAGTTGAGACAAAACTACAGTATGTGGTCTTGGAGTTTAGATAATGTAGGGAGGAGAGATGGGTGTAAATTTCCAGGAGAGGCAGAGTAACCCCCTTTAGGGAGGGGGGTGACTGTTACATGCTTCCAGGAATTCGGGACTGAGGCAAGAGAGAGAAAGATAGATTGAGCAGGTACTGTAGCTGATGGACAAAGCAATAGCAGGAGCTTGAGATAAAGCTCATCAGGACTACCACCTTTCAGTGGATTGAGAGCCAGAAGAACTTTGAGAGCAGAGGCTGGGGTAACTGGCGAGAAGGGGATAAAGGGAAGGACAAAGAAGGATGGAGGGGGAGTGACAGGAAGAGCGGAGAACAATGTGGAAGCGCAGGTGCTAAAATAGGTGTTGAAAGCTGTGACGACAGAAGGAGGGTCAGAAATGGAAACGTCATCCACCAAGAGGACTGAAGAGGGGGCTGGGGGGGGAGGGAGAGAAAAGAGGGTGTATTACTTTCCAGAACTTGTAGGGGTTGTTTAGATTGTTCTGAAAAGTGGAGGAAAAGTACTCAGTCTTTGCTAACCTAGTGGCTCTAGCACAAGAGTTCCTCAAGGCGCAGTACTTGTATAAGTTTGCCAGTGTGACAGAAGACTTGTAAGACTTCCATGCCAGATCACATGCATGGAGGCAGGCCAGAAGTTTAGCTGAGATTTAAGGGAAGTGAGAACCCCTTTTCCTAAGGGGGGGGGGTATGCTGATACCAGACTAATAAAAATTTAGAATGACAGTACTGTAAAGCCTGATTGATGTTATTGACCATAGTGATAGGGGACCAATCAGTGGAAAGCAGATCAGAGTGAAGTGAATTTAAGTCAAGTGAATGGAAGGACCTGCCTTTGATAATTTAGGGGAGTCTGGGGCAGTGAATTTTACACACACAGTAAACCATATGATGGCCACTAAGAGCAACGAGGAGGGTGCCAGCATCAATGTTGTGTTGTGGGTGAGTAGCAAGAACCCAGTCCAGCAGAGAGTGGTTTTGAGAGTGGGAATTATGACAGGTGGGGACAGAGATAAGTTGTGTAAGATGCAGGGACTCTCCAGTAGACTTCTGGCTCCGGGAGACAATGTGATACACTCGTGCACAAATGGGCAAGCTACTTGGGATTACATGACCCCGCTACGCTGGTCGTCCCTCCCCTTGTAGAGGCTTTCAAAGAAGTTATGCTGGCTGCACGACTGCAACCTTTCACATTAACTTCCGTGCCTGGAGAGCCGGATAGGACATCTATATTTGTCCTTCTCTCCACAATTAGACTCAGTGATCATCCAAACAGCTCCTGCGGTAGGTAGGCATCTGTTCAAGGCTCCTTCCACTGTGGATACTAACACTACAAGGGTCTCTGTGGAAGACATAAAACTCTAAGGGTCTCTGACTTTGCCCCCTGAAGTTCAGCATTCTATTCCAACTGCTCCCTATTTGGGTCAAAACATTTTTTGGTACCGACTTCATGGCTTTACATGACTCTGGTAGTAGGGATGGGTGGACTGGTCCGCCATGAATTGGATCCCCCCCCTGCCGAATCCCATAGTGTCCGACTGACTCGGGTAAATAAGAATTCTGGTTGGTGGTATACTGGTCCACCCACAGTGCTTTAATATTTTTTACCTAAAAAATTCAATGCCCTATTCCTTTTGCCACTCACCCCCCCCCCCCATTTTCTGGTCTAGTGCTCATTGCGCTTTCTTGAAGCATGAGCCCTCATTGAGCTGCGAGGAAATGAATGGTGGACATAGTGCAGAAAAAGAGACTACTCACTGAATGTGTGTGGGTGGCTAATATGTTCTGAGTTATTTGTCTAGCACAGTGGTAGCAGTGGCAATGGTGGGTGTCATGTGATGTGTGTCTGTGGCATAGTGGATATATCAGCAAATGGAAGGAGGGTATTCATTTATTAATTTCTAGATTTGGGCTATCAGCAGATGGAAGGAATGGAGGGGGGATATTCATTTATTTCTGGGACTGACTGGGTATCAGGAGCAGATGGGGAAGGGTATTCAGGGTTGGTGGGAATCAGCAGATGGGGTATTAATTTTACTCTGAGGCAGAGTAGGTGGGTATCAGTAGATGGCAGGAAGGAAAAGGGTGTTCATTGTGTGAAAGGATGGGCTTCAGCACATAGAAGATGGGGGTAGTGGTATTTAGTCTGAAACAGTGTGGAAACCACAGATAGGAAGATAGGATAGTGCTACTAATATTGTGACAGGGTGGTATAGTATTCATTATGGGTATGGTGGATGAAAACCAATGGGACAAAGGGTAGGGTATTCATTGGGGCAGGGTGGGTAGCAGCAGATGAAGGAGCAGGTGCTTGCATACTGGAGCGGAGTGGCTGTTGGCAGATGTAGGAGACACAGATGAACATGCAAGGGAAGCATATGTGTTTAGCAAACAAAATAAGAATTAAGGGGGGCGCTGCATATTATTAGGGGGCGGTTATCATCAGATGGGACAGGCTGGGGATATATGAATAATTACTGGGGCAGAATTAGGGAGAGATGCCATGCCGCATCCACACATAGAGGGTGAAGAACACAAGTGGATAGCCTGCAGCCAGCAGATGAGCATACAGAATGGAGTCAGAAACAGGCCAACACACTTGGGTGAGAAAAAATACTTTTTCTATTTTTAGTGCTTTTGTGATTGCCAATGGGTATTACTGTTAAGATTCTGATTTAAATCAGGACTAAATAGAAATTATCAGGACTCTGGCATGGATTCTGGTCCTGATAAGGGTCAGGACCTTTTCAGGTCCGCTCATCCCTATATGGTAGTACCCTGAGTGTTGTGCATTACACCAGTCAGCACCTTTTACAATGGTAACTTTTGGTGACCCACAAATAGTGAGACAGCTTCCCAAATTAAAGTCTGCGGTCTCCTGGCCTTCCCATTCCTCTGCATTTAACAAAGTTAGGTCTGCCCCTTTCGGTTCCCCAAAACTAAGGACCAGCATCAGCCTACCAGTTTCCCCTCCCCCCAGTGTTGGGTAAGTTACTTTTTCTATTACTTTTGAAAACTTGTTCCAAAAAGCTCTGTGCAGTCACTAACAAGGATGGAGAAGTACTGGAAGATGAAATACACCTTACAGCTACATTTACTTATGTCTTTTTATACAAAAGAAATGCGTTACTGTAACTGATTTCATTTATTTGAAAGTAACTAGTAACTAACCTATTACTTTAAAAAAAAACGTAATCTGTTATTTATTATAATTATTCTAAGGACGACACATCCTTAGAATATGAATCACATTGCAACCTTGTTAGCAAATACCTATGTGCTCTGATGCCTCCCGTAGTGCAATCGTATTTGATTGGTATCACGCATGGTGGTACCTACACTGACCCACCCACACTGGGTACGCCACCTACAGCTCACGGTATTCGGCCTCCCATGCATTTCGCTGCAAGGGTGTTAATCACATTAGCCTTAGGGCTATGTAGCCTGGCCCACCACTGCTGACAAACCTCGTTGCAGGCTGCGGTCAAGAAACCTCAAACTTACTCATACTGCCCTATGTAAGATTTTGTTCTTGCTTCTGCTCTGCTCGAGTAACGTTGAGCTTAACCCGGGTCCACCTGAATCCATCCTATCTCCATCTGACATTGTAAGACTCAAAGGAATGGGTTTCATGCACGTTAATGTCTGCAGCCTCTTAAAAAAGTTTACCTTGATCTAAGCTTGGGTTTGTCATACCCTGCCGGATGTTCTAGTGATTTCTGAATCATAGCTAAGACCATCTACCTCAGATAGTGACATCAACATTCCTAACTACTTGCTCTTCAGAGCAGACAGACAAACTAGAGGTAGAGGGGTGGCCATTTATGTCAAGGACAAATATACAGTATACTGCCTTAACTCATCCTCTGTCAAAAATTAGTTTGAATGCCTGTCCCTAAAAATGTAATTATCTTCCTCCCTTGCACTCTGTATAATAGGATGCTGTAGACCTCCATCGGCCGGTTTACAGCTCCTAAAGCATCTAAGCACCATACTGGATGACGTGACTCCTTGAAACTATTATCTTAAGGGATATCAATCTCGACTGGCTTTCCAAATCACCTACTACTCTAAAAACTTTGCGACTCTTTTGGGCTGGTGCAATTGATAGACGAACCTACATGCCTGAACAACAACAACAAAAAAAAGTCCTAGCACACTGTTAGATGTTCTCTTAGTAACTAAACCACATTTGTTTTCCCATGCCAGTACCTTCTTTTCAGATGTCAGTGATCACTGTGTTATTTCTGGCATTAGATCAACTCATAGGCAATGTCTGCTTCAAGGTTTTTTAATAAGAGATCCAGACGTAACTTTAATCTGTTTGCTTATATTGATGAGCTGAAATACTCCCCACGTTAGCAGGAATTTTACTTGGCTAATACAGTTACTATGGCCTATGACATCTTTTATTAAATCGTGTCCGAGGCCTTTAATAAGTATGCCCCCATAGTTAAGGTCAGAGTAAAGAATAAAGCCTGTTGATGGTTTATGGCAGAATTGAAGGCCTCCTTGATAGTTGGGGGGTAAGCTCTGGAGGACGACGCACAAAACTAAGACCAATGCGGATTGGTGTCAGTTTAGGAAGGCTCAGAATCTATGCACAAAAATGATCAAACAAGCCAAGGCTGCTTTTTATCATGCTGAGCTAGACTCTGCTGCCAATTGCTCCTCCAAATTTTAGAAGACCATCAAGGATTTATCTGGGCATACACCCAGCAACTCTCTCCCACCCAAGATCAACTTAGGGAGCACCTCTATTTGTGATCGACTGGAGATCCTGGATTCCTTTAACAATCATTTTGCCATGGCAGGTCTTGCATTTGACATCTCCCCTGCATGCTCGTTACACTCCCAACTTGGACTACAAAACTTTGATTCTCCTCCTCAAAACTCAGTCTTCTCATTCCAACTTGCTTCCATGAAAGAGGCTGAAGATCTTCTACTTCAGCTGGACACCAAGAAAAGTGCTGGTGCAGACTAACTTGACCCCTGCTTTCTAAGGATTGCTTTCCACATCTTAGCCATACCAATTACTCATCTGTTCAATCTGTTGTTGTCCCAGGGGATCCTACCCTCTCTAAAGAAGATTGCTCACGTCATCCCACTGTTTAAATCTGGGGACCCCTGCGACCTTAACAACTACAGACCCACTTCTGTCCTTCCCATCCTGTCCAAGATGCTGGAAAAGATAGTGAGCAACCAACTTAGGACTTACCTTGAATCCATGAATCTATTAAACCCCGTGCAGTCAGGATTCAGAGCAAAGCACAGTACCATCTCAGCCCTGGCCAAAGTAACGAATGATTGGCTGTGTAACAGTTTGTCTGTGCTGTATTCTTGGACCTAAGCAAGGCTTTTGACACTGTCAATCATAGCCTGCTCTTCTCCCCCCTAAGGAGTATAGGTCTGGATTAGTCATCTCTGCAATGGTTTGCTGATTACCTTACAGGTCGGTTTCAGCAGGTCAAGGCAAATGATGAACTTTCCCCTCTTAAACCTCTTCAAAGAGGTGTACCACAGGGATCCATCCTTGGACTGCTGCTATTCGCCATTTATATCAACAATATCGATGATGGAATATGCAAAGCAAAAGTACATTTGTTTGCAGATGACACAGTACTGTACGTAAGACGTACTACACCTGAGGATGCTTGTGCTGATCTCCAGGTTGAATTTAACCTGCTGCAGAATCAGTTGTTACATAAAAGCTCCTACTGAATGCCAAAAAAACAAAACCGATGCTCCTTTCTTCTGGCAGTCGAGCAGGGAATCCGGTCATCTCTGGATCCCATCTTCAAATTAGAACAATCATAGGTGAAAAATTGGAATTTGTGTCTAAGTTTAAGTACCTAGGTGTGTGGCTTGACCATAACCTATCATTCTCTGAACATCTTAAGGATTTGATTAAGAGATTAAGGCAGAGGCTGGGCCTATTTTTCAGAATCAATAACTATCTTACTAATGATGCAAAAATATGCCTGGTACAAACAACATTCCTCTCCTTAGTGGCTTATGTGGACTTCTTATACAGTCAGTGCCATGCCTCCTACCTTGCAAAATTGGACACACTTTATCACAGAGCACTTAGGTTCATTATGGGGCTCCCTTTATCCACTCATCATTGTTCCCTCTATTCTGCTGTAGGTTAGTCCTCACTTCACTACAGGCACAACAGAAATGCTGCCCTTTGGACTTTCAGAGCTTTATCTAAAAAGCTTCCCCAGTACATTGCAGATTGTCTACCAGTATGTGTGCCTGGTTGCTATGCGCTTAGAAGCTACTCCTTTCTTGCATTATACAAACCTAAGGTCAAATCACGGTTCGGCAGATCAGCAATCAGCTTTGTGTTGCCCATTCTGTGGAATCATTTGCAAAAAGTGCTGAAACTAATTATCAGCTTGGATACCTTCAAGACCTTATATGCATGCACTGTAAGGGAATCCTGTACCTGCTACCACCATACCTAGTATGCCACTGAACCATGGGTACCCCTATCCTTGCTGGCCCCTTTTATGCTTGTTACCCTGGCTTTGATCCAGTACTGATCCTCAAGTTGCCGGTCATCCATCCCTCAGTTAAGTTATACTGTATGTGCACCGCTGCCCCTTTCTGGATAGCATGCATGGCCGGTGTCCATAGTTAGGCCTTTTACTGACTTTTGTTAGCCTACTACGTCATTGTAACATACTCTCTTTTAATGGAGTTTATATTCCCACATGTGTTGTATATGTACATATGTATAATTACTCGTCTTTATGTTGTAATTTCGAATGTTGAACTAGGGACTGTTGCTCTCATGTCAATCTTGTAATTATTCTTGATTTGTAAATACTGTTCATTGTAACTGTTGTACTTGTTTGACCCTACCAGGTGGTGTTCGCCTGGATAAATAAAGAGTTTGATTGATTGATTATTTTTGTATTGTTTTTGCATTAAAAGAAATACGTAACTATAATTGTAAGGTGTATTACTTTTTCTAGTACTTCTCCATCCTTGCTAGTGACTACACAGAGCTTCCTGTAACAAGTTTCCAAATGTAATAGAAAGTAATTGAAAAAGTAACTTACCCAACACTGCCTCCCCCCAACCCGACTCTGTGGTTCGTGGATCTTGGCCCACGGTGATGCAGGGCAGCTTTTTTCCTGTATAGACAGGACTGACAGAGGAAAACATCAGTTGCATTGATCTTACCCAGTCACACCCATTAGACATTTCATTTCATTTTTATTTAACCAGGTTAGGGCAACTGGGCAAAAGCCTTTTTCAGGTCCGACCCAGACAAAAAACAAGAATGACAAAATAACATAATTATACAAACACACAAAATTAAATAACATTACAACTCTGGACAATATACATAATGAGTATCAAAAACAAGTACAATTTATCAATGTCATCCTAGGGGTGCATTCCTCCGAATGCAGAACCGGCCATCAAAGGAGTAATAAGACAATCCAGTAGGGGCCTACAGCAGTCACAACCATCTAGTCGAGCCTCCTCCTCTTCTGCCTCTCATGGAGGTCGCACCATTCCCCCTCCCCAACTGCGGGGCAGGTGCCCCCTTTGACATTTGACTCACCTTGTGCCCTCCCCAGTGCTCTTCCACCAACCTCAGAGGCTGTGAGAGGTTGTTTTTCAAGTCACCTAGAGGCATGACAACAGATAACAATGGACAAGTGGGTGCTGCAAATAAAATCCGGACATACACTGGAGCTCACATCTCGTTCACCAGTGCACCCACCCCCTTATATCAAATACCCACAGGAACATGTACCCATTCTGTTGGAGGAGCTAGAATCCCTCAAACAGAAACAGGCAGTTCAACCAGTCCCCACCAAACGGGGACAGGAATCCTACTCTCATTTTCTTCTCATACTGAAACATACCCGAGATCTACGTCCAGTACTAGAACTCAGAAAACTCACCAAATACATTCTGTACAAAAGATTCAGAATGGTGACTTTGGCCACTGCCCTTCCTCTATTACATCAAGGAGACTGGTTTTGTGCTGTGGACATGAAGGACAAATACCTGAGGCTTCACATATTGATCCATCTTGCCCACCGTTGATACCTACATTTCCAGCCATTGGGGTACCACTATCAATTCAGAGCACTACCATTCTGCCTGTCCTCAGCACCCAGGGTTTTCACAAAATGCCTAGCAGTTGTGGCAGCTGCCCTGACAAGAAGGGGGCACTTTGTCTTCCCTTACCTGGATGATGGTTCATAACAGCATCCACCAAAGAAGGTTTCATTCACTCTGCACCTATTCGAAGATCTAGGGATAACGATCAACCTACCCAAGTCACAGATTGATCCATCCCAGCGACTTCAATATATTGGCACCGTCTTGGACACCACTTGTGGCAGGACATTCCTGCCAGACAACAGGTGTCACACTCTGATGTCTTTGGCGGCCTAATACAGGACGGCCACAACCATAACAGCTCATCAATTCCTGGCACTACTAGGTCACATAGCTGCAGCCATCTCCACAGTACCCAGTGCTCGACTGCATATGAGACCACTCCAATGGGCATTACAAAACCAGTGGCACCAAAGCACTGGAAATCTAGAAGACCAGCTTATGATCACCCCTGTTCTATGCAAGGTGCTACAGTGGTGGACGGAAAAGTCCAACCTAGACTGGGGAATGCCCTTCCAGGCACCTGTCCAGGTTCAAACACTGACCACGGACGCATCCTCCATAGAATGGGGCACCCATCTGGGTCCTCCTCAAACCCAGGGTTTGTGGGACACCACCACAGCCAAGCTCCACATCAACATGTTAGAGATGAGAGCAATAAGACTAGTAATCAGAACATTTCAGCCATATCTATCACCAGTCCCCCTTCTCATACCATCAAACAGTACAGCTATGGTCTACTACATCAACAAACAAGAAGACATTAAATCCCAAAGCCGCTGTCGTGAAACGGCAGAGGTCTCTCGAGACACTCTGAAACAACGAATAACACTATAGCAGTTCATGTCCCAGATGCACAAAATATCCTGGCTGACCTCCTCAGCCGCCATGCACAGGGCCACAAATGAACCCTGCGGGCATCGGTCCTGCAGAACATATTCCAACAGTAGGGCACACCAGAGATGGACCTCTTTGCATCTCTGATCAACCGCATACTACCACACTTCTGTTCCATTATTCTGGACAAGAAGGCGCATTCTATAGATGCTGTATCCCTTCCATGGACGGGGTGATTTTTATATACCTTCCCCCATCCCCCTTCTCCAATAGGTCCTTCTCAAACTACAGCAGGAACTGGTGACACTAGTACTAATAGCACCATTTTGGCCCAGACAAATATGGTTTCCCCCTCCTGCAACAACTAGCAGACACAACTCCATCCTCCTTCCCCTCTGACTGGACCTACTAGCTCAACATCAAGGGTCTCTTTTGTATCCCAGTCTGCACTCACTGCACCTTCATACATGGCTCCTGAAAATGTCTTCATAGACGGACATATTGCTTCCCAAAATGTGGCCTAAGTCTTACTGGCTGCAAGAAAGCTATCCACAAGGAAAACTTATCAAGACACATGGAAGCATTTCACCCATTGGGCAGCTACAGAATTGCTCAATCCTTTCTCATGCCCCCTTCCAAACATACTGGAATACCTTACAACACTATCTGAACTCAAGTTAGGATATTCATCCATCAAGGTTCACCTAGCTGCCATTTCAGCATTTCATGAACCTATCGGAGGTCATGCAGTAGCCCAACTAGACCTCTCATGGATGTTTCTTAAAGGAATTTTTCACTTGAAGCCTCCCATTCACAGACCAATCCCACCCTGGGATCTCAATTTTGTCATAGAACAACTCACATCAGTCCATTTAAAAAAAAAAACATTTTTTATATATATTCTCTGTTTATGCCCCCTTACTTACTGCTCTGGACCCTATTCTTGGGGATTCCTAGGCTGTGCGTGCTCCTGTAGGTCTTCTCCAGGTATCTCCATTCTGGGTTCTGTCAGCACTGCCCCCATCCTGCTTCAGTTTGCCCCCCCCCGGGTGGGGAGGAGAGGGACCCCCCCATAGTCCTCTCCAGTCCATTAGTGTGCATTGGGTATGCTGTGTAGGCCCATCCTGAAGCCTGGTTGTGGATTACTCTTGGGCAGCCAGGTCCCATCTCCAGGCATCCATTGCGGGGGTTTTCTATTTTTCTGTTCCACCCCTTCCCTCAGGATGCCGATGCACTTGGAGAGCCAAGGGGTGGGGCACGTAGCAATATGCTGTCATTCCGGCTCCTGGCTGACATCCTTCCTCCCTCTTCATTCTGTCCCACTGCACCTCCACCTGTGGTCACCCAGGTGGTGGTAGAGCAGTGAGACGGGCATCCCTTCCCTTCCCGGAGAAGAACAGCCTGTGGTGCTTGATCCTTCTTCCCCTGGCAGGCCCTCTAGCTGCCAGAGTCCATTCCCAAACCTGGGTCGCTGGTGTCACAAGTGGTAGCCCTATTGCTGTGGCAGTGGGCCGGCCCATTTTGAACCAGCTGACTCTTGTGACATGCGCTTCCTAGCATAAAATACATTGTTTATAGTGGTGATCATGTCTGCTCACCGCATATCAGAGCTACAAGCGCTTATGTGCTCAGAACCTTATTTGGTATTCCATAAAGACAGTCTCCTTATGTACCAATCCAGCCTTTTTACCAAAAGTGATATCAAAGTTTACACTAAACCAATCTATACACCTTCTTGTATTCTTCACCAACCACTCTAATCCTGGTGAACAGTTAATGCATACCCTGGATGTTCATCGTATCCTAAACATACACCTGACATGCTCTAAGCCCACAAGAAAGACAGAACGACTTTTCATAGCCTTTGCTCCAGGCAAAGAGGGACAGCCTGTTACCAAACAGACATTGTCAAATTGGATGGCAAGTTGTATTACTTTTTGTTACAATAAAGCTCACAAACCATTATCGGGCACTGTGCAGTGTGGGGAGTGGACGGAAAAGGGAGAGGAACAGGCGGAAGCACTGAATTAATACTTTGCTCAGTCTTCACGTAAGAAAGAGGGGACTGCTACCACCATGGGTTGGGAGGGTGGGGACAGGGGAGAGGAGGCGACAGATGGAAGACTTGAGGGGGGGTAGAGTCCTAGAGGGACTGAGGGCACTAAGGGTAGACAAGGTGCTAGGGCTGGATGGGTTCCACCCCAGGGTGCTGAGGGAGATGGAGGAGGTGTTTGCGGAGCCGCTGGTGGATCTGAATAGCACCTCCCTGGAGTCGGGATGTGTACCACTGGACTAGAGAATGGCACATGTAGTGCCATTACACAAGAGTGGACCAAGGGACAAACCGGGTAATTATTGTCTGGCAAGTCTCACCTCCATAGTGTGCAAACTCATGGAAAAGATACTAAAGAAAAGACTGGTGTGTCATACCTGGAGGACAACAGCCTTCAGGATGTGAGGCAGCATGGGTTCATTTTGGGGAAGTCTTGTCAAATCATCCTGATACAGTATTATGACTGGGTGACAAGTGAGCTGGATAAGGGTCATGCGGTGGATGTTTTTTACTTGGACTTCAGCAAGGTCTTCAATTCAAGGTCTTCAAGGTGCCTTATGGACGGCTTGGGGGAAAGCTAAGTGGTGTAGGGGTGGGGCAAAAATGACAAACTGGATTACAAGCTGGTTTAGTGGGAGGCTGCAACAGGTGGTGGTGGGAGGGGAGCTCTCGACTCCGAAGCTGGTGGCAAGCGGGGGGCCACAGGGCTCTGTGCTGGGACCAGTAGTATTTGGTCTCTTCATATCAGACATTGTGCATGGGATGGTGAGCAAGATAAGTCTGTTCATAGATAACACCAAAATGGGAGCAGTGGTTGATGGAGGGGTGGGATGGAAGCAGCTGCAGGGGGACCTAAGCAAGCTAGAGGAGTGATCAGAGAGGTGGTAGCTAGGGTTCAATGCAAAGAAGTGTAACATTATGCACTTCAGGGTGAAGAACCCAAGGAGAGACTACTGGCTGGGGGGGGGGTTAAGCTGTGGATCACTGAGGAGGAGAAGGACCTAGGGGTAATGGTTAACAGGGACCATGAACAACACTGCCCAGTGCAGGAGAGTGGCTGCAAAAGTGAACAAAATACTGGGATGCATAGCGAAGGGGGGGTTTTGTCTAGGCAAAAAAAGGTGATCTTGCCCCTCCTTGCTGGTAAGGTCATACTTGGAGTATTGTCTGCAGTTTTGGAGGCCGTACCTGAAGCGTGATATCAGGCTACTGGAGGGAGTGCGGAGGAGGGCATTGAAGATGATATGCAGAATGGAGGGGGAGAGACTATGACAGCAGGCTGAGAGACCTGAATATGTACTCCCTGGAGGGCAGAAGGGACAGGGAGGACATGATAGAGACATTCAAGTATCTAATAGGAATCAATAAGGATAGGGCAGATGGGGTCTTTAAGCTAAGGAAGGGGAGGAACACCAGGGGGCACCGGCTAAGAATAGAGGGGGGAAGATTTAGGAGGGAAATGAGGAGACAATATTTCACAGAGAGGGTAGTAGCAAAATGGAATGCACTACCAGAATGAGTGGTATGATGTAAATCTGTGAACAGCTTTAAAAGGGCACGGGACAGGGGAGGGTGAGGGTGGAGGAGGTGGGGGGCGGCAGTGGAATGACAAAGGGGAGGAGGTGGGGCAGCTGCAAACTAGGGGTGCTAATTGCACACTCTAGCAGTCTTAGATAGACTGGGTGGTCTGTTTCTGCTGGCGCGTTCGTATGTTCGTATGCATACCCATTCCACAAGGCCCTTTCTACATCTGCTGCCTGTTTCCGATGTGTATCTATCGCAGACATTTGTGAGGTTGCTACATGGTCTACCAAACATGCTTTCACAAAACATTACAGTATAGACATGGCCTCTAGGTGCTGTGCCACATTTGGGTGTGTCATGCTACAGGGCCTCCTCTCATGATCGACCATGCTTCTACATTATTACTGCTTGGGAGTCATCCCAAGAGTAGTACCTGTTGCAAGAGATACCCTCAATGAAGATAGTACAGTTCTGTATTTACTGTAATGGTACCTCTTTGAGAGGATCTCTTGCAGCAGGTACTTACCCACCCTCCTTCTCCGAAAGAGCAATTTTTGATACATTCCCTATACAGAGAAAGGGCACCATTGGTCTACTTGGTTCTCCCTCTGAGTCATCCTCAGTGAGCTGATAGCCAGCACGGAACTGAGGATACTAGGGGCTGCCCACTTCTTTATACTGCACAGAGTGATGACATCACATGGGCGGCCCCACTGAGCACTGCTGGGGAAAGCTGCCGTCCACAAGAGTGCCCTCTGGCAGACTCCCAAGAGTAGTGCCTGCTGCAAGAGATCTTCTCAAAGATCTATCGTTACAGTAAGTATGAAACTGTACTTTTTCTCTTCATTAGCATGGTATTTTCCACAGCTCAGTCTGTTTCTCTAGGGAGTGTCCCTGCTCAGTAAATGTTTTTGTTAATATGATGAGGTGTTTGTCTCTCTTTCTCACTGAAACAGATTGTGTTATTGAAGTACTTGACTGTACACTGCAGAGTTTTTTTTTAGTCTGTCAGGTGATTGCTGGTTTTGTGTGTAACTCACTCCGTTGATCTGCTGGCTTCCTGTAGATACACATCTATAAGGATCCATTTTTGGTGCTAACTGTTCTGTCTAGAAAAACTTGATGCTGATGTCTGTGTACTCCAGGGAAAGTTTAATGGAGAGGTGGAGGATAGTACGGTCTTACTGAAATTCTTGGGGTGTGTGCATGCCTTGTGTCCACATAACTATAGCATACATATATCTGAAGTACGCTAGTTTGATTGTTTCAGGAAATCCTCTTGCAAGCTAGCCAGAAAAGCCTGGCATACTCCAGAGCCATTCTAGTGCCAGTTGCTGTTCCAATGGTTTGAACTTAATGTGTACTGCTGACACTGACACAATCGTGGGTGAAAATAAATTTGATTAGTCTGACAATAAATTTTGGGCAGATGTCATGGTGATGCCCTTTCTCTTGTAGACATTTCGGACAGATGGACATTCCATCAATATGTGGAATATTTGCATAAAGGGTTACAGACAGTTCTTGGCTAGATATGGACATTCCACAGATTGTTGAACTACTGTATGCCTCTAACAATTTTTAGCTTTGTTTATGCTTAATAAGTGTATTGCAAGTGTATGTGTTTTCCAATGATTTATACTGTTTATGTATTTTTAAATGTCTGTCTTAGAATGTTTGAAATTTCCTGTTTCTTGCCTCAAGAAAAAGATCTGAAAATTTCAGTATTTGACTATGATATGTTAACCCGTGATGAGAAAGTTGGTGAAACAGTCATTGATCTGGAAAATAGATTCCTTTCTCGGTTCGGGGCCTGCTGTGGATTACCTCAAAGTTATTGCACGTGAGTTGTCATTTCATAATATAAGTTCTATATGAGTTAATCAGATTAATATATTTTGATTAAAAAATGTTGACTGGTTCTAGTGCCTTGTATTTTTTATTTATGCATTAATCTTGAGACCCTGATTAACTTTTAGGTTTAAATTCTTTGAATAGTTTTTTTTTTTTTTACATAGATACATAAATTCTGAAGGCAGATACTCATTAGTCTTTTCAGACTGCCCATTTCCTACCAACTTCCTGTCCAACATAACATTGGACTACAGTATATGGGCCTCTTTTCCATTTGGTGCCTCAGTACCCTCACCCCTTCCCCCTTTGGTCTTCCTGTACCTAAATGCCTATCTCACCTATGTTTGAAATCGATCATTGATTTGGCTTCAGTCACCATTATTGGTAGACTATTTCAGGCATCCACCACACGTTTTGTCAGAAAGTACTTCCTACCATCCCCTTTTAATCTTCCTCCTCCACATCCTCCATGTCCCCTAATTATTGTGATTTTTTTTTTTCATTAGTGCAGATGTATCCAGTTCTGCATGTGTGAGTTTTATTATCTGTATTTTTTTTCAAATAGTACTGGCATCAATACCTGGCGTGATCAGCTGAGACCAATCCAGTTGTTACAAAATTTAGCTAAACTGAAAGGCCTTCCTCCACCTACGCTCTCAGATAATGGAAACAAGCTTTCCTATGGAGGACGAGAATATACACTAACTGACTTTGGTAAGTAACTTTTGTTAAAATGTACAATCTGGAAACTATTGGTTGTGAAGTTTTCAAGTTTGGAGGGATCAGAATTGCAGTATTAAAACAGTAAAGATGTAAAATCTGAAGTTTTCAGGTGCATCAGATCCTGTAACAAAGGAGTGCCTTTTGGGATTTTCAGAATGAACACATCAATAACGGATTCATGATGAGCAATTTTAAACATGCGCCATATCATTCTTGCAGCTTTCTCATGAGCTTTTCAACAATCTGCATGGCACATGGCCAGCTTGGCTTTGCGAAGAACAAGTAGAGATGCCAGTGGACACCGGGGATTATGTGGCTTTTGGCAGAGTAAAGGAAGGGATGCCTGTTGATCCCAAGGAATGCTTGGCTTTGAGCCAGTCGAGGGACTGGGCACTAGATGCCAGGGACTGCTTGGCTTGGGGCAGGGAGAGGGAGGAGATGCCAGCTGATACAGTAAAGCTCCTAGCTTTAGGAAGGATAAACAAATGGGAAGCACTGGATGCCAGGGACTATTTGGTTTGGGACACAGTGAGAGAGTTGGGTGGCATTGGATGCCAGGGACTATGAGGCACAGGGAGGAAGATGCAACTGGATTCCATGATTGCTATGCACAGGGATGTGGTGAGGGATGGGTGCCACTGCATGCTAGGCACTGGATACCAGGGTCTGCTTGGCACCACAGATATTGACAGTACAACTTGGTGTGTATTTGTGCTTAAAAATTCCCTGTATGAAAGATGGATATTAATTGCAAAAAAACTTTGCTGAGGCATTACTTGGTGTTGAAGTACAAAGCCACAAATGTTGGCAAGTGAAAGTTTGGGTACAAAATTCCCTTGACTCTTGATGAATATGTGGTGTTCCAAAGGGTCTGAAGGACTGCTCAAAGCAGCATTGCATTACCCTAATTTCAGCAACCTCTCTCAAAGGGTTGGTATGTGAGTTATTTCTGTGCCGCAAAATAATTTTTCTTTTTCTTCATCTGTTTATCCTCCTCCAGGGATACCTGGGCAGCTGCTTCAACTTCTGCATCTCCCCCACTCCACTGGCAGTCATCTCCCCCCTGGTGCTTACCTTTAATCATGGTCCCCATGGATTATCCCTCCATGGAGGAGTGGAGAAGCACATCTGGTGTCAGCCAAGGCATCCCAGGGAGACATTGCGGGCCTGTGGGAAGTGAGCAGGGCTTCGTGTAGCCCAGGCTCCATTTTTTCCCACCTGCATTTCCTCCCTAAGTCCCTCCCCCCACCCCAGACAGCTTGCTCAGTCTCTGTCATCCTCAACAGCAGCAGCAGCACACTGTGGGCATGCGTCACCCCTCATGAGGGAGCAAGTTCCCCGGGTCACCACAGGGGGACACTGCTGCGCTGGAGCTGGGCCATCTTCCTCCACAGCTGGCTTGCATGCCCATTGGGAGCACTCCTCAGACTGGTTGCCCAATCTGAGCAGTCACAGGTGTAACCCTCCACTACTAATTGGGGTTCCTAAAATACCCCTAGGAGCTTGACTAAGTGTTACACTGCCTGCTGGCGTTAGGCGTTTAAGCCGCTAGAATGGCACTGTGAGTGCTGGTAAAGCCTCCACCTATTGTCTCTCTAAGAGCTGTCTGCTTGCAGATATAATTGATGCTTTCCTAGGGGTGCTGGTGTTTTCTTGCTCAAATCTCACCTGAACTGTGGGGCAATCGCTTCATTTTGCGATAGCTGAAAGCGCAAAGGGAGCCCCTCTGAAAGATATACCTGTTTCCCTGTAAACATTTAAGGCATTAGTAATATTGTAGTTTGTCTAACCTGCTTTTGTTACAGCTGGGACTCTGTGTGTGTGTGTGTGTGTGTGTGTGTGTGTGTGTGTGTGTGGCCACTCCATTTTGGAACTAAACTGCTGTGCTGGGCCAATGGAATAAAGGGGAGCTTCAAAATGGAGGTTGTTTGGACCAACTAGAATTCGGACTTTCCTGGGAGCCAGCTTACAATGGGGGGTATAGCTACTAATTCTGGGAAGTGAAGTTCTGGACCTTGGCGCCTTTTTGCACCAACTGAGAGAGCTTTGGAGTGATTGACAGCTGACTCCACCAACTGGACCAGGTGGCGCCCGAAGAGAATGTTCTGCCCTGCAACTGAGAGATCAGATCAGTTGTGACCATGAGGAGAGAAGGAGCTCTGTGATTCTGCGTTGTATAGTTTCACACGGGAAGCACGTGAGAGGCCCTGCAGTTGGTCAGTGGCCGTTGCAAGCTTGAATTGGACTGAATCAGAGTTGTCTGAAAGGAGGGAATGCTAAAAGTGGAAACCAGGCTCACCCTGTAGAAGACTGGAGAAATTGCAGAATCGCGCTTGGTCTGTCAGGAACTGAAGCTGCTGTGTGAACTCCTGGGTGTTTGCAGTAAGTGCAATTGGGTCCTATGAGCAGCTGCCTGGTATAGTAATTTCCTTTACATATAAAGGTGTTGAATGCTTGTGGAGAATAGCTATTCCGGTTCTCTTGTCACCGTATGGTGTATGCTGAAAGCTGAACTGAGTGTAATCGGACTAAATCCATCCACTAGTCAATGCAGTTGGGCCTGGCCTGTAGAATCTCATCTCTCTGCCTTGTTTGTCTGGCAATCCAGAAGAGTCATCTGCATCAGGTTCTCAGCGTGGGGTAGTGTGAGTACAAATCAGGGCATTCCCTGTTATCACCAGTGTTTCATCTGATTTTCTTTATTTTATTTCCTCAAGGACTGAGCCATCCAGCTCCGAATTACAACTGGGTGCTGTTCATATCTTTTTTCCTAAAGGGCCCTATCCATCTGCACCTGACTGCCAACCCCAGGCAACGGACCTGACTAGCCCCTCCAACCTGGGTACCCAGAGTGTGACTTTTAAGACCCTGTATGAGTGCACAGTACTGTGATTTAATTCTGCCAATCAGCTTGATCTCCCCCTCCTGTGTTCCACTCCCCTTAAATAAACCAGATTTGATGTTATTGACTTTAAGCTGTCTGAAGTGTCAGTACCTATATAGCAGGCATTGCATTAGTTGGTGTATGTTGATCAACCTTATTTTATAGGGGGTCCTCTGAGACGAACTTCAGAATCGGTCTCTAGGGTAAGTGGTACCTTTTGGTTGAACTGTGTGTACATGTGGGGTATTGGTACTGTAATTTCTATGTATTGTGTGGATCATTAGAGGGATTAGAAGGGGGCCTCAGTGTCCCAGAGGGCTGTGACCAAACTCAACCAACCATTACAAACCCTGACCTCTGGGTGGAGGCACCCACCCTAGAACCTAGGCCCCTCAACCTGTTGGTAGTCCAGCAGGCAGGGGTAGTAGCCCTTGGGATAGCGCCACCTGGGGGTTACACATGCACGTTTTGAAACCCAGGTCAGTAGCATGGAAGCACAAAGCGCTTCCACTCAGCTATCGGACAGCCCCCAAAATACCCTTATGAAGTTTGGATAGTGTCGATATTTGTTCGAGCAATTGTTCAAAACTTGAGTAACACCACACCACTTAGTCATCAATAGTCCCTGGAATTTTGTTCAATAACTTTATTTTTCTGAGCTTTTCTGAGTGCTTAATTGGCCTACTTAGAAATTTCCAGGTGAATCCCCTAAGCTGGGCACCTACCTTTATTCCAACTACTGAAAATCCTTTCTTATATGAACTAAATGCTTTATTTTCAAACAAAAAAAGCTTTCTAATCACAGCAAGCAACTGCAGATATACAGCCAGAGTACCAAACCAAAGTGTACTACTTTAAAGAATGTACCCATCACCCTACTGTATTCATTTTGCAGATTAACCAACAGTACCAAATTTCCAGGTGGGCCACCCTACATCACAGTCTGACCCTGTCAGGTGCTTCAGCCTTCACTGATGCATAAGCATTATTTTTTGCAACTAATTTTTTTTACCCAAGATGGTCAAAGTGAGATACAGAATATCATTTCTTTTTTGCTACTCCTACTGCTGTATCTTCTAGGAGTCCATCTTCACCAGTGATTCACACCTTAGCTTAGTCTTAGCTGGAGGCATTAGGACCCCACAGGAGCCTGCGCTTTTCAGTAGTGCTTGTGCCGAGGCAAGTTCTGTGCATACACAGCACTGTGAGAGTGGCTGCCGGCACCAGTCCTTAACCCCTTCAGTTTGCTTTTTCTCACCATCAGTTGCACATCAGAGATGATGTCGCCCGCCCACCATGAGTCGGAACTTCACATCTGTGTGACAACATCATTCAGTTCTTCTCAGTTTTATTGTTAAAGCTAGAGTTTATTTTTGTGTCAGTTTAGTGGTTTTATAAAAATATTTCTGTCACTTTTTCTCTCAACCCTACCGAGTCTATGATCGACGACTGTAGAGGATAATGGTGGGAAGCCTTTCAGGAAGGCTGCTTCGGCAGCAGGGTCCTGTTCAGTCCACTTTCCCCATTGGGGAAGAGTTGTGACCATGGGTGGTCCTGTGCTTGGGAGGAAGGACAGTCCTACCAAAGCACAAAAGAGCGGGCCCATTCCCGATACTGGTCAGGTTCTTTGCACCGCTCTGCCTCTAGTTCTTCCTCTTACCTCTGAGGGGAAAGAAAGCGTACCACTCAAGGTCACCCTTTGGGAGATGTAACATGAGACCATCAGAGTCCCAGAACTGGAGGTCCTCGCCATGTGTCACCAGCATCACCAGGGACCTCTGGTACTGGGATGTCAAGGTCTCTGGCCCAGAGTACACTTATGTCTGTAACTGGGGATCCCAGTGAGCAGTTCCACCCTCTGGCAGCTCTTTGGAGTAGTGGGTGCAGCATAAGACTTGTGCATCTTTGCCAGTGGATCTAGTCCCTGGCCCTTTGAGGTCAGTGGAACTGGAGCCTCAGGCCGGGCCCTCAAGCCAGGTGGAGTGTTTGGCTCCAGCAACAGCCTTCAGTCCTTGCCAGTACTACACTGCCGACTTCTGCCTCACTGGCCACACTCCCACCTTATGTCACTTGGTCAGACTGGCTGGGTACCATTGCCAGTCACTTCAGTGCTGACTGGGTCATTGGGTCTATTTCTGGCACCATTGCCAGCTTTGAGCCTTTTGGGGCCTAGCCTGGCTCTGAGAATTCCAAGTGCCATTCTCCCCTGGTTGCCCTTGATGCCTGGGAATTCCTGGTGCTCGATTCTGTTCTGGTTCTGGCACCATCCCTGGCACTGGCCCTTCATCAGATGCAAGCTATTTTTTCTGTGCAGCTTGTGAGCCCTAGTGGATCTTGCCAGCTACAGAACAGTCTTCCTCCAGACAGACAGTCTTTGATGTACTACATCAACAAACAAGGAAAAGCACACTCTTACTCTGTCTGAAGGGGAGTGATGAGAGTATGGGAATGGCGCCTGGAGCAGAGGATCCTGCTCCAGTCTATTTATCTGCCAGGAGTCCAGAACATTCTGGCAGATGAGCTCTGCCAAACACAGGCCAATTCTCACGCATGGTCACTAGCTCCAGACATCATGAGATTCCTGTTCAATGAGTGGGGCACACCAGATGTGGACTTTTTTGCATCCCCAGTCAATGCCAGACAGCTTCAAGTTCTCTTCCAGAAATCCAGGGCTTGGTGTTTTCTGTCAATGCATTCAGGCTGCAATGGCAAAATCTTTTTCTGTATGCATTTCCTCCAATCCCCCCTAGTGCAGAGGGTATTGCTCAAACTGGAGGTGCACAGGGGCTAGGTGATTCTGATTGCCCCTGCTGGCCTCAACAGATACAGTTTCCTCTGTTGAACAGACTATTGGTCAGCAAATTGAGGTCCTTGCAGTCAGGACAGACTTACTGACTCAGGGTGACCTGCTCTGTCCCAACCTGTGCTCCCTTCATTTTCAGGCCTGGTTCCTGATAAGATAGAAGAGATCAGGTACAAAGCACCTCACAAACTCTCTGAAATACTTTTGGCTGCCTGGAAACCTTCCACTAGGAAGACTTACACAGCCAAATGGAAAATGTTTTCCACCTGGTGCTCCCAAACCCGCATAGACCCCTTTGGGTGCCCACCTGACAAGGTTCTGAAGTACTTGCTGGACCTTTCTGATGCTGATCTACAGAATTCTACAGTTTAGGTCCACGTATTTTGCTATTTCTGCATACCATGAGCCTGTAGATACCCTCTACCTGGCACAGCTGCCACTGTTCAAGAAGTTCCTTAAGGGCATCTTGCTCATGAGGCCTCCAATCAGGAAGCCGGTAGCTCCCTGGGAGACTGACCTTGTCCTCCATATGCTCACCCGCAAGCCTTTTGAGTCCCTTGCAACATGTGAGCTGAATTTTTTCAACTTGGGAAGCAGAATTTCTAGTGGCCGTCTCTTCTGCTCGCAGTGTGTCTAAAAATCCATGCCTTGTTCACAGATCCCCTGTATGCTGTTTTCCAAAAGGACAGTGTAGTTCTTCATATGCACCCTAAGTTCATTCCTAAGTGGTATCAGAGTTCCATCTGATTCAATTACTTATGCTGCCTACCTACTTTGCCAACTTCCAGAATGCAGGTGAGAGAACTCTACATTCTCTGGATGTCCAGGTCATATGGTTGACCTGGACAAGAACTAAGGACTTCAAGCAATCCAGACAGGTATTTGTCTCCATCGATCCCAATTGAAAGGGATAGCCTGTTAGAATCAAGTACATTTCTGCCTGGATTTTGAGCTGTCTATGCCACTGCATACCAAATGCACAGGTCAAGCCAGAAGGTTAGGTACCTGCTTACTCCACTAGTGCAGTTGTCATGTCTCTGGCTGAGATTTACTTTGTGCCTGTTAGTGATATATTGCAGAGCTGAAACTTGGAGCATAGTGCACACTTTATGCATTATGCCTTGGATGTCCATGCCAGGTAGCATGCCACCTTTGGCAGGACTATCTTGAATGGACTCCTGACCCGAGTCAGCCCTTGGCTCCTGTCACCCTAGTCCAGGGTTGTCTGAACTTGGTACTCTGACCCATTAGTGTGAATCAGTGGTGAAAATTGATTCCTGGAAGATATGAAAATTATGTACTCACCATAACTGTTGATCTTCTAGGAATATTCACCATTGATTAACATACCCACCTGCCATCCACTGGGCTCGCACCATTTTGTTTATTTGAAGTAACCCCTTTTGTCTTGTCTTGGCCTGTAAAGACACTGTGTTAACCGGTTTGCTGACCCTTCATACATGGGTCACCATTTTTATGCCTTTAGGTTTAGTGCATAAAAACTAGTTGAGTTACGCTGCTCCTCCATGGTAAAAAAGGTATTCGGGCAGTGGAGGGCTGGTGCCGATGTAAGCCTGGCATTACAAGCCATTGTCACACTGCTTGTCTCACCACCAGCCCTGCCGAAATGTTCTGGCTCCTGCAGGATTCTAACACCTCTGGCTAAGACCCATTGGTGTGAACCAATGGTGAAGATATTCCTTAAAGATCAACAATTGCGGTGACTACGTAATTTTTATTTAATTTAAGATGAACTTGGAGGCTTTTATGTTCACACTGACAAGCTGCCTCAGAACTGGAGGAAGCCAAATGTAATGCCTTTGTTTTAAAACCAATAGTAAGTTGGAGTAACCTAAGTAACTATAGGCCAGTAAACCTGAACCGGACCGTAACTGTAAAAATATCATGAATATCCTGGATAAGGTTACAGAGCATCAGGACCAATTGTAGCTGTGAACTCATTGCCTCCGAGAAATGCCTGTAGGCATCAGTAAATCTACTGCAGTGTGTCCCAGAATGACTACAGAAGTCACCTACAGACTTTCTGTGTGCCCTAGTAAACGTCTGCAGATGTCTCTCACGTGTTTTAATATTACTTGCCAGCCAGAATTGATTAGAATTGACTGCATAGTACCATTAGAAAGGTAATGTTGTGCTGAACAACTTTGCCACGGACACTTTGTGTGCATCATGTTCTCTTTAGGAGTTATTCACATTTGTGTATGACATTTTGTCCATCTAAAACCACCTAAGCACTTTGAAGAAAACGCAAATTCTGGGTATCTCAGCCAGTATAAAACAAAAACCGAATTGAGCACAGTTGATTGCATAGCACTGTTGAAAAGGCAATTTTGTGTAGAACAACTTTGCCACGGCTACGTTGTGTGTATCATGTATACTTTAGGAGTTGTATGCATTTGTTTATGCTATGGTGTGTATTGTTCAGATTTGTTCTTCAAACCTCACCAACACACCTCGACTCAAATGGAGAAAAATTGTTTAATACTACAGAAATAGCTGGGTTTTTTTTTTTTTAACAAACCAATTATTACAATTATATCTAATGTCTGGATGCTTAATTTGGTGTTGATATGTTACATATTTCCCAACACAAAAAGGCTTATGGTGCATTTTTTTAGTGGAAAAAATATTTTGTTTTGCTGTTTCGATCAGCACAGAAATAAAACTAAATTACCTATTATTCCTTGCATGCCACCATTGGAAAGGTAATTTTATGCTGAACAATTTTGCCACTCATACAATGTGTCTAGCACTTAAATTTTTTGTGCTATTAGCATTTTTTTTGTGGCATGCCGATTATGGCTTGATTTTGCTTAGAAAGGCCCAGGATTCACTGTTAACAGTATACAGGAGACAAGTGCTGCAACTTCAGAGAGCTCCTGTGGAGGCAATGAGATAAAGGAAAGTTGGCACAGGTTCACTAAGGCAGAGAGCATGCAAATCTAATTTGTTGGTCTTCATTGAGACTATAACAAAGGAAATGGAGGGGAAAAGGCAGCTGATGAGATGTACTTAGGTCAAAAAGCATTTAAAATGGTTCCTCATAAAAAATTGATTTTGAAGTTGAGCAAATATGGAATTGCAGGTAACAGAGCACACTGGTAAGAGAGCTTGTTAAACAACAAAGCTTAATGGGCAAAGGTGTGAGGGACAAAATCAGATTGGAAGGAAGGCTCAGTTGTGTTTTCCAAGGGTTGCTTTTGGTTCCACTACGGTTCAGTTTTTTTAATGATGACCTGGAGTCAAGGGTCATAGGTAAGGTACTGTAATTAAATAGCAGTATAGGGACAGCAATAGGGAGGCAGTATAGCACAGTGGTTTAAGGCTCTGAGCTGCAAATCTGGAGACCTGGGTTTGAATTCCACAGCCCCCCTTACATATACTGTGTGACCCTGAGCAAGTCTCTTAACTCCTTTAACTTCCCTGTGCTCCCAGGTTGCACCTGTAAACAAACGTTCAGCTTAGTGTGTCTCACCTGGTTAAACAATTAAAAAAAAAAATAGCTTGATGTACTTTTGTATGTTGTGTTTTTATTTTTATATTTATGATATTTATTTGTGGTATTTATATAGTATGCTTTGTATTTGTATGATCTTCTTCGGGGATCTCTCTTTCATCAGGTCACACCTATAGAACTTAGCTGTCAGGCACTAGCATCTCATAGAAGCTTTCTCAAGCAGTCTGTCAGGGGCTGCCCATGCTGATGTTGCCCGCTGATGTCACCTACACTATCTAAGCATGGGTGGCCCCGCTCCTTCCTCAGTCTTTTCCTGCCGTTGACCTGCTCACATTGGTCTCTGTGGACGCTTTGCCGTCAGTCGACTGCCATTTCTGGTGTTATTTTCTCTCATTGTTTTATAGAAATGATAACCTTTTATTTGTTTGTAATGAGAACTGCTTCTACAGCCCTTCTCTGTTGCTGTCATTGCAGGAAGATTTCCTTGATGAACGTCCACGATCTCGTCTGCTACCCCGGGCCTAGCCATAATGTTCTCTGTCCCCGGCAACATTGAATGGAAGGCCCTGCAAGAGTTCCTTCTGGGGCAACCAGCAGCCAGTCAGGATCAGGGGTCTTGTGGGGCCCCCCTCCCAGTCGCCTACCACTAAGGAGGACACACCGGTCACCAAGGCCCAAGCCTTCAGGGAAACTCCATCCATGAGCCAAGGACCGTCCCTGGGATTGCTTCCCCAGGGAGTGCTTTCATTCCCCGGCTCTTCCTCCTTTGGGAGTTCAGCACCGGAGGCTTCGGCCCCATTGCCCTCTACTGTCAAGGCCTTTGTTCTTGCCAGGCTCCTTACCGCAGTGCTCTCTGCCAGTGTTCCCTGGCCAGAAAAGGTTTGTCGGCTCCAGGTCATCAGACTCTGCCCTGCCTCTGTGCGCATTGATGCTTCCGAGCCTGTAGGCATTAGATACCTTAGGTCACCCTCAATGGGGCAACCCATCTTCAGAGCAGGACCATGCACCACCTCTGCTGATCCCTGCATTGACAGTGCTGCCCTTTCGGTTCATCCTCTCCAAGTCTGTCAAACTCTGCCCCACCTCTGCACCGTACTATGCTTCGGGGCCTGCAGGCATCAGGTACCTTAGGTAGCCCTCAACAGGCAACCCATTGATGGAGCTGGGTCATGCGCCTCATCCACTTGTGTCGATGACACTGCCCTTTCCGTCCATCGACCTGAATTCAGTTCTTACCTACATTTACTGGTGCCTGGGTGCAACAGCTGGTTCCCAGGCCTGGTTCCTCCTTGCCCGCGCCATCATCCATCTCAGCAGCATCGGTGTCTTGTAGGCCTTCATGCCCTGCTTCCTCCCACGTGTTAATGGAGCTCAAGGCATCATCCCACTCTTACAAGGACTGTCATTGAGGAGGAATACCATCACGATTTAATCCTCCCTGATGATAATGAGGAGGATATCTTGTTAGAGGACTCCTCTTGGAGGTGCACGGTTTCGTCCAGGAGTGAGGACTCTGTCATGCATACACCCAGATCCCCTCCTGCAGACCCCACCCTTTACAATAGTATGTAACACCTGTCTGTCGCATTGGGGTTCCAGCCTGAGGCGGATGATGTCACCAGAAGGCTCCTGGTGGATTTTCTGGGGATTATTGAATTCCTTTCTAGGGTCATTCCTCTGCAAGATGCTGCCACAGCAGCCTGGCACAAGCCGCACCTGGTCCTAGCTATGCCCAGGAAGGCTGACAAACTTTATTAGGCCCCTCAGGGGCTGCTTTACTATGCATCCCACCTGAGACTGACTCTGTGGTGAGCAAGGCTGCCCACGACAGGTCTAAGGCACCCAAAACTCCTCCGTTCCCTCCCCCCAGATGGGGAGTCATGAAGGATATGCCTCTCGGTCAAGAGGACCTATGTTTCTGCAACACAGGGCCTCAGGATTGCCATTTCCTTGTCCCACATGGCCAAATACCAAAATACCCTCTGGAAGACTGGCATGACAGTAGCACAAGCCCTCCCTGAGAGGTCCCAGAGGTGGGAGTTGCTCAAGCCACTTCATGAGGCTGTGGCTGTCAGTAACTATCTCTGTAGGGCTATTTATGATATGGCAGAGGTCACTGCCAGGGCTGCAGATGCTGCCATTTGCCCCAGGCTCTATTCCTGGCTGAGGGTTTTGGGTTTTGTTGCTCATGCTCAGCAGAGGGTCCTGAATGTGACTTTTGTGGGCCCTAGCTTTTTACATCTGAGGTCCAGGACATCCTTAATGCTCTCCAGGCCTCTGGCAGGGCCGTTGAGTCTATGCATTCTCTTTGTTATACCAAGCCGAGGAGCCAGCCAAAGCCTTACTTTTTAAAGTCTCCCACAAAGCCAGCACTGGGACTAGACCCCAAGGTCAGTGTAGGGCCAACCCTTCCCTGCCCTCACCTTTGTCTTTCACAGGAGTCCCTGCCAAGTGCCTTAGAGCTGCAAGTGGGGCCCCGTGCACTGGCCCTTCTTCAGCCTGACTCCTTGTTTTTATGGTGGCTGGGGGTTGGTTCTCCCTCCATCTGGAGCAGTGGAGAGTCAGCACTTCAGAGGCTTGTTTTCTGCAGTTAATCCAGCATGTGCATACTCTAGAACTTCTGGATCAGCCTCCAGACTTCCTATTTGTCCCTACTTCATCTCCTCAGACCACATTCCTCTATTAAGGGAGGTACCGATCACTCTTTTGCACAAAAAGGCCGCAAAGCCAGTGCCAAAATGGCAGGCAAACATAGGGTTTTACTCCCACTATAGTCTCCAAGAAGACCAGTGGTCTTCAGCCTCTTCTGACTCTTGAGCGTAGCCCATATATCCAGTACAAAAGGTTCAGGATGGTCACCCTCCAGGGCATCCTGCCCCACCAAAACTGGGGGACTGATTGTGTGTCCCGGGCATGCAAAATGCACTTCTGCACATCCTGATCTGTACTCTGCAAAAAAAGTTCCTCAGGTTCCAGTTCCAGTGGGAACATTACCAGTTCAGAGTCTTGCCCTTTGACTTATCCTCTGTGCCATGAGTCTTTACCAAATGCGTGGTAGCTGTGGCAGAGGCTCAGGAGGGAAGTCCTAGGTGTCTTCCCCTGTCTGGATGACTGGCTTTTGAAGGCACAGTCCAGAGACCAGCTCTTGCTATCATTTCATCTTATTCTGCAGTTATTCCAGTCCACGGGGGATAACTGTCAATTTGCCCCAGTCTGTTCTGACCCTGTCTCAGTGGTTGCAGTACATAGGAGTAGTCCTGGACTCTTCCCAGGATAGGGCCTTTCTGCCCCAGGACTGGGCTGAGGCCCTGATGGCTCAGACTCATGTGGTGGCTTAGAGCCAATATGTTTGTGCCAGGGCCTTCCTCAGGCTCATGGGCTTCCCTGGCTGCAGCTATTGCCACCATCCTTCTGGCCAGGCTGCATATCAGGTTTCCTCAGTGGAAATTCAATGTCCAGTGGGTTCAGTGCTTCAGGGACCCAGATCAGGTGATTTGGGGGTTTCTCTTTAGATGCACAAGGCGCTCTAGTGGCGGATGTACCACCCCCAATCTTCTAAAGGGGATATCTGTTTCCATGTCTTCTCCTCGCAAGATCCTCACCACAGACACCCTGGTTCTGGGCTGAGGAGCGCACTTTGGCCCCACCACAACTTGGGGGATGGTCCACCTCCAGATGAACATCCTAGAAATGAGTACTATTTATGTTTTGTAGGCCTGCTAGAACCTCATCCCCCCAGGTCCTCTTCTGGTACAATTGTCAACCTCAGAGTAGTTTACTACATCAACAAGCAAGAAGGGGCCCCACTCCTTTTCCCTGTGTCAGAAAGCGATGCATGGTTTGGTACTGGGCTCTAGACCATAGTCTAGAGCTTTTGGCAGTTCATGTTCCAGATCACTTAAAAGTCCTGGCAGACTGTCTCAGCAGGTTGCAATTTCTCATGCATGTGTGTGAACTGTTGTCCTCCATCATGGGGTATCTGTAAAAGTGGCTAATGTCCTGGTGGTTACCAGGGAACCCTCCACCAGGGCCACCTACTTGATGAAGTGGAGGTGGTTTGCTATCTGGGCCTCTTCCCACTGTCTGGATCCCTTTCCTGTCTGGTGAACCTGGTTCTTGAGTATCTCCTGTCTCTGTCTGAAGCAGGACTTCAGTATTCCTCTATTAAGGGGCACGTTTTGGCCATATCAGTCCTCCATGTACCTGCTGAGGGTCATACTGTGGCCCACTTGGATGTGGCCAGTACACTTTCAGGAGACATCCTTCATTTGAAACCTCCCTTCTGCAGTCCAGTCCTGGCTTGGGTCCTGATTTTTGTTTTGGAAAAGTTGCCCCTGTCTCATTTGGAGCCAGCCGCACCTTGAGAGCTACGCTTTGTCATGGAAAGCATTATTTTTTGTCGCTATTTCTTCTGCTCAAAGGATTTCAGAGCTACAGTCCCTCTTGTGTAAGCAGCCTTATTTAGTTTTCCACTGGGACAGGGTCTCTTTATGGACCCATCCCAACTTTTTCTTCTTAAGGTGGTGAAAGAACCCATCTACTTTCCTGTGCATTACCTAGAGCATGCCAATGCAGGGGAAGCATTGATCCATACTCCAGATGTGCATAGCATTTTGCGGGCCTACACACTCGCATCCTACAGACTGCAGGAAGTCTCTCCCAATTTTGTTTTGTTCACCCCGGGCAATGAGAGTGTCCTGTTTCTAAGAAATGCTTGTCCAGATGTATTACTTTCTGTCACAGGAAGTACAGCAAGGATCTTTCTGGTGTTGTGCATGGTCATTCCACCCTAGGTATGACCATTTCAGTTGCCTGTTTTTAGGAATAAATTTATGCTGTTGCCACTTGGCATACTATCTACACTTTCACCAAGCACTACAGTCTGGACGTTGCCTCCAGAAGGAGGGCAGACTCTGGCCTACAGTAGCTGGGCAATCTGGCCTTCTTCCTCAGGCCTCTGGTCTCCTGCCACCCAGTCTGTATTTCTATCAGTTACTGCTTGGAATTCTGTTCTATAGGTGTGACCTGATGAAAGAGATGTCCCCAAAGAAGATAGAAAAGTTGCGTAAGAACTTAGCAAAAGAGTAGATTTTTGAGGGAATCTCTTTAATCAGGTCATGCAGTCCTTCCCTCCATCCCCATTATGTCTGTCTTATCTCTTTTGTTGCTCCTGCCTTTTTTCTATATAGCTGGGCACCTCTTCTCTCTCCTTGGCCCCTTAGGGGAGACTCTGCTGTTCTGGTCTCCAGAGGGAAAAGACTGAGGAGGGAGCGTGGTCACTCATGCTTAGATAGTGTAGGTGACGTTGGCATGTGACGTCTGCATGGGTGGCCCCTGGCAGACTGCTTTAGAAAGATTCCATGGGATCCTAGTGCCTGACGGCTAAGTTCTATAGGTGTGATCTGATGAGAGATTCCCTCGAAGATCTACTGTTACGGTAAGTTCTTATGTAACTGTTATTTTTACACACTGACCCCGGTTCACTTCTGAAAAATGAACTTGTGTTCCAGCATGCTTATCTGGTTACCAAATAAATGAAATTGGCAGATCTCACATCTTTAATGAGGGTGGTAGATTGTTTGAAAGAAAGACTGCTCACATGGCCTTGTATATAAAGTGACTGCCCGCTTGAGGGACCATAGATTCAATCTCTGGATCTGGGGTCCCAACCAGTTGCAGTGGGAGGTAGCGAAGTTTCTCAGATGTGCTTTTATCTCTAAGGTATATCTCCTGGAGGGTAGCCAGTCAAAATAGCAAATACAAAATAGCGAATGTCAAAATAGGGAATAACACAAAGTAGTAACTCATATTTACATTGCTCCGAATATATCATTCTCTCCACCATCAATGAGTGGCGTGTTGTTAGAATATTTAAAATAGGGGTGGGGGAGGGCGCAGCCTCCTGCATATATCACAAGTGATCATACCAAGAACAATTGTTGAGAGAACTGGTAGTAGTAGCTGTTATGTTCTTTGGCATTCGCTAATTTGACGTTCGCTATTTTGTATTCGCTATTTTGACATGGAACTCTCCTGGACCACCAGCGGGGGTGGTGGGGTAGCAGTTCAGGAATGATCCCCTCCTTTAGTTCTGTCCTCATTCCCCTTGGTGATACCTTAGGAGGAGCCTAATGGTGGGAGGACATAGAGCCACCTAACACCAGGCTCCTGCTCCATTGTCAGGGCACATGTCATGCTTCTGGTGGAGATTGTCTCATTCCCTGTATCTGTATGAATAATCTTGGGGACAGAGCCCCATAGCCAATCTCACACAGGTATGCCTACAGTAGCTGCCTGTCAGCAGCTTTTGAGTCGGACAAGAAAGCTGAGGTGTGTGGAAAGGTGGTGGCTTTACAGTCAACACAGCGGTTTGAATAGGGAGCAATCCTGTGTCAACAGTCCATGACAAACTGACTGCTTCCCAGACAGAAAGCCTGCATGACATGGTGGGATCTCTGCAGACATGCAAATGATTGGGTGGGAGGAGGGAGGCTATTATGATGATAAAGAGAAAAACATTGAAAAAAGAATGATATAAAAAAGATTTTAGGAAATGGGAAAACTGCAAGGGAACTATAGTGAAGATTCTAGGGAACAGGAAAGCTATCTGCAAAGGAACTTAAATGTATTGGGCAGTGGGCCAATAAACAAGTGGAAAATGATATTTAGTGTGTATGACTAGAAGATCATCTTTGAGGACATCTCCTCTATAGAGCTATCCCTTTGTAACTAAGTTCTCGGCATCGGGATCACTTGGAAACTTATGCCATGTAACGTGGTTGACCTCTACTCTACTCTCCTCCATTCGCCCACGGTCAACTATTAGCAAAGAAAAATGTCAACATCAATTTATTTTAGTCTTCTATTTTTTTATTGTATATTTGTCTAACATTATTGTATGCCGTCATCGAAGGAACCACTCTTTCGCATCTGTTGATCGATGTGGCAGGAAAATCCATTAAAGATGATTCTCACTCCATTTGTGTGTACTTCTTTATGCTCTGGAATGACTTGAATAACCTTGCCATTTGCCAGAGCTTTAACCAGGCCATGAGGAGATTCCACTGAAAAGCTTTGGAGAGTTTTCTCCAGAAAATGGAGAACACTTGGTGTTCTGCACTTGCTTCTGTCCTGGTATTTCTGTCTCATTTGTCTGACTCAATCCAAGCAATAACTTTATGTTCTCCCCCACTGGGCAACCATGTTGTCACCACAGTGGGCACCAGCCTCAAGATAAAGGGCAGTCATGCCAAGACTTTGTTAGAATGACATTGAAGTATGCATTCTAAGGTGAAAATTACTCCATTGCCCTCCTTTCCCCAGTTGCCATATCATTCTGGTACTGAGGCTGCCGCCATGATACAACAGCCCCCCTGTCTGCTGTCACAGCACCAAGGTGGGTACTCCCTTTCATAGCAGCATACAGCCATCGACGATGGGCACTGTACCCTGGTCGACTGTGTCATTGACTTTGCTGATTGGCATCTTAATCACAGATGTATTTACTACTGTCTGTAAATTGTTCAGACACGGCTCCTGCCATCACTGTTGTTGGTACCAGCATTGACTGCACCACCAGCCTACCCATTGATGCTATTGATATTGGGTCTGTATGCCTCTGGGACTGGCCACACCATTGACCATATGCCTCTGCCATCAATGCCTCATCAATATGTGGGGCCTTGCGCTCACCCACTTCTTCAGCCAGAGGAAAAAGAGGAATATAATCATAACTTCCTATACACCGAGGAGGATTATGAGGCAGATGAAGTAGACTATGAGCTGGCTGTGGACATTGACTCCATTTTGTCCTCTTGTATTTAGAATACCGTGATATTTAATCCATGGTCCCTTGCCGAGAGTATGCCTCTCTTCAGAATTTACTGAAGCTCCTGCAGGAAAAGCTGGGCTTTGCTGCAGAGGAGAAGGAGGAGGAGGAGGAGGATTCCTCCAAAACAAATCTTTATGACTTCCTTGAATTGGCTACTGTGCCTTCTATGATTATGCTTCCTTTTATTCTGCATTAGAGGGTACCACTGTGGCTGCTTGGCACAGCCCTAGCAGTTTGATTGCTGTTCCTCGTAAGGTGGGTAAGTGGTATCCTGCTCTAACAACAAATGCCTTTTATGCTTCTCAGCCTGAGACTCACATTGTGGACCTTATGACTGCACATGATGTATCCAAAGCAGTATGTCACATGAGCTCTTTGCCTTCTGATAAAGAATCCAGCAGACTGAATGTTAGGGGTAAGTGGACATATGCCTCCATCTCATCGGAACTATATATTGCCAGTTAACAGGTCTCTATGATCAAATATCAGAATGCCCTATGTAATGCCTTTTCTGCTGCAGTTGACAAGCTGCTTGATAGTCCCACAAGAAGTGTGGTGCAGCAGACTGTTACTCAAGATTTAAATGTTGGGAAACTTTTACTGTGTTGTGCCTATGATGTCCCTGATGCTTCTGCACATGCTGCTGTCTCTGGTATATGCCTGAAGCACTACTCTTAGCTCAAGGTGATTGGGTTTACTTTCCAATATGTAGCAGTAGTCCTTCCTTAACTCATCTTTCTGTGGCCAGAGGCTTTTTTGGCCACTATGTGGAGATGGCTCTTCAAGACCCTAGCCCTCCAAGATGACTTTCTGCTCCCTGAAGTCACTTGTGCTCCAGCCTGCTCACAGGCATAGCTGGGCCATTTTTCTGTGGACCTCTCATCCTTTCTGTAGCCATGTACCTGGTTATGGACCCATACCTCTCTATCAGTGTTTGGGGTAGCCACTGGCCATGCTTCCTTCTGCTGGGCAAGCACTATTAGTGCCATGTCTTGGCTTTTGATTTGTCCTCAGGACTATGAGTTTTCACAAATGCTTAGCAGTGGTGGCCATGGCTCTTCATTGGCAGGGCTTGTACATAGTACCATACCTGGATGACTGGCTCTTGAAAGTTCCATGCCAGGATGATGTTTGGATCCTCATCAGTATATGCAAGCTATTTGATCAGTTAAGACTTCTGGTCAATGAACCTGAATTGGTTCTACTTTTGTATCGTGCCTGCAATACTGTACATAGATGCTGTCTTAGACACAACTGTTGAATGGGCCTTCCTTCCTTCCAGAGGACCATGCTGATACTTTGATAGCTTAGACATGGCTAGTTGCATCCAGCTGTCCTGTGTGTCAACCTAACACCTGCCATGGCTTCTTCACCTGATGGCGGCTGCCATTATGACCGTTTTGATGGCTTGCCTTCATATGCACATCCATCAGTGGATGTTTCTTGCTCAGTGGGTCCAGACCTTCAGTGCCTGGATCACCCAGTTCTGGTCATGACTCCACTCCATTGGGCTCTTTGCTGGTGGCTAGATTACTCCAGTCTGCTCACTGGGGCCCTGTTCTTTTGCACACCCTCTCTGACAGTCCTCATTATGGGGTACCTCAGGTCAGGTTGGGGAGCACATCTGGGGACCTTCAGACTCATGCTTGTCTGGTCCTCAGTTGAGCACTCTCTTCAGATCAACATTATGTAAATGAGGGCTGTCCTTAATTATTTTTATTTATTGAAGTCTAGGATAACACCAGTTGAGCTCAGAGCTCTTTACATAGGTTCCATGTCATAACAATACAAACGGAGTGGTACAAAATAGCTGTGATAGTGGATACAGCAGATACAACAGGGTAGTACATGTTACAGAGGCAGTAAGGATACGGGAAGGGGGGGCTAACAAAACACTTACAGGTATATGATGCCTGAATGAAGAAAACCAATCAATTGTCTGTGGGAAATAGGGTTAGCAGTAGACAGGTGCAAGAAGAGGAGAGGAGGAGCCCCAAGTGCCAAAGACGAGCAAACGTTATTGTGAGTAATTAAACTGGCAGGCGGGAGCGGATGTATGAGGATAGCAGTTGAGGGGGAGAGGTAAGGAGGGGAGGAGCAGACTCGGGAGAAGAGTCAGGGATAGCGGTGAGAGGGTAGGGGTGGAGAGGGGCTCAGTGGAGAAATAGGGGTATGGTGAGTGGGTGGGGATGGAAAAGGGGGCAAGACAAGGGGAGGGAGGGGGGAGGGCTGGCAGAAGAGCAGGGAACACCAGTGAAGAGTGAGGAAGGCAAAGCTATGGGTAACAGTCGCAACAGGCAGCATCTAGCAGAAGTTGCCTGAGGTGGATTTTGAAAGCACCCAATGTAGGCATATGCACAAGAGCCACTTGAAGGGAGTTGAACCAAAGTGGGGCACGGTGCGCAAAGGACCTTTGGCCTTGGGAAGTGTGGCATTTAGGTGTAATGGTCTGAAGTTCAGAGTTACATGTGCGCCGCAGGTTAATGCAAGGCACCAGGAGTTGACTAACCACAGTCGGAAGTGTTCCAAGGCTGACCTTTTTTGCCAGAAGGCAGGTTTGGAATTTAAGCCGAGCATTGAGCGGGATCCACTGTGCATTGGTATACAGGTCACAGGTATGTGTCAGCCTAGGTGCCCCTATAGTTAGCTGGCATGCTTTGTTTCAGGCAGTTTTTAAGCACCTGAGGGCAGTGTCAGTGGCGGAACCATAGATAGGCAGGCCGTAGTCAACGAGTGAGCCCACCAAGCTGTGGACAGCTAATTTAAGGGCTTCAGGGGTCAGCCTGTGCCTTTGATGATAGAGCAGCCCAATACATTTATTGGTTGCTTTGGCCATATTGTCAATGTGAGGAGTGTAGGACAACAAGTTGTCAATAGTAATCCCAAGGTATTTGAAATGTTGCACCTGATCCAGGGAGGTCCCAACAACATTACATATTGATATCGGGTAGCCACGATGCTTGTTTAGGGGACTGGAGAACAGCATGGTTTTAGGTTTTTTTTTGTTGTTTTTTTTTATAGTTCATGATTAATTTATGATCTATGAACAACTTCTCAAGATTAGTAAAGTCGCTTTGGAGTTGATACTCAAGTTCAATAGGATTTGAGCCAAGCGTGAAGACAACTGCATCATCAGCGTAAAGTAGAATGCAGCACTGACTGGCTTGAGGGAGACTATTCAGGAATAGGCTGAATAGGAGGGGACCCAGTATAGATCCCTGAGGGACACCCGAGCAGACAGGCTTGCTATCCGAGAGGGTTGAGCTGATTCTAAGTTGCTGGGATCTGCAGTCCAGGTAGCTGCAGAACCACAAAACTGCCTCAGGGGCCAGGCCCGTTGTGGCAAGTTGCTCAGTTAGGAGACCATGATTAGCAGTATTGAATGCTTTGGTCAGGTCGATAAAGACTGCCCTGGAATGTTGTCCACGATTGAGAGAATTGTGGATGTGACCCGTGAACTCTAGAAGAGCTGTGGTGGTGCTATGCCTAATTCTAAAGCCATGCTGCTCAGGGCAGAGGAGTTTGTACTTGTCAAGGTATTCCACCAGTTGGTCCGCAACTATTCGTTCAAGGGCCTTCGACAGTGGTGGAAGCAAGGAGATGGGTCTATAGTTCTTTGTAAGGGCACAGTCCCCACTCTTGTGTGCGGGAGTGACTAGCACAGCTTTCCATTTTTGAGGGAATACCACCAATCGAAGTGACAAGTTGAGGTTGTAGGTGAGTGGGGACAGGACTTCTTCCAATGAGAGTGAGATTAATTTCGGGTCAAGGGTGTCCCCACTGAATCTCCACTTACCGAGCACCTTCGAGAGGTATTTCCTTGCATCCCCAATAGAGATCTCCTTGAACTGAAAGAGGGGATACGCAGAGGGCTGTGGGCCTACAATGGGGTTGCCCAGATGGAAGAAGTCAGAGGGGAGGACATGACTTGGGTCCATGAAGGATAGGTTGAAGGTGTCTGCTATAGTTTGAGTCAAGTATGGGGGAGCCATCCACACTGATCATATCAGGAGCAGTTTTGAGCTCCTTGCCAGTAACCTCTTTAAGGTTTGCCCAGAATCTATGGCCATCATTCCAATGTTTGGACAGGGCAGCCTTGTAGTAGAGGTTCTTGGCTATACAGATGGCCCTGGTGCAGCTATTTCTGGCGTGTTTGTACTTTAGGAGGTCTGACTGCTTCCCTGTGGCTCTGGCTATATGCCAGAGAAGATCTCGGTTTTTCATAAGACCCAAAATGTCAGGGCTCATCCAGGGGTTGTAATGGCCCTTGACTTTCCACTTTTTAATGGGGGCATAGGTGTCACAGTATTAAAGAAGAGGATGAAGTGGTCCAACACACTATCCACATCAGGAGACCCATACACAGCTGACCAGTTGGCATTCTGGAGATCAACTCTTAAACAGTTGGCTTGACTGGGCCTGAGGACTCTGTTAGTGACTGTTCTGGGAGGAAGTTTGGTGAATTTATTAGTCCAGTTGAACATGACAGGGGAGTGGTCACTGATATTGTCTGGGAGGACAGAGGCGTTAGAGGTGTGCTTTGGATGGTTGGTGAGTGCCCAATCAAGCAGGGTGCTAGTGCCGTCCCAGTAATTAGTCCGGGTGGGGGCTTCTATGATCTGTGCGAAGTGGATTGCCTGGATAGCATCCTTGAACTGGTTTGCCTCAGGGGTGAGACAGTTAATATTAGTCACCGAGTAGTATAACCTTGGAGCTTAGGGTTAGGCTACCTAGGCAGTCAATGATGGCTTGGAGACCCTGGGGTGAGTCCTTTGTGGGGATGTAGATGGACAGCAGTGTAAGTAACTTGCTTTGCACCACAAGGATGACCTTAATGGCAAGAGCCTGTGCAGAGATCCCAAGACTGGGAAGATTATGTGATAAGCCCTTAAGGCCATCCTTGAAATAGAATGCACAGCCTCTACCCCTTTTAGATAGGTGGTCTTGCCTAAAGATCCTGTAGCCAGGGAGGCTGACGTTCGCATCAGGAATCTTTGCAGAGAGCCACGTTTCTACAATTGACAGTACATCGGGGTTATGGAGGGCTACCCAGACCTAGAGGCTACTAAAATTAGCAACTAGACTGCGGATATTTAGAGAGGCAATTGTGAGCAAGCCTGACTTGTAGGCACACATCCCCTGGTTTTTAGGAGGGCCTGGATTGGGGTGTATGTTACCTGAGAGGAGAAGCAGCAGGAAGGCTAGTCTTTGCAAGTAACTTTTGAGGTGTTTATCACTGACTTTGTGATGCTTCCTGTGGCATATTCTGACAGGGTTTATGTCAGCGATCAGGACCATTTTGGTTGGTAGCAAAGGTGGGGGAGGCTTTGGCCGGGTCCGCAGGGTCCAGTTCCTGGTGTGCCAAATAGTATTGTGAGGCTTGCAGGTGGGAGGAAGGTCAGACTCGAGCACTGAAGTGATGGTGCGGTAGGCATAGCTGGAGGTGTGCCCAATGGTGTGGAGGGCTGGCAACATAGTGCCAGAGCAGGGATGGCCAGCGAGCACGAAGAGTATGGGCAAGAGCAAGGAAAGTGGCATGAAACTTGTAGACTGATACATACTTGGAACAGAAGTATGGTAGAGTTGGGGTACCAAGCACCTTGTTAAAAGGTAGGGCTATATAGTAGGTAGCAAGATTCGAGTATAGACTGAATACAATAGCTAGGCTATAGGGCTAGAGGAGGGCTGAGTGGTAGGAAACAAAGCTAAGAGAGCTAGCAGGCTGGGAGGGTGAGCGAGAGGGACAACTGAGTAAAATTTATGATTTGCATGGCTCCAATTCGTTGCAAGTTGATGGGGTAGGAGGCTAAGAGGGCAAGCCAATAGGAGGACAGAGCACCAGGGTGGGAGGGGCACAAGTGTATTTAATGGTGGCCTGGGAGGAGTTGGGGGGGGGAGAAAACAGCCAGAGACAGAGCGGTACAAGCCAGCAGATTTCAGGTCTGCTGTAGCGCTGAGAGGAGCCTGTGAAGGGCCCGAAAATCACCAGCTTAGAGAGCTGCTGGGAGACGCACCAATAGTAGGTTAGCTGGAGCAGGCCTGACCAATCGCAGGCTGCTAGCCTAAGGCACCGCACCAATCGGGTTTCACCTCACAGTTTCCTGCTGCTCGGGATTTCTAGGGCTCGTACCTTCTCAGAGGATCTGGCAGTTGGTTCCAGGAGGGTGGGCAGGGAGTCCTGCAATGGTTGGGGCGCCGGCTGACTTTGTGGCCATTAAGCGCCACTGGTCGGTGGAAGTGCCAAGCAGGCGGGATCCCTAGTGGGCCAGAAGACAGAAAACAGAGTTAAAAAAAAATTATTTCTAGGCTGCAGACAAAGGGAGGCGGGGGGCTGGTGACAGTTTATCAGCAGGGGCGGGGGTGAGATAAATTACTGAGAATGGGCTGAGTGGTAGAGAGAGGGGTGCTAGGAGGACAAAAGGGTGTTAAATATTGCAATTACAGAACTAGTTAAGGATCGCAGTTATAGAATTAAGGATGGGAAGTTAAGACCAGGGTGGGGGGGAATGGTAGGGAGGGTCAAGTGGAGATAGCTGAAAGAAAAAGAAGGTGAAAAGATTCGGGGCATACCTCTCAACCGTCCCGATTTTTCCGTGAAATCACGGATTTATGCCATTCTTCCCACTGTCCTGAATCACCTTGCCAAAGTCCCGTTTTCACAGAGCCACGCGGTCCACGCCATGATTGAATGCTTCTTCCTGGAGTTCCCCTGTTGTTACTGCACAGACTGAGCTTGTTTACATCACAGGTGATAACGTGTGAGCCCTTCCGACCAATCACTGGCTCTGCTCGGTCTGTGGCTGAAATCACAACTCCACCCTCATGACCTTAACTTTTAGTTCCCCTTTCAAGTCTGCCACTGGCTCGTAAAAGCAGGCTGTCTGGTACTCTTGGAACTCACAGCTGTTTAAATCACAGCATCGGAGAGAAAAATCATCCTAGAAGCTGCTGTTCAGAGAGAGAATAGACTGCCGACTGCTGCAACCAATGATTTTAGCCAGACTATGGACCCCCGATAGACCTGCTGTCTCCTGCAGTTCACCAGCCAGCTGCTGCTGCTGCTAGCAAAAGCTGTAGTTCTCTGGCAATACAGAACTAAAAAAGCAGCTCAGCAGCAAGTTAGTAGCAGCTCAGTCGGAGACTCTGAGTCACAACACAGTGGCAGCACCGGCCCGTTGTCAGTGAGAGCGAGGACTGAGACGTTTTGAACAGCCAACCTTTGGAGGTATGTTGCAGTTCAATTATTGTTCGGCAGCTAATAGCCATCAAGAGGGATGCCAGCATTGGGGATCAGACTCTTGAGTGGAGTGGGCTTAAAATTGTGGAGTTTGAAAGGCCTTCGGCTCCAATATGGAACCCAGCTTAACTTAACAGTAATAATTCATTTCTAATAAAGAACTCAGATGGCAGCAGCAATACATTTAGTTGAGCATGCAGACAGTCACAGATGAGACAGCAGCTGGGGGTCGTCTAGCATCTAGGTGCATGGGTGCTGGTGGTGATGTGAACTAAATTCTGTACTTAAAATTAATAACAAAGACAAGTGAATGATCCACATACCACCCCCCCAACCCTGCAAGTTGCTGTCTGATCTGTGACTGTCTGCAGAACTGAAGTGTTGCTACCTGCTGAGCTCTTCTGTATTAGAAAATAATTACTACTGTTAAGCTGTGTTCCATGTTGGAGAGCTACCAAACTCCAAAATTGTTAAGCCCTCTGAGTCTGACCCCCCCATGCTGGCATCTCTCTTGGTGGCTATTAGCTCACTTAAACTGCAGTAGCCAGAACCCTAAGCTGCCAGTTCAAGCCTCTGGACTGGTACAGCAGAGCTCCTCACTGTAATGAAAATTAATTTTAAAATGTGTATTACACACACTGGTGCTGACTGAGCTCTTCTACTTTTAAATTAGTATTGAAGTTCACCTGGGTTAAAAGCTGTTTCAGGGGGAGGGCTAGCAAAAAACAAACACCACAAGTGTTTTTTCTTCTTTTTTTTATTGATAAAATACTTGGCACAACATCACAAACATTGCAGACACTGGAGATAGCCAGTGATGGCAGTCACTTCTTATTATAGTATAGTCCAACTTTAAGCTCCCTGATGCCCTGGCAACCAACCAACCACCCACTTCTCTTCATTACTGCATCCCTCACTTCTCACTGTGCTTTCCTTCTAACTCATGTGACGAGCACTTATGTGCGTGAAAAATTGTGTCCCTGATTCTGAGCATTTGTCCCTGATTTCAAAGGGCATTGTCCCTGATTTCTGACCTTGGAGGTTGAGAGGTATGATTTTGGGGTTGACCACAGCAGCTCAGGTTGTAGCAGCAAAGGCAGAAATGAAGAATTAATTTTAGGAATCAGGGAAGGCAAAGCACAGCAGTAGCAGATCCTAACAGAGCTTTCGGAAGTCTAGTGCACAGAGTGTAAGCTAAAAAAAAATTACTCTCTGGATAGCCACTCCCTGCACCTTTTAAAAATTACACTACAGTTCACTAGATAAACTAACAATATAGTGAGCTAGTCTTAAGCGTCCTTTCAGCTGCCTACTCTACAGTGGTAACTATATAAATTACTGTCTGCCTAGCCACACATCACATTTCTAGGCTGCACAATCGGTTCAGAACAGTTTGCTGAAAATGCAATATTATACAGAGAAGCAGTAATTGTCAGGAGAAAACAGCCAGAGACTGAGCGGTACAAGCCAGCAGATTTCAGGTCTGCTGTAGCGATGAGAGGAGCCTGTGAAGGGCCCGAAAATCACCAGCCTAGACAGTTGCTGGGAGGCACACCAATAGTAGGTTAGCTGGAGCGGGCCTGACCAATCACAGGCTGCTAGCCCAAGGCACCGCACCAATCAGGTTTCACCTCACAGTTTCCTGCTACTCGGGATTTCTAGGGCTTGTACCTTCTCAGAGGATCTGGCAGTTGGTTCCAGGAGGGCAGGCAGGGAGTCCTGCAGTGGTAGAGGTGCCGGCCGGCTTTGCGGCCGTTAAGCACCGCTGGTCGGTGGAAGCGCCAAGCAGGTGGGATCCCTTCTCAGAGGATCCGGCAGTTGGTTCCAGGAGGGCGGGCAGGGAATCCTGCAGTGGTTGGGGCACCAGCCGACTTTGCGGACATTAAGCGCTGCTGGTGGTGGAAGCACCAAGCAGGTGAGATCCCTTCTCAGAGGATCAGGCAGTTGGTTCCAGGAGGGCCACCAGGCTTTCGCTATGCATGCCCAGGGCCATCTGCTTCTAATTTGAATGGACAAAATTTGTAACGTTCACTTCCTCAACAAACAAGGGGATGCCCACTCATCTCACCTCTGCAGAGAAGTAATTAGGATTTGGAACTGGGCTCTGCAACAGCATGTTTCAAAGTTGCAGTGTTTCTGCCAGGCTCCCTGCATGGCTTAGCAAATTGTCTCAGCCAGTCAGAGACTCATATGTGGGAGCTTCAGAATGCCATGGTTGAAGAGTTCTTTGTACATTGGGGTTATTTAGAGTTGGAACTTTTTGAATCCTGACACAATGCAAAACTGATGCATTGCTGCTCTCTCATTCCAAGGCCTGCAGTTTATTTGTGAGATACATTGTCCCTTTCCTGGAAATGGATATTTCTGTATGTTTTACCTCCATTCCTGCTAATTCAGTGGATATTGATCAAGTTGAGGGGAAGGGTGACTGTGATACTAGTGGCCCCATTCTGGCCCAGGCAAATTTAGCTCCATCTGTTTGAGCATCTCTTTGTGTACCTTTTGTCCTGCACCTTTTATGAACAGAACTGCTGTTGCTGGAACAGGGCTGCCTGGGGCATCCAGATCTGCAGTCACTGCACCTTCATGCCTGACTGCCGCGGAAGTAGATTTCTCCCGCTTTGGGATCTCCCCTGGGGTTGCAGGTAGAAACATAGATTTTGCTGGCAGAAAAGGACCAATTGGCCCTCTCAGGCTGGCCTGATTTTCCCAGCCTATTCTGACACCTCTGACCATTCTTGGTCACTGGTGTTCCTCCCCCCACCCCTTTCCACTACCTAGTTTTCCCGTTTCTTTCCCACACATGCTTGAAGATTCCTATAGTGTTAGCCTCCTCAACTTCTACCAGTAAGCTGTTCCAGTCATCCACGACTTTCTCCATAACAAAGTATTTCCTCACATCCCTTTAAACTCCCCCAGCTTCATTGCATGCCCCCATGTCCTGCTGCCTTCCTTTCTCGGAGACAGCCCACCTGCATGTTGTTCACCTCTGTGAGGTACTTATAGGTCTCAATCATGTCCTCCCTTGCTCTACTCTCTTCCACTGAGTACATGTTAAGATCCTGCAGTCATTCCTCATACGGCTTCTTGTGCAGTTGCCATACTAGTTTGGTAGCCCTCTATATTGTTTCCATCCTGTCTGCGTTCTTTCATAGGTGTGACCTCCAAAACCGGATGCAATAATCCAGATGAGGTCTCACTAGTGAGTGGTACAGTGGCAACACCAACTCCTTCCACCTGCTAGAAATCCCCTTTCCTATGCAAACCAGCATCCCACAAGCTTTTCAAACTGCCTTGTCATACTGACTAGCTACCTTGAAGCCATCAGATACGATGACTCTGAGGTCAGATGTTCTGCTGGTAACTCGAAAAGCCATTTATGAAGCATGCTTATTCCCAGAAATGGAAACGTTTACGTGATTGGTGTGCTTCTCATTCTCTGGACCCCTTTTCATGTCCAGTGAGACCTGTCTTGCATTACCATCTGTCCTTATTGATCTCTGGCCTGCATTATTCTTCTGTAAAGGTTCATGTGGTGGCTTGCTTTCACCTTTTATACCCTCATAGAGGGCAAAGCAGTGGCCCAATTAGAGATGTCTCAAGGGTTCCTTAATGGGATCTTGCACATGTGTCCCCTAGTCTATAAGTCTGTTCAGGTGTGGGTCCTTAACTTGGTTCTGGAGTCCCTTATGAGGGCTCCCTCTGCACCAACTGCCGTGTGGGATGTGCCCTTTCTTTCCTGCAAGACACTGTTTTTGGTGTCTGTTACTCTGCTCAGTGAGTATCCAAGCTTCAGGCTTTGGCTGCAGATCCTCCATACCTTATCTTTCTCCTGGACCCATCCTCATTTCTTCCAAAGGTGGTGTCTGAGTTCACACTTAATCTGACTATTCACCTCCCTGTATATTTTCCTTCCCCCTAGAAATAAAGGGAAAGTTCTGCTACATTACCTGGATGTCCACAGAGCCTTATATTTCTATTTAGACTGTATTAAGGACTACAGAAAGTCTTCCTGACTTTTTTGTTTCATTTGCCCCTAGGATGGTGGGCACCCCTGTTTCTAAGCAGTGCCTTTCCAAATGGTGGTCATCTGGAATTTCATTTTGGTAAAGAGCTTTCTGGACTTGTTTTTGGCCAAGCCACATGTGATTGGCCACGTCTGTGGCTTGTTTTTGTAATGTCTCTGCTGCTGATCTACTGTGTGCTCTACCACCGTATTGTTGTTTTGATGCTTTCACTAGACACTATATTTTGAACCTTGTGTCCTGTAGACAGGCTGGCTTTGACCTTTCCATCTTTCAAGGCCTTCTGTCTTAGGATTCTATAGTTTCCTACACTGGCACCTTACTCCCACTGTATCTTATGTACTGCTTGGGGATCATTCCAAATGTCTGGCTGTAAGGAGAAGATGTCCTCAAAGAAGATATATACACTGCTTATTATAACAGTAGATCTTTGGAAGAATTTCCTTCATAGAGCTGCAGCTCACTCTTCTACCTACCCCCTTTCAGTCTCGGGTGGCATACTTTGAGAAGTCCTGCCAGTTACTTTATACGTAGGCTTCTTCTAATGCCACGATTGGGCATCAGTTTCCAAGTCCATCACATCTCCCAAGTGCTTGGTTCTGGTTCTTGTCTCCTGGTCCCTGCTGGTATGATATAATTACCAAGCTTGTCTCCATTGCTGAATTGAAGAGAGGAGGGGCGAGCCATGTTACAGTATTTGGGTGGTGCTGATGTTCACCAGTGTGGACAGCTTCAGCTAGAGTTTCTGAATGGTCCTGACACTGATGACTTACAGTTCCAAAACTGGCTCTATGGAGGAGATTCCCTCAAAGATGTACTATTATGGTAAGTAAATAGTAGTTTCTTTACTTATGTCCAAGGTTGAGACTAATGTCAGCAGCAACAGACTATGGAAAGGGACTTTTGGATTATAAATTAGAAGCAGAAGCTGTCATGGCAATATGTAGTGGGAGCAGGTAAGACAAATTGAATGTTGGGCTGCATTAGAATTTGTCTACAGAAAAAGACTACTTGGTCTGCCCAGTTTGCTCAGTTTTTTCCCTGCTTGTTCTGTCCCAGCAGACTATAACTGGACATTGGCGACCCTCCCACCACCCTTTTTGTTCACTAGTATATGTGCCTTATGTCTATCCCATGCATTTGTGAAACCCCCACAGTTTTTGCCCTACTACATCTTGTAGCAAGCTGTTCCAGGTATCCACCACTCTTTCGGTGAAGTTGTATTTCCTCGCAACCCTCTTAAATCCCCCCTTGTAGCTTTGCTGCATGTCATCTTGTTCTGTTGCACTTTTTTATTTGAAATCGGCTCCCCACCGTTGACCTGCACACATGGACTCCACAGACGTCCTCTGCTCTAGTCATCCACCATTTTTCGTGGTCACCCGTGCTTAATTATTTTCTTTAAAAATAAGATTTTTTCCAAATTTTCTATGCATCATCTTCTCCAACCTTGTAAGCAGAACTGCAGCAGTCCAAGTGTCTTTGCGGCAAGCAGATCAGGTTGAAGGATGGCCATGTTCTCTGCCTCTTCTGTCTAGGCCCAAAGCATGATACTGAGGCCTGCCAGCACTGCTTGAAGTTCAACCAAAGGACCAGGATCTGCCACCAGAAGGCCCTAAAAAGCTTCTTGCTAAAGAAGAAAGTGGCAACAATTGAGAAACAAATTCAGGGAAAAAGTTCCTCTTCCTCGCCAATTTCTGGGGCCTCCACCTCTTCATCTTAAAGTTGGATGGAAAGCACACAGAGAGAAGCATAATGATTAGTATTTCTCCCGCTCTTGGTCCCCTCATTCGAAGGAGACTGACTCCGGATCATCCTTCTGAGGCAGGTCAGATTCAACTTCCACGGCAGCCCTCTCTCCTGCCGGGCTTCCCATGGTTAAACCACCCGCCCTCATCCAGACATTGGGCGGTGGTTCTTCAGGGTCGAGGATTCCTTCATTGGCCTTTCAGCCCCTGCTGCTCATCAGACTATGTGTTCTCAGCCAGGCGGCTTGGCCTTCTTCAGGTGGTGGGTCCTTGCCCGATGTCTGCTCGACCTCTACGTTGAAGACTGCTCCTGGTTCTGGGGCCACCACCCAGTGATGCCAGGGGCATGCACCCACCTCTGGGAGGGTGACACCTCTGCCCCATTCAGGAGTTATCTCCCCCAGACAGACTTATTCTAGACTGATGCAGGCTGAGTCCCCCAACCAATGTTAGTCCACGCCTGTCCGGTTGACGCCAGCCATGCCACCATCGACTCTGGTGACACCTATTCCTTTGTCACCTGACCACCCTGCATTATCGGTTGACCCTAACATTACAGCTCAGTCGATGCCAGAGGACCTGGCATCTAATCTGATGACAACAGGCCTATGCCAGACAACCAGACACCTGTTGGCCACCGCCGTCAACCCGAACTCTCAGGGCCTGACACCTGGGTTGCCGCCTCCTAAGGGACCGATGTTGGGACCATCTAACGCGTCCCCAACACTGGATAATCCTTCTAACTTGCAGAATCCTCTGCTAGATCTTATGGCCCTTTTCACATTCTGGTGGAATGTGGTCAAGGGCGACCTGTTACTGAAAGGGCCTCCTGCACCCCCTCCCAAGGAACCTCTTCCTTTGGGGGTTTAGCTTCAAGCTCCTTCTAGGCAACCTAGACTGAAGCCAAAAGGGCCAACCCCTCAATTAGATGATACTGGTAGGGGTCACTCCAAGCATCATGGGAGAAAGTACCATTACTTGTCCTCCAGGTCCTTGGATGGGCACTCACATAGGTCTCACGGCTGTAGGCACTGGTGTTTGACCTCTAGATCTTCTTCCTCAGGGGAGTCGGGCCTGAGCTCTTCCTCCTCTTCCATGTCATCCGAATCAGGGTCGTCTCCCTCTCCAGCAGATCTCAAGGACACCCCCTAGGTCAACTCCTGATGACCCAACATTCATGGAGGTCATGCAACACATCCAGTCCAACATGGGCTGGGACACAGAAGATTTGGACCCAGACAGATGCTGTTTGGCTATTTTCTTTTGTCAAAAGGACCCAAAGCCTGTGATGGTGGTTCCTCTGGTGGATCCATTCAAAGACGTTCTCAAATCTCCTTGGAAATGCCCATCTGCCACCCCTGCTGTTTCCAAGAAGGCTGACCGTCTCTATAATGCACCCCAACATGAACCTTACTTTAGAGAGCAACCTGTTGTGGACTCTATGGTTATTACAGCTGCCCACGATCAATCCAAGGGGCCACAGCATCTTAGCACCCAGCCTCCAGACAAAGATTCCAAACAGGTGGACCAGATCAGTAGGAAAATGTACACCTCTGCCACCTGTGTTATCTGTTCTCTGGATTTTTTGGCCAACATGGTCCAGTACCAGAATGCCCTGTGGGAGAAGGCCATGGAAATAGTCCAGACACAGCAGGATAGCCTCCAGAAGGCTGAGCTGCTGCATAATCTTAAATCGGGTTGAGACATGGGTAGCCATGTCCTATGTTTCTCCTATGACACATTAGATTCAACAGCCTCCAGCATTTGCCTCCACCGTTATTCTTGGCTCCATGTCTCAGGTTTTACTCCGGATGTCCAAGCGAGCGTTATGGATGCCCTCTTTAAGGGCTCTGTCCTTTTTGGTGAGGACTCTGAAAAGGTCATTATTCACCTCCAGGAATCTGGCAAGGCTGTTAGATCTGTACATACCATGTACAGATCACTTCAGAAACAAAATTCTTGCCAGTCATTTCACTGGTCCTCTGGGCAACAGCCCCGAGGCCAAAAAATTAGAGGTGCCTTTACGTGTAAGGCCACTTCTCAGGCCTCAGGAGGTTTAGGACCCCAGAGCCCCCAAGACCTCCCAGGCCCCACTGCCTGTCCCATAAACTCCCATTGCCCTCCGTCACACCTCTCCCTTATCCAGGAGGAGATCCATGTGCTTTTGCTGAAATGGGCCCAAGGGCCATTTCTGCCAGTTCGAATGGGAAAGGGATTTTATTCCCACTTTTTTCTGGCACCGAAGAAAATTGAGGACTTATGGCCCATCCTGGATCTCAGCCACTTGAACAAGTATATAGAATACAAATGGTTCAGGATGGTCACCCTTCCAAGTCTGCTTCCCATGTCCATCAAGGTGACTGGCTGTGCTCCCTGGATCTGCATCACATGTACCTTCACATTTTGGTGTTTCAGCCCCACAGGAGGTTCCTTCACTTCTTCTTTCAAGGCAACCATTACCAATTCTGCACCCTGCCATTTAGCCTGCTCTTGGCTTCCCGGATCTTCACAAAGTGCCTAGCAGTAGTGGCTGCAGCCTTTAGGCAGAAAGGCCGCTATCTCTTTCCCTACCTGTACTGGTTCCTGGTAGCTCTGTCCAGGGATCAGCTGATGCACTATGACAGACACCTTTACTTTGTTTCAGGACCTAAGGATAATCCTCAACCTCCCGAAGTCCTTTCCATGGCCCAGCCAAAAACTGCAGTACATCAGGGTAGTTCTGGACACCACCAAAAGCAAGGCCTTCCTGCCTCTGGACAGAGCAGAACACCTTCAGGAACAGACTCTCCTAGTTTCTTCGTCATGCCCGGGTCCTAGCCAGTGTGTTCCTGTGGCTGCTAGGGCACATGGCAGTGGCAGTCATGATGGATCCTCTTGCACATCTGCACATGAGGGTTCCCCAATGGACCCTTTGAGTCCAGTGGGATCAACACACAGATGAATTGGAACAGCTGGTGACTGTCTCCACTCCAGTGTGCCAAACTCTGACTTGGTGGTGGAACCCCTCCAATCTTTCCACAGGGATCCACTTTCAACATGAATCTCCTCATCTGATCCTGACTACAGACATGTCTGGCCTGGGCTAGGGTGCGCATTTGCCAGACCATCAGACCCAGGGCACTTGGTCTCCCCAAGAGCAACATCCCCATATCAATATTTTAGAGATGCGGGGCAATTCTTTATGCTCTTCAGGCATTCTAGATGAATCTGCTCCCGGGCCCTCTCCTTATTCAGACAAACAACATGTCTGTGGTCTTCTACATAAACAAGCAGGGGGACTCGCTCCTACCATCTCTGCAGGGAGGCCATGAGAGTCTGGTATTGGGCCATTGAACATCACCTGCAACTCACTGTCAGGCATACAAAACACCTTGGCCAACAGTGTAAGCCATTCTCTGTCCTAGGCACATGAATGGGAACTCCTGCAATCTGGCCACAGAGCTATTCGACGGGTGAGGCTGGCCTGAGTTGGACCATGTGTCCCCACTCAACATTTAACTGTCCAGTTTTTGCTTGCTAGATCCTGGGTCTCATGTTTTCTAGTAAGATGTTTTGTCCCTCAGTTGGACTGGGAGGTTTCTTTATGCCTTCCCATTACTGTAGAGTCTCCTTCTCAAGTTGCAGTTGGAGGGAGCGTGGATGATTCTAGTAGCTCCCTACTGGCCTCGTCAAATTTGGTTCCCATTATTTCAGCAGTTGGTAGTGAAACCACCAGTCCCACTGCCCCTGAGCTCAGGCTTGCTTTCCCAGGAGCAGGGTACCCTGGTCCATCTGGACCTCAAGTCGTTGCACCTGCACACATGGCTCCTGCAGACCTAGCCGTTGCTCGGTTTGGGGTTTCTCCCAGAGTGGTAGAAGTCCTGGTGGCTGCTAGAAAGCCTTCCACCAGGGCTACTTATTTAATGAAGTGGAAGTGGTTCTGTCACTGGTCCAGCGCTTGCCATATTAATCCATTCACTTGTTCGGTGAATTCAGTTTTGGAGTACCTCCTGTCTCTATTGGACTCGGGGGTGAGTTACTCCTCCATTAAGTAGCACTTATCGGCCATCTCTGCATATCATGTGCCTGTAGAGGGCAAAACTCGCCCAGCTGGATCTTTCCCATGCTTTCTTGTGGGGTATTCTGCATCTCAAACCTCCCATCAGGGACCCTGTCTCCCCATGGGACCTTTTTTTATTTTGGAAAAACTTGCTGTCTCCCTTCAAACTGGCTACAAATTGTAAGCTGTTTTCTGTCATGGAAAGTGTTATTTTTAGTTGCCATTACTTCTGCTCGAAGGATTTCTGAGCTTCAGGCCCTGATGTATAAAGAGCCGTAGTTAGTTTACCACGAGGACTGTGTATCCTTGTGGACAAATCATAAGTTTTTGCATAAAGTGGTGTCTGAATTTACACTGAATCAGGACATTCATCTTCCAGTTTACTGTCCAGTGTATTTCAATCGAGGGAGGCTCTACTTCATACTCTGGATGTCCACCGGGTGCTTTGTTAGTACTTGGATCGCATCTGTACTGTCCGAAAGTCTGAACAGTTTGTTTCTTTCACCCCAAGGACTGAAGGGGCTCTAGTCTCTCAGCAGATTTTGTCCAAATGGTTAGTTAACTGCATTGTCTATTGTTACCAGAAGTATGACAATCCTTTGCCGGGACCAGTCAAAGATCATTCTACCAGGGGAATAGCCGCTTCCTTTGCTTCTCGTAAAAATGTGTCTGCAGTGCTGCAATTTGGAGTTCTGTCCATATCTTCATTCAACACTACAGTTTGGATATTGCCTCTCTTCGTAGCAGGGCTTTGGCCTTGTTGTCCTACAAGACCTGCTGTCATGAGCTTTCCAGCAGAATTTTACCTCCTCCCGGGTGGCGGGGGTGGATCCTTCCACAGCTTGGGACTCTGCCCTTATGGTGTAGCCTGCTGCAAGAGTTCTACCTCAAAGTGAGATAGTACAGTTTGTGATAGGCCCTATCTGATGAAGGACCAACATATTTTATTCTGGCTTCTGTGTTGGTGGGGAATGAAGATAAAAAGGGGCAGCTAGCTACAAAGATACTGCAGCTGTCCCCAAACTGAAGAGCCGACCGCTCGGCTGGATGAAAAGCCAATTATTTTGTAATTTCACCATAAAATGTGATGACATTTGAATAAGGGGGGCATGTGCCAGTTTAGAGGGTAATATTGATTTTAAGGAAAATGAAGAGAAATGCTGTAATAATCTAGGTGTGTAAAGGTCAGATGAGTCAGCCTGCCTGTGTTTACTTAAAGAATTGTGAGTCAGACAGCTCACATAGTACTGACATCAGTAGGCAGGTATAAAAGCCTACCTCTTGAGATGCAAAACAGATGAGTCAGTCAGTGGAGACCTGACCGTCGTAGAGGAAGCATCTCATAGTACATGCAAGTAGTTTTCATGTGCTAGAAATCAATTTGACTGGAACTAAGCCTGGAAATTGTGCACTGAAGGAATTGTGCACTGTTTTGAACTGAAAGACTAACCAACTATTTCCTTTCTGTACATTTATTTTTATTGTTTTTATTTTGGAAAGTGCATCTTACACCTTTTAGCTGAGTTTGTTGCATCTGTCTACCCACTATTCTTCACACTGTACTTAAGAACTTACTGTAACAGTAGATCTTTGAGCTCTTGCAGCAGGCGGTGCTTTCCCTCCCACCTTCCCCATGGTGACTGTTTTTCCATTGACTGTTGCTGCATTTCCTCATTTCGGAGGAACCTCCTTGGTTCTCCATTTCTGAGTTTGTCAGAGTTTCTGGCGGGAGAACTGAGGTTGGGCTGCGGACGGTCCCTTTTATACCATCGACTGATGTCAGGGGTGGTCTCCCCGCTGTATACTGCTAGCTAGAAGTTTTCTGTGGGGTCCTGGTGCCTGCTGGCTTTAGTTCTTATGGTGTAGCCTGCCACAAGAGCTCCTCTCAAAGATCTACTGTTACAGTAAGTTCTTGCAGAACTGTGCTATTATGGGAATGGAGGGATTTAGCTATGAGGCACATTTTGGCAGGCTGGGTATGTTTTCCTTGATCAAGAGCAGGCCAACTAGAGATACAGTATGATTTCAGTTTTTATCTTTTTTTTTTGGCAGGACCACCGTCTGCCCTCAGCCCTAGTCACGGCCCCGGAGACTTCCGCCACCGTCCATCATTGCCAGGGTCCCACGGTCACCCCCGGCTTACCCCCCGGAGGGTGGGGCCACGGCCACCACTTCTGGTAGCCACGGGCTAGTGTCTGGTTGGGGACCCGCAACGACGGTGGTGAATTGAGGTCCTCAGGGGAGGGCTTCATCTTGACGGTGGTCCTTTCCTGCCTCCTTTTTCTGCCATTTTTTCATTGGGGAGGCAGGGATGTGCAATGACGCCAGCGTCCGCCCCGCCTCCCGGAACTGCAAGCATCGGCCGCTTGCATTCCCTTGGCCTCCGTCAGGGGTCCGCAGTGTGCCGACTGCTACCCTTGCCCTCCCCCCGGAGAAGGAGAGCAGTCCATAGGATGCTCTCATCCTTTCCCCAGCCGGCCCTCTGACGATCCATAGGTCCATTCCCGAACCTGGCCGCCAGGCGCCGTAAGCAGAAAATCCTGACTGCTGCGCCGACGAGCCGGCTTAGTTTTTATCTTTTTAAAAGGTCCCTTATCTTTTTAGTCTCTAGTGGGACTTTACAAAATGGTACAATTTAAGAAATCACTAAAAGAACAACTCTCTTTGAAATCAGCCTGCTACTGCTTTTAATTGATTCCTGACCAGTATATTATGTTTTATCTTATGCTTATACATTACTGGCACTTGCAAATTTTGTCTCCTTGGGACTACTGTGCTAGAGTGTGTATATTTCCCTGACTGATACTTTACTGTTGCTTGTACCTTTTTACTATTGTCTAAAGGACCAACCACATCCATTGCAATTCTCTCAAGAGGCACATCTATTAAGGGTTGGGGTACCAGGGGCACCTTGTATTTTTTAGTGTCTGGGGCTGCTTTCTGACACTCGGCACAGGAATTACAATAGGTAGCAACATCTTCATGAATTCCCGGCCAGTAAAATCTATACAGCAATCTGACAAGGGTGCGATCCCTCCCTGAGTGACCAGTCACAGGATTATTGTGTGCTATCTGTAACAATTTGTTCTATACTTCTGTGGTATAACCAATTGTTCTGTCTGTTCCTGTGGCTGAGGTTTAACCCAAACTCTGTACTGTAACCCATAAAATGCTTTAAACATTGGTCCACCCTGTTTTGGTTTTACCCCTAGCTACTTGAAATAACCCTGGAAAGAAACATCATTAGCTTGCTCTGAAAGAAAAATCACAATCAGTTATTAATTTATTTTCAGCATTTTCATATTTTAACCCTTCATGTCCATCAGTCATTTGTTGCCACAAGTTTTTCAGGCTTTGTCTTTCTTTTCTTGGATTTCCGGATCTTGGAGCTGTGCTCAAACAAGTCTGAATCAATCACTGAAAGGAAAAGTGTCCCCACCATCTGAAATGTTCTTTGCTTGATCTCTTGTCACCACAGCTGCTGGAAGCACCAGGACTTACTCCCTCTTTGAGCAGTTCACTAAATCCTGGAAAGTCATTTCCAGTAATCACAGGTACAGGTAACTTTGGTACTACCCCCACTTTCATTTGGCATGACACACCTTTAACAGTCAGTCACTTGGGTGGTGGGATAGTATAGAGTGTCCCAGTGGATGCAGATGACACCAGTACCTGGTCCCTTTGCACAGTGTTTTCCCACCTTCACATATGTTGGGTACTTGCCCCAGTTGGCCAAGGACAAATCTGCTCCAGTGCCACTCTTTTTATTATGGCAGTTTCTTGTAAGATGGCCTAGCTTATTACAGTTATAGCAGATAACGTCTTTTGGCACAGATTTCTTACCCCCACCAAAGTTCTTGGCAGGCTTGGAATTTAAATGGGAAAAAGAGTTTCTTATCAGTGCTTGGCTGTTACCTCGCTGCTGTCTGGCCATTTGGGGGTCCTCAGCCAAAGAAAAAGCTTTTTCCCCATTCTCTGGTCGGTATTCCTTTAGCCACAGCTGCACATCTGTAGGCAAGATGTTGAATTGCTCCATGGCAAATGTGTCAATCTGTGGGACTGTTTTGCACTCTGGTTGGATCCACTTTATCAGGAGTTCTCTGAGTTGGGTGAAGGCTTCTCGAGGATTGTCAACCGAGTTGTACCTCAGAGATCGAAATCTCTGCCTGTAGGTCTCTCTGGAGATGTCATACCTTTTCAGGATTTCCCTTTTCACCAGGTCATAGTTTTCAGACTGTGCAATGTACATACTGCTGTAAGCAAGCTAGGCTTTCCCCATCAGGTAGGGTACCAGTCTGATTGCCCATTGCTGCTTTGGCCACTGGCAGGCTGTGGCAACTCTTTCAAAGGTTGTCAGATACGCCTCAATATCATCTGAGGAACACAATTTAGTAAGTATAATAGCCTTTAAGTTACTTGCATTTTGTTGCTCATCTGGGTCTGTGCCGAATCCTCTGCCTTCGATAGCTTGTAAGGCATCCAGCCAGTGCTGCTTCTGTCGCATCTCTTTTGTCATCTGCTGCTTCTATCGCTGCATCTCTTCTCTCCTCTGTGCTTCTAAATGCTTAATCTTTTTCTCTCTGCATCTCAGTCTCTCTTTGATCCTACTTCGAGGAGGAGCTCTTGCAGCTGGCTATTACTATTAGGACTACTGCTGCAGGCCTTAGGACCCACCGGAAAAAAAAACTTAACTAGCAGTACCCAGCGGGGATCGCCCCCTTGATGTCAGCTCCGCCCAGACATCGGTCATGCTATAAAAGGGGGTGGACCCTGGCTCCACCCCAGTTCTTTCCCGCCACGACCAGCTCATGTTGGGAAGTTCTTAGTGACTTTTTTCACTGCAGTTCCAGCAAAACTGTTAATTTTTTCCTCCGCATTCGTAATTTTTTCTACAGCATTGTTCTCATCTCGTCTTCAATACCGTTGCATGTCATCACCGTTGTCAGTCTTCTCCTCCGGTCCTAAGCAGATGAAGTGCGCCTGTGGCCGCAAAATTCTATCAAAGGATGGCCACGACCAGTGTGTCTTCTGCATGGGACCAGACCATGACCTCAAGACCCACGACATCTGTTAAGGCTTTACTAGCAGGATGAGAATTAGATGCCTGAAGGCCTTGAAAGCCCACCTGCTCGAGAAAGGGATGGACTTCAATTCCGCTGCCAATATGCTCACAACTGCTATCCCAGGACCAGGGCAGGCTGGTGTATCCAGATCTCTGGTTCCTACACCTTCATGCTTGGCTCCTGCAAACATAGTCAAATCCAGGTTTGGGGTCACTCAAGAGGTGGCAGACATCCTCGTTTCTTCGAGGAAGCCCTCAACCTGCTCCACTTGTTCCACGAAGTGGAAGCAATTCTGCCTTTGGACTTCTTCCCACCATCTAGATCCTCTTTCCTGCCCAGTGAACTCAGCATTGCAATCTCTCCTCTCCTTATATCAGCATGGCCTGAGTTATTTGTCCATAAAGATGCACATGTGGGCCATCTCTGCTTATCATGTCCTGTTCAGAGACAAAACCCTGGCTCAGTTGGATGTAGCCCGCACCTTTTTAAGGGGCATTCTGCACCTACGACCTCCCATCAGGGAGCCTATCCCTCCCTGGGATCTTCTTTTTGTGCTGGAGAAATTGACTCTCCCCCTTTGAACCCGCAGCAGAATGTGAGCTGCATTGCCTTTCCTGGAAGGTTGCCTCTTTAGTTGCCATTACTTCAGCTCGAACAGTTTCCGAGCTGCAGGCCCTGATGTGTAAGGAGCTTTATGTTGTTTTCCATTGGGAAAGAGTTTCCCTGTGAACAAGCCCTGAGTTCTGACCTAAATTGGTCTGAGTTGACCCTCAACCAGTCGGTTGACCTTCCAGTCTATTTTCCTACCCCTACTAATAGGGGAGATTCTCTCCTGCACACATTGGATGTCCACAGGGCGCTGAGGTATTACCTCAAGCGGACAGCGGCACACCGCAAATTGGAGCAATTGTTTGTGGCCTTTATGCCTCAACACCTGGGCAAACCGGTGTCAAAACAGACCATTTCCCTGCGGCTTGTACACTGCATAGTGTATTGCTGTTACAAGTACAACAAATGTCTGCCAGGCTCAGTCACAGGTCTCTCCACTAGAGGAGTCTCTGCCTCCTTCACCTCCTTAAAAAATGTCTCCCTTCTAGACATCTGTGCAGCTGCTACTTGGAATTCAGTGCACGCCTTTGTGAGGCATGACAGTCTGGACATTGCTTCCAGGCGCCAAGCCGGGTTCGATCTGGCAGTTCTTCAAGGACTCTTGTCCTAGTTTGCTGATTCCAGCCATAGACTTTACCATCACTTTATCTGTCATCCTACCTCCCAGGGCTAGTCACCTCCTTGGTGTGGGACTGCTTGGGATTCTGTCCTAATAGTAATAGCCTGCTGCAAGAGCTCCCCCTCAAAGTAAGGTAGCACAGTTATGTAAGAACTTAGCGTAACAGTAGATCTTCGAGAGGAGCTCTTGCAGCAGGCACTGCTTTCCCACCTCCGCCCCCAGGGGAATTTTTCTTCAGCATGTTCAGATCGGCTTCGCCAGTTCTCTCGCTTGAGTTACGGTCGCGGGTCTTGGCAGGGACTGGGTGGAGCTGTTGTCTGCCCCCTTTTTGTAGCATTACTGACATCGGGGAGGAGCCAACATCAGGCGGGGCAGTCCCCACTAGGTACTGCTAGCTAAGTTTTTTTTTTTTATGGTGGGTCCTAAGGCATGAGGCAATAGTCCTAATAGCAATAACCTGCTGCAAGAGCTCCTCTCGAAGATCTACTGTTGTGGTAAGTACTTTCGTAACTGTACTTTGTATAGTCCACCATTTGAAAAAGTCCATCAGGCTTTCAGGTTCTGCCACTGCCTGTTCTTTTTCCATAACTTGTGCTGGCTGTACAATCTCAGACTGGACTTCTGTTGTTGATTGTTTGGCTGCCATTCTCCTGGTAACCACTCCTGGACTTGCTGCTGCAGAATCCATACCTTCCTCTGTGCTTCCCTGGTTCTAGGTGCAGTACCCATGCACAAATCTCCTGTGTTAGGGTATGCACGGCTTAAATACCACTTAGGTTGACACCATCTGTCATCGAGGCACAGGACAGAAAGCACAGAGAAAACCCAGGAGCAATTGTAAAATTCCACAAAACTGTTTATTTGTAGTGCAGTAACATAGAAAAAAACCTGTTCAGAATAACTATGTACAGAAGCAAACAATTTATCTTCCTTGTAAAATCTCTTGTAATCTCCTCCATTGCAGCTCAACTTAGCTGCTTTATAAGTCTTTCCAACCCCCCATGAAGGGGTGCCAGCCTTACCTCCATCTCTGGAGCAAAATCCAGATGTTGGGGGGCCGGTCGGGGTGCTGGTACAGCCATCATGGAGCCTGCCAGCTCAGTTTTTTCTTATTTCTCCCATTTCCTCTCCCTTCTGATGTGATGACAACTGGTGCATGCCTTCCTGACTCACACTGCCCTCCAGACGCTGCCAGAGGGCAGTCAGCGAGTGGGACAACCAACTTCCCTCCCCCAGAGAGAGGAGAGTAGTCCTCCGGATGCTTGATCCTCCCTCACCTCTGCCGACCCCCGACAGCCCGGCTCGTTCCCAAACCTGGGTCGCTGGCATATTGCGAGGTGCAGTGACCAGATCCTCAACCTCCAGCTCCACTGGGCCAGCCATATTGATGTCCTTTAATCTCTCCTCATATGTTTTCTGGTACAGGCCCTTTATCATCTTAGTTGCCCTTCCCTGGACTGCCTCCACCCTGTCAGTGTCCTTGCAGAGGTGCGGCTTCCAGAATTGCACACAGTACTCTAGGTGAGGCCTCACCAGTGTTTTATATAATGGCATCACTGCCTCCCACCTTCTGCTAGTGATACCTCTGCCTGTGCACCGCAGCATGCCACTGGCCCTCCCTGCAGCCTTTGTACTCTGCTTAGACACCTTTAGGTTGTCTGACATGATAACCCCACAGGTCCCTTTCCTCCCTGATGACTGTCAGCAAACCCCCCCATCCTGTAGCTCTCCCCAGGGTTCCCGCTTCCCAGTTGCATTATTTTGCACTTCTTTGCATTGAACCTCAGTTGCCACAGCTCAGACCATTTTTCAAGCTTCTCAAGGTCCCTCCTGATTTTCTCCACCCCTTTTGGAGTGTACACCCTGGTGCAGATCTTGGTGTCATCTGAAAACAGGCAGACCTTTCCCTCCAGACCTTCCAGAATGTCACTAATGAAGACATTGAACAGTACTGGTCCAAGGACTGATCCTTGAGGTACCCCGCTGGTCACCCTCCTCTCCCTGGATTGGATCCCATTTAGCACCACTCTCTGCTTTCTGTCCGTTAGCCAGTTCCTAACCCTGTTTACCACCTTGGCCCCATACCCAAGCTACCCATCTTGTTAACCAGCCTTTTATGTGGGATGGTGTTGAAGGCCTTACTGAAATCAAGGTTGGCGATGTCCACCCCCCACCCCCGATTCACCTCCTTTGTCACCTAGTAAAAAAAAATCGATCATATTCATCTGGCACAACCTTCTTGCTGTGAATCCATGTTGCCTTGGATCCTGGGCACCACTGGATTCTAAATGTGCCACTATTCTTTCTTTAAGCAGTGCCTCCATGATTTTCCCCTGTACTGAGGTGAGGATAACCGGCCTATAGATCCCTGCCTCCCCCCCATTACCACTTTTGTGTAGAGGGACCACATGTGCCCTCCTGCAATCCTCTGGAACCACTCCTATGTTGAGTGACTCAGTGAACGTGGCTGTCAGAGGTGCTGCCAGCTCTCTACGCAGCTCCCTCAATATCCTGGGGTGTATGCCATCAGGCCCCATTGCCTTGTCCACCTTCAGTTTTGTGAGCTCCTCTAGGACTCTCTTCACTATGAATGGACTTGTGTTTATCCCCCCTTTATCTCTGTTACCCAACTGTGGTCCCTGACCCTCCCCCTCTTCAGTGAATACTGAACAGAAGTATTTCAGTATTTCTGCCTTCTCCAGGTCTCCATCCTTACATTTCCCTGTATCCCCTCTGAGTCTTAAAACCCCTTCCCTGGTTTTCCTTCTTTCGCTGATTCCCCATCTGTGCCAACCTTTCTTTGGTCTGCACCTTTGCACTCCTTACAGCCTTCCCCGCTTCTCTTGGATTCTTTAGGTACACCTCCCTGTCTTCAACCCTTTGAGACCCCTTACATATCCTGAAACTCTCCCTTTTAGCTTTTACTTTGTCTGCCATCCTTCTCGAGAACCATAGTGATTTCCTTCTTCCCTTGCCATTGTTTACAGTCTTGATGCATTGTTTCACCTCCTCCTCTATGGCTCTCTGCAGGTGTTTCCACCGCTCCTCAACTCCCTCTCCTAACTCTCCCCTCACCAGGGCCTCTTTGATGCATCTCCCCATATTAGCAAAATCTGCCCTTCTAAAATCTAAGACCTTTGCGTTCATGTGACTAGCTTGTGTCTCTGTCCCCATGCTGAACCACACTACATGGTGGTCGCTGGGTCCCAGCTAACCTTCCACTTAGATGTCTGACTCTGCCCCCATTTGTCAATATGAGGTACAGAATTGCCTTGTCTTTTGTGGGATCAACCACTAGCTGTCTGAGGCCTGCCACCTGTAGGGAATCCAAGATGTCATGGCTCCTGGTTGAAGCAGCTGCTGGGTTGGTCCAACTACATCTTGGATACTGAAATCACTCAGCAGCAATACCGCACCCTTTCTCGCCATCTCATGAATTTGATCCACTTGATCCCTATCCACCCCCCCCAATAGACAAAGGAGGTCTGTAGATCACCCCAATGCAGATTGCTGTCATTGTCTGGCTCAAGGGTGACTCACAGTGCCTCGGCCTCCCCCACTCTCTCCTGCATCTCTGTTGCTCTTACATACAGGGCCACTCCCACCTCCCTTTTTATTTTTTACTCCCCCATCTCTCCTGAATAGAGCATAACCTGGAACATTTGCATCCCAGTCATGATTTGCGGTGTACCAGGTCTCAGTTATTACCACTGTCTTGTCCAGGTCTGCTTACAAGGCCTCCAGGTCTGGGATTTTATTTCCTAGGCTGCGGGCATTTGTAACCATGGCCGTCCATGTTTTGCTGCCTGTCCTCCCTTCAATCCTGAGTTTGCCCTCCTGCCTTTTTCCCCCAGCCCCATTTCCCTTTTTGTGCTGCCTTCCTATCCCTGCCTTTACCTTGGTCTTCGGTACTGGTGTCCCTGACTGCAGCCTACATTCCTTTTCCTCATTTCTGGCTAATCTAGTTTGTGGGGGGTGGGTTCCTTGAGTCCCCTGCTCCCATTGACTCCCCCACGGCTAGTTTAAATGCTTATCGAGGATGCATTTAAGCCATTCACTGAGAACTGCCATCCTCCTCTTGGAAGGATGCAGTCTGTCCCTCTTTAACAGGGCTGCATTGTTCTAGGTGGGTCCCCAGTCCCCTATGAAGCCATACCCCCTCTCACCAGAACTTCAGCCACATGTTGAAGCTGCTGATAAGGAGATTTCTATGCTTCCCCCATACCGTGGACTGGCAGCACCTCCAAAAATATCACAAAGCTTGTTACCTGCTCCAGGCACCCTCCCAACTCTTTGAAATCCTCCTGCAACTGCTCTATACTTGCTGTATCCTTGGATAGGTCATTTTTCCCAGGTGGACAATGACCTCCAACCCCCCTCTCCTTGCCACCGCTTTAGTGATCCTCTGGATCCGCTCCCCCTCTCTCTGAGCTGTGCCTCCTAGAAGGGACTGTATCTCCCTCTTCTCCCTGCTATCAGTGCCTAAAACCATCCCCCGGACAATTAAGTCCCAGACTCCCACAGCAGGAGTACCTTCTTCTTCCTCCTTTGGGATTCTCTTCCTCCTTCCACTGGGTCTCCCTCTTGGAGGACCCTCACCTCCTCCCTGGTCACAGCCTCTGGTTCCCGTGTGAGCATCTCCTGCTCCTTCAGCACATCATAGGTGTTCTTAAGCAGGACCAGATGGAGAATACGCCTTTGAGCCCCCCTCCTTCAACCTCCTTGAGCCCGCCGTAGTATGTTCTGCCCTCTGCCCGGGCAACCGTTGTGGCAGTGGCTGGGTACATGGTGGCCTCTGGGTGGGGGCAAAGGTTCCCAGTACTCCTGCCAGCTCAACCTGGAGACTGACAATCTCCACCCTCAGCCCACAGAGGTGCCTGCAAATGGGGCAGCACTGCAGCACCCAGAACATATTGCTAAAGACTGCTGCTCCACACTCAGTGCACTGTACCACTCCCTGCATCTTCCTGTTGTTGTTTATTCTCCCCCCCTACCCTGTTCCCTCTAGTTAGTACCCTATCGAAATTTTGTGTTTTTAGCTCTCCCTCGTTATTCTATTGCTGTTTTGTATGTTTCTGCAAAAGGGCCCTGACTGGCTGTTTGGCAGTCACTGTCCTGTAGATTTGTGAGGTTAACCTGTCAAAATGGCATCTGAACTTTAGTGACTCAAGTTCAGCACTCATTATGTGAACTACCCTGAAAGATTAGCGATAGGTGAACAGCAAGGTGACTGGAAGCACAGGACAGGGAACGGAAGTGGAGGGAAGGTGTGTGGGAGATAGTGTGGTGAAAGGCTGCTGAGCTGGCCGTGTGGTGTGGTGGTGGTGGTGAGAGTGGCTGGCTACAGTGGTGAGGGTGCAGGGTTTGGGTTGGGGAGGAGCACAATATTTTGTGTTTTGCATGCAGGAGTTAATATTTTTTTTTTTTTTTTACAAGGTTCTACCCCTCCCCGGCATGCAACCCCTGGAGTTAAGAATCATTTTTAAGGGGGGTGCGGGAGTACAGTGCCCCCCCCCACCCTGCATAAATAACATAAAAACATTTGCTTTTCCTGGACATAAAGTCCCTACCACTCATTCACACTAATGGGACTATGCCGGGGGTGCTAGGACCCAGCGGGAGCCAAAAATCTTAAGGAGGGTGCCTAGGTAGGGCTGTGAGGAAGCGGCATAATGAGCCTGGCTTGCACCATATAGCCTACCTCAGCATCAACCCTCCAACTGCCTCAGTTCCTTTTTTCCCCACTGTCGAGTGTGCTGCAGTGACAATGTTGCTCGCCCGCTGGGAGTCAAGTCTTCAGTCTATATGACAGCAGCTATAGTATTTTTTAGTATTTGTTAGGTTTTAATTATTTTAGTAGTTCTTAAAGTAATTTTTGGAAAGAAGTCTTCAGCCCTCTTTCGACTGAGTCAACCATGAGCAGAGCAGGTGACGGTAGAGAGACATGAAAGCTGCATTTTCAGCAGGGCTGGGTTTGGTCCACCCTTCTCTACGGAGGGGGAGGTCTGTCTATGGGCAGTCCAGTACTTTGGGGGGGAATGGGTGGTCCTCCTGAAAGCAGAAAAAGAAGCAGTCCCATTCTCTATCTTCATTGAGAACTCTGCACCGCTCGGCCTCAAGTTCTTCTTCAGCCTCCCGGTCAAAGAAGAAATGGTACCGCTCTAGGTCACCCTCTGGTAAGTCTGGCCATCCATCGATCGATGGTGGCTGGGGACAGAGGTTCGACTCTGAACCCTCCAGGGTCTTCTACATCTTCTGTTCCTGGTGATAGACATCTTCGACTCTGGAGTCCCTCCCTGCCTCCTGCGGGTTCTTCCGGTGAGCAATTTCATCATTGAGCTGCTCTTATGGAACAGTGGGTTCGGCTGTTGTCCCGTCTGCCCGAGCCGGCGAGTCTGTCTCCAAGGTCTTTGGTCCTTCCAGTTTCAGGCCTGCGGACAGGGTGGTTGGGGCTTCCAAGTTGCATGGTGCCACCTTCAGTGCCATTGACACTGCACTGTGGTGCTTTTCCCCTCATATGGCCATGGCACAGGGGCCAGCACAGGTACCACTTTCTCCTGCTGCATTTCTCCATTCTTCATCCCGGACTGGGTTGTTGGGGTCTGGTCATGCAATGCCGGCTCCTCTGGTGCCGGCGCCATGGCAGGCACTGTGTTCTGTGCCGGCGCCGCCTGTGTTCTCGGTACCACACTCTGTGCCAGCATTGGGAGCACCTGCGGTGCCACTTAGGACACCTGGATTCTCAACTCCAATTTGCAGAGCTGCTCCTCCTCTCTTTCCTGTCTTTCCTATTTACTGTGTTCCTCCAGGACTAGTAGGAGATGATATTGAGCCTGATCCTGATCTTCGATTGACTTTGATGACAGTTCCTCTCTGGGCAACGAATAAGCCTTCTCTTCCAGCAGAGCCTTTGGTCGAAGACCTTTCCTTTAAGTCTCTGCTTAAGAACATGAATACCTCTCTCTCTCTCTCTCTGTCTGTCTAGACTTCAGACATTGATCCTGGGAAACTACTGCATCTGCAGTATCTGCACGTTCCAGATATTCCTGTGGAATTTACCTTTCTTTGAGAGACTCTCTCAAATGGTGTGGGATAATCCGGTGCTTATTCCATAGATAAGAAATGCTCCCCTCCCAAGGATCATCCTATTCTGACCTCGCAAGCCTTTGCTGATGCATAGTTGTCCTACCAGAGAATGACAAAGCCATTCTTCCTCAAGCATCTATGGCATGCCCAGTAAACAAGGCATCACGCAAAACAGACACTTTGGGGAAGCGGGTCTTCGCTGCCTCTACCCTGGGCATGTGATGCAAGCTACCAGGATTATTTCTCTCAGTATGAGTATACCCTCTGGCATTCACTCAAGGCCACTGTAGAAGCTCTTCCAGATTCAAAAGTTAACACAGAGCTTCTTCAGAACATTACTAGAGGCACTGAATCCAATAATCAGCAACTTAAAGCAGCTATGGATGCCTTTGACACTGCTTCCAGAGCAGCAGCAGCTGGTATATGCACCTGACGTCACTCATGGTTACGCACATCAGGATTCACAAATAATGCCCAGTAGAGAGTTATAAGTTTACCTTTTGATGGTACATATCTGTTTGGTCCTCAGGTCGAGCAGGCACTAGAGGCCACACAGAAAACTAGAACGGCTATCAAAACAGCCAGGCCACCATCCACTGCCCCTCAACGAGGCGGGAGCTGGCAGCAGTTTCATAACTGTCAGTCCTTTCATGGCAAAGACAAAGGGAGCTTCAACAGAAGTCAAGCCCCCCAGCCACAGAAGAAAATGCAGAGGAGGTCACATGATGCTAGCTTTCTGATCGACTGCATTGTCCCGGAGCTCCTACCACCCAACAGCCTCATCTCCTCTAAACAGCGGTTTTAGACAACCAACTTCTACAATTTTCACACTAAATAACTTAACACTCTCTGCCTATCGGCCCTTGGGCATTTTCTACTTACATCCTGATAGTGCAAGGAAGGATGGAGGCAGAGAAGAAACAGGCCGCGATCCGACACACACCTCCTACCTCGCCTGAGAAATTACCTAAAAAAGCGAGAAACCAGCTCGGCACCATCTCAGAGAAAACGGGCGGCACTGCCCCATCGGCAAATCCTCTCACTGAAGAGAAATTTCTGCAGGAAATCGCACCACTAAGAGAGGTTCTACAAGACATCACTACTGAGCTGAAATCAATCCGGGGTGATCTTTCCTCTCTCACAACAAGGGTGACCGATTTGGAAGCCAGAATGCACTCCCAGGAGCTATGGATAGCCACAACAGAACTCGAAATCGTCGCTTTAAGGCAGCAAGTAAAAAAATTACAACTCAAAACGGAAGATCTAGAGGGTCGCAGTAGGCGAACAATCTTATAATCTTGGGCCTACCCGAGCTCGAAGAGGGCGCTGATCCAATAGCCTTCCTCCAGAAATGTTTAGTCAAAATTGTTGGCCCATCGCCTCTTAATCCCCTCTACCACCTGGAAAGAGCCCATAGATCTCTAAGGCCAAGACCCCCTCCGGACTCTCCCCCTCGTCCAATGATCATCAAATTTCTCAGCTATGTGGAGAAACAACATGTCCTTATGAAAGCTCGCAAACTACAAGCGATCATGTGGGGCCCTGCCAAACTTCGGATTGCCCAGGATCTTCCTATGGAGACCAGACAGAAGAGGACGGCGTTCCACCCCATCATGCAGAAACTCATTGTGGTGGGTACTCCCTTTAGAATGCTGTACCCAGCCACCCTCAAAGTCACAATCAATGGCACCTCTACATCCTATGACTCACCGGCTCTTGCTTCCAAGGATTTGAGCTCTAAACTCCCTAATTTGTTCAAACCATAATGACTGAGTTTCCAGATACTCTGTGCTTGGTTTTGTTGTTAACGCTATTTCTTTACATGTACTTCTTATTTGCAAGCTTCAGTTACCTTTGATAGGGTGTTATCCAGAGCTTCGGGAGGCAGAGGTCCCTCGGTGGCTTTGGCATTGGTCGGCAGGTCATGGTTCCTCTGGCCTTGTTACCACCCCGAACCAAAGGGAAACAGTTCTATTGGTATACCTAACCGATTTGGTGACGGACCACATCGGTCCTATCACATAACTGGTCCCTGTGGAAACAACTTTAATACCAGACTTACATGTCTATACTTCCACTCTCCCAACCCGTGCTGTCACCCTCCCGTAGCTTGTAGTCACCCTATAAGGGGGTAAGTTAACCTTTTTTGTTTTTTGCCTTCACCGCGGATCAGTTGCTACCTTCTAGGAGCTTCCCCCAGGAATTTCCTTCCTACCTATTCACTGTCTAAATAGGTTAAACTGAGGGGGGCTGATGGAGGGGTTCCTGGTGATGCTCGAGCTGCAGAAGGTTGCTCACGAGCTTACAGAGGGGATATGTAAACCCTAACTTACCTGTGGGATCTCTCTGACCAGCTTTGGCTGGCCTGTATTGACCTTTCTATGCTCATGTTCCTTGAGACCTCTCACTAAGCCTGGTCTTAAATGGGGTTAGTCACAGGGTTTACTATTGGTCCTGGGCTCCAGGCTTTTGCCAGGATTTTTCCTCCTCACTAACCATGCCTGCACTAGGTGTATATAGTTTGTTAAAATTATATAGGGGTTATGGGGGGGGGGTTCGGAGAGGCTGGATTGCCTTTTACCTTTGCGGCTTTACCTCAAGTTCAATTTACATTGTTGGTTCGTTATATATCAGTATTTTGTATTAAGAGTCTGGCAGTCCACAATCAGTTTGGGTTCAGGGATTAGAGTGTGCTCTCTCTATCGGACTATTGTCAGGAGTTCTACTGTCTGTCTTTATACCTTATTGTTTTTGAAATGGCTATGAACTCAATCAAACTAGTCACGTGGAATGTACTTGGGCTCAGGGAAAGAACCAAGAGAACTCGGGTGTTTAATCATTGTGACTTGGTTAAAGCCAATATACTTATGCTACAAGAAACCCATTTACTCAGTACAGAAGACAAATGGCTGTCCAGGTCCGGCTTTTCCCAAGTTTTTACAGCAAGTGGGACAGGGTCCAGTAGGGGTGTAGCTATTCTTATTAAAAATTACATTACGTTCCTGGCATTAGAAATGGTATCTGACCCAGATGGTAGATTCATTCTGGTCAAAGGTTCCCTCACTAACTGTGAAGTTGCTCTTGGCTCAATTTATGGTCCAGTAGGGGGCAGCTCCGAATTTTTCATGACTCTGGTAGACAAGGTAAGTGCCCTCCTTCCCTCACAGATTATTCTGGGAGGAGACTGGAACGTCCCACCTTCCCACACCCTAGACAAATCTCCAGACTCCGGTCGCTCAGTTACCCCGGTCCAAAGATCCTTAACAGATTTTTTGCAGATACTAGGGCTATGTGACCCCTGGCGCCTCACTAATCCTTCCCTGCGGTCTTTCTCCTCCTTTTCCCAAGTTCACCACTCCTGGTCTAGAATAGACTACATCTTGGTTAGTAAAGCCCTCCTCCCTGGCCTTCTTCAGTCAGGCATCGAACCAATTGTGCTCTCTGACCATGCCATAGTATGGGCAAAGATCTCCCCAGACCCCAATTTTCCGTGAGATACAGTTTGGAAACTCAACACTCAGCTCCTTAAAGAACCCCAGACCGTTGCTCGCATTAAAACTCTCATCTCCAATTTCCTTGACATCAATATTAACTCCACTCCGAGGTTTGACATTATCTGGTGTTCTCTGAAATGCTACCTCAGAGGTGAATTAATTAAGCTGGCCTCGACAAGGAAAAAAACTAGACAAGCCCACGCCTCCCTACTACTGACCAAGATCAGAGAGCTGGAAGCTCTTACTCCCCTCCTCCCCTTAACATCTCTTGAAGCCCTTCTAACAGCTAAACAATATGCTGACCTTCTTAAGGAAAAAGCGGAATATAGTCTAGTAAAAACTCAATCTGAATTCATTGAGCAAGGTGAAAAGGCCGGTAGGCTCTTGGCCCTAAGACTACATGTGATAGAAAGCTCTAGATTAATCCCGGCCCTACAATCCCTCGAAGGCCTCACTAAAACATCCCCCAGAGAAATCACACAGATTTTCGAAGACTTCTATAGAAATCTCTCTAAACGCCCCTCTCCCCCCGTGTCTCTTCTAGTCATAAACTCCTATCTGACAGATCTCAATCTCCCCAACTTTCACCTCCCATAAAGACATCCTGACTTCTCCCATTATTCTTTCCAAAATAGAAGATGCTATCTCATCTATCGCCCTGGATAAAGCACCGGGCCAGGCAGTTTACCCTCAAATTTTTTTAAAACCTTTTCTAAAGAACACTTACTACTCACTCCAGCTATACTGACACATGTTTACTGCTGAGACAATGGACCCCACTCTACGAGCTACTATTGTTTTAATCCTCAAGCCCGATAAACACGCCAAAGATCAGCGAGCTATCGACCCATTTCTCTTCTAAACTGTGACATGAAGATCCTTTTCAAGATTCTGGCCGAGAGGATTAAAAAAGCCTGGATCCACCTCCTTAGTCTGGAGCAAGTCGGATTTGTCCAATCCCGCTCCCAGCAGATCACCTCAGAACCCTTTCCCACATCTCCCATGCTGCCCAACTATCCCACACCCAATGGCCCTGATCTCCTTAGATGCAGAGAAAGCATTTGACAGAGTCAACTGGTCTTTTCTCTGGGCGACTCTGACCAAAATGGACTTTCCACCCGCTTTCCTTAAGTGGATCCAGGCCTTATAAAAATCCCCTTCGGCCAGGATATACTGCAATGGTGTTTTCTCCTCAATCTTTCACCTTTACACTGGCACCAGACAAGGATGCCCACTTTCACCTTGTCTGTTTAACCTATATCTGGAACCTCTCCTTCTCAAACTTAAACGCTCCTCCTCCATCCAAGGCTGTTTGACACAGCAGCAGGAATTGGTCCTATCTGTTTACGTGGATGACATCTTGCTCCATATTGCCCACCCTACCACATCACTGGAACATGCCCTCCACATCATAACTCAATATGGCAACCTCTCCCATTATAAATTGAATGTGTCAAAATCGGAAATTTTTCCATTGAACCCCTTTACGCACAAGCACGACCTCATTAAGTTCGGAATGAGATGGTCCCCCAAATCGATCAAATACCTGGGCATTCACTTTATTTCAGATTCCTCCCTACTTAAGAAGCTCAACTTAGACGATCTTAAAACTAACATCCAACTAGATTTACAAAGATGGTCTAATCTCCCCATCTCCCTTTGGGGCAGGATCAACATCATCAAGATGAATATTTTTCCCCGCATCTTTTACCCTCTCAACTTATTAGGTCTCTGGCTACCGCTTTCCTATTTTCGTCAGTTTCACATAATCTTCTCACAATTTATCTAGTGGAAAAAAGTGGTCAGATGCTCCTTCCTCAAACTATGCCTTCCTAAAGACAAAGGTGGTCTCTGACTCCCCAATCTAATATTCTACCACTGGGCTTCCCACCTCTCCAAGCTAGGCAAGTGGTACTCAACCTCAACTGACGTTCCTCTCCTGCCCTGGCTTCAGATTGAGAGGCAAATTCTCTTGGATGCTAAAATAGGTCCCCAAACAATTTTTTTCACTCCCATCTCAGTGCTCACACGTTGGATCTCCAATCCAACCATCACTACATCTCTCAAATCCCTTTTTCAGTGTCTCTCTTTCCTCAAACCCCCCCCCCCAAAACGGACCTAGCGCAACCCCTCATTCTCAATCCCAATATTAAACTTGGTAACTTCGTTAATTACCCCCAACTGGCTCCACAAATCAATGAGACTACATTAGAGCACTATTACGCTCAAGGCCCTTCTTTCATCTCCGAGCATATTAACTAAATTTGATATTCCTAACAATATGATTTTTAAGATATACCAACTGAGACACCTCATTAATGCCAATTTTGGATCAGCCTTCCATGAATCAAAGGTCAATCCTCTCTACATAATTCTCTCCTCCCAGATCACCTCCATCTCATCAATATATTCCTACCTACTGGACCATAAATTCCCGAACTTGCTAGAGGCTCTTGCATCTGGCTCTCTCTGCTACAGACTGCACTCCAACTGGGCCAATTTGGAAAGACCTGCACAAATACCATACCCAGGACAGATTCAGACTCACCCAATATTACATACTAAACAACATGTATTACACCCCAGTTGAGCTGTTCCCTTAACAAATTACCTCTTCCCAACTGCTCTAGATGTTTTACAAAGTGAAGAACTCGCTCCACATTTCTGGCATTGTTCCAAGTAGCCCTTTGTGGTATTCTATTCAGGACAACCTAGATCCTCTATTAGGCCTTACTAATTTTTCCGCCCGATATCTGCATCCTAGGCAATTATTCCACCATAGATTGTCAAGAACGCCGATATCATATGGCCTTAGTTTCCATGGTAGTCAAAAGGTTGGTCCTCAAACATTGGACTGATCAGCTGACTTTAACCTATTCTGAATGGTTAAAGGACCTATCAATGTGCTTTAACATGGAGAGACTCGCAGCTAGCTCTCGCAAACGCATGGACCTGTTCCACAAAAAGTGGGATAAATTATATGCGCTCTACCTACACCACTGATCTCTTGGTTTGTACTCTGACACCCAACACTGCTCCCTTTTTTTCCCATGCTCCCTTTGCCTTTTATTTCATGCCTAAGTTAGGATTCCATCGTTGACCTGAAAATAGAGCCTAGCCTATAATTGCAATGCACACTCTGTAGGTAATTTCGGGGGGGAGGTGGGTGGGTGCTGTACGGGAGGGTGATATGGGGGGTTCAGGTGGGGTTTATGGTGGGCCCTTTTCCCAGAAACTGTTAGAAGTTACCTGTATACAGTGTTCTGTTTGTTCATGATGTTTGTTAAAATAAATTTGAATTTCAAAAAAAAGAAAACGCAGCAGAAGGCACAGGGCCCTAAAGCACCTAGTGCCATCCAGCCCAAGTCCCAACTCGGCTGTCTGAGGGGAATTCTTCATCTGCAGTAGGAGGGCATCTGACTCAGTTTTACAACCAACAGAAGTCAGTAACATCAGACAAGTGGGTACTCAGGATAACCAGCGAGGGATATTTTCTAAACCTTTCAGAAACCCCTCCAGATCACCCACCCAAATGACAGCCCAAGCTGTCTGTCTCTGTCAGACCTTCTTGCTTCCAAGATTCAAGGCCTTCTGAACAATATGGCAGTAGAAGTAGTTCTGCTGGATCAGCAGAACACAGGTTTCTACTCCCATTACTGCCTAGTTCCAAAGAAAACAGGAGGCATGTGCTCTATTCTTGATCTAAGGAAGTTAAAGTTCCTTTACAAGGAGAAGTTCAAGATGATATCTCTCGGCTCCCTGTTACCTCTGATTCATCGGAACAACTGACTGGCCTCCCTAGACATGCAGGACGCCTACCAGTATGTTCTCATACACCCAAACCACCACAAATACCTCAGATTTGTGGCATTGGGTCAACACTACCAATTCAGAGTCCCACTCTTTGGTTTATCCTTGGCATGTCAAGTCTTTACAAAGTGCTCTGCAGTTCTCGCCGTGCACCTCAGGAAGCTTGGAATTCAAGTGTTCCCTTATCTGCACGACTGTCTTCTAGCAAGCCCTTCCAGTCAAGTGACTCAGGAAGCAGCGGCTATAGATTCCAAATTCCTCACTTCCATGGGAATTCTGTTAAATTTTGGAAAATCACAGCTACAGCTCTACCAATGGCTCCTCTTCATATGAGCCCTTCTGGATACCTCCAATGCAAAAGCCTTTCTTCCAGAGGACAGAAGGACTGACATCCTTCAGATGGCCCACTTCATCAGAGAGAACAACTCAGTTCAAGCTCTCTCAATGCAGCGGATGCTGGGTCTCATGGCATCCTCAGTGTTCACTGTGCCTCTGGCTCATCTTCACATAAGGACTATTCAGTGGATGCTCAGCACTCAGTAGTCCCCGATCACACATCCCCAGTCCTTTTACATCAAGGTAACGGAACTTCTAAAATGGTCACTCAACTGGTGGACTCGAGGACAACCTTCTGGAAGGGTTTCCCTTTGCCCCTCTGGAATCCTAGATCTCCATCACCACAGATGTATCGCTACATCGATGGGGAGCTCACTGTCAAGATCTTCACACCCGTGGGTGATGGAATCAGGATGAGTCTCAACTCCACATAAATGTTCTAGAAATGAGCCGTCCTGTATGCAGTCCGAGCTCTGAAGGACAGTCTCTGTCACAAGACCATTCTCCTTCAGATGGACAGCAAAGTAGTAATGTATTACTTCAACAAATAGGGTGGAGCACACTCTTACCCTTTATGCAGGGAAGCAATGAGTGTGGGAGTGGTGCCTAGAGCACAAGGCACTGATCCAAGTGGTTTACCTACCGGGAGTGCAGAACGATCTGGTGGATTCTCTCAGCAGAATGGAAACAGGTCCTCATGAGTGGTCTCTCAGCACAAACGTTGTGCAGTCACTGTGTGAAGAGTGGGGAACTCCAGACCTGGACCTTTCATCACAAAACTGCCTGTATTCTGCTCCAGAAATCCAGAACCTGGCGCTTTCTGTCAGGATGCATTCAGACTGCAGTGGACAAGACACTTTCTGTACATATTTCCTCCTCTTCCATTAGTTCAGAGGGTGCTGCACAAACTGGAGGTGCAGGGGGGCAGAATGATCTGTGGTTCCTGCCCTCAGAAAAACAATTGGGCAATTCTACAATTCTCTCTGAACCATGTGTTTATCACCACGCTCTGCCCACCAACAGTTCAGCAGTGCACAATCCCAAAAATGGAGGCAGTCAGTTGAAACCAACGTTCAACCCCCTCAGAAACAAACACAACCATGTTAAGTAAAAATACAATATCACAATAATCACTTCCCCACCCTGTGATGAACTGCAGCCTTCTCTGAGCTCTGCTCCACTGCTTCACCCAATTCTGCCTGCTACAGCTGCTGCCTCTTGGAGCTCTGCTCCACCACTTCCCAGAGTCTTCTTTCTACTGCTGCTGCCCTGCATCTCCTACACAGCTGTATATATGCCCATTGGCTTGGCGGGCTATTTAAATGATCCCTTTTGTCTTTGCTGCATGGAAGGTGGGCTGGTTCTATACTGCGGCCCCAGTCCTCAGAAAAATAATCAGACAATTCTAAAATTCCCCCTGAACCATGTGTTTATCACCATGCTCTGCCCCCACCCAGCAGCTCGGCAGTACACAATCCCCAAAATGAGGCAGTCAGTTGAAGCCAACGTTCAACCCTCTTAGAAACAAACACAACCCTTTAAAGTAAAAATACAATATCACATTAATCACTTTCCTGCCCCGTGGTGAACTGCAGCTTCTCTAAGCTCTGCTTCACCTAATTCTGCTTGCTATAGCCACTTCCTCTTGGAGCTCTGCTCCGCTGCTTTCCTGAGTCTGCTTTCTACTGCAGCTGTGACATCGAGTGCAGCCGTCTAATCCCCAAAGTCCAGTAACATATGTACTGCACCGTTGGATTATATACCCTCACATTAAAAGTATGAAATGGCAGGTCTCCCTCTAGCCAGTCCCTGAGTCACAAGTTCCTCCCTCCATGCTAATAAGTCCTTTGGAGTTGAATGGCACTCCTAGCATGGTTCATGATTGAAAAATTGCCTCAGTCAATCCTCACCCTGAGATCCACCCTCCATAGAACTTGCAAGGATTAGTCCTATGGACAAACTAATATCAGACTTGAGCAATCGTGCTCATAGCTACAGAGGTGTCATTCGACCCGAGTAAGCAGTGGGCTCACATGCATTATCAGACCAGCAGGAATTGGGACTACTGCTACTTAGTTTTCTGTTGTATAATACAGGATTCTATCATCTATTTAATAAGATCTCGATCTGGTAATCCTTCTGTCTTTAGACAGCTGCCAGACTGCATATTGTTTTGTACAATCATCTCTAGAATTCAAACATTTATTTTTTCTGTGTGTTCAACAACCTGAACCAGCTATTACTGTGTGGCAGAGCTAGGCTGCACCATTATGGTTTGGACAAATGGACACCTTTTCTATCTCCTATTTTAGCACCCTGCTGTAAAATCCTGTTGCGCAACAGTACTCCCTAAATCCTAATTATTTTTCTCCTTTCCACATTATAGTATGTTGGCCACCTAGAGTAGTTCATTCCTATACAGTCTATTTCTACTAATTATTCTTTATTTCAAATTCAGTCCAGAGGTCCAATGTGTGTATTTAAAAACACCAAGTTAGGTGTTAAAGTGTTTGTGTGCATCAAGGAAATGGGCATACAGGGCATAGTGTGAATGAATTGGTGGTTAAAGCATTCACTGACATATAAAGTGCAGAGTGCCATTTAGAAATAAAGTACAAGATATTTCAAAGTGCAGAATGCATAAGTTTTGATATATATTGGCTGGCAATATGATTTGTGTAACAGGTTAAATTGCCTTGATAGAATAGTATAGGGGCTATTTGGAAAGAAGGGTGTTTTCAGTTTCTTTATTTAGATAGTAGATTCAGAATTCCCAGTTTGGCTCTCTGTCAAAGAAATGAGGTGTTATGCTTTTAGTTAGAAAATGGAGCAGCTAGCCTTTCTGTTTTCTTTGAGACTAGACCACTTCGAGTGATAGAAATTCCCTGCTCGCTTTTTAAAAAATGAAACCCGGTAATGAAGCAGCTTTACTTTTTTAGTTCGAACCAAAGAGCTACTCTGGAGTTCCCTTAAAAGAAGGAAATCTGTGTTCACTCACTGTGTTCAACAGCTTAATCTGGTTCAAGGTCAGTTGGCATTCATCTGTATCCCCCTCCCCCGGGTCGTGCCTGAAAATAGGCAGGATTTGCCTAGTGCACTTACCCGGTCAACAAAAACTAAATAAATAAATAAAGAGTGAATAAGTTAGAAAAACAGTGCTGCAGCATAAAAAGAAGCCAAAATATGAGATCGCGCAGTGGAAATAAAATAGGAGCATGTCAGCTCCTCGCTCTGTCTCACTTCTGTGAAAGAGCAGGTTGCTGGTACAAAGGTACAGCTTTTCAGCCGCCGCTCCACTCATGAATGCTGCTCAGATACACGGGGCAATATTTATTCCAGCCAAAAATGTATATTCTTCCCTGAGGGAAAGGGTGGTAAACAAGCTGCCTTTTATTTAAAAAAACAAGCCATGGCTAGCAGAGAAGAATAAAAGGGCCCATTGCAAAAACCTTCCTGCTGAAACAACTAAAGGGCTGAAATTAATTTCATAAAGAAAAAGGAGCAGTTTGGAGTAAACCTGAACTAGGCTTACGTATCCAGGGGCCGAATGATTTTTTTCCTATAGGGGAGAAGTGCCCTCTACAGTCTCCTTTTTATGTAATTACAGCGGTCACTTACAGAGAATATAGGAGGCACTCTGTCCTCATTACTATGCTATTATATATTCAGGGATATTTATTTTAGCCTTTAGCAAAGAATTTGTACCCTTTTTTTATATATAGACCTAAGCTTACGAATAACCTTAACACTATGGTGAGTCATCCTGTGGCAATTTGTCTAGCTAGAGATAATATAGATATATTAGATAAGGGTCTGGTCCGGTGACCTCACCAGAAAAGTATAAAACCCCTCCTATTGTAGGACTAAGGCAGATGAGCCTTGACAGTGATAGTGAGGATCTACCTGAGGTGTAGACCCAGAGAAACACAGAAGGAAAGGATCTTGAATGTAGTCTAGATCCAGAACTGTGTGAGAGCCACTTGGACATGTAGCATTTGATTTGATTTGTTTTTTTATTTTAGTTTATTATTTTGAAACAAGTTTAAAAATATCACACTATGGTGTGTTCTGCATCTGAATTGCTGTGCCAAAGTTGGTGTTAGGAGTGGGATTATACTGGTTGTCCAGGCAAGAAGAGGGAAACCAGTTCTGAGATAACAGCCCAGGTATCAGGATAATAGGATAGAGTCAGGATGGCATACCTCTAGCAACCAGCCGATGCCAAAGTCCTAAAGGAGGAACCTGGCTTACATACCAGAACCTAGGTGTTGCGGACTGGAGAGGAACTGCTGCCAGGTCTGGAGTTTGGAGGAACCAAGAAGAAGAAGATGATATTGGGTGCCGGCACCACAGAAGAGGAACCATATGAGGAACCACCGGAGGGCATCAGTGGATTGCTGAAGTGGCTGGCAGTCGAGCAGTTAGAGATTGAATGCCAGCAAGAATTTGACAGCTAAGAGAGGGAACAGGATAGGAGGTGACAGGACCAGAGATGGGCAGATACCTTGTGGGCCCTACAGCTCATCGGTTCAAGCCAAGAATCTCATGGGGCAGGAGCAGCAGGGAATAACACTAAAGACATAAAGTTAACTAAAATGAGCCCCACAGATGACGTTGAGGTGTACCCCATGACTTTTGAAAGAGTTGCCAGGGCCTGAGAGTGGCCCCAGGCACAATGGGTGGTGCATTTTGCTCCCTACCTTACTGATTGAGCACAGCTGTCATACAACAATATGGACAGTAGACATGCAGAGAACTATGATCTAGTTAAGAAAGAAATACAGAAAAGATATGAGATAAATGCCAAGTCATGTCATCAATGATTTCATTCTTTGAAGCACCACACTAATGATGCCCCAAGAGAGACATTTACCAGACTAAGAGAACTGTCTAAAATGGCTACAGCCTGAGGAAAAGACAGTCCTAGCCATCATTGAAACATTAGTGGTGGAACAATATTTGCAAATTCTTTGCACTGAGGTACAGATATGGGTTCGGGAACATCACCCAGAGAAAGCAGGACTGGCTATTACCCTAGCTGAGGATTTTTATCTGCATAACAACTCCTGAGAACGGGACTTAGAATTGACCTGACTGCACCTTTTCCCCAGCTGGTAAGATCTACTGTTGTCAACAAACCACTTGTAAATTATAATAAAAGAACAGATGGGAAGGCTGGCCAGGGAGACAGATCTTATAACCCAATTACAATTTGTTGGAACTGTCAAGGTGTGGGGCACATTGCCAGGTTCTGTACTAAAGAGAGTGTAACCCACCCATTTGGCCCTGTTAAACGATGGGTATTTTGTAACAGATGTCACCATTAATGAGCAGTCTGCTTTGGGCCTCACAGATACTGGGAGCAAACAAACCTTGATATGCTCTGAACTTGTTAACAACCAACCAGTGGGCCCTAATATGAATATCATTTGTGTCAATGGAGACACCCACTATTACCCAACTGCTACAGTTATAATAGATGTACAAGGACAGAGTACAATGGGCACTGCTGAATTGGTGCCCAAACTGCCTGTACCTGTTGTGATAGGACATGATTTACCCAATTTTTCTTTAATTTCTGAAAAAGGTATGGCAGCTGTATCTACCAGGGCCCAGCTTTGCAAGGAAGAGGCATTGGGGGATACCTTCCCTTTTGAAGGGAAATTGTTGAGGCCACAGACAAGGATAGGAAATCCTTATGTAACCCCCACCCAGGTATGCCATTTCTATCTTGACAGCTCTAACTGGTGGGCTGGGTTCGGGGAGGAATATGTCACTCGGCACATTGGCTAGGTTTGGCTACCCTGCACAGGGGCACCCAAGTATCTCTGGACAAAGGAAGAATAACTGTAATGTTCAATACCAGCAGTGGGATTCTAAAGTGTGGCTTTTATTCACATCCAGTAGAATAAACAAAGCATAGATGGACCCCCACGGGGCTACACTCCTGGTAATGCAGATTTAAGGAGACTAGAACACATTCTCATCACTTTAGCCCTCAGGCTCTGAAACCCACTGGGCACACAGCCCAAACTTGTACGCTGCTCTGGGTTTTCCCTGGCTCGGCTCCCTTGCCAGCCACTTGGACACTTTCCATATAGCATGGAAACATTTACTGGTGGCTCCCTAAACCACCTATGAGCACTTCTGCTCCATAAGGGAATCTTCCTCATCAATCCCACGTCTGGGTACTTTCCTCAGGCACTGGCCAAGTACCTGAGAGAAAGCAACAGGTGTCCCAGAGCAAATCCGTAGAGGTGAATTTGGTTACTACTGATGGGGGGTCTCCCACCTCTCACTCCCATAATTCATACCCGGCCATTTCTCTGGACTGTAACACCTCATCCTTTAAAACGCTTTGCTGTGTAGATTCTTTTTAAATGTATGCCACATTCAGTCTACTGTCTCTACATCCCGTTTGTGCTGAACTTGAACATACTTAATAAGAGGCTGTGTCCATTACTCTAGATCCCCCACAGAGTTAAGCAGTCCAATCCCCACATCTTCCAAACTGTACTTGGCTGTCTTTTCCTGACCCCACAGTAACAGTCCCTGTAGTTTCATCTTGATTCAGGTGAAAACACATGGCCCTTTGCAGAGCAAACTCACTCCTTGGTTGCAGGTGCCCCACAGGTGTTTTCTCCTCAATGAACTCTCATCCAGCGCTTCTGGTGCCTCAGCACGAACTTAAATCAGGCAGCTTCCTTTCCCTAGCCAGACCGGGGTGGGGGTTGCCCCTGGAAGCAGGCTGATTCCTTCCCCCCCATTCCCACAGGGATGGGACCCTGAACCACTGAAAGCGGTCTCCACCACTTCAATGTGCTCTTCTTGTGTTCCTCTTCAGGTGAGAACACACACCTGTAAAACACAAAATAGCTCTTTGGCAGAGCTTAGAGCTCTGAGGGCCTGCTTACAGCAGAGCACCTCTTCTACTACAGACTGCAACAGAACTCTACTGACTAACTTCAGATTCCTCAGCATTCTACTCTAACCTTCAACTGCAACATTCCAGTGTGGCTTATGCAGCTGCGACAGTTCTAAAATGATGTCATCCCTCAGTCTCAGCTGAGACTGAGAACAGAGTGAGACAGTGTGAAATCCATTTAACTGGAGTTTCACAAGCTGCCTTCCCTGCCTACCTCTAGGTCTTACTGGGATTCTAGTAACCCCTGAAAACAAAATACAGTCAGTTTTTTAAAAAAGTGATATGGCCAAGGAGCAAAATGATGATGTTTCTCTAATACCTTTTTTCCAGCAGGTTGGACAGAAACAAGCATCAGGGGCTCCTATGTTGGTAATTAGGAATAACCTTTTGTACAGAATATGTGCTCACCCTGACACCAAAGAAATGGTAGAGTGACTAGTTGTACCAATTAAATATAGGGAGCCACTGATTTTTCTGGTTCATGATCTGCCATGGGCAGGCCATGCAGGGTGGGACTGAATCTTGAAGCAGCTGTTACAAAGGTTCTATTGGCCAGGAATGCATGATCAGGTGGCTAGATATTGCCAGGCCTGTGAAGAATGCCAAAAAAGTGGCCCAGGTAGAAAAGAAGAAGATGGTGCCCCTAACACACTTACAATTGGTTACCACACCTTTTGAGAGGGTAGTTTTAGACATTATGGGACCCTTTTCCAAAAGCTCTAAGTGAAATCAGTTTATATTGGTTATTTGTGACTATGCCACCAAGTACCCTGAAGCCATCCCCATGCATTCTCTCACAGCTCCAAGAATAGCTGAGGAGTTGGTAAGGGTGTTTAGTCACCTGGGAACCCCCAAAGAGATCCTTATGGATCTAGGCAGTAATTTTAATGCTGCATTGCTAAAAGAACTGTACAAACTCTTGGGGATAGTCACAGTGAGAACTTCCCCATGCCATCTTCAGATTGATGGGCTGACTGAACGATTTAACCAGACCCTGAAAATCATACTCAGGAAATTTGTACATGTGGAAGGGCAGGACTGAGACAAATTCTTACCACTACTGTTTGCCTATAGGGACATGCCCCAGGCCTCAACAGGGTATTCTCCCTTCTCCCTGTTGTACTGAAGAAACCCCTGTGGTCCACTAGATGTGGTGAAAGAGTTCTGAGAAGAAGGTACAGATAATAGACACCTGAGTATTGTGTAATACATGGGGTAGTTGAGAAAACGGTTGGTGACCTACACAGCAAAGGTCCACCAGAGTTGTGCAGAGGCTCAGAAGATGCAGAAAATGCATTATGATCAGAAAGTGGGTAACATAGAGTGTGAGGAAGAAGAAGAGAAGGTATTACAGTATTGTTATTAACCTGCTTGAATAAAAAATTGCTAATGAAGTGGCAGGGACCATGCACTATGTTACACCAGGCAGGCCCTGTCACTTATGAGATTGAAACACCAGATAAGCATCCAGGAAAGAAAGTGGATCATGCCAACCTTCTAAAGAAGTGGTATGACAAACCAGAAGGAAGGTCAGAGGCACACTTGGGTATGGTAGTCATTTCTGAAAAGGAGGAGTCAGAACTAAACACAGTACACCACAGACTAGAGAAAACTGAAGGAGTCGCAGACATGCACATAATCATTAACCTTACATTAACTACAACACAAAAGGAGGAAGTGAAAAAATTAGTAAAATCCTTCTCCCGACATTCATCAGTGTGCCTGGAAGGGCAGTTGGGATAGAGCACCACATAAGAATTGACTCCTCTCCTATCAGGCTGAAACCCTGTTGACTACCAGAAAGAGTGAGGGTAGAAGTAAAACATGAAATAGACAAACTACGACAATTGGGAATTATCGAACCCTCGACAAGTGCTTGGGGGGTCCCCCATTGTGGTAGTGCCAAAGAAGGAGGGAGGGATCCACCTGTGTTTAGATTTTAGAAAATTGAACCAAGTGTCACAGTTTGATGCTTACCCCATGCCCCACATTGATGGCATTGACAGAATAGGAAATGCCGGTTGCATCACAACCTTAGATCTGACCAAGGGCTTTTGGCAGATGCCTGTAGACCAAAAGGCAAAAGGAAGGACTGCATTCAGTACACCAGTGTGACTCTTTGAACTTGTTAAAGGTATGTGGACTGTATACTGGCCCCATACACTGGCCCCTGTTCAGCCTATTTGGATGATGTGGTCGTATACAGTCCTGACTAGAGTACACATCTAGTGCACTTGGCTGATGTGATACATTCCACAAAAACAGCAGTTCTCACCATAAATCCCCCAAAATGTGCTTTTGCCATGACTGAGATCCACTATTTGGGATTCCTGTTTCAGGTAAGACCTGAGACTGATAAATTGGAGGCAGTTGTGAAATGTCCAGTCCCTACAACCAAGAAGCATGTAAGATCTTTTAGATTTAGCTGGATACTATAGACGCTTCATCCCTAATTGTGCGCCGATTGCTACTCCTTTAATTGATCTTATGAAAAAGAAGTGTAGCAACAAAGTGCAGTGGAACCCAAAGTGTGAGGAAGCTTTTCAAACTATAAAGGCAGCCCTCTGTTCTTTCCATTTTGAAAAGCCCAATTTCAAACAGAAATTTGAGGTATGCACAAAAGCCTCAGAAACAGGGATGGGGCAGTCTTAAGTCAAACTGTGGATGGAGAAAAACATCCAGTGATGTACATCTCTCACAAATTTCATGATAGGGAGCAGAAATACTCCACTGTCAAGAAAGAGGCATTGGCAGATAAATGGGCCATAGAGGCCTTATGCTTCTATCTATGGGGAGCCCTGTTCACCTTAGTAACGGACCATAATCTTTTATGCTGGTTACACCAGATGAAGGACAGAAATGCCCACATTATGATGTTGTATTTGGCATTAACAGCCATATAGCTTCACGGTGAAACACAGAACAGGAACTATGCATAAAAATGCTGATTTTCTTTAATCTCAACATGGAACTATGAATGAAAGGATTGGCATGCAGAATGCTAATAAGTAATAATGCGATCCGTACCAGGAGGTATATCCTAGTAAGCAACACCAAGGTAAATGTAATGAATGATGTTGGTATACTATTGAATTAGCATATTGTCGTATGTTTATAATGATTAATGGATCTTACAGTGGAGCTTTCAAAGTTGGTGGGTGAAAACTCCAACCAGCCTCACCCCGCCTGTACTGTACTAGTAGAGTATCGGGGGGAAAAAAAAAGGGGGGCTGAAAACCAGTATAGTCTGAGAAATTGTTTCTTAAGGAGGGAGGTGTGTGGTGGAGCTAGGCTGCAACATTGTGGTTTGGAAAAATGGACACCTTTTCTGTTTCTGTTTCCTGTTATATCACCCTGCTGTAAAATCCTGTTGTGCAACAGTACTCTCTAAATCCTAATTATTATTCTCCTTTCCACACTATGATAGGTTCACCACCTATAGTAGTTTGTTCCCGTACCTTCTATTTTTTTCCGACTAATTCTTCTATATTTCAAATTCAGTCCAATGTCTGTTTTTAAAAACATCAAGTTAGGTGTTAAAGTGTTTATGTGCATCAAGGAAATGGGCATACAGGGCATAGTGTGAATGAATTGGTGGTTAAAGCATTCACTGACATATAAAGTGCAGAGTGCCCTTCAGAAATAAAGTGCAAGATATTTCAAAGTACAGAATGCATAAGTTTTGATATATATTGGCTGGCAATATGATTTGTGTAACAGGTTAAATAGCCTTGATAGAATAGTATGGGGGGCTATTTGGAAAGAAAGGTGTTTTCAGTTTCTTTATTTAAAATAGTAGATTCAGTATTCCCAGTTTGGCTCTCTGTCAAAGAAATGAGGCATTATGCTTTTAGCTAGAAAATGGGGGCGGTTAGCCTTTCTGTTTTCTTTGAGACTAGACCACTCCGAGTGATAGAAATTCCCTGTTTGCCTTTTAAAAAATGAAACTCCAGAGTGGAGTGGCTTTACTTTTTAATTTGAATCAGAGAGCTACTCCGGAGCTCCCTTAAAAGACGGAAATCTGTGTTTACTCTAAAAAGAGTGAAAAAGTTAGAAAAACAGTGCAGCAGCATAAAAAGAAGCCAAAATTAGAGAGTGAGAGCAGTGGAAATAAAACAAAATAGGAGCATGTCAGCTCCTTGCTCTCTCTCTTGCTTCTGTGATGCAGCAGGCATTCAGAGTGGGCAGCTGGTACAAAGGTACACTTTTTCATCCACCGCTCTGCTTATGAATGCCATTCAGATACACAGGGCATAATTTATTTTAGTCAAAAGTGTATATTCTTCCCTGAGAGATAGGATGGTAAACAAGCTGCCTTTTATTTTAAAAACAAACTATGGCTAACAGAGAAGAATAAAATAAAAGGGCCTATTGCAAAAACCTTCCTGTTGAAACAAATAAATGGCTAAACCTAATTTCCTAAAGAAAAAAGAGCTATTTTGAGTAAACCTGAACTAGGCTTACCTATCCAGGGGCTGAATGATTTTTTCCTATAGGGAAGCAGCGGCCTCTACAGTCTCCTTTTCTGTAATTACTGCTGTCACTTACAGAGAATATAGAAGGGACTCTGTCCTCATTACTATGCAATTATATTTTCAGGGATTTTTTTCAGCCTTTAGCAAAGAATTGTACCCTTTATATAGACCTAAGCTTACAAATAACCTTAACACTATGCTGGGTTATCCTGTGGCAATTTGTCTAGCTAGAGATAGAAATATCAATGTATTAGATAAAGGTCGGGTCATGTGACCCCACCAGAAAGTATAAAACCCCTCCTATTGTAGGACTAAGGCAGATGAGCCTTGACAGTGATAGAGTGAGGATCTACCTGAAGTGTAGACCCAGAGAAATGTAGAAAGAAAGGATCTTATCTAGATCCAGAACTGTGTGAGAGGTACTTGGAGATGTAGCATTTGATTTTTTTTTTTATTTTAGTTTATTATTTTGAAACAAGTTTAAAAATAAATATCACACTACGGTGTGTTTTGCACCTGAGCTGTGTCCTTGTTAACTTCACCCACACGCTGTGACATACTGAAGGTTACTATGTTGGGTTCAAAACATTGCAGCCAGCCACATTTGACTAATTTGGGCACCATTTATTTAACATTGGACAAAATGGTTATATTAAATGCATGCTGAAAATAGAAAATAGAGTTAAAATCTACGTTTCGACCTAAGGTGGTCTTCAGGAAATATTTAAAAGAAAAAACAAAGTTAGTGTAGAGGGGAGGTAAAATGAGGGATATATATGTGGGGAAAGAAAAAAGGGGAGGCTCAGGGAGAAGTGATAAATGGCAAGATTAAGAGAGAATCTGAAACAAAAAAGTGATGGGAAAGATAAAGCAAAATAGGGGTGAAAGAGCTAGAGAAGTCCCCAGGTGGGGACTAATTGACAGGGCCTAGTAGGAAGGCTGAAAGGTGACAAATGTGGGGGAAGGAGGCAGAGATGGAGACTATGGTGAAAATGAAAAATTAAATGTGTACAGATACAAACAGACTTTAGGGAAAATAAGGGGTGACTGAAAGATGTTAGTGGAAAATAAGTCTGTCATTTAAACCAGAGGGCTGCTGGGAGCCAAGGTGGATGATCAGCTTGGCTTCCATGTTTTTTCTATGGTCAGAATCCCAGAAGCCCTGCTGAAGGACACAAACAGAAAGGTCATTGACACTGTGGTTCCTGGAGATAAAGTGGGATACCATGGGTTTAGCAGTGTCACCATTCCTGACTGCTCTGTAATGTTCCCCGAAATGGTCAGCAAGGTGCCTACCAGTCTTTCAAATGTAAATAGCTGTACACTTCTTGCAAAGAATACAATATACCACATTAGTGGAGGTACATGAGAACTCCTTGGTGATGTGAAAAACAACTGTAGGTCCCTGAATTTTAGTCACACTAGAAACAAATTTGCAGGTGTAGCAACGAGTCCTGTTGCAAGGTTTGGTACCTGGTAGGGAGGAACTGTTAAGAGTAGGTAGGCTGCTTTTAACCAGGAGATTCTGCAGGTTAGGTGGCTGGTGATAGGAGGCAATAGGTGGTTCTATAAAGGAAGCACCAATGTTAGGGTCAAGTTTGCAAAATGGGAAAGTTACTGGTGATGATCTTGTGAAGAGAAGGTGTGCTCTGATGGAAAGGAAGCACTAGTGGAATTCACTGCTGTTCTTGCATGACAGTATCCATCCTACGGGGGTCAAGGTTACAGGGCAAGTTACTGACCTGGGAGAGTGCTCTGTCCACTGTGCTTTTAGGGTATCTCCTGTTGATGAAAAAAAAAAATGGTGCATTATTTGGGTCTGCTCAGCAAAATCATCCTCTTCACTGCATAACCTGTTAACGTGGTATTTTAACCAGATTGTTCAGGCAACATTGCTGTGCCATAACTATTAAATGCTAGGTTCAGAATGATGTAAATGCAAACTGATGATGTATATGAGAGAATTATGGTAAGACTGAATCCTTTAGACACAAGGGAAAGAAAGGAAAATAATTCTGCTTTATATACCACTCCTTCAATCTACATTATGTTGCAATCCAGGAAAGGGATGGGAGAGAAAGTTGCTGCCATTTCAGTTGCACAGGGAGATTGTAACAGCCCAGAGATGGATAGAAACATAAAAGTTGACAATAGATAAGGACCACAAGACCCATCCAGTCTGCCCATTTCTTTTTCTACCTTACAAATGTGCCGTCGACCTTTGCTCTGTCAGAGGCCTATCTATTCATAATCATCTGTATTACTCCCTTATCCCTACCCCATGCCTGTTTGAAGCCCTGCACTGTGTTCATAGCCACCACTTCCTGAGGTAGGCTGTTTCATGGATCCACTAGCCTTTCTGTGAAAACGAACTTCCTCACATTACCCCTTAATCGGCATCCCTCTAATCTCATGCTGTGTCCTCTTGTCCTGCTATTTTTCTTATATTGAAACATGTTACTCTTTCACCTTGTTAACGCCCTTAAGGTGTTTGAATGTTTCGATCATATCACCTCTCTCCCTCCTTTGCTCTAGGGTATACATATTGAGCTCCGTTAATCTGTCCTCGTACATCTTCTGATGCAGTCCTTGCACAATTTTGGTTGCTCTTCTCTGGACTGCCTCAATTTGGTTAATGTCCTTGTGAAGGTGTGGCCTCCAGTACTGCACGCAGTACTCCAGATGGGGCCTAACCAGTGTCTTGTAAAGAGGGATTATTACCTCCCTCTTATGACTTGTGATACCCCTACTAATACACCCTAACATCCTCCTAGCCTTACCTACTGCTTTAGAGGTCAGCTTGATGATTTCAGGTAATCAGTGATGATGATGCCCAAGTCTCTTTCTTCCTTTGTGACTGCCAGCAACTCCTCCCAGCCTATAGGTGGCTTCAGGATTTCTCTTCCCTGTGCATGATCTTGCACTTCTTTGCATTAAATCCCAGTTGCCACTCTTCTGACCATTTGCTAGTTTATCCAGATCTCTTCTCATTCTGCCCACCTCATCTGGATCATCTATTCTGTTGCAGATCTTGGTGTCATCTGCAAACAGACAAGCCTTACCCTCGAGTCCATCTGCAATGTCACTAATGAAGATATTGAAGAGGACTGGCCCCAGGACTGATCCCTGAGGTATTCCACTTGTGACTTGCATCTCTTCTGACTGTATGCCATTTACCACCACTCTCTGTTTTCTGCCCGTCAACCAGTTTGCCACCCAATTGACCAACTTCTGACCCACCCCGAGCCTCCCAGTTTATTTATCAATCTTCTATGTGGAACAGTGTCGAAAGCTTTGCTGAAGTCAAGGTAGGTGACATCAACTGCTCCCCTTGGTCCACCACTCTGGTTACCCAGTCAAAGAAATCTATGAGATTAGTTTGACAGGATCTTCCTTTGTAAACCCATGCTGTCTTGGATCCTGTGCCCCTATGGTTCCAGGTGTTGCACTATCCTTTCCTAAGGGTGCCTCCACAATCTTGCCCACTACTGAGGTAAGACTGACTGGTCTGTAGTTTCCTGCCTCCTCCCTGCTACAACTCTTGTGGAGTGGGATCACATGAGCCCTTCTCCAGTCTTCTGGGACCTCTCCTGTGCTCAGAGACTCACTAAACAGTTCTGCTAATGGCTCTGCTAGTTCCACCCTTAGCTCCTTAAGTACCCTGGGATGTATGCCATCAGGTCCCGTTGCCTTGTCCACCCTGAGCTTAGCGAGCTCTTGTAGGACCCTTTCTTTTGTGAAGGGAGTAGTGCTCACCTCCCTCCCTCCTGTGTCCATGGTGCTGAGCTGTGGGCCCTGCCCTACCTTCTCTTCAGTAAATACTGAGCAAAAGTATCTATTTAGGATATATGCTTTTACAGGGTCCTCCTCCTCCTCACATGCCCCCTTTTGTCCTTTGAGCTTAGCAATACCCCCTCTGGACTTTCTCCTTTTTACTAATGTATCTATAGAAAGTCATGTCACCTTCTTTTACTGTTTGTGCTAGTGTTTCCTCAGTTTGGGACTTTGCCTGCCTTACTGCCCTCCCTGCTTCCCTTAGGGCAGTTTGGTATGCCTCCTATCTTCATCCCGCTGTGTTCCTTATATTTCCTGAAGGCCAGCCTTTTGGCTCTGACCTTTTCTGCTACTGTATTTGAGAACCAAAGTGGTTTCCTTCTTCTTTTACTTCCTTTTCTGTCTAACACAATGGGATGTTGCTTCAAGTATTGCATCCTTAATGCTTGCCCACTTTGCCTGTACCCCCTCACCTGTGTTTCTTTATGCCAGGGCTAGCTTAACTCTGTTGGCCAACTTATCAGTCAGCACCTCTGAAGTCCCATATTTTGCCTTGTAATGGGATGATTTTGTTGTAGTGGCCAAATTGAACCATACCATGTGATGAGACAGAAATTTGAAGAGAAGCTAAGCACAGGAAGGTTAAGTGACTTGTTCAGAGCCACACTGTCAATAATTGGCAGGTGTGCCCCAAGTTTGATGAAGAGAGGGAAAAATTGAGTATGTCAGTATTCAATATCTGTTTAGAAGAGTCTGCTAAATCCAAGATGGAAAAAAATGCTATTTGTACAGATTAAGCCAGCACGTGATGCAGTTGTGACTTTTGCATGTAACGTTCTGCTAAATTAATAGGATGGAAGTAATGATTTTTATATATAAGAAAGCAATATAATGAAATATCTTGTCATAATTGCTTGTACAGTGCTTAAGGTTCTAAATTATTAGAAAGTGAAACATGGCAAATGTGTTGATTTTTTAAAAGGATATTATATTGTGTGTGTTTGTGATGTGTATAATCTGTCTGATTTTAAACATGTTACTAATAAAACTAAACTGAAGTGGCAGGTGTGGAATTTTAACTTGGGTTTCTAGGCTTGCAGCTTAGTACTTTAATCATTAGGTCAGAGGGCCATTCCTAGCAAGCAACTTAAACAGGTGTTCCATTTCATTAGTTTATGCAAAATGCATTCCTGAGTTTGACAAGTTTTGTATTAAAATTGCAGAAGCCAACAAAATTATCCATGCACATCTTGGGGCCCCTGATGAGCGACTTGCACTTCATGTTTTAAGAACACAGGGTCTTGTACCTGAGCACGTGGAAACTAGGACCTTGTACAGCTCCTTCCAACCCAACCTTTCTCAGGTAATAATTTTAAGTGAGTTAAAGGCTGCTTCGAAACTAGGGAGCACTGGTGATTAGCAACGTAATTACTGATTTGTATACAAAGGTTTAAGGTTATTGATGTTGATTAGTCTAATTCTCTCTGGGTTTTTTTTCGGCATACAGGGAAAACTTCAGATGTGGGTCGATGTGTTCCCAAAAGGTTTGGGCCCACCTGGTCCTCCATTTGACATCGCTCCACGGAAACCCAAAAAGTATGTTAAACGTTGTTGACTCATCTGTAGTTCAGCCAGTCATGTTGATACTGTTGTGGCAAATCTGACAGTTTCTGAAAATGTTGTACTCCTTTCAGGTACTTCCTACGTGTTATTATTTGGAACACTAGTGATGTCATCCTAGATGAGAAAAGCATTACAGGAGAAGAGATGAGTGATATCTACGTGAAAGGGTAAGGCTGCATGGGTGTATGATTTGCACATATTCTGTATGTGGCTGTATAGTTCATTTGTCTCTTAAAGTGCACTCTTTGTGTTTGAAAAAAGCGAAGAAGCACACAGGAAACTGAGAAGAAACTCTTATAACATGAGAGACAGGAATTGTACATATGAACATGTTTTAAATCATGCTGAAGACTCCTGTTTTTAAACAAGCAGAGCTTGAATTTTAAATCAAAATGTTTTAGTTTGTATAGTTAGAAAAAAACACTGTGTGGGAAATGGACAGTGGCAACTAAAACTATCTTGAATTTTAGAGCTGCTTGCATGAGGCACCCTCTTATGGTTATGAGTACCAGCAATGTTTGGAAATAGACTATTTATTTTTATTGCATTTGTTTCACTAGGAAAGGCACATTGAGCAACAAGATGCTCGTCTCCCGTTGTGACCTGGGGGGGTTACACATGGATATGATAACACGCAGATTATCAAGTGAACAATTAACAGAAGCAAATAAAAAGCAGCATAAGGATACACGATTGCATGAATATACGAGCAGTGCACATTGAATGCTTAGGATATTACAGTATCAAATAATTTTTGTGACAAGAAGCAGCTGGCAAGGTAAATTAGCACAGTAGTAACAGCTGTAAACAGCAGGGGACGTATATCACAGTTATACACAGTACATAGGGTAAAATAGGCCCAGGATGTAAGTGCAAGGTTGGAGTTACAGTGGCGTGAAAAAGTATTTGCCCCCTTCCTGATTTTCTCTATTATTGCATATTTGTCACACTGGATGTTTTCAGGTCTTTAGAGAAAACATAATATTAGATAAAGGGAACCTGAGTGAACAAATAACACTTGTTTTTTTTTTTTTAATTTCACTTATTTAATGAAAAAAAGTTAACCAACACCAACTGGCACTGTATGAAAAAGTAATTGCCCCCTTACACTTAACTGGTTACGCCACATTTAGCTGCTATGACTGCAACCAAACACTTCCTATAATTCAATATCAGTCTTTCACATCGCTGTGGAGGAATTTTAACCCACTCTTCCTCGCAGAACTGCTTTAATTCAGTAACATTTGGTAGGTTTCGAGCATGAACTGCTCGTTTCAGGTCCTCACAGCATCTCTATTGGGTTTAAGTCTGGACTTTGACTAGGCCACTCCAAAACTTTAATTTTACTTCTTTTAGCCATTCTGATGTGGACTTGCTTTTGTGTTTTGATCATTGTCTTGCTGCATGACCCAACTACGCTTCAGCTTCAGCTGACGGAAGGATGACCGACATTCTCCTTAAGAATTTTCTGGTACAGAGCAGAATTCATGGTTCCTTTAATTATGGCAAGTCATCCAGGTCCTTAGGCAGCAAAGCATCCCCACACCATCACACTACCACCACCATGTTTGACTGTTGGTATGGTGTTCTTACTGTGGAATGCTGTGTTTGCTTTACGCGAGACATTATGGGATCCATGTTGTCCAAAAAGTTCCACTTTGGACTCATCTGTCCATAGAACATTTTCCCAAAAGGCTTGTGGATCATCCAGGTGCTTCTTGGCAAATGAGAGACGAGCATTTATGTTCTTCTTGGTTAGCAGTGGTTTCCGCCTTGCTACTCTCACATGAAGCCCATTTTTGCCCAGTCTCTTTCTGATTGTGAAGTCATGAACACTGACCTTAGCTGAGGCAAGAGAAGCCTGCAGTTCTTTGGATGTTGTTTTAGGATCCTTTGAGACTTCCTGGGTGATTTTACGCTGTGCCCTTGGAGTAATTTTGGCAGGCCGCCCACTCCTGGGAAGATTCACTACTGTTCCAAGTGTTCTCCATTTGGAGATTATGGCTCTCACTGTGGTTCATGGAGTCCCAGAGCCTTAGAAATAGCTTTGTAACCTTTCCAGACTGATAGAGGGCAACAAATTTTTTCTGATCTTTTCAGGAACTTCCTTTGATCATGGCATAATGTGCTTGTTGAATCTTTGTGCTGGCAACGTGACTCTGATGGTAAGGGTCAAAATAAGTGAGGTTTATATTGAGCAGGGCTGGCTGTAATCAAGCCTGGCTGTGTTCAATCAGCTGACTCTAATTATCCCTTTAATTGGGTTGATTTAACTAGGGGGCAATTACTTTTTCACACAGTGCCAGTTGGTGTTGGTTAACTTTTTTCTTTAAATAAATGAAATAAGTAAAAAAAAAAAATGTGTTATTTGTTCACTCAGGTTCCCTTTATCTAATATTATATTTTGTCTAAAGACCTGAAAACATCCAGTGTGACAAATATGCAATAATAGAGAAAATCAGGAAGGGGGCAAATACTTTTTCACGCCACTGTATATGCCAGCTTCTGTAGCAAGGCTAAGGCCGCTGGTCAGGCATTGGGGAGGGGATAGTGGGGCATGGCAGGTTCAGGTACAGGAGCAATTTGTAGTAAGGGAGTTTGCTAGGGTGGAAGACAGAGAGTAGGAAGAGGAGGAGTGCCGAATTTGCGGTGGAAGGGCATGCCAGAGCTTGGGTAGCCAGTGTGAGAAGGCAGCTTGACCGGCAGAGGTCTTCTGCCTCGGGACTGAAAGCTGGCGGGAGTCACTGGATCTAAGATGATGGGAGGGGGTAGGGCATCTGTGAGCACAGTGGCAAGGTAGGAGGGGATGGACCCAAACCATTGGTTGGAGACAAATTTAGCACAGTGAGAGATGCCGCGGTTTTCGAGGGACGGTAGTGCCAAGGCTTGGTAGAGTTTGCAGTGGTGGGTGAGGGGAGAGGTGTCGAGAGCGAAGTGCCAGAAGGCATTATAAAGTGTGTGTCCAGTTTAGATAGGCTGGATTTAGGGGCTGCAATGTTTACAATGTTGCAGTAGTCGATGGAGGGGAGTATCCTCTTCAGGACCAGTTCACGTCGGACTCTGGGAGGGAGGCTGCTACGGTTTCTATATAGTGCACTGAGCATGGGGCGTAGTTTTTTTTGAGATGGCCTCAATGTGGTCAGAGAAGGAGAGAGAGCTGTCGAGCCAGACCCCCAAGTAACACAACAAGGAGACATCTTCAAGTTTTTGGCCATCCAGGGTGGCGAAGTAGGGAAGGGAGGGGAGTCTGGCCAGGCGTTGTCATGTGCCGAAGGTCATAGTGACAGTTTTTTTTTTTCATTTAGGGAGAGCTGGTGCAAGCTAAACCATTGCTGTACTTTGTTGAAGTCACCGTGGAGGTTTGATTGTACCACATCAGGGGTGGAGCCCAAGTAGTAGAGTACATTATCATCTGCATACATGTGGATTGAGGAAGTAGAGCAGATGAGTGGCAGGTCATTTAGGAATATAGAGAACAGAATGGGACCAAGAACCGACCCCTGAGGGACAATGGTAGTTAAGGGAAGGGGGTGGAGATCGCATTTGAGACTCTAACAGACTGAGTTCTGTCAGAGAGGTACAATCTGAACCAGTTTGTGGCTGCAACAGAGAGGCCTGATTCAGCGAGTCTCGAGAGCAATATGGGGTGGGAGACAATGTTGAAGGCTTTTGCAAGGTCGACAAAAACAGCTGAGGTGATCAGTCCACTGTTCATGCCTGTCAGGATAGTGTCTGTAACCTTATCAGGTAGGAGGTGGTGGAATGTCCCTTCCTGAAGCCAGACTGGAATGGCGTGAAGAATTTGGAGTCGGTGAGGAAGGAGATAAATTGGGTGAGCACAAGGTGCTCTTGTAGTTTTGCTAGGGCTGGGAGGAGGGAGATAGGGCAGTAGTTAGAGGGGGAGGTAGGGGCACCTCCTTTTGGCAGAGGGATGACAATGGTGTGCTTCCTTGCATGGGGGACGGCAGTGGCAGCAAAGGATTGGTTTAGGAGTTTGGCAAGCGGAGTTGCTATAGTAGGGGCAGAGAGGTATAGAAGTTTGGGGTCTAATCCATCCGGGGATTTGTCTTTTGAAGGGCTGAGAGAAAGTAATGCATCTAGGGCCTCCGTTTCAGAGAATTCTTTGAAAGAAAAGGAGCGAGGCCTAGTCTGGGTCTTTGTCTGTAGGCGGTGCAAGAGGTGTAGTATAGGGCAGGGAAGAGAGGAGGGCGACAGCACAAGTGGAGAAGTACACATCAAACTCAGTGGTGACTGCTGTGGGCTCTGATAGGAGACAGTTATTAACATTTAGCATTGGAGTGGGATTGGCAGCCAGTGGGGTGAAAAGGGAGTGAATGACCTTCCAGAATTTTGAGGGTTTCTTTAGGTTTGACTGGAGGGAGCTGCTGAAGTACTCTGCTTTTGCAAGACGAGTGGCACTGGTGCACTTGTTAGGGAGCATGCGGTATGTGGAGAGGTGTTGTGGGAGGCATGAGGATTTCTGCGTTTTCCCGGCTTTGTCCCGTGCTGCACACCAGGCTCATTGGCTATGAATAATCTCATGATTTTTGCTTTCCCCACTAGGTCCACAACTGCAGACCAATCTGCCTTCTCTTACCACTTCCCTAAACTACTGTAACATACTAACATACTAAAATGGCAGCAGAGTAGGCCTCATGGTCTAGAAAGTCTGCTCGAGCTTCAGCACCCTGATTGGTTACTGTAGCCATCCACCTTGCTCCCTTCCTGCCTGTCCCCATCCCCCAGCCCGGGCAGGCTCTCCCCCTCTTTACACCTTGCATATACCTGTCCCATCCTTCTTGAACCCGTCCACAGTAGCTACCTGTACAAGCTCCTCAGTGCATTCCATGGTTCCAGCACTCTCTCAGTGAACTACCTCCTCCTCCTTTCCCCCCCTTGGCCTTCCACCTTCAATCTTCCAACTGTGCCCTCTGGTGACTCCTCCCTCCTTCAGCCAAAGGATCCCATCTAAGCCTACCTTATTTACTCCTTTGAGGTACAGTACTTGAAGACCTCAGTCATATCCCTGCCCCTCCTCTCCTCCAGCGAGAACAGGTTGAGTTCCTCCAGATGTTCCTCATCCGTCATATCCCCCAGTCCCCGGATCATTCTAGTTGCCCTCCTCTGAACCCTCTTCAGAAGCTGGATGTTCCTCCTAAGGTACAGCCTTCAGAACTGCACCAAACTCTGGAATGCCTTTCCCCTGTCAATCCGAACTGCCTCTCCCCCTCCTCCAGAACCTCATCTCCCCCTCCTGCAACTGCCCCTAACTTGTCCAACCACCAGCCCTTATTGTAGCACTTGCTGTTTTTCACTTGTGCCTTATCCCTGTATTTTGACCTTTGTGCTTGCCATATGGGAACATGCCTTTCTGCACTTGAACACCCTGTAGTCTAATGCTGCTTGAATGATACATATGCTAACTGTATGCATTTAACCTTGTAAAAAATGTGATCCTTCACTACTGTATAATATGATATTTGCCTGTTCCCTCTTCCCCCTTCCCCCAAGGATGCAGCCGGAAATGAGCAGCTACTGCTCAATATGCCTTTCCTGGTAAAACTTTTAAATAAATGCAGATTTTTAAATAGTGATGATATCTTTATGTTCATAGGCAAAGATGGATCTTAATTCGAGAGGGTTCCTGCAGTAGGCCATCACATATAGGATTGCACCTCCTGGTGTCAGGACCACACAGAAAACTCTAGCTAGCAATGTCTGGTGGGGGACCGCCCACCCAATCTCATGTGATGACATCAGCATGAGCCTATATAGTGGACGGTCCCCACACCAGTCTTCCAGTTCTTTCCCCCAGGTGACCTATTCCCAATGTAACTCGTGGTGAACCCAGCTAGTGTTGAACACCTTTCTTCATGTTTTACTTTATTCTGAAGTTAACTTTTCTTCTTATGTCTTCACCGATGCCCGCTCCACAGAAGTGTGACTCCTGCAGCACGCAAATTCCACACAAGGATGGTTATACCCTCTGCTTGCTCTGCCTAGGCCTCAAACATGACACTGAGGGCTGTGCGGCCTGCCAGGACTTTAAAAAGGCCATGCGTAAATGGTGGCAACAGGCCTTAGAGGCCCATTTGATTAAGATCAAGATGGCCAGCATGGAGAAAGAATTGCAGAGGCTGCAGGGTTGTTCTTCCTCCACTGCAGAGCACGAAAAGAAGAAAGATGAGGAGAAGCACCAGGACTGGGATCGGTCCCTCTCCTGGCTGCAGTTACTTTGAACAGCGAAAGGTCTTTAGCTGGATTCAGAAGTGCCCCTCCAGCCAAGCCTCCTCATGCTGCGGCGAATCAGGCTTCAGCCCCCCCGCCTGGTCAGGTCACAGTTCAGGCAGGTTCCTCTGGTGACGCTGGAGTAATTGCCACCCTTAGGCCTCTTCAAACTTCAGGGCCTATCCAAGGAGGCAAGGCCGATAAGTCGGTCGCTGGCTTCTCTGGAGAGCGCACAGCCCTGACTGGTAAGTCGGGCTCTAGTTCCACTGGTGTCTGCCTGGTCACCAGTGATAAGTAAGACATTGGCCCTGCTGGTGCCAGCTCAGCTCCTGCTGGTAAGTCAGGCACCGGTTCTCTGGCAGCTGCACAGCCATCGCCGATAAGTCAGATGTCAGCTTGGCTGACGCCCACCTAGCTAACGCTGGTAAGTCAGGCATTGCTTCTGCCGACTCCCACACAGTGGTAACTGATATTTCCTGCTGGTGCTCACCCAGTTTCAGCAAGTAAGTCAGATGTCTGCTCTACTGACACCTGCCTGGCTTCAGCCAGTAAGTCAGATACCGGCACAGCCTATGCCCGCCCGGTGCTTGACGTCAGCTTGGTGGGTGTCTGCGCAGTCTTTGCTGTTGGGTCTGGCATCTGCTTTCCTGTCACCCTCGCAGAGAAGGCCGTTTCCTTAGCCCTGGATAGTGGCTCACTCGTCAGCTTGTTGGACAACCACCCGGCCAATGTCCCTCCCGACGTTGAGCAGTGCCTGTTGCCGCTTCTGTGGCAATTGTCCCTGGAGGGCTTCCCCTCTCGGGTCTCTTCCTCCCCACCTTCTAGGGTGGTTTTCCCAGTTTCTACAGTATCTTCAGGGCTAGTGGAGGAAATTGTTTCTCTGCACGTAGTCATTGCTGATCTCACGCCAGAGCTTGGTCTGTCTGAAAGGCCTGCTGGATCTTCGGAACCCCCTCCAGGGGGGTCTTCTGTCAGGATGTCAAGATTATTGGCTTTTTCCAGACCTCCGACTCCCTTCATTGGGAATTCCCAGACATTAGAGGTCCCTCCATCTGGGCTGGCTCAGACGTTAGTTATTTTCCCGTCTGGTGCTGTTTTTTTTTCCCAGACGTCCGGGGTTTCAACACCTGGTCTCTCACCAGGCTTGCAACCACCTGACCCTTTTTTGGGTTCATTGGCTGACCCAGAGGGTCCCACGTTGGGACATTTGGCCCCCCCCTTGGTGCCCCCCACTGGTCCCTCAGCCCCTCCGTTGGACCCATCCTTTGGATATCCCCAATGGGGTTACTCACCTTGCCCGATGCAAGGATGTTCGCCAAGATGCATTGGATATCCCAGCCAGAGATGGTACCCAGACGTCAGGTGCCCGATGCAGGAATGTTTGGTCGGGCTCCCGATGTCGGGGTACCATCTCTCACCGGTAGATTCGATGCATCTCTGTCAGATGCTCAGATGTCAACTTTGCCAGCCCCCTCCACTTCCTCAGCCTACCTGTATCCTTCAGGCTGATTTCCAAGCAGCATTACAGTCTTGGTGGCCAGAGGTTAGGGCTCAGTTGGCCATCAACTTTGAGAGTCGTCACCAAGGGGTGATCTCAACTCCACCCCCCTGTAAGCTGGCTCAAGGGTCAGCATCCCCTGTCGGTTCCTACCTTTCCTTAGTGGGACAGTTTTTCCACTCTTGCTCTGTCCACATCCACGTGAAAGATTCTGTCAGGGACATTTGCTTTCCCAGGCCTCTGTCACGGGACAAAGATCTTTCATGGGACTTGGAGTGTGTCTGTCCCTTGTCCGTTGGCTCAGGATGTTGTACCCCCTGGGATGAGTCACAAGGAAAGAAATCCCCCTATGTCTCTTCATAAGGATTCCACCTTTTCGGAGTTCCTCATTATTATCCAGGAGGCTCAGTGCTGGGCCACTATAGATCAGGATGCCAAGAGGAAATGGCTGGTGGAGCATCTCAGCCTGGTAGAAGTCTCGCCTATGCCTATCCTGCCATGGTTGGCCCCTCATGAGGACCTTACGTCCACCATTTGGCAACTTTCCTTTTCCATCCCCTCTGTTCCCAGAAAGGCCGATAGTATGCATCTCTCCCCAGAAGGGGCCCCTTTTTGACCTCTCATCCAGTGGTAGATGCATTCATCCTTGTGGATGCCCAGGACTGAGGGACGCTTCCCACAGGCCCATCCCTGCCTCTGGATAAGGAATCTGGGCAGCTGGATCTGTTTGGGTGCAGGATTCATTCTTCATCCACCTGCGCCCTTCGATCCCTCAATTATGTGGCACATCTGGTCTCTTTCCAGAAAGTCAGTCTGGGTCCATTGGAATTGAGGCTTAAGGCCATTCTGGATTCTGGTCTCAGAACTGAGATTGTTTAGGCTGTGCACACAGCCCAGACCTCCTGTCGTCATACCCTCTGGACCATCTATGACTCTGTAGACTTTGTAGCTTGGTCTACGGCCACTGCCAGCTGCCTTTGCAGACATTCATGACTCTGGTCTTCTGGGTTGGCTCAGGATGTCCAGTCAACCGTACTAGATGCTCCTTTAGAGGGATCAGCACTGTTTGGTGGAGACTGTAGGGACATCTTGCAAGATTCCAGAACAGAAGCATGGCCTTACAATTGGTCCACCCCAGGTACCATGTGGGCTCAATCTTCAAACGGCCTTTTCATCATTGGTAGACCTTTCAGATGAAACAGGCTCCAGCAAATGCTGGACCAAGCGCTGGCTTCCAGCGTCAGAGGGCTCTAACCCCCTTTCGAATCTCAGAGGCATTCTGGAGGAGTGACGTCCTCTCAGGCCTCGGCTGATCAGCTGGTGAGGGATCCCCCTTTCACCACCTAATCTTCTTGCAGTGGTAATAGAGGTGGTGGAGTCTGTTCCTTCCACCTTTCAGGATGGCAGGACCTGTTCTCAGTACTAAGGAGCCTCTCCTTGAATGACGGAGGATACTGCTTTCTTGGTATTTTCCCTACTTTATATGGACCTTCCTGCCTTCCATGCTTCAGTCTTTGGCTGGCTCCTTACTGCTTGGAACTCAGTCTTATATGTGATGACCTACTACAGGAACCCCCTTGAAATAAATTAGTACAGTTATGTAAGAACTTACCGTAACAGTAGATCTTCGAGAAAGGTTCCTGCAGTGTCACCTTTCTCCCTCCCTCCTTCCCCCAGCTTCTGCTTTTCTCTTTCCTGGGCCATGGTTTTCTTGGGGCTCCAGGAGCTTACTCCTTTTCTCCAGTCATGCCTGGTTTGGGTCTCTGGCAGGAGAACTGGAAGGCAGGTGTGGGGACTGCCCACTATATAGGCTCGCGCTGACCCCATCACATGATGTCGGGTGGGCGGTTCCCGGCCAGACATTGCTAGCTAGTTTTTTTCCATGTAGTCCTGATGCCAGGAGGTGCAGTCCTATATGTGATGATCTACTGCAACAGTAAGTTTTTATGTAACTATACTTTTCTTATATGTATGTTAGACATCAGAGGCCCAATAGTCAAAACTTTTCCTGATGGGCAAACTGATTGAGCCCTGTTTCCCCGGGGTTTGTGCAGGACTGAAGTATTTAATGGGAATAGTTACATGTGTTAAAAGGGTTAGTGCACCAGAATTAATGTAATCAGGTGGACAAAGGCAGTGGCAGGGACAGAAACACCAGCACATCATGATATTTGGTGCATTTGCACTGAACAAGGTGGTTAGTGCAGGTCACTTTGCACCGCACAAATACTGCCAATAAAAACTCCAACTTACTCCATGCAACCCTAGTGGCTGTCAGAGCCAGTGCAGCCAAAAGCCAAGGTCTGTGGTCCCTTCCTCCACCAAATGCAATCCTCGTACAAATAACATTAATCCCTGGTGCCTAATGGCCCCCCTCACCCTCTGATCGTCATCCCAATATTGTTTTAATATTCCCTGGTGCCTAATGGTCCTCCCCACTCTCCAATCACTGCCCCTAAACATTAAACCAAGTTCCTGGTGTCTAGCAGTCCATTCCACCCTCCGATCACCATCCTGTATATTGTTTTAATACTTCCTGGTGTCCAGTGGTCTCTCCCACAATCCCCCTATACTATAAACCGTCCCACATATCCAGTGGTCCACGATCCTAATCCCCATAGAAATGCACAGATTCCCTGGCAATCAGTGGTCTTAATGATCCTCAGTCCCCAGACCTATAGAAATAGATTCCCTGGTGTCCAGTCATCCCCCCCCTCTCTGATTCCCAACTCTGTAATAATTATGTTCTCTGGTGTCGAGTGGCTCCCCCACCCACCGATCCCATCCCTGTATCAACATACCTTTCCCTGGAATCTAGTGGCCCCCTGCACCACGGGCACTGACATAACCCCCACCCTTTACCTGAAGCACCTGTGCCTCAGCTCCAGTATTGTGGCTGGTGCAGCCCTCCTGTCACCTCCTCAGCTGGCAGTCATATGGAAAGTCAGGGAGTATGTGTCCTGTGTATAGTACAGAGCACACATCCTCTTTTCTGTTCAAGGAGTGCACAGTACAGAGGATGCACTCCCTGTACTATGGAGAGGATGCATACTTCCTGACTTTTCATATGGCAGCCAGCTAAGGAGGTGAGGCTAGGGATTGGAGATGGGGGGGGGCACTGGATGCAAGGGAATCTGTTTATTTCTATGGGGCTTGGAATTGGGACCGGGGGGGGAAGGGGGAACAGGTGGAATAGATCCACAGGATGGGACCCCACTGGACACCAGGGCACCAGGAAATGAGAATATTTTTATGGGACTGGGGATCAGGTACCGGAGGGCACCACTGGCCACCAGGAAGTCTGTTTATTTCTATTTGGCTGGGGGATCAGGGACAAAGGGGAACCACTGAACACCGTGGAATCTATATCTGTGGGGCTGGGGATCAGGAATGGGGGGGATCAATGGACACCAGGAAATCTGTTTATTTCTACTGGGTTGGGGATTGGGCACTGGAGGGGACCACTGGACACCAGGGACGTGGTTTATGGTATGTGGGACAGTGATTGGAGGGTGGGAGGGATCACTGGACACCACAGACTTGGTTTTACCGTTTACAGGATGGCAATCAGATGGTGGGGGGGGTACCGCTAGGCACCAGGGAATATTAAAACTTTCTATGAGGTGGCCATCAGTGGGTGGGGGGACCACTAGGCACCAGGGAAATTGTATGCATTTCATTGGACAGTTATCAGAGTACAGCTGGAAAACACTAAGCACCAGGGACATATTTTTTTCCCCAGGGTCAGGCGATTGTGGTGGGGGAAGGGGCACAAACCTGTCCCACTTACCATACAGATGAGACCAAACAAGATTGCTTTATGTAATACATAAATATTTGCATGTATAGTAAGAAATCATTTGTTGTTGTAAACAGATGTACAGATAACTTAGACTAAATGATTGAACACTGAACTACAATATAATGCATGGTTTCAGGTACAGTAATTTTGGTGTTCTAAAATGGAGACAAAATTAAACAGGGATGACGTATTAAATATCAAGTAAAAATGTGATTTTTCTTCTGAACTTTGTAAACATTTAAACCTTTGTAAAGCTGTCCTTGCCCTAATGATTGTGTTGTAAGTGTATGATTGTAGCATCTGCTGACCACTGGGACCCTCATGTAAATGAAATGTGTGCCTATTCTGGAAAAATTATATATATATATATATATATATTAGATCAACATGTAAATATATTCATGATGGAAAATTATTTAACCTGCACTTTGTTTTATCGGTCTTTTGAGGTAATTGATCTACTCTTACTGTTAGACTTATATGATTCCAAAACTGTCATAATTCACAAGTATTGCATCACAACTTTGAATTACGTACAGAACTAGAAACTTGTGTTACCCATTGATTGTGCCATATGCATGTATCCTCTGATGGGTTCAGAATCCTTCCCATGCGTGCAGACATTAATGTTGAAATGTATTCCAGTATGTTATTTTTTACGTGGGTTGATTTCTTTCTTGGATGTTATTAACATGTTAGTATTGTGTTGATATTAAGTATCAATTGTATATATTTGCAACTGTTTCTTCTAAAAAAAAAATTCTTAAAATAAATCCTTGCTGGAGGCAGTGTAATGTAGTGGTTAAGAACAGTGAGCTGCAAACCTGAAGACCTGAGTTTGAATCCCACAGCTACCACTTGCATCTGCGTGACTGTTAGCAAGTCACTTAACTACCCTGTGCTCCCAGGATGTACGTGGAAACAAGCCTCGGCTTAGTGTGCCTTTTCTGGCCAAAAATTGTGACATAAAACAAAAATAGAACTTGAAGTAGTCAAACACAAAACAGCCAAAGCTGAAAATCTGTGGGCACACCAAAACTAGTAACCAGAAATTCATTGTACATAATGTACTTTGTTATGCCTAGGTACAGATAATACCATATGAAGGATGGTGGTGCAGTGAATCCAGTATGTCCCTTAAAGATCATTAAGGGAAATCTAGAAAAATATTACTTTGTGGATTATTGGAGGCATGATATAGGAATAAACTATAAAAATAATAAATTGTACAATTCTGCAGTGTTGGAATGTGTAATACAACTTTATGGGAATATTATGGAATGCATGGTGCATTATATGTAGAGGAGCGAAAATGGTAACGTGCAGTAAGGTCAATCGAATTAATATAAACATGTCGAAATGCTCCTATAATTATGTAAGTAATAAACCACATCAGAGTGTGGTTAAGGGATTTGAGATGCACACTCTGAGAGTGTGAGGCATGAGGCTGAAGTTGGGTCAGAAACTAAACCATATTCTGAAGTGGTTTACCGGACTTAAAATAGTTTGGCCTGTATGTAATCTGTATATACTGTACATTGCAGATTTAGTAAATAGGCCAACACAGATATATGAGTGAAACACGTGTGGGATATGCACACGGGTATAATAAATAGACGTAAAGGAGGAAAGACTGAGTCCAGGGTTGAGTGTTAGGCAGGAAAGATAGAACAGTCTAGATGATCCTACCAGTCATTTCCTGCTGACACCGTCTTTGTTTCTAGGTTTCTATATAACTGGAACAGTGACTTTGTTTTGGGGTATAAGAAGTGATTAAATAGTCCGTTTTGGTCCCTTTAAATGCAGTGTGTCATACTCTGGTTGAGGCTACTGCTGCTGATCTGGGGCCAGATTTTTAAAATGGTGAAAAAATTATGCACGGGCTAAAAACAAGTTGCGCAAGGGGGAGTTTCCTTGCACAACTATAATTTTTAGCTTGTGCATCTTTTTTCATGCAGCTGCAGAAAAAATGCTACACCTGGTATTACCAGGCATGGCATTTTTGTGTAGCTACGGAGAAAAGGAAAATGCCATCTGCACACATAAAATGCTGAAACTAGCATGTCTTCAGGTGTGCAGATTTTTCCCTTCACCAGGCAGTTGTGCACATTGACTTGGTCTCTGGGCCATGTTTGGCCCTTTAAAAATCTGACCCCAGGAGCTCAAAAAAACAGATGAGCACTAACCTTCTGCAAAGGAGCTGGGCTGCACTGCAGGGAGAGTGAGAGCGAGTGAGAGAGAGAGAGAGAGAGGCTAGCATGTGGGTTTGGAAAGCTGGAGTGTGAGTGCTGGGATTTGTAATGTAGGTAGTTGAAAATCAGGTTTTCTAATTGGCCACCATATCTAATCATTTAAACTACTTTCAGGTGATGTGTTCTGGCCAATGAAGTTTCTAGATTCATTCCTGCTATTTTTCAAAAACAATCTACAAACTAAGCCATAAGCAATAAAAAAAACAAAAAAAAACAGATGTGCCTAAATGTCAGTGGATTTATCATGGCATCTGCAGTATTCAAGTAAGCTAAATGGCTGCAGTCAGGCAGTATAGCGTAGAGGTCAGAGCCGTGAGCTGTGATAAAGCTTGGTGCACATCCAGAGACCTGGGTCTGGGTTAATTCCCATAAGCTCCACTTGTCTACTGTATGACCCTGAGAAAGTCTCTTACCCTCCACAGTGCTCCCTGGTTGCCCATGCAAATGGGCCTCGTGCCCACTGAGCCTTACCCAGTTAGAGTAAAAAAAAAAGGAACATTACAAGCGATCCTTGAAGTAATATCTATTGTGCTTTCCCTTGATTATCTTTAAGATACGTACTGGATCACTGCACTGTCAACCTTCATGTGGTATTGTAACTGTGTGCGATTTAATAAAGAAGTGCGCTACGAGCAGTAGATTTCTGGTTCTGTATTTTGGTGTGCTCCCCACTTTCTAGCTTTGCCTGTTGTGTTTGTTGGATTTTGAGCTACTGGGTATTGACACACAGTCCCTTCCTTATTTATTCATTGAAAATTGGTAACCAGGGAAGGCAAAGAAATGTGGTAGCCGTGTTAGTCCAGTCGATGATGTAGAGAAAAAAAAACAACAAATATGTTGCAGATACCTTTTATTGGACTAACAAGACTGTTTTTGAGACTAGCTTTCAAGAGAGACATGAAAGCTAGTCTCAAAAACAATCTTGTTAGTCCAATGAAAGGTATCACCCACAATGTATTTTTTCCCCTACATAACCAGGCTTGGCACACTGAGCCAAGGCTCGTTTACAGGCACCAGGGAAAGGGAGCAGGGAGACAGATTATACAAAAAATGCAAAAACATACATGGTGGCAAAGTGCAAGATACTAAATATACATAGAGGTAAGGTGCATCAAATACAGCAAATAAATACAGTAGTAGTGTATAGGCTGAATTAGTAGCTTGGGAGTCTGGCAGTGCTGCACAAAGTTAAAAAATGGGTGGAGAGCACAACTAAAGAGCCTGTGTAACCTTACTGGGGGCTGTCTTGGGCACATTAGGAAGAAGCAGTGGCACTGGCCAATGCACAGTAGAGCCTGGAGGAATGGGAGGAGCCCTGAAGTCCAGCATCTGGCATGCAGTTGGGCCTTTTTTCCCTTCCTCCCCCTCCCACCTTCTTGTTGCAGGCACTCTGCAACATTGGTGGTGGTGGGAGGTCCTGGCAAAGCATGGTCACTTAAATAGCCACCATGCTTCCTCCAGGAGTCACTACATGGAGATGCAGCACAGCCTTCCCTCTCTCCCTGGGAGGAGAGCATACAAAGGATTTGCTATCTCATCCTTGCTTGCCTTTGTTCCTGATGTCCCAGTTTCTGAGTGCAAACCTGTGTCACCAGCATGCCTGAGTAATTTCTTACCACAGGCCACTATGGAGCTAGACCTTTGAGGATAAAAAAAAAAGTTTTAGTCCCTGAAAAATGTGAAATGCTGATAAATTTCTATGCAAGTACCCGTACATCATTATCTGGGACATTTAGGAAATTAATATATTCATTACTCACATGTCCCTTATACAGTTAGTCTTTTATGGATTTATGCCACATTGGATTTGGCAGAATACACCGCAGAACCTACAGAAGATGGACGTAAACCTAAAGCGAATGGGTTGCAAACATATTGTAGTATGATTTAAAAAAAAAAAAAAAAAAAAATTATGTAAACAGAATTAGTATCTTAAAGCATGCAGCCAAGCTTGTGATTTGCTAATCAGTGTAATGTGTTGTGTGTAAAGATACATGCGCAGGATAGTTATTCGAAATTGCAGTGAATGTCTACAGCATTAGGACAACACAATTGTTTTACCTTATGAACAGGAATTTTCCTTGTACAATTTTTCAGCTGGATGCCAGGCTTTGATGACAAGCAGAAAACAGATGTGCACTACAGGTCACTGGGTGGGGAAGGAAACTTTAACTGGCGGTTTGTTTTCCCTTTTGAGTACCTTCCAGCTGAACAACATTGTGTTGTTGCTAAAAAGGTGAGTTCAAAAATAAAATGCATTGGGATGGTTACCTGTTGTCAAGGTTATGAACAGTTTTTACTATGCTTTTGTATGTTATATTTATTTCTATGTTGTTAGCAAAGCCTTAGGATTAGGCTTAGCTGAATTCCCTATACATTTTCTCTCCACAGGGGCTGGAAGAACAGAATGTCAAGGGTTCTAGTTCCACGCCAGGAAGTTGTGTTGATATAAATAATGCATGGCCACTATGCCCCTGGTAACACTATAGTGCAGTACTAGGTGGGTGCTGCACTATTGAAGTGCCATCCTTCAGATAAAAGGTTAAACTTACCATAACAGTAGATCGAGCTCTTACAGCAGGCATTGCTTTCCCTCCCACCTTCTCCCTGGTGACTGTTTCTCCATTGGCTGTTGTTGCATTTCCTCCCGTAAGTCCTCATCATCATTAACTGCTCTGGTGGTGTTGACTACAGCTCCCCAGATCACCATTGAGACACCAAGGTCAGGGCTTGGCTCTGGTCTGCTGTTCTGTGCTTACTATGGATGGTGTGCTGTCTTTGTAATGGGGCTCTGTCCTGGTGACGCCAGTAGTCACTTCACCTGTTTCCATCGCTGTATACAACAACGGTGACTCAAGTCCCATCAATAGGGCCTCCTCTTTTGGTACAGGCATTGATGGGACATGGAGGCATGCATACCATCCCTCCATTGCAGTTGCCATTTCCATCCCTTGTGCCGTTGATTACTCCCATCATCATCTGAGATGATGAGGAATACTATAATCCTAATATCCTATTCATGGAGGAGGATTTGGAGGATCCAGAAGGAGAGAGAGATCTCTCTGAAGCAGATCTACCCTCCAGCTCTACTCTCTTCTCTTAAAAGGCAGATGGTACTTTGGTCCACAACCCGAGGTCTTACTCTGATATTCCCTTTCCTCAGATTTTACTTGGACAAATCCTAGAGGCCATGATCTCTGAGGATGAAGGAGAAGACTCCATTATTAATACTTTAATGGAGTTTTTAGAGACTGAGTTTGCACCTCCTATCATGTTACCTCCTGTATGTCATGCATGGCAAGAAGGTGCCTTGAATGCTTGGCTGAGGTCTTGCACTTTGCCGGCAGTTCCCTAGCTGGATTGATAAATAGTACCGTGCTCCATCTGTTAAGTCATATAATGCTTACCAGCCAGACACTACATTTGTAGTAAACTTAACTGCTTATGATCTCTCTAGAGACCCTAGAGTCTTGGGTACTTTGCTTCCTGAGAAGGAACCTGAGAGGATGGATTTTGTGGGCAACAGAACTTATGCCTCTGCATCCTTGGGCCTTGGACTAGCAGCTTCTTTGACATGTAGGATAAATTATCCTGAGAACCTATGGCACTTAGCTGTGACTAATTTCAGACTGCTAGTCCTCCTGAGACTGATCTGCGTAACACTGCATCCATTAGCTTGGATATCATCAGTAGTTCCCTGATTTGAGAAGCAGCCTTATTACATGTCCCGAACCCCTCTTGCTCCCACTCCACTGTTGCTTCCAGGAATACAAGTGTGAGGAAGGATCTCCCTTCATTTACCAAAGTGGAGGAAGATCACCACTTACAAGTGGGTCCTTAAAATAGTAGAGAAGGGGTATGGTCTTTAGTTGCTGTCAGCTCCTCCAGTTCATTTTCCGTCACCTCCATATCCTCTGGGCCACTTGCCCCTTCTAAAACAAAAAGTGCAGTCACTTCTTAAAAAGAAAGCTGTCTAACCCATCCCTCCAGAGGAAAGAAACAGCAAATTTTATTCACTGTACTTCCTGATTCCCAAATGGGCAGGTGACCTGTACCCTGTACTGGACATATGAGACTTGAATGAATTCATAGAGAACAAAATGCTTTGAATGATGTCCCTTAAGGCTCTTATCCCCATGCTGCAAAAAGAGGATTGACTGTGTGCTGTGGTCATGAAAGATGATTCCTTTATGTCAAAATCAGAAGATGCCACAGACAATATCTCCACTTTATACTATAGTACGGCCATTACCAGTTCTGGCTGTTACCCTTTGTCTTATCCTGGACACCACCAATATTTATTAAAGGCTTCAGGGTTGTGGCTACAGCCCTCAGAGAGGTGCTTTATGTATCCCATATTTGGATGACTAGTTACTGAAACTGAAAAACCAGTCCAGTGGTTTAGTACACATTGTCCAGATAGAACACAGAGGGTGGTGGTAAATGGGGCTAAATCCAAAGTAGGAAGGGTGACTAATGGGGTGCCACAGGGATCAGTTCTTGAACCAGAACTGTTTAATATCTACATCAGCGACATTGCAGAAGGGCTGGAGGGGAAGGTGTGCCTCTTTGCAGATGACACCAAGATCTGCAATAGGGTGGATAGTCCAGATGGGGTGCAGAGAATGAGGAGGGATCTAGCTAAATTGGAAGAATGGTCCAGTGTGTGGCAAATAAGATTCAATGCTAAGAAGTGCAAAATCATGCTCTTGGTGCGCAGGAACCCAGGGGAAGAATAGATGATGAAGGGGGAGATATTGGCAGCCACAAAACAGGAAAGAGATCTGGGGGCATCATATCAGATGACCTAAAGATGGCCAAACAATGTGCCAAGGCAGTAGGGGAGAGTCAGTGGAATGCTAGGGTGCATAGGGAGAGTTATTACCAGCAGAAGGAGAGGTCATAATGCCACTGTACAGGTCATTGGTGAGACCTCATTTGGAATACTGCATCAGTTCTGAAGGGTGCATCTCCAGAAGGACATAGGGTGGAGTCAGTTCAAGGAAGGGCAACAAAAATGGTGCAGGGCATGCACCACAGGTCATACAAAGAGAGATTGGAGGAACTTAATATGTACACCCTGGAGGAGAGGAGGACATGATAGTGACATTCAAGTATCTCAAGGGGATTATTAAGCTACAGGAGGCCAACATCTTTCAGAGAAGAAGCTGCTCTAAAACAAGGGGGCATGACATGAAACTGAAAGGGAGTAGACTAAGGGGCAGTGTGAGGAAGTACTTCACTGAAAGGGTGGTGGATACTTGGAATGGCCTTCCCCAAGAGGTGGTGGGAGCAGGCACAGTGGAGGGATTTAAATATGCATGGGGTAGACATAAGAGAACCCTAGTGGGGGGAATGAGAAGCAGCAGCAAATAGGGTCAGCAGCAGCTAAGTAAAGCTAGGGTATACAGGCAGGCTGGATGGGCCTAGTGGTCCTTATCTGCTGTCAATTTATGTGTTTCTGTGTCCAGAACACTACACTTATTTGAGGACTGTGGTATATGGCCAGCATACCAAAATCAGTACTAGTTGCCTGTCAGCCCCTACAGTTCAATGGTGCTGTGCTAGACACAGTGGTGGCAGTGCTTTCCTGTGTCAAAGCAGAGCTGAGACCTTGGTTGCCCAAGCCCAGCTTGCATATGAGTCATTGGATATCAGCCCAAATGATTATCCATTTCCTGGAACTCATGGTCACTCCTATCGTGACAGTCCCAATTTCCCACCCACGTATGTGAATTCCACATTGGACACTTTGAGTACAGTGGGCTCAGTTTGCTGATGACCTGGAACATATGATTCATATCACATGTCCTTCTTGCAGTATCCATATACGGCAGATGGACCGACTGCACCTATTGCAGGGTGTCTCCTCCTTTCTGACTCCCATACAGACCCTAGCAATGGCTGACTCCAGGTTAGGATGGCATGCCCATATGGGTCATGTCCAGACCCAGGAGTGATGGATTGACATGAACTTGGTTCTCCACATTAATATTCTAGAAATGGGAGCTCTTTTACTTGATCTACAAGCCTTTGAAGAAGGTAACCAGCTAGAATAGCACTTCCTGGATGGCGCCGTCCAAACCCTGCTGCAGGAACCATGTATGCCTATTTAGCGACAGGGTTAGAATAGCGACTGCTAAAGAGCAATTGACATCATCTGGCCAGAAGAGCTACATTGCAGATTTAGAATAAGCATACCCCCAGTAAATCTCATACCAAAAACTAAATTTCTACGTTACTTCATTTTACCTGGTTACCAAAGACTAAATAAATAAAAAAGTTATGAGCTATTTTGTAACCCTGATTTCACTACCTGTTCAAAACAGCCTGTATCAGTGAAGAGCTGCTGCTGTCGTCGTCTCAGGACCGCACAGTCTAATATTCCCAGTCAGCAAGCTTATAGAATCTGTTTCTTCAAAGTTGTAAAGATCATGTGCAATGGTTTCCATAAAAAAAACAGGCGGCACCAGTCAGTAAACACTGCTTTAAAGAGCACCTTTCATGATAGTCCTTAAAGTTACAGCTTGTAGTCATTATATGCAGTACTAGACCTGAAAGGGTGTGTGCATTTGTTATTTTTGGCCAAGGTTTACTCTGCCTTCCATAATTTAGATTTGTCTTTGAGCCCTGCTGCACTTGCCTTTGCTGTTTGGCTGCTGGCTCTTGATGAGATCACTACAGGGCAGATGAGTGACTCATGCTGTGCAGTTGCAACATTGTTGCAAGGGAACACTACCAGTACTCGGTGCACATACTGTGTTCCCCCTTCCCCAAGACACCCTGTTAGCAATGCATTATGCCAAAATCCAAATGTCTTGTCAGTATGTTTTTTTTTTGTGTGTGAAATTGACTCTGCCCTATAGTGATGTCAGCAGTACAACCCTTGGCCCACAGCAACACCATGCTTGCTATAGAAACTCTGGTACACCCTGCAGTTTTTAGCAGCTCAGAATGCAAAAACAAACTGCAATGTACAGTAATGAGATACAGTTCCAGAATTAATGCAAGAAGGGGTAATTTATGCATGAACGTCAAAAGGACCATGGAAGGTGCTCTTTGAAAACTGTGTGTGTTTCAGGTTTTGTAACAAAGCTGACAATATTTTGTTTGTGCCTTTTTGTTGTGGTCTTTTTTTCCAGGCTTGCTGGATGCTGGGTCATGGTACACTGTTGTGAGGTTTGCACACTGAATAATTTGCTGATGTGGTGAAAGGCTGAGATCATTCACACCTATCATTCAATTAAAGTGATTTCTAAGAAAGGCACTTTAAATCAATTATTCCATCTCCTTGTCTATGGGGGTGGGAGAGGTAATGCTGTTTTGGAAACTTACTAGGAGTTTCTAATTTAGCCAGCACAATGTGTTCTCCCTGTTGGACTGTTTTGACATACATTCAGGCTGATCTTTGTTCTACTATAAATTAAATTAAGATAATTTTACCAGAGCCAACACTTCCACCCCTGGTAGGAATTAACATATATAAGGCCCCTGTTAAAACATCATAAAGCAGACATTGACAAACAGCAGTGAAGTTACAAACATTATAATACTAGCAGTACAGTAATCCCTCGCTAGAACAAACTAAAAGGGAGCCAAAATCTGTATTCATTATAGCTCTCTATTCGTTACAGCAAGGGACGCCGCTATGCACTACTGTCAGCTGGTGCATATGTCATCTGCACACATCAAATACTTCCCATATGCCTTTTACACTGCACTGTCAGCAAAATAAAGCTAAAGTCAAAAAATACCCACATCTTAACTGCTAGCTGAGACTCGACCTGTAACAGGAATGGCAGCTCAGAGCTTCCACGCCCTTTATAAACATGTTCCCCCTCCCAATTCACAGACTCATCGCTCCAAATATCTGTACACAGACTAGTACACTGGGCAATTGTAAAAGCAAAAAAGAAACAGATCGACAAAAAGAAAAAAAAACAGACAATAAAACCCCTCTCTCCAAATTCCAGATCTTTTTTGAGGCACTTCCTGTTTTCATAATCACCCCCATCTGACTCACAGATCGCATCTCCAGCTCCACCACATCTGACTTCCTCAGTATGATTCAGAACCTACTGTGCATAACATAAATTCAGTACTGGACAACATAAATTTACTAAGTAAAGATGAGAGTCAAGTGAGGGTGGAGGGGGAGCGTGTTTATAAAGCACATGGAATCTCTGAGCTGCCATCCATGTTACAGGTGCTGTCTTTAACTCCGAGACTCAGCAAGCAGTTAAGATGTGGATATTTTATGACTGTAGTTTTTAACTTTGTTTTCCTGACAGTACAGTGTATAAGGCATATGGACAGTGTTTGATGTGTGCAGGTGATATGTGCGCTGGATGATTGCTGGCATGGATAGGAATTCTGAAGAACAGAAATAGCGAAACATCGGGAGCCACATGAGACATTTGTTATAGCCAAGTTTTCGCTATAGCGAGGGGCTACTGTACAACTTTTTAACCGGCACAGTAGAATAGCACTCCAAAAGGCTTCAGCAGCCTGGTAGGTAAAATTTATTTTTATAGAGGTATTACATGTCATTTGGACATAATCCAGTTTACAAGACAGACCTGTGTAAATTCCTAACTAGTCACATATAAATAAATTCCATGTTAAATACATATAAATACAAACACCACAATATACAAACAACACAGTATACCTAAAAGACTACAATAGCTAGATTATAAAATCTCAAAATCCCAAGAAACCTTAGAGGAAAAAAAAACAAAAACATTTAACACTCACAAATATGATCATATAGCTCCTTTATAGTATGAGTAAACAATGAATAATTTGGAATTTCTCTTACCTCATCAGGAAGAGAATTCCAAAAACTAGCAGCCTGATATAGCAAAGACCTGTCCCAATATTTATTATAATGTTTACCTACAATTGTCTTATTTAAGTGAACTGATCTTGTCAATATCCGTTTTTGATAGTTGTTCACTGTAAATAATATTAAAGAAATTGGATGATTTACAGATGAATATTTCATTTTGTGTATTAAAGATAACCAATGACACTTATGATTTATGTCTAAAGGTGACCAGTTCACTTTCTTCAACAATAGACAATGATGAATCCGATAGTTTCCTTGTAATACATATCTTGCTACTTGATAATAAGTTCTATCTAATCTAGACAATAGAGTTTTATTTGCATTTCTATATATTCTCCATATCTTAGCACTGGAATAATTAACTGATCTGCCAGTTTTTCTATCTAAAAAAGATAAACAATCAGTACTTCTTCTTCACTCCCCTACCCTTCTATTTACTTTTTTAATCAGTGCAATAATATGATTTGAAAAGGTCAGATATTCATCAAATAGAATCCCTAAATAACTATATTCTTTAACTTGTTCTAGTTTAGTTTGATTTCCTGTATAAATGGATAAATCATAAACAAGTTCACCACTTTTTTTCAATGGGAAATACATAGACTTTGTTTTCTTTGTGTTCATTATCAGCCCTGACCTGGTGAACCACCCCTCAATTCTTCTAAAATCAAACTGCAAGTTAGTTTATAATATTTCTTTCATTTTTCTGGATGCAATTATAACCGTATCATCAGCATAAAGTAGAATCTCTGATTTTTCTATAGTCGATGGCAAGTTATTTATGAATATTAGGAACAAAAGAGATCCTAAAATTGATTCCTGGGGAACTCCTCTATTTACTTTCCTCTTTCTTGACAAACATCCCTGTACCTCGACTCTCTGGGAACGATCATCCAAATAAGATTTTAACCAATTTAAGGGATCTTCCCTCATGCCTATTTCATGAAGTCTTTCAATTAGTAAGGGGTGGTCCACCAGGTCAAAAGCCTTTGAAAGAACTACAAAGATAACAGCTGTCTCCCTAGTTTCTCCCAATGACCTATTTATTTGGTCATAAAATTCCAAAAGGGTTGTTGTAGAATAGTTTTTTGAAAACCAGATTGTTTAGTTGTCAACAAACTGTATCTGTCCAAATATTCTATTATCTGGCTAGAGACAAGTTTTTCAAAACATTTCGACAAAAGAGGTAATAAGTCTATGGGCCTATAATTATTAACTTCTACCACATCCCCCCCCCCTTGAAAATAGGTTTTACTCTACTCTCTTTCCAAGATAAAGGAAAATATCCAATGTGAAGACTCCAATTAAATAAATAAGTGATAATTGGTGCTATGTGAAAAGCAGCTAGCTTTAAGAATTTACCTTCCAGACAATCACTACCAAAAGCCTTATGAGCATTTATATTTTGAAGAATGTTATATACTTTAGTGACTGTCAAAATTTTAAATCTAAATGGAGGACATTTATTTTGTATAGACTCTACATTAGTTTGTTTTAAGTCAAAATTACAAGGAATTTCACAATTTGGGAGATCTACAAAAAAAATTATGTAAGACATTACAAATTTCCTCCAGATTTTCAGTATTAATATCCCCATTTTTTAATCTTAATATCTCCTCTGAGGAATCGCATCCTGGTTTAGTTAATTTCTTGACCACTCTCCAAAACTGTCTTGGATCTATACTTGAATCTATTTTGTTTTTGTAAAATGAAATTTTTGAAGCCTTAATTAACTTTTTACATTTATTTCTAGCAACCTTATAAGAAATCCAGTCCTTTTCTAATTTTGATCTCAATGCTTTTTTCCAAATTCTATTTTTGATTCGAATTTTTCAAGAGTCTATCATTTATCCATGGTAATTTATTTAATTTCTTCTTTACTTTAACTCTTGGTGCATGAAAATCACATACTTCTTCAAAAGTTTGGCTAAAATATTTAATTGAAGTGTCAATATCTGGAATTAATTTACATCTATCCATTTTATTTTACTAACACTATCTAAAAACCTAGATTCTGAAAATCTTCTGACGTCCCTAGTCCAATTTTTATTTTCATATACCCGATTTTGATTAAACTGAGACCTGGGCAAAGTAGCCCAGATCAAGTTATGGTCTCCAAGACATGGTGATAAAACACCCACTGCTTCAATTTCAATTTGAGTAGATACCAAAATCAAATCTACTATGGATCTATTTGTCATATTTGATGTATACCTGGTAGGTTTTTTTATGAGTTGTTTTAATCCTAGGTTAGTTACTATGTCTTTTAATTGTCTCCCTCTAATATTTTTCCAATCACAATTTAGATCTCCCATCAAAATTAATGGTCTACTTCCTACTTTATCTGCTATCTTAGTAAGAATTATCTCCAAGTCAATTATTTTTACCCTTGGGGGTGAATAAATAATCGAAATTACCAATTCTATATGTCCCAGGTATACAGCTAAACATTCTATATTGTTTTCCCTACCCTGTATTATTTCTGAAAAACCTATTGTTCATTTTAAAAGAAGCATCACACACCCCCTCTAATTTTTCTATCTATTCTCCATACTTTATAATCCTGAGTGCCAAATTCTTCATCTTGATGTTTGTTTGAGAGCCATGTTTCACTTAACCCTAATATACATGGATCTTTATCTTTCAGTAAAGTTGCTAAAAGATCAGATTTAGAACTAATGCTATGTGCATTATCATGAAAGATTTTAAGTTCTAAATTTGAAGGCCCTGGATTCACTTCAATATCTCCGCCCAGTATTAATAAAAAACAACTTGTCCCAGATAAATTTGATATAGCATTATTAGGCCTAAAAGGATTTAGAGGCCTATAACATCCTCCCAAAGTTTGATTTCTTAATACTCTCTGAAAAGTATTCCTTTTTGGTTTGTTATAATTGTTTTTTTGTGATTGATTAAATAAAAATAACCAATTTACCAAATATTTTTCGTTTGTAGATTTTTTTGCTGTGATGAATTCTTTGAGTTACAACACTCAAAAAACAGCAAAGAAATAAACATCCTAAAAAATTAAACATCAACATTTTTCAAAGAAATTTCCACAACTAAAATATATCTAAAAAAATTTTTTAAATTAGAACCCCTATTCTAAATTACAAAGAAATTATCCTAATATCACCTAGACTTTAATGTAAATTAAATACTTCTAACCAAACATTTTAAAGTAAAACATTTCCAAATTACCAAACTAATCTGAGCCTAAAAGTCTCCGTTTTGAAGCAGCCTTTTTCTCTTTGGAGTGGCGCTCGCGCTGTGAGCAGTGCAAGTTTTTATAGTCTCTGCCCCTCCTCTTCTCTGATGCGGGACCCTGGTTCTCCTCCCACTCACTGCCACAGGTGTAAAAGTCACAATTCTCTGGTTTACCAGAGCTTTAACAGGCAGATTACAAGGCTGTCCCACAGAGAGTGGAGCACTGGCACAAATTAAGCACACAGCAAAAGGTGAAACAAAGTACACAGTTCAAAAGCAGATGATCTTTTTGTTCCCAAACTGCAGGCTTTAAACTTCCAATGAAAAGGGAGATAGAAAACAGCTGAAGCAGATGTAAATTTGCAGCATACCTGGCTGTGAGCAGCACAAGTTTTTACAGCACTCTGCCCCTCCTCTTCTCTGATGCAGGACCCTGGTTCTCCTCCCACTCACTGCCCCAGGTTTAAAAGTCACAATTCTCCGGTTTACCAGAGCTTTAACAGGCAGATTACAAGGCTGTCCCACAGAGAGTGGAGCACTGGCACAAATTAAGCACACAGCAAAAGGTGAGACAAAGTACACAGTTCAAAAGCAGCCTGGGGGCATGCTGACTCAATATCCAGCAATAGACCACACCAAAAGGCATTATAAAATACAATTTTGTGAACCTTGTTACAAAACCTGAAACACATATAGTTTTTATAGCAATGTTTTTTGAATGCTGCTGCCTGTTTTACTTTAGACAGCTATTGCACATGATCTTCAGTGCAGTTTGATTGAAAAGACAGAATTGTCATTACAAAATATTCCACAATACATTTTAGCATACATAAATATACATATAGCATGCTACATTGTTAAAATCCATAGATATACAATTACCAATAAATATACAGGGAAATTGAGTAGTACAATTAAATTGGTATTTCTACCAGTAAACTCATTCAGATATTTATAATTAAACTATTGCACATCTCTACGTCTAAAACTTAGTAACAAATATAAGTGTCGCCCTTATAGGAACCTATTCCTTATTTATAATATGCAGTTTCTTATATTCTATCTTCTTACAGAACAATGCAATACTTTCTATTATAAAATGGCAGGGTAAAATCATGTAATCTGATTGGCTCTTATTTATATGTAAAATATGGTTTACACATGGGTAAAAAAAGGACTGCTCAGCAGTGAAGAGTCTGCAACACAGATCAGTGGGCATCTGGAGCACAGGCATTTCAGTTAACCCCCTAGTGCCAGAGCTGATCTTCCACCACAAACATGTCTGCTACCTTTACACTGTGAAAAAAAAAAAAAAAAAAAAAAACCTTTAACTGGTCCCTAAAATAAATCTACCTTAAATAAAATACATGAATTAAATGCTGTTTCCCTGATTATCACACTCTCCTTACATACATAAATTAGAAAAAAAATAAGTATTGTTTATAGTTTTCACTATAACTGTTTCTTTGCTGACAGTCAAAAATCCTTCTTCTATCTTTAACTGCTTATCAGGGAACTCTTTTCTTCTTGCCCTGACAGTGAGATAACTTGGGTCTCTGACTGTAACAAAGGCCTTTGTTGTCTCTGTTTATAAAATGGCAAGAACAAAGCTAGAAATCTCATCGGCCAAGAGACATCCACTGACTGTACATTAAATCTCTATATACACACAGTCATCCTGGTCCTAAACCACATTGCATAATGAGCAAATCAGTCCTCCTACAACCAGAACTACCTTCTATCAGTCCCTCTGCAACCAGAACTGATCTTCCATCACAAAGATGGCTGCTACCTTTACACTATAAAAACCTTCAACTGAGCCCTAAAAATAAAACTACCTTAAGTAAAAAAATAAAACAAACTAACTAAATGTTGTTTCCCTGATCATCACACTCTCCTTACACACACATAAATGAATTAGAAACATTAAGTATTGTTTATAGTTTTCATTACAACTGTTTCTTTACTAACAGTGAAAAATCCCCTTCTGTCTTTACCTACTCATCGGGGAAATCTCTTCTGCTTGCGCTGACAGTGAAATAATTGAGTCACTGGCTCTAAAACAGTACTTTGTTGTCTCTGTGTACAGTATATTAGGAGAGTAGCATTCTAACAGTGGAACTGAGCAGAATTTTGAATCCCTGTATTCCATGATAAACATTTTATGTCTTGAATGAGAGGAAAAACAGAAAAAAAAACAGGATGAAGAAAGTAGGCAATACAATAATACTTTATAAACAAAGAGAAAAGGTGGGAAACACAGTTACATACATAGAGGCAGACCCAAACTTCTCAAATAATGCATTGCTTTCCCTCTAACTCACTGGTTTAGCATTTTTTAGTGAGTTGCTATTCAATCAATTTTACCACTCTTCTACCCATGTCTGGGGGCTATTTTTCACCATATTTAAATAAAATAACATACTATTATTAAATCTTTAATAATGTGTCCAGAGTTTTGTTTAATTGTTATAGAAATAGTTGTTGCCCATTTTATAAGAGCAATAAAACGCTTCAGGATGTGGGTTGTTGACTGATAAGAGCACTACCCAGCAGCTGTAGTCACTCAGTGCAAGCAACTTGTGCCTAACAACGCACCTGGGGGTGTGCTCTTACCAATCGACAACCTACACCCTGTCATGTCTTATTGCTTTTATATAGAGTGTTGGGAGAGAAACATGCTGCCAGTGGAACTGAGCAGAATTCTGAATCCATATATTCCATAGTAAACATTCCATGATAAACATTCCTTATCTTGAATATGGGGAACAGAGAAAAAAAAATAGGAACAAGAAAGTAGTCAATAATACAATGACATCATCAATTACATCACTTGCAGTGGGCGGAAGGATTATTTTATCACAAATGCACAAAGTAAATTTATTTTTCTACATATAAACATGGTTTTCCAAATAGCAAAAAGTGCAGGAAAAAAAAGACAATTTTATAAGCACAAAAAGGCACTTAGGGGTGTGTGTAAACCATATTTTACAGCACGGCCAGCAGCTGAAGTTACTCAGCCGTTGGCCTCATGCCTTACTACGCCCCTGGCCATGCTGTAAAATATGGTTTACACACACCCTTTTGTACCTTATTGCTTACATATCTCAGTATTTTTGGATTTCAAAAAATGCATTCCCTTGATATTTTAATTCCATGTCTAAAGTTGATAATACACTACCCAAGTTCAGATTTCTTTCTGGAATATAAAGAGGACATAACATCAATAGATGTAATAGGGTGTCTTCCCCAAGTTGGCACTTGCAAATTTGTATAATGCTTTTTTATCATAGAACCCTCTCACATGGTCTTTAAAAGTTTGGAGAAATAGGTCCTATATGCTTGCTGACAGGGAATACTAGACTGTGAGTTCCTGAGATGACGACAGCAGCAGCGATTCACTGACACAGTCTGTTTTGAACAGGTAGTGCAATCAGGGTGACAAAACAACTCATAACTTTAAAATGAAGTAATATAGGAATCTAGTTTTTGGTATATTTATTGTGTGCTTATTTGGATTCTGCAATGTTGCACTTTTTGCATCACAGACTCTTTAAATACAGCTATCCCGGCAATGTCTGAAGTGATTAAGGGAGTGAAAAATGCAGAAGCTTGCCCAGCTGCTCTCGTGGTGGAGAGGGCTAAGGGAGAAACAACTCTGGCAGCAGAGAGGGGGAGACCAGGGTTCTGTTCCCAGTCTCCCGAGTCATGCCTTTTTTGCATTCCCCCACCAGAAGTGTGTTTGTATTTTTGCTTTGCCCCTAAAACAAATGACCCACCCCAAGTTTCTAAATTTCCCCACGATACATACCCCCTTGGAGTTGGTTATAAAATAATGGGGTGTGCGAGTGCTGAGCCCCCATAAAGATAAAATGTACTGTGCGTTATTTAGAATGGTAGTGGTCATTTGTGTGGTTTCCAACTGCTACCATTGGCACTGTGTTTTACAGTGTCGTTTTGTAGTGGTGCTGTTAACAGCACTGTTTGTACTGTGCTGTTGTTGATAGCGTTGTTCTTACATTCGCTATCGTAAACTAGTGCCTTGAAGAACACATCAGTCCTGGTTCGCAGTTGATGAAACCAATATTGTCAGTATAATGCGCTACATCAGCAGGCTAGGGAGTGTCATCGAGGCACAGGTCAGGAAGCATAGGAAAACCAGGAGCAGTTGTGGAATTCACCAAAAATATTTATTTACACTAGCAGTAACATAAAAAATAAACTTGCTCAGTATAACTATTTACAAATGCAAAATAAAAGTTTTCCTTCAGTCTCTGTGTCCATCTTTTTTTCTTCTTCTCCTCTTTGCAGTTGCAGCTCAGCTCTTATATGTCATCTTCCAACCTCCCACTCTTAACAAGCATCCTGCTTCTTCCAAAATGTTCTGTTCTTATATGTTTCAGGGCAGAAAGAACAGTGTGCTTGAGTTGAGGCCCCTTTTGCACAACTTTTGCAAAAGGCTTAAAGATTTGAACTCTGGTAACCCCTTGAGCTTCTGATAGCATTTTGCAATAATCTCAAACTATACTTATTTACATTTCAAAAATTAACACTATATATTTTCTAAACAAATGGATCCTCATATAAGTTACATTTCCATACAATGATTTGCACATATTTTTATATTGGCAGATATGCAAGGGAGGAAAAGACAGACAGCAAGACAAGACTGAGAGACAGTGAGAGGCAAAGAATTGTGAGACGGTTGGGTTGATCAAGTCCGAGGTCTTACAAGAAAATTTGGTTGTGCAACCCGACAGAGAAGACAGAAAAGGAAAGAATAGTACAGATCCTTGCATTTAAACACTTTATATAACAACTGGGACAGTTTCCTATTCCACCCTGCCACATACACCCCCCCTCCTTAAGAGGTAACCTGTTTTATCAAACAGGTTTCCAAAACATTTTTATTCATTCTCTACTAACATTTGCTGCTTTCAGAAATTAAGCACATGTGCATTATCTGTACTGTTCTATAACAGTATAGCAAACAGTAAAGTTCAAACTCATACATTTTTCAACCTTCAGAATCTTCAATTCCTGATCTATATCTTGATAGAAAATCATTATCTCTTAACCAGATTTGTGCAACACTGTGAATTTAAATGGCTGTAATGCCAGGTACCATCTTGTGATTCTAGAATTTGTATCTTTCATTTGGTTAAGCCAGCAGACAGGATCGTGATCTGTTACAAGAACAAAGTCAGTTTACTTAAGGGACTCCATGGCCCACTTTGCTGCTAAACATTCCTTTTCGATAGTGGAATACCTTTTCTCTCTGTCATGCAACTTCCTGCTTATGTACAGAATAGGATGTTCTGTCCCTTCTACATTTTGACTCAGGACTGCACCTAGACCTACCTCTGATGCATCTGCTTGTAACAAAAATGTTTTTTCAAAGTCTAGGCTTCTCAAAACAGGGGCTGAACATAATGCAGCATTAATGGCTTGAAAAGCTTTTTCACACTCTGAGGTCCATTTCTCATTATTTGGGTACAGTTTCTTTGTGAGTTCAGTGAGGGGAGTAGCTAACTGTGCACATTTGGGAACAAATCTCCTATAATAACCAGTTACCCTAAAAATGACCTGACATGTTTCTTTGTTTTTGGTACAGGGCTGTTAGCTACAGCTTCTATCTTAGAAACCTCTGGCTTAACTTCTCCATTTCCCAACACATGGCCCAAATATCTGGTTTCCTGCATGCCCAATGCATATTTGGTAGGATTAATAGTCAGACCTGCATTTTTGATAGCTTGGATAACTGCTCATAGGTGTTCTAGGTGGCTTTTCCAGTCTGGACGGTACACCATGACATCATCCAGGAACGAAGCACAATAACCAGTGCGAGGTTATAACATTACATCCATGTTCCATTGGAATATAGCTGGCACACCATGTAAACCAAAGGGCATGGTAGTGAACTGGTAAAATCCTATACAGGTGGCAAATGCAGTTTTATCTCTGGAAATCTTTAACTAAAGGTATTTGCCAGTAACCCTTGGTGAAATTGAGGGTACTGCTCTACTTTGCGCTCCCCAGTCTGTCCACCAAATCATCTATTCTGGGCATAGGATAACTGTCAAATTCTGACATTTTATTAAGTTTCCTGAAATCAAGGCAGATTCTAACCGCTGTGATAACCTGTAAGTCTTTTGTCTAATAGGACAAGCATTCTTTGTCACTATTACATGCTCAACCCCTTTTGCTCAGCCTGGTACTGTGGTAAATGTACTGTTAAATATCTTTAGCACATTACGAATGTCTGCAGTTTGTTCTGAGATTGAAGAAACATTTACCTTTACAGCATCAGCATTTACAGTTTGTTCCAGTCTATCATAAGCTACATCAATATCTTCCTTATTGGTTTCTGGTAAAACTAGCAAAGCAGCTTTTGGCATTCTTTTTAACCCATTTCTTGAGGAGGTCAGCATGGTATATCTTAGTAGGATTTTTCCTGTCAGGGGCCTCAGTCTCACAGTTAACAGTGCCAGTACATCTAAGAACCTCATAAGGCCATCGCCACTTCATTAACAGTTTATTTTCTGTTTTAGGTAACAGTAGCAAAACCTTTTCACCTGGCTCAAAAACTTTTTTTCCTTTTCCCTACGGTCATAATAGACCTTCTGCTGGTTTGGGGCCTCTTCCTGATTACTATGGGCAATTTCAGCATATTTTGCCAGCTTCTTTCTTAAGGCACACATAGAAGAAGTTATATATTGTTTCTGAGTGGGGTTATCTTCCCACGGTTCTTTAATCACATCCAGTGGCCCTCTTGTCTGCCTACCATACAGCATTTCAAATGGTGAAAACCCTGTTGATGCCTATTGCACTTCTCTGTAAGCAAAGAGTAGGTAAGGCAAGTATTGATCCCAGTCTTTCCCTTCCACAAACCTTTTTTAACATGCGTTTTAGGGTTTGATTAAAACACTCAACAAGAAGGTCTGTCTGAGGGTGATAGGGGGAGGTTCTTATGGCAGTGATACCTAGTAGTCTGTACAGCTCCTTAAGTAATGCAGCACCAAACTTACTACCCTGATCAGTAATAATTTCTTTAGGTATGCCCACTCTGCTGAACATTTTGGCAAGCTCTGCTGCAACTTTTGGGGCTGTAACAGTACGCATTGGAACTGCTTCTGGGTATCGAGTAGCATAGTCACATACTACCAGGATAAATCTATTACCCTTTTTACTTCTGTCTAAAGGACTAACCACATCCATTGCAATTCTCTCAAAAGGCACATCTATCCAGGGTAGGGGCACCTTGTCTTTTCTAGTGACTGGGGCTACTTTCTGACACTTAGCACAGGAATTACAATAGGTAGCAACATCTTCATGAATTCCAGGCCAGTAAAATCTATACAGCAATCTGGCAAGGGTGCGATCCCTCCTTGGGTGACCAGCCATAGGACTATCATGTGCTATCTCTAATAACTCTGTTCTATACTTCTGTGGTATAACCAGTTGTTCTGTTTGTTCCTGTGTCTGAGGTTTAACCCAAACTTGGTACAGTAACCCATTACATTTTTTTAAACCTTGGTCCACCCTGTTTTGGTTTCACCCCCAGCTACTTAAAATAATCCTGAAGAGAAACATTAACTGATTGTGATTTTCTTTCAGAACAAGCTGTCAATTTAGTTTCAACATTTTCATATTTTAGCCCTTCATGTCAATCAGTCATTTGTTGCCACAGTTTCTTCATGCATCGTCTTTCTTTCCTGGATTTCCAGATCTTGGAGCTGTGCTCAAACAAGTCCGAATCAAAATCTTTAAAAAGGAAAAGTGTCTCCACCATCTAAAATTTTCTTTGCCTGAGCTCTTGTCACCACAGCTGCTGAAACATCAGGACTTGCTCTCTCTTTGAACAATTCAGTAAATTCTGGAAAGTCATTTCCAGTAATCACAGGTATAGGTAACTTAGGTACTACCCCCACTTTCATTTGATGCGACACACCCTTAATGGTCAGAGTCACTTGGGTGGTGGGATACTATCGAGTGTCCCTGTGGATGCAGACGACACCAGTATCTGGTCCCTTTGCACAGTGTTTTCCCAGCACTTCAACATGCACTACGGTCTGTCTGCTTCTCGATTCAGTGAGTCTCTTCACAGTCTTATCCCCCACCTTCACATCTGTTAAGTACTTGCCCCAATTTGCCAAGGACAAATCTGCTCCAGTGCCACTCTCCTTACTATGGCAGTTTTTTGCAAAATGGCCTGGCTTATTACAGTTATAGCAGATAACGTCTTTGGGAACAGATTTGTTACCCCCACCAGAGTTCGTATCAGGCTTGGAGTTTAAATGGGGGAAAAAGTGTCTTACTGGTGCTTGGCTGTTACCTCTCTGCAGTGGCATCTGCCTGGACATTTGGTAGTCCTTGGCCAAAGAAACAGCATTTTTCCCCTCTGTCTGGTTGGTGTTTCTTTACCCACAGCTGCACATCTGTAGACAAGATGTTGATGAATTGCTCAATGGCAAATGTGTTGATCTGTAGGACTGTTTTGATCTTTGGTTGGATCCATTTTATGAGAAGTTCTCTGAGTTGGGTGAAGGCTTCTCGAGGATTGTTGGCCAAGTTGTTTGTCAGAGATTGAAATCTCTGCCTATATGTCTCTCCAGATATGTTATACCTTTTCAGGATTTCACTTTTCACCAGGTCATAGTTTTCTGACTGTGCAGTGTCCATACTGCTGTAGGCAAGTTGGGCTTACCCTGTCAGGTAGGGTACCAGTCTGATTGTCCATTGCTGCTTTGGCCATTGGCAGGCTGTGGCAACCCTTTCAAAAGTTGTCAGGTATGCCTCAATATCATCTGAGGGACACAGCTTTGTAAGTTTAATGGCTTTTAAGTTGCTTGTGTTTTGTTGCTTGTCTGGATCTGTTCCAGAACCTTTGCCTTTAATAGCTTGCAAGGCATCCAGCCATCGCTGCTTCTGTCGCTGCATCTCTTCTCTCCTCTGTGCTTCTAAACATTGAATCTCTATTTCTCTCTGCCTTCTCAGTCTCTTTGTTGTATAGCCCACCATTTGAAAAAGTTCATTAGACTTCTAGGTTCTGTCACTGCCTGTTCTTTTTCCATAACTTGTGCTGGCTGTACAATCTCAGACTGGACTTCTGTCTCTGCTAGTTTGGGTGCCATTCTCCTGGTAACCACTCCTGGACTTGCTGCTGCAGAATCCATACCATTCTTTGTGCTTCCCTGGTACTAGGTCCAGTAACCATGCACAAAACTTCTGTCTTACAGTATGCACAGCTTAAATTGCACTTAGGCTGACACCATCTGTCATTGAGGCACAGGTCAGGAAGCATAGGAAAACCAGGAGCAGTTGTAGAATTTCACCAAAAATATTTATTTACATTAGCAGTAACATAAAAAATAAACTTGCTCAGTATAACTATTTACAAAGGCAAAATAAAATAGTTTTCCTTCAGTCTCTGTGTCCATCTTTTTTTTTTCTCCTTTTTGCAGTTGCAGCTCAGCTCTTATAAGTCCTTCCAACCCTCCACTCTTAACAAGCATCCTGCTTCTTCCAAAGTATTCTGTTCTTGTATGTTTCAGGGCAGGAAGAACAGTGTACTTGAGTTGAGGCCCCTTTTGCACAGCTTTTCAAAAAGCTTAAAGATTTGAACTCTGGTAACCCTCCGAGCTTCTAATAGCTTTTTGCAATCATCTCAAACTATACTTACATTTCAAAAATGAACACTATATATTTTCTAAACAAAGGGATCCCAATATCGGTTACATTGCCATACAATGATCTGCACACATTTTTATATTAGCAGGTATGCAAGGGCAGAAAAGACAGACAGAAAGAGAGGATTGAGAGACAGTGAGAGGCAAAGAATTGTGAGATGTTCGGGTTGATCAAGTCCAAGGTCTCACAGGAAAATTTGGTTGTGCAACCAGACAGAGAAGAGACAGAAAAGGAAAGAATAGTATAGATCCTTGCATTTAAACACTTTCTATAGCAACTAGGACAGGGTCATTTTCCACCCTGTCACAGGAAGCACTCAGTCTTACCCCCTTTGCAGGGAAGCAATGAGAGTATTGTACAGTGCACTGTTTCATGGCCTTCAACTATTGGCTGAACTTCTCTCAGGTGTCCCACATGACTTTGCAGACAAACCAAGTCCATTTCTGTCACAGGAAAACAATTGGGAACTGCTGACTGCCATAGTAAGCCTCTTCACAAAATGGGGCCATCCAGAGTTGAACCTTTTGTGTCCCCGCACAATTAAAAATTTCCACACTTCTGCCTGATTGCTTCAGGGCCACATGTTTTCTTGCGAGACACATTGTCCATCTTCTGGGCATACTAGGTGGGCTAAGCGGTCCTTATCTGCTGTCAAAGTCTGTGTTTCTGAACTGGGAGGTTCCTTTATGCATTCTTATTCTTCTCATTCAGGACTTTCTGCTCAAGCTGAAGGCCGAGCATGCCACCTTCATATACTGGTGGTCCTCTTCTGTCCTTGCCAGATCTGGTTTCCGCTTCTGCTGCATATGGCAGTGGAGCCCTTTGTTTGGCTCCCTTTTTGCATGACTCCACTGTTACAGGCCTATGATCCCTTCATCTACATAAATGGCCTAAAAATGTACAAAAAAAAAATCTCGGGTGACATCATGCTGCTGGAGAACTTTCCATGAGATGCACATTTTCTTTTAAATTGAAGCCATATGATATTTGTTACAAGGACCATTTTTTCATGTCCTGTCACTACTATACTGTCCATATCAGACTTCATTCTGCAGTAATTTTCTTTTAAATCATTTGCCTGCAATTTTGGCTGTCCATGCCCTGCTTTGTGGGTGCATAGTGACACATCTAGAGGTGACCTGTATACTTCTGAGGGTATTCTGCACAGGCATTTTTCAATTGAAAACCTGTTCCACCCTGGGACATACAGCAGCAGTGCAACTGCCTTTTTTCACTATAAAAAATTGCAGGCATCTTCCAGTTTTATTTGATGGCACCATTTTCTAATTCCATCAAAATTTGAGTATTTTATAAATGTTTTAATTTAATTTTTTCTGAAGAAAAAAAGGATGGCCACCAAATTTTACATAGAAATATTCAAATATATATAATATATTCAAACAGCATTGTAGACCTGACAAGGGCTAGGATTGAAAAAATAAAAAGCAATCATGGTACACAGCATAGGAGATACCTAGACAAGTACATTTGACAGGCATGCTAATATTTTTCTTAATTGTAGCTGCAAGTTGCATTAAAAAACACTTTTCATTGCACTGCTGCTTTAAAGTACATACGTGACAAGTAGTCTCTTGCTGTATGTAAGCCTACTGCTGTTGAGATGCATTTACTTTCATGGAACTGCTGATCTTCTTCAAGGGCATCTCCCTCCATTTAACCACACCATGGAACTGTAAGTTGTCAGTGTCAGGATGACTCAGAAAATTTTGCTGACTGGGGCTACCCATATTGACTTACCTCGTTGGTGCCTATGTAATGTGGGCATCTCTAGCATGCCCCAGTTCTTTCTTCCACCATCAACCACTAGTCATCCACCACTGCTAAAGAATGCCATCAATTTAAATTGCAAAGCAAGCAGAAACTGCAATGGGCTGTGATGCCTGGATAAATGTGATAATCCAGTTGCAGAAAAATCCAGCACTCACCATCCAAAATGAAAGGCCACTTGCAATGAAGTCCCCAAGTGCAAAAAGTTTTATTTCAGAGTATCAGTGCCAGTGTAAAATACACACCATCCTAACACATTTCAGAATTCCTTTATCAAATGCCATCAAACTCTGAAACGTTTCGCTAATACTGCTACTTCTCAAGGTTATTTTAAACTTAAAACTTTTATGCCACAGCTGAAAAATAAGAAACCATTGATCTTCCATGAGGGTAGTCTCTTGCAGCAGGTAGTACACTTGGGACCTCACCAGATGGCACTCTTCTGCATGGCAGCTTATTTTCTAGCAGTCTTTGCCTAGGGGTTGCCCACACATGACATCATCATCCTGCATCTATATAAGTGTGAGCGGCCCCAGGCATCCTCAGTTCATTTTTCCACCATCTTCAGCTCACATACAGCAGCTTAGCACTTGTGTAGCAGTCATCAGTGAGAACTTGAGCTGGGAATGGGTTTTCTTCTGTTCCCTATCTTCATCAATGAATGTCCAAAGAATCTACAAGCAAATCATCACTTTCTCAGTCATGTCGTTGCGGTAGGAAATTCTACTGTTATGACAACCATACTGTCTGTGTTAGGTGTCTAGGTCCCACACACAATACTGCTTCCTGCCAGGCAACCAGGCAACACATCATCGATGATTGCAGAAATTAGGTCTGTTAGAGAAGGGGGCCCATCCCAAGGTGACCTCGACTAGAGATTCACACAAGAAGCATAAGAGGGATAAGGACAAATCATCCTCTTCGGGCAGACGTTTGTCGACAGCCACTGTTACTGGTGCTCCTCTGTTGACGATGCCCTCCAGAACTACTTCATGTCAATGGGAGTTTATACTCTCTTGTCGACTGCACTTTCCGGCACCCTGTCAGCAATTTCTACAGAACCTTATGTCGATTCTGGTGATTTCCCATCAACAGCTGTTTGCTTACCATCGACAACTACTGCTGTTAAGCATTCTACTACTTCTCCCTTCACTGCCTTGTTGACAAGTCAGGCATCCTCGGGGAGGGACACTGGATTTTCCAAAGCCATAACTCCTCCTCCATCATAGCTACTCTCTCACAAGGGCCAACCTAATAGGGACCGAGACCCTGGCATTTATCACCCAGGGACCAGACCCGCTTATTCACCACACCCAATTACCTCCAGTATTCCTCTGGTTTCTCAGAGACAACCTGCTCCACCCTCCACTCCTACTTCAGCAAATGTAGCCTCCATGGTACAAACTGTCTTGCAAGTAATGAGAGGATCTCAACCATCCACCCCCAATAGAGACGGGTCGCCCTTCCTGTTCTCCAACTCCTCAACCCAAACATTTTTAGGGTGATAAGGATCCTTCTTCTGCTTGGTCCCCCAGTCCTATGAAGAGGAATATTTTTCAGAGGAAGAATTTCCTGAAAGCTTTCAAGGAGATTTTGAGGATTTTGAACCCCAGGATGGGGCCTGCCATCCTCCTTCCTCCTTCCTCTATCTCTACTCTCGCCTCTTTACATGAGGATGTTTCCTGGCAAGCGGCTGCCTCTCCTCCTGAAGACCCATTCTTCCATGAGATGGTGGTCCAAATTCAAAAGTTCATGGGTTTTTTGACTATGGAGCATGACAAAGGAAGGACATGGCAGACTACCTTGAACTCCCTGAGGAGCCTGTTGTAGTGGTGCCCCCCACTTATACAAACTTGTCAAAATGCAGTTCTGGATGCTTGGAATCAACCCTTAGCGGTTCCAATGATTCCTAGGAAGGCGGATCGCCAGCATCAGGCTCCTCTTGACCATTCTTTCCTTTCTACTACCCCTGAAGTGGATTCAGTTTTAATCACTGTTGCTCATGATTGCACCAAATGTCCATAGCACATGAGCTCCTTACCTCCTGATAAGGATTCCTATTGCAGGGCCATAGGAAGGCATTTTGGTGCCATAGGCAAAAGACTAATTTTGTGGACCCCCCCCCCCGGAAGACAGCCGGGGTCTGGGGTGGCTACATGCTCTGTGGTGAGTTTTGGGGCTTTTCTTGAAGGAAAAACATACTTTTATATATGTTCCCTACCCCTGATTTCAGGGAAAATTTTGCCCCATAGAATCTGAGGTGTGGGAGACTGACTGGCTGGCATTAAAGTGTGCAGCAGCAATTGTTGTGGACAACTGGCTGACTAACAATTCCATCAAACATCCACCCTATATGCATTTTTGAAATATACCATGATATACTACCACTGTTCTTGAGGTGGGGTCCCATAAAGCCCATGTTGAAAATTTGGAGTCAAAATACCAACAAACGCCTGGATGTTAGGGTATCCAATCATAATGCCCAACCCTATACATATTGACAGGCATCAGGGGTATGGCTTGGGGTCATTGGCCATATTTTTCAATGCATTCCACCCCCACTCCCACTCTGCAGCCACTTACAGACATTGAGGTATGCCTTGGGATCTTCAACCCTAACTTTCATCCCATTCTCCTATACTGCACCTATCTCAGCTTATTTCGTTATGGAATGTGGTGAGAGTAAGGGCTGAAGACCCCAAGGCACACCGTGACAGTGTCTGCAGGGTGGGGTGAGGTGGAATGATGTATTATGGCAGACGACCCAAAGGCACACCCCAACACCTGTCAATCTCTGCAGGGTGGGGGTTGGGGCTGGCATTAAGTACTTCACTGCCATTCCCATTATGCATCTCTCTAACTCGTGCAGTACCAATGCCAATACCAGCAAGCAAACATTCAGCAATGACAAATGCTTGTGTTTTCTATGCAAGTGCTGCCACCTAGAGGAACTGTTTGGGACTTGAATTGAAAGGCTTTGATGTTATCTTTATAAACTCTTTCTGCTACTATTGAATATTTCAAAAAAGTATGCAGATGTACTGCTAAAAGTTATTCTGTCTTACTTAGAAAAGCTTAGGCTTGCTTTTTGTGCTGTTCATGTAGCCATCCACAGTTATGAAGGATCTACCTGGCTGCATAAAGAAGCCAGAGAAATTGAACTGCTCTGCAATGTGTTGATTACTGCAACACTAGAAAGTAATACTTTAGAAAGTGGCTTTAGATAGGACATCGACTCTAAAATTATGTTTGGATCAGAAGCAAACAAATCAAGGCTTTAAAAAGAAAATTATGAAATTAGTGCAACTAAACTGAAGTATTGTCCGGGGGAAATGGCATTGGTTACCAGCGACAGTATAACACTGGAAATACCAAATGGTGTACCAAGGACTCCCCAATGATGGTCAATGACAGAGAGGGAGAATTTGATAGCAGCACCTTGACTCCAAGGAAACACTGGTATAGTTTTGCAAATTCCAACACCTTAACAAGATATCTCCATCCAGTAAGTTACAGCTCTCACAGAATCCACAAAAAACAATGAGAATTCTTTTTTTTTCCCATTTAGTTCCCCATCCAGTGACTCGCAGCCCATTTCAACCAGTAAGCTAAAATATTTTAGCATGCATGCGTCTGGGTCCTATAGGTGGAACCTCATGACCAGGATATATGTGCATCAAAAGTATCTTACAGGTCTAGGAGGGTCACGAATCTCAAGAAAAATAAACAAATTTACCAGTCTTGCTGTTAGAAAAAAAAAGTCTAGCTTTTCCGTGTGGACTTATCCATGTTTGCCAAGCCCTAGGGTTTTAACAATAAACAGCTAGCTACATTAACTGGTTAGGTGGCAGAGGCACCTCACAATAGATGGTCAAAAGACATTTTTTGTAGACAACCAGTCTCCTAATTTAATAAATTCTTAATTATGCCACAAGACACAGCATTCTCTAATACAGTGGCTCCTCCAATATTTGCAGCATCCCATCCTTTACCAGTTTACATTTCCTTCTACCCCAATTACCCCTCTATTGCCTTTTCCCCTTTTAACTTCTTCTGCAATAACCCCCTCATCCTACCAAAGTTTACAATATTGAAGTCCCGACTCCAAGGCTTCAATGTTATGTCTCGTGAGCAAGCAGTCAGTCAACATAGTCAATCAGCAGCAGAGCAGCCATGGACTAGACTACTCTCTCATAGAGAAGAATGACTGTCTCACACTGAGTATGGACGATGATTCTCAACTCAATCACAAAGCCAGGCCCTGGCCCACCCGCCCAGTAAGTAGGAGTACCGTCGGAGCAGAGTGCTTAGTGTAGCTAGCCCACACACAGGGCGGCACGGCTGTGCATAATTGTTGCTTTTACTTTTACAATAAAACAAATCTCTCAATGTCTTCTTGCTCTTCTCTCTCTCGCTCACTCGCTTTTGCATTTTGATGATAGCACTAAACGTAAACTCCTCTATTTCACTCCATCACCCTTTCCAATGACCACTACCTTACCTCTAACCAGCGCCTCCCCTCTCATTCTCACACCACACGCTCAGCTGTCCACCCGTACCTTATACTAATGGGCGGCCATGGCGCTGGCCCACCCACAGTTTCTCTACCACCACCACATGAATTTTTGACTGAGCGAGTTGAGCGACCATGTGACCACCCCCTCATCCTTGGTCCGCAGATGCGCCCCTGCTGACAGCCATTAGTAACTACAGAAGAACACAAAAAAAAAAAAAAAGCATTTAAACCTACAGTGCAGCTCAGCAGCTGTGCAAGTGAATCGGGCATGGGCAGTGAGCTCTTCATTTGAATTGCGCCACTCAAAGGCATGCGCCTGGGGCCACCTGCCCCACCCTTCCTACGGTACTGTCCTACAGTATTGATTACCTCGGGGAGAAGGTATTCCAGGCGAGTGCCATGAACCTTAGAATCTTGAACTACATGGGACACATGGTTAAATACCAATGTACCCTCTGGTCCTGTGCTATCGAACTGGTCAATAAACTCCCTCCTTCTCAGGAAAAGAACCAATTATTGGCAACAGTTTCAACTGGTAATTCCATCTCTCGACATCTGCTCTGTTCAGTGTATGATGCAGTAGATGTCTCTGCCCAAATCTCGGCCACAGGTGTTAACCCTTAGAAGGCATGCCTGGCTACGTGTGTCAGGTTTCACATCAGACGTGCAGCATAAAGTGGTAAATGGTCCCTTTAATGGATCCAAACATTTTGGTCCTTGCACTTAGACACTCTTAGATGATCTCCAGGCTTCTGGTTGCACTTTATGTACCATGCATGGCATGTATCATTCCATGCAGCCATCCTCTTAGTTTCACTCTCAATCCTCTCTTCAGTTGAAAAGTGGTGGCAAATCCAGAGGTACCTATAGAGGTGGTTTCCGTGGGCATTCCCAGCCAGCTTTCAGGACCACCACTCCTACCTCTAAGGGCCCCCGCTGCCTCCCCTGGGGGGGTGGTCAATCCACTTTCTTGTGACCAGCTAGGGCATTGCCCGGGCTTCCTCAACCAGGCCTCAGAAATCATGGGTGGTCACTTTGCCCTTCATTTAGTTGCATGGCAAGCAATAACATCAGACAAGTAGACAAGTGGGTGCTTCTGATCATCCAAATAGGGCATACGCTGGAGCTCACCTCCATGCCTCCCCCTCACCCTCTCTACTCTGTGTCTTACCCACCTGACCATATCCCCATCCATCAAGAGGAACTCCAGGTGCTTCTTCACAAGAATGCCATCTGTCCTGTTCCTCCTTTAGAGTATCATCAGGGATTCTACTCCCATTTTTCTCTGGTACCCAAATGCACCAGGGATCTCAGATCTATATTAGACCTCAGACACTTGAACCTACATATACTATACAATACAAGAGGTTCCAAATGATATCTTTAACATCCATCATGCCAGTGTTAAAACAGAGGGATTGGCTATGCGCACTAGACATGAAAGATGCCTATCTGCATATCCCCATATACCCCATCCACCACTGGTTCCTTCATTTCTACCTGCTAGGACATCGATACCAATTTTGGGCCCTCCCATTCGGCCTCTCATTCACCCCGAGGGTCTTTACCAAATGCCTAGTGGTGGTGGCAGTGTCCCTACAAAGGGACAGACATTTCATCTTCCCTTACCTAGATGGATAAAAGCAAGACTCCAAAACTTCTCCGCTTCTATCACATCCGGTAACCCTTACCCTGTTCCAGTCCCTGGGAATCACGGTCAACTAGCCACAGTCCAACCCAACTCCCACCCAACATCTCCAGTTCATCGGAGTCATTCTGGACACGACCTCCAGCAGTGCTTTACCCCCCTCCCGATAGGCAAGACAGACTTCTGTCTCTCTCCTCCCATATCCAAAAGGAACAATCTATCACAGCCAGACTCCTGTTGTGCCTTTTAGGGCATATGGCCACAGCCATCCCTACAGTGGCGTTTGTCCATCTACAAATGAGACCAATCCAGTGGACTCTTCAAAGTCAGTGGAGGCAAATATAGAGGTATTTCAAAGACAGAATCTGAGTAACTCCCACTTTATGCTCTACCATCGACTGGTGGACCCATCGTGTTAATCTATCTCAGGGCATGCCTTTCCAATCCTCTCCTCCCCAGCAGACGATGACCACAGATGTTTCCACCAATGGCTGAGGGGGTGCACCTGGGTCTCTACAGAACGCAAGGCCAGTGGCCCCAGTACTCCATCCCTCTCCATATAAATTTATTGGAAATGAGAGCGGTCTGCCTCACCCTTCAGGCTTTTCAACCCCACCTCATTTTGAGGCCTCTCCTGATCCAGTCAGACAGTGTATTACCTGAACAAACAAGGGGGTACCAAATCCCATGCTCTTTACAGGGAGATGATGGTGGTTTGGTGAGAAACCATAATTCAACATCTAATGTTGACTGACGTCCATCTACCGGGACACCACAATACTTTGGCCGACATTCTCGGTCTCCACTCTTCTACTCATGAGTGGACGCTTCATCATGAAGTTTTACAGACCGTTGTTCTGTTGTGGGGACCCCACACCTCTACCTCATTACCTCCCCCGACAATCACTGTCTCCCCAGATATTGTTCCATTATCCCCGAACAGAAAGCGACTGTCTATGGATGCCCTGTCCCAACCATGGACAGGACTCTTCTTATAGGCTTCCCCGCTGTCCCACTCCTGCAATGGTCTCTACTGAAGTTACAGCTCGAGCCCAGAACCATGATTCTTATAGCCCCTCTCTGGCCTCAGCAGGTGGGGTTCCCCCTATTACAACAGTTACTACTGGTGGACCCACTCCCGTTACCCATCAGACTGGACCTGTTGACACAGGATCGGGGAAACCCTCCTTCACCCCAACCTGAAATCCTTACACCTTCACGTTTGGCTCCTCAGGACACTTTCATATCTCGCCTCCAAGTCTCCTCTCTGGCAGCCAACATTCTTTTGGCCTCCTGTAAACCATCTACCAGGCAAACCTATAATGCCAAATGGAAATGCTTCTCCCTGTGGGCCACTTCCCAGTCTTTAGACCCTTATTCATGTCCATTGACTAAGGTTTTGGACTACTTGTCTTCACTCGCCTCGACAGGCTTGAACTACTCCTCTATTAAAGTCCATCTGGCCTCTATCTCGGCCTTTCATGAACCATTGGAAGGGAGACTGCTTTACCAACATGACCTTACCAAGGTGTTTCTCAGAGGTATGTTACACCTCAAAACTCCTATCAGAAGGCCTGCTCCTCCATGGGACTTGAGTTTCCTGTTGAAAAAACTAACCCTTGAACCCCTGGAGCCTGCGTCTACTTGCGACCTTCACTTCCTAGCCTGGAAGACCTTATTCTTAGTAGCTGTCACCTCAGTTCGACATATCTCCAAACTTCATGGCTTATAAAGTAGGAAACCATACTTAGTCTTACTTAGTCTTCCATAAAGACAGAGTGTTCCTCCAAACCAATCCCTCCTTTTTACCCAAAATGGTCTCGGAGCACACATTAAATCAGTCTGTAGAACTGCCAGTCTACTTCTCTAAGTATTCTAATTCAGGAGAATTCCTCCTATACACTTCAGATGTCCATCGTATTCTGAGATATAACTCATACCAAATCCTTTAGGAAGACTCGTTAGCTTTTTGTTTCCTTTGCCCCATCCAGGGAAGGCTTCCCAGTTGCTAAGCAGACCCTCTCAAACTGGTTGGCATGTTGCATAACCTTCTGTTATAAGAAATATAACAAACCATTATCAGAACCTGTTCAAGCCCACTCTACCCGAGCCATGGCCACTACTGTGGCCTGCTTCATTGGGGCATCCATCATGGATATCTGCAGTGCAGCCACATGGTCCACAACACATACCTTCATGAAGCACTACAATTTAAATGTTTCTTCTAACCATTGGATGACCTTTGGCTGAGCTGTCCAACAAGGCCTTTTATTATAATAGTTCCGCCCTTCCAGATTTATTGCTTGGGAGTCATCGCAAGTGTATTACCTGCTGCAAGAGATTACTCTCGTGGAAGATAGTACATTTGTGTACTCTCCATAACAGTAGATCTTCGAGAGGTATCTCTTGCAGCAGGTACAGTCCTTCCCTCCATCCCTCCTTTCTCTAAGAGAATAACTTCTGATCCAAATATACAGTATATACACATGAAGGGACATCTCAGGTACCTCAGTTCTCCCTCGGTACTCGCTTATTGAGCTGAGTCTGCCAGGGAACTGAGGATACCTGGGGCCACCCACACTTATACAGGTGCAGGATGATGTCATGTGTGGGCATCCCCTAGGCAAAGATTGCTAGAAGAAAGCTACAGAAGAGTGCTCTCTGGTGAGGTCCCAAGTGCATTACCTGCTGCAAAAGCTATCTCTCGAAGATCTACTGATATGGCGAGTAAAGAACTGTACTTTCCAATATTGCAACTGCAGTGACATTAAAATTCATAAAGACGATGACCATTCCATGTGCATTCATTGCCTAGGCCTTGACAACAATGTTAAAGCCTGCATTGTTTGTCATGGCTTTAGCTAGGCCCCCAGGAGACATTGCAAGACTACTTTAGAGCTTAACTTAAAGACAAAAAAAATGGAGTAGAAACAGGCTACGTCAAAGGCAGCATCACTGTCATTAACCGCCTCTCTTCCTGTTTTGCCGTCGACCAGCTGCTTGCTGAAGTCAATGGCACCTGTTGCCAATAATATGAAAAAGGACAAGTACACCAAGTCTACGGAAAAACACCGCCACTCAGAAAGGAAGTATCATGGAAAGAAGACTGCCTCTCTAGACCATTTACATTCTCCTCTAAAATCTACTGACAAGGACAGGCTCCAGGTGGAGGACTATGGTTTTACTACCCTCCAACCATCTCACAGACACCAAGGTCAGGGTCTGGCACTGGCTTGCCACCTCTGCCTGGGGATTCACAGCAAATATTGTCATTGGGTACTGTACATTGACGGTTTCACCATTGTCGACTCCTTCAGGGCCTGTCAAAGTGGAGCTCCTTTAACAATGTTGTTTTTTTTTTTTTTTTCAATGACTTATGCCATTGCCTCCATCATTGCTGCATCTGTCCTCATCTTTGGAGATGCCACTGTTGACCTTGTCACTTATGCGACCATTCTCGGTCCTCACCTTCATGCTGAGTCCTGAACGACCTCCATCGATGGTACTCCCTTCAGCAGTGCCTCCTCTTTTTCCTCATCCCATTGACCCACTTGTAATGACAGTAGATGTCAATGATGAACTAGAATATAATCCAGAATATATGGAAGAGGAAGAGGAGGCCATGGCTGAAAGCTAGAGGAAGTTATTGGTGTGGTAGGCTCCAGCTCTATTCTCTCTTCTTGCCCAGAAGAGTGTAAAAAATACTTGTAGATCACCTCCTGAGGATGCCTCATCCCAGGCATTCCCCAAATTGGTTCATGCAAAACTGAGTTTTGATACTGAGAAGGAGAATTCCTCCAAGAAGAATCTTCATGAATTATTGGAGGTGTCTGCCTCCCCTGCAGTCATCATCCATCCTGCCCATTTAGCTCTAGAGAATGATACTTTGGCTGCCTGGTATCAACCTGCTTAATTACCAGCTGTCCCTAGAAAGGCAGACTAACAATATCCTGCCCCTGGTGCTAAGCCTTACTACTTCTGTCAGCCAGAGATGAACTCAGTGGTCATAACAACTGCTCATGATGGGTCTAATGCACCCAAACATACGAGTTCATGACACTCTTCACAGTGCTGCTCCCATGTCCAGCTTAGCCAGACTGGACCTTCTGTTTGGTATGCCATCGCTATGGCGACAGTTTTACCATTTTGTGAAACAAAACAACACTCGAGGTGCTCAAGTTCACTAAATGTGAAACAAATTTGACCTGGTGCTTATTCGGAAGCAGAGAAAATGAATTCGAAAACCAAACGCTTTAAAAAAGCAACCCGAATGCACAGACCCAAGTCAGTTGTTCAAATAAACCAATATGCAGCACAGCTTACCATGTCTTCAAATTTTATTCTGGTCACAACTTGTTTCAAATGCAGCAACATAAGAAGTGCTGCGGCGACTCACTGGGCAGAAATAAAATAAATAAAAACTTTTTCACCAAATTAGTGCATAATGTTTCTTTGACCGGGTCAGCCGAGCAGTAACCATCCCGCGTGCGTGATGACGCATGGGAATCAGCTGACGTTTCGGCTAACTCCTTCCTCAGAGCTGGTTTTACCATGACTGACATTACAGTGACAACAGCGCCAGTTTGCTGTAGTGTCAGTGTGGGACCCAGGCACTGCTTTCTGGGGGTGTTGCACCCCCCTTCCCAAAACAACTCTGACTCAGAGCTGATTAATTTAGTAGTGGGGAGGTGCGGGGGCAGAGAACCCCGCTTGGGGATTTTGGGGGGCAAAGCCACCCAAAGAAAACATAGTCTAAAGTGACTCCCTTAATGCCAACCGCAAATACAGTTGACATCATGGAGTCGCTGTAACGTCAGTCGACAATGAAATTAACAGACTGTCATGGATCCCTTCTCTTCCACTGCTGTTGCTTTGCCCTTGATTGCTTATCTAAAATCTACTACTGTTCACTGTACTCCTCGCTCTCCCCGCCATTCCTTGACACTAGGTGCCTTGTTTATGTCTTTACTTTCTTCTCTAAATTCTGGTTTGTGTCCCATCTCCCTAGCCTGCCTCCCTCCTCAATTCCCCCTTTCCACCTCCTACTCCCTTTGGAACTGTGGCCCTCACTCCTTGGATCTTCTCTTAGTGAAATCCTCCACAGAACAAACTGCCTTCTCTTGTTTGCTTTCCTAAATTATGGGGTTGTCTCCCCTTTCCATTTATATTGCTGCTTCTTCCCACTCATTCAGATCCCTCCTCTGTAAATTTTCTAATCATTCCTTCTGTTGCCTCTGACCCATGCTTGGGCTGTAGTTTTGCTGCCCTGCACTCCCATCCTCCGTAATGCTTTGGATAGTTGCGTGCGGGAGTGCAGAGAAAAAGAATCCTTTTCCACAGTTCCTTTTTACACGATTTGCAGGAAAAAAAAATCCTTTCTCGTAAATTGCAAAAAAGGATCCTTCAGTTCAGTTTATTGTGAAGGGATAAAATGCTCATTTGCAAGGAGATCCCTTTTACAAAACACGTTAGCAGAAGACAGTGGCATTAAAAGTCCATACATAATTTGCAAACAGAAAAGGTCTAAAACTAACAGTAGACCAAAGAACCATTGAATTTCATACATAAAGGCTCCTGTTTCACAGTTCCTTTTCTGTGACTTGTGAAAAAAGAAAACCTTTTTTTGTTGATTGTGAAAAGGATCCTGTTTCACGGGGGGGGGTGCGGTTTGCAAAACAGGATTTCAGCACATTAAAAAAGCATATTTCTAAGTAACTAATTGAAAACCTAACCCCAGATTTGGGTTCTGTGGGTCCTGATTGGGTAAAGGCAACTATTGTTGGCTACTAAACCTGTATATTTATTTAATGTTATTTTCACTGCTAACCGAAAACAAGATGGTGAAAGCAGGGAAAAGTAATCTGTATTTGTAGATCAAGTCTGCTAGTATTGCAGGGTCCACAGCTTGAGCTAATGTCCCTGCCCTCCTTCCCCACTCTGCCCATCCTCCCTACCCATGATCCTTACCTTCCCCCTATGCCTATCCAGTCCTGTCTTAAAGCTGCGCACTGTCTTCAATGAGACTCTCTCTTCCGGCAGTGCATTCCAAGTTTCCACCACCCTCTCTGCGAAGAAGTGCTTCCTGACCTCCCTTCTAAACCTTCTACCCTCCAGATTAAGACTTTGCCCCCTTGTGTTATGGTTGCCACTCCGCATAAAGAGATTCTCCTTATCAACCTTATTTATCCCTTTCAAGTACTTGAAGGTCCCAGTCATGTCCCCTCTCTCTCTCTCTCTCTCTCCTGTCTTCCAGGGAGAACATGTTCAATGCTCTCACTCTCTCCTCATATGCCTTACCTTGCTGACTGGTGATCATCTTTATAGCCCTCCTCTAGACCTTCTCCAGCAGGTTAATGTCCTTTTTGAGGTGTGGGCACTGGTACTGAACTCCATACTTAGATGCGCCTTACCAGTGACCTGTATAAAGGCAGTATAACCTCCTCTCTCCTGCTACTGATCCCCCAAGATATGCATCCCAGCATCTTGTTTACCTTTGCTGTTGCTTTCTTGCAATGTTTGGAGTGCTTCAGGTCACTAATGATCACCACCCCTGGGCCCTTCTCTTCCTCTGATGCAGATACTTGGACTCCACCCAGGTAGTACTTTGTCCTGGGATTCCTGGCTCCAGTATACATAACTTTGCATTTCTTGGCATTGAATGGTTGCGAAGTTATTAAATTGCTAAATTTTAAGTTTAACATGGAAGTGAAGACCGAACCCTAACTATAGGGGTACGACTGCACATGTGTAATATAAATATCTGTGTCTATAGTGTGTGACCAGAGTTGATATGGAGTCTCTAAATAATGTCATGACAATGTGATACTAGCAGACATACATTTTTATTTCCTTATGCGGGAATAATTCAACTATTCCCTCATTCTGCCTACTGCTGTTAAACTATTTAAAATGTACAAGATAAAGCCATCTTGCATGTATTGTAATGTGATAAAAATTCTATTTTCTAGGAACATTTTTGGAGTCTGGACAAGACTGAATTCAGGGTTCCTCCAAAACTGCTTATTCAAATATGGGATAATGACAAATTCTCCTTGGATGACTATTTAGGTAAATCTGTTATATTTTTACTATAATATATGTAATAAATCATATTTCTCTGTTTACAATATCTTATGCGTACATCTCTATCTATCATATAGCAAGTTAATAATAGCAGTTTACTGAAATGTGTCTATTTAGAAAGCAACATGCTGCCTTTAAAGTTGTTTCCCCAAATTTGTTCAACAACTGTTTATGCGAATCTTGCAAGAAGGCAGTCAAGTTTTGTTTTACATCAGCCTGCCAGGAGCATATTGTTTATCGACCAGCTGCCCCTAGTGCGGAATTATGGGGCTTACATGCACACCCAGGTCTCGCCTCCAGTACCACTATGTGTAACCCCTTAGTTAATATTTTTTTTTTAGTTTTCATATAAAAAGCTAAGACTCAGAAATTGGTGAGTGGGTTAAAACGGTTATTATGAGAAGGGGTAATATAATTGATGATACTAAAAAATCAAGAAGAAGCAAATAGGAAAAATGAAATGGCTGGAAAAGGAAGAAGCAACATGGTGTAGGTCTACTGACTAGAGTAAGGCTTAGGAACCAGTAGACCTGGGTTCAGTTCCCAATAGAGTCCATTACTTAGTGTGTAACTGAGTACATTCTTACTGTTCTATTCCATCCAGCTGTAAAAAAGTGAAAGAAGGACCCCACCAGAAATGATACAGAATGTCATTTGGGCTATCTAGGGTACAAATGCTATTTAAAACAAAACACATATACATAATGTAACACTTTTTTAAAGCAGATTTTCATTTTCATGGTCATTGTATAATTATATTTATACAATCACTGTGAGAATAAAAATGGCCTAATAAATATTGGTCCTGCAGTGGTTTGACTCGGATAATGCAAATTATCTTCATGAGTGACAGGACGGTACAATAGATGCTTGGCAGACAAATGACGGAGGCATGCAAGTCCTACTCCTTCCCAAGTGATAAATGTCATATGCTGAGCCAGGCCATCGAGTGTCCAGTGAATGCAATGTGTTTTAAATTGTAAGGCACTTGAATTAGTTATTTTTATAGAGATTTAATTGTTACTGTTTAATTTCACTGCTCTGTTTTGAGTGCACCGGAAGCCATTGTGATATCATCAGATGTTGTTCAAACTGCTCTTCCACCAGTTAAGGGTTCCTATGTGACCTGTCCAAAGGACAGATAATTGGCTAAAATGATTTATAATAATTTAGAATGCTTCATTGGCTAAAATAAATAATCTGTAAGGTTTAACTCTCACCTACAGTATGTAAATGTTTGATATGCCATAGACTGACTCTAAATAATTTTTAGTTTCAGGGTTTGACCTCTTGACCTTACAATTGGTAACACCACGAGTGAGGTCTGTAGACCATGCCCTGAAACTAAAAGTAAAATATTTATATAGTGTATGGTGGAACGCTGTTCCGCATGGAAATCCATGCCTGGAACAGCATTGTTGTCCTTCACTTGGTGCGTCATGATCTTGTTGTGCTGCACCCAGTGCGTCACCGGTGCAGCACAACAAGATCGAACACATTCGCGGATGCGCAATAGAGCGGCGCGCACGGCAACACGGAAGGAAGCCTTTGGCGGCAGACACAGAAGTAAGCTTTTTTTTTCCCCTGAGTGTTCACGAGTGCTATTTATGGTTGCCCATACACCATAAAAGATTGTGTATGAGCAACCATACACAAACAAGGCAGTTGTGCGATCTTGAGGTTTCCGTGGTAACGGACCTCTCGAGCTACGCTCTCGAGGTCTCAGGTTACCACGGAAACCTCTCGATCACAACTGCCTTGTTGTGTATGCTTGCGCATACACAATCCTCTATATTGAGGCTGCCAATGGCATATGCTGTTTATACAATGAGATTTGTTGGCTAGAATGGTAAGGTGGTCTGGAATGTTGAAATGTGCTAAAGAATTCTAAGAGGTATTGATGAAGCTCCTGTAAAAATGTACATTGTTGAGTAAGCCAGCTCTATATGCCATAAAAATAAATTAATTTATTGGACATTTTTTTTATTCTCTCAGGACAGGAATAAGTTTTATTATTTACTCTGGAATCCTGTCAAAAAAATCTGCCTAGCAATGAGTGGCAGAATGAAGCAAAGCCCTGAGTTCTAGGACTGTGGTGATTGCAGCCTTCCAAAGTGAATATATAGAGGATAATGTATAGGCAGTCATACACAACAAGCATGTGTCTGCATAGAGTTTTTTTTAATGGCAACCAGGAACCTCAAGAGCGAAGCTTGAGAGGTTCCTTGGTTGTTATAAAGCACTCGAGATGAGCACACAGGCTCGTCTGTGTATGGATGCCTATACATTATCTTTTACATTGTATGGGCATCCATGCCTGTCTGCTTCAAACACTCTGGTTCTTTTCGTGAATTGGGGGTTGGGGAGAAGGTACTTGAGGGTTGGGGGCTGGCTCAGATTACTAATTCAGTGTGCAGCATATTTTTCTGTAAATTCAAGTTAAAAACCGCTTCCAGCTTGATTGGATAGAGGAAAACGGCTATGTATCCACATTATAAGTTGTTGTGCTGCAGTAGTGACATCACTACTGCAGCACAACAACATGATGATGTCATTACTGCAGCACAACAAGCATGTTCCAGGCATGGAATTCCTTGCATAACAGGGTTCCACCATACACTATATATAGGATAGTGCTTGGGGAATGATTGACAACAGGGCTATTCTTTCAGCGAGTTGGCACTATGACGACGGATTACCTCGAGAGCGCAGCTCGAGAGGTAATCCGTTGTCATAGTGCCAACGAGGTGAAAGATGCCTTGTTGTCAACTGTTCCCATGCACTTTTCTTTATAGTGTATGGTGAACGTCCGCTTATTGGGGGAAAAAAAAGTTACAAGAAGGGAAAAAAGAATTTACACTGTGAACGTTTTCACACTAACCATTAATACTGCCCCCGATATTGCTGCTTTTGCCATGTGTCCTGTCTATGCAGTGAGCCCTAACTGTCAAATGCTGCGCGAGGACACAGTGTGACATTCGCAGTACAGTAGAAAACATCATTCTGTTGTACTGTGAACGTCACTAGTGTGTGACTACAAGGTTTCGAAAATGATCGATTTCGGTGGAGAGCGACTTTCCACCATACACTATAAAACATTTTTGCATGCTCTGTGGAATGTTATGTTTATTTCAAGGAGCACTAAATGCTGTTATGATGAGACAACATAGAAAATAACATGAGCTGCAGGTAAAATAACATTGTCTTCATCAAGGACATCTCCATTGAGCCATATCTTTAGAACTGTGAGCTATCGGCCACAGGATCACTCAAACATTTGTCAGCTAGGGGCTGCCCACAGTGTGGGTGCCTATAAAAGGTGGTTGGCCCCATTGCTCCTTTGTTCTTTTTTCTGCCATCTACCATTCAGTGGACCAGCAGAGAAACAATTCTGTCATTTTTATGATTTTCTGATTTTTAACTTATCAACATTGTCCCTATATGCTGCCATCGAAAGAGCCTTTATTTAGGTTTTGTACCTGTGGTTACAAGATCTACAGGCATGATACTTACACTGCATGTGCTTACTGTTTGAGCCTGTCCCATAATGTAAGGGTCTACAAGATGTGCTAGGGATTAAACCAGGCCACAAGGAGTCACCAAAAAAAGGCTCTACAAACATTCATCTCCCTCATGGCCATAGAGTCTGAATCCCAAGGCCTTAGGCTTCAAGTTAGCTGCTCCCACATGGCTGGTCACCAATGAAAAGGGATATCCCCAGGTAGCTGTCACCACTGTTGCCACCATGGTCAGTGAGGACATCGGAGAAAACCAGAGAGAAGGACAAGGAAAAGTCGTCAGTCACCCTCCTCTAGCTATCACTATAAGCATAAGGAGAAAAATGCTTCATCCATGAAGTCAAGGTCTCCAGTGAAGGAGGGTAAGCCCTCATCATGAAACCCTCTGACGGCCTCAACTACAACACCCCCAATCTTCGCTGAGACACCAAAGTCAGGGCTTGGCTCTGGTGCTACCATACCTACTAGGGATGATATGCCATCTCCATTGTAGGGTTCTGTCTTGGTAACGTTGGCAGTCATGAACCCTCTAATGGCAGTCATTGACTCCTAGTCTGTGCTGGCATCATTTTCAGAAATGTTACTTTGCTTGTTCTCCTTGCTGCCAGCGACAGTGCCTACAGTCCTGCTGACAGAGCCTCCCTTGTTGATACCATCATCAACAGGACTTAGAAGAATGTCTCTTGTTCCTCCTTAGCATCTGCTACCTCCGTCACTGGCTCCTTTGATTGCCTCCATCGTCATTTAGGATTACGTTGAGGTGGAATATAATCCTCATCTCCTAAAACATGGAGGAGGAGGAGGATGAGGAAGATCCCTATGAAGGAGGGCTCCCTTCCAACTCTAGCTTCCCCTTTTTGCAGTGAGGATTCATTGCTTTATAACCCCAGGTCTCCTCCTAAAGATCCCTTGTTACAGGCTTTGCTCAGATAAATTCAAGATGTCATGGACTTTGGGACTTAAGAGGAAGACTCTAGTAAAAGAAATGTAATGAAGTCCTTGGAGGCTACATCTACACCTAATATTGTGTTGCCTCCTGTATAATCCTGCATTAGAAGATGCTGCCTTTGTTGCCTGTTACAGGACTAACACCTTGCCTGCAGTTCCTAGAAAGGCTGATAAACTGTACACTGCTCCTTCTGTTCAGCCTTATTATGCTTACCAGTCAGAAACTGATTCTGTAGCAATTGTAGCTTCTCATGCTTGCTCTAGTCATTTGTACATAGCCTCCTAATTAGAACTCATGCCTCTGCATCCTTAGGTCTAAGAAATGCAAATCTTCCAGGCTGTATGATTCAGTATCCAAACAGCCTGTGGAAATCTTCCATGACTATTAGGCATTGCTTGATCGTCCTACCAAAGCTAAACTCCTTACAGCTGCTTCAGCTGGTACTGATACCAGAAAGCATCTGTTACACTTAGCATATAATGCTTCTGATGACTGTCAGGACAGCGGCTTGTGGCATTTATCTAGGGAGATGTTTCTGGCTCAGGGTAGTTGGCGTTGCTACTGAAATATACAACAAGCCATACTGCATGCACCTTTTAAGGGATCCAGGATATTTGGACCAGATGTTGGCAATGCCCTTGGTGAGCTTCAGTCATCCAAAATTACTTTAAGATTTGGTAAATCACTGAACCCTCAACCTGTCAGGGGGTGTGGTAGAGGATCTTTTGAATGACCAGCAGGCTGTGGTGGCCATGGCTACCATCACCGGGCCTGTGATCGAGGAGGTAGCCCCCCCTCCCAGGTTTCCCTTACCCCTAATGTCCATTCTAAGGCAGTCACAGATATTAGAACAGGCGAACCTGCTGCTCCCTCTACTTTCTGACTCCCCAATTCCTCCTCTCCACTGTTCCATCTAGGCATGCAAGTGGGGGAAGGATCTCCCTTCATCTGACAAAAATGGAGGGAGATCACCACGGAGGAGTGGGTCCTGGAAATAGTAGAAGAAGGGCATACTCTGGAGTTGCTGTCCAGTCCTCCCGTTCATCCTTCATCTCCTTCTCATCCTCCTGGCCACTAGTGGTGGGTGAAGTGGCCATAATTCACTCCGCAGAGTGATTCATGGAGTAATGCAGAATCCGTGAAGTAATCTGCAAGGTGAAGCGGAGTACTTCGTGTTATAATGAGGAATGTGAAGTCCATTGACAACCATGACTTTGCGTTACTCCGCCTTCCCCCAACCACTTCTCCACTAATCTTAATGTGAAGTACATAGAGATCAATGTACTTCACATCACTTCGCCTTGTTTTTGAGCTCCAAGGTGAATTTTGCAGTGGTTCATGGGATTGCAGGTCACATGGGCTCTAGATTGTTCTGCACAGCCTCAGTTCTGAGTAGTGTGTGTAGGTAGCTGTAGGAGACAGTTTGCTCTGAAAGTTTTCTGCGATTCAGACCCTCTAAAAGCTGTTGAAAGAGCCTTTTTGAGTGATTTTTTTTTTTCTCAAAATTTAGTGCATCAATTGTAGGAAACCCTCCTGTGCTCATATCAAGTGTTTATTGTTTATATGTGGATTTCAAATGTTAATTTAGAACATTCAGTCTGTGTACTGACATACACTGGAAGTGTGCTTTAGGGGAAGGGCGTATCTGTGTTGTAGGTAGATTAGCTTGGAGAAAAAGGCAGTTGTTTCTCTTTTGGCGATATTTTTCTTGTATAACTGTGTTAATGTACACACAGTAATATTTTCAATAATTCTTGACATTTTTTTGCTGATTGTTTTGGTGCAGCAGTGCATATTTTCAATGTGTTTAAAATATTTTGTTATATTAAGAAAGTTTTCAATTTGCTGTGTGTGTGTGTGTGTGTGTGTGTGTGTGTGTGTGCCATCAAATCACACATTTTATTGTGCCACACAGTAATTGCAGCAGTGTGAACCTGCTATAGTTACTGCACCTGTGTGATTTGTTTGTATTGCTTTGTTGTGGTACATTTACTGGTAGTGGACTGGACTGTTGCTGCAGTGCACTGCCCCCCAGTCACATTATGAATCAGGATTTACATACATCATGTCATCAATCACAAAACTAAGTTTTTTTTTCTATTTAGTTGCATGTGAGCCTGTTTTGTAGTCTCTCTCTCGAGGCTTCACCACTGACTGTGGTCATTGATACGAGTTTTTAAATCTGCTGGTTTTTGTGATACAGGTCATCGAGGAAGTACAGCTGTAGACAGTCACATTCCAATACAGCTTAATATTATTGGTCATCTCATGCCAGACACTCGTCACACTCCAACTCCAAGAAAAATAAATTCACATTCTTCATCATCACGGTCACGATATTTCATATCACAAATCACAGAATTAATTTTTTTTACTAGTTAGTTGCATGTAAGCCTGCTTTGAAGTATCTCTTGAGGCTTCACCGCTGTACTTATTGATACGAGTTTTTAAATCGGGTAGTTTTTGTGATGCTGGTCATCGGGGAAGTATAGCCGTAGGCATTCACATTCCCATACAGCTTAATATAATTGGTTATCTCATGCCAGACACTCATCACACTCCAACAAAAATAAATTCACGTTCTTCATCATCACAGTCACAGTTGTGGTCACGATTCACGATCAGTCACGTCATGAATCACAAAATTAATTTTTTTACTAGTTAGTAGCATGTAAGCCTGTTCTGTAGCATCTCTCGAGGCTTCACTGCTGTACTCATTGATACAAGTTTTTAAATCTGTTAGTTTTGTGATGCAGCTCATCGGGGAAGTACATCTGTAGGCATTTGCGTTCCCGTACAGCATGTGACTTACAGTACTATAAGCCGTGATGTGTGGGGGCCCGGGGGCTGCCAATATTGTTGTCACTCTGCCTTAATTCACATTAAGGTGGAATGTCAAGACAAAGTGATCCTTTCATGTTGACCACTCCACGTAGTGGGCACTTCGCCATCAGAATTTAAATTTGCTGCATCTGTAACTTCGCGAATGACTGAGTGTGCCATTAATTCTGGGAAACTTTGCATTTCTTGTTCCACTGTCATTTCACTTCATCGGCACTGGGGAATTTTCTGGACACGACAATAGCACATTGGGGATGCACATTAATTCTGGTGACTGTGCGTGTGGGCTGCCAATATTGTTGTCACTTCGCCTTACTTCTTGTTAAGGCAAAATGACAATGCAAAGTAATAATTACAAGGCGAAGTGAGACATTCATATTGGCCACTCCACGTAGTGGAATGACAATGCAAAGTGTTCACTTCGTAGGCGCTTCGACAGCGAAATTTAAAGCATCCCTACTGCCTACTTGTCCCTTCTGAGAGAAGTGCAGTCACTCGTTCAAAAGAAAGCTATTGAACCTATCCCTCTCAATGAAGGAAATAGAGGGTTCTGTTCAAGATAGTTCCTGGTTCCCAAGTGGACAGAAAACCTGTGTCCTGTACTGGACCTCAGAGACCTGAACAAATTCATTGAATACAAAGCTATTGAATTGCGCCTCTCTTGGCTCTTATCTCCCTACTGCAAAAAGGGACAGGTTATGCACCCTGGACATGTAGAGTGCTTACATTCATGTCAAAATCTGAATATGCCACAGACAGTACCTCTGCTTTATACTGGAAGGCAGACACTATCAGTTACAAATGATCTGCTTACAGACAGGGTGAGGCCCTGGTTGCCCAGGCCCAGCTGGTATACAGGAGTCATTCTGTGGCTGCCCAGACAGTGTTCCACATCCTGGATCTTATGGCGGCCACCAATGTGTCAGTCCCATTGGCCCACCTCCATATGCAAATCCTGCAGTGGATACTTTGGGCACAGTGGGATCCCTTGACAGATGAGCTAGAACGGATGGTTCTCATCATGTCTCCTCTTCACTGATATGGTGGGTGGAACCACAGCACCTGTTACAGAAATCCCATTCTTCTCCCAGACTCCAGTACAGATTCTTACAAATGGATGCCTCCAGGTCAGGAGGGGGTGCCAACCTGGGCCATTTTCAGACTCAAAGGTTGTGGATGGTTCTGGACTCTGATCTCTACACCGATGTTTTGCAGATGATGGCTGCTCTACTTGGTCTCCAGGCCTTCTCAGAACACCTTGGTCCAGGTTCCCTGTTGATAAAAAAACCAAACCATGTCATTGTGATGCACTACATGAACAAGCTAGGGGGCATTCACTCTTACCTCCTATGCAGGGAAGCAGTGAGTGTATGGTACTGGACACTGTCTCACAGCCTTCAAATGGCAGACATGTTTCTTCCAGGTATCCAAAACATCATAGCAGACATGTTAAGTTTGTCTCAGTCTCTGACACACCCGAATAGGAACTGCGGACCTCTGTGGTAAATAACCTCATCACAAGATCACATCATCCAGAGTTGAAACTTTTTTTGCATCCCTACACAACACAACATTGCTGTATTTATTTCTGCTCACTTTCTCCAGGACTTGGAGTTTTTGACAAAATGAATTGTCCTTCTCCCGGAAAGGGAGGTTCCTTCATGCGTTCCTCCTTATCCTTCTTTCAGAGGTTTCTGCTCAAACTGCGAGTGGAGAGGGCCACCATGATACTGGTGGTTCCCTTCTGGCCTCACAAGATATGGTTTTTGCTATTGCAGCATCTAGAAGTGGAGCCATCTGTTTGGCTACCTCCATGTCAGGAGTAGTATTTAAGGACAGTGGCCCCCTGGTCCATCCAGACCTACAGTTCTTGCATCTGTCCACATGACTCCTGAGGACATAGCCATTGCCTATTTTGGGGTTGCTCCCCAGGTAGCTAAGGTCTTGCTGGTGGCTAGAAAGCCTTCCCCAAGGCACAACTATTCCTTGAAGTGGAAGCAATTTTCCATATGGTGTGCTTTCCATTCAGTAGATCCATTTACTTATCCTGTCAATGCTGTACTGGCCTACCTCCTGTTGCATCTGATTCTGGTCTCCAGTACTCATCCAGTAAGGTGCCCTTGGATGCCACTTTGGCTTTCCATATCTCTGTTTTATTTATTTTATTTATTAAGTTTTTGGATTACAATACCTGAGTCAGACTCTTTTTACATAGGTTCCACGTTAACTAATAACAAAACAATGCATACAGAGAAATAATGTGATGCAAAATAACATTGTAAGCAAGTATACATGTTACAATAATAGAAGGATTAACAGCAAATAACCTACGAGGTAGATACAAATTAAGGAAAGACAGAAGGTGTTACCATGGCAACAAACAAGAGACATGCACGGGTAGCCAGAGGATGGCATTGTCAAGTATAGGGATCTGTCAGCAGTACGGACAGCCAGAGGATGGCATTGTCGGGTAAGGGGATCGGCTAGAGAATGAACAATAGGACAAGGAGCAGTCTATGGAATCGTACCGGGGGGGGGAGGGTCAGCCGTTGATGAGACAGGGTAGGCAGAAAATACCAATGAGTGGGCAGAAGGATGTGTTGGGGGGGCAGATAAAGCAAGGTGATAGAGGGTAGGCAGGAACATACAGGAGTGGGCAGACAGGTTGCTTTAGGCTGTTGACTGCTGCATGGTGGCACAGCATTTTTCTATATGGTATGTTTTCTATTCAGAAGACTCATTTAAATGTCCAGTTAATACTGTACTGTACTGGCCTGTCTCATCTGACTTTGGTCTCCAGTACTTGTCCACTAAGGTGTACTTGGATGCCATTTCAGCTTTCCGTGCCTCTGTTGATAGGCTCAAAGTGGCACAGCTAGAGGTTTTCCATACATTCCTTAAGGGTGTTTTATACACGCATCTCCCAATTTATAAACTGGTTCCATCTTGGGACCTTAATTTCATACTTGTAAAAACTGACAACATACTGTTTGAGCCTGCAGCAGCTTGTGAACTGCTTTTCCTTTCCTGGAAGACACTGTTTTTGTTTGTCATAAGATCTGCTTGGAGGATTTCCAAGCTTCAGGCTCTCATACATGAGTCACCTTACCTGATTTTCCAGAAGGAGAGGGCATTCTTGCATTAGGTGCAGGTGAATACCTTATTTTGAATATTTGGCCAAATATTCATATTTGGGACTACAAATATTCAGAAATTCAATATTCGTATTTGTTTTCCATGTACCTATGGTGGGGAGTAAAATAAACAGCCACGCCACCTTCCTCCCTAGCTCATTCCTAGTAAAAGCAACCCCTCATTCTGCTACCCTATGCAACAAGCTCACTCTCACCCTGCCCGCAGCACCCACAATTTTTGTATTAATAAAACTCCCACAGTGGGCAACCAGCACTACCATCACCTCTACAGTGGGCTGCTGCCCCTCTTTCCATTATTTAAATAAATCACCCCCCCCAACAGTAGCACCCAAGTCCACTCTTCCTCCAGTATCCCCATTTCTTAAAGTTAGTAGCAAGCCAACCCCCTGGTTCTAGAAGGTGTCTGACACAACCCACCCTCTTTCACAGCCAGCCACCTTCTTGTGAATGGTGTTCCCTTGCTTCCTTGTGTAGTTAAACATCTCTATACACTTATGTACGTAGAACACAGCATTTCTATTTTGATTGCATTAGGGACTGAAGGAAGTCCCTTCAGCTCTTTCTTATTCACCCCTGGGAGAGAGAGAGGGTGCACCTGTTACTAAACTTTGCCTGTGCAAATGGCTGCCTCACTGTATTGAATTTTATTATTGGAAGTATGGTAAAGAACTTCCTGGTGCTGTGAATGACCACTGTATGTACATATCGTATTGCCCCTTCTGTTGCCTGTTTTCAGAATGTTTCTGTAGCTGATGTGTGTACTGCTGCCACTTGGAGCACTGTGCATACTTTCAGTAAGCACTACAGTCCAGACATCGTCTCCCACAGATGTGATAACTCTTGTCTAGCTGTGCTGCAAGGCCTTCTGTCCTGATCACATATCAGACTTTGCGATCCTCCCACTCCTCTCTTTGTGTGCCTGTTACTGGTCTGGTCTCGTCTCTTGGTCTCTAGCAAGGAACTGAGGAGCAATGGGACCATCCACATTTTATAGGTGCTGATGTTGCATGTCATTGTGGTCAGCCCCCAGCTGCTAAACATTTCAGAGCAGTTGGGATACCGATAGCTTGCAGTTCCAAATGTGTGGCCCAATGGAGGAGATTCTCTTGAAGACATACTGTTACTGGTAAGTAACTGTTCTTTATTCACTCTGGAGGTTAATAACAGGGCTGAATAACCATTTTTATTCAACTCTGTTATTCATACCTCCCATGGTATGAATGCATTTATAAAATGTTGGCAAGAGTCCTACTTGAGAGAAAGTTCGTAAGTACCCTGCCCTGATCTATGTAGCAACAACCGAACTACATGAAAATAAAACCTTTTCATATAAACACAAAACTTCGCACGATGGCATAGGTTTCTTCAAAAGTAATGCACTGTCCAGGTTCATTCTATGGCACTCTTTGTTTTACCATACTCAACACACTGCCTGGAAACAACCTGACTAAAGGAAACAAACACCTTTTTCCATTTTACAAGTCCAATAATCCACTCCAGGGCATGTGTTTCTTGAGAGTTAATGTACTTCCCATGAGTATTGAAAGTCAGTTGGCTGCTGGTCTCGTATCTTCTAGCTTATCCAGTGTATGCATTAATTCTCTAGAAAGCCATGCTGTATTGTGGGTTATTGCTTATGTATACCATGAGCTGGCTAAAGATATCACATTTCATTTCACCTGCAGAGTTTGACCTCTTTAGACCTTGTGCACAGCTCTGCTGTTATAAGTCAACAGAGGTCAAAACCATGGCATATCCCATAATTATACACAGTGGAGATTAAAATGACAAGCTAACAAGCGATGATCTTTAGTGATCAAGTGATAGTTTTGCTGTTGGGTAGGTTGATCTCTTGAAGGTTGGGTATGTCTGACTGAAATACTGAATCAATTAGATAGCAGCTTTCACAATGCTGATGGCATCACAGTCACCCTGTGCTGCGCTGAAGCTAGCCGTTGAAATCTAGGACAAACCATTAAAGAGCTAGTGTACTGCCCAAAACTAATATTAGATCTTACTTCGAGAAACGGCTCTTGCAGCAGGTTACACCATTAGGACTGAAGCCGGCAGGCACCAGGACCCCATGGAAAAATTCTAGCTAGCAGTATCCAGTGGGGCACCGCCCCTGACGTCGGCCCCTGCCCAACGTCAGGCATAACATAAAAGGGGGCGGTCACCCAGCATCCCCAGTTCTTTTCCCATCGACTCGCCAGCATCGACCTCATGGATGCCTACATCAATGATACAATGCGCAAAATCTTTATAAAACAATCCGTCTACTTCTCCAACTCCTTCTCTTAAAGGACACCCTTCAAATTGTGCCTGCGGCAAGCAGATCCCCTTCGACGACCATCATTCGGCTTGTGTGAGGTGCTTGGACCCGGAACACGACACCCAGGCTTGCTCCATCTGCCAACAATTTAATAGCAGGACCAGGATCTGCCGCCAAAAGGCCCTTCAGGGGTTCCTCCTTGAATAGAAACTTCACAAAATGGAAAAAAGACCTTCCTCCAAAGGGGATTCTTTCCATAAGACCGGGAAGAACCGGGACTCTGGTAGATCGGGATCCCCCAGCAAGGCCTCTGAATCCAGGGCCGGCTCCAGTTCTACGCAGTCTGACCGTTCTCCTTCCCTGGCCCGCTCCCAATCTAGCCCAGTTAAGGTAAGGTCTTCAGGGGATTCTTCAGCCTCCTTGCACCCGCTTAAGACCCACGGGGCACCCAACTCTTTTTCCAGGCCTGACTCTTCAGAAAAACATAGGAAGTCTTCCTCTAAATCTAGCGGGGCATCAGGCCGACGCTGAGACACCGACCCCAGGTCCATCTCCCAGCCTCCCAAGGCTCCAGAAAGGAAAACCAAGGATCTGACGCCTCTTAAGCGGATGTCACAGAATAAAAAGGTGCCTGACCTGACGCCCAAAAAATGGACTCCCGACCTGACAGCTGTTGTACTGGAGCCGGGTGACACCGGATGTCAGGGGTCCTCAGGAGAGGAGGCTGCCACGCTGCCAGACGACCAGATAGGCGGCATGGAGGATGCCAGCTTGCCCGGGGAGCCGTGGACTGATTCAGTGGTTCCCCAGGACCAGACTCCCAACCCCAGCAATAGACCCACACCGACGCCGGGCCCGTTGTCGGGCATGAACATTCAGGAGGTGAAGGAATTGTTCACCTTCTGGTGGGAGACCATTAAAAAGGACTTGGTCACTGATTCTGGTAGCGCCCTTTTGGCCCAGGCAAATTTGGTTCCCTCTGTTACATCAGCTGACCCAGGAACCTCCAGTGCCTCTGCCATTCAGCTGTCAACTTCTGTCCCAGGAGGCAGGCTCCTTAGTCCATCCGAATCTTCGGTCACTGAACCTGCATGCCTGGCTCCTAAAGACATAGCGGTCCTGAGATACGGTGTCTCTCAGGAAGTTGCAGACATTCTGGCGGGAGCCAGAAACCCTCCACTCACGCCATGAAGTGGCGTAGATTTTGCATCTGGGCTCAAGCTCGCAGATTGACCCCATTGGATTGTTCAGAGAGGTCAGTGTTAGACTACCTTCTAACCCTGTATGAGGCAGGGCTTGTCTACTCTTCCATTAAGGTTCACCTATGCGCCATTTCGGCATATTATTCACAGATAGGTCATAGCTCTCTAGCTCAACTAGAGGCTTCACATGCTTTTTTGCATGGCATCCTGCACCTAAGACCTCGTATCAGAGACCTGGTTCTACCTTGGGATCTCCCCTTTGTTTTAGAGCAGCCTTCTCTACCTCCTTTTGAACCAGCCATGGATTGCGAGCTGTCTCCTCGCTTGGAAGACGCTACTTTTAGTTGCTGTTACTTCTGCCAGAAGAGTTTCTGAGCTTCATGCACTCATGTGCAAGGATCCTTATTTGTTTTTTCACAAGGACAGGGTGTCCTTGAGAACAAATCCTAAGTTCCTTCCCAAAGTGGTCTTGGCGGTCACACTCAACCAGGATATAGACCTGCTGGTGTATTACCCGAATTATGGTAACAGGGGGAGGCCCTGTTGCACACTCTAGATGTGCATAGATGTCTCAGATGTTATCTGACCAACACCAAAGCCCATCGTAAGTTGGACCAGCTCTTTGTTTCCTACACACAGAGGATGCTTGGTGCCCCTGTTTCGAAACAGTCGCTTTCCAGATGGTTGGTCAAGTGCATTATGTTCTGTTATCAGAAGCACAATAAACCCTTACCAGGACCGGTGAAGGGTCATTCTATGAGGGGGTTGCTACTTCTTTCACTGCGCTCAAAAATGTCTCCACTTCAGCCATCTGTGCGGCAGCGACTTGGAGCACTGTGTACACTTTCATCAGACTCTACAGTTTGGACATTGCCTCTATGCGTAGAGCTGGATTCAGCTTGGCGGTCCTTCAAGAACTCTTGTCCTGAAGTCTGAGTCATCTCTCCTACCCTCCTCCTGGTAGCAAATTGTTCCTTACTGCTTGGGAATCAGTCCTAATGGTGTAACCTGCTGCAAGAGCTGTTTCTCGAAGTAAGATAGTACAGTTACGTAGAACTTACCGTAACAGTAGATCTTAGAGAACAGCTCTTGCAGCAGGTAGTTCCCTCCATCTTCCCCTCTGGAAGTTGTCTTCTGACCTAGTTTTTAGGCTACAGCGTCCTTTGACACCTTTTTTCTAACCTTCCTTTGGAAGTGGATCCTTGGTCTCCCTTCAGATGTCACACTTGAGCTGGGAGTTCTCCGGGCAGGAGAATGGGGATGTTGGGGGACTGCCCCTTTTATGTGATGCCTGACGTCGGGGAGGGGCTGACGTCGGGGGTGGTCACCTGCTGGATACTGCTAGCTAGAATTTTTCTGTGGGGTCCTGGTGCCTGCCGGCTTCAGTCCTAATGGTGTAACCTGCTGCAAGAGCTGTGCTAGAAGATCTACTGTTACGGTAAGTTCTTATGTAACTGCACTATTTTAAAGGCAGCCAACCATTACCTTTTATATCTGTGGTACTCCCCCTTTGTTTAATTAGAAGATTGTTTACCTGATGTCAGTAGGTATGATATGTGGAACAGCTCTTAGCCTGGCAGCTGACATATCTTGCTTTACTGCCCTTCACTACATCATCAGGATTGTGACCTCACCAACTGTGGCTTCATTGCTACCTAGGAACAGCAAGTAAGTGACTGCCAGGTCACTCACCTGTGATGTCACTGTCATTGAGATCACAATGCTGATGAGGTATGGTGGGGTAGAGTTAGATATGTCAGCTGCCAGGCTAAAAGCTGTTCCACACATCCAGCACAACATCATCACATAGAAGACTTTCTAATGAGCAAAAGGAACAAGAAAAATACTTGAGAAATAAAAAGTTACAACTGAATACTTCTTCAAATTTGTATTATTTTCTTGCCTGCCTGTTTGGGTTCCACTAGCTCTTTAAATATGCACACATAATTATCAGGGCAGTATTCTCAAAAGGGATGCGCCCAGTGCATCCAAGATGCACTGGGGCATCTCCAAAATGTGCCTGAGGGCGATTCTGGCAGGGTACTGATGTACCAGTGCAACCCCGATGCACCGCATACCACCAGTAATGCGATGCAGCACATCTGGAGGGGCTGTGATGGGGCGTGCCCATGCATATCGGGCGCAACCCCATTCACAGCCCTATTCTGTGGTGCAGCCCCGGGGCAAGTCTGGGGATGCGCCACAGAAAGATAAGTCTAGAAAATCTAGACTTAAGTAGGTGGCCACCTACAGGCAGGCTGCTGCACTGCAGGCAGCAGCACACCAGCCCACCACCCTGGCAGTCCAGTGTGCCCCCAAAGCCCCATCAATGTCGCTCCCGGCGGCAGCGGAAGAAATGATGAGCACCCCAAGCCCCGTGTAATGCCACTCCGGCGGCAGTGTGAAATGATGACATTTCAAGACCCGTTCTATGCTGCTCCCGGCGCGAGTGAATATATGACACCCTCAAGCCTGTACAATGCCACTTCCAGTGGCGGTATCGTCAAGATGAACCCCTTTCCAGCCCCAAGCCCTCTGTAAAGCTGCCTTCCACGGCAGTCGGCTGGAGTACAGGCAGCTCCTCAGCCACCCCTCTTCCCCACCTCAGCAGGGTCCCATTTTGGTGGGCAGCCAACACCCACAATCCTGCCATCCACCACCACCACAGAGCCATACAGAGAATGATGGCTATCATACAGTCCTGAGAGGGCTGTGCAATAGCTGTCATTCTCAGACAGCTCTGTCAGCGGGTGGCCATGGTGGTATGCGGGTGGGGTGGCTGCCTGCCGACAGTGGGACTCTGCTGGGGTGAGAGGGAGAGGCGTGGATTGGGGATACTTGGGGGGGCTGTCTGCACTGGCTGATTGCCGCAGAAGGCGGCTTTACCGAGGGCTTGGGGCAAGTGGGGTTCATCAAGACATTCACCACTGCTGGGAGTGGCTTTATACAGGGGCTTGGGGGGGTGTCATATTTTCTTTCACCGCTGGAAGCAGCATCGTACAGGGCTTGGGGAGTGTCATTTTCTTTCACTGCCACCAGGAGGCGGCATTGATGGAGCTTGGGGGTTGTCATATTTTCCTTCACTGCGGGAGCAGCATTGGATGGGGTCTGGGGGTGCATCAGTTCTTTTGCCGCCGCCAGGTGCGGCATGGTACGGGGGATGGGGTGAGGCCAGGGAAGGGAGGTGGCTACAGATGGCGCATTCTGCTGGGGCAGCCCTGCAGGTGCAATGCAAAGGGGGCTATAATGGCATGCTAATGGCCCCATTGCGCCATGCATGCCTAATGACCTCATTTGCATCCCCCTGGCTGTGAATGATGTAGTTGGGTGCAGGGCATCCTGGGATGCCCTGGGGTCACAGCCTGACATGGGGGTTGTGCCAGCGCAGCCTGGCATGCTCCGGGGCATCCGGGGCTGGGTGCACCTCTGCTGTTCACAGAGGGGCTGCGCTGGGGGCATCTCCCTGTGCCTCCTCTGTGAATCACCCATTTTGCATTCAGTGCATCTCCCCATGCACTGGGGCAGCCGAGATGCACTGGTTGCATCTTCTTTGTGAATCCTGCCCTGAGAGTTAAAAGTTCTAAGTAGTAAACTGATGTTGTTTAAATCCATTATGCCATTGTCTAAGAATAATAATATTATTATATTTGATAAAATTTATACCTGGGTATTTCCATTGAGTGTATTCTCCTGGGTCTGTCCTGAAAATTGAGTTTACTCCAGTGAGTGTTACACGGTAAACACAAACTAAAATTAAAAATATGTGGGTTCTCATCAGTTGTTAGGGGGCAGGACTTCCAAGACACATTGACTGCTCTATCATTTCTAAGTTGTAGTGTTACCCCAACACTTGAAGATAAATTGCATATTTTAAGTTAGGCCATTGGATATTCTCTGTATATGCAACGAATCAAATGCTTTAGAACTACAGTTTTTAGTAAATTAGGGATATGTCATGGGCATTCATGAAATATGTTATCTATCTTGAGTGGTCAGTTGACCTTATGGCCTACATGAGTGGCAAAGCCATGCGTGAGGTCAAGAGGTCACTGACCACAAATGAATATAAATAACATATCTCATGAACACACATCACATGTGCAGTTTATACAATATATATTAGTGTTTTTTCCTAGTGACATTTGAATAAAATGTAAAAGTTTACCATATTCATAGTCTGTTTATTTTTAGAATGCTGAGTGAAGCTGTGATTGACATGTTCCCAAGTTACACTGATGCACTGATTTGAAAGATGTAGATTGTGCTGGCAGGAGCACACAGCCATAGAAACCGCGGGCACAGGTGTCAGAATGAAACATTTGTTGTGACATACCCAACTAGCTAGATAAATTTTGTGATGTACCCTACTGTGGAGATAAAAACTTTAGCTAGCTAGCTCCTGTTCTGTAGTACAAATAACATTTTTATTTAGAATAAAAAACACTAATGTATATTATATAAATAGAAGTTATATAATAGGCTGACTCAAAATATAGTTTATCTTTTATCCTCGTGTGAGGAATCAGGACCATAATTCACAATGGATGGAGCCTAAAATGAGTTATGAAACCCCCCCCCCCCCAAACAGTTGTTGATGAACTGGGAGCCTTGGGAGGAACACTGCAGAGTTACAGGTTCTCATGGCAGAGGGAGAGGTGGACTTTGCAGCCATCACAGAAACATGGGCCACCCAATACAATGACTGGGACCTGTCTGTATAAGGGTACAGGTTATTTCGTAGGGACAGGGTGATTGGGAAAGGAGGGGGGGGTGGCACTATATGTGAAGGAAGGACTGAAGTTTGTAAGGGAGGAAGGGGAGGAGGGTAGTACGGAGTCACTTTGGATGCAAATCCAGGATTCCAAGAATAGGATTCTTAGAATGGGAGTGGTGTACAGGCCACCATCTCAGATGGAGGAGTTAGACAGGGAACTAGCGGGACAGATCAGGAGGACCTGCGAGAAGGGAGTGTGGTGATTGTGGGGACTTCAACATGCCAGGAGTGGACTGGAGTACCCCAACAACCAGGAACAGAAGGGAGCAGGTGCTGCTGGATGCCTTCCAGGACAGCTTCCTGCTGCAAATGGTCAGTGAACCAACCATGTTAGGGAATACCCTTGACCAAGTGCTGGCAAATGGGGACTTTGTGAGAGAACTTACAGTGGAGGAACCGCTGTCTGGGAGTGACCACCACTCAGTATGGCTCACATTGGATATGGGCAAGGAAGGAGTGGAATCTGGCACAAGAGTGCTGGACTTCAGGAGGGCCGACTTTGGGAGGACAGAGGATGGGGGAAGTGGTAAAAGGGTACCTGGCCAGAATTCAATCTAGTATGGACACTAACCAGAGGTGGGAGCTCATAAAGCTGGCAATAGTGGAGGCAACCAAAACCTGCTGCAAAGCCCAGTGCAAGAAGGCTAGGGCTAAGAAACCGAGCTGGTTGAGCAAGGAGGTCATGGAAAAGGTAAGGAGGAAAAGCGCTGCCTTTAGGAAGTACAAGAAAACAGGGAGGGGGGAGGACAGGGAGGAGTACTTGACAGAATCGAAGGAGGTGACAAGGGCAGTAAGGGAGCCAAAGCATCTACGGAACTCAGGCTGGCACAAGGCATTAAGAAGGGGGAGAAGGACTTCTTTAAATACATCAGGGAGAAAAGGAGCTGTAAGGACCACATAGTAAGGATTAGGAAGGAGGAGAGTTGGGTGGAAGCAGGGTGCGATAAGGCAGAAGCACTAAATGAGTACTTCTGCTCAGTATTTACTAAAGAGAAGAGGGGGGTGACCCCCAAGGTGGGAGAAATGGCAGAAACAGGGGGGAAAGGGGTGACAGATGGGAAATCATGGAGGGCAGAGTTTGAGAGGGTTTGAAGGCACTGAGGGTGGACAAGGTGCCAGGCCCAGATGGCATCCACCCAAGGTACTGAAGGAGCTGGCAGAGGTCCTTGCAGGACCTTTAGCGAATATTTAATGCCTCACTACATTGAGTGTGTACCTCAGGACTGGAGGATGGCTCATGGTGCCCCTCCACAAGAGTGGCCCCAAGGATGAACTGGGAAACTACAGACCAGTGAGCCTCACATCCATCGTGGGTAAGCTAATGGAGACTATCCTGAAGGAGGCTGGTGGCCTCCCAGAGGCCAAAGGACTACAGGACAGCAGACAGCATGGCTTCATACATGGCAGATCCTGCCAAACCAACCTGGTGGAGTTCTATGACTGGGTAACTAGGCAACTGGACAGGGGCCGTGCAGTGGATGTCCTGTATCTGGACTTCAGTAAGGCATTCGACTCGGTGCCGCATGGAAGGCTGGGAAGGAAGTTAGTAGGCACAGGTGTGGTTGTGGGGGTAGGGAGGCAGTAATGTAATGTAATAGATGGTATAAGTTTCTTGGTGTGTGGTTGCAGGTTGCCCGGGGTAGGCACACCTGTGAAAGGAAAGGGTTAATACAGCAACAACAACCACCACAGTACTTTAAATTACTACACACTAAAGTACTAGTGAGGAACTCCGATGAGCCCCTCCTCCTCTTCTTGTCTTCTCTTCTATCTTCTCCAGGAACACCTGCAAGAAAAAGAGAGACAACACACACTCCTAATCTGCATACACAGTCTACCTAAACCCCTACCATCAAAACACTGGAGAATTTTTTTTTTTTTTTTTTAGAAAAAGGTAGAAAAACAGTATATACATTAGAAAACAGTAGAAAACAACGACATTATTTACAATACACATTTGGGGTGATGGAGTGCCCTAAAAGTCCCAACTAGTGACCACAGTGCCCAAAGGCTAGTCCATTAAAGAGTCTCTCCTGGGCCGGAGCCCGGTGACACACAGTTCCAGCAGGCCAAAGTCCCGAAGGGGAGAGTCTTTGAGGACAGTTCACACATTTTGGAGTCTGCTAGTATAGGGTGTGTACTGCAATGTCATAAAGATAGAAAAGTTCGGACTTACCAGCCCCTTGTAGTACGAAAAATCTGAACAAACCTACACCTCTGCCGAAGACTCTCCCTGGCAGCATTTCTTCCGATACAGCTGGGAGGACATCTTCTGGGAACTACAGGAGGGCACATCTGGGAACTGCTGGGTTGATGTCATCTCTGAAGATGGAACCTTTGAACAGGAACAAAAAGGAAAACAGCTGGTCTGACGTCATCCGATTACCAGGTGATGAAACAGGATACAGCTGGGCTGTTGTCCTCTCTGGATCTGAAGTCATCTGGAGGGCCAGTCAATGGATTCTGGAAAGGCCAGTACACTGTAGAACTGATGAATGTGGGGCACCTGAGTCCTGGATGTCCATATTGGCGGATCAATAAAGGCACTTCACAGGCTGGTGTGGCAACATCGACTACCACTGCTCGGCTTTCCATTTAGTAGGCACGGGCACATTTGCTGGGAGGTCCTTGCACTGAGGCCAATAGTACCGGGGGTCAGGAGCTTGAATTATTACCCCGTCTGGGTGCACATAATTCACACAGTGGAAGGTTTCATGTCCCTCTCCATCCACTATTCGCACTCTGTCCATAAACAGTGTCCTGCCTCTCTTCCACTGGGTATATTTCTCATGAAACAGTCGGTTCTTGACATGCTTGTTCGCACCAGGATGCACACATTTCATTGCTTCGGCCCAGATCCAGGATTTCCTGCTGTTCTCAATCTCCTTCCAGACTTTCCGAGGAAAGGTAGGAAAGGTCATCCCATAGATCTCATTCGCCTTCCTACGAACCAGTTTCTCCTCTTTACTAGCTTTGGTCAACCTGAGACTGCTGGCCTGGCTTGGGGGTGGCCAGTCCTGGTTCTGCCAGCTACGCATCCTTAACGAGATTAAAAACCGATCCCTGACTACTTCTTCTTGCATAGCCAGAGCAGTGGCATCACCACTCTCTTCCATGCATTCTTCCGAGGCAAGAGCTTGAGGCTGTGCACCCGTTCCTTTTTCACAAGGCCGCATAGGTTCCCCCTCATCTTCCTCCTCACTAAGGATCTGAGCCCAGGAGTGAGCAGTCATCCTCACTCCTGAGACTATCCACTCATCACTAGGCGCGGAGGTCGAGACCTCCCATTCAAAGGCCTCCCGCATCTCATCTTCTCCTATGAGACTTGGGCTAGGCCCCCCCCCCTCCAGGGGTCTACTGATGCTTTATCCGAACTTTCCTTCTGAGATCCAGCATCCAAAACTTCAACATCTGATTCTGTCTCTAACTCTGCACCCCCTAACTTTGTGCCACACTCCCCCGAGGGGCCTTCTTCAACAGGCTCCGCCTGGTGCTGTGTGCTGCCAACTGCAGATTTCTGAACCTTTGTCCATGTGGGAGCCAAACAAATTTGGGGCACTTTATACAAGCCATATTTCTCAAGGCATCCAGCACAGTGAGGTATCATGAAGACGTCCCTTCCAGCTTTCAAGCATATTTGACACACATGCACTGGAAAACCAGGAATCACCACATGAGGAGGCAGTTGTCCTCCATAACACCACTTTTCAATGTCCCTCAGTCTATTTACTGCTGCTGTTACTGCAACCTGGGCATGATCCGGGTAACGAGGTGGCCCTGAAGCCATAACTGCAGAAAAAACAAACAAAAAAGCTCACTGTAACTGAAAGTCTCACTTTACTGAACACCTTCTTTACTTTTTAAAATGGCTCCTCTGCTGCTGTGTTTACTTTACTACCCCACCCTGTAATGGCGGCGGCAACACTCCTGTGCATCAATATTCAGAAATTGGGTCAAGCCACTGTGCATCCGATTTACACACACTACTGATAACTTTTGCTCAAACTGCACAAACTTGCACTGTTCTTGTTCTAAACACATTTACATGATTTTCCACGGACTTTTTACATGCTGGAAACATTTCTTTAACTCACAGTTCCTTAAAGCTTCATGTTGTTTTTAAGCACAGGATTGCCTGTAAACTAGTGCTGCACTTTTGGCTACAACTCAGTCTCTCTCTCTGGCTTTAAACTTTAAACTGATGCTGAACTCATTACTATGCACACAGTCAGTGGCTTAACAGACTTGCACTTGCTGGTAGGACTTGACACAGTCATTACTTGCAAAGCGACTACACTGCTGCACACATTTATATGGCTTTGGGCAGAAAATCACCGTTTGAGCAATTTCACTGTTGGTACTTACTGTTATCAGTAGCTGTTAGCTGCGATGGGGAAAAACAGCCTGCAGCCAGTCTCGGTGGCCTCAGAAGGCAAATGGGTGGGCAGTCCTGCAGATCATCTCCTCGACCACCACACTTGCAATTTACACGATCGAATTGTGGGTTGAGCCTGATTTTAAACAAAGCAGTTTATTTTTAAACGTTTACAGTGCTTTTTAAACTCCACGACGCTCCTCCACAAGCCAGTACACGCACTCCACTCACACTCCCTCTCGAATGCTGGGGCAGTCACTGTAGAAGTGGCTGAGGGGCGGGACTAATTGCAGCCTCACCAATCACACGACACCATGCAAATAAGCCTCTTCTTCCTCGCGAGTGCTCTTCTCACGGCAATCATCGAGCAGGCAAATTTAAACTGCAGAATGCATTTTTTTTTTTTCTCAACTGACTCCACTGCGGGAGCCCATTTCAGCCATTTAGCATAGCCATTCACACTGCAAGTCTCTCAGTTCATTCAAAAAGCATTTCCAATGTCCAGGGCACAATTTTCCTGTTGCTACCCCTAGTCTTCCACACTTTTCTTTACCACAGTTCTTTTAAAAGTAGGCAAACACTGTAAACAATTCATGCAGGACGCGGGTACACTCTTTGGCTTTACTACTCCTTGGTAAACAGTTGGCATTTTAAACAGCAGCATAAGATCCACAGCACACAGCAACACACTAGTTAAATTGCTTCAGCTTTTTGGGCTACCCACTGCCAGATAGCCAAAACGCTAGCCACTTGCCCAAGCACCTTCTTTCCCAGAATTAAATCCGAAGTGGTGCCTCCATTTTTGTAACCCCCAGACCCCTGCCTTTTTGTAAAACGACAGGTGGCATGCTGTTGAAGCTGACAGCAGTACCTGGTAGGGACTGGGTTCGGGGAGGATTAAGTTACTCGGCACAGGGGTCCTAGGTTTGGCTACTCTGCACAGGGGCACCCAAGTAAATCCAAACACAGGAAGCAATAACTGTAATGTCCAACACTAGGAATGGGATTCTACAGTGTGGCTTTTATTCACATCCAAGCTGAACAAACAAAGCATAGATGGACCCCCATGGGGCTGCATTCCTGGTAATGCAGATTAGAGACAACAGAACACTCCTTCACTATTTCCAGCCCTGAGGCTCTGAACCCACCAGGCACACAGCCCAGACTTGCACGCAGCTTTGGGTACACAGCCCGACTTGTACACTACTTGGGTTTTCCCCACTGGCCCGGCTTCACCACCAGCCGCTTTATCTGCGGCCCATTATGGGAATGAACCGGTTTTCCAATTGGTGGCTCCCCAAACCACCTTAGAGCCTTCGACTCCTAGAGGGAATTTTCCTTCCAATCCCACGTCTGGGTACTTCCCTCATCGCTGGCCAAGTGCATGAGGCAAAATAGAAATCCACAGAGCAAATCCGTAGAGGTGGACCTGGTTACTAAAGATGGGGGGTCTCCCACCTCCAGCTCCCAAAATCCATACCCGGCCATTTCTCTGGAAACTAAACAACTCTTTTCTGAAAGCTTGGCAATGTAGATTACTGGGTAGACATATGTCACATCTCCTCTATATGTCTTGACTTTCCCTATGTGCTGGACTTGAACATACATTTTACTTTTGGCTAAGCCTATTACTCTAGACCTCCCACTACTTTGTAGTCCAATCCCCGCTTTTACACAAGTCCCAGGGTGAAAACATGGGCCCTTTAGAAAGAGCAGAAACTCACCCTCTGGTTGCAGGTGCCCCACAGGCGAATCACAAAATCTTCTAGTTTCCCAAAACTCTTGGACCAAATAAGGCAGCTTCTCACTAGCAGAAGCCAGGGGGTTTGCCCCTGGAATATGCAGGCTAAACTTTCCTGCCCCATCCCCTGAGGGATGGGGCACTGAGACCCGAATCAGCAGTCTCCACCACTTTAAAACTAACTTCTGTGTCTCTCTTTAGGTGGAAACACACACCTTTTTCCTAAATGTAGCCCTATGTCAGGGCTGAGGCTCCAAGAGCCTAACACAGAGCTGCTGTGCTCCTCTCACTGCAAGCTCCAAAGTCCAACTGACCTACAGACTACTGTTCAAACCTCCCAACATTCTACTCCAACTCCCTGCTGCAGATTCCATTGTGGCTCATGCAGCTGCGATAGTTCTATGGTGATGTCATCCCTCAGTCTCAGCTGAGACTGAGAACAGAGTGAGACAGTGTGAAATTCATTTAACTGGAGTTTCACAAGCTGCCTTCCCTGCCTACCACTAGGTCTTACTGGGATTCTAGTAACCCCGGGTAACAAGGGGGTTACACTGATGTAACAAATGCAAGTGTTCATCTTTTGGCAGAAGACACAGTGATCTATATCGCTAAGTCCACCCTCAAACAGATCAGTACCACATTGCAACATGATTTCAATATATTGCAGCATAATCTATTGCAATTGAAATTGTTGCTTAATGCAAAAAAAAAAATCTATGTTCCTATCCCCGCACTCTCATCCTAACATACCCCAACCCAATGCGTCTAAACCACAGACGACCACATTACTAGGAGAAACATCGAAATCAGTTGAGAAATTCAAATATCTGGGCCTCTGGTTAGATAGCAAACTTAACTTCTCTGTGTGCATTGAGGAGCTAGCAAAAAAACTAAAACAGAGATTGAGGTTCTTCTTCTGAATCCAACACCTCCTCGCCTATGACGCCTATGTCAGGTTGGTACAATCAACCTTTCTACCACTCCTGGACTATGCAGACCTCATATACAGTCATGGCCCTATTACTGCCTTGGCTAAATTGGACACCTGTACCACAGGACCTTGAGCTTCATAACTGGCGCCCCATATAACACTCACCACTGCTCCCTCTACTCTCTATTGGGCTGGCATTCCCTAAAGACTAGAAGACTGAAAAACACAGCCACCTGGACATTCAGAGCCTTGACCAACAAACTCCCTGAATATATCTGCAACCTCTTAATCACTGTTCGGGGGTCTTACTCGCTTAGGAGATATTCATATATCTCACTAGAAGTCCCCAGAGCTTGAACCTGCTATGGACTGCACTCTATAAGCCACACTGTTCCCTTCTTATGAAATCATCTTCAAAAGTCCCTTAAACTTTCTAATCTTACCAGTTTAGCTAATTTCAAAACCCACCTTAGACAGGTCACCCAGGACCTCTGCAATTGTAATGCCTAGGTCTTGGCTCCCCCCACTGTGTTGCCGGCCAACAACACCTTCCTCTCCCTGACTCTGCTCTTTCCTACCTTGTCCTTTTTTCCGCCTCACTTGGCCCTACGCTTTTTGCTGCACTAGGCTCTTACTACCGTCCTCCCTACCCCCTACTTCGTACATCCCACGTATACCTCCTTGCCTGTTCTCCTGGCCTACTGGTGACACCACCCAGTTTATATTTCCTTGCTCTGTGTAAGTACACTGTACATAGCCCTGTCTATGTCAGGGCAACCGTTCGTCAGGCCTCTCTTTCACCTTATGCTCCTACTGTCAGTTATGTAGCCCACACAGCCATTACTGTTGTAATGTTTTGTATACAATTATAGATTTGGTATAACTTCATTGTTACATATAACACTGTGCATTATTGTACCACGTATGCTTTCATTTTATTCTGTTTATGTATGTATGTTCTTGTAATTCTGCCCAGGTCCATCTTGTAAATGAGCTCTGCTCAAGGTGCTTCACCGGTTAAATAAAGATTGATTGATTGCTTTTTTGTACAGTGGGTCAGAAGATTGACTAGAGAGGGGATCACCTTGATTTAGTTGTGTCAAACACTGAGATAGTGACGTGGGAAACCTTTGGGGGTCCAGTGACCTCAATACTGTGTGGTTCAATATAACCACAGAAGCACATCGATTTTGTTCAAAAATTGTGATTTTGGACTTCATAAGGGCTGAATTCTGCAAAATTGGGGAAATGTTGAAAGATATGCTGATAGGGGCAGGAGGAGTGGAAGGCGAGTCATGCATGAGAACAATCTGGCTGAACAGTAAATATAAAAAGTAATTTTGGTTTTCCATAGGGGTGGGAGAGGCAGTAACAGTAAAAATGGTAGTTTTCAAACAGACAAGGGGGAGCAGAGCATGACCAACAGGTGGATTGCCTAGAATAGCTGAAATAGGCCAGAATAATGGTAAAAAAGTAAAGCAGCGATGGAGCTGAGAACAGTAGCGTAACAGAGGGTGTCAGGGAGGAAGAAAAAACCTTTAGGTACATTAGGGGAAAAGGAACACTAAGGAGGATATTAAATTGAAGAAGGAAGGGACATGGGTTGAGAGTGATGGGAAAGAGGCAATATACTGAATGATACTTATGTTCAGTATTCACCATGGAGGAGTCGTCACTACCAACTGCAGTGTGCAGGCCAAAGAGAGAGGGGGGGCAGAGAGAACTGAAGATAGGACTAGTTTTGGAAGGGCCTCAAAACTCTGAAGGTTGACAAAGATCCTAGTCATGACTGGTTGCATCTTAGAATAATGAAGGAAGTGGTTGGATACTGACACTGCCATTGTTAAATCTGTTTAGTTGCTCCCTGGATATGGGGGTGATTAAAACAGACAATAGAGTGTCAGATGAAATAGCCCTTCACAAGAATGGGGATGGCCCTAGAAATTACAGACTGGTCAGTCTTACCTCAATTGTAGTTAAGTTGCTGAAACTTCTTATTAGGGAAGAGATGATGGAAGTGTTTGAGACAAATGGGTTGCAGAACAGGAGGCAGCATAGATTTGTAGGAGGGTGATCTTGCCAGACTAACCTGATCAGCTTCTTTGATTGGGTTACAAATGCAGTGGAGAAGGGGCTAAGCATTGCAAGTGTTATATTGACAGATGAAATCTCGTGACCTGCTTTGGTATCGAACAAAGGCTACAAACACGACAGCAGATACCCAGGCCTACAAAGCAGCACAGAATGCCTGCACAAGAGCCCTGTCTGGTCGGGTGTTCCCCAAGGATCTATCCTGGGCCCCTTATTATTTAGCATCTTTGTCAATGGGCTCCCAGCCTCCTACAGTGACAGAATACTCCTATATGCTGATGATGCTGTCATTTTCGCTAGCCACTCTGACACCTCCTTCCTCCAGCAACAACTGCAGCATAGTTTCGCAGAGGTTGAAACCTGGTTCAGGTCCCACAAACTTGTTTTAAACTACACAAAAATTAAAACGCTGCTTTTTCATGGAACCCACAGCAAACACAAGCTCCAACAACTGATTATCAAAAACAGTGTTGGCACCACACTGGAGCAGGTTGACCACTTCAAATACCTGGGAATGACCCTCGACTGCACACTATCGTATGCCCTGCATATGCAGAACATCGCCAAAACTGTTAATACCCGTATTGGCATGCTGTATAGATATAGGCACTGCCTAACTACTGAAGCTTTAAAGATTGTGATACAGTGCTCTGTTATCACATTTATTGACTATGGTCTCTCAATCTATGGCTCCGTCACAAACACTGCCCTCCATCACATAACCCTTGCCCTGAACAAAGCCTGTCTACTCCTCACCTCAGCCCCACGACTCACACACACACCTGTGACTTATATGAGCAGGCAAACTGGCTCCCACTGTCTGGGAGAATAAAGTATCAGTCAAGCATTCTTGCAAAGAAGGCATCCCTTGGCCTCCTGCCCCCTGATGTCTGGTCAGTACTGCCCCATGCGATTAACCAGGAGTTCTGAAAACCTAGCCTTCGCTGTCCCCTGTTATCTGACTTCTTGAGGGCAATGCTCCTTCAGAGTAAGGGCTCTAGACTGGACAATTCACTTCCTAGGGACATCGCTAACACCCCAAATCTAAACCCTCTTAAGCACATTCTTCATCAGCACTTGGTGGCCAATGCCAGCTGTGACTGCACTTTGTAAAAAAAAAAAAAAAAAAAAATTCTTCTTTTTCCCCCCTTTCTGCTCCCTCACCTCTCCTGTTTTAATCACCCCCACCCACCCTCTTATCCTCTGTTATCCTTCTCCTTTCTCTGCCCTTCCCACCCTCTACTTGGGCCCCACGCCACACCACTACCTCCAGGCTCCCATCCCCTCTCCCCCCTTCTTTCTCTACACCATCTCCTATCTCTCTGCCCCCAAGTTCCCAGACCCTACCCTCCTTCATTTTCTCCTCCTCGACCTCCCCATTTTTTCTCACCCTAACCCCTCTCCTCTATCACATGAGCCACAATTGTTTCTCCCATGTTTACTGTTGACAAAGCCTCTGGCAGCACATGCACTGTTAACTGGCAAGTCTATTACTGTTAGCTAATGTAATTTAATTTGATAATTAATTTTCCATGTATTTTGTGTTTTTATCTATGTAATTATTTGTTTGCCTGTCTTGTTATAACTTGTCCTGTTTCTGTGATGTGGAACCTTTGTAAAAGAGCCTTTGGCTCAAAGGTATGATTTCTGAAACTTAAATAAAATAAGTAAATAAAAATGAAATATTGTTCCACATACTAGGCTAATCAGGGGTGAGAACTGACCAGGTGGATAAGGAACTGGCTAAGAGCAGACATAGAAGGTGGTCATCAACAGGGTGCATTCAAAACCCAGGGGAGTCACTACTGAGGTACCACGGGGATCAGTTCTGGGACTGGTGCTCTTCAATATCTTCATGTGCCATGTAGGAGAAGGAATCGAGAAGAAGATATGTCTCTTTGCTGACACTGAGATGTGTAGCAGAGTGGACACTGAGTGAAACGTTAGAGAAATGGAGAGACCTGGAATAATTGAAAAAGTCATCCAGATTATGGTACCTAAAGTTCCATGTAAAAAGGTGCAAAGTGATGTACATTGGTAAAAGAACCCCATAAACAGACTACTGGGTGGGGTAGTAAGGGTAGTGTAGACAACTGAAAAGAGAGATGTGGAGTCATCAGTAGTAACCGCTCCAAGTCCACGGCTCAGTGCAATAAAGTGTACAGGAAAGAAAACAGGATGTTGGGATGTACTGTATAGGAAAGGAATTTAATAGTCGAGGGAAGGAGGTGATACTGTCCCGGTACAGGATCCTGGCAAGGCCACATCTGGAGCACTGTGCTCAGGTGTAGAGTCCACACCTCAGGAAAGACGTGAACCTTATAGGGGATATACAGTACATAAGAGTGCCACAGAGGTGATCTCGGGGCTACAGGGAGGTCATACAAGGAAAGGTTCCTAGACCATAACATGAATAAACTGGAGTCTTGGAAGGGAAGAGGGATATGATTGAGACTTATAAGTTCTTTTGAGGAATCAACAGGGAGGACTGTAAGGACTTCTTACATAGATACATAGACAGTGTCGGCAGATAAGGGCCTATGGCCCACCCAGTCTGCCCATTTGAGCTTGTAAGTTCAGTCTGTTTTCCTAGAAGTCTGTTTCCCCTTACCCCTGACCTCTAGAATTCCTTTGTCTATCCCATGCATTCTTAAATCCCATCATTGTTTCAGCCCCCACCACTTCCTCTGGCAGGGTGTTCCACTTGTCCACCACCCGTTCTGTGAAGAAATTCTTTCTCATGTTTCCTCTGAATCGTCCTCCTCCAACTTCATCCCATGCCTCTAGTCCTGGAACATCTTTTGCTTAACAATAGTGTTTTCCTGCATCCTGTTTCTCCCTGTAAGATACTTGTATGTCTCTATCATATCCCTCTCTCCCTCCTCTCCTCCAGGAGTACACGTTCAGTTCCTTCAACCTGTCTTCATAGGACTTGTGATGCAATCCATGCACCATCTTTGTTGCCCTCCTCTGAACCTTCTCTACCCTGTCTATGTCCTTACGTGTATGGTCTCCAGAACTGTACACTGTACTCAGGTGGGGCCTCACTAGTGTCTTGTATAGCTGAATTATGACCTCCCTTTTCCTGCTGGTGATGCCCTGCCTATACATCCCAGCATCCTATTTGCTTTACCCGATGCCTTGTTACACTGTTTCCTACCTTGAGGTCATCAGAGATGACAACCCCAAGATCCCTTTCCTGCTTGGTGCATGCTATATCCTCACCCCCAACTGATATATTGTGCCAGGGTTTTTGTGCCCCATATGCATTATCTTGCACTTCTTTATGCTGAATTTCAACTGCCAAACCCATGACCATTCTTCAAGTTTCTGCAGGTCCTTCTCATTCTGTCTACACCCTCTGGTGTGTCTACTCTGTTACAGAGCTTTGTGTCATCAGCGAACAGTGAAATTCTGCCTTCTAGATCCTAGAATGTCACTGATGAAGATGTTGAATAGGACCGGTCCCAGCACTGATCCCTGTGGTACCCCACTGGTCACTCTTCCTCTGTGGAGTGACAGCCATTTACCACCACCCTCTGTGTCCTGCCACCCAGCCAGTTACCTACCCACCACACTACTGTCCTGCCCACACCCATATTCCCCAGTTTGTGTAATAGTCTTCTATGGCACAGTGTCAAAGGCCTTGCTGAAGTCCAGATAGGCCATGTCCACTGCCCTCCCTGATCCACCTCCCTAGTCACCCAGTCAAAAATTCAATAAGGTTGGTCTGACATGATCTCCCCTGGTGAAACCATGCTGCCTTGGGTCCTGTAGTCCATTGAAAACCAGATGTTCCACCAATCTCTCCTTCAGTAGTGCTTCCATGATCTTTCCCACTACGGGTGAGGCTGACTGGTCTGTAGTTCCTGCTTCCTCTTTGTTACCACTTTTGTATAAAGGGACTACATCTGCTGTCCTCCAGTCTTTGGGTACCTCCCTGTTTCCAGTGATTGGCTAAACAGGATAGCCAGAGGTTCAGCCACCACCTGTCTTAGTTCTTAAGGACCCTGGGTGCACCCCATCTGGCCCCATTGCTTTGTCAACTCTTATTACTTCCAGTTCCTTCAGGACCCTTCTCGTGTAAAGGGACTTGTGTCCATTTCTGCACCATTCTCACCCTTGTACTCCTTCAGACCCATTACCCCTCTTCCTCAGTAAAGACTGAGCAGAAATACCTGTTCAATATGTCAGCTTTACTGTTGTCATCCTCCATGCGACTCCCATCCTCCCTTCAGTCTCACTATCCCTCCCTTTGTCTTTCTTTTTCATATGTACCTGTAAAGGTTTTGTCCCCTTTAACCACTGATTTTGCAATGTGTTCTTCTGTCTGAGCTTTGGCTTCCCTTACCGACTTCCCTGCCTCCCTTTGTTTCTCCTGGTACTTCTCCCTATCCCTTCTGCCTGTGTCTTTTTGTATTGCCTGAATGCAATCTTTTTGCTTTCACTTTCTTTGCTACCTCTTTGAAAACCATAATGGTCTCTCTTCCTTTCCTCTTGCTAACCTGCTTAATGCATAATTCTGTTGTTCTTATAATCCCCATTTTAAATACTGCCCACTGTTCCTCAACCCTGATTCCTGTCCCATTCCCTTAATGCCTCTTTCAAGTATCTCCCCATTTTCCCAAAGTCTGCTCCCCTAAAATCCAGGATACGTGTTTTTGTGTGGTTTGGTTCTGCTCTTTCTGTGATTTCAAACCACAATGACTGGTGGTCACTGTTACCCAGGTGCTCCCCCACTGTTAACCCCATCACACTGTCCCTGTTTGTGAGCAGAAGGTCCAGTATTGCCTTCTGCCGAGTTGGTTCCATGATCAGTTGCTTGAGGAAGGCACCCTGAAGGGAGTCCAGGATAAATCTGCTCCTAGTTGATGCTGCTGCTGGGATGCTCCAGTCCACGTCTGGAATATTGAAGTCTCCAACCAGTACTACCTCACCCTTGTCTGCCATCCTTTGGCTAGCATCAGCTCCCTATCTGTTTCTTCCTCCTGGACTGGTGGTCTATAGACCACACCTGTGCGGATGGCTGGCCCCATTTTCCTTTCCAGCTTAACCCACAGTATCTCTCCCCCATTTTGTTCCTCCTGGATCTATGTGGCCCTTATGTCATTTTTCACATACAGTGCCTCCTCCTCCCTTCCTGCCTGCTCTGTCTCTTCTGAATATGTTGTGCCAGGTATGGCCATCTCCCAGTCATGGTTATCATTACACCAGGTTTCAGTGATGGCCACAATGTCCAGGTCTGACTGTACCATGACAGCCTCCAGATCTTCCATCTTGTTGCTAAGTCCTGGCATTTGCACACATGGCTTTCCATGATTTGACCTCCCTAGACTGCTTTACTGTTCTACTCCAGCCCTTTCTTGTTGTCATTTATCCTGGTTCTCCTTGCTGTCTGCCCTTCTGCTGAATTTTGCCCTTTTCTGTATCCACCTTTTGGACACTAATCTCCATCTTTTGCACACTGCTTTGCAGAGAGCCACTCTGTGGTTCCTGGTTCCACTGCTAGCTGTGGGGGTGAGCAAGTAGGTACCCTCCTTGCTGGCCTGCCACCCCTTTGCTAGTTTAAATGCTTGTCAATGTAGCATTTAAACTTATCATTGAGTGCTTGATTCCCTCCAGGATGGATGCAGGCCGTCAGGCTTGAACAAACCTCCATCCCTCCAGGTGGGTCCCCAGTCACCAATGAATCCAAACCCTTCCTCACAGCACCAGTTCTTCAACCATGAGTTAAAGTTCCTGGTGCATGCACTCTATGCTCTCCCTTGCCTCTCACAGGTAGTACTTCTGAGAAAGTGACAGAAGTAGCTACTTGCTTGAGACCCTCCCCAGTTTCCTAAACTCTTCCTGAACTTCCTTTGGCTCCCCATTTGCCAAGTCATTAGTACCTAGGTGGATAATGACATCCAGCTCACCTCCCGTCCTTGCCTTCCCAGTGATCCCCAGTATCTTCCTTCCATCCCTCCATGCCGTGGCACCTGGTAGGCACCTCACCTCCTGTCCTCCCCCTCCTGTGTTCCTAGCTGGATCCCTCTTACGATGGAGTCCCCCACCAGGATTCACTTCCTCCTCCTCTGGGGTCCACTGCTTTCCCCACTGAGGTTACCTCCTTGGCTAACCTCCACATCCTTTCCTTCCACTTCTCTGGGTACCTCTATTTGGTTGTCCTCATTTGCCAGTGTGGCATATGAGTTCTTGAGAGGAATAGGATCTGGGATGTGCCTCTGCCTGACTGCTCTAACCCTCCCTGAGCCCACTGTCATCCAAGTGCTCCTCTGCTCGGCATCCTTTGAGGCAGCTGCATTGGACTGGGTGGTCCCTGGATAGGGCGATGGTACTCCTGACCCAGTTTACTTCCGCTCTGAGTCTGGTTACCTCATCCCATAGTCCAGAGAGATGCATGCAGACAGGCAGCACCTCAGTGTCCAGAAGGTCTGCCTGAATATGGCTGCCCCACAGCCACTGCATTGCACCACTCCCACATTATACTGCAATTCCACTACTTGTCTGCTACTGAAACTCTCTTAGTTCTCTTTTATTAATTTACAGTACTAAAAATCCTGTAACTGATCCTCAGATTTTTTGGAAAGAAACCAATAAATAAATAAAACACTTGTCGTGCTGAGTGTGGGCTTCTTCCCCTTATGCCTCCTACTCACACTCTTACTATACCCTGTGTTTAGCTCCTGTCAATCAGATTTATCAGGGCATATAATTAAGAGTTGGGGAAGGGGAGGGAGGGCGAAAATTTGCAGCAATTAAAGACAGCACAGAATTACACCACCACTATGTTTTAAATTTTCAACAGCCCAAAAACAATTATAAGTAAAGACAACAAAGAAAGAAAGTATAGTGTCACTACAAGCCCACAATCTAAGTTTAAAAGAAAAATACCAATTACCAGTTACTCTAAAGCACTGAATTGAATATGTTTCCTTCCTTCTCCTTCTGGCTTCTTCACATGGAATGGGGCACAGTGACAAGAAGTCATGGGTGGACAGTGGAGACTGATGGGTAGCAGAGATTCGGAAGGGACAGAAAGAAGTTCTTCACAGAATGGGTTGTGGACGAAGGGAATATACTGTTGTAAGAGTTGGTTTAGAGAGTCACCGACACCATGAGAGGAACTTTGAAAAGCATAATATATGGGCACAAAGCAGCTTATATTTCTTATTAGCTCTGTTACTTTTTTGCATTATTTATTACTGCGGTCATATACATGAAAACAGATTATAAAATGGGCAAAGGATTTCAAGCAATCTGGTTGTTAGCCGTGCGTTAGATGTGTCTAATGCACAGCTAAAACTAGAACCCCCATTTAGAATACACAGGCCCATTTTATAAGTGCAATAAGCTACTCTGGGGATGTGCATTAGACAGTTCTAATGCACGGCTAGACTGGACGACTCGCCCATGGCCCTCATGCCTCACTACGCCCCTCCTAGCTGTGCATTAGAACTGTCTAATGCGCACCCCATCGTGTCTTATTGCTTACATAGTTATTCCTTAAGGGTTTATTAATGCCTGTTGCTTCTTCCCAACCTGATATAATACTACTCTGCTTGTGTGATATTATAACAGAGTATTATAACTTCCAGTAGGGAATAAGCTACATAAGCAGATGAACACTACGGGATAAAAATCTTTTTGAGGGCATTTAATAAATATTGAAGAGGAGAAATCTTTAGAAGATATATGAAATATAAACTGAATTGTGTCTAAATATTGTGTTTTCAAAGTTTTTCCAAAGGTATCACCTGCTCTTTATGCCAAGAATGTAACATGGTTGAAACTTAGGTGGGAAGAGACATAAGGGATAATAAAATGGGATATGAAAAATTGACCAACTGTAACAACTTCATTGGTTACAACATAGCACCTGACTGTTATTTACCTAGGAACTACACAGTTTGTAACTAACCTATCCTAATCTACCTAGCAACAACCTAACTGAAAATAAAATCTTTTTACCAAACTCACGGATTCTACCTACCAACAATCTAACTAAGGGAAACTAATACCTTTTTCTATTTTAAAATACTGTAAATTCATTTAAGTGCAGTAATCCACTCCTGGGCACAGGTTTCTTAAGAATTAATGTAATTCCCAGGTGGGCTGGCCCAGTGATGCTGAGGGTTGAGGCGCTGGACACCATACCTCACACTAAGCTGGCGACCCAGGTTCAGGAATGGATTTAGGCCATCAGGGTTGGCAGGGGGGAGAGGGCGAGGAGCTGATTGAGCCACTGCTTGGTAACTCTCACCCTCGGGAAGGGTTCTAGGGGATCCTTGGGGTTTGGCTGCCCCCTGGTGGAGGCCGGGGGGGACAGCGTAGCATTCAAGGAGCCCTGTCGGTAGGCCAGGGAAGGCGGATGAGGCTGTGGACTGGAGCTGCAGTGCGCATGCACTACTGCTTCCGGGGCCTTGAGATAGGCAAAAAACAAGGAAAATACCTCGGTGAATCAGTTGAGGTGAAGGGGACCCTAAGGGACCAGTGCCCACATCCCACTGCTGGACCAGCCTTCATGGTTTCTCTGATTCACACCCTGGCCCTAGGACTGCCCCTCTAATTACAGAAAGGTCACCAGGTAGGAGAGGTGGGCCCTCCCCCAGGAGGGGGATCGGGGGGGCTAGACGAGTGCATGGGACCTGGAGGCGGACCAGTGGGGTGGTTTCAGACTGGGAGTAGAGGCAGTAGGTCATATGAGTACTCTTGAGAGATGCCTTTATCCCCAGAGACATAAAAAGAGTTAAAAAAAAATGTCATTCACAGGTATATTAATTCTCTAGAAATGCATGCCCTGTTATGGATTATTGCTTACATAATGGAAACCACAGTTGGAAGAGAGGACTGGCCATCAGATTGCTAAACCCATCCCAGCATTAGGATGAATATTGAGGTAGGCAAGGAAATCAGCAGACTGGGTGATCCTGGGTCTTTTTCTGCCAATGCAATTATTTTTCTGTTTGTCTCAACACAAAGTCACCTAGTTAACTATATTTCATTTTACGTTTACATAAACTCACCCCACCCTCCCAAAAATATAATCTAAAGAATCTTGGATAACTTTCAAACATCCATGCACATTTGCCAGGGTTCTGAGAGATTTCTTTGACATAACCTGTTTTATAACATCACATTAGTGGTGCTCGGATATCAGTCTGATGGACCTGAACATCCTCTGGCAGATAACTCTGCTATCAGGCCACATGATCCAACTGTGATTGTATGACAGATGCTGAGCTATATCAGGTCAGATGTCTTAATCTGTGTTTTGATCCTTGGATCTAACAGTTAGATTTTTGTAATCTGACCATCAGATCCCTAATCAGACTATCATATCAAGCTTCTGATTGTTGTGATCCAACTACCAGATCCATGATCAAACCATTGGATCCAGTAGATCATTTGTCCAATGAATGGATCCACTTGGGATCTCAGGAGATGGATCCATGGTTGGATACCATCAATATCTGATGCTCTGGTCAAAATGGTGGTAATCTGCTGGTATTTTATACCAGAGGATACCCTATACAAGAGGATATTATATAAGCAACACTACATCACATGCATTTTAATAATAAAGGAATAATGCATGACAGGGTGTGTGTCATGTTGGAATGACATCACGCCTCAGGTGGTTGGACACGAGGCTGCAGGTTGAGTGCATCCAACACCCAATAGGGACGTTATCCCAGCATGACACACACCCCAGAGTGTATTATTACTATTATACAATGGTTAATTTGTATAAAACAAAGAAAAAAGATTAAGAAGTTTATTATAAGTGCATTTTTGTCATGTTTTCAGTGGGTAGGCATACTAACAAAAAGAATAGTGCCGATTGCTTCTTGTGTTGGCCAGTAGGTGCAGCTGTTGTATTGTGTGGCTCTGTTGCTTTGCCAGCTGACCCTTGCTTCTATGGTGTACAAAACAGTTGTTTTGCGGTGCCACAATATTTTTGCCACACCCCAGCCCCCCCAATCTGTTTTTATGTTTCTTGCTGTGCTGCTTCTGTGAAGCTGAAATAAAAGCTGTCCACACACCCACCATCTGATGTGCATTGTTGACTGTGATGGCTGTCTGTGCGTGGTTCTCCCAGTACAGTTGCCATCTTTTTCGTACTTTCTTCTTTCTTACGATTCAAGCCTTGTCCAGGTGGCTGAAAAATAAAAAGCTGTGGAAATGGATCCCTTTTCCCTATCTTATAGTAGTTTGTATTTTTAACTAACCATGAAATGCCTCTCTTGTGGGTTTGGGTGCTCATCTGGCAGTGAGATGGGTGTGTGGTTTTGCAACTCCTTTGGAGACTGTGTTGCACATTATAGAACTGTGGACCATCTGGTTAGCTTTAAAAGGGTTTGACTCTGTAGTGTCCCATCCAAAAGGGGAATTTTTTAGTGTAACAAAAATGTTCATTTAACTACCCTAGAACAGCATTAGCCTGTGGCCAGCACTTCAGGTGTCTATTACTTATTAGTTAACTTACAATATGTCTTCATTTTTCTCCCTTTCACATTGTTGTGAAATTCGTAATAGTTTTGCACACCCCTAGCAATACACTCAAACAGAAGGAACTGTAATCTTTTCTCAAGTGCTAAATGTCAGTTTTGAATTCTATTGAGTCATGTATTTAGGTCACAGCAAGCTACATCCTTTAATTTTATTAACAGTTTTCAGAATACTGCACTGTTTCCATCATTCTGCCAACTGGGACAATGTACAGACATACTTAGAATAGTGTTTGGGCAACCATACAACATAAGGCTGTGTTTCCATCGAAAGGTTGAGATAACATTGGGACCCCAAGAGTGAAGCTCGAGAGGTCCCTGATGTCATATTAAACTTGAGATGGAAATGCATGCCTTGTTGTGTATCGTTGCCCATACACTGTTTAATATGGTATATGTTTTTTTAAAACAAAATTAACAGTCATGCGCTTCTCTTTCCCAACTGCACATCTGCCCACCAAACTTAACCTGCCCATCTGACATGCAGCCATGTTATGTTGTCTCTTTTTTCTTTTAACTTATTTACATTGTTATTTTTTTCATTAGCTGCACTGCTACTTTCCTTGGCAAGTCAATACTACCATGTCCGTAAACTGCTGCTGGCCGACACACTACGCTGAGGTGTGCAAAGAGAAAGAAATCAAACTCAACTACCCCTCAGGGCATTTCTGAGCATGAGCGGAGGAAAGACGTGCTTTTATTCTAGCCTTCAGCACTTGAAATTAACCCCTGTTGCAGTCACTTTTACTGATGCCATCGCTCGGTTTTTGAAGCAGTACTGAGTAAAGCAATGATTTAAAGGTCACAAAAAGTTGTGGTACTATCACAACGATACCACAATAACTTTCTATGACCTTTGAACTGTCCTGCAACAGCTTTTAGAAAGCCACCAAATTCCATACACAATAAGCCCTAACCATATACTATATAATAGTCTTACTTAATGAACCACTTTGAAGCCTCCTCCCGTTTGAATAACCATTTCAAGCAAATATTCATATAATAAGTTTTTCAATCTTTGTTAATCACCGTAAGCTTCTTAAATGTAAATACTAATTGTGTTCTTTTTAATCACCAGGTTATGTTGAACTTAATTTGCATCATTTATTACTTCCAACAAAAACTTCAGGAAAATGCAACATGGACATGATCCCAGATGATAAACATCCAGCCAAAGATAAAAAGACCACCAATCTTTTTGAACAGAAATCGATAAAAGGATGGTGGCCATGCATTGCGGAAAAAGATGGTGCCCGGATTTTAGCAGTATGGACATTTATTTTAATACATTTACAATTTAAGTAACATAGTAATTTGACTGAGTAATTTGAAATCTTAAATACTCTCTGGAGTGTAAATATACAGTTGTGGGTACTGTATGTACAGCTGTGGGATTGTTTGACCTGCATAAAAATGGCTACTGACACCTTCAAAACTTTGAAAAAGGAAATGATTTGGTTACAGATCAGCTGCTAAGGGAATGGCTGTCATACCACAAGTGGAGTATTGCCCCATATACCTCATTATTTATCACTGAAGTCATTTGCATTAAAACATGACCGTTGTTCCTTTAGAGTTCATCTCTTCTAGTTGCTAATTTTCCACCTGAGATCATATTACTCCACTTGTGGTATGACGGCCATTACCTTAGCAGCTGATTTTGATGCCACTACAGGGGATTGTGACTTCAAATGAGGAATAAGCTGCTGGGACTTTTGGTATGGTATGGTACCATGTCCTGTCAGATAAACCTGATTGAGTACTATGATTGAGTGACCAGGGATTTGGACACGGGCCATGCAGTGGATGTCCTGTACTTAGACTTCAGCAAGGCCTTCAATTCCATGATGCATGGGAGGCTAGGTGGTAAGCTAAAATATGATGGAGGTGGGTACTAAGATGGTCAAATGAATCACTAACTGGCTGAAGGGCAGGCGGCAAAGGGTGGTGGTGGAAGGGAAACACTCATCACCAAGAGCAGTAACAAGCATGGTGCCACAGGGATCGGTACTGGGACCAGTGCTGCTTGGGATATTCATAGCAGCTATCTCACAAGGGACCCAGAGTAAAATCATTCTGTTCGCAGACGATACCTAGATGGGAGCTGTGGTGGATGACATCGAGGGGTGGAGGGGACTGTAGGAAGACCTGACTAAACTACAGGAGTGGTCAGAAACATGGCAGATGGGGTTCAATGTCAAGAAGTGCAAAGTGCTGCACTTCATAGCTAAGAACCAGAGGAGGAGCTATCAGCTGGGAGGGGTACAGTTGGGGACCACAGAGGAGGAAAAGGACCTGGGGTGATTATAACGGGGAATATGAACAACTTGGCTCAGTGCAGGAAAGCAGCAGTGAAAGCCGACAAGATGCTGGGCTGTATAGCGAGGGGAATCTCCTCTAGAAGTAGGAGGTGATCCTTCCCCTGTACAGGTCACTGGTCAGGCTGCACCTGAAATACTGCATGCAGTACTGGCACCCATTCCTGAAAAAGGGCATCAGATTGTTGGATGGGTGCAGTGCAGAGCGACTAAGATGATCCAGGGTTTGGAAGGATAATCCTATGAGGAAAGGTTGAACATGCTTAACATGTATTCCCTAGAGAAAAGAAGGGATAGGGGAGATATGATCGAGACCTTTAAGTACCTGAAGGGGATAAACAAGACTAATACAGGAAATATATTCCGGATCAGAAGAGGGAGGGATACAAGAGGGCAACAACTGAGGTTGGAAGGGCGGGGGAAATTCAGGAGGGAAATCAGGAGACTTTTTTTCACTGAATGGGTGGTAGGCAAGTGGAACAGTCTACCTGAGGAGGTGGTTTCCTGTAGGATGGTGGTCTGTTTCAAGAGGGGATGGGACAGAGTGAGGGGGATGACTGTGGGGGGGGGGGCAGCTGCAGGTTGAGGGGCTAGCTGCACAATCGAAGCAGACTCGAGTAGACCTTAAGGCTCACATTGCTGGCATTTTCATGTGTTCATATGGTAAAGAAACACAGAAAATGTTTGCCAGATAAAGCTTGACTAATTTGGGAAATATGCCCTTGTCCATCCATTCTATAGTACAGTTTCGTAAAATGTTTATTGCTGCCAATATTCTAAGCTGAATTAATGCAGTTCAATAAATTAAGAAAAATTCCAATAAATAATACATGTCATACACATCTGATACAGAGAAATAAAACCACCAGTGATATAGCATGATATGTAGTCCATTCCAGTGTCAGATATAATCTTGTTCATTTTTGAAATGTAATAGTTTACATAAGTATTTCAAGATACAACCAACATCGAGTCCATGTTAAAGTTTAAAGGGAGACATTATCATAAAGTGCAGTGCTTGTTCCTGAGACAATATGGTTCCACCTCACTTCAGTGCAAAATACTAAATATCAAATGATCAACTACATAATGCATAAAAGGTGGCCATCTTATTGCAAGACTAATCCCATACAGCCAAGTTTACCCATACTTGTCAAAAGCAGGGTGGGTTGTCCAATAATAACTGGCTTTCCGTTTTTCCCATACAGAAACCCATGGCATAATTTGCCATTATAAAGGAGTGTTTTATAATGGCAGACATGCGCTGGGTTTCCCTCACTCTGTGCATGCGCTCGCTGCAGCTCGTCCATTCCTGACCGCTCGCCTGAAACTATATCACCAGTCAGATTCAGCAGTGTTATTTTTTTTAATCACTACACTAAACTAACTGCCAGAAAACAAAAACAAAATAAAGAGAACTTCACTGTCAGCAGCCGACCGTGGACCATACTAAAATCAGACTGATCTGCGGGTGCACCGGAACGTTGGCTGTTTTATATACAGTAACTGCTGTGGTGAAAAAGGGAAAGCCAGCAATGATATAAAATAAAATATGGGGTGGTGTGTAAATTCAAAGTTTACACACCCTCAGTGTTGGATGCTTTCACAAACTCCTTTAGCTGCCGGCTCAGTGGCACTGAGGGTTGAGGCGCTGGACGCCACATCTCGCACCACGCCAGCAACCTGGGTTTGGGAGCAAGCTCAGGTTGCTGGGGTTCAGCCAATGAGGAGAGGATTGAGTGTCCAACTTCAGCTCTCCTCTCCTGGGGGGAAGGTGGGGAGTGTCTCCCCAGTGCTAGTGACACCCAGCTGGGAGGAGGCTGGGTGTACTGCAGCCTGGGACCACTTACAAGTTGGGGCGAGGTGTCATCAGACATCCAGGGAGTGTGCATGCCTGTACTGGATGTCATTGCATGTCCACTCCCCTGTGGGGGAGGAGCAACTACGAACAATGAAAAAACCTGCACCATCGGGTAGGCAACGGCACCTGGCCTCCATGCCCACTGCCGGAAGTACCGCAGGTAAGACTCGGGCTGGGGGGGTCTCAGGTGGGCAGGAACAAGCCAGGATGCCCGAGAGTCCTGACGGAGCAGTGACCAAGGGAAAAATAATTGGGGGGGGGAAGAAAACCTCAAGCTTTGCTGTATTGGTTTATGTAGCATCTAACACCTCGAGTGTGTGTAAACTTCTCGTTATACACACCGTCCCATACTTTATTCTATATTTTATGTTTTTTCTGACTGGGAGCACTAGCTAGGCCTCGGTCACCAGGATGCAGAACTTCAGAAAAACAGAATTTGCCAATATGCAGGACCTGGTGTCTGAGGATCTGGAGCAGCTGCATTAGGCTGGTAATGCAAAGCCCAAGTGACGTTCATTGAAGGGGCTATAAGCAGCCACAGACCTTTATATCCCTGTAGGAAATAGTGGGGAAAGGTTCAAGAAGTGCACCCCTCCCCCGGTCAACAGGGACTTAAGGTTGCTGATCCTGAACAATAAAGAAGTTTGACCACTGGAAAGTGACTGGTTGCCTCAGTGCCATAGAGGAGTAAATGGCAGAACTTGAGAGGCAGCAATATATTAAGTCAAGGAAGAGACAAAAGCCAGGATAGCATTATAAGCTGTATACAACAGCAAGGCTTCTTCTTGTACATAAATTGAAGGAGGGCATGTGACCACTGAAAACAGAGGAATGAGGAGTAGAACCTGAGAGATAGCCAGGGCAGTGGTGGAGATGCTGAAAGAATACTTACCTTTAGTGTTCACCATGGGTCCCAAGGGGAGGGAAGTTTCTCACTGGAAGAGCCCATAGTATGAGGAGTAGCCATGATGCAGCCTGCAGACCGGACACCTGCCATAGTAGCTAGGAATCGCCCCTCATTATATTTTCTAATTTTTCCTTCTTTAAGCCAGTCCCTTTGTGATTTTCCACACAGTTGTAAGTAGGGAGTCATTTTTAGGACATCTTTGCATCATCATCCTGTTTTTCTTCTTTTCGTGTTGATGAATGCCTCTGGTTAAAACTGGGAATTGGTTTGAACTGAAGTTTTAGATAAAACCAGGAACTACAATGAATTTGAGCACCTCATTTTTTGTATTTAGCTGTCTCAGCCTCATGTAAAGTATTCCTGAAGTAGCAGTGCATGTTACAGTGAAAATACTATTTCCTATTTTGTACTAACCCATTTCTCTTTATTTTGAGCCTGCTTTGGCACTTTTCTTTTACATTTGAAATAATAAACAGAGTGTTCCTTTTAATATGGCTCTCCCATAGTTGTCGGGTGAACTAACTTGTAAAATACACTGCCCCTTGACCTTATAGGACAATGAGTGTTTGAAAAGAACTGAGAATAAAGTATTTCAAATGTTAAAAATAAAAAGTACTAAAGCAGACTCAAAATGGCAAACTGTGCACCTTGCAAGACAGGAGAATAAGGTACAATCTAAAATGGAATAAAAAAGTATGGGGCAAAAATTTCATCATAACTTGCACAAATGCTATAATTTGAGTCTATGTAGACTTTTGTCTGTGGATTCCATATTTATACATCAAATTTATTGGAGGAGGAAGGATGCAGAGAAAGTTGGGAGAGGGTTACGTAAAAATGAATGCCAGGTTTGGGTTGGTTGAAGGGACTGTGTTCTGGAGGGAGTAAGTGGGAAGGAGGACCATTACAAAAATAATGTGATTGATACATGGCAGCACATTAAGAAGGCTGCTCACAACACTCCATGATTTCTATTTGTGAATGTGCAGCAAAATGCTTCAGTGTCACCTGACACTTGCGAGAGCTGTAGCACTGTAGGAGTGCAGTAGTAATATAAACATGACTGAAGATGTCAAGGAATTGGGGAAGAGTCATGGCTACATACAGTTTGTACAGCTGGCAGCCCTAATGTAGATTGGGGATGCTCAGAATTGCAGAACTGACTTTTGTTAACGAATTAGAATTTTCAGAATTGAAGGCCAGCAATCCTATTTCTGGAAAAAAAGAAGCTAAAATCTGATTCTGCATTGAAGTGCTTCTACAATTCCAGCAAACAGTGCTGTAAAAAACCTCCCCAGAACAGTTGAGATAAGACATCCCCCTTTGTTCAGTCCTCGTTGCACTCATTCTCCCCCCTACTTTCCCCTCCCACTGAGCTTACTTCAGTGTTTCGTGATGAGAGTAGGTGACCAGTTTGATTAGGTGATAGGAAGCCACATGACTGCCCTGCCCACAGTGCCCAGTGTTCACTTCAAGTGCAAGAGGTACCTGTACAATCTTCATCTATTTGGGCTCTTCCAGTGCAAGTTCATCCTCCCTGACTTGCTCACTGACCCATTCCCTTCTGCCCAGTGTCATCCCCACCTTCCGCATACCACTGATTTCCCACTAAAAATGGAGTCAAATGATTGGCTGACACTGCACAACTGTATGAAGTAACTGATATCCTTCCAGTGAGGGAATATCTCCCAATCCTTACATGCGTTGGTCATTTCATGGTTGAGGTGCTGACCGGTACAAGGCCCTGGGACACAACCTCAGCCAGACTCCATGATCAAAAGAAAGTGCCTGGTGTTGTCCCAGGGTATTGTGTTGGTTGGCTTCTCACAACTGAAGAAAAACATTGCATGTAGGGATTGGGAATGGGAGACTTTAACTCACAGGAAGGACTTTGGATACTCTGAGCAGTTGTGCAGTATTGGCCAGTCACCAGACTTTGTGGTGGAAACAGGCAGTGGTATCCAGTGGGTGGGGAAGAAACTGGATCAGGTGGACGGGAGCAGGTGGCACATCCTTCATAACAGTGATTTGAAGGATGTATTGGCAGTAGAAGAGACTTGGAGTCACAGATTGTACAGAGGAAGATGGGCTGGAGTCCCTCCTGGGCTTGATGGACACTGGGCACAGTGGACAGCGTAGACTCTGGGCCCACTACCACCTGACCCAACCATGAGTTATTTGCACTCATAATCTGAGTCACTATAGTAAGTTTAGTATGGGAGGGAGGAGGAAGGAGAATGGATGCTACAAGGGTGGGGGTAAGACGGATATCTTACGTTTGTGCAGGGAGAGCTTTTACGGTACTGCTGGCTGGGTGGGGGAGTTCTGACAAGTAGTTAGAGATGCAGAATTAGAAATTCCATTTCTAACTCTGATACCAAATGTAATGGTTTAATTGGCATTGGAAATGGTATCGGACTCAGAATTTGAATTTCCAATAATCCGACGGATGGACAAAGGAACAGAAGTGGATGATTCTGAGCATTCCTAATGTAGATGTGGGCATGTCATCAGGACGGAGTCATCCTACTTTGGCAACTAGATCACTGTGGTGTAACCTGTAGGGGCATTTGGAGAACAAAGTAGCAGATCTTGTTCATTGGTTTCAGTAGTTGGATAGATACTTTTATGCTATACTCCAAGCAAAATCACGTCTTAGACTTGTAGCGCAAACCAGGTTTGACATGAACTTTATGACTGACAGTGTCAATGTGCTAATAGAGTTTAGAACCATTCTCAAACCAGAGATATTATTAATGTATTCTGTTTATCTAAGATTGGAAAAGGGTGGTCCAGACTATTGAGCCTTACCTTAGTTTCAGTGGTTTCCTGTTAAGACATTCAAAAAGTACAATTTTCATACATAACGCAGAAATTATCACAGAATTCAGGTACAATGCACAGTTACAATTTCAAGACATTTGAAAATACAGTAACACAACATACAGTTGTAACCCCTGGGTGGTGCTATCCCAAGGGCTACTACCCTTGCCTGCATTACTGCTAACAGGTTAAGCGGCCTAGGTCCAATGGCGGGTGCCTCCACCCAGAGGTCGGGGTTAAAACAGTCTGGAATGACTTGGTGACAGCCCTCTGGGTCACTGCAAGCCCCCTTTCTTCCCACTAGTGGCCCACACAACGTACCAACAGTACCTTTACAATATACACTTACCCCCAGGATTGGTCGAGCAGCTGGACTCTGGGGACCCCCTGTAAAGTAAAATGCAATAATACAGTAGCCACTGTACAGTATTTCAGCACAAACACGCAGTTTAGGCAGTATACTTTGCAAAACGAACAAATCAGATTTATTTAGGGGGGAAGTAACAAGGGCAGGAGGAAATCTAGTTAATTAGCTTAATCACTCTACTGTTTCAGAGCACTGTGCACAGGCTAAGGTCCCTATGATTCACTGTCACTGGGTACCCAGGCAATAAGGGGCTAGCCAAGTTCGGTGCAGCTGGTTGGGGCCCTGAAGATGAAAACACAACTGTACAATACCCAAATTTGTAATCCGGAGCCGGTTGGCTCAGTTTGTGTAGCCAGAGAGGGAAACAGATGAACACTTGCAAGACAAAAGATCAGTTGGCAGGGAGCTACCCTGATTTCTACTCATGACTCTTGTGGCAGGATTCCTTTCACACTGCCCAGGGACATAGACCTGTGATCAGAACACTCCCCACACATTTGTATATAAAGAAAAGGTTACCATAACAGCCAGTTGCTTTATATCCCGACCGCACTCACTGCTAACCCGGGGAGTCACGGCGCAGCTTCACTTTTCCTGACAGACCGAGCGCGATGAAGCAGATTCTCCAGCCCTCTACAGGGTGAGCCTGGTAGCAAGCTGCAAGATGCATGCCTCTTCTGATAGCAGCACACAGCGGATTCAGTCCGAATCACTACGGCGAATGAGCCACCTGACTTTTGGCCTTCCACACGCACTTCCCGTGCAAAAACTCAACAGCGCAGGAGCCCAGAGCTCCTTCCTCATTCATAGCCACAATGCCTCTGCCTTCTCAGCCGTTGGGGAGGGAATCACACTTTGGGCGCCACCCGACCCGATTAGAGGGCTTCATATGCCAGTCTCTTCTGCCTTCCCCTATTGGTGCAAAAAGGCGCCACACTCTTGGACTTCACTTCCCAGACTCACTGGCCATACTCCCCATTGGCAGCCAGCTCCCGAGAGAGTCCTTTTCCTGGTTGGCTGCTCAAAACTCCATCTTAAGTGCCCCTTTCTCCTGATTGGATCCAGTTTACAGTTCTGATACAAAATGGAGGGGCAAAGCACACAAAGTCCAGCTGCAAGAAAGGCAGGTTAAACAATTTACATTTCCAATACCAGTTCAACATATATTGAATCAATAATTACATCCCAGGGAAGTGCCTGCTTTGCCTGCTTAACGACGGCAAAATGGGGTACATAATCAGCGGCTCGAGCAGGAGAACACACGGTCTCTCCCCCCCCCCCTTAGCAGACTAATTGGGTCTGTGAGCTGGAAGCTCTTAGAGACAGTACTAGAGGCATTTAGGAAACACCCATTTGCAAGGAGGTTACACAGCAATTGAGTGTTGACCATGGTAAGGGAATCCAGTGTGGAAATACTGAAGGTATCATAATTGGTACAGGGGTTGTACTGTCAGATGGGATAATGTTAGTTTTGCTGATATTTAATATCAGCCAATTAGATTCCACTCACCTCTGCAGACTATTAATATCAGCTGGAAAGCTACATGATCAGAGAGCAGTTGCAGACATGTAGACACACAGTACTGCGTCATTTGTAGAAAGATTTCTGCTAAAGCGGGCATATTAGAATGAGGTACTTTATGAACCCTATGCTGATATGTTGCATACCTGTTTTCTATAACATTTCGCATGTTTTCTTTCAAGAGGCCAAGCTGTGACTCAGTTTAGTGCATGACTGAAGAAGCCAAGGACGTACAGTGTTTCTAGTAGTAATGGGTGGGATCCTGGGGTAAAATGGTTTATTCAGGTCAATAAAAGGTTACTACTGCACTTTGGACTAAAATCATGCTTTCCAGTTGATCAATTGAATATCATGTGATGTTACTAGGTTTTGCACTATTAACTGCTGTCATCCCTAGCAAAGGTCAATGGTGCATATTAATGGGCAGTAGTTAAGACTATTGGCCTCTGTGTCACGCAAGTGTCACAACATTAGTGCACAAGTCATCAAGCATATACTGTTAGTGGGGTGCTGTGATTAGGGTGCTGTAATGTGGGTACCGCAACAAGAGCATGAGTGATGGGGTGATCTTGATATTAGATTGCCCCTCACTCACACAGTGTTTGGCGCTCACACAATTTCTTTGCCCTTCATGGTATGCCCACCCTGGAGGAGGTTATCTTTATTCTTGGGTGGTGTAGCAGTGCAAAGTCTGACTGTTTCCCAGGATGGCACTTTGGCGCTCTAACTCCTGGGAGGCACAGTGCTAGCTGTGGTAATGCCGGGTGGCATATTGCATGCACACTAATTGACATCGGCCAGATTCCTGGTGAACTGCCATCAAGTCCCACTCTTCAGTTCAAAAAAAGAAAATGTTGCCAGTTTACTAGTTGTCGTCATAGGGTTGGATGGAGTGGGGAGGTACTGACCTGGAGGAGGTGGGCCAATGAATTGCCAGTAACATTTTGCCTTTCAGAACAATACACTAACTCTGAAAGCTCAGGTTGGGTAGGCAGCAGCACCAGCAAACAAAGTCATCAAAATACATGCTACAAGAGTCAGACAGTGTTGCAGCTATGGCAGTTAAAATGTCCAGGAAGGCTATTTGTATATATATTTTAAAGTTCCTGACTTATGGAAATTATTTAAATAAATACTGTGTGGGGTCCTAGGGAGCAGAGACTAAATAATATGGCAGCCATTTCCAAGAGTAGGGGACAAATGAGGAATAAGTCAGGTGTTTGTATGATCCAGACCCATAGCCCCAGCGGGCAGTGTCCTGCAGATAGTAAAATTCATGCAAGGTTTTGTAAAACAGATATTGACCAGAGTTGTTTTGGGATATAAGTAAGCATTAATCACCGAGACAGAGAGCATTTCCAGGAATTGTAATGCATGGTTTGGGGGCATTGGGCAAAGGCCTGGTGCTTTCCACCACCCAACCATGCAGTAATTCCTGGGAAATGCCTCTGTCTAGGGGATTAATGCACTTGTAACATGACTCTTGCTGTTACTACTTGTGCTACTACTGCCAAGTCCTGCTGAGAAATAGACATACCATGTATAAAGGAGTGATTTTGTTTTTATATAGTTCTAGTCTAACAATGACATTCACCCCAGACCTGCTTTCTGCCACCATGCAAAATGCAACATTTGTTGAACTGCCTAAGAACAGTTAACATACTATTCATGCACAAGAAATAACATTTATTTTTGAAACAGCTTTCTGTCCTGCTTCGCTTACTCATTCTTTGCTCCACAACTTTGTTTGCCTCTCCTCCTGCACCCGGAAGTGTGTACTCTAGGGGCACGTATTCGGGGTTCCGTAACAGTGGAAATTTACAGGGCCGTTAATAGTGAAATATGATATTTGGGGTGGATTATTTGTCCAGCTCTGAGGACCTCCATTCTCTGGTGAGTTTCTTACCAGTTGAGACGTGCTGCTTGTGCTTGTCAAATCTGCTGGTCACTTCTCTTACTGCAGAATCGCGCATATCTAGGGAATTAATGCATGGTTGGAAATGTCAGTTGATACCTTTTGATAAATCACATTACTCGTTTCCAGTGTTTTCATTAATGCCATGTTACTAGTAAGAAATAACCCACAACAGGGTGTGCTTTTATTGGCATTACTCCTCAATAACAGCATACCCTGGAGTAGGTTATTGCACTTATAACATGTTATGTTTAAACAACAAAAAATACCAAATCCTGCCACCATGCAAAATAGTCCCCAACAAACAATGCATAGTGGATTGTTCTTATGCACATAGAAATGTCACATATACAATGCTGACATGATCATTGACATTTCTTGTGCAATACACTGAATGGTACATGGAGTACCACCCTTACTGTAGCACCCCTCCCCACTGGAACACTGACATGCAAGACTGCACTTTCCCACAACATCACTCTTCCTCTCTCGGTCTCTGCCATGACTGCACAATACACAGAGGTACTTGTCAATAATCTGCTTTTTCTGCCCAAGTGGTAACACAATTGTACATCATTAAACATCCACAGGGTGGCAAGAAAGATCCAATAGTGCACATCTTGTCAGAATAGAGATGCGGAGCTATTAACTCATTAACTCCAATAACGCCATATGAAGTCCAAACTATCCATTGATGGCCACCCAGGAGGTAATGAGTTAATAAGCTGCTTCTCTCTCTCAGCACTCTCACTACTCCTACTGTGTGGTGGGGGAAGGGGGCACACTAAAGCAACAGAGCTACGCTGTCAGATCCAGAATGGGATGGGAGGGCACTGAAGCTGGAAATGCAGCATGAGGAAATTTATGGGTAAACAATGAAGGCAGGACACTGTCACTTGAATGTTGCTGGCACAGTACTTCGTTGTTATAGCATGCCTTGTGTCGCTATCTCTCAGGGATGGAATGATAATGACAGCAGGATATAGAGTACAGTTTGAGATACAGTGTGTGTCTTGCTTGTTGTAGGACATTCCTCATCCCCTTGTCTGCTTCTCAGTCGCTTGCTGCACCGGGGACACCAGAATGAGACACACAGACTGCATGTTGCCACAGGGAGGGGGAGCGGGGATCAGTGGGTGTGGGGGAATCTGGTATTGAGAACAGCTTCTCAGGAACTGGCATCCTGATTGACAGACAAGCAGAACAACAGTGACTTAAGCACAGAGGGGGACTGTGGAGCCCACACAGGAATGGGAAATATCGGTGGTGACTCTCCCCACCTCAACACACAACCACCAGACTGGGAGATATAGGTGCGGCTCTGATTTTTCTGCCCAAGTAGCAACACAACCGTGCATCATGAAATATGCACAGGGTGACAAGAAAGGTCCGATTATGTGCAACATCTGACCACCAAGATGGACATGCAGATATATTAACAAGCTGCCTCTCTCAGCACTCTGGAATGGGACATCTGGGTGCTGGCTTTCCCCAACTACGCACACAACCACCGGACCGGGATGTGTGGGTGTGGCTGTACTGTCCCGCAGTGTCTGCTGATGATCTACACTGCACAAATGGTCTGCACACTATTGTAACACTGAGAGAGAGACAGTACAATGCAGAACTTACACTTTCACGTATGCCAGCACAGGTTATTGTTAACGGAGTGTCTCTCTCTCTCTCTCTGTCTCTCACCAGGGTGATTCCCAAGCTCAACTCTTTCAAGGGACATGGTGGGGGACACTCCATGCTTCATCAGGGGACAGGAGGGGAAAACCTGCACAAATTGCCAACTTCATGTTGCTGACCATTACCAGCTCTACTTCACAGGGGTTCTGACATGACAAAACAGGGAAGGGGGGGAGGGTCATTGCCAGAGACAGCACAATTTGTATACTACATGTTATGGACTGGTGACTACATAATTCAGTTGTGACTTGCTTGGTAAGCAGAGATCTGCAGGGCAGGTGGGTGGGTAGGTAGGTAGGCACAGCAGAGATCTGCAGGGTGGGAAAGTGTGTAGCCCTGATAATCAGTGGCCAGAATGCCTTTCTTTCTGCCTGATGGAAAGACTGAAGGTGAAAAGCAGTGGCTGCTGGCAAGCTCTCACTAAGCTGCCAATTACAAATGATTGCTGCTCATGTTCATTCCGTCAGGCAGCTAAAAAGAGCCATTCTGCCCACTGATACTGGTGGAAGCCCCTTCACACTAACTGTGCCTGTATTGTGGATTAAACGACAACCGTGCACAGGGACACACCCAATGGGATCAGACATTGATACTCTTTGACCTACTCATGTACAGTATAATGGGAAATAATGCTCCCTTCTTGATGAAATATTGACTGCCAGTAGTTAGAGTGTCCTCATGCTTCCGGTACTATAACAATTGCCAGTGAATAGTTTATCCCATTGTGGTAAATAGTTTCTCATTTATCCCTCGGCTCCAATCAGGATTTGTGTGCTAAAGGTTTGTTACACTTACCCATAATAAAGACAATCTCAATAGCAAGTTTGAGGAGTACTGTGGAAGAAAGCAATGGATGGCGACTTTCCTACAGCAGGCTAAGAAAAACCTGGTCTATAGCATTAAATAGTTACTTTTTCCACCCACCACACACTTTTGTTGAGGAATGAATACTTTAAATATAAGGATTATCGTAAATTACATAAAAAAGTCACTGAAACTTTGACATAAAGTATAATGAAATGAAGGCTGGCCCAGTGGCACTGAGGGTTGAGGTGCTGGATGCCACACCTCATGCCATGTTGATGACCCAGGTTCAGGAACAAGCTTGAGCCACTGGGGGTCGGCAGGGGGGAGAGAGAGGGTTGAGCATCCTATGACAGCTCTCCTCTCTTGGGGGCAGGTGTGTACATTGTCCTGCTCTACGGCTGCCACCTGGTGGAGGATAGGGGCAATGCTGGACAATGGGAGATGCAAGAACGTGGCATCAGGATGTGTATGCCTCCACCCATGTACGTTCTCAGCCACGGGGGCAAGGTTCACCAGAAAATGGAAAAATGACTGCCGGCTTAATGAAGCCACACAGTGCTCCAGTGTCATGGCTTTGCAGCATTCTCAGGCCCGCTCCAGATATCGTTTGGGGGCTGGCCCTTTCTCCTTCCACCCTGCCATGGGGGGTAAACCGGGGGATCACAGGGCCCGAGACGCTGGGGTGGCATAGAAGCCAAGAGTGACTGACAGAAGGGTGGAAGCATGCCATCAGGCCGCAGGAGCAAAAATGGCTTATAGGGAAAAAAAAAGTACAATGAAATGTTTGTATTGTTGAATGTCGCTCTGTATATTTTATTGCTTTGTAAATTGCATTTAGTAAAACAATGAATGAGACAATGTTTTATAGATGCAAGATGTCAAATCAATAAAAACAGTAGGGCATCTTGGGCAGGGCAGTGTTTTTAAGTAATAATGAGATTCTGCTCATTTGGTTTGAAGGGTAAAGTGGAAATGACACTGGAGATCGTTGGTGACAAAGAAGCTGAGGAAAGGCCCGCTGGCAAAGCAAGAGATGAACCCAATATGAACCCTAAATTAGATCCACCAAAGTAAGAGCATTTCCTGTGTGGCTTTTTTTTTTTAACTCATTAAGCAAGCCAGCAACACTAGAGTGTTCAGCTGATGGCAGCAAACTCCAATTTTAACTGTAGTTGGCATTGAACTTATTTGAAAGTAGTCCTGCTGCTTTAAGAGTAAGCCAGGCCATGTAGAGATGATTTATTTGCAATGTGCATCCAGGAACTCATACTGAGTTAATCAGATAATTTCAGATTTGTCCTGGGAGAGGGAATAGTGTGTCGTCAGATGGGGTATACATACTGTACTAGCTTATTTTACACTTTTTCATTTACTATTTTGTTGTCCTTTGAATTTTCTTTCACAAAACAGTAATACATTTTGGAGAAGATTGATGAGATGCATAGTCTTGTTGAACGCTAGAAATATGAGTTAATTATTAATTGAACAGTATTATATACTTTAAAGAACTGAAACAAAAAGTGTTTTGCCCTCTGTTTCTTAGTTTGATTAACTTTTTTTTTTCACAATGCAGCCGCCCAGAAACATCCTTCTTGTGGTTCACAAACCCGTGCAAGACAATGAAATATATTGTGTGGCGCCGATTTAAGTGGATCTTCCTAGGCATCGTCATTCTGCTGATCGTGTTGTTGTTCGTGGGAGTGTTCCTGTATTCACTGCCGGTAGGCATTCTCAGATGTTGCTGTATTATTCTTTTTACAATGATGCATTACTCGTGAAAGCAAACCTTTTGGGAATGTGCATTAATAAGTAACTTGGGCTTTGATTGAACAATTATTTTTATGCCATTTGGCATAAGGATTGAGTTTGCCTTTGCCATTCTGTTTTTGTAACTTATTCTATGTAAATGCCAGTGGAGAATAAGTACGCAGGTAGGTGTGTAGTATACAATATTAATATGTTTTTCATTTATAGCAATGATTGTATACATATGCCATATTATTTGCATGTAGAGAATCCTTCTGATGTGCTGTAACTCTTTGGAGATACACAAATCTCATTTCTTTCATCATTCTTAATGTTTAAACATGTTGGAACCAGAATTGTACCACTTGTACCAGTCTTTCATTGCTGGAACATTTGGGGCAGAGGCCTAAACTGTCACTGTAATTTAAACATCTTGTGTCAACAAACATATTCCAGTCTAGCTAGAACTATTTTCAGTAGCACTCATTTTAATATTTTGTTTTCTTTTTCAGAACTACGTGTCAATGAAAATTATTAAGCCCGTCTGAGTGAACCGACTGCATCCTCCGTGATCTGGACATCAAGTTTCATGAGCACTAGCGTGTTTCAAGTGGTGGACTGAACTCAACAAGTTTCACTGCACTGACTGCAGCCTTGTTGCCTTCTTCAAGAAAAAAGGGAAATGGATTAAGGTTAAAGACCTTAACCAAGGTTAGCTAAATTTCATGGGGTCATGACTAGTATTAAGTCATTTTGTATTTATGTATTATTGCTTCCAATGACCTATGTAATCTTTACTTAGTCTTCTTTCATAGAGCACTGTGTCAGAAATGGTTAGGGTGGTTGGTCAGTATTTTTAGTATATGCTGTATTTTTACTGGTCCTTTTATCTCTCGAGCATAATGCACTTCTCATGCACAGGAAAATGAAGTACCCTTTATACTCTGTACTTATTCTACACAGTCCTGTGGATGGCACAATTTAAATATATAATATGAAAGCATAGAAAAACTTTGCAGAGTAAAACGTTTGGATTAAAATCAAGGTATTCTGCTAAGATATCCAGTAAATATTTTTTGAAATAAATATTAACTTTGCTACTTTGAATTTCATGACATTATGGTTATACAACTGCAAATAAAATGAAAACACTATTTTCAACTAAGCGTGATGGTGCTGTGATCATTTAAAAACGAGCCACATGATGATAAGGAACGGATCTCAAAAGTGAAGTGGCAGCATACCACAGTGGCTCATCTGCATCCTTCCTGGAAGCCCCGGCTGTCTTGTTTGATCCTGGAGGTATGCCGTGGCACAATGCTGCAAAGAGCGTCACTTGGTGTTGAGTAGGAGTTCTGGCAAAAGGGGCTGAGGTAAGAAGTCCACTGAAAAAGTTTAAATACAATAAACTACAAAAGTGAGGGGACAAACCCCTGAACTCTTGATAAGTTCTATTGATTAGTGAAGCTGTAAGGGGGCTGTGAAAGTCCTAGCTACTTGTAAGTGGTGATAAATAGCGTGAGAGAAATGAGGAAATTCCAAGATGTCCCCTGTCTTCAGTGTGGTTGTTTGGCTGGCAGTATAGCCTAGATGTTAGAGTGACAAGCTGTGAGTGAGCTTGGTACATTCAGCAGACCTGGGTTTGATTCCCACAACCTCCACTTGCATACTGTGTGACCATGAGCAAGTCACTTAACCTCCATAGTGTTCCAGGCTGCCTCTGAAAATAAGCACTTGTGCCTAGCGGGCCTAACCCGGTTACCAAAAGAATAAAAAAAAAAATATATATATATTTTCCTATGGTAATGCAGAGGAGCGCCTTCTGTATGTTGCCTGGTATATCATGATCAAGAAAAAGTTAAAGGCTGCACTCCTTGTGGGGTATAAAATATTGACCATTTTTCTTTGATCAACTAAGATGCATGCCCAGCATTTCGTGGATGGACACTACTTTATTTGGGAGTGGTCATAAATTGAATTGTTATACAGTCCACTGTAATGTTTTCATTCCTACCAAGTACGTTGTCTCCCTGCTCACCTCTCTTTCCAGTCAGTGTCTCTGCCTTTCACTGCTGTTTACAACTTACGACAGTTTGGTCTGCCTGTTGTGACTGGGTTGCTGCAGTCAACAAAGGAGAAGGCTGATCGAACTGTAGTGAGGTATAACCAGCAGTGAGGCTGCGGCAACAACAAAGGTTATTTATAAGACAATTCCAGTCTCTGTAGTAATGAAAACATTACAGTGGAGTGTATGAAATACAATTTTCCACTATTCCCTGATGAAGTGGTATCCACCCATAAAATATTGGGTATGCATCTTGGTGGATCAGTAGTAAAAAGTGTGATATTTTGTACCTAACAAGCAGTAGCATCTTCACTTTTTCTTGATCATACAAGTAGCATGTTCCTCTGAATCACGTTAATGTTATATTTATAACTTAACAAATGTAAAGTGATACAGAGAGGCTTGCTGTTTATATGATTAAATATATTTATATTAGTGGGATTTTTAATTTTTCACTATACATTTTTTTAATTTTATATGTATAAGGGTGTATACTAAATAGCTCTTATAGACAGGTTATTACAGATGTCTTTTTACTGTTTTGTTTTCATTTTTATTCCTCGCCTTTCTCTTATCCACTATTCCTGGAACTGAGGATATCATGGCTGTATTCCTCCTTTGGCTGGGAGGCAGATGAGTAATTCTACAGTACTTGTTGCCAGTACCAATCTGCCTTATCTGGCAGGAGGTACACGAATGCTGGGCTACAGATCCCCTCCCCAGAGTCAAGTGCCTTGACTCAGCAAAGCACTAGGTCCATTGGGCACATTTTAAATGACAGACTATGGAGAGAGGGAGTTTCAGTTTTAATATTATCCTGCTTGGAAGTATTTTTAAACAGCTTTGTTTTTTCATTAAGAATTAAATTCTGATATTAAATTAGTACTGTTAATTTGCAGTTTACCAATTTTCCATTGAGGCATGAAATCCTGCCAGTTCTGTTTACTATGGAAGGAAGCTTCTATCTGAAGCCAATTTGATCCACCCTTAGAAAGAAATTGCGTAGCAGTCTTTTTCAGAAATCAAATCTGAATATTTGAGTTCTAGTTTGTCACTCTGAGTTGCAACTGTTTGAATATACTGTATTAGTGCATACAATAGTACAGGCAAATTAGTCAAGGCATTTTTAAGGATTTTTGAACATCCCTGTTGAGACTTGTGAAACCTTTTAGTAGGGAGTTTTTTGGTTTGGTGGTGTATTCACTGCTACCAGAAGAGGGTGCTTTCATCTGGTAGTCTAGTTGAAAATCCACTAGACGATGCTTGAATACTATCATAGGAACTGGCCTCTTTCTGTAGGTATAACAAAAATAATTTTAGAGGATTTTTCTCCTAACTTTTTTGAAGGAGAAATAGGGAATATCACAGAATTGCTTGACAAATTTGGTGCTACTAAATTAACTATATATTTCAACTTTTAGTTTTTTTTTTAATATAAGCTATTTATAGTATTAATTAGACCCTGGGGAGATGTACCATGGCTGCCAGACTAGCTGTGACTGGATACTTTCAGTTGGTCTTAGAATATATTGAGGTTTGTGATTGGCTTAAAGATTTCCCAGTTTGGTGAATGCCAGCCCAGAAGACCAAAAGCATTGTTTTTTATGCCATCAAAATATCTGAAATGGAAACAGCATACTTATGACACACCTGGAGTGAAAAGCCATGGTCTAGGGGCGTGGATAGGTTCTATCCACACTGTCTGGCAGTTACCTTGCCGCTTTAAGATGGTCCAGAAAGTCTTCAAGCTGGCTCCTCCCACTCATCCAGGTGAAGAAACTCTCGGCTCCACCCCAAGACACCAGATCTTCCTTACCGCTTGGAGCATCAGGTTCCCTCCTTAGTGCTCTCGCGTCTTGCAGGCCTTGGCTCCAAAAACTTTGAATTTTTTTCCTAAACTTACTTTGAAACTCATTGAGTTCAATATTCACCCTCTTTCCTTGTGGCTGTGATGGAGAACAAGACCGTCCCTAGGTTCCACCAGTGCCGCTGTGGGCAGAAGATGTCACGCACCAACCCCCACGCCTCATGCGTTTATTGCCTCAGGCACAACCGTGATCCACAGGCTTGCGATATGTGTCTGTCTTTTCTCCATCTGTGCTTGAAGACCGCACTGCCTGGATCCAGCTGGGGTGACCGGAAAAACTGTACCCGCTGGTCAGATTGAAGGAGGACCATTGTGTGGTGTCTGCAGCGGCAGGCTCTGAAGTACAACTGGAACAGCTTGAACAGCTCATGGCTGTTGAGGAGGAGGTGACCCAGGCTGCGGTGAGCTCCTCTTCAGCTTCGGCCTTTATTCCGCTCCAACTAGGCTCTTCTTAAATGACTTCCTTTTAGGAGCTGTGCCAGTCCCTCTTGACTAAAGGGGAGGGTTCTTCTGGGTCTCATACCTCTTGATCCTGGAAGAAGGATCCAAGAAAAGGTAAGACCCACCGTCGATGCTCTTGGGAGCGGGAGAGATCTCGTTCTCTGGACTGTCAGCTCTCTACTTCGGTCGATGTTGCAGTCTGGACCACTGGTTTCATGGTGTCCCCATCAGACCAGTTGGCCGAGATGCCTATTAATGCAGCCGAGATTGTTTTCGAGCCCACCGGCAGGTTGTCGACTAAGGAGGCCGAAAACTCTCTCTCTCTGTCTCTCAGACACTGGTGCTTCCAGTGCCTTCTGAGGACTTGCCTCAGACCACTAAGCCAAAGTACCCAGCAGAGGACCCTGAACCGTAGGGGCAGTGGGTTTCCCCCACTCCTTCCTTGGCCCACCAATGGCACCACTAACAGTCTCGGTCTCTCTCCTCCTCCACTTCAGGGAAATCCCACCGATGATGGTAGTCTTGGTCCCGACATCGCGAAAAACGGCGCTACCACTCTTCTTCCTCATCCTCCTCAGCTGAAAGGCTCTGGTGCAAGTTACATCGGTGCTATGAGGATCTAATGCGGCAACAGCTCCTTTTGGCTGGCAGCAAGCAGACACTGGCTTCCACACCGACAAATAAGTGGCTGTTGCCTGAACGGCTGAAGCAGACTCCCACCGCTGGTTCCCTGGTCGAGGACCCAGTCCCGGCGCAGATGGCTCAGACAAAAACCAGCTACCCCACCCATTGTGGTGGAACCACCACCTCCCCAGCCGAAGAATAGGGCACCAACCAAGGATTCTCAGTCTGCTCAAGGTTTGCCCCACTGGTTGTCAATCACTATCACCCAAATCGCCCATGGCGAGTGGAGAGTGGCTCAGGTGGTCACCAGCTGTAGGCAGACTCTTCAGAGCCCAAAGACTTCTCGTTGCATTCCCGTCCAGTTGACCTGTAATCCTTGGGGGAGGGGTCTTTCTGTGGACGAGAGCCCCACCTCATTCCTCAGTATCCTTCAGCTCACCGGTATGCCGCTCTAACCCATGCCGAAACTGGCCAGATATCCCCCTTACGGAGATTCTGGACAAGGGGGACTCCCCCACAGAGGCCTTCTCTGTAGCTGAGGCCATTGTGGGCCCGGTGTTAGAACTCTGGCAGTGCCCAGCCTCCTGCCCACCACCATTGGCTAGGATGGCCTGCAAGTACACAGTCCCCACTGGCTCTTTCTCTCCGGCTTCTCAGAGCACCCCTTGGCGGAGGGGTTGGTGGCAGATTCTGTCTTCAGGTGCTCGGGCAACATGAGGGACATGGACAAGCCCCCAGATAAGGAGTCCAAGAAGTTGGACTACTCTGGGAGAAAGGTGTACGCTGTCACCTCTTTGGGTCTTCGCCAGGCCAGCTTAGCTGTTATGATGGCACACTTGTCTCACACCCAGTTGTGCTCCCTGGATGAGATGTTCCCTTATCTCCCTGCCAACCTCCAGACCATGGTCAAGAAGGTCCGGGATCAGGGAAGTGCGGTGGCAAAGCAGCAGCTCCAGATGGCTCTGGAAATTGGAGACTCTTGTATCCATTTGGTAGCAGCCGCAGTGGCCTTGCACCGCAGGGCTTGGCTGCGGATCTCGACCTTCATGGCAGACACCCAACACAAGATCCCAGATGTTCCCTTTCTGGGCACTGACCTTTTTGGGCCCAGTGTGGAGGGTCATCTCCAGCGCATTGAAAACTCCAATGCCACCCTAGATTCAGTCACATCTGCACAGAAAGGTAAAGGCTGCCATCAGCAGTGTAAGCCCTTTTGTCCCTCCGCTCCTGCAGCAAGACCTGCCCAGCAGCACCAGCAGCAGGGTCAGCAGGCTCAAACTTGGCACCCTAGAACCCAATTCCATCGCTTCCTCTGTCAGGAAGCCTGGGGGAAGGGCCCTGGTGGCTTCTCGGCCGGTCCCTCACCCTCCAAGCCTGCCCAATAACGGGTTGCGGGGTGCCACCCCCAACCTCATCTCACCTCCCCTGGGTCCCCCCATGGGGGCTGGCTCAGCCACTTCCTTTCTACCTGGTCCACTATCACCACAGACCACTGGGTGCTGAAAGTGGTCGGCCGGGGCCTGCCTCTGGAGTTAGAGCAAGTCCCTCCCTTTTGAGCCCGCACCCCGCAGGGGGCTACTGGGGGGGGCAGCCTCCCAGTCAGCTGTCCAAGATGACATTGACTAGCTCCTCCACAAGGGGATAGTCGGCAAGGTTGTGGATCCTCCTCTGTGCCCAGGGTTTGTTTCCAGGTACTTCCTGGTTCCAAAACGGATGGGGGACTGGTGCCCTATTCTCAATCTGCATGACCTGAACAAATTCCTAAGGCAGCGCACCTTTCAGATGGTAACCCTGGCTCAGATAATGCCATCCCTGGAGCAGGGCATGTAGTTCTGCTCCCTGGACCTCCAGGACAACATTCTTTCACGTCCCAATATGTCCGTCTCATCAGCGGTTCCTCCACTTTCAGGCAGAGGGAACCCTCTACGAGTTCCAGGCCATGCCCTTTGGCACCTCATCAGCTCCCAGGGTCTTCATCAAATGCATCACAGTGGTGGCAGCATTCCTGCAGCGTTGAGGGGTCTGGGTCTACCCTTACCTGGATGACTGGCTGATAGCAGGTCCCTCCAGGTTGGAGGTGGAGCAGTCCAGAGATCTGGCCCTCCAGGCTTGCTCTCAACTCAGCCTCCTCATCAATGGGGCCAAGTCAGAACTCATGCCCTTGCAGGTGATTCATTTCATTGTGGTGAAGCTCAACTTTCTCCGAACCAGAGCCCGACTCCGGTGGACAGGGCCAAGATCCTTTCCTCTTTTGCCCAATCATTTCTGGTTGGGCAATTGCACCCTGCCTGAGACTTTCTGCACCTTCTGGGTCTCATGGCGGCTTGCACATGCACCCCCTTCAGTGGGGGCTGGCCCACCAGTGGTCTCAGTGCTCAGGTCATCTAGACCAGCCAGTCTCTGTTACCCAGGAGATGTGGGATGGCTTGCAGTGGTGGCTCATCCCAGCTCATCTGTGGGAGGGAATCCCATTCGTCGGCCCCAAGTCGATGGTCATCCTGATGACCGATGCCTCTCTGGGTTGGGGTGCCCATCTGGGGGAGCACAGAGCCCGCAGACTCTGGTCCCCTCAGGGGTCCCAATGCCACATCAGCCTGCTGGAGCTTCAAGTGGTCCGGCTAACCCTGACCACCTTCACTCCTTTTGTTTGGGGTCAAGTGTTCCAGTTCCAGATGGACAACACCATGACCATGTACTATCTCAACAGACAAGTGGGACACACTCCTTGCCTCTGTGCAAGGAAGCTCTTTGCATTTGGTTTCTTGTGCTCAGCCTGGAGGTGGATCTCCTAGCCATTCATGTGGCAGGAGCCTCGAACAGTCTGGCCAATACCCTCAGTCAGATAGGCGATGCATCTCACGAGTGGTCAATCCTGCAGATGGTACAAGACCTGTTCTCCCACTGGGGCACACCTCAGGTGGACCTGTTCACCTCCAGGGAGAACGCCAAGCTGAGGCTGTACCATGCCCACCACCCTCAGCAGGGCTTGCTGTAGGGGGATGCCTTCTCCAGGCCATGGACCCCGGGCCTCTTCCATGCCTTCCCTCCTCTGCCCTTGATCCACAGGGTGCTCCTCAAGATTAGGAGGGACAAGGCACAGGTGATTCTGGAGACCCCAGACTGGCCTCACCAGTTCTGGTATCCAGATCTCCTCAGTCTCCGCTCCAGGCTCCCGAGATGGCTTTCAGCCTGCCCGGACCTTCTTCCCATCAGCGAGGGGAAGGTACTCCATCTGGACCTTCAATCCCTGCACCTGATGGCCTGGTTTCTGAGCAGCTAGAGTTCCAGGCCTTGAGTCTTTCTGATGAGGTCCTCAATGTCATTGAGGCGTCCCACAAGGAGTTGACCAGAAAATTCTATGCCTTCAAATGGAAGAGATTCTCCATTTGGTGTCAGGGCAAGGGGTTGGACTCCTTGTCCTGTCTGCTGGCTAGCATTCTGGATTACCTGTGGTCTCTTTCCCAGTAGGGGCTTCAGTCGATGACCCTCAAGGTGCACCTGGCAGCCATCTCTGGTTACCAGGCATGGGCTGGCAAGCAGTCAGTGGCACAGGAGAAGGTGGTCTGGTGCTTTTTCAAGGGCCTAGATCACATATCTATTCTGGTGCATGAACCACCACCACCTCCGTGGGATTTACTGCTGGTATTGGCCAAGCTCATGGGCAAGCCATTTGAACCAATGCACAGGTGATATCTCTCACCTGTCATGGAAGACTGCCTTCTTGGTGGCTATCACATCAGCCAGAAGGATTGGGGAGCTCCAGGTGCTTTCCATTGAAGCCCCTACCTGGTCTTCCACAGGGACAAAGTTGTCCTGCACCCCCACCCAAAATTTCTCCATGAGGGTGGTGTCGGAGTTTCACCAGAACCAGGTGTTGACTGTGCCAGTGTTCTACCCCAGTCACACCTCAGAGGCCAAGTACAGGCTCCATACTTTAGACCTGAGAAGAGTGCTCGCTTACTACAAAGCACGTACAGTGGAAGTTCGGGGAGAGGTTCGCCAGCTGTTTGTCACCTACACTGAAGCCACACCTGGCAGACCTGCAACAAAGCAGATGATTGGCAGGTGGATCACTTCCTGCATTGATCTCTGCTATAGGTTGGCAGGTAGGGAGCCTCCCATAGGGCTTAGGGCTTATTCCACTCATCATACCGTTGCATTGGTGGCTGCTTCTAGGGACGTCCCTATCCAGGAAATCTGCAGGGCTGCTACTTGGAAGTCAGCACATACCTTCATTTCCCCATTACCACATCAACCTTGAGTCACGCCGGGATGCTGGTTTTGGAACCTCAGTTCTCCGGTCCCTGTTCCCTAAGTAGGGTGTTTGTGCCTTGCCTCCTTCATCCCAGAGAACTGCTAGGAGTCTGCCAGACAGTGTGGATAGAACAACATATCCACGCCCCTAGAAATACAGGTTACTCACCTGTAACAGGAGATCTTCCATGGAATGGTCTCTTGCAGTAAGTCATTACTTCTGGGAGTTCCCGATAGGTGGTGCTGTAGCACAGCAGTCTCTTCTAGCAGTATCCACATCAGGGACCAGCCACACAACCTCACTTCCTGGGCTGTGCCTATAAAAGTGTGTGGTCCCTGGTAGTCTCTGTTCATTTTCCCACCGGCTTCAGCTCTGACAGCAGCTTACTCTTCTGCCAGCAATCTACGACATGGATTGAACCCATAGCTTTGGGTGCCTGGGTTTTATTTATGGCACCATATTTCTATACTCAAACAAGAGTTTTAAGGATGGGTGACTCAAAGAGCTCTATTAACAGGCTCCGACACACCGATTCCTTTTCAAGAAGCATCGGAACGGAAGGTATTCCTTCACCATAAGTCCTGCCTGATCGCCTTTCAATGGTCATATATGCTAAACATATATTATCAAGAAAATTTTCTTTGTCGATGGGAGACAAATACCCCATCAACGGCAGGCATTTCTACGTCATCTTCATCACAGAACAGACTACAGAGGCTTACACACTATTCCCATCAACGGATGCATAATCCCCATCAATGGAGGCCTCCAACAACACTCTGTGGAGGCTTACACTATGTTCCCATCGACGGATGCATAATCCCCATTGACGGAGACCTCCTACATACTTCTCATTGATGGGAGGTTCATTCCTCGTCAACAGAGGCCTCCTGCATGATTTCTCATCGACAGAATATTTATCCACTGTCGACGGAGGCCTCCTACATGATTCTCATTGATGGACCACTCATGCACCATCAACGGAGGCCTCCTACATACTTCTCATTGATGGGAGGTTCATTTCCCATTGATGGAGGCCTCCTACATACTTCTCGTCGATGGGAGGCTCATTCCTTGTCGACGGAGGCCTCCTGCATGATTCCTGTCAATGGACGATTCGTCCACCATCAACAGAGGCTGCCTTCATGATTTCTCATCAATGGAATATTCATCCACCATTGACAGAGGCCTCCTACATGATTCCCATTGATGGACCACTCATGCCCCATCAACAGAGGCCTCCTACATACTTTTCATTGACTGGAGGCCTCATTCCCCATCGACGGAGGCCTCCTCCAAGACTATCATCAATGGTGACTTCATATAAGAACAAGCCTCTCTCATCGATGGGCATAACACCCCTGTCAATGAGGCACATTATCTTCATCTGTTGTCAATGAGACACATTCCACCATTGACGGAACATGTTCCCCTTCTTTCATCATCGGCAGCTGATGACCCACTGTTGATGAAGCATGATTTCTACTAATCATCATAAACGATTTTCATGCCACCATCTATGGGGCATGGTGTTCTTTCTACATCATTGACAGGAATGATCCCACCATCAGTGGCCAACATTCCACTGTCCACAGACCATGCCTTACTATATAGACATATATAAAATATATCATTAATGGGAAACATTTTCCGTCAACTGAACGTTAACATGGTTACATATTCTCACCAATAGGAGGTACCCCTTCGATGGATGTCTCTTGGCTGCCTCCTCTATCAACGAGGGTACAGGGCTTTTTTCACACTCATTTAGGGAGCAAAAAACCCACCAGTCGACGATGCCAATGTATACAACTATGAGACTATTTATCAACAAAATATATGGCATACCCCTACTATTCAAAGGGACTTATTTCATCGACATCAACTTCATATTTAACTACAATCAACATATCAGATTCTTTGGCATCCCTTACTCGGGACCCAGAACTGATTAAGAAGGCATCATACTATCGCCTGTGCCTTGTGGATAACCTCACCAATATTATAGAGGCACATCTCAAGGTGGAAGGTAACATGTCTATCATAGAAACATAGATTTTGATGGCAGATAAGGACCGCTTGGCCCACCCAGTTTGCCCATTTCCCTACCTAATGGATAAGCTGCAGATCCTAGTTAACCAGCAGCCTACTTCTTCCTACCCCCAACCCCTAGAATTGCCTTATGACTGTCCCATGCATGCTTGAATTCCACCACTGTTTTTGACTCCACAACCTCCGGAAGGCCGCTCCATGCATCCACAACCTCTGTGAAAAATACTTACTTAATACCCTGAGCCGCTTCTTCATCTTCTTCAAATTGTGCCCATTGTTCTGCACACCTCTTTTTTTGAAAGATGCTACCCTCTTGGACTTTGTTGATTCCCTTGAGATACTTGAAAGTTTCTGTCATGTCCCCCCTCTCCCTCCTTTCCTCGAGGCTATACATATTCAGCTCCTTAAGTCTCTCTTCATATGTCTTCTGGTGCAGACCCTGCATCAATTTAGTTGCCCTCCTCTGGACAGCCTCCATCCTGTCTATGTCTTTGTGGAGATTGGGTCTCCAGAACTGCACGCAGTACTCCAGATGGGGTCTCACCAACTGTCTGTACAGAGGGATAATAACTTCCTGTTTTCTACTGGTGATGCCTCTCCCTATGCATCCCAGTATCCCCCCAGCCCTCCTTACTGCCCTCTCACATTGCTTTCCCACCTTTAGGTCATCTGATATGACTACCCCCAGGTCCCTTTCCATTTTTGTTGTTGTTAGTATCTCACCCCCCATTGTGTACTCTTCCCCTGGGTTTTTGTTTCCCAGGTGCATTACCTTGCACTTCTTAGCATTGAATCTAAGCTGCCATACATTTGACCATTCTCTAACCTTGCCAAGTCCCTTCTCATCCTTTCCACCCCACCTTGTGCATCAACTCTGTTGCAGATCTTTGTGTCATCTGCAAAGAGACATACTTTTCCTTCCAGTCCCTCTGCAATGTCGCTTATAAAGACATTGAAGAGGACTGGTCCTAGTACTGAACCCTGTGGTACCCCACTAGTAACCCCCCCTTTCTTCAGAGTGGACTCCATTTACTATTACTCTGTGTCCTATTCTCCAGCCAATTCTTTACCCAGGCTGTCATCTTGGGACCCACTCCCAGGCTGGCTAATATGTTCATATATACTGTACATATTTAATAGAGGTATCACTGTTACAGGCCATTACAGTCACTTCACTGGGATGCCTCTCGGCCTGTTGTGCACCAGACCCTCGTGTCCCTCCCATGAACAGAGCCTACTACTACACTTCCCTGTCTCAACATTTATTAAGATTAGGATATGACATTGCCGACACTTCGGCTAGAGCCTCTGCAGTCAGTATTCTTATGCGCCATCAGGCATGGCTCTGACTCTCAGGGCTAGCACCTGATATTCATCAAGAAGTCGCTAATACCCCTTTTTCTGGCAACCATCTCTTTGGCCCAGGGGCACAAACAATACAGGACATCCTACAAGCCTCAGGCAGACAACTAAAAATAGTACAATACATGTACCACAAACCACACCCTCAGTATAATTATTCATACAAAACTGGAAATTACTATAACCAAAAAAGGAAAACTTTATAAACTCTACAAGACTTCTCAATTTTTTGATCCGTGCTACTTGGACACCAAAAAAAAAAAAACTTATGGTTTTCCCAGATGAACATGTTTGGAATCTCAAAGATGAGATCTAATGGCTCATAATTGCAGTTATCCAGATAATTATTTAAACTTCTGTTCACCAGACAGCATAAATAAAGGGCCCACTATACTAACATTTCAGGTTTTCACCTAAAAAAGCGTCAGGCCTTGACATACTTTGGGACCCCCTTGCAAATGAGATTACTAAGGCATGATGGAACTGACTACATCACTCTGTTGCATTCCATGTCTTTACCCTAAAACGGGTACAATATTGACTACAACCATACTGCTGACTCTTAAGAGCCACTGGCATTCCTTATGAAATAGATACATAGTTTCATTTCATAACATCTTTGTCTGCTACTTATGTAGCCTATTTATTCCAAAAATGGATATATTTCCTAATGCCTTGCCAGACATGAAGAAACACTATACTACCCTGCTACATTGTAGCACTACAAAATAACATTGTATTATTTGGGTTACTGTCCAAAACTCAAAACCCAATAGGCTTTGACATATACTATCTTTTCCAGTGCATGCCACTGAAACCTACCAATTACTCCATTATATGGCTGAATTTCTTCTGATTTATTACAGTATCTGATATGCCATACCCTGATCGGGTATACATCTGCTTAACTCATCTGACAATGCCCAGTAATAGCCAGACTGGCTCGTCTTTTAGCCATAACTCTATAACGAATACTATAATGGAGTACTTACAGATAAAATACAAAATTCTCTTTATATGCTGATATACTACTCACAGCTCCTATCGGTCCTAAGACCACACTCTATGTAGTAAGGCAGAATGCCAAATCTGGCCACCCACTGCTATATAACTGCTTGAGAATCTCCCAGAAGTAATGACTTACTGCAAGAGACCTTTCCGTGGAAGATCGATCAGTTACACAAAGACTTTTGCCGTAACAGTAACTCTTCTAGAAATGTCTCTTGCAGTAAGTAGCTTCCCTTCCTCTGACCCCCTGCCATTCTGTAATGGAAAAACGATGTAGGGTCGGGAGGCTTTAGTACTTCGGTTCCCCTTGGTCCCTTGCTTTCATGAGCTGAAACTGGCGGGGAATGGAGACTATCAGGGACCACCCACTTTTATAGGCACAGCCCAGGAAGTGAGCTTGTGTGGGTGGTCCCTGTTGTGGATACTGCTAGAAGAGACTGTCATGCTAGAGCGCCACCTATTGGGAACTCCCAGAAGTAATGACTTACTCCAAAAGACATTCCTAGAAGATCTACTGTTACGGCAAAAATCTTTGTGTAACTGATCTTTCTAGGAGTGGTATATGTTTTTCATCCACACGGACTCACTCGACCTCCCCGGCTTCGGCGCACAACCTGGCTTCCAGCAGGCTAGATCTGGCATCCTGGGGCGGAGCTGAGAGTTTCATCACCTGAGTGGGTGGGAGGAGCCAGCTTGAAGACTTTCTAGCCCATCTTAAAGTGGCAAGGTACCTGCCAGACGGTATGGATGAATAACATATAGCACCCTTAGAACTCCTGTTACAGGTGAGTAACCTGTATTTGCTTGCCTACCTGAAGTGGAGAGGCATTGGGTATTTGAGCATGTATAGTCTTTTTTCTTCTCTCCAGTGTACTTACTGTTCCATGTGTTTCTTTTCAAATAATCCTGTTTTTCCTAATGTAGGGTCCCTTGTTAAAGCTTCTAGGTTCCTGCCTAAAATTCAGAAAATTCAGTTTTTTTTTAAATTTATTATCAGTTCTGGATCCTGGTGACATAAGATACTGTAAGTGGAAGCCTGAATGGAAAACATGAAGGACACCATCAACCCCCCACACACACACACACAAAATGCGTAAAGCTTTAAAACGAAAAAATATAGCATGGTAGTGTGAGCATGAAAGGTGTTCAGCACAAAATTATCTACAAAATGAGTGGTGTTTCATTGATAGGTACCTTATAGATTTTTTTATAATTGGCAAAAAAGAGCAGAAAATGCAATTTTTTGTTCACTTTTTTGACAAACATATCCAAAAAAAGATAAGCAATCAAAAGCAAATGTCGCTGCACTGACAGAAAGCATCCCTATGAAATATACAATTGTGAGCTGTCAGATAAATGATTTAGCTATACTTGTGTTGTTTGACCTAGGACACCTCACTCATGGCACGTGCCATTCTTGAGGTTACCCAAGGTCAAACAGCACTTGTGTAGATAAATCATTTATCTGACAGCTCTCCATTGTATATCCTATATTTATGCCATTATACAGCTTACTGGCATTTCTTCAGTTCGTGATCAGCTTTGAAGAGTGCAGATCTGTTCCTGATCCACCGAAGATCGTCACGCCAGACTCTGGAAGTAAGTATGGGGTGAGGGGGTGTGGGGTTGCAGGGTGCACAGTGGGTGGGCGTGGGTTGTGGCAGGGGGCAGGGAGACCATGAGGGACTGTTTTCTTTTTACAGGGTAAAAAAATTGCGGAATGGTTTTGTTTTCGAGATTTGGCATGCTGGGTGGACCTCAGCATGCCACCTAAGTGTTTTGGGGATGCTGTAGCCGATGGGGATTAGGCACCTCAAGGCACATAATTAAGGGGGCAAGAGCAGAGGGGATTGGGCACCCCTCAGCACACAACAAAAGTGGAGTGGGGACATTATGCCGATGGTGAGTGGGCTCCCCTGTCAGCAAAATAAATGGGGAAGGGGGATAAAAGTTGACGTGGATTGGGCCCCCATCGGCAAAGAAAGACATGTTGAGGTGGCATGATGCTGAGGGGGATTGGGCACCCACTCAGCACACAGCGAAAATGGGAGGGGGAACATTATGCCGATGGGGAGTGGGCTCCTCTGTGGGCATTGTGACAGGTGGCATTTACTGCTGCCATGTTGCTTGCACTTCAGGAGGCATGTTGTGGTCCTGCTGCATGAGATTGCAGCGGACCTTTTCTTAGATCTGGTGGCCACATTAGGGATGCATGATGTCAGTGCCTGCTGCTGGCTTATTGGGGAATGAGGGATGCACCTACTGATGCATGTCCTGCATTCGACCAACAGTGACTGCGCCTCCAAATCTGCTACTACTGCAAGATGTTGGCTGACGCGCAAGCACGAGCCAAGATAAAAAATGAATGCAAGCACATGAAGACTGATGAAGCTGCTGTGAGATAATCAAATTTGCTTCCATATACCTTATCCTGCCAAGCTCCATGTGTTTTGGCAAGGCAGTCTGGTTGAGTACAACTCACCAGAGGTGGTCTGGAAGGCTTTCCCCTCCAAGAACCTGCAGGTTGCTATGCAGCCAGAGCTCCCTAGGCCCAAGTGGAAGGCCTTCCCTACAGACTGGCAGATGGTCACAGCACAGAAAGCCCAGGCTTCTGGGTGACTTGCAGCTCCAGGGGCTGTGATCCAAATTCACCAGCGTCTGCAGAACTTGCAGTGCAACAAAGACATATTGTACCTCCATCAGAGATGGACACTTGATGGGGGGCTGCCAAATATCAGCTCCTCGGTTGAACTCTTTACATCCTTTAGGGTTTTGCAGGCTTGGCAGTGGATCTTCCAGATCTTTTCAAGAGGCAGAGTCAATCAACCAATCAATCAAAATCTTTATTTATCCAGGTGAACATCATTGAACAGAGCTCTTTTACAAGATTACCTTGTGAGCACTGTCAACAAGTGCACCTGAATCCTGTTGCAGACACTTGCAGCAGCTTGCTGTGACTTGAACTTTAAGAAACTTAATTTTCTGACTTTCTAGCTTTTTTCCCTTCATTTGGTTTATTGTTTCTCTACATTGCGGTATTAGTGCATATAGCGATGGGGCATATGAGGTCTAGTCAGTTGGTCTGGGGCACTCAGCCAGGGGTGGGAAGGCTGGAGTCTAGGGTTTTGTGTTGGGGTGGGCAACAGTCTTGCTGGGGTCTGGGTCTTCCTGACTAGTGGTGGGACTCCTGCTTGGCACCTCCCAGGGCAGCTCACCTTATCTGTGTTAACCTCCTGCCAGCATGGAGGGTCAACCCACCATGACCACTGTTACAGAACATATGTTATTTCACTAATGGGTATGCACCATACAAGATTTCTAACTTATTTCTGTTATCCTGCTACAGAGTTGGGGGAGTACAAGAGACATTTTCTGAACATTATGCTGTTTACTTTAAAGTTTCTTTTTGTAGATATCCCATCTTACCTGGTTCTGCTGTATGGGTTGTACTGCCTTGTTCATTGGGATACTGCACTGGGAGTTGGAGGCAGAACAGGTTCTGTGTTGTGTGGGACTTTATGGGTATGCTGTTCTAAGCTGTGCTCTCTAGTGTTGTTTGGAGCCTGATTTCCTCTCATTCAGCTTGTGGTGAGGTCCCCAACTGTGAGAACACTACCTTATCCATCCCCCACATTGGCTGTTTTACCATCTTTTTCTCGACCAGTGGGTGGGAATAGAGGTTCAGCATCCCAGATCTACTACTTTGAAAGTACAAGGGTTGAAGACTGCTGTTTGAGCATAGCCCTATTATTTTATTTATTTATTTAAATTTTGATAACAGGGTAAGCCCACTGAGAAACTTCAGTCCCTTTTTCAAAGGTGACCTGGGGAAATAAGACAATTTCAAGTGTGGGTACAAATACCGTTAGGTGCAGACAATTCCAAATGGTAGATACAAGTGCAGTTGGGCACAAGTGGTAGTACAAATAAGTAGCAATGGGATCAGGATGTGGCAGGAAAGTAGTACACATATGAATTAAGTAACATAGAGCCACAAGTTCACTCTTGAGCATACAGTTAAATTCCATCAACTTTTGCCGAAAAATTCCATGGTGGTCCTGAGGTGTCCAGTGAGGATAAGACTTAGGTGGGGCTAGGGTCCACAGTGATGGAGACTTGAGTCAGGTATACTCAGGCAGGTTATGTGCAGAATGGACATTACATCAGACAACCAGTTCAGTAGTAAAAGTCCAACATAGTAAAGTAAAATGAGTGCAAGCACTAGGTAAGTTTTCATATCTACAGTATATATAAGCTAATTACAGTATATAAGAGAGGTGAAAGGGGGCAGGGGGGAAAGATTATTAGTAGTAGAAACAGTTGAGCCAGGAGGCATTGGAAAAATTAATGCGAGGGGGTATGTGGGAGATTAGGGAGCAGACGTAATACAGGAGTGAGAAGTATAGGGTTTAACAGAGGGTGTTGAGTACAGTCACCACAGCAGGTTGGAGGGGGGGAGAAAGTTCCTTAAAACATTTTTTAAATAGAGGAAGAGTTGTGCATGAGAGAATACTGTAGGGGAGGGCATTCCACTTTTGAGATGCAGAGAAGGTGAAGGATCACCTGCCAATGGCTAGGCAAGCCTTAGGAAGGCTCAGCAATGGGAGGTGGGAGTGTTGAAGAGTCCTGGGGAAGGGTTTTTGTGTCGGGAGCCCAGAGAGAATGGGTGGCGGAGAAAGGTGAGTAAGTTTGAAGGTGGTACATAGTGCAGGGAAATCTATTCTGGGTTTGAAAGATGGCCTGCCTAGGGATTTGAGAACCACGTAGTGGTGGGCTCAAACTGGAGCTGCATCAGCAAAGTGGGCTATTCTGTGGTAGGCCATTTTCAGCTTGGCCAGAGTGGTGATCTTGGCAGTGTGAGTTATGGGCACACCATAGAATAAGGCAGGGAGGAGAGTGGCTGAAGCAACAATTTTCCTAGCAGGTGGGGTAAGGTAGGGGGAGGTACAGTGGCGGTGGCAGAGTTTCTGATAACCTATCTCTCGATAATCATGTCAATAGTATTTTCATCAAGAATCATGCCCAGGTATTTGAAGGATTCGACCCCATCGAGCTGTTTGCCTGATGATGTGTTAATGATCAAAGGAGTCTGAGAGGTTAAATCAGAGGATGTATGGTGGAACAGCATGGAATTGGTTTTCTTTGTATTCAGAACCAGTAGATTACCTTTGAACCAGGTCTCTAATTGGTGGAAGTCATTTTCTGGGTTAGACCTGATAATCGAGACGTCTGTGCCGTGTCAGTATAGGATGGTATCATCAGCGTATAGCTGGATTGAACCACCTCCACAGTTAAGGGGCAAGTCATTTATAAAGAGAGAGAATAATAGGTGCCTGAGGATGGATCCTTGGGGGATCCCATCCGTGACTGGTGATAGGGAGGAGAGGGCCCCCTTCCCATTTGACACACTAGAATCGATTGCCTAAATAGTTTGATATCCAGGTAAGGGAGTTGTAATCGAGGCCTAGTAGTTGTAGCTTGGAAATGAGAAAGGAAGTGGTTGATGGTCAGAGGCCTTTGTGAGGTCAATGAAGACTGCCCCCATGGCACTACTATGGTCTATAGCATGAAAGATGTCAGAGGTGACCTTCAAGAGAGCGGATTCGGTACCTTGTGATTTTCTGAAGCCATGTTGATGTATTGTGAGGGCGCTGGTCTGTTCACGGAAGGAGTACAACTGGTTGTAAAGGATTTTTTCCCTGGGTTTTTGCTGTAGGACACAGAATAGAGATGGGTTTGTAATTTTCAGCAAGGTTAATTGGGCCCGATTTGTGCACAGGGACAATAGTGGTTTTTCATTTGTCTGGAATAGTGTGTGTGAGGATAGATCGATCAATCAATAGGGCAATTGGGTGAGCCAGCATGGAGGCTCCAAGCCTAAGGAATCTGGGGGGCAGAGTGTCAAAGCCAGGGGAGCTATCTGGGATTGAGACCCATAAGGAGCTTGAGGACTTTTCCCCGCCAAGTAAGTATTAGGTGAAAGAGAGGGGAGTGAGGTTCAGTATGGGGGGGTTGTGGTGCAGGGCTGTTAGCCGGGAGACCTACTTTGTAGACTTCAAGGTCAGTGAAGAACGAGTTTATTCCTCCGGCAATCTCAGAGGGTGAGGATAGCTCTGAGCCATTCCTAATCATGACGTATTAGTATTTGTCCTTGGTTCTCTGTTTCACTTGTTACCTATTTTTATGGTCCAGCTCATGGTGTCAGAGACTCTGGTTCTGTTGGTAGTTCTGAGAGAACTACAGGAGACATGCAGCTTGGACAGATTGGCAGATATACTGTGGAACCATGTCTAATGTTAGCACTTTGATTTTGTCACACACTGTCAGTGGTTTAACAAGCCTGGTTAAATACAGCAATTTAATTTCTTTTCTTAAAAAAAAATCACGTGAACTTTGTCTTCCTACAGGACATGCATTTGGCACACTCTGAACATGAAAAGTTGCAGAGGTTTGGGTTCTGGATTACTATCACCACCTCCTGTATGGCTGGGCGGGGCAGTGGGGATGGTCCTGGATTCTGTGGCTTTTGAAATGAAGGATACCAAAACTGATAAGGGGGGTAGATATGCCCTGGTAAAGGGAGTTTTCAATGGGTTTCCTTTAACATTAGCATCTCTCTATGCTCCCCTGGGTTCAGATTATGCTTTTTACTGACAACTGTTTCTTCCTCTGGCAGAATGGGGGAGGCCATGTAATCTGTGTTGGAGACCTCAAAGTGACATTCCTCCCTCATCTAGACAGCACTTCACAAATCCCCAACAGGGAACACTCAGTGACAATGATTGTCCGAAAGTTATTAATGGACTCGAGTTATTCAAACACCTGGAGACATCTGAATTGGCAGTCCCATGATTGTCTGTTTCTGTGCCCCACACTAAAAAAATGTACTCATGACTAGATTGCTTTTTTGGTCCATAAGGAACTGGGAAGTAAGATGGTGTGTAGCTGGATGGGGGACCTGGGCCTGTGTGACCATGCTCCTATATTTCCAAAAATTTGACTGGGAACCCAACATAAAACAAACTTTTGTGTTTGAATACCTCAATTTTGTAAGATGAGGAAAATCAAACATTCTAGGGATGTGGATATGTTCTTATCCACACTGTTTGGCATGTCCTTTCCCTTTAATTGTCTTGCCGGAAGTCTTTAAGATGGCTTCTGTTGCCCACCAAGGTGGTATATGCCTTGGCTCTGCCCCTTGATGCCAGATCTTACTTTCCGCTGGAAGATTCAGTTTCCCTCTTTATCGCTCCCATGTTGAGTTGGCCCTGGCGCTTAAATCTTCGGATTACTTACCAAAACTTAAACTCGTTACGAGTTTCACAGCATTGTTTTTCTATCTCAACCGCAGTGGAGGACAAGTCCTTGCCCGGGTTCCACCGGTGCCCCTGTGGGCAGAAGATGTCTCTCACTTACCCACATGCCACGTGCATCTATTGTCTGGGCCATGATCATGACACCCAGGCTTGCGACTTTTGTCGCTCATTCCAGCTGAATGTGTTGGATGATCGCCTCGCATGATTACAGCTTGGCCAACCAGAGAAACGGAACCTGCAGGTCAAATCTAAAGAGGCAAGTTGAGTGATCTCCATGGCTGCGGGGTCCACTGAAGAACTGTAGCAAATGAAGGCTTTCAAGGAGGAGGAGGCTCGGGCTGTCAATCAGTCCTCTTCAGCTTTGTCTTCGTACCACTTAAACTGGGTTCTACCTTTACAGGCTCCTTCAAGGAGCTGTCAGTCTTGCCTGACCAAGGGGGAGGGCCCATCGGCTTCGCACAGCTCCTGTTCTCATAAAAAGGATTCCAAGGAGTCGAGAGCGAAGTCTCGTTGATGTTGTTTATGGGTTCTACATTGTTCTTGCAATTGAGAGTGGTCTTATTCCCAGGAATCTCCAGTTTTGACATCGGTCAAAATTGAGGCCTTGGCTACTGGCTTCATGGTGCCCCCGTCAGGCCAACTGGCTAGGATGTAGGATGACAAATCAGTCAGAATTATTATTGACCCCGTCGGCCCGTTGTCCCTGAATGAGGCCAATAATTCCTTGTTCAGGACTCTGGTCCTGACTGGACCTACAGAGGAGGAAACCCAGCCTGCTGGGAACCTCTTCACTGTCTCTGTCCCTGACCTGGAGGAGCTGAGGGTCTCCCCGGCTCCTGAGCACCCCTATCATTCCCCCAGATGGTCGAGGTCTAGGTCTTGGTCAGCTTTGACTGACAGGTTGAGGAGAACTCACACATGCCATTCTGGGCATTCCAAGAAGCAGTGCCACCACTATTCATTCTCGTCCTCCTCGGAAGAGGAGAGGCTTTGGCGCAAGTTGCGTCAATGCCACGAGGATCTTATGTGGCAACAGTTGGTGTTGGCCAGTCCAGAGTCAACCCCGGCTTCCAAGCCAGCCATCACATGTGGCTATTGCCCTCTAGGCTGACTCCTCCAGAGCCAGCCAACACCATCCCTCCACCTGCAGAGCTGGTGAAGTCTCTCCCCAGGCTTGGCCGAAACTAGCCTCCCCGTCGATCGTGGTGGAGGCGCCACCTAAACGGCCTCCCTCCAGGGCTCCTGTCAAGGAGTCTGTCCTCTAAGGTTCTCCCATGCCTGGTGGGTCAAAGGTGACTCAGGTGGTCGGCCGATCTATCCAGAGTCCGAGGACTCCCCTTTGTACTCTCGTCCTTTTGACAAGGTTTTGCTTGGGGGTCTTTTGATGGAGGAAGGTCCCACGTCCTTCATGGGCATTCTCCATCTCATCTCTGAATCCATGGGGATACCTTTGGAGCCTGTTCTGAAACTGGCTTGATATCCCCTGACAAACATTCAGGAAAAAGGAGATTCTAGGATCATGGCTATGTTCTATCCACACTGTTTGGCATATCCTTTCCCTTATAGGATCTTGCTGGAAGGTCTTGAAGCTGGCTCCTCTCACCCACCTGGGTGGTATAACCCTCAGCTCTACCCCATGACCCCAGATCTTCCTTTCTATTGGAAGATACAGGTTCCCTTCTTATCACTTTTGTGTTCAGTAGGCCCTGGCTGTGAAATCCACAGATTTACTCAAAATGAAACTCATTAGAGTTGACACCATTCATTTGCAATTGGGACCATCATGGAAGAGAAATCTTCTCCTGGTTTCCACTGCTGCCTGGGCGGGCAAAAGATGTCTCGCATGCCACGTGCGTATACTGCCTGGGTGTCGGCCATGGCACTCAGGCTTGTGGAATGTGTCTTGTTTTTCATCTGAACGTCCTGGATGATTTTCTCGCTCAGCTGAAATTGGGCAGGCCGGAGAAACCGAACCCACCGGTCAAATCTAAAGAGGCCCAATGGGTGGTCTCCTCGTCTGTGGGGTTTGCTGAGCAATTAGAACAAATGTAGGCTTTTGAAGAAGAGGCGGCTTGGGTCACGGTTCGGTCCTCAAAGTCCTTTTTTATTTCACTCCATCTGGGCTCTTCCTTTTCTGGTTCCTTTCAGAAGATGTCCCTCTCCCTTCCCACCAAGGGTGAGAGGCCTTCGGGCTCACATGTCTCTTGGTCCCATAAAACAGACAAGGAACCGAGAGAATCTTTGTCTCACCACTATGCTCCTGGGATCGTGAGATCTCAGTCCCAGGAATTGCCTGTCTCGACCTTGGTTGAGATTGCAGCCTCAGCCACTGGTTTCTCAGTCCCACTATCAGGTCAGCTTGCCCAGACACCGGACGATGACCCACTGGTGATAATCCTCGACCCAGTTGACCCGTTGTCCCCCGAGGAGGTGGACAACTCCTTAGCCAGGACACCGGTCTTGCATCTCCCGATGAGGAGACCCAGCCCACTGGGAAACCCATCGAGGACCCAGTCCCAGACCTAGAAGTTCCACTGGTCTCCCCGGTGCCTTCCAATCAACCCTGACGGTCTCACCGACGATTGAGGTCCAGGACTCCTTTGACTGATTGGCCAAAAAAGTCGCATAAGCTCTCCAAAAAGAGGCATCGCCGACGTTCTACTTCTTCCTCCTCAGACAAGGGGAATCTTCGACAGAAACTCCATCGACACTATGAAGACCTTATGTGGCAACAGCTAATTGTGTCTGGTTAAGAGCTGACTCAGGCTTCCACCCCAGCCATCACTTGGCTATCACCTCCAAGGCCGAAGCGGACTCCTTTGTAGCTGGTTCGCACCATTCCTCCTCCTTCCGAGCCGGTGAAAGCATTTAGTCCAAAATCAACCTCCCCATCAATTTTGGTGGTGCCACCACCTAAACAGCTCCCTGGTGGGAGTGTCTCCCAAAGAGTCTCAGCCTGTTAATGGCCTCCCACGTGGGCTGTCTGTTACCTTCACTCCTGACCATCCCAGGGTGGTGAAGGGAGACTCAGGTGGCCGGCTGATTTATCCAGACTCCTCGGAGTCCGATGACTCTGACCTTCATTCACGTCCCTTGGATGACAAATCGGTTGGTAATCTCTCAACGGAGGAGGGCCCCTCTTCCTTTATGGGCATTCTCCGGCTTATCTCTGAATACATGGAGATGCCTCTCAAGCCTGTACAGAAATGGAATGAAAATCCCCTCATGAATATCCTGAAACAAGGAGATTCTCTGACGGAAGCCTTTTCAGTGGCCGAGGCCATTGTTGGTCCAGCTTTGGACCTTTAGCAGCATGCAGCATCCTGCCTCCTGTCCTGCATCTTCTGCCCACATGGCCCGCAAATTTGTGGTGCAAATAAGGTCACTTTCAGGGTTTACAGAGCATCCCTCGGCTGAGGGTTTGGTGACTGAATCTGTGTTTGGATGCTCAGGTAGTTAGACAGATACTGATAGACCTCCAGACAGAGTCCAAAAAAACTGGACCATTCTGCCTGCAAAGTCTATGCCGCCTCTACATTAGGCCTCCGTCAGGCAAGCTTGGCCATCATCATGGCACATTTCTCTGATGCCCAGCTGGGCTTCCTTGATGAGGTTCTTCCTCACCTCCCCGCAGACCTCCAGACCATGGTCAAGCAGGTCTGGGACCAGGGTCGCACTGTTGCCAAGCAGCAACTCCAGATGGCTCTGGACCTCAGGGATTCATTTGCCCATTTGGTGGTAGCTGCGGTTGCCATGCACTGCAGGACTTGGTTGAGAGTCTCCACCTTCACGGTGGATACTCAACACAAACTAACAGACATTCCTTTCCTGGGCACCAACCTCTTCAGTCCAGGTGTGGATGGTCACCTCCAGTGCATCGAGAAGTCCAATGCCACCTTGGACTCCATCACTTCTGCACAGAAGGAATCTCAGGGTTCCAAAAAGCAGAAGAAAAAGCCATTTTAGCTCCCTGCCTCCAAACAGCACCACTTCCAAGCGGGGCAGCAACAGCAGGCACAATCTTGGTGCCCTCAGCCCAAGTCCGGGCCTCCTGCAGCCCGTAAGCCTGGAGGTTGAGACTCCAGTGGTCCTCACTCTGGATCCTCTTCCTCTAAGCCTGCCCAGTGATGGGATGGGGGTGGCCATCCTCATGCCTGTCACGCAAGCTCTGGGTCCTCCCATGGGGTCTGGCTCTGCCATTTCCTTTCCACTTGGTCTGCTGTTATCACGGACAGGTGGGTTCTAGAAGTGGTATGTCAGGGACTGCCTCTAGAATTTGAGCAGTACCCCCCCAGGCCGAGCCCGCGCCCCATGGGAGGGTTTGGTGTCTGTACACACTCAGTCAGCTCTAAGAGACTATATTGACCAACTCTTCCCCAAGGAGGTGGTGGCCAGAGTCACAAACCCCCTGGTCAACCCAGGGTTCATATTCAGGTACTTCCTGGTTCCAAAGCGGAAGGGGAACTGGCGCCCCATTCTAGATCTGTATGACCTGAACCAGTTCAAGTCCCGCATCTTCAGGATGGTAACGCTGTCCCAGATCATACCATCTCTGGAGCAGAACATGTGGTTCTGCTCTCTGGATCTCCAGGATGCATTCTTTCACATCCTGATCCATCCATCTTACCAGAGGTTCCTTCGCTTCTGAGCAAAAGAAGCCCTATTCGAGTTCTGAGCCATGCAGTTCAGCCTGTCACCAACCCCATGGGTCTTCACCAAATGCATTGCAGTGGTGGTGGCCCATCTTCGGTGTTAAGGGGTCAGGTTTACCCATATCTCGATGACTGGCTCCTGGCAGGATCCTCCAAGCAGGAGGTCCAGGGATCTGGCCCTCCAGCCCTGCACCGAACTTGGTCTACTGATCAACAAGGCCAAGTCGGAACTCTTACCTTTGCAGGTGATATGTTTCAGGGCAGAGCTCAACTCTTGCCGAGCAAGAGCCTGGCTCCCGACGGACAGGGCGGAGGTTCTCTCCTCCTTTGCCCAATCATTTCTGTTGGGGCACTTGCGCCCTGCCAGGGACTTTCTGCACCTTCTGGGGTACATGGCAGCCTGCATCACCATGGTCTGATGGGCCCAGTGGCATATGCACCCGCTTCAATGGGAGCTGGCCAGCTAGTGGACTCAGCATCTTGGTCATTTTGACCAGCTGGTCACTGTGACCCATAAGGTGTGGGATGCTCTCCAATGGTGGACCATCCTGGATCACTTGCAGGAAGGGATCCCATTTGTCCATTCTGAGCTGACAGTCATCTTCATGACTGATGCCTCTCTCACGGACTGGGGAGCCCACATGGGGAACCACAGAGCACACAGGTTTTGGGACCCCCCCGAAGAATCCTGATGATATATCAACCTGCTGGAGCTCTGAGCAGTCAGACTGGCACTGTCAGCATTCGCTCAGCACCTTCGGGGTCAAGTGGTGCAAGTCCAGATGGACAATACCACGACCATGTACTACCTCAACAAACAGGGTGGCACGCACTCCCAGCTGCTATGCAGGGAAGCGCTACACATCTGGACCCTCGTGAGCCAACTGGACGCAGATCTCCTAGCCATCCATGTGGCAGGAGCCTCAAATCAACTGGTAGATGCTAACAGCCACATAGGCAAGACATACCACGAGTGGTCTCTCCATCCAGAGGTAGCACACAGCCTGCTCTCCCACTGGGGAAAACCACAGGTGGATCTGTTCACCTCTAGGGAGAACACCAAGCTGAGGCTATTTCATGCCCGACCCCCTCAGCAGGGCTTGCTGCTGGAGGATGCCTTCTCAAGGCCATGGACCCCAGGCCTCTTCTATGCCTTCCTCCCTCCCACTTCTCTTGGTTTACAAGGTGATCTTCAAGGTCAGGAGGGACAAGGCACAGGAGATCCTGGTAGCCCTAGACTGGCCACGCTTGTTCTGGTATCCAGATCTCCTCAGCCTCAGCTCCAGGCCTCCACAGCATCTTCCAGTAAGTCCAGACCTGTTACCTGTCAGTCAGGTGAAGGTATTACATCTGGACCTTCAATCCCTGCACCTGACAGCCTGGTTCCTGAGTGGCTAGAGATCCAGGCTCTGTCTCTCTCTGAGGATGTACTCACAGTAGTGGAAGCATACAGAAAGGAGTCGACCAGGAGGTGCTATGCCTTCAAATTGAAGTGGTTTTCCATTTGGTGTCAGGGTAAGGGCCTGGACCCTCTGTGATGTCCGGTGGCTAGCATCCTTGACTACCTTTGGTCTCTGTCCAAAGGGGGTCTTTGGTCTACAACCCTTAAGGTGAGCCTGGCAGCTATCTCTGCTTACCGTGCATGGTCCGGTCAGGAGACAGCACAGGAGAAGGAAAAGATAGCAAACTCAGTTAAGAAGGGGGATAAAATCTTTTATAGATATATCAGGGAGCGTAGAAAGACAAAGGGAGGGATAGTGAGGCTGAATAGAATAGACGGTGGGTGGGCAGAGAGGGACAGTGAAAAAGGAGGGATACTGAATGAATACTTCTGTTCAGTATTCACAAAAGAGGAGGTGGGGCAGGTGCCTAATACAATTAACAGAAACACTCTGGCTAGTGGGGTTGATCCCAGTCCTTTCACAGAAGAAAGGGTTCTGAAAGAACTCCTAAAACTGAAGGTGGACAAAGCAATGGGGCCAGATGGAATTCACCCCAGAATTCTAAATGAATTAAGCAGAGAACTAGTGACTCCACTGACTACCCTTTTTAACAAATCATGAGAGGATGGTGTGGTACCTGAGGACTGGAGGAAGGCAGATGTGATTCCCCTTCACAAAAGTGGGGGCAAGACAGAGGCAGGAAACTACAGACCTGTAAGTTTGACCTCTGTGGTAGGGAAAGTGATGGAAACACTTCTGAAGGAAATAATTGTTGAGTACCTAGAGGCCAGTGGGGCACAGGACCCAAGGCTGCATGGGTTCACAGTGGGAAGGTCATGTCAGACAAATCTAATTGATTTCTTTGACTGGGTGACCAAAGTAGTAGACCAGGGAGGGGCTGTGGACATGGCCTACCTAGACTTTAGCAAGGCATTTGACACAGTCCCATGCAAAAGATTAATAGTCAAATTAACCAGCCTGGAAGTGGGTCCTAGGGTGGTAGCCTGGTAAAACATTGGCTGGATAACAGGACACAGAAAGTAATTGTAAATGGAGTCCACTCTGAAGTAAGAGGGGTTACTAGTGGGGTACCGCAGGGTTCAGTCCTTTTTAATGTCTTTATAAGTCACTGTGTTTATAAATGTTTTTTTTTTCCCCTGTATGTATAACTGTTTTATATAAGTGTATTGATGTATCTGTTGTGTATCAACTGTTGAACCTTGACCTTATCAGGTCCATCTTGTGAATGAGCCTTGCTCAATGATGCTCGCCTGAATAAAGATTTGTTGATGATGATGATAAGTGACATTGCAGAGGGACTGGAAGGAAAAGTATGCCTCTTTGCAGATGACACAAAGATCTGCAACAGGGTTGATACACATGGAGGTGTGGAAAGGATAAGGGACTTGGCAAGGTTGGAGGAATGGTCAGAAGTATGGCAGCTTGGATTCAATGCAAAGTAGTGCAAAATAATGCACCTGGGAAACAAAAACCCAGGGGAAGATTACACAATGGAGGAGAGGTAGTAACAACAACAAAAATGGAAAGGGACCTGGGGGTAATCATATCAGATGACCTTAAGGTTGGCAAGCAATGTGAGAAGGAGGTAGGGAAGGCTGGGGGGATACTGGGATGTATAGGAAGAAGCATCACCAGCAGAAAACAGGAAGTTGTTATCCCCCTGTACAGACAGTTGGTGAGACCCCATCTGGAGTACTGCATCCAGTTCTGGAGACCCCATCTCCACAAGGACATAGATAGGATGGAGGCAGTTCATAGGAGGGCAACTAAAATGGTGCAGGGTCTGCAAGAGAAGCCATATGAGAAGAGACTAAAGGAGCTTAATATGTATACCCTTGAGGAAAGGAGGGAGAGGGGGGACATGATAGAAAAGTTTAAGTACCTCAGTGGAATCAACAAAGTCCAAGAGGGTAGCATCTTTCAGAAAAAGAGATGTGCAAGAACAAGGGGACACAATTTGAAAAGAAGAGGGGGGACAGCTCAGGGGCAGTGTGAGGAAATATTTTTTCACAGAGAGGGTAGTGGATGCATGGAATAGTCTTCCTGAGGAGGTTGTGGGGTCTAAAACTGTGGGAGAATTTAAGAATGCATGAGACAGACATAAGGTAATTTTTGTGGGGGGGGGTAGGAAGAAATAGGCTGTTGGTTAAATAGAATCTGCAGCTTATCCTCTAGGTAGGGAAATGGGCAGACTAGGTGGGCCAAGCGGTCCTTATCTGCCGTCAAAGTCTGTTTCTATGTTTCTAAGGTGGTCTGGTGCTCCTTTAAAGGCCTTGATCACATATCCCCTTCAGTGCAAGAACCTCCACCTCCATGGGATCTACTGCTGGTATAGGCAAAGCTCATGGGCAAGCCATTCGAATCATTGCACAAGTGTGAGATGTCACATTTGTCATGGAAGACCACCTTCCTGGTGGCCATTATGTCAGCCAGAAGGACTGGGGAGCTCCAGGCACTCTTGGTGGAGTCTTCTTACCTGATCTTCCACAGGGACAAGGTTGTCCTGCGCCCCCACCTGAAATTCCTTCTGAAGGTGGTGTCAGAGTTTCACCTTAACCAGGTGTTGAGTCTGCCAGTGTACTACCCCAGTTACACCTCAGATGCTGAGCACAGGCTCCATACTTTGGACCTGAGACGAGCACTGTCTTACTATAATGAGCGGATGGCTGAAGTCTGGGAAGAGGTTCACCAGCTGTTTGTCACCTATGCTAAAGCTGCACCTGGCAGACCTGCAGCAAAGGGGATGATTGGCAGATGGATTACATCCTGCATTGATCACTGCTATAGGTTGGTGGTCAAGGAGCCTCTCAGAGGAATAAGAGCTCATTCCACCAGCCAAACTGCTGCATCGGTGGCTGCTTCCAGGGACGTCCCTATCCAGGAAATCTGCAGGGCTGCTACCTGGATGTCAGCAAACACCGTCATCACCCACTACCACATCGACCTTGAGTCACGCCAGGATGCTGGTTTTGGGGCCTCAGTTCTCCAATCTCTGTTCCCCAAGTAAGTATCAACTAGAGGGGATGTGCGCCCTGCCTCCCGGAGAACTGCTTGGAGTCTGCCAAACAGTGTGGATAGAACAACGTATCTACGATCCTAGAAAAACAGGTTACTCACCTGTAACAGTAGATCTTCTATGGAATGGTCTCTTGCTGTAGGTAATTACTTCTGGGAGGTTCTAGCAGAGGGCACTGTCACATGGCAGCTCTTCTAGCAGTTTTCACCAGGGGCCACCCATCGATGACATCTTCCTGCTTCCTATATAAGTGTCAGTGGTCCCTGGTATCCTCAGTTCATTTTTCAGCCATCTTCCGCTTGCACAGCAGCTAGAACAACTTCTGAAAACAGCAGTCATCAATGAGAAACGAACATTAAAGAATCTACAACATCCGGGGGCTCTTCCACCCAGAGCTCCCCTTCTATGGACCTACATGTCCGGACACACACACAGCAGAAGTATCCCTCCTCACCCTCTATGTCTTTCTTCCTTATTGACAGCCTCCATACCATCCAAGATGCATCTCTGTTGATGGCTTATATCTGTCACCTTCCTCATCGATGGCTACCACCATCAACGATGCATCTATATTCTCATTGATGGCTACCACCGTCGATGATGCATCTGTATTCTCAACGGCTTCCACTATCAACAATGCATCTCTAATCTTATCGATGGCCACCACCATCAACGATGCATCTCTGCTCTCATTGATGGCTTCCTCCGTCGACAATGCATGTATACTTTCACCCTCATTGACGGCTACCACCGTCAATGGTGCACATCTCTATTCTCATTGACGACCATACCATCAATGTTCTCCTCAATGGTGATCTCCATTGACTATGCATCTCTATTATTGACTACAACCCCAAAGTTGCATCCCTCTTGCTCGTCGACGGCTGTCCCCGTCAACGACAACTCATTATTCTGCCTACTCATTTAACAATTATGCTTCCAGCACTATAAAAAGGCAATACATACATCACCCTTTCTGGGTTATATTCACGTCACAGAGCGGGACAGATCCTTCATAACCTCTGTACTTCACCACTCGTCAACGCTCCAGGTATCCCTCCGTCGACAGCGTGCCCTCATATTCATTCTTAGTAAATGGGACTTCGTAAAAATAAATATATATATAGATATATAGATATATTTTTTTTTTAAGCTGGCTTTTGCCATGTTTCTACTCCTCCGCCCTATCAGGTGGACAATCACAGGGGTCAAGCAGATGGAAATCGGGGCCCTGGTTTTCACCACCCAGGGGCAAGACCTGCTCATGCTACACATCCACCCCCCCTTTTTTTCAGAAGGAACTGGACATCTCCACTTTCATACAGCAAGCCTTGCATGCCTTACGGCACTCCCTGCCCTCTGTTCCTAGGGGGCAGGGTGATCCTCCACATTCTCCTCCTCTTCCGCCTAAGACTTTTCATGATGACCAGAATCCATTCCCACCCTGGTTGCTTTCTCCTTATGTGGAAGACTATTCTTCAGAGTGACTAGAGCTCCAGGTTTCACCTCACTGGTGGCCTTCACCTCTGCGATTTCCAGGGACCAGAATTTCTTCCTTAGTCTTCCTTTTTTGGAAATCTTGTCCTTGGCTGGGCCTGCCTGACCTCCGTAGCAACCCCTCCTGATGACCCTTCATTCTACAAAATGATGATGCAAATATAGCAAGTCATGGGATTCTTCAGCACAACAACATGACAAAGTAGGGATATGGCAGAATACCTTGATCTGACAGAGGAGCCTCTTTTTGGTGGTTTCTCCACTCATTACAAACTTACCTGAAGGCCGTGCTGGCTGCCTTGACATGCGTCGGCCTTCCGCTGTCTCAGTTATTCCACATAAGGTGGATCATATTTATTCTGCTCCTCTGGTTCCTCCCTTCCTTTCCAGCTTTCCTGGAAGTGGACCCTGTTCTGCCACTCATTATCACATGAGCTCCCTACCACCTCATAAAGAATCCCAAAGCCTTGGCTTTCTGGAAACTCCAGTTCCATGAATATCAGAATTCCAGTTTATATGGATCATATGATTAAAATACCACCATACCCTTGGGTCATCTGCCATTGAGCTTATCACTCACCTCCCTCCTTCACCTGAATGGGGAGTGCTTATTGGCTACCATATTAAACTAGTACTGCTAATTCCCATCACCTATCCAGGTTGGGATCTGATGCCGGCGTTGCCTCGGCCCGACTGTCGGCTATTGGCATTTCTTCGTGATGCCATACAGGGCTCCGCTTTTCGGGACTTACGCCTGATGTGCAATATAAAATACCTAAGGCCCCTCTTTAATGGGTCCTAGTTCTTTGGACCAGAACTCAAATTTTACTGGATGATTTACAGGCATCAGGAAGCACTCTACAGTACAGTTCATGGCATCTACCATACTCTGCATACAACCTACCGTACTCTATTCTCTTTCTACTAAATAACCAATACTGGCGGCTCTTGAGGTTGTACTCAACCCACATGAGGTAACATCTCTGCCACCCATGGCTCCTGCCCCCAACCTCCCGGGGGGAGCTGGGCAGCCCGACGCCTAGTGACTCACTAGGGTTTTTCTGTTTCCATCCCTCCTCGACCCAGCTTCAGAGGCTGTGGGCTTTCGTTTTGCCCTCCATTTATAGGCTGGGCACACATTCACTTGATTGAATGGGTACTCCAGATTATACAGAGGGATCATACTCTGGACTTTATCTCCAGGCCCTCTCATTCTCCCCGTCATATTTATTATAACCCTCAGATCATATATCTATCCTTTCAGAGGGTTTGAGGGCTCTACTGGTGATGCATGCCATTTCTCCAGTACCCCCTCACATGGGATTCTACTCCCACTTCTTTCGGGTACCCAACTGACCTGGAGACCTCTGTCCGATACAGGACCTCAGAAATCTGAACCTTTCTATCCAGTACAAACAGTTTTGCATGATGCCCTTGATGCCCATCATGCCTATACCGGAAACAGCAAGATTAATTTTGCGCCCTAGATATGAAGGGTGTCTGCCTGCATTCTTCCTGTTCATCGCAGGTTTTTTCATCTCTACCTGCTAGGCTAACGCTATCAGTTTCAATCACACTGGTTTGGCCTTTCCTCGGCACTGAGTGTGTTCACCGCATACCTAGAGGTAGTTGTAACAGCTCTAACAGGTACAGTCCATTGGCCATAGTCCACACTGACTGACTCTGTCCCCAATACATTGGAGCCATCCTAGATACAATCTCGGTCAGAACTCACCGGCCAGCAGCCCAGCATGCCACACCTTTGTCTCTGGCATCACGCATACAGACTTACAAAGTAGCCACAGCTAGATAACTGCTATGCCTTCTGGGTCACTTGCTCACTACTGCCCCTATGGTAGCCCTCACCACTCTTCATATGAGACCCTCTTCTGTGCATCCTCCAGATTCTATGGTCTCACACCACAAGAAAACTTTTAGGCCACTTCAGAGTTACTCCCTCTCTGCTTTTGGCTCTGCCTTGGTGGTCATTCGAAACCAATTTATAAACAAGGAATGCCTTTTTGGTCCCTCCCTTCCCTGCAGGCATTCACCACAGTTGCTTCCCTGACAGGAGGGTGCACGCCCCTGGTTTCTTCTCTGCCACGGGCATGTGGACCACTTCTCTCCCTCAGCCTCACATCAATCACCTAGAGTTGAGGGCATCCTGATTAGCCCTTCTGGCATTCCAACCTTTTTTTCACTAGACCATTGCTGATCCAGACAGATAACACTGCAGTGGTATTCTACTTCACCGATTTAGACAGTGCTCCTGTCTTCCACCTCTTGACTGCACATTAAAGAACTACTAGTGTCCTCTACTGTTGCCTATCTTCTCCTGGCCCCCCATAAGCCAGCACCCAGAGCAACATACACTTCCAAATTGCAACGTTTTTCCATATGGTCTACCTATCAATCTTGGGGCCATTACTCTTGTCTGCTGATGAAGGTTCTGGACTACCAGGCCTCACCATCTAAGTCCAGTTTGTTATTCTTATATCACAACAAAACCACTCGACCACCATCTCGGCCTTCCATGAACCTCTGCATGGCACGCTACTGTACCAACATCATCTAGCTAAGATGTTTTTGAAAGGAATGTTACATATTAAACTTCCTATTGGTGGACCCACTCCTCCCTGGGCTCTCTATTTTATGATAGAAAAATTGACTCTCGAACCAGTGGACACTTGTGATATGTGTTCCTTTTATGGAACATGCTATTCCTCGTGGCTCTCATTTCAGCGGTATTTCCGAGCTTCGGGCCCTCATGTGTAGGGAACCTTACTTGATTTTCCTCCAGGATGGGGTGGTCTTTCATTCCGGCCCTGCCTTCCTTTCTAAAGTACTCTCTGAACATACTTTAACTCCATCCTTGGAGCTTCCAGTCTACTATCCGGACTACTCCAATCAGGGTGAACATCTATTACATACTTTAGATGTCCCTCATATACTATGCTATTACACTAATCGTACTCAGTCGATTAGGACACCGTCTCAATTATTTGTCACCTTTGCCTCTAGCACAGTGGGGCTTCCTATTGCTAAATAAACCCTTTCTTCGTGGTTGGCGAATTGTATTACCTATTATTACAAAAAGTGCAAAGAGACTTTCCCTGGATCTGTCCAGGACCTCTTTAATAGAGCTATGGACACTACTGCAGCTTGCTTTACAGGAGCCTCCATTTCAGACATCTGCAATGCAGCTACCTGGTCCATGATCCATACTTTTACAAGGCACTACAATCTGGACCTTGCCTTGTGCCATAGGACGGCCTTTGGCCATGCAATCCTACAACGTCTCCTATCATAATTGTCCTCCCATCTGGACATAACTGCTGGGGAATCTCCTAGAAGTAATTACCTACTGCAAAAGACCATTCTGCAGAACATAATGCGGTTACGTAAGAACTTACCGCAACAGTAGATCTTCGAGGAATGTCTCTTGCAGTAGGTCCAATCCCATTCTCTGTCCCCCTCCTTCACTAACGGAGCAAATTCTGATCCAAGGACTTAGGGTTGGGACTCTTTGGTACCTCGGTTTCCCTCGGTCCTCACTTTGCAAGCTGAATCCGGCAGTGGAACTGAGGATACCAGGGACCGCCCACACTTATATAGGAAGCAGGAAGATGTCATCGATGGGTGGCCCCTGGTGAAAACTGCTAGAAGAGCTGCTGTGTGACAGCACCCTCTGCTGACACCTCTCAGAAGTAATTATCTCCTGCAGGAGATGTTCCTCAACGATCTACTGTTACAGTAAGTTCTTATGTAACCGCACTTTCTATCAGTGGTATGTGGTTCATCCACACAAACTCACCCGACCTCCCTGGCTTTGACACACAACCTGAGCTTCCAGCGGGCAAAGATCTGGCATCACGGGGCGGAGCCGAGGGTTATACCATCTGTGTGGGTGGGTGGGAGGAGCCAGGTACAAGACCTTCCGGCAAGATTCTTAAAGGGAAAGGACATGCCAAACAGTGTGGATGAGCAACATATACCACTCCTAGAACTACTGTTACAGGTGAGTAACCTGTTTTTCTCTGACAGAGACCTTCCCAGTGGCCAAAGCCATTGTTGGCTCAGCCTTGGAGCTTTGGCAGCACCCTGCCTCCCGCCCCGCACCATCAGCCCAGATCGGCCTGCAAGTATGCTGTTCCCATTGGCTCCCTTTCTGGGTAAACAGAGCCCCCCTCGGCTGAGGGATTGGTGACCGAATCTGTGTTTCAGCACTTGGGCAATTCAGGAGACACTGACAGACCTCCAAAGAGTCCAAAAACTCAACCACTCTGCCAGAAAAGTCTATGCTGCCTCTTCCCGTGGTCTCCATCAGGCAAGCTCGGCTGTCACCATGGCACACCTTTCCAATACCCTCCTGAGCTCTCTAGATATGGTGCTTCCTCATCTCCCCTCGGACCTTCAGACTACAGTCAAGCAGATCTGGAATCAGGGTTGGGCTGTGGCAAAACAGCAACTCCAGATAGTTCTGGATGTTGGGGATTCCTGTACCCATTCGGTGGTGGCCGCAGTCACCATGCACTGCAGGGCCTCACTGAGGGTCTCTACCTTTATGGCAGACACCCAGCACAAACTAATGGATGTTCCCTTCCTGGGCACTGACTTGTTCAGTCCAGGGGTTGATGGTCACCTTCAGTGCATTGAGAAGTCCAATGCCACCTTGGACTCAGTTGCTTCCACCCAGAAGGAATCTCAGGGTTCCAAAAAGCAGAAACGTAAGCCTTTTCAGCCTTCTGTCCCTGTGGCCAAGCAGCCTCAGTACCAATCTGAGCAGCAGCAGGCTCAATCTTGGTGGCCTTGGCCAAAGTCAGGGGCTTTGGTGGCCCGTAAGCTTGCAAGGAAAAGTTCCAGTGGTCCCTTGGCTGGATCCTCCTCCTACAAGCCTGCACAGTGCGGGATGAGGTTCACCACCCCCATGCCTGTCACGCCAACTCTGGGTCCTCCCGTTGGGAGCCAGCTCCACCACTTCATTTCTGCCAAGTCCAATGTCACAACAGACAGGTGGGTCTTGGTAGTGGTCAGCCAGGGGCTGCCTCTGGATTTCAAGCAGTACCCACCAAGCTGAGCCCACGCTCCACAGGAGGAGAAGGTATCCATGCACACTCAGTCGGCTCTCCGAGATGATCTTGCCCAACTCCTCTGCAAGGAGGTAGTGGTCAGAGTTGTGGATCCCCCTGTCAACCCAAGGTTCATTTCCATGTAATTCCTGGTCCTGAAACAGATGGGGAGGGCTGGTGTCCCATTCTAGATCTGCATGACCTGAACCAGTTTCTCAGGTCTCGCACCTTTAGGATAGTAACTCTGTTTCAGATCATACCATCTCTCAAGCAGAACATGTGGTTTTGCTCCCTGGATCTGCAGGATGCTTTCTTCCATGTCCCTATCCATCCATCACACCAAAGATTCCTCCACTTTAGGGCAGAGGGAACCCTATACAAGTTTCAAGCCATGCCGTTCGGCCTGTCATTGGCCCCCAGGGTCTTCTCGAAATGCATTGCAGTGGTGGCGGCCCATCTTCAGTGTCAAGGGGTCAGAGTGTACCCCTATCTGGATGACTGGCTTATAGTGGGTCCCTCCAGACTGGAGGTGGAGAGGTCCAGGGATCTGGCTCTCCAGACTTGCATCAACCTTGGCCTCCTAGTCAACGAGGCCAAGTCAAAACTCGTATCTTCACAGGTGATCTGCTTCATCAGGGCAGAGCTCAGCTATTGCTGAGCCAGAGCCAGGCTCCGGGAGGACGGGGTGGAGGTTCTCTCCTCCTTTGCCTGATCATTTCTGGTTGAACACTTGCCTACTGCCCGGGACTTCCTGTGACTTCTGGGTTACATGGCAGCCTGCATCTCTGTGGTCTGATGGGCCTGGTGGCATATGCACCTCCTTCAATGGGAGCTGGCCAGCCAGTGCATGCATGACTAGGTCATTTTGACCAGCTGGTCACTGTGACCCAGAAGATGTGGAATGCTCTCCAGTGGTGGACCATCCTAGGGCATCTGCAGGAGGGGATCCCATTTCTCTGCACTGACCCAATGGTCATCTTGATGACCCATGCCCCTCTCATGGACTGGGGTGTCCATATGGGGGACCACAGAGTCCATGGGCTCTGGACCCCCGAGGAATCTCGATGCCACATCAGCCTGCTGGAGCTTCGAGCAGTTCAGCTGTTGCTAACTGCATTCACTCCATTCCTTCTGGGTCAAGTGGTTCAGCTCCAGATGGACAACACCATGACCATGTACTGTCTCAACAAATAGGGTGGCATGTACTCCTGCCCTCTGTGCAGGGAAGCTCTCCACATCTGGATCCTTGTGAGCCGACTGGAGGCAGATCTCCTAGCCATTCATGTGACAGGAACCTCAAATCAGCTGGCGGACACCCTCAGCTGTGTGGGCGAGGCAACCCACAAGTGGTCTCTCCATCCTGAGGTAGTGCACAGCCTGTTCTCCCAGTGGGGCACCCCTCAGGTGGACTTGCTCACCTCCAGGGAGAATGCAAAGTGGAGGCTGTTTTGTGCCCACCCCCCTCAGCAGGGCTTATTGCAGGGGGATGCCTTCTTGAGGCCGTGGATCCCAGGCCTCTTTTATGCCTTCCCTCCACTTCCCTTGATCCACAAGATGTTCCTCAAGGTCAGGAAGGACAAAGCACAGGTGATCCTGGTGGCTCCGGACTGGCCCCGCCAATTTTGGTACCCCAGTCTACTCAGCATCAGGCTCCCGAGGTGTCTTCCAGCATGCCTAGACCTGCTTTCAGTCAGGGGAAGGTTCTCCACCTGGACCTTCAGTCCTTGCACCTGACAGCCTGGTTTCTGAGTGCCTAGAGTTCCAGGCATTGGGTCTCTCCGAAGATGTCAGTGGCTCAGCAGGTAGCACACTCGCCTCTGAGGCCAGGAGATCAGAAGGCTGTAAGTTCTATCCCCACACCAGGCACTTGGGTTAATATCCCAATACTGACACTGCAGTGCAGCATGAGGAGGGTGCTGCACTCCTGAGGTGCCGTCTTTCAGATAAGACATTAAAACCGAGGTCCCATCTGCCTGTTCTGGTGGTAGTTCAGGTGGATGTTAAAGATCCCATGGTACTTTTCGAAAAGAGTAGGGGAAGTTTCCCCGGTGTCCTGGCCAAATTTCCCCATTCACCAAAAATACCACCAACAGCTTAATCTGGTTCAAGGTCAGTTGGCATTCATCTGTATCACCCTCCCCCGGGTCGTGCCTGAAAATAGGCAGAATTTGTCTAGTGTACTTACCCGGTCAACAAAAACTAGAAAAATAAAAATAAACATACTCACTGTAGTTGTGGCACCTAGAAAGGAATCTACCAGGAAGTGCTTTGCCATCAAGTGGAAGAGATTCTCCATTTGATGTCAGGGCAAGGTTCTAGACCCTTTGTCCTATCCAGTGACTAGCATTCTTGACTACCTTTGGTCACTCTCCAAAGGGGGGTCTTCGGTCTACAACCTTTAAGGTGCACCTGGCAGACATCTCTGCTTACCAGGCACATGCCGGTTCACAGACTGTGGCACAGGAGAAAGTGGTCTGGTGTTTCTTCAAAGGCCTCAACCATATTTCCCCTCCAGTGTGTGAACCACCACCAATGTGGGATCTACTGCTGGTACTGGCAAAGCTCATGGGCAAGCCATTCAAACCGATGCACAGGAGTGAGATGTCACACCTGTCATGGAAGACCGCCTTCCTGGTGCCTATCATGTCAGCCAGAAGGATTGGGGAGCTCCAGGTGCTCTCTGTTGAGTCTCCTTTTTTGGTCTTCCACTGGGACAAGGTTGTCCTACACCCTAACCTGAAATTCCTTCCGAGGGTTGTGTTTGGCGTTTCACCTGAGCCAGGTGATGATGCTGCCAGTGTATTACCCCACTCACACCTCGGAGGCTGAATACAGGCTCCATACTTTGGACCTGAGAAGAGCGCTGTCTTATAAAGATCGGATGGCTGGTGTTCGGGGAGACTGTTGCCAGCTGTTTACCTACACTGAAGCCACACCTGGCAGACCTGCAGCAAAGTGAGTGATTGGCAGATGGATTACATCATGCATTGATCTCTGCTATAGGTGGGTGGGTAGGGAGCCTTCTGTAGGGCTAAGGGCTTATTCTAACCACCATACCACTGTATCAGTGGTTGCTTCTAGGGATGTCCCTAACCAGGATATCTGCAGGGCTGCTACCTGGAAGTCAGCAAACACTTTCATTTCTCATTACTACATTGACCTAGAATCATGCCAGGATGCTGGTTTTGGGGACTCAGTTCTCCAATCTCTGTTCCCTAAGTAGGGGGTGTGCTCCTTGCCTCCCTCCTCCCAGAGAACTGCTAGGAGTATGCCAAATAGTGTGGATAAGAACAACATATCCACTTCCCTAGAAACACATTTTACTCACCTGTAACAGTAGATCATCCACGGGGATAATCTCTTGCAGCGGAGTAATCTACTTGGGTAAGTCGCTAGAGGGCGCTGTTGTGCACGGCAGCTCTATTCTAGCAGTCTTTTTTGGGGGCCGCCCACACATGACATCATCATCCTGCATCTGTATGAGTGGGCAGCCCCAGGTATCCTCAGTTCATTTTCCTGCCATCTTCACCTCACATGAAGCATCTAGTGCTTGTGAAGCAGTCATCGATGAGAACTTGAGCTGGGAACGGATTTAACCTCTGTTAAATTCATCTTCATCGATGAATGTCCTAAGAATCTACAAACAAGTCATCACTATTTCGGTCATGTCGTTGCAGTTGGAAGATCTACCGTTACGACAACCACACTGTTTGTGTTAGGTGTCTGGGTCCCACACACGACACCATCTCCTGCAAAAACTGCCAGGAATTCAAAAAGGCAATCCATTGATGACAGCTGCAGGAGTTTGAATCACACTTAATGAAGCAGAAAAAATGTCTCTCTTAGAGAAGGGGGCCCATCCCAAGGAGCCCTACACTGCAGCTTCACATAAGAAGCATAAACGTGGTAAGGATAAATCTTCCTCATCATCATCGGGCAGACATTCGTCAATGGCCTCCTTTACTGGTGCTCTACCATTGACGATGCCCTCTAGAACAGCTGCCCTCGTCGATGGGAGTTTACACTCTGTCATCTACTGTGCTTTCTGGCGCCCTTTCAGCAGTTTCTATGGAACCTTTAGTGAGTTTCAATGACCCCCTGTCAATGGTGGTTTGTTTCCGGTTGATGACATCTACTTTTAAACATTATACTGCCTCCCACTTCACTGCCCCATCGACAATGGGCCAGAGTTTCATGTGGAGAATGGTATCCCATGACATAGGTGACTGTGATTGGGCACCTACAAAAACTGTGACTGTCGTAGCGCATGTCAATGGTGCTACTTACAAGGGAGGGCAACCAGATTGGGGGGGTTCGTGCATATAGCGACAGGATGTTGCTACATGTATATGCGTGGGGGGGTGAGTATGCTCAGTGAGACAAGGGAGGGTTTGCGAGTGGTGGTGCCGTGGTGAGCTGCCGAGCTGGCCCCATGGCATGGTGGGTTGGTGGGTTCAGGGCTGGGGTGTTGGGTTCGGGTCTGGGTGCAGGTACATTTTGTTGCGCCCTGCCCAAATTTTTTTTGGTATGGTTTTGCACACCCCCCTGGAGTTGAGAATCCTTCAGTAGGGGCGTGTGGGGGGGTGAAGGGGCACAGACTCCTGCATAAAATGGAAAATTCAAGTCCCCAGTGCCCCTTCACTGTGTGCTGGGGGATATATCACTGAAATTGATTTTTGGCGGATGTACCACCACCCTAATGGTGGTCGCCATTATGACAGAACCTTGGAAAACTACTGGTTTTGCAATCTCTACTGCCTTTCCTCCTTCACAACCATTAGCTCACAGAGACCAACCAGATAGGTACCGATACCCTGGTCTTTACCACCCAGGGGCCAGACCTGTTTATATCTCGCATCCAGTTTCCCCCACGATTCCTCTGGTTTCCTAGAAACCACCTACCCCACCCTCTGCTACTACCTCACTGGACATGGCTACAGTGGTGCAACAGGTTATGGAAGTAATGAGGAATTCTCAACCTCCTACTCCAAGAGAAGTGGGTCACCCTTCCTGTTCTCCCACCCCTCTACCTAAATGCTTCCAAGGTGATAGGGAACCCTCTCCAACTTGGTCCCCTCCTTCCTATGAGGAAAAGTATTTTTCAGAAGAGGCAGAACTTCCAGAAGATCTTGAAAATCTTGAGCTCCAGGAGCTGGACTCTCATCCTCCATCCTCTCTTTCTACAATCTCCTCCTTGCATGAGGATGCCTTCCATCATGCCACTGCCTCTCCTCCTGATGACCCATCCTTTCATGAGATGATGGTCCAAATTAAAAAAATCGTGGTTTTCTACTACGGAACATGATAAACAAAGAAAGGTTATGGCAGATTATCTTGAACTGCCTGAAGAGCCTGTTGTAGTGGTACCCCCACTTATACAAACTTATCAAAATGGTGTACTGGTGGCTTAAAACCAACCCTCAGCTGTTCTTGCTATTCCTAGGAAGGTGGATCACCTCTGCCAGGCTCCTCTTAACCATCCTTTTCTTTCCACTACCTCAAAGCAGACTCTGTAGTGATCACAGCAGCTCATGATCATACCAAATGACTAAAGCACATGAGCTCATTACCCCTGATAAGGAATCCTCTGTCTCAATTACCTCAGGAAGAAGGTATTCCAGGTAGGTACCATGAATCTCAGCATTCTAAACTATATGGGACACATGGTTAAATATCAATGCACCCTCTGGTCCTCTGCTATAGAACTAGTCAATAAACTCTCTCCCTCTCAGGAGAAGGACCAATTATTGGCAACAATTTCCACTGGCAATTCCATCTCTTGACACTTGCTTTGTTCAGGCTATGATACAGTCGATACTTCTGCTTGCATATCGGCCACAGGTGTTACCCTCAGAAGACATGCCTAGTTACGTGTATCAGAATTTACACCAGATGTACAGCATAAAGTGGTAAATGCCCCTTTCAGTGGATCCAAACTTTTTGGTCCTGGTACCCAGACACTTCTGGATGATCTCCAGGCTTCAGGTAGGACCTTATGTACGGTACATGGCATGTATCATTCCTCACAGCCATCTTACCAGTACCACTCCTCTTGTTTTCAATCAAAAAGAAATGGCAAATATAGAGGTACTTACAGAGGTGGTTTCTGTTGTCATTCCCAGCCATCCTCCAGGACCGCCACTCCTACCTCCAAGGGCTGCCACTCCCACCCCTTGGGTGGGGCTGGTCAGTCCACTTCCCAGTAACTAACTGGGGCATTGCCTGGGCTTCCTTGACCAGGCCTCGGAAGTCATGGGCGGTCACTTAGCCCTCCATTTAGAGGCCTGGAAAGTGATAACATCGGACGAGTGGGTAATTCAAATCATAAAGATGGGACACACGCTGGAACTCACCTCCGTGCCTCTCCCTCATCCTACCCACTCAGTCTGTTACCCACCTGACCATATCCCCGTTCTTCAAGAGGAACTCCAGGCACTCCTTCACAAGAATGCCATCTATCGGGTTCCTCCTTCGGAGTACTACCAGGGATTTTACTCCCATTTTTTTCTGGTACCCAAACGCACCTGGGATCTCAGACCTGTACTAGACCTCAGAAAACTGAACCTACACATTCAGTACAAGAGGTTCCGGAAGGTCACTTTAACATCCATTATGGCAATGTTAAAACAAGGGGATTGGCTATGCACATTAGACATGAAAGATGCCTACCTACATATCCTCATTCACCCCACACACCACAGGTTCCTTCTCTTCTACTTGCTAGGACATTACCAATTTTGGGCACTTCCATTCAGTCTCTCATTTGCCCTGAGAGACTTTACCAAGTGCTTAGTGGTGGTTGCAGTGGTCCTTAGATGAGACGGACATTTTGCCTTCCCATAGTTGGATGATTGGCTCATAAAAGCAGACTCCAAAATGTCTCTACTTTTGTCCCTTCAGGCAACCCTCACACTGTTCCAGTCCCTAGGAATTATGGTCAACTGTCCCAAATCCAACCCAACTCCTACCCAGCTGCTCCAGTATATAGGAGCTCTTCTGGACACCACCTCCACCAGGGCTTACCTCCCTGCTGACAGACAAGACAGGCTTCTGTCTCTGGCTTCACAGATACAAAATAAAGAGTTTATCACAGCCAGACATCTGTTATGCCTTTTGGAACATATGGCCGCAGCCATCCCCAAGGTGGCCTTTGCCCATCTACACATGAAACCAATCCAATGGACTCTTCAGTCAATGGATTTCAAAGGCAGAATTTGAGTCACTCCTGTTCTACAATTGGCCCTGGACTGGTGGATCCATCGTGCCAACCTATCTCAAGGCATGCCCTTCCATTCCCCTCCTCCCCAGCAAAAGATGACCACGGATGCTTCCTCCTACAGTGGGGGGGGACACCTGGGTCCCTACAGGACACAGGACAGATGGCCCCGATTCTCAATCACTCCTCATACAAATCTACTGGAAATGAGAGCAGTCTGCCTAGCCCTCCTGGTCTTTCATCCCCCACCTGTCCCCAGGACCTCTACTGATCCAATCAGACAACACCTCAGTGGTTTATTACTTGAACAAACAAGGAGGTACCAGATTCCACACTCTCTGCAAGGCAGCGATGGCAGTTTGGCAAGAAGCCATACTTCAACATCTATCATTGATTGCCGTCCATCTACCGGGATACCACAATACCCTGGCTGACATTCTCAGCCGCCAGACCTCCACGCACATGTGGACACTTCATCACAAAGTTCTTCAGATGATCTTTTGGTTGTGGGGGACCCTGAACCTTGACCTCTTTGCATCCCCTGACAATTACCCAGATACTATTGCATTATCCCGAACAGAAAGGAACTGTCTATAGATGCTCTGTCCCAATCATGGACATAACTCTTCTCATATGCTTTACCCCCATCCCACTTCTGCAATGAACCTTACTGACACTACAGCTTGAACCTGCCACCATGATCCTCATAGCCCCTCTGTGGCCTCAGTAGATGTGGATTTCCCTACTTCAACAGTTCTCAGTGGTGGACCTCATCCTGTTGCCAATAAGGCCAGGCCTGTTGACTCAGGATCAGGGAACCCTTCTTCACCCCAACCTGAAGTCACTACACCTTCATGTTTGGCTCCTGAGGACACTTCTATAGCTTGCCTTCAAGTCTCCTCACCAGTGGCCAACATTCTTTTAGCCTCACGCAACCCATCTACCAGGCAAACTTACAATAGCAAATGGAAATGCTTTTACATCTGGGCTGCTTCCCGGTCTTTGGACCCTTATTTATGTCCATTGACTAATGGATTGGAATACTTGACTTTGCTCTCCTTGACAGACTTAACCAACTACTCTATTAAGGTCCATCTGGCCTCTATTTCAGCCTTTCATGATCCCTTAGACAGGAGATTACTTTATCAGCATCACCTTGCCAAGATGTTTCCAAGAGGTGTGCTACACCTTAAACCTCTGATTAGATGGCCCACCCCTCTTGAATTTCCTGCTGGAAAAGCTAACCCTCAACCCCTTTGAGCATGCATCTACTTGCAATCTTCACTTCCTAGCCTGAAAGACTCTTTTCCTAGTGGCTGTCACTTCAGCTTGATGAATTTCTGAGTTTCATGCCCTGATGTTTAGAGAACGTTACCTGATCTTCCACAAAGACAGAGTGGCTGTTTGTAAGAATCCCTCATTTTTACCCAAGGTGGTCTCGGAATACACCTTAAAACAGTCTATAGAACTACCTGTCTACATCCCTGAACATTCTAATTCAGGAGAATACCTACTATACACTTTAGATGTTCATCGCATCTTAAGATATAGCAATCATTCCAAACCTTTTAGGAAGACTCTTCAACTTTTTGTTACCTTTGCCTCAACCAGAGAAGGCTTTCTGGTTGCTAAACAGACCCTTTCCAACATTGTATAGCCTTTTGCTATAAGAAGTATAACAGACCATTACTAGGACCTGCCAAAGCCCATTCTACCGGAGCCATGGCCACTACAGCAGCCTGCTTCAAAGGGACATCTATTATGGATGTCTGCAATGCAGCTACATGGTCCACAGGACATACTTTCACAAAGCACTAAAATTTGGATGTTGCTTCTCACTGTAGGATAGACTTTGGCAGCACTGTCCTACAAAGCCTCCTATCATAACTTTTCCACCTTTCCTGGGTTTACTGCTTGGGAGTCATCCCAAGTGTATTACTGAAAGAGATCATCCCAGTAGAAGATAGTACAGTTGCGTACTTACCATAACAGTAGATCTTCGAGGGATATCTCTTGCAGCAGGTAAGATGCCACCCTCCATCCTCCTCCTTCTCTAAGAGAACAACTTCTGAGCCAAATATACATACATGGGGGATACCTATGGTACCTCTGCTCTCCTTCAGTACTCACTTAGTGAGCTGAATCTGGCATGGAACTGAGGATACCTGGGTCCACCCACTCTTATATGGGTGCAGGATGATGATATGTGTAGGCGGCCCCCAGAAAAGACTGGTAGAAAAGAGCTGCCGTGCATAACAGTGCCTTCTGGCAATGACCCAAGTGTATTACCTACTGCAAGAGATACCCCTCAAAGATCTACTGTTATGGTAAGTATGCAACTGTACTTTCTAGGCGTGGTATGTATTTTTCATCCACACAGACCCACCCGACCTCCCTGGCTTCGTCGCACAATCTCTGCTTCCAGCTGGGAAGATCTGGCATCAAGGGGCAGAGCCAAGGCATATACCACCCTGGTGGGTGGGAGGAGCCTGCTTAAAGACTTTCAGCAAGATAATTAAAGGGAAAGGACATGCCAAACAGTGTGGATGAACAACATATACCACTCCAAGAACTACTGTTACATATGACTAACCTGTGTTTCTGTTCAGTCAAAAAAGCTATATTGGATAATGATACCTTGGATATTCAAATGGGCATCCTTTGGGATATGATGATGGCCATTTTGAGGGGGAAATTTGAGTACTCTGCCAGAAAGAAAAAAAAAACAAAGGGAGGCCCATAAGGCAGAATTAGAAGCCCAAATTAGAGAGACAGCAGAAAATGAAGGTAGTAAGAGGTAGAGCAAAGGTATTGGGGAAGTTGAAGAGTTGGCATCTATCTTGAACTATTAGTTGGAGCAGAAATTGTTATTTCTCAGGTAACGCTACTATGGAGGGAGGTCCTACCTCTGAAGCTTTTAGCAGGTAGACTAACGGCCCAAAGGGCTAGCATTCAGATCATTAGGATTATACATCCACAGTTGGGGCATCAAATCACTGGCATACATAAGATTACAAGTATCTTTATAAGCAAACCTTCATAGTGCAGGGCCATTGGTCCCACATGTTGATGTCATTACTTACTTCTAAGACTACAGAGGAAAACAAATTATTTCTCCAGCTTATGCAAAGAAAAGAGATTAACAATAAATAAAAATAAAACAAACCTACAGTATCAGTGTTTGGTCATAAAAAGAAGAAAATGCCATTTCTCTATATAGATACTGTTAAAAGTTATTGATACCTAGGAGTGTGTTATACTCAAGACACAAAATGAACAGAGCACTTAAAATTAATATGTCACAAAGCAATAACCACATTCAACATATTGAAATGGTTTACTGCACAGATGGGGAATGGCTCAGTAAAAGGATTATTAAAAGTCATGGAAACAAAAATAAGAGCAAGCATATTATATGCGGCAGAAATCTGGGCCCCAGAGAATTTGGAAATTTTGCAGATACAGGTAAATAAATTGTACTGATATTTTGAAGGTCCCCCAGGCAGTCCCTGTTTCGACACTCAGAGCTGAACTAGGACAGCTACCACTTATAATGTGTTGTTGAGAAGAGAATAATTCTATTAAAATTATTTTTACTGCAGGAACACAGAATATCAAGAATGTGTTTAGAAAAAGAAATTGATTACACAACAAGAGGGACATGGTGCTGATGATGACATGTATTGCCTCCCACTTATACCCTATGGGTCTGGGTGATCTGTTATGCCAAATAAATTACAGGCCATTTGAAGAGATAGTACTTCAAGCCAAAAGCAGGATCAAAGAAGTATCTAATTCTAGAGATATGGAATTATTACCAACATATAAAAACTTTAATTGGTACAAAAGAATCAAAACTATTCATAGTTTGGAGTCATATCTTGTGTTATTGGAAGATCCAGATGGAAGAAGGATAATTAGCAGATATAGATTAGAAATATACACTTATAGATATATATATTATCACCAGAAATGGAAAGACACTGATGATGGGTTATGTAAATGTTGACTAAGGGTCCCAGATGACTTGAAGCATATTCTTCTAATATGCCCCCCATATGAAAAACATAGGAAGTTCCTGTATGATGGCTCCAATTTCTGGGATTGAGATTTCTTACACCATCACCAGGCTAAAAACTCAAAAATATCTGGGAATATACAATGTAGTGGGACTTTTATAAACTGTTCCGAGATGCAGGGTGCTGGGGGGGGCAGGATGACTTGGGTGGAGTGGAGGAACAGTGGTTGAAGCAAAACAGTGCATTGTAAAGGTAACAGACCTCTGCGTCAAACAAATGAGTAAAAGTAAGAGGAAAGGAGACTGCTGTGGTTCTCAAAATAGGTGGCTGAAAAGGTAAAGGCTAAAAGGGTGGCATTTAGAAAATATAAGGAGATGCAGAGGGAAGAGCACAGGGAGGTGTATCAAGAGAAACCGAGAGAAGAAGGGAAAGCAGTAAGGAAGTGCGAAGGCACCAACTGAAGAGTGAATAGCCTAAGCGGTAATCAAAGGGGACAAGACATTTTGTAGGTATGTACTGTAAGTGAAAAGAAGCAGACCAGAGAAGGGATTGCAAAATTAACAAAATCTGGTCAGATCCACCACGGCTGTATAATGAAGTTGTGTGGAATTAAGGAGGTATGGAGAAACAACACAATAATTTGTAAGTAGTAAGATTTGTTTTAGTTTCTGTTCTAAGGAAGGCATGCAGATTATTAGGAAAATATATGGAGGTGTACATTTTAATGGAAGGAATAGGAAGCTTACAAAAGAACCCCACAGCAAATTCCACTGATGTGTTATCCCCTTCAGCCTATTCTTAAACTCACTACCGGACAGCTGCCCAAAACAAATAATTCTCTATGCCGACGATGCTGTGATCCTCACCTCAGACCCTGATCCAATCCAATTATAAAATAAACTTCAGCGGGCCTTCTCCTCTATCGAATCCTAGTTCCTAAATCATAAACTGCTTCTCAATCAGAAGAAAACCAAGTCTATGGTCTTCTGCAGCCCCCACAACAAAAACAAACCCCACCATCTCTCCATTGCAACCGAACAAGGAGCCATCCTAGAGCAAACACAATCATTCAAGTACCTCGGCATCACCCTTGATCCCCACCTCTCATATGCTGTCCATATCAGCAACGTTGCAAAGTCTGCAAATGCAAAGTTAGGCATATTATTCCAAGACAGGAAACACCTAACCTCAGAAACACTGTCAGTGGCCATCCAAAGCTCCATCATCAGCATCATAGACTATGGTCTTATCATATATGGGTCTGCAACTACCACTACTCTCAAATGTATCGTGACCTCCCTGAATAAGGCCTGTCGTCTCATCACTGGCTCACATCGCCGTACCCACACGTGACCTTTATTCCCAATCTGGATGGCTTCAACTGGACAAACGCATAAAATACCAAACTTGCATCACAGCCAAGAAAATTATAATGGGGCTTGCCCCACCTGGTGTCTGTGCCCTCCTTAAGCCTAGACATAGGAACGTCAATACAAGGAGATCCAATTCCCAGCTACTACATATCCCATGACCCAATGACAAAGATCATTCACCTATCGGGCATCCAACTGGCTCAACTCTATTGGCAGCAACATAGCGACTGCTCCAACACTCTGCCTCTTCAAGTCCAAGCTGCGCCTCTCACTGCTTGTATCCTGCGCTTGCCCATCTTAACATTTCCACCATTGCAGCTGCACATGCCCCAGCACCCAGCACTTACAATCAGTCTTTGCACTCCTAGCACCTTACCTGTCATATCCCCTCAACAAGGCCCCCTGGCTGCACTGTCTCTGACCCTCCCCCCATATCTCCACTCTTGCCTCTGCTCCCAACCACCTCCCATACTCCCCCTTACCCTCTGCACCTCCTGCCCCTCTCGATCTCCTACCCTCACTTCCCCCCCCCCTTCCCTTGTCTTGCCCATAGCTCAAGTCTTTGTACTGGTTATAACATGTCTGTAAGTCAATGACTATATGTTTGTATCTAAAAATGATGACTGTTGCACACGTTGACATGGAACCTTTGTAAAAGAGCCTCGGCTCAAAGATATTGTAATCCTAGATTGAAATAAATAAATAAATAAAATCCTGGATGATATTGGCCAGACAGCCAAATTTTAAAGAAAACACAGTTGCACATATCTCAATAATGCAAAGCATCAAGGGAAACATATGCAAATCCCCATGATGGTACAGAAGGTGGCAGTACATGAAAAAGTAATGGCTGGCATATGTTCAGCCTTGGGATTATTTACAGTTTTTTTTTTTATTTTAAGAGAAACAGGGTTTTTGTCCATGGGGTGATGATGTAAGTTATATTTAAACAATGTGTTGATGTTAGGAAGTCAGGTGTAATGATGACGGACTTTTAGAGAAAATGTGATATTAACTTTCAGAGGGGTAGCTTTTGATAAGGGCAAGGTAGTTATGCTTGTGATAATGGGAATATTAGGAAATTATGAGGTCTACGCAGAAGTGGAGTACAAATATGCACAGTTTCATTGCTCAGAGTGCAGGCAAATGTGATATGCAGGTTTGTTTTAGAAATAGTTCAAAGTTTTAAAACTACTAAAAAGACAAACTACACACCAGAACACAGCAGAAAAATTATTAGATTTGTCTACAAGCATTATCTTCTATGCAAGTTGGGGGGGGGGGAATTAAAGCTGGAGATCAGTTATGGTCCATGACATAACCACATGGTCAGAATATTAAATATCTTAAAATAAGCATAAATGCAAAAGTAACCATTTCAAGAAGAAAATGCAGACTATGACAATTAACAGTTGTAGGGTAAGTTAAAAAAACTGCATGTTTAACCGCAAAGACAATTAAAAAATGTATTTCTAAATGCATTACTAACACCAATGCTTCATGACTAAAATGATTTGAACCCCCCAAAAATGTGCCCTCACATGAAACTGCATGTTTAACTGCATTCCTCCCACTACTCACCTTCCTTCCACCTCCTCTATCTCTCCATATGCTCTGCAATCCTACTTTAATGTCTTAGCACGAATTATCAGCGTGGGTAAACTATGTCCATCCCCCCTCCTATATTCCTCAACCTCAACAGTTTATTTTCACCCTCCCTCCCTGCCTATTCATGTCTCTCCCTTCCCTCATTTTACTCCTCTCCCTTCTAAAGCTCCACCACCCATTATCTGCCCAGGCCCCTCATTGTCTACTTCCTCCTCCTCTGACAAATCCCTATATACAATTATGTATGTTAGTCGCCACCTACACAATCTCCATACCTGAAATTATAATCCCTTCTTTTATCTTATATATATGTAAATATGTGAATTATTGTCAATGTATTATGCCTATCCTCACATATAGTATGTGTTGGCATCCTAAATGCCTTGTATCACCTGATCTATCATTGTATTTTTTTTTTTTGCATTGTTCATGTTTATGTAATTGACCTTGACCTAACCAGGTCCATCTTGCAAATGAGCTCTGTCAACGATGTTCGCCTGGATAAATAAAAATTTTGATTGGTTGAACTGTAAAGACAATTAAAAAATGTATTTCTAAATGCATTGCTAACACCAATGCTTTCAAAGTTTTAAAACTACTAAAAAGACAAACTAAACACCAGAACACGGTGGAAAAATGATTAGATTTGTCTACAAGCACCATCTTCTATGCAAGTTGGGGCATTGGGGGGGGGTTAAGGCTGGAGATCAGTTGTGGTCCATGACATAACCACATGGTCAGAATATTAAATATCTTAAAATAAACATAAATGCAAAAGTAACCATTTCAAGAAGAAAATGCAGACTGTGACAATTAACAGTTGTAGGGTAAGTTAGCGTATCTGGACTTATTTGCTGCATATACATCTCAATTGTTAAGGGGTTCTGACCATGTTAACCCTTCCTCAAGCCAAGATAGCTACAGTTTGTCTAGCAATAACATGAATGGAAAGATTATGCATATGAAAACATATTAATTATGCTGTACATACCCTAAGACTCAAAGTGTTCCTTCTTTGGCTGCCATAATGTCTGTGGTTAATTTGAAACAAAAGACAATGTAACAAGACACTGGCCTCCACACAGCTATTGAACAATAGAGCAAACTGCACTCTGGAAAGATTGCCTGGGACAAGATGCAATAAAAAAACCAGAATAGCAGGTTCCAGGGAGTATAAAACCCACCAGGAATGCTAACATCCTGTTTCTAGTGTCCCTGATAAAATAAAATAAAAAATAAAGTAGAGATTTTTTTTAATGTCATCTCTGATCTGAATAGCTTTTAAAATCACCAATTGTTTCCTTGTTTTCTAATACATACTTCTCAAACTTAAGAGAAAAAATGCACTTTATCATCAAAGTCTGTTTACCAAGTACTGTGCCCATGATTAAAATAATTTGAACCCCCTTCCCCAAAACATGTGCTCTCACATGAAACTGCATGTTAACTGTGCAGACAATTAAAAAATATATTTCTAAATGCATTACTAACACCAATGCTTCATGATTAAAATAATTTGAACCCCTCCCCCAAAAAATGTGCCCTCACATAAAACTGAATGTTTAACTGTAAAGACAATTTAAAAATGTATTTCTAAATATATATATATATGATATATGATATATTGAATATGGTAAACAAATATTGATAATTCCAAAAGTTGAACTTTATGTTTTTGGTATATAAATGTTTAATAAAAACCTGTGGCTCTTTCAACTTACTGTAAATTAGAATGCTGTGTCTACTGTTTTCCTTGGGAGCTGTAGTTTCACTCCTTAATTACTTTTTCCTTCTGAGGCCCCAGTTGGCTCTGATAATCATTTGTTCCAAGGGTTTTTAAGTCAGTTTGAAGGCATTAAATATCTTCTGTTGTCCTAGTTCTTAATAAAGGCATTAAGTATCTTCTGTTCTTCTAGTCCTTAATAAAATGCAGGGGCTCCACAACTTGACAGACTTGTTCTGTTGCTTGATACAGGTCCCAAACTAGTATGTCTTGTTTCAGCATGATAGAGCCACCTCATGCCCCCCCACATGAATAAAAAAAGTGGGGGTGGATCTTTAGGAGGTTCTCGGGTGGAGGTGGGGGTGGATCTTACTCCAAAAAAAAAAAAAAACTAATGCTGCCTCCTACTATTCAAGTTCCATTTCTTGTACCACCCATTTAGGAAAGAAAATAGTACCCTGCAACCATTGACTAACATGAAAGCATATTTATTTGAGGGTGGAAAACATTGCTTGGAGAAGGGTAAGGCAGAGGAGACTATTTACACCTTCAGTCAGTGCCACGGACAGAAAACATGATATCACTCCTTTTGTACATGTAAAACGTTTGCAGGCTTCGCCTACAGCAGCTGTAAAAAGGGATGAGGGGGCAGAGGAGAGACAGTGCAGAGGGGGACCAGGAAAAGGCAGACATCCTGAACAAATACTTTTGTTCAGTGTTAATAGTAGGAGGAGAAAGGAAGGGCCACAAAAAAGTAATAGGATCCCTGAAGGGAGGGAGGTGGACACTAGTCCTTTTTCAGAGGAGAAAGTCCTAAAGGGACCCTCTAATCTGAAAGTGGATGAAGCAATGGGACCAGGTGGGATACATCCTAGGATATTGAGGGAGCGCAGGGAGGTACTGGCTGCACCTCTGACAGTCCTGTTTAACAGCTCACTTGAAACAGGAGTGGTTCCAGAGGACTGGAGTAGGGCAGATGTAGCCCACTTTACAAAAGTGGTAGGAAGGAGGAGGCTTAGAAATTATAGACACTGATGGCAGATAAGAACTGCTATATCCATCTAGTCTGCCCATAAACCCTACCCCTATTTGCGGCCTGTGGGAAAGTTAATGGAATCACTGCTGAAGAACAGAATAGTGGAATATGTTGAATCTAATGGGTTACAAGACTCAAAACAGTATAGATTCACTGGTGGGACATCATGTCAAATGAATCTGATAGAATTCTTTGATTGAGTGACCAAGGAATAAGATCAGGGTGGAGCAGTGGATGTGGCCAACCTAGATTTCAGTAAGGCATTTGACAACATTCTACACAGGAGACTATTAAGCACGCTGGGTAACTTAGGGGTGGGTTTAAAAGGTGGTAAACTGGATAAGAAATTGGTTAGGGGACAGGTAACAGAGGGTGGTGGTAAACGGAGTTCACTCTGAGGAGGGGAGGGTTACCAGTGGAGTACCTCAGGGACTTATACTGGGACTGGTCCTGTTTAATTTATTTATAGGTGACATTGCAGAGTAACTGGAAGGGAAGGTCTACCTTGTGTGGATGACACTAAAATATGCAATAGGATGGATACTTTGAGACTGGTGGTGGAAAGGATAAGAAGAGACCTTAGAAAACTTGAGGAGTGGTCAAAGGTATGGCACTGGGTTTCAGTGTGAAAAGTGCAAAATAATGGACTTGGGGCACAGAAAGCAGGGCAGAGTACAAAATGAGAAGAGTGTTATTGATGACCACCAAACAGGAGAGAGACCTGGGGGTAATCATCTCTGATGACCTAAAGGTGGCCAAGTAGTGTGACAGGGTGTTTGGGAGGGCTAGTGGGATGCTGGGGTGGATAGGGAGAGGTATCAGTAGCAGAAGGAGGGAGGGTTAAAACAGCTGCCTCTGTATAGATCACTCAGAAGACCTCACTTAGAATACTGTGTACAGTTCTGGAGGCCCCATCTCTGAAAAGACATCGACAGAGTGGTGGTTGTCCAGAGAAGGGCAACTAAAATGGTGCAAGGGCTGCATTAAAAAAGCCTAATGAGGAGAGACTAAATGAACTCTCTATGTACACCCTAGAAGAGAGATGGAAGAGGGGATATGATGGAGACCTTTAAATACCTCACAGGAGTGAATAAGGTACAGGAGAAGAGTATTTTTCAGAAAACAAAGGTGCTCAAGAACAAGGGGATCATTCTATGAAGTTTGAAGGGGGTAGATTCAAAAGAGATGTGAGGAAATACTACTTCGAAGAAAGAGTGGTGAATTCCTGGAACAGTCTACCAGCCGAGGTGGTGGTGGGGAAGATAGTGATGGGGTTCAAGAATACATGGGATAGGCATAGGGGAATCTTGGTGGAAATGAGTGGGGGGAGGGAGAAAGAACTGGAGATCAAGTAGGGTCTACGGTGATACTGTAGTTAGGGAAAAATGGGCACACTGGGTGAGCCAAGCAGTCCTTATCTTCCAGCAGTTCTATGTAGTTTTGCTCATACTGTAGTGGGAATTCTCAGCAGCCTTGCAGGAAGAGGGGAAAATGGTTTTGTCTTGGTCTCATGTCATTACCTCAGTGATACCAAAGTCCGGCAAAGACTCTTCTAATTGTGCTTCATACAGGCCCATTTCAGTTTTAAACATAGACTATAAAATGGTGACATACATTCTTACAAAATGGCTGGAGCCCATTATACCACACCTTATTCATATGGATCAAATGAGCTTTGTCCCAGGGTGTCAGGCTCAGGATAATATTCATAGAACAGTTCATCTTGTAGATAATTTAAACTGGAGTCACCAGACAGCCCTCCTTAGGTGTTTAAAGGCAGAGAAGGCCTTTAATAAGGTCTCTTAGACTTCCTCAAGAGGGCCCTTGTCGGGTTGGTTTTTCAGAAGTATTCATCTCCTGCATAGCTACTATATATACTGCCCCCTCTGCTTACATTGGATCAAATGAACATATTTTTTCTAGTGTCACCCTAGGCCAGCGTTGTCCCTTTTTCCCATTCCTCTTTGCTCTGTATATAGAACCCTGGCTCAAAATGTTAACTTAAATCCTGAATCATAGGTATACATTTAGGGGGGTACTGAACATATACTCGCACTATATGTGGATGATGTTCTGTTGTACCTGGGGCACCCTGAAACTTCATTCCCCATTGTTATGTGACTTGTCAGAAATAACAGCTTATTCTAGACTTTCCAGGTATACACTTAATACTGATAAGACTGTTGTCGTAGTGTTTTCCTATAAGATGCATGTACCTGATGAAGGTCGATATGACAAATTTAAAGGAGTAGTCCACCCAGAATTTGTAAAAACATATGTTGTGCAGTGTTTTGATTTGTATGTAAAATCTTAGTGTGTCCTTCCCTCTGTCTGCTATTAGGAGTTTTTCCTAAATTATCCTGCTAGCTCTATGGTAGTTTTACAACCCCTGGGGATCGCCATCTAAAATAAGTTTATTGCCTTTCTTGCTCCTACAATGCATCCTGTCTCATGTGACAGTGATGTAGCTGAGTACATAGATTTAGCACATACACTGCTTTAAAATCAGTTCATGACAGCAGAGCTGTGTAACTGTTCTTATCCAGTGAGCACAATTAGCAACTGTTACAATTTAGCAGATACCTGAGAGCTAGCTTAATGAGGTTTTTGTAAGAAAACTAAATAGCTCTAATACACTATTTGTGTTTTCTGTGTGTGTCAGGTCTAGCTAGCAGTAGTAAATGTTTTCATTTTAAAATTTTATTTCATCAAACTACACACAACAATAAAAAGCACAGAAATTGCCACAGATCATCAATGCTATAATTGATGAAGACTGTAGCTGTTTTCTTACAGAAAACCCACTCAGCTCTCAAGTATTTGCTAAACTATACATGTAGGTACCAGCATTCTATTAGGTAGAGCTGTCAGTTAGTGCTGATTTTGCTCTGTGACATGATTTAAATTTTTTTTGTTACAAATGTGAAGTATCTTTTATCGTGCTTGAAAATACGCAGGACTAATGCCTAATGCACTTACCCAGTTACCAAAAGCTAATAAATAAAAATAAAGTATAAAAATATGTATGTGTGAGTTATTTAATTAGTTTGGTGAATATTGTTTTATTATTTGAAAAAGTGTGATACACTAATTGTGTAGTGCAGTGAACCATTGCAAAATGGAATCAAATGTGTAGCTGAAATAGTTTGTGTCATCCTATTGCTTTCACGCCATACCACACACAGGAGTGAAACTGACTTCAAAGTATTTTGCAGTTTTTAGGCTGCAGATTCACACCATACACGTCATATATTTGTTCAGTAAAAATGTATGAACTAGGACGGCCCTCTGGCACTGAGGGTTGAGGTGTTGGATGCCACACCTTGCACTGCAGAGGTGACCCAGATTCGGGAACTAACCTGGGATGTTAGGGGTTGGGGGTGCTGGATTGAGCTGTCATCCAACAATTTTCTTTTCTTCTCACCTCACCATTCAGGTGTAGAGTTTCTCACTGCCCTTTCAAACTGCAGCTTTCTCTTTCTCTCAGTAGAACTGTGATACCAGACTCCTGGAATCTTTGAGCACAACTTCCCGCCGATAAAGTATAGACTCTCACTACCCCTTCACATATTTGCAGCTCTCTTCCAGCTAAAACTGCAAAATTGGATTCCTTAATCCAAATTCCTCCACAAATTGGGGAAGCAAACACAGGCCCTGGGGGACAGGCAGCTGGCAACCCACAGGCAGGCCCTTTCCCCAGCCTTGTAGACCCATTTTCTGCATAGCGGCTGGAGACCCCGCACCCTCTGTAGGGGCTCCTGCTGAACTAAAACTAGAACTCACAGTCCTTGGGCTTTTGGGAGCTCTCTGTCAGCTCCCCACTTGCTGAAATCACTGTCCCATCCAAAAATGAATATGTCTGAAACTCCTTCAACACCTGATTGGTTGTGTGAAAGAGTGCCAAGTATGTCCCCAGCTTTTTCCCCCATAAGTCCTCTGAAAGGTCTCATAGTCCTTGGCAGCAGTCCTGGCCCTCTGATTGGCTAAAACTGGGGACAAAACCAGCAAACATTGTTGCTGAATAACAATTTCAATCTCAGTCCACTAATGCCCCCATGTTCATGCCCTGGTGCAGCCAGTATAAACACTTTAGTTTTCATTTGCCCCAAAATTTGTTAGCAATCCCTGTGCTCTTAAAAATTACTGCACAATTTAACGTTTTTATTCAGTACTCTTCCTGTTGCTGCTGCCGTTTTAGCCTTTTGACAGGCAGCATATACATAATCCCACTGTAGTTCATGCACAGTCTCCCTTCCATGTCCTGCTGCAGCCAATATAAACCTTTTTATTCCTTTATTGCCCCACAGTCATTTAGCTGCTGTAGTGCCCTATTAAAGAGCAGCTGACCCCTTCAGAAGAACTTTAACAAAACATAATATTTAGACACAGTTTGGTTTGTATTCCACATTAGTTCTGTATTTCTCCTCCTCATTATTTATTACTGATGTGATTTACATGAAAAAAGGATGCTTGCTACTGAAAAGTTTATCTATTCTTATTGCTTTCTCCCTACTTCAAGTCTCAATGCACTGCTTGAGACATCACAATTACTCCCATGGCAACAGATTGTGATGTCACAACAGAGGATTATGACTTGAGGTAGGGAGTAACCTATAGAGGCAGATGAACTCGGTATAAGGATCATGTATTCATGCAAATTTCCTCAGTAAGAAATAATGTTGAAGAGAAATCTATAGAATATATATGGAATGCAAGCTGAATTGTACCTAACTATTATGTTTTTCAAAGCTTCCTTTGAGGTGTCAGCAGCTCTTTAAACATTAGCAGGGTTTAAAATTTTAATTTGGCCCTTTCCCTGTCACTAGTAGCGGGGGTACCTACACCATCCCAGTATTCAGCTGGGTCCTAGCAGACCATGATCCCGGCATCATAGTGCACAACGCCAGGGAGTTTTGTTTTTTCTCACTTCTTTCTCCCTTGTGTGTAAGCTACATCATGGTCTCTAAGTACCCCTGAGGGTGTCAGCCTGAAGTACCAAGGTCCAGGAGAGAAGCCATGTGGAGAGACAGCTGCTGCCAAGCACCCAACAGTGTGTCCACCCTACCGCCACTGTCCGCTATCCAGTGCAGTTCCAAGCCCTCCTATGTAGAGGAGAGCTGTCAGATGACAGCTCAATCCAGCTGCCCCCCCCCCGCTGACCCCCAAAATTCTGGGCTCATTCCCAAATCTGGGTTGCAGCACAGTGTGAGGTCTTGCATCCAGCACCTCAACCCTCAGTGCCACTGGCCGGCCCATTTCATACATTTTTACTGAACAAATATATGAAGTGTATGGTATGAATCTGTAGCCTCAAAAGTGCAAAATACTTTGAAGTCAGTCTCTCTCCTGTGTGTGCTATGGCACAAAAGCAACAGAATGCCAAACTGACAGTGACTATTTCTGCACACACTTGATGCCATTTCATGATAGATCACTGCACTACAAACTTAGTGTATTGTACTTTTTCAAATGATAAAAACAACACTTGTTTTGTATTTTATTCGACAATGTAATTATATAGAAACATAGAAGTTGATGGCAGATAAGGACAGCAAGGCCCATCCAGTCTGCCCATTTTTTCTACCTTATGAATGTGCCATAGGCCTTCACTCTGTCAATGGCCTATCTATTCATACTCATCTGTAGTGCTCCCTTATGGCTATCCCATGTCTGCTTGAAGCCCTGCACTATATTCATATCCACCACTTCCTGAGGTAGGCCGTTACATGAATCCACCACCATTTCTGTGAAAAAGAACTTCCTCACATTACCCCTTAATTGGCCTCCCTCTAGTCTCATCCTGTGTCTTCTTGTCCTGCTGTTTTTCTTATATTGAAACATGTTAGAGTCTTTCACCTTATTGCCCTTAAGATGTTTGAATGTTTCGATATCACCTCTCTCCCTTCTTTGCTCTAGGATATGCATATTGAGCTCCGTTAATCTGTCCTCATATGTTTTCTGACTCAGTCCCTGCACCATTTCAGTTGCCCTTCTTTGGACTGCCTCCATTTTTTTAATGTCCTTGTGCAGATGTAGCCTCCAGTACTGCACGCAGTACTCCAGATGGGGCCTAACCAGTGTCTTGTAAGGAGAGATTATTACCTCCCTCTTACAACTTGTGATACCCCTACTAATACACCCCAACATCTCTCCAACCTTACCTACTGCTTTAGTGGTTTGCTTGGATGATTTCAGGTCATCTGGGATGATCTAAAAAGACAAAGAACCTCAGCACGCAAGCACTGAGGCAATAGTTACCCCACAGGGCACTGGCCGGGAAGCCAAGTTTCAAATAAATACAAAATCACATATGCCCCCATAATGCAAAGCATCATGGGCTGCATATGCAAATCACCACAGAATATTATACTGGTTCAACTTTAAGCAGAAATGCATGGTGCCGAAAGGCCTCTCACGCAGTTTGCAAAGGGTGCCAACAGAAGACACAGACATGTTTTTCGTCTGTATGATGCCCCAGTGAAATGAACCAGCTACCCTAAGATGGTCTACCTGGGTTATGTTGTGGTGAACCCATGATGCCCAAGTCTCTTTCTTCCCTTGTGATTGCCAGCAACTCCCCCTCCCAACCTATAGGTAGTTTCGGGGTTTCTCTTCCCTATGTGCTTGATCTTGCATTTCTTTGCATTAAACCCCATTTGCCACTCTTCTGATCATTTTGCCAGTTTTCCCAGACATCTTTTCATTCTGCCCACCCCATCTGGATCACCTACTCTGTTGTAGATCTAGGTGTCATCTGCAAACAGGCAAACTTTACCCTCCAGTCCATCTGCAATGTCACTGATGAAGATATTGAAGAGGACTGGCCCCAGGACTGATCCCTGAGGTACCCCACTTGTGACTTGCATATCTTCTGACTGTATGCAGTTTACCACCACTCTCTGTTTTCTGCCCGCCAACCAGTTTGCCACCCAGTTGACCAACCTCTGACCCACCCCGAGCTTACCCAGCTTATTTATCTTCTATTTGGAACAGTATTGAAAGCTTTGCTGAAGCCAAGGTAGGTGACATCAACTGCACCCCCTTGGTACACCACTCTGGTTACCCAGTCAAAGAAATCAATGAGATTAGTTTGACAGAACCTTCCTGTTGTAAACCCATGCTGTCTTGGATCCTGTGCTCCTATGGATTCCAGGTGTTGCACTATCCTTTCCTTAAGGAATGCCTCCATAATCTTGCCCATCACTGAGGTAAGACTGACTGGTCTGTAGTTCCCTGCCTAATCCCTACTGCCACTCTTGTGGAGCGGAATCACATGAGCCTTTTTCCAGTCTTCTGGGACCTCTCCTGTGCTCAGAGACTCACTAAACAGTTTTGCCAATGGTTCTGCTAGTTCCACCCTTAGCTCCTTTAGTACCCTAGGATGTATGCCATCAAGTCCCATTGCCTTGTCCACCTTGAGCTTAGTGAGCTCTTGTAGGACCCTTTCTTTTGGGAAGGGACTTGTGCACACCTCCCTCCCCCCTGTGTCCATGGTGCTGAGCTGTGGGCCCTGTCCTACCTTCTCCTCAATGAATACTGAGCAAAAGTATCTATTTAGGATAAATGCTTTTCCTTGGTCCTCCACCACACACTTCCCCTCATCCCCTTTGATCTTAGCAATACCCCCTCTGGACTTTCTCCTTTCACTAATGTATCTATAGAAAGTCTTGACCCCTTCTTTTACTGTTTGTGGTAGTGTTTCCTCGATTTAGGACTTTGCCTGCCTTAATGCCTTCCCTGCTTCCCTTAGGGAAGTTTGGTATTCCTCCCTATCATTGTCCCACTGTGTTCCCTTATATTTCCTGAAGGCCAGCCTTTTGGCTTTAATCTTTTCTGTTACTGTTTTTGAGAACCAAAGTGGTATCCTCCTTCTTTTGCTCTTGCTTTTCTCCCTAACAATTGGATGTTGCTTCAAGTATTGCATCTTTAACGCTTGACCACTTGGCCTGTATCTTCTCACCTGTAGTTCATCTTGCCAGGGCTAGCTTAACTCTGTTGGCCATCTTATCAAACTCAGCTCTTCTGAAGTCCCACATTTTTGCCTTGGAATGGGATGATTTAGTTCTAGTGGCCAAACTGAACCATACCATGTGATGGTCACTGGGCCCCAAGTGACCTTCTACCTGGAGATCTGTGATCCATTCCCCGTTAGTAATCACTAGATCCAGGATAGCCCAGTCTCTTGTGGGTTGTTGTACCAATTGTTTGAGGCCCTTCCCCTGCAGGGAATCCATTATGTGTCTAGTTCTGGCAGATGTTCCTGCTGGTATTGACCAATCTGTATCTGGCATATTGAAGTCTCCCATTAGCAGAACCTCCCCTTTAGTTGTCATGTTTTGTATATCTTCTAACAGTAATGTGTCTATGTTCTCCCCTGGTGTGGAAGCCTGTAGACAACCCCAGATTGTATGGTTACCCCATTTCCTGTTTCCAGGGTGACCCACAGTTCTTCTGGCTCTTAATTTGTATTCGGAATTTCTGTAGCTTTAATATTTTCATTGACATAAAGGGCCATCCCCCCTTCCTTTTTGCACCTCAGTCTCTTCTGAACAGTACATAGCCAGATACTGAAGTCTTCCAAGTGTGGTTACTGGTGAACCGTGTCTCATTAATAGCTACTGTATCCAGTTTAGCCTCTGTCATTGTTGCCTCCAGGTCTGAGATCTTGTTTCCCAGACTGCAGGCACTTGTGTACATGATTTTCTATTGGCCAGATTTTGGTGCGTTAGTTGTTGGATGAAGTCTGGCATTTCCCCTGCACTTCATATGAGGAGCCAGACCTTTTTCCTCACCTGGTGATGCAAATGAAATACAAACATGCTGAACTCCTGTTTGATCACTAGCCGAGGGGTGTTCTTCCCATACAATGTATCAGGTGTTGCACCCCTCTCCCCATTTGCTAGTTTAAATATTCTGCAAAGACATCAAACTTCTGTCCCAATGCACTGACTCCCTCCTTACTCAGATGTAGTCCATCGAATTTAAAGAACTTTCACTCCCAAAACTGTTGCCAGTTACCTACAAATTTGTGTCCTTTTTCCTGGCACCAGCACTTGAGCCACATGCTTAGCTCCCCTATCTCCCCTTCTCTGATCTTCCATCCATCTGCCCCCTCTCCTGGACTGGGAGGATCTCAGAGAAGGAGATGCAGGAAAAAATGGATGACAGTTTGTTTCCCAGCTTGGTCAGGTGTTCCTTGGTCTCCACAACTGACCAGCTGGCGAGATTGTTAGTCCCTATGTGTACCAGGACATCAATGTTTTCTCCTGCCTCCTGCATGATTTTAGCAATGCAGTCAGAGTGTCTCCATGCTGATGTACCTGGGAGACATCTGGCCATTACCTGCCGGAGGTAGGTATCAACTCCCCGAATCATGGAGTCTCCTATGATCAGAAGTGTTTTGGATTTCCTTTTTGCTTTTTTAACTAACCCACACATACATACTTTAATACTTTATTAGAAACATAGTTCACATTTGTAAAAAAAAAAAAATCATGTCTCAGAGCAAAATCAGCACTAACTGCCAGTTCTACCCAATAGACTGCTGATACCTACATTTACAGTCTAGCAAATACTTGAAATTTAACTGAGTGGGTTTTCTGTAAGAAAACAGCTAGAGTCTTTACTAATTATAGCATTGATGATCTGTGGCAATTTCTGTGCTTTTTATTGTTGTGTGTAGTTTGATGAAATAAAACTTTAAAATGAAAACACTTACCACTGCTAGCTAGACCTGACATACACACACAAAACACAAATAGTGAATTACAGCTATTTAGTTTTCTTACAGAAACCCCATTAAGCTAGCTTTCAGGTATCTGCTAAACTGTAACTGTTGCCATTTGTGCTCACTAGATAAGAACAGTTACACATCTCTGCTTTTGTGAACTGATTTTAAAGCAGTGCATATGCTAACTCTGTGTGCTTGGCTACATAACTGCCATATGAGACAGGATGCATTGTAGGAGCAAGAAAGATAATAAACCTATTTGAGATGGAGATCCCCGGGGGTCATAAAACTACCATAAAGCTAGCAGGCTCATTTAGGAAAAAAGTCCTAACAGCAGATGGAGGGAAGGACACACTAGGACTTCACATGTAAATCAAAACATTTTGCATAACATATGTTTTTGCAAATTCTGGTGGACTATTCCTTTAAATATCTTGGCATACAAATGGCATCGTCCTCCTACAATCTCTTTGAAGGCAACTGTCTTCCCTGGTTCCATGTCATAATGGTGACTGCAGAATAGCGATTGCCGTTACGGTGAGTGTATATCGGTGAAAATGCATTTCAGCGATGCACACTCATGGTGAGCAAAAATAGAGTGCCCGAGACCTAGGGGTTGCTTTCTTAATGTGGGGGGCTTCACCCGCCACTCCCCCCCCACTTATGGCTTCTCAACTCCAGGGGAGTGCATGTCGGGTGTGTGAAAAACTTTAAAAAAGTGAATGCTGCCTACCAGCAAAAAAAAAAAACTGCGCTGTGCCTGACCAAACCCTGCACCCTCCACCTCCCACCCGACCACCCTCCCACTACACTAGCGGACCAGCTCGGCAGCTGCCTGATACACCCTGCCATATACCATCCCTCCCCTGCCTCTCCACCCGCGCATGTACATCCTGTATGTCATCCACCATGGTATCCAGTCCCCCGCCAGGTAGCCCTGAGCACAGGTGCTGTAATTGAGTCACCATTTTTGTAGGCACCCAATTGTTGTTGCCTTCTTTACGGGTACCCATCTTTCCTTGTTAAGGAACTTACTGCTGATCTTATGAGATAGATCGTGCTGCCTCTCCCCTTTATATCTGTGATACAGTCTGTCAAGATGAATGCCCTTTCAAGGTTCTTATACCTTTTTCAATGTGTCCCTTTTACAGTCCCAGTAAAAGTCTTACGAACATACAGAAACACCAGCAGAAATAGGCCTTATGGTCTGTTGAGTCTGCTCAATTGTGCAGCTAGCTCTTCATCTCACAGCTGCGCCTCCCACTCCTCCCCTCCTTAGATTTACCCTTCCCCTCACCCTGTCCTATCCTCTCTTGAAACTGTCCACCATCTGACAGGCCACCACCCCCTGTGGTAGAGCATTCCACTTGCCCAACACCCTTTCTGTGAAGAACTGTCTCCTGACCTCCCTCCTGAATCTCCCCCCAGTCTGAGACTGTGCCCTCTCATGTCCCTTCCTCTTCTTAATTGGAAGATCCCCTCTGTTCAAGTCTTATTCATCCCTTTCAGGTACTTAAAGGTCTCAATCATGTCCCCGCTATCCTGCATCTCCTCCAATGAATACATATCTAGTTCACTCAGCCTTTCCTCGTAGGGCTTGCCCTCCAATCCCTGGATCATCTTTGTTGCTCTACGCTGCAACCCCTCCAACAATCTGACATCCTTCCTCAGTTACGGGCAGCCAAATTGCATGCAGTACTCCAGGTGCAGCCTGACCAGTGACCTGTACAGAGGGAGGATTACCTCCCTACTTCTGGAGGAGATTCCCCTCGCTACGCACCTCAGCATCTTGTTGGCCTTCGCTGCCACCTTCCTACACTGAACAGAGTTCTTCATACCCCCGTTATAAGTACCCCTAGGTCCTTTTCCTCTGTGGTGCTTCCCAACTGTACCCCTCCAAGATGATAGTTCTCCCCTGGCTTATTGCTCCAAAGTGCATTACCTTGCACTTCTTAGCACTGAACCCCAGCTGCCAGGTTTATGACCATTCCTGCAGTTTAGTTAGGTCATCCTGTAGCCCCTTCCATCCCTCAATGTTATCAACCACCACCTCCATTTTGGTGCTGTCTGCAAACTGGCTGATCATACTTCGGATTCCATGTGAGATATCAGATATGAATAACCCGAACAACACCAGCCCCAGCACCGATCCATGCAGCACCCCACTCGTCACTGCCCTTGGTGATGAGTTCCCCTCCCACTACCACCCTCTGCTGCCTACCTCTTAGCCAATTCTTTATCCATTTCACCATCTTTGTTCCCATCCCCACAGCTTCCAGCTTTCCCCCCAGCCTCCCGTGTGGCACAGAGTCAAAGGCCTTGCTGAAATCCAAATACAGGACATCCACTGCATGGCCCTTGTCTAGTTCCCTTGTCACCCAATCGTAGTACTCAATGAGGTTGGTCTGGCAGGATCTGCCTGAGACAAACTCATGCTGATACCCATCCTCGAGTCCATTGTCCTCCAAATAGGTCACCAGCCTCTCTTTCAGGATTGTCTCCATGAGCTCCCCACGATTGATGTGAGGCTCACTGGCCTATAGTTTTCCAATTCATCCTTTGGGCCACCTTTGTGGATGTGCACCACATGGGCCATCCTTCAGTCCTGTGGTATGTATCCCATGTCCAGGGAGGTATTGAACAGGTCCACCAGTGGCCCTGACAGAACCTCAGCCAGCTCCTTGAGTACCTTAGGGTGAATGCTGTCTGGCCCAGGTACCTTATCCACCCTCAGTCCTTCCAGTACCCTGTCCTCAGTAATCCTCACATCTGTCACCCCGCTCCCCCCACCTACCCCACCCTCCCTGTGGTACCTGCCCACTTTCTATTGTGTGAATACAGAAGTATTCATTTAATGCCTCTGCCTGATCCTCCCCTATCTTCCACCCACCATCCTTTTTTATCCTCACTGTTTGGTCTTTGTTGTTCCTTCTTTCACTTATGTATCTGAAGAAATCCTTTTCTCCATTTTTAATGCCCTGTGCTAGCTTCAGCTCCATGGAAGCCTTGGCTGCTCTGACTAGTTTGATGGCCTCTCTGGATTTCTTTGTGTACATCTCCTTGTCTTCTCCTCTCTCTGACTTTTTGAACCTATGGAATGCCTCTCTCTTGGACCTCACCCCCTCCCTGACTTCCTGAGTCATCCAACTGGGATTCTTTGCCCTCCCTTTCTTGCTCTGTGTTCTAGTACATGCCCCCCGTAGCCTCCACTAGCCCCTTTTTTATGACATCCCACTTCTGACTTGTGTCCCAGCCTGGTTGAATCCCCTCCAGGTGCCCCACCAGAATTTCCCCCATGTTTTTAAAGTTCGCCCTCCTAAAGTCAATCACCTTGGTGCTGTACCCCTAGTTTCCCTCCCCATATTGAGTGTGAACCACACCAAGTAGTGATCGGCCCCCGCCAGTGGGTCCTCCACCCCGGATCCCTTACCATCTCCCCATTTGACAGTACAAGGTCCAGAGTATTTCCTATCTGAGTTGGCCCATGGACCAACTGCATCAAGAAGCTCTCCTGAAATACCTCTAACAGGACTTGCTCCCTTGCACTTGTGGTGGTTGGGGTACTCCAATCCACCGTAGGTAGGTTGAAGTCCCCCGCCGTGTTACCCTTCCTGCAGATCCTTTGGATTTGCTCAGCTAACTCCCCTGTCCAGGTCCTCCAGTTGAGCTGGTGGTCTATAAACTACCCCCATCCTCAGTGTCCTGCCCTTTGAGTCCTGAAAATACATCCATAGGGCCTCTGTCCTGCCCACTTCCCCATATCTCTTGCACACCTTATCCTATTCCATACACAGATCACCACCCCTCCACTTCCCTTGGTCCTATCCTTTCTGATAATCCTATACCTCGACACAATCAACTCCAAGCCCTGGTACTGGGTTGCCCACGTTTCCATGATGGCCGCAATATCCACCCTCCCCTCTGCCAATAGGGCCTGAAACTCAGCTGACTTGTTTCCGAGGCTCCTCTCGTTCAGTGAAACCACTCTCCAACCCACTCCCTTCCACTTCCTAACCCTTCTCCTCCCCCATGTCCCCTCCACTTTGCCTTCCCCATTAACTAGGTGGTAAGCTTATCAGGCCCCCCACTCTGGGACCCCTGTCTACTAGCTGACCACTTGCCACCCCCTTCTAGTTTAAATCCATCTTTGTTTAGGTGCACTCCTCTGTCTTCTGCTTCAGTATCACTTTCCCTTCCTTGCTAAGGTGTAGTCTGTCCCTGGCGTACAGGTCATTCCTGTCCCAGGTTCTACCCTAGCCACCCATCAAGCCATTCCCCCAGCCAAGTATTAAACTCACCTTTCCTTCCTTCCCTTGCTGTACTCATGCAGGGCACTGGGAGTACCTCCAAGAAGGTCACCTATTTCTCCCCCCATCTCCTCACATGGCCTTTCCAGTTCCTTGAACCTCTCCCATACCACTTCCACTGTCCCCCTTGCCAGGTCGTTTCTACCCACATGCACCACAACATGGGGTCTCCTCCTTCCCTCTACATTTAAGGAGGGACTGCCCTGCCCCATTGGCAGTCAGCCCAGGTATGGATTTGACACAAATTGGTTATGCCTTTCCCCTTACTGCCCCATCTGATCCCCTTCAGTATGGAATCTCCCAGCACTAGAACCCCCCTTCATGCATCATACCTTCCCCCAACCTCTTCACTATGTACTCATTAGTAGACTCCCCCTTACCCTGCCTTTTAGTAACTCCATCCAATCCCCTGTACCTCCCCAGCCTCCTCACCTGGCCTGCATCCCCCACAGTCCCTCACTATCTTCCCCCTCTCTACCTTGGGTCCCCATCCCTCTTCTGCTGTGTCTCTGGCATCTGCCTCACCAGGATTGCCCTTCCCCATTACCCCTCCATCCACCAGTCCAACTGAGTCCCTCTCCCCCTTGCCTCCTTCCTCTGTCCAACTGCTGTCACCTGGTCTGCCCCTGCCCCTATTCCCTCCTGCCCCATCTTGGAGATCCAGTGCCTCCCCCTCCACCATTTCTGCCAACACTGCAAACCTGTTACCTCTCCTCTCAATTTTGCTGAGACTAGGCTCCTTCCTCCCTCCCTGAAGCTTTACTACATTACTAGACCCCCAATCATCTTGTCCCCTCTCTCCCTCCTCCCTGTCTCTTCCTCTTCAGTTCTAATGTTCCTCCTATGCCTTGGCATCATGCTACCTTGTGCCGGAGGCCATTCTGCCCCAGCTCACCCTCCCTTCACCCTCTCCAACTCCTTACCCAGCTGCTGCACTTCTTTCTCCAGCCTCCTCAGCCTATGACAGATTGGACACCCACCTAGCTTCCATAATATGTTCATCCAAACAGCCACCTCACAGCCGTTGCAACCCACTATTCTTCCCATGCCGACCCACCCTAGCATCCTGCTGCTCCCTGTACCCTCGCCCATTACACTGTCCCCATCCTCCCTTATTTCTGCAATCCCACCCTCTGGCATGCCTTTCCTCATCTCTCTCCATTTTCATACCTCTGTGCTGCCCTTACCCCCTTGTGCATTAAACTACTTAAGTGGTGCCCGTACCCCTTCTTCAGCTTATAGTCTCCTCCCATGCAGCCATATTCCCTTAAGACCCTTGTTCCTGACTATTTTTTAACCACTCAACATATCAATGCAGTTTTTCCAACTACATTAATCCTGAAGCCTTTGCTCCTGTGTGTTTCCACTCCAGCTATGTTTTTCCACGCCCTGTGGCTTTCAGACTTCTCACCAGGGAATGAAATGGGCTGCACCTGTCAGTCCTGTCCATCAATTGTAGGGTAGCTCCTCCCCTATAAATGTGTAGTACTCAAGAGTGGGATTAGGGCCTTACACTCACTCTCGTGAGAGTCAATCAACCCTGACCTTTTCCCCACCAGACCTCTCAATCCCCACACAAAGGTACATGGCCAAACACAACTTCATGCATGAGGTCCAAATCTGAGATGAACTCAGCCAGCGAGAACTGCAAGTATCCAACAGCACAGATTAAATATCACAGCCCAGGATGCCCCTCAGTAACAGTTCTAAATACCAGTACTGATTTAAAATTCCCACCACCATCTCCCCTCCAAGCACAAACAATTCCAGTATCAAAATTAAAATAGAAAAAGAAAAAGCCAATACTTCCCTCAAATAGCTCCTTCCCTGTTGCTGCATCCCAAGTGAGACTGATTGCTAATATGGTGCCTGTTAATTACCCATCCCCCTCTCTCCAGACCAACAACAACTTCCTGCCTGAGTAGAACTCATCCAGCCAGCTAGCACTCCAAAAACAGCACAGATTAAATATCACAGCCCAGGAGGCCTGTCAGTAACAGTTCTAAATCCCAGTACTGATTTCAAATTCCCATCACCATCTCTCCTCCCAGCACAAACAATTCCAGTATCAAAATTAAAATAGAAAAAGAAAAAGCCAACACTTCCCTGAAACATCTCCTTCCCTGCTGCTGGATCACAAGTCTTGGTTAGGTAGCAACAACAGTTGCTACAGTTTATTTGGCAGGGGGATATGCCTTGGCTCAGGAATATGACCCAACATCTCCTGAAGTGGGAAGGGGGTGGGCAGTCCCACTGCTCTTTACTTACTAGGTGATGGCCCAGATGAGGATAGCCCTACTGTGGGGTAACCCACAATATGTGGTTCATTGGAAAAATATAGGTGGTATGGAGGACTCACCAACACTCCTTCAGACCTGACTTTTCCATGCCAGAGATGACAGAATAGCAGAGCTTAGGGGGAATAACCACTCTTAGAGTGGTTGAGGAGGGCAACTAGGGGTGTTAATCAATTGCAAGCTTGAGACCCCAAGTCCAGACCTGCTCAAATGAATCCCTAATTCTGTAGGCAAGCTGTGGGAGGATTTCAAACCCCATGGCAAATGTTGAGGATGGGGTGGTCATGATCTTTGAGGATTGTATTAAAAAATCCCAGTACTGATTTCATATTCCCACCACCATCTCCCCTCCAGCACAAACAATTTCAGTATCAAAATTAAAATAAAAAAAGCCAACACTTCCCTGAAACAGCTCCTTCCCTGCTGCTGGATCCCAAGTCTTGGTTAGGTAGCAACAACAGTTGCTACCATTTATTTGACAGGGGGGGGATATGCCTTGGCTCAGGAATATGACACAACATCTCCTGAAGCAGGAAGTGGGTGGGCAGTCCCACTACTCTTTACTTACTAGGTGATGGCCCAGATGAGGATAGCCCTACTGTGGCGTAACCCTCAATATGTGTTTCATTGGAAAAATATAGGTATCATGGAGCACTCACTGACACCCCTTCAGGCATTGACTTTTCCATGCCAGAGGTGACAGAATAGCAGAGCTTAGTGGAATAACCACTCTGAGTGGTTGAGGAGGGGAACTAAGGGTGTTACTCAATGGCTAGCTTGAGACCCCAAGTCCAGACCTGTTCAAATGAATCCCAGGTTCTGCAGACAAGCTGTGGGAGGGTTTCAAGCCCCATGGCAAATGCTGAGGATGGGGTGGTCAACATCTTTGAGGATTGTATTCAAAACTTTCGTTGAAGAAGGACAGACAGACTTAGATAATTTCAACTTATAGACTACATACATACACAGCTTGGATCCCTGCTGACAGAGGAAAAGTCTATTCTAGTAAAAAAGCTTTATTGTTCGGCAATATGCCATTACAGCTGACATGTACTACATACGTGAACAGAACTAGACAAACATAATAAACTACAGAAATACAAATATGCATACCAAAGTACAATAAATACAATGCATGATCGCATTGGTTATACAGTCACAAGTGCATGAGCAGAGCCATAATTCATGGCAGATTAGATGTGGGCACCTCCAAAAATTAATCTGTAAAAACAGGCAACATTCAGCATCCCATAAAATGAAAGCAGCAGGCTGTGACCCCAATATTAGAAAAAAAAATCAACAAGAAAGGAGCTACCATTAAAATGTAACCTAATATTGGCCATGCATAGAGCTCCTACTGCTGTTAGCCAGCAAAACTATCCTGTCACATCCTCACCGGGGGGGGGCAGACATTGATGCTTATAAACCCCAGTACTCTGAATCATTCAGAAACCGGCAGTATCCTAGTGGGCACGTGGTCTCCTGGGCATAAGGAGGAGTTAACCAAAGTGGCCAAAGAAAAAGCCAGCAACCCTACAGAGAACTCATAACCTGAAACACCTACTAACTTCTATTAGTATGACCCCAGAAATCTGGCTGTGCAAAGCCGTAATTTGTTCCAATTCAGGGTTTTAAATAACTGCAAAATTGATTAGCATTTTTATTTATTTTTTGAATTTTGATGACTGGGTAGGTCAACTGAGACAAAGTCCCTTTCTCAGTGATGACCTGAGGAATAAAGCATACCAAGTACAAAATACAATACAGTAATACACATAGAATAGTGCAGTGAGTCTCAATATAAAGTTAAGCCATAGGTAAAAAACAGTACCCGAGTAGGCAATAACCAAAGGAATCAGGATTACAAGCAGTTTGCAGGTAACCAGGGGAGGCAGGAGGCAGATTAACATTTTATACCACATGCAGAGACATTTATGCCATTCACATACCAGATGTCAACAATTTAAATAGCAAGATAAACTAAGAATAGCCAGATTTAACTGCATTTGGTTAGAGACATGGGGTTCAGGTTACAGTCCGATGTTATTCAAGGTAGAAGAGAAGTGAGGAGAGCAGCTTGTCTTTGAGCTAGGAGAGAAGGGAGGCTGTTTGTGACCATTGCGGAGATTGAGAGAGATGCATAACATTAGTCGCATGTGGCCTTACTTGTTAATAAAAGTTACCTCTGCATTGGGGGTTTGAAGAACTCATCATTGTAGAGTTTTTTTTTAATTGGTTAATGGTTTTGCAGGAAAGTAGAGGGTGGGGCAACTTGTTCCAAATTCGTGGGGCAGTGACAGCGTAGGATCTTTGGCCTATCTTTAGCCTGGCCTTCAGGAGCTCCAGTAATGGTAGGCTAGAAGATCTTAGTACATGAGGGGTAGGTTTTAGGGATTGCAGGCCCATCAGACTGTGGAGGGGGGGCTGATGAATCAACTTAAAGATGGTACAGTGCACTGGTAAGTCCAATTTGTTGTCAAAGGTTGGCCAACATAGTTTGTTGAGTATGAGACAGTGGTGAGTATGGGCAGGGGCCAAGGCAGCAAAGCAAGCTATCCTATGGTATGTCTTTTTTAGTTTGTTCAGTAATGGAGCCTTAACTGAGTGGATGACAGGTGCTGCATAGAGTTTACCAGGCAGTAGGGTGGCAGAGGCAGTGGTCACTCTGGCATGCTTTGAGAGGCAGGGTGCTAAGCAGTAGAGCAGTCCAAGTTTTTTATTAGTGGTTTTGATGGTGGTGTTTATGTGTGCTTTGAGCACTGGTTCTCATCAAGCACGAGTCCCAGGTTTTTTAATGATGAGACATTTTCCAGTGCAGTACCCAAAGAGGTTTTTAAGAGGAAGGGTGTGTCATATGGAGTTTTGAAGGAGGTGTGATGAAAAATCTTAGTTTTGTTTTTTTTTTTCTCATTGAGAACCAGTTGGTTATTTAAGAACCAAGATTCTAGGGTGTGGAAGTCTAGCTTAAGATTCATGGTCAGGGTGCAGATATCCTTGGAAGATCTGTAGAGTATTGCATCATCTGCATAGAGTTGTACTGATGCACCACCACAGTTATGAGGCAGGTCATTGATGATCATTGATTTTCATGAGTAAAACTGTTATTCAGTTGGAATAATGCATAGGTCATGTCTCAATTTGTTTAGCAACATAAACTGCTAGAAAATGCATATACCTACTTTTTCGCAACTGATTACAATGAAAGTGCTAATCAGTTTTTGCAGTTATTTAAAACTCTGTAATTAACATACTTTAGCAGACTTATAGCAGCCATATATTAGACTCCCAAGCATCTGGAGACCTTACCTACTTCCATATGCCTGTTCATATTGTTCTATTTCCATACCAAATGGACCCCAATATGTTAATGCCATGGTCACCCCATAACAGAAGAACTGGGTAGCATATACAGGTATGACATAAATCTGACCAATATAGCAGCATACTCTGAAAAGCTTGAAAGAGCAGCTCCCTAAATTATCAATATAGTGGCTATCAAGAAGTAAACAGCCAGAAGGCTATATCTTTGGGACGACTTGGAGTACACTTGGTTGTTCTAAACAAAGGGACACTTGTATCCTGTGCTTCCTGCGCATCATTTTGCTTTGTTTTTGTTCTCTATCAAATATGATTGCATAACATCAGATAAGAATGTAATGCTGCTGTTAACATTAAGTCAAAAAGCAGGTCAATCCAAGCCAACACACAATCAACATGCAAGGTATAAATAACTCTTGACACAAAATAAAGAAAATAAAAGTAAAAATAAAAAAAACCTTTTATAACAGACAATACCCTCTAGTGTCATCAGCAAACTGGGACTGCAACATACCAGTTCTGATATATATGAAATAGAACTCCACCATGAGCTGCATGTCTTTACATATATCTTGAAGTTGAAAGTAATTCCTTATAGAATATGTAATCACTACAAGGCCATTGGTAGACACTGTCAACCAATGGGCTTGCAGTGTGTGCTGTAGCCTGTCACTCATTGACAGTTCGTTCAGTCAGCTGGCAGCCTTGGAGGTCTGCAGAGGGCTGTGCTGGTCACCAGCTGACTGAACATGCTGGAATGGGGAGTGGGGTGGGATGTGGGTCCCTGAGGTGGTGGGGGGGACACTACACTATGGAAAAGAGGGAAGGGGTATTATTTTGTTTGAACGGGGATCGGGATGGGGGACACTAAACTATGGAAACAGGGCAGGGGGAATAAATTTTTTATAATCTCAACAGGGATTGGGACAGGAAGGGGGTTCTACTAGACTACCTGGGACTGGGGACAATGTTTATTTTTAATATATACAAGCAATTGAGGTTCGGGGATGGGGGGGCTTGCCACTGGGATGTAGGGTCTGGCAGCTGCTGTGCTGCTGTGTGCAGTACAGCAGCCTGCCTGTGAGTGGCTACCAGTTAGGCATGTTTTTTCCATGCCTAACTTTGTGCGGCACATCTCTGAGATATGCAGGCTGCTGTGCCGCACATCTCTGCAGAATATGGGGATGTGCCGCATATTCATGGGCATGCGCCCTGGAGATGCGCTGCATACATTACTGCTGTGCTTGGACACAGCCAGAGATGCACAACGCATCTCCATTCTTTGAATATCACCCTGCAGCACATTTCTTGAGATGTGCCAGGGTATCTCAGATGCACCGGCACATCTCCTTTGAAAATGTCCCCTGAGGTCTTCAGTGAAGAAAGAGCAACAGCCACAATTAATACTGGAGAACACAGCAACACCGATGAACTATCTAATTTAATTAACTTTGGGACATTGTCAAACCAAATAATAACTGAAATAGCCCCAAACCAAACAGTAATTACAAGTAGTAATCACTATGTGATACAATTGTCCACATCCCCAAACCACAGGAATTTCATGCAGTAAGTATCGACAAAATGTAACACAAAAACTGAAACCATAGATCTTCCATGGAGTGGTCTCTTGCAGAAAAGTGGGAGCAAGGCAGAAGCAGGAAACTACAGACCTGTTAGTTTGACCTTAGTGGTGGGGAAAATGATGGAATCACTTCTGAAAGAAAGAATTGTTCAGTACCTAGAGGCCAGCGTCGCACAGGACCCAAAGCAGCATGGATTCACAGCAGGAAGGTCATGTCAGATGAATCTAATTGATTTCTTTGACTGGATGACCAAAGTAATAGACCAGGCAGGGGCTGTGGATATGGCCTACCTAGACTTTAGCAAGGCATTTGACACAGTCCGCTTTAAGATTAATAATCAAGTTAGCCAGCCTGGGGTGGGTCCCAGGGTGGTAGCCTGGTAACAAACTGGCTGCACAACAGGGCATGAGCGGTAATAGTGAATGGAACACATTCTGAAGAAAGGGGCTACTAGTGGAGTACCTCAGGGCTCAGTACTGGTCCAGTCCTCTTTAACGTCTTTATAGGTGACATTGCAGAGGGTCTAGAAGGAAAGGTATGCCTCTTTGCAGATGACACAAAGATCTGTAACAGAGTTGATACACAAGGGGTGTAGAAAGGATGAAGAGGGACTTGGCAAGGTTGGAGGAATGGTCAGACATATGGCAACTTAGATTCAATGCAAAGAAGTGCAAAGTAATGCACCTGGGAAATAAAAATCCAGGAGAAGAGTACACAGTAGGAGGGGAGGTACTAACAACAACAATAATGGAAAGGGATCTGGGTGTAGTCATATCAGATGACCTACAGGTGGGTAAGCAATGTGAGAAGACAGTAAGGAGAGCCAGGGGGATACTGGGATGCATAGGGAGGGGCATCACAAGTAGAAAAAGGGAAGTGGTTAACCCTCTGTACAGACAGTTGGTGAGACCCCATCTGAGTACTGCGTGCAGTTTGGAGACCTCATCTTCAGAGGGCGTAGACAGGATGGAAGCAGTCAGAGGAGGGCAACTAAAATGGGGCAGGGTCTACATCAGAAACCATATGAAAAGAGACTGAGAGAGCTTAATATGTATACCCTTGATGAAAGGAGGGACAGGGGACATGATAGAAACTTTAAGTGCCTCAAGGGAATCAACAAAGTCCAGGAGGGTAGCATCTTTCAGAAAAGAAAGTATAGAGAACAAGGGACACAATTTAAAGTTGGGGGATGGCTCAGGGGTAATGTAGGAAATTATTTTTCATGGAGAGTGGTGGACACATGGAACTGCCTTCCTGGAGAGGTTGTGGGGTCCTAAAACAGTAGGGGAATTCAAACATGCATGGGACAGACATAAGGCAATTATAGTGGGGGGTTGCAGGAAGTAGGCTGTTGGTTAACTAGAATCTGCAGCTTATCCAATAGGTAGGGAAATGGGCAGACTGGGTGGGCCAGATGGTCCTTATCTGCCATCAAAGTCTATGTTTCTATGTTAAATAGGTATTATTTTGGGGTATCCAGCAGAGGTCACTGTGGTGCATGGCAGCTCTTCTAGCAGTTTTTCAACAAGGATCGCCCACACATGACATCCACTTCCTGCTTCCTATATAAGTGTAGGTGGTCCCTGGTATCCTCAGTTCCTTTTTTTGCCATCTCCAGCTAGCATGCAGCAGCTAGAACAACATCTGAAAACAGCAGTCATCGACGAGAAACAACATCAAAGATTCTATGAAAAAGGGGCTCACCCAACAAGAGCTCCCCCATCTACTGATCTACATTTCTGGACACACATAGAGCAGGAGTACCCCTCCTCACCCTCTATGTTTCTCTTACTCATCGACGGCCACAAAACCGTTGACGATGAATCTATAATTTCATTGACGGCCATAACCGTCAATGTTCTCATCGACGGCTACCACCGTCAATGATGCATCTGTATTTTCATTGATGGCCATACCCATCAATATCTTTATCAATGGCTACCACCATTGACGATGCATCTATAATTTCATTGATGGCCCATAACCGTCAACATCCTCATCGACGGCTCCCACCATCGACGATGTATCTATATTCTCATTGACAGCCATAACTGTCAATGTTCTGATCAATGGCTACCACTGTGGACGATGCATCTCTATTTTCATTGATGGCCACCACTGTCAATAATGTATCCATATTCTCATCAACAGCCATACCCTTCGACGATGCATCCATAATCTCATTGATGGACATCCCCGTCAACAATGCATCCCTATTTCTCATTGACGGTTGTCCCCCATCCACAGTGCATCATTATTATGCCTACTCATTGACGAGATGTTTTTTTCACTCCCTCGTCAACAATGCTTCCAGCACTATAAAAAGGCAATACATAAATAACCCTTTCTGGGTTCCATTAGAGTCACAGAGCAGGAGAGATCCTCCTCAACCTCTGTACTTTCCACCTCATCAACAGCCGCCGCACCAGGTGTCCCTCCATCGACAGCGCACCCTCATATTCTTTCTTAGTAGATGGGGCTTCATAAAAAAAACAGTGGCTTATGCCTTCTTTCCACTCCTCCACTCTCTTAGGTGGACAATCACAGGGGTCAGGCAGACAGAGATTGGAATCCTGGACTTTACCACCCGGGGCAAGACCTGCTCAGGCTACACGTCCACTCCCCTCCATCACCCCTCCTTGTGTCTCAAACACTCCCCCTCTCCTCAGATGGAACTGGACATCTCCACTCTAGTACGGCACATCTTGCATTCCATACGGCACTCCCAGCCTTCCGATCCAAGGGGGCAGGGTGACCCTCCACGATCTCTTACTCTTCCGCCTAAGAATTTTCATGCTGACTGGGATCTATTATCACCCCGGTCTCTTCCTCCTTATATGGAAGACTATTTTTCAGATGAAAAAGTGCTCCCGGTTAACTTCACCGGTGACCTTGAACACAAAGATTTCCAGGAGCAAAAAATTCTTCCTCAGTCTCCCTTTTTCAGAAATCTCTTCTTTGGATTAGGGCCTGCCTATAATCGACTGCACCCCCTCCCAATGACCCTTCATTCCGCAAAATGATACAAATATAGAAAGTTATGGGATTCTCTACCACAAAAACTTGACAAAATAAGGATATGGCAGACTACCTTGTTCTGCCAGAGGAGCCCATCTTGGTGGTTTCTCCACTAAATTCAAACTTACCAGAATACCATACTGGCTGCTTGACATCAGCCTCCAGCTATCTCAGCTGTTCCCCTTAAGGTGGATCATATTTATCAAGCTCCTTTGGTTCATCACTTCCTTCAAGCTATCCCAGAATGGACTCTGTTCTACCACTCATGATCACATGAGCTCCTCACCTGATAAAGAATCCCAAAGACTTGACTTTCTGGAGACGCATGTCTTTTTCTCCAGTACCATGAATATCAGAATGATAAATTATATGGGTTATATGATTAAATACCAACATACCCTTGGATTATCTGCCGTTGAGACTATCGATCACCTCCCTCCTTCACCAGAACGGGAGTGATTATTGGAGACTGTGTCAACTAGCAATGCTATTTCCCATCACCTACCCAGGTTGGGATATGATGCCATAGATACTTCAGCCCGACTGTCAGTTATTGGCATTTATTTGCAATGCCACACCTGGCTCTGCATTTCAGGCTTTACACCTGATGTGCAATATAAAGTAACTAATGCCCCTTTTAACGGGTCCAAGTTATTTCGGGCCAGGTACTCAAACTTTACTGGATGACTTACAGGCATCAGGCAGAACTCTACGTATGGTTCATGGCATGTACCATACTCCGCATACAACCTACCATACTCAATCTTCTTCGTACTCTGAAAGAGGTGGAAGATACAGAGATACCAATACAGGCAGCTGTAGAGGTCATACTCAACCCACAAGAGGCAACACCTATGCCACCCATGGCTCCCTCCCCCACCCTCCCGGGAGGGCTGGGCAGCCCAATACCTACTGACCCACTAGGGTTTTTTCCCACCCCTCCTTGACACAGGCCTTGGGCAGTCATTTTGCCCTCCATTTAGAGGCTGGACAAATGATCACTTCAGACGAATGGGTACTTCAGATTATACAGAGGGGCCATACTCTGGAATTTATCTCCAGCCCCCCCATCCTCCCTGACATTTTCATTATCCATCAGATCATATACACCTATCCTTCAAGAGGACTTGAGGGGTCTATTGGTGACAAAGGCCATTTCTCCAGTACCCGCCTCACAACATCAAAAGGGATTCCACTCCCACTTCTTTCGGGTATCCAAACGAACTGAAGTCCTCAGTCCGATATTGGACCTCAGAAAACTAAACTTTTCCATCCAGTACAAACGGTTTTGCATGATAACCTTGACTTCCATCATGCCAATACTGAAACGGAGATTGGCTTTGTGGCCTGGATATGAAGGGTGCCTATCTGCATATCCCTAGCCATCCTGCTCATCTCAGGTTTCTTCATTTCTACCTGCTAGGTTAACACTACCAGTTTCAAGCACTCCAGTTTGGCCTTTCGTCAGCCCTGAGTGTGTTCACCAAATACCTAGAGGTAGTTGCAGCAGCTTTAAGAAGGAAAGGGTACGTTATCTTCCCATATCTAGATAGCTGGCCAATCAAAGTGGAACAGCTTTGCTTTCTTACCTAGAGGCTACCCTGCAAATATTTTCACACTCTAGGGATAACAGTCAATTGGCCAAAGTCCAACCTGACCCTGACTCAGTCTCCAGTACATTGGAGCCATCCTAGATACAATCTCAGCCAGAACTTGCCGTTTGGCAGGCCACACCCTTGTCTCTGGCATCACGCATACAGACTCAGAAAGTAGTCACAGCTAGACAACTGCTATACCTTCTGGGTCACATGGTCACCTCCATCCCTACGGTAGCACTCACTCTTCTTCATATGAGACCTATTCAGTGAACCTTCCAGAATAAGTGGTCTCAAAGAATAAGAGAAATTTAAAGACGAGATCAGAGTCGCTCCCTCTCAGATGTCAGCTCTGACTTGATGGTCAATCAAAACCAATTTATGACAAGGAATGCCTTTTTCAGTCCCTCCCTCCCCCACAGATGTTCACCACAGATGCTTCCCTAGCAGGATGGAGCACACACCTGGCTTCTTATTGGACATAGAGCGAGTGGACCAATTCTCTCCCTCAGCCTCACATCAATCTCCTAGAGCTGAAGGCATTCCACTTAGCCCTTCCGCCATTCCAACCTCTTTTGACTCTAGACCATTGCTGATCCAGTTAGACAATACTGCTGTGATGTTCTACCTCAACAAGCAAGGAGGTGATCCAGTCTTCAACCTCTTGACTCAGAATTAAGGAACCCTGTTACATCCCAACCTGAGGACTCTACACCTTCACTCTTGGCTCCTGAGGATGCTTTCATGGCCAGATTACAAGTATCATCTCCTCTTGCCAATAGTCTCTTGGCCTCACATAAGCCAACAACCAGGGAAATGTATATCTCCAAATGGAAGCATTTTTCCATATGGGCTGCCTCTCGATCTTTGGACCCTTACTCTTGTCCACTGATGAAGGTTCTGGACTACCTGGCCTCACTATCTGAGTCCAGTTTAAGTTACTCTTCCATCAAAGTTCACTTGGCAGCCATCTCAGCTTTCCATGAACCTCTAGATGGCAGGTTACTGTACCAACATCATCTAGCTAAGATGTTTTTGAAAGGAATGTTAGATATTAAACCACCTATTAGAAAACCCACTTCTCCGTGGGATCTAAATTTTATGATAGAAAAATTAACCCTTGAACCTTTTGAACCAGTGGCCACTTGTGAACTTCATTTTCTTTGATGGAAAACACTATTTCTAGTTTCTGTCACTTCCACTCGACCTATTTCCGAGCTTCATGCCCTCATGTGTAGGGAACCTTACTTGATTTTCCACAAAGACAGGATGGTCCTTTGTACCATCCCTTCCTTCCTTCCTAAAGTAGTCTCTGAACATACTTTAAATCAGTCCTTGGAGCTTCTGGTCTACTATCCTAACTACTCCAATCAGGGTGAACATCTACTACATACTTTAGATGTCCATCGTATACTACGCTACTATATTAATTGGACACAATCGATTAGAAAGGCATCTCAACTGTTCGTCTCTTTTGCCCTGGGCCACGATGGCCTCCCAGTTGATAAACATACTCTTTCAGCCTGGTTGGCAAATTGTATTACATTTTGTTAAAAAAAATACAACAAGCCTTTACCTGGCCCTGTCCAAGCCCATTCCACTAGAGCTATGGCCACTACTGCGGCTTGCTTTAAAGAAGCCTCTATTTCAGATATCTGCAATGTGGCTACCTGGTCCACGATCCATACATTCACAAGGCATTACAACCTAGATATTGCCTCATGACGTAGGGCGGCCTTCGGCCATGCAGTCCTACAAGGCCTTCTGTCATAATTATCCTCCCATATGGATATTACTGCTTGGGATTCATCCCAAAAGTGTTACCTACTGCAAGAGACCACTCTGTGGAAGAAAGTACAGTTGCATAAAAACTTACAGTAACAGTATATCTTCAAGGAGTGTCTCTTGCAGTTGGTCTGTTCCCACCTTCAATCCCCCTCCTTCTCTAAGAGAGCAAATTCTGGTCCAATAACTATGGGTTGGGACTCCTTTGGTACCTCGGCTTCCCCTTGTTCCTCGCTTTGTGAACTGAATCCGGCGGGAGAACTGAGTATACCAGGGACTGCCCACACTTATATAGGAAACAGGAAGCTGTTGTCATGTGTGGGTGGTCCCGGGTGAAAAACGGCTAGAAGAGCTGCCGTGCACCACAGTGACCTCTGCTGGATACCCAAAAGTATTACCTACTGCAGGAGACACTCCTAAAAGATCTACTGTTACGGTAAGTTTTTATGTAACTGTACTTTATAGGTGAATCTGTATAACAATATACTGATAGAATAGTCTGTAAAGATGATAAAAAAATTTAGAAGTAATATGTCTCCCAGGGGCAAGATTAAGGGACATCAGGCAAAATTTGAGAAAATTGGTCAATAACCGAGAAGCCCCTCCATTAATTGTAATAAACGCAGGAACAAACGACATTGGCAAGACAAGAGAACAAGAAATAGTAAAAGAGATAATAAACATTAGTAATACTTTAAAAGAATTAAACTGTAAAGCTATTTTACCGGAGTGTTACTGAAACCAAGAGACAATTGCAATATTCAATGAGAGATGTTTAGATGTATCAATGGTCCTTATGCACTAACAGGTGGGTAATACATGCCTGTGGCATGTACCACACCCGCATACCTATGCAGCCCCAGACAGGCAGAGGGTTAGCGGTAAGCACTACTGCTAAGACCCACGGAGCGCCTATACACAGCCATGCCCCCACAGCATGCATGGTTGCTTGGATGGCCGGGAGGGGAGCCGCAAACTGAGATGGGCATCCAATTGGATGCCCATACTGGGTCCCTGAGTGGATCCCTTGCACCCTTGTAAAGGGCACAGGAGAGGTGGAGAGGAGCCACATATAGCTGCAGTGCTGCAATCAATGGGCAGGTGCCCATGCCACTGCCCCAGCCCTCCCCTGCAGCATAGTGGTCTAAGGCAGCAAGGAAGACCACAATGCAGTGCCACTGCACCTGGCAGCCAGTGTACATGGGGGGTGCATACCAGGTTATGTCTGGTATTAGTAGGCATACCCGGCACCCCTCCACCTGGCACTACACGGCTTTGTGAATGCTGCATAGTACAGGCATGCCCCTGACATGCCTCCTGTGCGGACATCTCCCAAGGTGCTTTGGAGCCATGCATGTAAGTGCCTTGTGCTGCACTTACATGCCCTTGGTGAATGCCGCCAGGGGTCTGTGTTACCACCACTTGGTGGCATTCACCCGTGTGTAGCTTAAGCACCTCGGATCCGCGGTGCATAGGCACTGCATTTCTTAGTGCATAGGGCCCGTTGATTGCACTCTTTTGCAGCCAAAGAAGGTTTTAAATTTATACAACATTGGGCACATTGTCTGGCAGATTAGATTTTTATGCATGAGATGGTTTACACCTTAACCAAAAACGAGCAACAGTAGCACTGGGAAAAAGAATTTCCACTGCTGTAAAGCATAATTTAAACCATTTTTTTTTGGGGGGTAGTATTGTATTGGTAACAACCATAGTAAGGTAACAGAACATTCAACAAGTAATTCAGGATGTGCTACAATTAGGAAAAAGGTCACTAATCTTAATATATTAATGCAAAGAGTTTAAACAATAAAATGGATCTTTTACAAACAGTGTTGTGTGAAAAAAAATATGACATAGTAGCCATCACCGAGACTTGGTGGAAGGACTCGTAGGGGGAGTGGCAACATATGTAAACAATAACCTAAACAGCAAAGAAATAAGGAACAGTAAAGGACATTTAGAAGACCAGGACTTGGAGCACTTATGGGTTGAAATAAACATTAAACCAAGACCGATAATAAATTGAAACCTGTTACTGGCCACCAGGGAGTGACTCAGAATAGAGTAACAAATTACTGCAAACTGTTAGCTGCAAAAGTATAACTAATAATTACATTATAATGGTGGATTTTAATATTAATTACATCAACTGGGTAAACAAAACCGCTAGAAATAACTTGGGGCCAGATATTCAAAACTTTGCCCCGGGGCAAAATTAGCACTGCCCGGCAGTCAAACTTAGCCTGGAGCACAAAGCAAGCTATATTCAAAAAGAAATAGCCCAGTGCTGATGCTGCTGAATATAGCAGTCTAAGGAAGCTGGGCAAACCGGTCTGGGAGTGCAGGGCAAAAATAGCCTGGGAATAAGACAGCACTGAATATAGCAACAGGGAAGTGCAAACTGCAACTGCAGCTCATTAGACTCTGTAGCAAGCCAGTGCTGCAGGTGTAGAACATTGTGTGTGATTGTACAGAGATGTCTCACATTTACTGCAAACACACCTCTCAACCCCCGCCTCATAAATCAGGGACAAGGCTTAAAAAATCAGGGACACATCTAAAAAATTGATGATATCCACTCAGGAAGCTGGCAGAATAAGTGGTTTAGTGTAAAATGCATTTTCTAAGGAAGAACACGTCTGTAACATTAATGTTTGACATTAGTTTATGCTTACAACCCCCACTGTTTGGTCATGGAAACACAATTTTTAGGAGGGACAGAGTAAAACTGTGAGGTAAAATCAGGGATGACCCTGAAAATCAGGGACAGTTGAGAGTTATGACTGCAAACAATAATGTGAGCCACACACTGCAGAACTGTGCTATGCTTAAGTAAGGTTTGCCTGGGGCTAACCCAATTGCACAGTGCTAACACATTAGCCCAGTGCAAACGGGTTAGCCCGGGGCAAACAGGAGCTATATTCAAAGCTCCCATGCAAATGAGCCTACTTAGGTAATCCGTGGGCAAACAGGTATATTTGCATCTCATTAGGTGCTGCTTAGCATACATTACCATGCAGTTTGCCCGGTGCTACTGCATAGAGCACAAAGCTCCCCGTTTTGGTTGGAATGGAAGTAAGGCTGGACGCTGCAGGCCAAGGCATGCCCACAGCATCCCCTCTTGGTCGGAATAGAGGTACAGGCTGGAAGCACCAGGAACTGTGTGTTGCCAGGCACAGTCAGTGCATACAGCACAACCATGCAGCTGTGCAAGCAGGACCCATATATATATATATGTGTGTGTGTGTGTGTGTGTATGTGTATATATATATATATATATATATACACACACACACACGTATACATATACAGATCGATAGCTAAACACAGACACACTGCCCATGGCCATACATGCCCTGAAGGATGCCTCTCCCAACAACATAGGTACCCCAGTACAGTAGTGGGTGAAACAGTGGGGGAGATGCAATGCATGGGACAGGCATAAGGCAAACCTGGTGGGGGCAGGTGGCCATAGGCTGTAGGGTCACTAGGAACTAGGATATGCAGCATATCCAGTAGATAGGGAACAGGGCAGTCTGGCTGGGCCAGGCAGTCCTTTTCTGCTGTCATGGTCCCTGTTCCATTGTGTGCCTGTTACACCCTGGTAGGCTAGTGCCTCCTCCCAGCATGCTCCCCGACCTCCAGTAGCCCCACAATTCACTGTAAACCCTGGTAGTCTAGTGGTCCCCCCACCCAGCATGACTCCCGACCACCATGTAATGTAAAATATATAGTCTTCCCTGGTAGTCTAGTGCCCCCCCAGCATGACTCCCAACCTCTGTGTACTGTAAAATACATAATTTTCCCTGGTAGTCTAGTGGTCCCCCCACCCCCCACCCTCGACTCCCGACCTCCGTGTACTGTAAATTAAATATTTTCCTGGTAGTCTAGTGGTCCACCACCCCCCAACATGACACCTGACCTCCATGTAATGTACAATAAATATTTTCCCTGGTAGTCTAGTGGTCCCCCCCATGCTCGACTTCCGACCGCCGTGTAATGTAAAATAAATACTTTCCCTGATAGTCTAATGGTCCCCCCAGCTCCAGCTCGACTCCCGACCTCCGTGTACTGTAACATAAAAACTTTCCCTGGTAGTCAAATGGCCCCCAGCCTGCTCGACTCCCAACCTGTATGTAATGTAACATAAATATTTTCCCTGGTAGTCTAGTGACCCCCCGTGCTCGACTCCGACCTCTGTGGAATGTAACATAAATATTTTCCTAGTAGTCTAGTGGTCTCCCCCCATGCTTGACTCCCGACCTCTGTGTAATGTAACATAAATATTTTCCCTAGTAGTCTAGTGGTCCCCCCACCCAGCAGTGACTCCACCACCCATCTGAATCAGACTCCCCCACGAACCAAGCCAGCGACCATCTCAGCCCTCCTCTCACCTCCACGGCTGGCCACCGACTGAGGTAAGAATGAGCGCATTCATACCTCAGTAAGTGGCTGGCTGTGGAGGTGAGAGGAGGGCTGAGCTGACCGCTGGCTTGGTTTGTGGGGGGTCTGATTCGGATGGGTGGTGGAGTCACTGCTGGGTGGGGGGACCACTATACTACCAGGGAAAATATTTGTTACATTACATGGAGGTCAAGAGTTGAGCAGGAGGGGACCACTAGACTACCAGGGAAAATATTTATTGTGCATACACGGCTGTCGGGAGTCGAGCATGGGGGGGACCACTAGACTACCAGGGAAAATATTTATTGTACATTATACGGAGGTTGGGAGTCATGCTGAGGGGTGGGGCCACTAGACTACCAGGAAAAATATTTAATTTACAGTACACGGAGGTCGGGAGTCATGCTGGGGTTGGGGGCCACTAGACTACCAGGGAAAATATTTATGTTACAGTACAGGAGGTCGGAGTTGAGCTGGGGTGGGGACCACTAGACTACCAGGAAAGATATTTATTTTACATTACAGGGAGCTCGGGAGTTGAACGGGGGGTTGGGGTGCACCACTGCATTACTGCCAGCTTTTTGTTGGTGGTATTTAGCGCCGTGCTACAGGTCGTGCTAATGCTTGTAGGGCGGCGCTGTACTTTTGAATATGCCGGTGCGCCGGCATTCAGGGCTCCTCCCCTCATTCCCTCCCCTGCATACATTATAATTTAGCGTTGGTGCTAACACCTAGCGCCAGCGCTAAATGTCCCTTTGAATATTGCAGTCGGGCACAAATTCGGTGCTAGTCCAGCACAGCGGATTTGCGCCCCGTGCTACCCTTTGAATATCTGGCCCTTAGGGTGTAAACTACTGGAAATAAATGAATGCAATTTAGAACAGCTGGAACAAGAATCCACTGGGGGGGGGACAATATACTAGACGCAGTCCTAACCAACATTAAGGATAGAGTGATTCATTGCATTGTGATGGAATCCCTGGGAACTAGTGATCACTACATGATCACTGAACTTAGAAAATACACACAGAACTAGGAAAACTGGGACTATAACATACAATTACAAAAAAAAAACAGATTTTAAGAACATGGAAATAGAGCTAACAGTATGGAAATGGAACACTCAGTTAAAAAAAATGCCCATAAAAGAAAAATGAAAGTGCTTGATTGATAAATTACTAAGCTTGCAAGATAAGTGGGTACAAAAAAACCCATAAAAACACTAAACAAAAAAGTAAGGCCCAAGTGGATGACAAAAAACATAAAAAAGAAAATTAATAGGCAAAAATGGTCTTAAAAGAAATGGGGAAAACAATCCCTCAGATATAAATAAGGAAATGTATAACAAAGATCTGAAAATCTGTAGAAAAGTAATAAGGTACAGTAAGAGAAAGTTTGAAATTAAATTGGCAAACCACAAACACACGAACCCTAAGACCTTTTATAGTTATATAAACTCACTTAAGTGCAGAGAAAATGAGGTAGAAATAGAGTTATTATAGACCAATCATCTGAGATGGCCAACAAACTGAACATGTATTTTTCCTTAGTGTTTAATATAAAAAGTATAGACTCTTTGGGACTATTGATAAATGGAAATATAGTCACCAACTTAGAATCAACTCTCTCTACCAAATAAAGAATTTATAGTGAATTAAGTACAATAAATCCCCACAAATCACCTGGAGCAGACAATATACACCCACAAATTATAAAGCACTTGGCAAAACCCTTAGTGGCACCTATTGTTGACATTTTTAGAATCTCCCTGCAGACAGGTAGCATCCCCTAAGGACTGGAAGAAAGTGATAGTAACACTGATCCACAGAGGGAGAACAAACAACAAATCTCTAATTACAGACCCATCAGTCTGACTTCTGTTATTGGCAAAATCATGGAAAACTATCTTAAAGGATTATATAGTGGATAACATCAGTGTTAATGGGGTGATGGATGACACTCAACATGACTTTACAAAAGGTAGCTCTACTGTTACAAATCTCATCTCTTTTTATGAACCAAATAGTGAGTTACTGGGCCATAACATACCTAGTGACATGATTTTCATGGATCTTAGTAATGCTTTTAATAAAGTGCCACATGGCATAGAGAATACTGGATGGGTAACCATGCAGAACCAATGTGTTCTTTTTTTTTGAAATTCAACTTTATTAGTTTAAGAGTTATAACAAGTCAGTTAATCCAAATGGAGCTATACATGGAGTAGGAGAAAAACAAAACAACAAAAAGAAAAAAAAAAAACACCCACCCCCCACAAATCCCCCCTCCATAACATCCAGAATTCTATAACTACATATCTGCATCTTTTCTCACCCACCCTAACCCACCCGAGTGTGCATTGTATTTATTAAACAGCTAAGTATAGAGAACCAGTCCTTATACAGTGGGATTGGCTTTGGGATAGAGGAGAAAGAGAAGGAGATGGAGGCTAAATAGGGTTTCAGAACCCGAGCCAGGAGGTCAATGGTGTAAATAAAGCGTGTATAGCTTGTCCCATCTTTTGTGGAATAAATCCATTCAGTTACGGGAGCTAGCAGCGAGTCTCTCCATGTAAAAGCAGGTTGATAAGTCTTTTATTTATTATTAGCCTCGAGGAAAAGAGAGAGAGAGGGGGGACATGATAGAAACTTTCAAGTATCTCAAGGGAATCAACAAAGTCCAAGAGGGTAGCATCTTTCAAAAAAAGAGGTGTGCAAGAACAAGGGGGCACAATGTGAAGATAGAAGGGGGGCGGCTCAGAAGTAATTTAAGGAAGTATTTTTTCACAGAGAGGGTTGTGGATGCATGGAATGGCCTTCCGGAGGAGGTTGTGGGTCAAAAACAGTGGTGGAATTCAAGCATGCATGGGACAGTCATAAGGCAATTCTAGGGGGTGGGGGTAGGAAGAAGTAGGCTGCTGGTTAACTAGGATCTGCAGCTTATCCAATAGGTAGGGAAATGGGCAGACTGGGTGGGCCAAGTGGTCCTTATCTGCCGTCAAAATCTATGTTTCTATGTTTCTATGTTTATCCATTCGGTATATGTTATGGTTAGTTGGTCAGTCCAATGTTTGAGAACTAGTCTTTTGACCACCATTGAAATTAAAGCAATGTGGTACCTATGTTCCTGATATTCTATGTTGGAATAGTTACCCAGGATGCAAATTTCGGCCTTGAAAAGGTTGTCCAGGCCCAAAAGAGGGTCCAAGTTGGCCTGGAAAGAGCGCCACAAGGGGGCCACCTTGTCACATAGCCAGAAAATATGAAGCAAATTCCCCTCTCCTTGTGAGCATCTGGAGCCTAGGGGAAGAGATAATTTTTTTAAACGGGACAGTTTAACTGGAGTGTAATACATGTTATTTAGTATATGATATTGGGTAAGTCTGAATCTATCTTGGGTATGGTACTTGTGCAGGTCCTTCCATAAGCGGGACCAGCTAGGAGTGATGTCCAGTAGAAGAGAGAGCCAGATACATGATCCTTCGAGCGGGTTCGGGAATTTAAGGTCCAGCAGGTAGGAGTATATTAATGAGATGCAGTGAGATTTGGGTGCTAAAGCTTTGATTTGGGAGAGGAAGTGACTGACCTGTGATTTATGGAATACAGATCCAAAATTCACATTGATGAGATGTCTTAGTTGATATATCTTGAAAATTATATTGTTGGGAAGGTCAAATTTAGATAGTATGTCGGGAGAGCAAAGTAGGGAGTCCTGAGAGTAGAAGTTTTCCACTATTGTTTCATTAATTTGCGGGAGCCAACCAGGAGTAATTAATGAGCCTCCCAGTCTAATATTGGGGTTTAGGATAAGGGGTTGTGCTAAGTCTGTTTTAGGTGGGATTTTAAGGTAGTAAAGGCATTGGGAAAGGGTTTTAAGAGAGGTGATGATGGTTGGGTTTGAGATCAAAGATGTAAGTGCTGCAATGGGGGTGTAGAAGATTGTCTTTGGGCAGATTTTGGCCTCTAGAAGAATCTGTCTTTCGATCAGAAGCCAAAGTGGAGAAGGACCTGCAGCCTGACCTTGGAACCATCTGCCCAGCTTGGAAAGGTGAGCTGCCCAGTGATAGAATATTAGATTAGGGAGACGAAGTCCTCCTTTGTCTTTAGGAAGGCATAATTTAGCAAATGAGCACCCGACAGCTTTGTTTTGCCAGATGAATTGCGAAAAGATGGAGTGGAATTACTGTAGGTATGAAAGAGGTAACCAGAGGCCTAGTAGGTTAAGAGGGTAAAAAATACGGGGAAGAACATTCATCTTAATAATGTTAATCCTGCCCCAATGAGAAATGGGGAGTTTAAATCATCTTTGTAAGTCCAGCTGTATGTTGGACTTGAGGTCATCTAAATTGAGCTTCTTGAGCAGAGCTAAATCTGAGGTAAAGTGTATGCCTAAATATTTGATTGACCTGGGAGACCATCTAATACCAAACTTAGTGAAACATTGCTTATGTGTGGAGGGGTTCAGAGCAAATACTTCTGATTTTGCTATGTTCAGCTTATATTGGGAGAGGCGGCCATACTGGGTAATAATTTGGAGTGCATGCCCTAATGATTTTTCAGGGTGAGCAACATGAAGCAAGATATCATCTGCATAGACAGAAAGAACCAGCTCCTGTTGCTGCACAGGGCAGCCGTGGATGTGTGGGGAGTGTTTAAGTTTATGAAGAAGGGGTTCTAAATACAGGTTGAACAGAAAGGGAAAGAGCGGGCAGCCTTGTCTGGTACCGGTGTGGAGATAAAAGACTGAGGAAAAGACGCTGTTGCAATAGATCCTAGCCGTGGGGGATTTGTACATGACCTGAATCCACTTAAGAAAAACAGGTGGGAAGTCCATTTTAGCCAGTGTTGCCCACAGAAAATTCCAGTTGACTCTGTCAAAAGCTTTCTCAGCGTCCAAAGAGATCAGAGCCATTGGAGTATGGGATAGTTGGGCAGCGTGTGAGATGTAAGAGAGGGTTCTGAGGAGATCTGCAGGGGAGCGAGCTTGAACGAATCCCACTTGCTCAGGGCTTAGGAGGTGGACCCAGACCTTTTTAATCCTCTTGGCTAGGATCTTGGATAGGATCTTCATGTCGCAGTTTAGGAGGGAAATGGGGCGGTAACTTGTAGGATCTTTGGGTGGTTTATCAGACTTAAGACTTAACATGATTGTGGCTTCCAGTAAAGTAGGGTCAGCTGTGTTCGCATCAAACAGATAGTTATAAAGCTTAAGGAGTAAGGGGGCAAGTTCTTTAGCAAAAGTTTTATAGAAATTAGAAGGGTAGGCATCTGGACCGGGTGCCTTATCAGGAGCAAGGGAGGCAATGGCGTTCTCAACTTCAGATAAGGTAATAGGGGAAGCTAGAGCATTTTTGTGGTGTGCAAGAAGGTGAGGAAGATTAAGGCCTGCTAGGTAGGTCTCGATGTCCAAGAGTGGTTGCTATAGAGGTTTTTATAAAAGTCCTCAAAGATCTGGGTAATTTCTCTACGGGTAGTTTTGGTTAGGCCCTCTGGGGTTTGCAAGGCCAGAATTAGTCTTGAACCCTCTACCATGCGTAGTCTTAAGGCCAAGAGCCTACCGGCTTTTTCACCATGATCAATATATTTAGATTGAGTTTTTAGTATGGCATATTCGGCCTTCTCCTTGAGTAGATCCGTGTATTCATTTTTTGCTTTTAGAAGGGATTCGAGAGAGACTAGAGGAGAGGAAGGAGTGTGGGAACTCTCCAATTCCTTAATTTTGGTCAGTAATAGGGCGGCATGGGCCTGTCTAGATTTTTTCCTCACAGAAGCTAATTTAATTATTTCCCCTCTGAGGTAGCATTTCAGGGAGCACCAGATGGAGTCCATCCTCGTGGTGGAGTTCATATTGATCTCCAGAAAATTGGAAATAAGACCTTTGATGTGGACGACCGTCTGGGCTTCCTTAAGGAGTTGGGTATTGAGTTTCCAAATAATGTCTCGCTGAAAGTTGGGGTCCGGAGAGATCTTCGCCCAGACTGTGGCGTGATCGGACAATGCTATCGGTTCTATGCCGGTCTGGAGGAGGCCAGGAAGGAGTGACTTGCTGATTAAAATATAGTCTATTCTGGACCAGGAGTGGTGGACTTGAGAGAAAAAAGAGAAAGATTGGAGGGAGGGGTTAGTGAGTCGCCAAGGATCACAGAGACCTAATATCTGCGTAAAATCCAATAAAGACTTCTGAACCGGGGTTGCTGGACGCTTAGGGTCATGGGATCTGTCAAGGATATGACACGGCGGGACATTCCAGTCCCCTCCCAAAATAAGGTGTGAGGGTAGAAGAGTGCCTATTTTATCCGCTAGAGTCATAAAAAACTCAGGGCTCCCCCCCTACTGGGCCATAAATCGAGCCAAGAATGACCTTGCAGTTGTTGAGGGATCCTTTAATTAGGACAAATCTGCCATCTGGATCAATCAGTTCTTTCTCTGCCAAGAAAGAGACATAATTTTTAATTAGAATAGCCACCCCCCTGCTGGACCCTGAGCCGCTAGCTGAGAAAACTTGGGAAAAGACAGATCTAACTAGCCATTTTTCCTCACTATTGTTTAAATGGGTTTCCTGGAGCATGAGTATCTCGATCTTAAGTAAATCACAGTGGTTAAAAACTTGAATCCTCTTGGCTCTTTCTCTGATCCCTCGCACATTCCAAGTAGCTATCTTAACCGAGTTTATAGCCATTTCAAAATCATTAAGTTAAGTAAATGCAGAGTAATACACCTGTTGATAGTCAAAAAGGAAAAGCACACTCTGACCCCCCCCACGAGTCTAGCTAGGTTCTGAGAAAAAGCACATCCAAACCCCCGACATGTAGAGATCAAACAGTAAGAACAAGTGTTGATATGAGACTCTCGAGAGCTAGTGCAATCAAACCATGAAAAACCACCCCGCCGTCCCCAGTAATAAAGAAAAAGCCCAGCAAACTATATACAAACTGGTTCCAGACATGACCAGTTACGTTCTGGAGAAACCAGTAACATGGACCTGGAAACCAGAACCCAATGGTGAAACCCAGGGCTGAGATAGCCCAATACCGAAGGATTATGGGGTTGCAATAAGGGAATAGGGACGAATTATTGGCGTGTATCAGCCACCAAAAGGTAAAGAGGAATCCCAATAGCAGTGTATCGAGGTCACGCATAGTCCCCACGTTAAGCCCGTGAGGCAGCCTCCCTTAGCTCAAAGCATCCCCGGGATCCCCCACCCCCCCGCCAACCAATCTCGTTAGGCTGCATTTGAATAGCGGCCTTATGTACCAGTGGACCATACATGGAACAAGAAAAGAAGGGCCAACTTAGGTAGCAACTACCTATTTTTGCCTCGTGAGGAATGCAATGCACTTCCACTAAATAAGATGGTTAGGAACTTACCCTCGTCTGTATGATTCTGCTGCCCATGGGAGAATGGGTGCTAGTATGGGAGTGGAGCCGAGACATACACACGAGGATATCATTTAGGCAGGGCTCCGGGGGACTCATTATGCGGTGGGACCAAAACCAGTCTGCACTCATTTCAGTCAGGCAGAACCTTAGGTCACTGTCCTTAAGGTTCCAGGGTAGAGCTTGGGGGACTGAAGAAACCACGGCCTACCAGGACCGGCGCTAAGAGCACCCGATTTCCCTAACCTCACAGAAATTAGACTACTGACATTTGCAGCTAGCAGGTAAGTCTTTACTAATACAGCATCCTAAGAATGCGGAAACATAGGCAACAAACCTGGTAACTGGATTCTTGAAGCTCAGTTCATTTTTCTTTAAACAAGTTGGGAAGCCTGGAGGTTAAGTCTTTGGTGGCTTAATCCGGAGAGTCATAGGTGGAAGTGGAGCCATCGACTATGACCCTTAGGGTAGCGGGATAAAGCATTCTGAAGGGGATGCCTGCCGTGATGAGTTTCTGTACCACAGGGTGAAAAGCCGTTCTCTTCTGCCTAGTCTCCGCCAGGAGGTCCTGGGTGATTCTTAATTTAGTTGGGCCCCAAGTGATAGCCTGCAGCTCTCGAGCCTTCATAAGGACATGCTGCTTTTCAATGAAGCTTAGGAATTTGATGATGATCGGACGAGGAGGAGAGTCCGGTTGGGGCCTTGGTCTCAGGGACCAGTGGGCTCTTTCAAGGTGGTACTGAGGATTGAGAGGTGAGGGACCGACGACTTTAACCAAGAACTTCTGGAGGAAGACAAAGGTGTCTGAGCCTTCCCCTAGCTCTGGCAGACCAATTATTAATAGATTATTTTGCCTGCTACATCCCTCTAAATCTTCAGTCTTAAGTTGTAATTTTTTCACCTGTTGCCTCAGAGAGACGATTTCCGGGTCTATCGTACCCCTCCATTTTTCTTGGGATAGGATCCTGGCTTCAGAGTCGGTCACCCTGGTTGTAAGGGAAGCAAGATCCCCTTTAATCGATTTTAACTCCATCGTAATTCCTTCTAGTACTTCCCGAAGTGGCGCAATCTCTTGTAGAAATCTCTCCTTGGTAAGCGGGCCAGCCGAGGAAGCAGCGCCGCCCGATTTGCCTGGGCTGTTGGAGATCTGGTTTCTCGCCTTCTTCGGGAGCTTTTCCGGCGTTGCAGGAGGAGTGTGCCGCATCGCGCCTGTTTCATCTCTGCCTCCATCCTTGTGTAGAAATGCAGGATGCGAGAAGAAAAATGCTCAGAGGCCGATAGGCAGAGATTGAGAAGCTGCTTGTTGTGGTTATTTGTCGCGTTGGTCGTTTAGAACCGCTTTAAAGATGAGTTAAGGTTGATGGGTGGTGGGAGCCCAAAGACAGCAGAGCCTTCAAGGAGCTAGCATCACGTGACTTCAACCAATGTGTTCTGCCACAGAGGGGTCTGATTCCCTGTGACTTCAAGAGCGAAACTCGAGAGGTACTTGGGAATCAGACCCTGAGGTGGCAGAACATACTGGTTCTGCATGGCGTTACCCATCCTGTGTTTTTTATAGTATATGGTGCCCCTCAAATTATTTTTAAAACATTTTCATACTTAAAACATTTATTTAACTCACGGAGAAAGAATTGCTGACTCTCAGTGTCAGGGCACAGAGCTGTGTGGTTGCTAGGAACTGGGCGTTCTTACGTTAGCCGAGCACACTCTGATTGGTTGGCACTCTACTGTGGGAGTGATTTAGAAAAAAAACAATGGTGGCCAAATGTCTCACTTAGTGAGGAAAGAAATGGTCCAAAGGCCAAAACATGTGAGTAAACTGTTTTTCAGCTCAAATCTGGCTCTTCTGATTTTGTAAAACTCAGTGGTCCCATGGCTGAAAACCACCACGGTCATCCTAGATGGCTTTCCGTTTCTGCTTTGAAAACAGTCTCGTGCTTAAAAGTCTAAATGAATGGAATGCTGTTCTGCATGTACAGTCAGAACAGCATTCCATTCATTTGTGTTACTGTGGCTGAACAAGAATTTCAAGTGGTGGAAAATCGAGTTAGTACAACGTTTCACCATACACTATAAACTAATACGCAAATGAAATAATCTCAACATGCATCAGAGAGTATTGAAATCGGTAACTGTCTGGCTTGGGGATAGGATGCAGAGGCAAAGCATGAAGGGAGACACATCAGTGGAAATTAGGGTCCGAGCAAAACTCACACTGGGACCCATTTTATTTAACATCTATATTAAAGATATGCACAATGGACTAAAGGGTTATGTAAATAAAGTCACTGATGACATCAAACTAGGTGGTACAGCACTCACTTGTAAGGACATTATGAATATCCATTCAGCTCTGGACACCCTTTACCAATGGGCTAAGACATGAGATATGGAATTTAATCCAGACAAATGTGTAATGCTCCACATTGGAAACAAGAATGGTTGTGCTAGTCAGTCGGCCCAGTGGTGCTGAGGATTGAGGTACTGGACGACACACCTCACACCACACCGGCAACTCTGGTTTGAGAGTGAGCTCAGGTTGCTGGGGGTGGGGGGAGAATTGAGCATCCAGAGGACAGTTCTCTTCTCCTGGGCGTGGGTGGTTTGTGATCCCTGTGTCAGCGACACCCAGCAGAGGCTGGGTGCACTGTAGCCTGGGGACCATGTCAAGATGGGTGGAGGTGACAGTGGACATCCTACGGGTGGGGTGCGGGAGCGTGCCTGACTCTCACTGGACGTGATTGCATATCCGCACCTCTGGGTGGGGGGTCATGCTCATGAACAAGAAAACATCCTGCACAGCTGAGTAGAGGATGCCCGGCCCCCATGCCCACTGCCAGATCCTGCCCACCTGGTTTCCTAATTCTCTCCACCCCTTGTCTTACCTACCTGCCTGCAGCTAATTGGATTTCAAAGAGCACCAAAGTAGGAGTGGTGGCTCCACTTGGTGGGGTACAAGCCAGGGGCTTTGCTGAAAGGTAAGTGCAAGGGTCTGGAGTACCACGGGGGAGACTCAGAATGGGGGGGTCTCAGGTGGGCAGGATAAAGTCGGGTCATCTGAGGAACTGAGGGAATGTCAGTGGAGCAGCGACCGGAAAGGAAAAAAGTGAAAAACAAAAATGGTTGTGCTAGATATAACTTGGGGGGAGTATATGCTAGATATAACAGGGGGAGTAGAATTAAAGGCCAACTCAGAAGTGAGAGCTTTAGCTATAATTATACAATCTAATATGACCTTCAACACTAAGGTAGTAACAAAAACTACAAAATTCCTGGGCTGCATTAGGAAAAACTTTCAAAGTCATCACAGTAGTGTGATCATTCCATTTTACAGCTCTTTGGTAAGGCCTTACTTGGATTACTGTTCAGAACTTTGATCACCATACCAGAAGGGTGAAATCTGGCAAATTGAAAAGGTACAAAACAAATTTACCAAAATTATTCATGGATTCTAACAAATAGGCTACAAATTCAGATTGGTTGGTGTTGGACTGCATAGTTTGGAAAGAAGGCGAATAACAGGAGATCTAATATTGATTTACAATATCAGTAATAAATACCTATTGGCAGAATTAGAATTTGACAAAAAAGATAAAATACAGAATATAAGAAATAACCCCAAACAATTCATAGTCAGACCGTACAAGACCAACAGAGGAGCTTTTTTTACACAATGAGTTGAGAAATATTGGAACTAGTTACCACTACACATTATCAATACCCCAGATATTGAATGCTTCAAAATAATATTGGATGATCATATGGACACCTGGGAGGGACCTTGGATTGTCACTGTATAGTAGGGGAGGTAGACTAGAAGCACCTAATGGTGCACATCTATCCCATTTATATCTAAGTAGTAATCAAAGAAGCATAAAGGGCAGGCATGGTCAATGCTACTTACCCCAACACCAAGGATAGAATTGGACTCTGGGGATGATTGCTAAATTTCTCTGGCACACAGTCCTCCTCTGTATGTTCTTTTCTGAGCAGAAACTGTGGTAAGAGACAGAGGACCACATTGTATGACCACCCCAACAGCAATGGTAAAGGCAGTGACCTTAGAGGCCTTGGCTCTGACAAAGATCTTGACAGATCTTGACCTTCCTCAAAGTGACATTAGGAAGGGCAATTAAAAATTGTCCTAATTGTTATTTTCACATCATGAAGACATTCCTATCAATTGGTCTTCTGGTTCTGGGTGGACATCAGCATTTTCTAGTTCTGAGTGATGCCGTTTGGCTTCTTGAATGCTTCTTTAACTTCATCAAGTGTTTGGCTGTAGTGGCACCTCTTGATCACTGAGTATGAATCAGTGTCTTCCCCAATCTGGACTCACCAGTTTATGGCTGGTCATCCTTGGAAACTTGGACATTTCTTTGACTGACCATGGAGGCCTTTATTAACTTGAGGTTTGTTTTGAACCTGAAGTAGTCCCAGCAGCCCCTGACTAAACTTATGGAATTCATTTTGACAGAACTGGTCTTCTGAAAGCTTGAGCCTAGCTTTTGCCTCAGTGGATTCAGGATTTACTGGAGTGTACTCACTCATTTCAAGTTTGTTAGAGTCACTTGACCAGAGAGTACATGAGATTTGGCTTACCTGATGGCTTTAGCTCCCGAAGAAGAGTTGTTGTCAATGGGATGCAGTATGTTTTTTTTGCTGCCATTTTCATTTTAATGATCCAGAAAAATAAATATTTTTCCTTGCATTTCAGCAAGTTTTGTGACTTATTGCCATGCATGCAGTGGGTTTTGTGCTTGGAATTTACTGCATTTGTGATTCAGCTAATAGCATGATTGCAACTCCCTATTTAATTCCCAGAGTTCCAAGTGACCCCAAAGTGGAAGACCTTGAAGTGTGAGTGCCACAGAGTAGGAGTTTGGTGTCTTACATAAGGATCCCTGCAGGGTGACTGTAGGGTTGACTGCAGGCCCATAGGAGACACTGCCCTACGGAGGTCAGGTAAGTGAAAAAGGATAAAAGAGAAAGGGGGCATACAGATATTGGTGGTCAAACAAAACCAAACAGGTTGACCTGCAGAGGAAGGTTGGGGGAGTGTTAAGACCACTTCCTGTCTGGGGTAGGCCTGAGGAAACATGGGGGAGTATTTGTGACTACCCCATATCAGGAGTATGCCTGAGGAGATGAGTTGGTGGACTGTTTAGTACTTCTCCCTATCTGAGGTCAGCCTGTTGAGGAAGACTGGGGAAGTATCTAGGACTGTTCTCTATCTAGGAGGGGGACAAGTAGGTAGAAAAGGGGTATTGTTATCCATTATCAAAGAGTAGATTTGCAGAGCAGACAAGAGAATAATATAGGAACAGAATACTAATTCAGGAGATAGAGAGAGGGTGGTGTGCTGTAGGGGTGGGGGCAGCAGTGTTTTTGGAAACAATGTTGAAGGCAGAGGAGTGTCCACTATATAGGAAGTTAGGGTTTTTAATGGCAGAGGGACAGATGTTAAGGAATAAGAAGGGAATATTGGCAGGGAGACAGGAGAGCTGGGTTGAGGAAGAGGGAGGAACAAGGAGTAAGGGGAGGGCAGTGGGTTGGGTTCCAGATGCACTGGAACCCACTACCTCAGAGGGAGAGGAAGCCTGTGGAGGCAGGATGTGGCAGAAAGAGGGAGAGTTCAGCAGCGGAAGGGAGGGATGGGTGCACCCATGGTGGTACTGTACCAATAAGGAACTGATCTGAACCACTGAGTCCTGCAGGGACCGTGGGTGACCTGGGAGAGATATAGATGATGGGGGACAGCTGGTATGTAGGAGGCTGTGGAAGTGGCTGTAGTAGGACAAGGGGGGAAGAGGATGACACAGTGGGGTAGGAAGGAGGGTGAAGTAGAGGGTCAGGAAAGACAACTGAAGCTGGGGGGCCGGGGGAGTGGATGATATGGGAGGAGATAGGCAGACAGCATTAGTAAGGGAGGAGGTAGTGGGGATGGTTGGAACAGGACAAGTTAAGCTGGAAGAGTGGTGGTGGTGGAAGGGAAGGATAGTGACAGAGTCATAGTCCTGGGGGATTCAATAGTGAAGGGGATTAGATGGGCTAAGAAGAGTTGAGAAGAGCAAGGTGGGGGAGTAGTGTGCCTTCTAGGAATGACAGCAGAATGCACTGGTGAGCCCACTTACACAGGGGATGGGGGAAGCCAAATGTGGTGGTTCACCTAGGTACCAATGACCTATCTGGGTGAGAGGTAGGGACAGTGTAGGAGAGGTTCAGAGTGGTGGGGCAGATTTGCTGGAGGAATGCTGGATTGGTAGCCTTCTCAGAAGTGCTGCTGGATCCTAGATCCAGCACATATAGAAAAGGCAGGATCAGGGAGTTTTAACAGCTGGCTGAGGGAATGGTGAAGGGAGGAAGGATTTGTATATGGAGGGAACTGGAAGGAAACCTGGGACAATAAAACCCTCTATGCATCTGACAGGTTGCACCTAAATAGGAGGGGAACCAGGCTACTTGGTGAAAGGCAGGTGGAATATATAAGCGGGCGCTTAAATTTAAACTCTGTTTGGGGGGGGGCAGCATGGGTTGCAATACCCAGTGTTTTCCTGGAGGAGAGGGTAGACAGGCTTCTCAAGAAAAAGACACGGGGAGATCAGTAAGGGGAGAAAGTTGGGAGAATAGAAGAGGGCTAGAGATTGTTCTCTGGGGAGAAAGCAATCAGCTTTTCCAGGTAGAAAGCACAGGGGGATCAGTAAAGGAGGAGAGTGGGAGGAATAGAAGGGTGTTGATGCAGAAGAACACAAGGGGGAGGACCAAGAGAAGAAGGAGTGTAGAGCATGCAGCCAACCAGAGGAAAAGGGAGGCACTTAGCAGAAAAACACACACACACACACAAAAAGGCAATCAGGAGTGATGTAGTATAGTGTCCTTCAACGCTAGAAGTCTCAGGAACAACATGGATGACCTGCAGGCCATGTTGTTGTGGGGAAAGTGGATCTGGCATTGGTTACTGAGACCTGGGCTACCAAAAGTATGACTGGGACCTCTCCATTCCAGGGTATACCCTCTGTAGAGGGGACAGAGAGTAGGGGAAGTGGGGTTGGCACTATACCTCAGAGAGGGCATTACTGTAACTGAGGAGTAAATATGGGCAGAGAATGAAGAGGCATTGTGGGTACAGATCCAAATGAAATTTGGAAGTAAACATGAGTTGGATGTGGTGTATATGCCATCTAATCAGGATGATGACAAGGATAAAGAGTTGGGTAACATGATCAGGATGGCAGTAGATATGGAAGATGTGGTGGTAATGGGAGACTTCAGTTTCATTAAGGTAGTTTGGAATGTTCCATCAACTGTCTTTGCCAGGAGCTAACTGATCCTGGATGCAGTCCAGTCTGGGTTCCTGGTTATAAGGTAACAGAACTGACATGAGAAGAAGCCACACTGAGCCTGGTACAAATGAATGGGGACCTCAGTTAAGCCCCTAAGAAAAAGGGGAAAAAGTCAAAAAAGAGGCCACAAGAATTTACAAAACCTTTGGCATCCCCAACTCCAGTGGTAAATTCTATAGTGGAAATTCAATCACAAATAGAAGACAATAATCCAGCAATTATAGAAGTAGAACAGATACGAAGCCTCAGAAAAATGAGGAATATGAAAATAGGGGCACATCCTCCAATATCTGGCTGACAGGAATGGAGGCAATCCTAAAAATTTAGGGCATCTTCAAGTGTAGGGTTGGGGTGAAGATACACACAAAAAAAGTTAATTTTCCAAATACTGGAAATTGAACTAGGGATCCCAAATGGGAGAAACAATGTAATTCTCCCCATGAGAGATAACTCAGATCCTGAGACCCCAGTTTTTGTTATAAATAAATAATTTGGATATAAGCAGCTGGATTTGGAGACAAGCCCTAAAGGTCAAACATCTAGGTGTGATAATTGAAGCCCCTGTAACTATTCCCACCTTCATGGGCAAAGCAAGAGAAAGTTTTTCAAGTGCCAGATCATTTCAAAAAAGTAATTTGGTAATTTGGTAGAGAACATACTAAATAAAGCAAGGCTAAGAAAACCGCTTCGTCTGCAGTCTCATCTTGTGGTATCTGTTCATGGTTTAGCAGCTTCATATCAGGAAACTTATGTAACATTGTATGTCATCTTCTTGGGAAAATTATGGATATAAAACTGGGGTATAGAGGGTTAAAATGGGCCAGATAAATATTGGTATAAGGGATAACTTTTTGTATGCACAAATATTCATAGAGGCCCACAAGTTGGATAACTTGGGAATTCTGATCTGTGCTGAGACTCCTTTTCAGTCATGTACGATGTTTACAAACAAATGCGTTCTTTTTATGGGTGGAATTCCCCAGAAGCTCAGCTTGATAAAGATCCGATCCCTCCTCTAGGGAAGGATGTCAAGAGAATGGAGGGATTTCTGTACCAACAGAAAATAGGTTTAGCCCCACAGCTCGGTTACAGGAGGATTGACCCGTACCTCTGCCTCAAGAGAATATTACTGAAGGGAATGTTAGTGGGGGCAGAGATCAGTCTTATTCTAATTTTGTGAAAGCACCAAAAGGTGTTCTATCATGAAATGTTGCCGGAAACCACAACAACTTAGCAGATAATCAATTTAGGTAATTTTTTTTTTTTGAACGTTATATTTTATTTAAGTAAATAAAACATTACATACAAGCCCCTACAGGCAGGCACATCAGGACATTTAGAACTTGTAATGAACAAGTACAGCACTTTAACAGTAACACAATTAGTATATATGCCCCTGTACATTGTTACTTCACTTGAGGGTATCCATTATAGCTCCAACAATTTTCCCATCAAAAATAAGATTAAAGAATTGTCCAAGTACAGTAAGATAAGTATGAGTGGCCATTGCAGCCATGAGCAGCGATCAATGTATAGGACCATCAAATCTGTCATCCTTTCAGGAGGATTCATTGTCCCTTCCCAAGTTCGTTATCAACAACATTTAACATCAAAGCAGTCATTGATATTCCCCTTGATATCTAGTATGTATTTATTAAAGGGAAACAATGGAAAATACACAGCTTTTCTCAGACACTACAGAAACTCTCAATTCATGCTTTCAAACAATAACTTTTATTAATGATTTAGTACAGCTACCCACAACTTCCACTTTCTGTTGCTGGCAGCAGCCATTTCATGAGCAGTAGTGAGCTTCCTGAGCTCACTGTATGCTAATATGCCTATTTGACCTCAGCTATTGGTTGGCAGGACATATTAGCATAAAGTGAGCCTCAGGAAGCCTTCACACTTAAGGAAATGGTAGCTCAGCAATAGAAAGTGAAAGTTGAAGGCCACTGTTTAAATCACTAAAAAAGCTATTAGAGTAATTTTTTTAAATGTTACTGTCTGAAAGCACTAATCATGAATTTTTGTAGTGCCTGGGTTAAGCTGTGCCTTTTCCAGTGTTTCCCTTTAAAGCGAACAACTGACTCCCAAACCCAATCTGCTAAGATACAATAAGGTGAAAATGCAATCTTTTAACTCATGAGAGCTTTCTGCTGTTCGAGGAAAGCCTAATGATTAAAACATACAGGAGAAGGCAGAACCTAAAGAGATCCCCCTCTCTGATTAACCATAAGCATTGGTGTACTTAGATACTGCCTATTTTAATAAATCCCCATCATTAAGTAATGTCTTATCCAAGTAAAGCAATCACTTAGACACCATTCCCTTTCTATCTTTTGAAAAAATAGCAGTCCCCATTAATTTTTAATCCTCGGCTTCTTCTTCTTCTGATTCTGAATTGTCCCCTTTAGTAGAAAATTGATTTTCTAACTTTACTAACAGTTTAGTGGTGTTGGTCGGTCTGAAAATTGATGGACTTTTCCACCATAGACAACCTGTAAACTCGCAAGCATGAGCAGGACATGGTGGATGCCAAGGGCGCAAAGGCGAGAATGCACGCTGTCAAACCCCTTCCGTCTTGTTCTGGTCGCATAACTAAGGAATAGGAAAATGTACACTTGAGAATTCAGCCATTGTAATGGGCTAAGTTGCTTAGCTTTATTTAAAATCAAGTCTCTGTCCTCTGATGAGCCCAGCTCTAGTAAGAGAGAACGAGGGATAGCTTCACCCATTACCGACCTGGGTCGCTCACCACATGGAGATATTCGGTATAGTTTTTTTATCACAAAGTCCTCTTCCAGATTTAGGAGTTGGTTCAACATTGTTTTAGATATATTTTGGGATTGTGTCCTTCTGCGTTCTTGGGTAAACCCAAGATTCTGAGATTAGAAGAGAGAGCAGCATTCTCCAGATTCTCTAGCCATCTTTCCAAAAGCCCATTCTCCTTTGTGAGGCCTGTGGTGACATCCATGGCTTTCTCTGCCATTTTTGCTGCCCCTTTAGTCTCTTCTGATAATCTGAATACCTTCGAGTTGAGTTGTTTGATCTCAGCACTGAAAGATTTCATTTTCTTATCTAAACTCTGGATCGCTTGTAGAAGAGCAGCATTTGATGGTTGGGCCTCGGCACGATCCCCGCCTCTTTACTGCCACCCATTCCTGGGTCTCTGGAGGGGGCTCCATCAGAGCTTGCAGTCACTTTGTTACCCCTCACCGTTACTTCAGCTGTGAGTACTCCTATTTGGACATTTTTATACCTGCGGATTCCGGATGTCAAGCTGTATACACTGATGTATGTAGAATTTGCAGATTGATGATTTAAAAAACGAATCTGCTCACTTCAAATTGTTTTAATTGCAGAGCTGTTTAGAGGAGATGTCCTCAGCTTGGCTGCTGGCCATGCCCCCTCCAATTTAGGTAATTTATTAGCCAGTTCCAGGTTATAGTACTATAAGAAACTTGGGCATTGACAGAGTTTTGGTTGGAGGGCTATTATTGTATCATGTCTAAATCGGAAAAGAAACATCTATCTAGGAGACCCATGTGGGGATTAGCCTTTCTGTTAAAAAAAGATGTGATGTTATAAGCTGAATTAATTAACCACAAATATCGAATAATACTGTAATATTATTTTCCTAGGTAAGTGACAGCTTTTTATTTGGAATTGTTATATTCCCCAACAAACACAGAATATTATGAAGAGAATCTATGGGAAACTTTCGAGGTTAATGTTAAGAAAGCAATTTTTGATCATCCAGAAGCTGGGTTGAGTCTTATAAGAGACTTTAATGCAAGAATTGGTAACAAATCCTGCTATTCAGAGGCAGGAGAGGAACTAACATATCAAAGGTTCTCCCAAGATACCTTTGTAAATGGGAATGGCAAAAGAGTTCTGAAATTCCTTGAGAACACGGTACTTAGTGTACTGAATGGGATTGTGGAAGGAGATTCCCCTGCAAAATACACATATTTTTCACCATTAGGTGCTAGTGTAATAGATTGTCTTGTTATGCTTTATTGGCAAATCCCCATGTGTGAATTTTTAGAAGCCCTAGAAAGTTTAGAAAATAACCATTTCCCCACTCAGATGATGTTAAAAAACCAGGGGCCGGATTTTCAAACGGTGGTGTAGGGCTTGCGTCAAGCCCTGCACCATGGGACTTAGGTTTTGGTGGTGCGCCAAACCACTTTGCCGCAAATGCATCCAATTTTCCAATCCCGGGTGCAGCTGTGACAGTTTCCATGCTTTATGGCAGCTTGCACCAAATATCTGGTGCAAGCTCCATTACAAAGGTCCCCCTGAGTGGGGCAAGCTAGACCACAAAAATGTGGTCTAAGATGTGACATGTGGCGGAAGGGATAGAAACTCCTGATCGCCAGCTGGAGAAGGCTGCAAGCCCTGTGTGCCATATGTTCAGTGCACCAGGGGCTTACGGCATTCTTGAGGTTTCGAAAATCTGACCACAGGGCTCTAATATGACAAAAAAAGAAAACACCTAATTTTCTTTGAGGATATGTCTTTCATCAGGCCACACCTATGGAACTTATAGCTGCCAGGCTCTAGGACCACATGGAAACTTTTGAAAGCAGTCCAATAGGGGGCCACCCATGGCAACGTCCAACGTTGCCTCTCCCTGTATAAATGCGGGGGGGCCCTTCCCTCCTCAGTTCTTTTCCTGCTGTCGATCAATGCTTGTTGGACTACTATGGAAACACTGCTGCTTTTGCTGCCATTTTTTCTTTCTCCTGTTGATAGAAAAATTTACTTTAATCATATTTCTGGTGACCTCCATGTCATCGAAAGAACCGTCGAACATACTCCTGCTATTGGTAGAGTGGAAATAACTCTTCAAGGCAGTGACTTCTTTTCTATGATAAATGGTCCACCTACCTCTGCAGGTGGCAGGAGTATCGAGCAAGCCCCGGTGTCAAGGCAGGGGAAGACATCCCCAGGTGCACTACCAGTCACCCTCCACCTCTTAGTGACCCTTTTTCTGGATGTTGCTGCTTCAGTGGTGATACCCCTCCACACCCTGACTGCCAAGTAGGACACCAAGGTCGGGGTCCGGGGGCACCCTCTTCCAGGTACTCAACCTCTACAGTTACATCGATGGTGGCACCTTTGCCTCCCCTGTCGACTTCTCTGCTCTGGCTGAAAACATCAACCTCATCAGTAGTGGAGTCTCTGCTTCCCCTGTCAACATGCTGTTATGCAAAGTCTTTCACATTGACAGTGGTGCCTCTGCCTCCCCCGACGACTTCTACAGATATGTAATACTGACGGTGGCACCTTTACCTCCACCATCGACATATATAAGTATTCAGTCTCGATGGTGGTGCCTCCCCTCCCCCGTCAACATACACTAGCATTCCCATCAACTACACAGATGCTGATGCCAAGACAGTACTCTAGCCTCATATGGATATGCTAGGACACCGCTTAACTCTTTCTCCTGTAACGAGAATCCCATCAATAAGGCACCTCAACCAAAACCTTGTGGCGATGCCTCCAAGGGCATCGCAACAGTTTTCATCTTAAGCGTTGATAGACCTACAGCCTCACTCCTTGCACTCTGTTAACCACATCAATGATGCCCAGGAGTACCATCCTTTCCCTACCATATGGGGCAAAGACCAGGGGAAGACTTTGGCAGCACCCGTCTGGAGCACTGTGGACATGTTCTCCTGAGGTCCCATCTTTATTATTCATAATGTAGCAATTGAATAGGCTGCTAGGAGGCTTACTTTACAGGGACAGGCCATTTCCAAGGTTTGGCATCCCCTCCATCATTATCCCTCCCATCCTGTCTACCTGGAAGGATGCCACCCTTACTGTTTGCCATAGGCCTAACAGGAATCCTGCCTCACTTAGAAGGGCAGGTTCAAGGTCTTTGGCAGCCATCTTTGTGGCTATAAGAGCTGTCCCATGGCAAAGCCAGATACTGAACCTAGGGAACTGGAGGTGCAGAGCAAGAGGACATTTGTGTCAGACATATCTAGGCCTGGGGATTGTAAAACCACTGGCCAGCATGTCCATTGGACAGCTGATGCCATTGATTAAGCTCCCCTAGCAGCTGTGCCTATGCAGGATCTACATAAGGATCCCATAGCTGCAGATGTAGGCAAACAGTCCTACGTAAGGCCTATGGCACCTAAGATGCTGCCAGGATAACTGCCTCTCTCTCATGTCTCAGGAGACACACCTGGCTAAGGGTGAATGGCTTTGTTAATGATAAGCAAAAAGTTCATTTTCCATAATCGCCTCTTACAAAGGATATAAAGCAAGAGGGCTGAAGGTAAAGGGCATTCTCTTAGCCTGCAGGCCTCAGGCAGCACCTGGAAATCTTTTCCTCCCACAGTCATGCCCAACTGTGTAGCAGACAGAGGGTGTCTGTTTGTCCAGACAGTGCTCACTACTGTTCCACTGCCGAATGACATCCTTAAGGTAGAACAGCAGGAGACCTGCCTACCCCATGAACCACCCAGGTGTCCACCCCTTAGGTCCCTATGTATGGCAGAGGGGACAGAAGCAACAGTAACTGTTCTACCTGACTCACTGTTGCTGACTCCACCACCATTGTTTGCAAGGATGGTTGTCAGAGGTCACTTCCCCCTGATAACTGGGTGGGAGGGTGGAGTCTTCCATTGCAATACTGCCAACCTCGGTGACCACAGGTGGCAGCATGGATGGCAGGGCAGTAGAAGGGAAGAGATGTTACCGATGCTGGTGTCCGAACACCTGTATTGCGTGGACAGGGTCACTTTGTCATCCTTGCATGCAACATTTCTGGGGTTCGGAGAAAAAGGGAAAAATTGCCACTGCACCTCCAGGATGATGGTCTGCAGGAGCTCGACCAGCCTCCATCACTCTCCGAATCGTGGCACTGACCTGACGACATGCGTAAGTTTGGGGTACCACCCCACTCTGTCCCTGCCTGGGGACAAATTCAGAACTCTATGCGGGTGGATGGCCATGACCATGGTAGGGCTCAGGGGGCTACTCATGGCCTGAGAGAATCAGGAGGGGCCAGAGAGAAACAGAGATTACAAAAAAAAAATCAATGTGGCCAGGAGCAGGATAATGACATATGGGAAGGAAAAAATGTAACATAAAATGGAAAGTAGGAAACAAATGGATATTGTAAAATCATGTAGATATCATGACCTAATTTTTCAGCCAACAGCTCGTGGTCCGAGCACATACTGTACATTATACAAACAATAAGTTGACTCAGCTAAAGGATGCATTACTCCGATTTAACAGGAAATATGGTGGTTCCACTCTTATTCCAGCTCTTAAAATGGCAGATATGAAAATGAATAGCATGGCACTATATATGGCAGAAATATGGTCTACTAATAACTTTAAATATATTGAACTACCATTTAATCAGTTCTGTCGTTTGATCCTACAGACTACTCGCTGTACTCCAGCACAAATAGTTAGAGCTGAGTTAGGGAGATACAGGTTAGAAGAGTTAAGCAAAATAAGAACACTAGCTTACTGGATAAAATGTTTAAATACAGTCGAATTCAAACTTATAAAAATATGTCTTATGAAGAAGAAGGCATGGTTATTAGCAGAAACCCTGTTCCCCTGGCTTAAGGAAATAGAAGTCACGCTTACATCAATCCAATTGAGTCATTTATGGCAGGATTGGTTGAAAGGGATCAGCACCTCTCAAAAATACATGGTGATAATCAAAGACTTTAACGGCAGATAAGGACCACTTGGCTCACATAGTCTGCCCATTTCCCTACCTATTGAATAAGCAGCAGATCCTTGTTAACCAACAGCCTACTTCCTCCTACCCCCTCACGGTAATTGCCTTATGTCTGTCCCATGCATTCTTGTATTCTCCCACTGTTTTTGACCCCCACAACCTCCTCAGGGAGGCCGTTCTATACATCCACCACCCTCTCTGTGAAACAATACTTTCTCTCGTTGCCCCTGAGCCATCCCCCCTCTATCTTCAAATGGTGCCCCCTTGTTCTTGCACATTTCTTTTTCTGAAAGATGCTCCGTCTTGGACTTTGTTGATTCCCCTGATGTACTTGGAAGTTTCTAGATAGATTGCAGAACCTATCCTTAAAGCAAGATATGGAATATATAATCAGTGTAAAAATTTACAGGTGGTACTCAAAAACAAAATCTGTCATAGGGTAGAGCCTTATCTCCTATTCTTATCAGACTCCAGAGATAGGAGAATGTACTTTCAGTTCAGGCTTGGTACATATCCCTCCAAATTACTGTTGTACAGATATAGAGACAGAAAGAAACTATTTGATTTAGATTTGCACTGTGATTGCACGACGAATGACTATGAAACCTCTGAGTATGTTTTTCTCTATTGCAAAAAATTTGAGAAAACAAGATCTGAGTGTTCATTCTCTTATAGGTCTCAAACTCAAGGTGATGGTCAAACTTTTCTAAATGCACTCATGAACTCCTCCATCGACTTTGTAGTAAGTGATGCAATAATATATCTTACACAATATATGTACAACTGTCTTACAAAATCAAATACAAAATCAAATATGCCCCCCATAATTGTCTACTGGACCACTCTTAGGTGACTTTCTTTTGCAGTGCTTTAGCACTTTTTATCTCTGTTATCAGGGTTATTGGAGATTACAGGCACAATACACCAGTCAGAGTTCCCGGATCTGAGGTGTCCTGTTTACACTCATAGATAGGGTCTGGATTCTCAAAAGATTTTGGGACTAAATCCCACACTGCAATCCCTCAGCTGCAGAGATTGGTATTCTCATCCATAGCAGCTGCGGAAGATGTTATGGCTGGTCTCACCAGCCCTAATATTTTTCCGCGGCTGCAGGGATTTGTATGGTAACCAACTGCAAGCTGACATAAATCATGGAACCGGTTGTAAACCAGCTCCACTTTTGAGAATACTATAGCTGTGGCAGAAACTGCAATTCTGCAAGTGGCAACCCACTTAGGCTGAGTTTTTCCAGAAACTGCAGGATTTTCAAGAACTTTGAGAATCACACCCATGGTTCTATATCTTTTCCCCCCTACTGAGTTAGCTAATGTAACTCCCCTAACGGTGGACTTAATTCACATAGCAAATACAATATAACTAAAGAGAAAGGATGAGCCCCCTTATTATGGGTTTTTACACTGTGGCTATATATATATATATATATATATATATATATATACATACAGTACATATACAGTGTATATATATATATATATATATATACACACACACACACACATATATATCAGTTTTAAAAATGATTTTGTTTATGAATTATTCATGTCAGATTTTGTAATGACTTCAAAAGTCGATCAATAAACTTGAATTTGGTTTGAAAATGGGGACCATTTCAAAGACTTCAAAGTAGAAGAGCCCTTGGAGAGCTGTGACCACCATATGGTATGGTTCCCAGTTCATATAGGCAGGAAAACAAGCATGAAGATGAGCATGCTAGAATTTGGAAAGGCTGACTACAGTCAGATGGGTAAGATATAGAAAGGGCACCTAGCTAGCCTTGAGAAAGATATGAAAGTGGACCAAGAGTTGTCAGTGATCAGAGAAGAGATCACGGCAGCTACCAACACATGCCTAAAGTGGAAGGGGAAAGCCTCCTAAGTCAGGAGACCTAGTTGATTCAGCAGGAAAGTGAGGCACAAGAAGACCACATACAGAAAGTTTAGGAAGTCCCAAATATATGAGAATGAGAGGGCCTACTTGAAGAAAGCCAGAGAGGCTAGTAGGGTGGTCAGACACTCAAAGGTAAGAAAGGAGCTAAAAATTGCAGAAGGGATTAAGGAAGGAAAGAAGGGAGATACATCAGTGATGAGGGCTATGAAGGTAGGCATAGTGACGTGAAGAGGGGTGGGTTGGAGGAAAGCAGTAAAGAGAAGGTGGAGGTGTTAAATGAACACTTCTGCTTGGTTTTTACTAAGGAAAAGGATGGACCAGTGCTGCAAGGAAGGATGGTTCAGAGAAGTGGGGGGGGGGGTCATGGCTGAGGACAGAATAAAAGAGACAGAGTTAGTTTGTCCTGTTTATAAGTGATCTAAGAAAAAATCTAACTCAATAGCCAAGTTCACTGATGACACCAAGCTGGGTGGAGAGGCTGACACTCCAAAGAAGTATCTTTCTATAATGCAAGGCTTAAAAAATATTAAGGACTGGGCAATTGAAAACAAAATGAAATTTAACCAGGATAAATGCACAGTTCTCCACTTTGGGAGTAAAAACCAACTGTACCCTTATACCTTAAGTAACATTTTGATACGAGCAGTGGATAAAGAAAGAGATCTAGGTATAATTATAAATAACATGTTGTCCTCATCTGACAAGTGTAGAAAAATAACCCATACTGCTAATAAATTACTGAAGTCAGTTCAAAATCATCCATAACCAGGAGTGAACAATGCATCTTACCTATCTATCGGATATACTGTACATTAGACATCACTTGGATTATGGGTCCCCTTTTTGGAGCCCATACTTGAGGCAAGATATTGAGGGTTTTTTTTGTATCTTCTCTTTAGACTCCCCCTGAAACTCTCTCAGGCTACTCCTGCATGCCTGACGCTGTTCTACCACCCACCTAATCCCCCGTCTCCGACTGCCCCTCCACCATCCTCCAGCCAGCGTAATCCCCAGCTTTGAGCCCCCTTGGGTAGGGCTGCCTCCACTCTGGCACTCTATCTAGAATTGAGTGTGCTGGCTGAGGTGGCAGAGGAACAGGTGGGGGAAACAGAGACAGGGACCGGTGTTGGTTGTGTGGTGGTGTGGCTCGGAGGAGAGTGGTTGCCTATCCAGGATTGAGGAACTTTTCCTTTTTTTCTCCTAGGAGCATGGGTGTGTTATGATACCCACTTGGCCATGCCGTAAGTGTCTGCCACACTCCTCCTCTTAACTGCTCCATGCACAAGCTGTGCCTCTGTTCTCCACTGGGGGTCACTATTGCACCAGAGAAACCCTGGATCCCTCCCCAGAGAGAGGAGAGCAATCAATCGGGTGCTCGATCCTACTCCCTCCCCTGCCAACCCCCGGTGCCCAAGCTCATTCCCAAACTTGGATAGCTGGTGTGGTGTCCAGCACCTCAACCCTCAGTGCTACCGGGCTGGCTGACAAGATATTGAGTTGGTGGAGAAGGTTCAGAGAAGGGTTATGAGATTGATACCTCGGCTAAGGCATAAAACATATGGGGAAGGGTTAGCCGAAACTGGTCTGTTCTCCTTGGAGGAGAGAAGAATAAGGGGAGACCTATTAATACTTTACAGTATACTCCAAAACCATAATTTAATGCATCAGTGTGGTTTATCTTACTGTATCAGGGGTTTCAACCTGAGATCACATAATAAGCAGCTTATTTTACCCATTGCACATTAAAAAAAAAAGATATAGTTATTTTACATTATACAATGGAAAGAAAGAATCCTGGACTCTGATTGGTCAGTGTATGCCTGAGACAGTGATGTTATTACACAGTAACATCACTGTATGGATGAGCATATTCTTGAGACATTTTTTTAAGAAAGAAAGATATACTGCCACAGTAAAAATCTAATAAAAGCATTTTTTTAAATGTTTTTTATTTTGTATAACAACGAGCCATTGTATAATAGCAATATGGCACTCCAGTGTGTGTGTTATTGTGTAATAAAATCACTCCTGGGATGGTGGAAGCACTCGACTTTACCTCGTGCTTCAACCCACCCGAGGAGTGACATTATTACACAATAACACACACCCTGTCATGCCTTATTGCTTAATTAAGAGCAACCAGAGCCTGAAACAAATTACCCCAAGACCTAGTTGATATTCCATCTATAAACTGTTTCAAAAAGGGGTTAGACAGGTACTTATGGTTAAAAAACTCTGGGAAATAATAAACCCACTCAGAGTGGGAGACAATCATGAAGAGCATATTGCCCACTATTGTCTTGTACTACCAAGTAACCAAGGTAAGGGTTCATGCCACTAAATGTGAACAGGTCATTGGGACTGGATGGCATGTACCCCAGAGTGTTGAGGGAACGGGTGGTGAAGCTGGTGGGTCCCCTGGTCGGCCTGTTCAGCAGTTCATTAGACACAGGAGTGGTACCACAGGATTGGAGAACTGCACATGTGGTACTGCTGGACAAGAGCAAGCCTAGGCACTACAGGCCAGTTAGTTTGATCACCATTGTGGTTAAAGTGAAGGAGACCATTCTGAACAAAAGGCTAGTTGGGTCACTTGAAGCAGACTTGCTCCAGGATGACAGGCATCATGGGCTCATGTCAGGGAGGTCATGTTAAACCAACCTGAACAACTTCTCTGACTGGGTAATGAAGGCATCAGACAAGGGCCAGGTGGTTGACATTCTATACCCGGACTTCAGCAAGGCCTTCAGCTCAATACTCCACAAGAAGTTGATAAAGAAGTTGGAGGATCTAGGGGTTGGGAACAGATTAACCTGGTGGGTGACAAATTGGCTCAGAGGTAGGACACAGAGGGTGGTGGTGGGGAGACTCTTGGGTATGATGGAAGTTACCAGTATGGTCCCACAGAGGTCAGTGCTCGGTCCACAGTTGTCCAATGTATTCATTAGTGACACTGGGAATAGCATTAATAGCAATATCTGCCTTTTTATGGATGCCACCAAACTCGGTGGGAGAGTGGACACAGATGAGGGTGTACAGGATCTGAAAGAGGATCTAGAAGACTAGAGAGATGATCTGGTACTTGGCAGCTGGGATTCAAAGTAAAGAAGTGCAAGGCCATGCACATAGAAAGAAAGAACCCAAGGGTTGAGTACAGTCTAGGGGGAGTGAAGGTCACTGCATCGGAGGAAGAGAATAACTTGAGTATAGCCATTACCAGTGACCTAAATCAAGCCACACAGTGTAGAAAAGCAGAAGCCAAGGCTAAAAGAATGCTGGGATGTAATTCTGGAGAGTTCAAAAGCAGGAGAGAGAAGGTAATCCTGCCACTGCACAGATCCTTGGTGCAATTCACCTGGATTATGATGTGCAATACTGCAGTCCCTACCAAAGGAAGGACATCAATCAATTTGAGGCAAGACAGAGTGGGGTGACTAAGATGGTTCAGGGGCAACAGGACAGGGTGTGTAAGGACAGATTGGGAGAACCCATTATGTACTCACTCGAGGACAGAAGAGAGAGAGAGAGAGGGGGATATGAGTGAAACCTTTGAGTACCTGAAAGGTGTAAACAAGGTTGGTATCAGGAACCTTTTCTGTATTAGTGAAAACAAGACCACACAAGAGGATACTGTTACAGACTTGGGGGGAGGGGGTTCAAGATGGAGGTCAGGAAACACTTTACAGAACAGATGGTGTTGGGGTAGAACGAGTGCCCATCTGGGGTTGTCAATCAGAAGATGGCAAGAGGGTTCTAGAGAGGGTGGGACAAGTTAAATGGGAGGGTCAGGGTTGGCAGGGGGAGGGCCCATTGTATTCTCTGCCTCTGGGGTTCTGCAATTAAGCAGACTCAATAGATCAAATAGCATTCTGCTGGCTAATTTATATATGAGGCTGACTGCATGACCTCTCTCCATTGGGAACAGAAGACACAGGGGTCACAGAGATTGGCCCTTCTTTTCTTGTTAGTCATTGTAATTCCTACTACAAGGGTTTGTTTACTAGAATGCCATACTATACCACAGAGTCTTCCAATTAGTAGAGCCTTTAACAGCCAGTACTTCACTGACAGGTGGCTGAGCCGTGGAACAGTCTGCCAGTGGAGGTAGTGTGGGCAGTGACTATAAATTGGTTTATGCATGGCTGAGACAGGGTAAGGGGATTGATAGCTCCATCAAGGGGTACTAGGGAGGAGATGGATTTAAGGGTAGGGGTGGGAATAGAAACCCCATCTCAACGTTATGTCAATGGGTGAAGAAGGGATACCTGTTCAGGTAGACTGGATGGACCCTTGGTCTTTTCCTGCCATCAGTGCCTGTTTTTGTGTTACCACATACATGTGGCTCTCAAGCTTGTGAAGCACTGCATCGGTTTCCTTCTAATTTAACAACATGCTGTCCAGGTCTTTGGCCTTTGTACCTGCTTTGCTTAAAGGCACTGTATCAATTTCAATTATTATTTTTTTGTTTGGGATATAAAATCATTGGCCAATGCCGGTTTTCAGTGGTGTCCCAGCATTCACACAATATTAGTTATAATAAATATACAGTAGTATACATACAACACACATGTAGCAGAACATTATACAGTTATTCAAAATCAGAATAATACACAACACAGGTACAGTTGATATACAAAAAGTATAAATGCAAAAAATTCATTCAAACATTTGAATAAGGTCCTACTGTTAATTTACTCCTACATACCTTGGGCAACAAGTATCCAGTTCTGGGATTAAATTATGGAATGAGACCTTTATGCCTTATAGATCGGTCTTCTTGCTCAAAATAACCCTTAAATAAGGTGGCAAGTTGTTCCAAAGTTGGGGTACTTAGTAGCTATAGAAAAACAGACCTGCCTGCCCAGTGGCATAGAGGGTTGAGACGCTGGTGCCTTATCTTGGCCCATGCCAGTGACCCGGGTTCGGGAACAGACTCAGGTCATCAGGGATCAGCAGGGGGAGGATAGGATAGGTTTGAGCATCTGATGGACTGCTCTCCTATCCTGGGGTGGGTTTGGGAGTGGCCTCGCTCATGTAGCATCCCCCAGTGGAGACTCGAGGCACTACAAGAAGTGTCACGCAAAGGGAACAAGAAAACTGGAAAAACCACCCCAGAAGTCTGCTGGATGATGGCTGCTGGCCCCAGGCATCTCCGAAGACTCCCCTGAGAGCCACAGAATGCCTCAGTAGCTCCTGGGACCGAGTGAATAGTGTGCTGGTTCCTCCCGCTGGTGCCTTCCCCCCCTCAGAGGGGAGGGGATCCACCCAGTGAAGGGTTACATCGGGCTACCCTGCGGAAGGCTGCAGATGTGAGGTAGGTGGTCGAAGGGAGAGATAGTAGGGGAGTGCCTGTGGACCATGGCGGCCTGAAGGAGAGGCGGCTCTGGAGCACATAGGGGGTACAAATCGATAATGCAAAAAAAAAAAGAAAAACAGACCTAGCAGTTGCACTCTTTGGCACAGTCAACTCAGCAGAGGTGGTATTTCATAAGGAGGGTTTTAGCGGGTGGACTGTAAGAAAACCAGGCACTTAGCCATACACACATTTTACAGACCAGATTATTTTATGACATTTCCTTCTGTTTGAAAGAGAGATCCACCTCAATCTTTTATATACTGTAGTTCACAATGGTGAACATTTTTTGTGGACGTTCGAACACTAACCATAGTAACCTATTATAAAATGGCAGGGTAAAATAGTGTAATCTGATTGGCTCTTATTTATGTGTAAAATATGGTTTACACATAGTTAAACAAGCATTTATCAATGCCGAATGTTGTCATGCTGGCATTGGCAGTGGCAGTGGCGGAGCTAGAGATGCATAGTGCTGTGATTTTGTTAATGTGTCCCAAAAGGTGATTTTGCACAGCGAGAACGCCATTGTGCACCACAGCTGCGGAAACGCATTTTGGGCAGGATGTGAAAAATGGCAGCTGGACTGTTGATAAGGAGGTGTGCACAAATGTCAGTTGTGAAAATGTGGCATGAAAGTATTGCAGATTGACAAAGTTACAAGGGTATGTAGAAACTGCACAATGCATGCTTGCAACACGGTCATTTTAGGGACTTTCGGCACCAAATTTTCAACATGTGCATTTTAGGGCCTCTGCTCATAAATAGTGTCACTGTCATTTCCTCAAACTGTCCTGAAAACTGATTTTGCATAGCGACCGTGCAATTCTGCGCCGGACGTGCCAAAACACATTTCAGCCAGCTGTACTGTTCATAAGGAGGTATGGAAAAATGCCAGTGATGAACAGCTGGAGTGAAACTATTACAAATTCACAAAGTCACAAGCGTGCATGCAAAATGCACAATGCACGCTCGTAAAACACTCATTTTATTGACTTTTGTCCCCAAATGTTCAATATAGGCATTTTAGGACATCTGCTAATGTCATTTTTATAATGTGTCTCGAACATGGACTTTCCACAGCAACTGCGCTATTCTGCGCCAGAACTGCAAGAACAAATTTTGGTCAGGATGTGAAAAATGACAGCAGTACTGTTCGTTAGGAGGTGCAGAACAATGGCACTGTTGAAAATCTGGAGTGAAAATATTATACGTTTGCGAACTTACGAGCGTGCATGCAAACTGTGCAATGCACGCTCTTAACACAGTCATTTTATGGAGTATTGTCACCAAATTTTTAACACAGGCACTTTAGGACCTCTGCTCACGAACAGTGTCACTGTCATTTTTGTAATGTGTCCCGAACACTGATTTCACACAGCAACCGTGCTGTTCTGCACCGGAAGTGCGAAAACACATTTCGGCCAGGATGCGAAAAATGACAGCTATTCGGATCACAAGAAGGTGTAGTAAAATGCCAATGTTGAGAATCTGTGAAAATATTGTGAATTGGGCTAACTTACGAGTGCGGGCGAGTAACCGCGCACGCACACTCAGAAAACAGTCATTCTTTGGATTTTTCCCACCAAATTTGCAACATAGGCTGTTAGAGAGCCCCCCTCATGAACAGTGGCACTGTCATTTCATTACTCAGTACTGAAAGTGCAGTGACTGCAAAATCACCTTTCGGGACCGAATAACGCTGTGACAGTAAAAGAATTCATGAGGAGGTGTCTCAAAAACCCCATGTTGAAAATTTGGGGCCAAAATTAAAAAAAATGCCTGAGATATGCATCAAAGTTGGAAAAACCCTATTTATTCCATTATACAGCTTACCGGCATTTCCTCAGTTTGCGGTCGGCTTTGAGGAGTACAGACGTGTTTCTGGTCCACCGAAGATTGTCGTGCCAGACTCCAGAGGTAAGTATGTGGTGAGGGGGGTGTGGGGAGGTAGGGTGCACAGAGGTGGGTGCGGGTGGGGGCAGGAAACTATGTGGGACCGTTTTGTTTTGCAGGTGAAAAAAAACATTGCGGGACAGTTTTTTTGTTTTAGGGGATTTGGCACACTGGGGTGGGCTCCCAGCGTGCCACCTAACTGTTTGGTGGGGTCTGTAGCCGACAGGGATTGGGCACCCTGGTCGGCACACAAAGAAAGTGAGGCGCCAAGCTGAGGGGATTAGGCACCCCTCGGCATTTAACAATGGGGTTCTTTATGCCAATGGGGAGTGGGCCCCCGTTGGCACACAACAAAGTGGGGTTGGAGCAGGGGGGATTGGCCACCCCTCAACATATAACAAATGGGGGGAGGGTGATTTATGCCGGCGGGGTGTCCCCTTGGCAGTACAGAGAGGAAGGGTTAACCGACAACGGGATTGGGCACCTCCAAAGTAGGCAGTTTGGCGGCCACTGTGCCGCCATGCTCATAATGTTGGTGAGCACATCCAAGGAAGGTCCGTTGCATCTGACGAGCTTCGCTTGGATTGCAGCAAACCTTTTCTTAGATGTGCTTGCTACATTATGTATGCATGGTGTGGCGCCGGCATGCAGGCTGATTGGGGAATGAGGGACGCACCTACTGGTGCATACCCTGCATTCGCCAAAAGCGATTGTGCCTCCAATGCTGCACTGCCGCAAGATGTTGGCTGCGCAAGCATGCTAACATAAAAAAGGACTGCTCAGCAGTGAAGAGTCTGCAACACAGATCAATGGGCATTTGGAATACAGGGATTTCAGTTAGCCCTCTACTGCCAGAACTAATCTTCCACCACAAACATGGCTGCTAACTTTACACTGTAAAAAAACTTCAGCTGGGCCCTAAAAATAAACCTACTTTAAATAAAAAAATAAAACAAATGAATTAAATGCTGTTTCCCTGATTATCACACTCTCCTTACATACATAAACAAATTAAAAACCAAAAGTATTGTTTATAGTTTTCACTTCAACTGTTTCTTTGCTGACAGTGAAAAAAAAAAACCCTTCTATCTTTACCTGCTTATCAGGGAACTCTCTTCTTCTTGCCCTGACAGTAAGATAACTGAATCTCTGGCTGTAACAAAGGCCTTTGATGTCTGTGTGAACAGTGTTTTGGGAGAGAAACATTCTGCCAGTGGAACTGAGCAGAATTTTGAATCCATGTATTTCGTGGTAAACATTCCATGATGAGTATTCCATATCTTGAATGTGGAGATCACAACAGAGAAAAAAAAACAGGAAGAAAAAAGAAGGCAATATAGAGGATTATAAGATATTCTTGTATCGAGAGGTTTCCTTGGTAACAGATGACCTCGAGAGCGTAGCTCGAGAGGTACTCTGTTACCAAGGGAAACTCAAGATACAAGAATATCCTTGTTTGTGTATGACTGCTCATATATAATCTTTTATAGTATATGGTCAGTCACAGCATAGAAAATCACACAAAACCAGCTGGAGAAGACAACAGAGAATATACATTTTAACATTTTCTTTTTTTTAACTGACGCAGAGTGCTGCAGATGTTTCTGCAAGTTCAAGTTTAAGAAAAACAGCAACTTCCAGCTTAACTGGATTGAGGAAAGCCAGTATGTGGCAGCATTCCAAGTTGTTATGCTGCAGTAGTGACATAGCTAGTGCAGCATAACAGCTGTGATGACATAGCTACTGCAGCATAACAACTAGATTCTAGTTATGGATTTCTATCCATAACAACATTCTGCCATACATTATAATACAATGACATCACTTACAGTTGGCGGAAGGACTATTTTATCACAAATGCACACAAGTAAATCTATTTTTTCTACATATAAACATACTTTTCCCAATAGTCAAAAGTACAAAAAAAAAAAAAGGAGCTAATTTTATAAGCACAATAAGGCACTCAGGGGTGTGTGTAAACCATATTTTACAGCACGGCCAGCAGCTGAAGTCACTCAGCCATCGGCCTCGTGCCTTACTGCTCCCCTGGCCATGCTGTAAAATATGGTTTATACACACCCCTTCATAGATACATAGATACATAGGCAGTGTTGGCAGATAAGGGCCTATGGCCCACCCAGTCTGCCCATTTAAGTTTCTAAGTTCAGTTTATGTTTTCCAAGAAGTCTGTTGCCCCTTACCCCTGATCTCCAGGATTCCTTTATGTCTATCCCACGCATTCTTAAATCCCGTGATTGTTTCAGCCCCCACTACTTCCTCTGGCAGGGTGTTCCACTTGTCCACCACCTGTTCTGTGAAGAAATTCTTCCTCACGTTTCCTCTGAATCGTCCTCCCTCCAACTTCATCCCATGCCCTCTAGTCCTGGAACATCTTTTTCGCTTAACAATAGTGCATTCCTGCACCCTGTTCCTCCCTGTAAGATATTTGTATGTCTCTATCATATCCCCTCTCTCCCTCCTCTCCTCCAGGGAGTACATGTTCAGTGCCTTCAACCTGTTTTCATAGGACTTGTGATGCAATCCATGCACCATCTTTGTTGCCCTCCTCTGAACCTTCTCTACCCTGTCTATGTCCTTACGTAGGTAAGGTCTCCAGAACTGCACAGTGTACTCCAGGTGCAGCCTCACTAGTGTCTTGTGTAGTGGAATTATGACCTCCCTTTTCCTACTGGTGATGCCCCTGCCTATGCATCCCAGCATCCTATTTGCTTTACCTGCTGCCTTGTCACACTGTTTCCCTACCTTGAGGTCATCAGAGATGATTACCCCAAGATCCCTTTCCTGCTTGGTGCATGCTGTATCCTCACCCCCCCAACTGATATATTGTGCTAGGGTTTTTGTGCCCCATATGCATTATCTTGCACTTTACTTGCATTGAATTTCAACTGCCAAACCCCTGACCATTCTTCAAGTTTCTGCAGGTCCCTTCTCATTCTGTCTACACCCTCTGGTGTGTCTACTCTGTTACAGAGCTTTGTGTCATCAGCGAACAGTGAAATTCTGCCTTCTAGGTCCTGCACAATGTCACTGATGAAGATATTGAATAGTACCAGTCCCAGCACTGATCCCTGTGGTACCCCACTGGTCACTCTTCCCTCTGTGGAGTGACAGCCATTTACCACCACCCTCTGTGTCCTGCTGCCCAGCCAGTTACCTACCCACCACACTACTGTCCTGTCCGCACCCATATTCCCCAGTTTGTGCAATAGTCTTCTATGTGGCACAGTGTCAAAGGCCTTGCTGAAGTCCAGATAGACCATGTCCACTGCCCTTCCCTGATCCACCTCCCTAGTCACCCAGTCAAAAAATTCAATGAGTTTGGTCTGACATGACCTCCCCCTTGTGAAACCATGCTGCCTTGGGTCCTGTAGTCCTTCGTGCCTTATTCCTCACTTAAATAATACGAACAAGCAATATACCTTGTCTTGTGAAGAGTGGTCAAAAAGCATGTCAATGTAATTAAACAGCAGGAACATTTGGGCCATTATTACCTTCAGTCAAAGTTCTGGGTCAAGACACACTCTATGTTTGTAAAGTATGCCCACCCAAGCTCCTGTTTTCTTTACCAACTTATCTACAGTATGTGACAATTTCCAGTGTCACCTGGCTCAAGCCAAAAGCCAAGATATTTATATTACTTAATCTGCTCCAGGGTGGTACTATCAGCCGAGGTGATACTTAATGCTAAAGTGGGAATACGTTTAACTTTAGATGGGGGTCAAAAATCATAAACTTTGTTTTTCCTGCATTTAATTTCAATTTTATGCAAGCAAAGAAGTCCTGTAGTCCATTAAAGTCATTCTGCAATCTCTCCTAGACCACTGAGGGGAGGCAGTGGAGGCATAGATCACAGTATCATCTACATAAAGACAGTAATCTATGCTTCCAAGGCCCTCAAGCCCTGCATGTACACAGTAAACAGTATGACCCAAGGACTGATCCCTGTGGTACTCCCCTTGCAACAGTTAACTCACAAGTTGTCCTTCCATTCACAAGAGCACATTGCTTTTGATTTGTCAAAATAAACACAAAACAGTTCAGGGCACCTTCACGCATATCTACCCACCTAAGTTTATTTAACAAGATCATATAATCCATTATGTCAAAAGCCTTAATGAGGGGTCAACAAAGATGTCTCTGATAATCATACTACACTTTTTATTATTTTGCTATCCAGTCTCATCTGTAGTTCATTTTTGGGGGGTTCCATTGGATAGAAGCTTTGGATATAAATGCATGTGTGTGAGTTTGGGCAACTGGGTATTGTCCTTGTTTGGGTTGCCTGGCTCCTCTATTCTGTCACATCCTGTGTCTCCTCCATAAAATAAACATGATTGTAATGACATATGATTGCATCCTCTTTGCACAGTAGTGTACAAACATGGGTCAGGACTTTGGTAAGGGGGTGTATTTGGAGAAGAGGTGGGGGACAGATTGTGTACTGGATAATTTAGGAACATCCACTACAGTTGCCTTCTCTGCTACTGACCAGTTATAGGGCTGTTCTTGAACCTCTATATCTGTAACATATACACCCAGAGTGTTAACACTTGTCACATTCCCCACTGCAATTACATTCATGTGTGAACACTCATTTATCATACTGTGCATGTCAATACCTTTTAATCTAGACATGGTTACATGATTCAATATTGCTAGAATATATGATCCATTGCCTTCAGTGGTTCCAGGATGGACAGTTGTCAACCTATCTAGTTCCAGGATTTTTTATATAGAGTTGGTTTCCTGGTAAAGCTGTTTTAATATCATTACACTTTGCATGGATCACATGGGATCCCTCACTGACACGCCAACAGCAACTGGAGACAGCACTGTCACAGGGTCTAAAAAGAGGACTTACATGTTCAACCACCTGCTATGTTAGGAGGTCATTTCAGTTATGCTTTCATAGATTGCATCATGGATATGGTCATACTACCATCAGCTGTTTGTAAAACAAGTGGTAGGACTGATCATAGGGCAGTATAGTATATAGGTGATGGCAAGTGATGGAGCAGTGCTTATTTGCAAGTGTTTCTGGCTGCATGTATGGGGGCAGTACCATGACTGAGAACCTGACTCATCATGATGGCTGCAGTACTGTACCAAGCAGGAAAGACCACTGTATTTATATTAGCTTCCCTTAAAGAGTACCTGCTTTGCTTCATATTAAATACAACAAGTGTGGCAGCAGGCAGCATTCTTTATTGTTTGTCACTAAATTGATATTGAGTGGGGTTGTATTTTGTGGATTCGTGGAGCCAGGCAGTTTAATCCTTTCCACGTCCGTGTATAGCCTAATGTTTAACCCCGCCCCCGGTGCAGATGTTTTGTGAGTCACTATTTAGAGAGTGCTCCATCTGGAAACAATGAGCAAATCATTGTATTAACTTTTTTATTGTCTTGAGTGCCATTAGTTTCTAAACAAAGCTACTTCTCAACTTACACAGAAGGGTGTCTTATTCTCTGTTAACCTCCCAAGTGCTGAAAGTTAATAACCATGAGGGATTGTGCTGGGTATACCACCCCTTCTGAGTGTCTTATCCCGCTTCTAGAATATCTTAAGTGAAAAAGGGAATTTAAGTGTTGTTTTGTTGTTAAAGTTTTTTTTATTAAAGTTTGTTAAGAAACAACAAACATACTACATGGAGCAGGATTACAGATGTCATTACTTTGAAACAAATTAAATCAACCAACCAAGCAGCACTGAGTCATAGTAATGATTGTAGAATATCCACAGAATACATCCTTATAAGGCAGCAAACATGCTGACATCAAATGGTAAACTGACTCAAGTCAACAGCAGGACAGAGAAGAAGAACTGGCATTTATGCAATAGGTGTGAGAGCATATGATGCTTAACTAAATCCATGTATTTCCACTACAATTAAACACAAGCTGATGTCTTCACAGTGAAATAAATCACAGACATAACTATAGTGAACACATCACAGCTCAAATAATTCCACAGTGCCTACGTCACCCCGATGAGCCCCCGGGACTTCTCCAAAAAAGACAGGAACAAAACCAAACACATCTGCACATAATTTAGAAAGCAAATGAAAACCTCATACTGCTCATGCTCGAGGCAATCCTGACAGACAGCAATGCAGACATGGACCGGAGATCAAGACCTGCAAAACACGTAACAGGAAAAAAAAGACAAAATCAAAAACAAGGACAAGCTAAACACTGGATAGAACAAACAAATGCCAAACAAGAACACTGAAAGAAACTAAGAACCAAACATGGGCTACAAAAACTACAACCTACAAAATGAAATACAGGAGATACTAACTCAACTAGAAAATGACACAGAGTCCTTACTGGATCAAGACAGCATACAAGAAATAAAAGAAACAGGAAAAACAAAGCAAACAAAACCAAGCAACTTGGGACCATACAAGACAGACGACTGTATCAACGAATACATACAGAGTGTGAAAAACATAAACACAAAAAACAGAAGGATATATTCAAAGCCTGAGAAAATACCTCACAGAAGAGCTATAAATAACAGAACCCACACACCAAATACCACCAGAAAAATTAGATGCAATACTGTGCCACTGCTTTATGAATTGCCAAAGAAAAGACGACAGGCAATATGAACCTCTCACTCTATGATCAATCTTCCAGAATATAGACAGACATCAAAAAACATATCCAGAATCCCTCAGCATCTCAGTGAAAATCCATTGGACTCGACAAGTACTAGAATCAAAACAGAAACACCTCAAAGAACAAGAAAAAGGCAACAGACCTATGGCAGCTGACGAAATCACAGACAGCATGATAGAGCAGCTTTACGATTTAAACCAATTAGGACCTGCAACCCACAATCACTTTTAAACATCATGTGGATGACAGTAACTTTATACTTTGGGATACGTGCAAACACCAAAACAAGAAATCTAAAATGGGGAGACATAAAAGTAAAAACAGATGAGAAAAACAGATATCTAGAATACAGCACCGAAAGACGGACAAAAACTAGAACAGACTCAAACCCAAAAGATGTCAGAAAAGTAACACCAAGAGCTTATGAAATGAAGAACTCTCAAAAATGCACAGTTAATAACCACCTCCTACACAAAAGCAAAAGGTCAGAGAAATCGGAACAAAGGAATCACCAGAGCAGAAGCAACAAACTCAAGCCTTCACCACAAGAATGTAGAAACTGAAATTGAAAATAGTGCAACCAAGAAACGCAGAAAACCAGAATGAAAAAACCTGAAGATGTATGGAAACTAACAATAAACAAAAGCAACCCTGGTGAAATAAATTGGGAAACAAACAAAAATAAAACTAAATATAATAAAAATCCAGTAAAATAAACCGAAAGAAAAGCAAAAATAAATGTAAACAACATAGCACCTCCAGAAAAATAAACCAGAGAACACGTCACAGAAACAAATGCCTCCAAAAATGTCATACGAACATAAAATAAACTTGTGCCAAAGTATACATACATACATACAAATCAGCCAGCAGAAACAGGCCTTTTGGTCTTGAGTGCGCAGCTAACACCCCTAGATCGCAGCTGCCCTTTCTCACTCCCCTTCTCTCCCCTCCAGCAAATTATCATTACTATTAATCCAGACACCCCCGGTGCCCTGTCCAAAGCCCTTCGAAAGTGCCCACCATCTTACATGATACTACCTCTGGTAGGATATTCCATTTCGACACCACCCTTTCCATGAAATAATGCCTCCTCATCTCTTTCCTGAATCTACCCCCTCCAATCTTAGCCAATGTCCTCTTGTGTCCCTTCCCTTCCTCATCTTACATAGCCCATCTCTGCCAGTTTTGTTGAACCCCTTCAGATACTTGAACATTTCAGTCATATCCCCTCGATCCTTCCTCTCCTCCAGGGTATACAAACTCAGATGCCTCAATCTGTACTCATAGGGTTTGACTTCCATCCCCTGTATCATTTTTGTCACCCTATGCTGCATCCCTTCTAGCAGCCTGATATCCTTCTTCAGATATGGCCTCCAGTACTGCATGTAGTACTCCAAGTGCAGCCTGACTAAAGAACTGTAGAGGGGCAGGATCACATCCTGATGTTTGGACAAGATTCCACTTGCAATACACCCCAGCATCTTGTTAGCCTTGGCTGCAGCCTTTCCGCAGTGGGCAGAGTTGTTCGTGCTCTCAGTTATCAACACCCCAAGGTCCTTTTTTTCCTCAGTGACCCACAGTCTCACCCCACTCAACCTTTATTCCCTCCTCAGGTTCTTCATCCTGAAGTGCATAACTTTACACTTCTTCACGTTGAAGTCCAGTTGCCATTTCGCCGACTGCTCCTCCAGTTTGGTTAGGTCCCCCTGTAGCTCTTTCCACTCCTCAACATCATCCACTACCATTCCCGTCTTGGTATCATCTGTGAACAGACTGATTCTGCTCCTAACTCCATTTGAAATATCCAATATAAACAGGTCAAATAATACTGGACCCAGCACAGAGCCCTGCGGTACCCCACTTGTCACAGGCCTAGGGCGTTGAGAGTCCCCCCCCCACCACCACCACTCATTGCTGCCTCCCGCTCAGCCAGTTCATGATCCAATTAGCCATCTTCCCCCCCACCTCCATGGATCTCAGCTTCTCCACCAGTCACCCATGAGGCACTGAATCAAAGGCCTTGCTTGAGTCCAAATACAGGACATCCACTGAATGGCTCCTATCCAGATCTCTTGTTACCCAGTCATAATACTCTATTAGAGTGGTCTGACAAGATCTCCCTGAGACAAACCCATGCTGCTTCCCTTTCTGGAGGCCATTTTTCCTCAAGAAAAGTCACCAATCTGTCCTTCAGGATTGCTTCCATCAGTTTACCAACTACTGTATGGAAGTGAGACTAACAGGTCTGTAGTTTCCTGGCTTGTCCCTTGGGCCACTTTTGTGAATAGACACCAAATGAACCAGCTTCCAGTCCTGTGGCATGCATCCTGTGTCCAGGGAGGTGTTGAACAGGTTTGCCAGTGGTCTGGCTAACACCTCCGCCATCTCCCTCAGCACCCTGGGGTGAATGCCATCAGGTCCTGGTGCCTTATCCACCCTTAGTGCCATGGCAGGATTAACCTGTATGCTAATTATGGCATGGCGTAGGGCCCTGAGGTTCTTGAGGGCCCCCACTGTTAACTTGTTTACAGCTACTTTCTTTAATTCTGGCTGTACTGGACAACCACTGACAGGCTGAATTGCCCAAAAAGCAGCTCCCTCCTTGGAGTTAGTCAGCCCCCCCCCACCTCACTGAGTCAGCCTGGTGAATGATGACCCTTCCCCGCTGCTGAGCAAGTGAGCCTCTCAGTTTCTCTGATGACTGCTCCAGCTTCACCTCTGATCCACCCTGATCCCAGCACACACAACCAATCATGTCCATCAGAGGCCCTCTGGAGGTGTGGCTACGGGGGAGCAGGAATCAGTGTGTGCATGTGCATGGTGTCAGGACATGTGGCCGGGCAGTACTGAGGAGTAGAGGAGGAGAATGAGAGAGAGCTGTGGTGGTCAGTCATCGGTGCCAGTGGTTGGTCTTGTCTATTAAAGAAGAAGAATCTCCGTCTAAAGACACAAAAGTAGGCCTACTGGGGTGTCACCTGGAGTCAGATTTACTTCAGTGCAGCGCCACGTGCTGCTGGTGTTTTCTAGTGTAGCCACTCAGCCAGGGGCAGTCCTGCTGCTAGTTTAGCCTTTGGTCCTGCTGTGACTATGAGGAGTCCTCCCATGCCGGGCCATGATGCAAGGTTGAGTCGTGTCACCACCGCCTGTGTGATCTTGAGAAAACAATCAAGAAGGCAGACTGGACTCATCAAAGTCACATTCACATCACCAGGTATGTTGTGTTGACTGGTTTTCTGCGTGCTGCAGTGTCTAAGTCATTTATGCTGCAGAAATAACTAGTTTTATTTCATTGGAGAAACAAACTAAGCTTTGGTTGCCTCTGGTCATAGTCTGTCTGCAAGTGTTCAGTAACCTGAGAAGTGTACTGAGTTTGGCACTGAGTGGACCATGGGATGCTAATAAGTCACCTGAGGGGAACTAACTTGTGCGACTTGCTCTTGCTGGCACAGTTTTGTCTTGGTTTGATTTGAGTCATATGCATGACTGGGAAGTTGCAGCAGGTTGCTCAAGGAAACTTAATTTCTGAAGTGACTGCAGTCAACACCTGCAGGTCCTGCAGGGTTCTTAAGGCTCAGTCTTTTTGGCACAACTCTGTTTAGCTGCTTTGGCATCGATGACTTGGAGTAGGGGCAAGGATGTGGCAACTCAGCATTGGCAGCAAAGCAGCTTTTAGGTTGACAATAAAACTATAAATGACAATGGAGATGGAGGAGAGGAGACAGTGGGAGAACAGACAGAACTGAGGACAAAGATAGCTGCACAGAAGGTGATTGTAGCAGATGCATTGTGGAGGCAAGGAGCTTGAGCATGTCTCAGGTTTGGAGCTCGAAGGAGTCTTGAGCAAGGAAATAATGGGAGGAGCTGTGAGCCCCACTAACTGCTTCAATATATGCTTCAGTTTTTTTGGTTTTGGCAGAGAGAATAGTTATTCAAGGAGGCATGTGCAGGGAGATTGTGGCAGCTTCATTCCCCATTTTTATTCATTTATTTATGTGGAATTTGAATTTGATATCTTGTGAGACAGGGCACACAAATTGAAGTCTAATGTCCAGGTGTGTCTCAGGGGAGGGAAAAAAAGAGGGAGAAATGAGGATTCATAATTAATAATAACAAAAATAGTTACAAGGTACAGTAGTGGCAAGGGAAAAACAAGACGAGTTAAAGGTAACAAAAAAAGTGAAAATTTACAAAATGTTAATATTGTATGAGATAAAATGCTTCTTTGTGCAGTAATTGGTCATTCTGAATTGTGTTGTTTATAATCAAGGGCATGTGACCTGTCAAGTCATGTGGCATAACACAGCATTATAAACCACATCCTGCTTGAGTACCCTGGTCGTTACTGCAGAAGAGTGAAATGTTGGCATTTAGGGGCCCCCCGAGCCACAAAATATGACTTGGAGTAGGGCCCCCACATCTATTAATCTGGCCATGCTTAGTGCCTTCAGACCTTCTAGTACTCTGCTCTCCATGATCTCTCCATCCATCACCCCCCCTTCCCCACCTTCCTGTCCATGGACATAGTGGACCACCCTTCCTCCTGGATGAACACAGAGCAGAAGTATTCATTCAATACTTCTACCTGTTCTGCTGACTTTACCGCCTACCCCTTGCCCCTCCTGATCCACACTATTTACAAATAAAACACAAAACAAAAAATAAAATAATTACAAATAAAACACTGAGATATTCTCCTCCACATTATGAATATATATCCAAAACGAAGTAAAAACTCAAAAAAATTATCCAACCTCCACTCAGAATGGCAAACATGGACTTCATTCACACATACATAGATACATAGATACATAGACAGTGTCGGCAGATAAGGGCCTATGGCCGACGCAGTCTGCCCATTTGAGCTTGTAAGTTCAGTTTATGTTTTCCTAGAAGTCTGTTGCCCCTTACCCCTGACCTCCAGAATTCCTTTATGTCTATCCCATGCATTCTTAAATCCTGTGATTGTTTCAGCCCCCATCACTTCCTCTGGCAGGGTGTTCCACTTGTCCACCACCCGTTCTGTGAAGAAATTCTTCCTCATGTTTCCTCTGAATCGTCCTCCCTCCAACTTCATCCCATGCCTTCTAGTCCTGGAACATCTTTTTCGCTTAAAAATAGTGTATTCCTGCACCCTGTTCCTCCCTGTGAGATACTTGTATGTCTCTATGCCGCTTTTACATAAACCCGCCCACAACAGCTCTCCAGTCAATCAAATCACATCCTACCAAAAGACAGAACCAGCTAGAACACAGACAACCAGCCCATTCATACAACAGAAGCGGACAACCAGAACACCACTGACCAACCCATTCATAACAACACAGCAGACCTGTGAAACAACACCACAAAGCAAAAAAAAAGCAGAAAGAACACCAACATAAAAACAACAAATCCAAGCAAAAACACAAACCCTGATTGTATAAATTGTACATGTGATAGGCGGGCATGTAATACACAAAATATCTAAACTCGTGGAAAGTGACCTCAGGAACCATCACTCGTGGCTCCACTACACTCCTTGTTAGGTTAACAGAGGTCACTATCCACTCATTCACATATTTTGTGTATTATATTCCTGCCATCATGTATCCCCTATTTATATAGAGCTTTTCTTACACATTGTATCCCAAATCTCTTTACAAGCTATACAAGACTAGTAGTGAAGTGACTGGAGAGATACTGTGTCCAATGTTTTCGTCTCGTGGCTCAGAGCATGTTATCTTCTGGAATGGTTGACCCAGACATGACTGAAAACCAATTATGTTATGGCACAAATAGAAGAATGCAAGTATGAGCGCCAGATGTTTAGAAAGGATATAGAATTACCTTCAGCAAAATGACTGAGCCTTTCCTAAGCTGCTGGCACACCTACTGCCTACTTCTAGAAGTCTGTTACCCCCTTACCCATGACCTCCAGAATTCCCTAATGTCTATCCCATGCATTCTTAAATCCCATGATTCTTTCAGCCCCCACCACTTCCTCTGGCTGGGTGTTCCACTTGTCCACCACCCTTTCTGTGAAGAAATTCTTCCTCACAGTTCCTCTGAATTGCCCTCCCTCCAGCTTCGTCCTATGCCCTCTAGTCCTGGAACATCTTTTTCGTTGGAAAATAGTGTATTCCTGCACCCTGTTCCTCTCTGTACGGTACTTGTATGTCTCTATCATATCCCCTCTCTCCCTCCTCTCCTCCATGGAGTACATATTTAAGTCCTTTAGCCTGTCCTCATGGGACATGTGATGCAATCCCTGTACCATCTTCGTTGCCCTCCTCTGAACCTTCTGTACCCTGTCTATGTCCTTATGTAGGTAAGGTCTCCAGAACTGTACACTGTACTCCAGGTGGGGCCTCCCTTTTCCTGCTGGTGATGCCCCTGCCTATGCACCCCAGCATCCTATTTGCTTTACCTGCTGCCTTGTCACACTGTTTCCCTACCTTGAGGTCATCAGAGATGATAACCCCAAGGTCCGTTTCCTGCTTGGTGCATGCTATATCCTCACCCCCCAACTGATATGTTGTTCCAGGGTTTTTGTGCTCCACATGCATTATCTTGCACTTCTTTTTTCACTGAATTTCAATTGCCAAACCCTTGACCATTCTTCAAGGTTCTGCAGGTCCCGCCTCATTCTGTCTATACCATCTGGTGTGTCCACTCTATTACAGAGCTTTGTGTCATCAGTGAACAGGGAACTTCTGCCTTCTAGGTCCTGCACAATGTTGCTGATGAAGATGTTGCATACGACTGATCGCAGCACTGATCACTGTGGTACCACACTGGTCATTCTTCCCTCTGTGGAGTGACAACCATTTACTACCACCCTGTGTCCTGCCTCCCAGCCAATTACCTACCCACTGCACTGCTGTCCTGCCCACTCCCATATTCCCCAGTTTGTTTAATAGCCTTCTGTGTGGCACAGTGTCAAAGGCCTTGCTGTAGTTCAGATAGGCCACATCCACTGCCCTCCCCTGATCCACATCCCTTGACACCCAGTTGAAAAATTCAATGAGGTTGGTCTGGCATGACCCTCCCCCCAGTGAAACCATGCTGCCTGGGGTCCTGTAGTCCGTTGGCAACCAGATGTTCCACCAACCTCTCCTTCAGTAGTGCTTCTATGATCTTCCCCACTACGGAGTAGCTTCTGTTCCGATGGCTACCATCCATTTGCCAGGTTGCTGGAAGCTTTTACCAAGCAGGGTAAGGAGAAAGTGTCCCCCAGTGTTTACAGTCAGGCTAAACTAAGGAACAGTTTCCCCGGACTACCCAGCACAGTTGGAAAGAAGGGGCATGACCAGAGGATATGTAGGAGAGTGACACATAAGGTGCCACATCACCAGCAAAGTTAATGGTCCATCAGGCTGCTAGAGTGGAACACCTGGGGTTATATACTAGTGATGTAAGATCTTATTTTGAATGTCTGCTCCTGTTGTCCCTACATGTAGCATGAGTTATTCTCATACTGCACTTGTGTTCCTGCACTACTGCTGCACTATCTTCAAAATGAAGCAAGAAACTAACATTTCAGTGAGTTATCTCTGTTCTTGCAATTGTGGGCGTGAGTGTGTGCATGCGATTTTGTTTTACTTTGGACTGTGGCTACTGCATGCACCACAATGCCAGTCTGAGTGGCCCTTCTGTTGCCCTCACTTATACTTATGGTGAACTACCCTGCCCAGACTTTGTGTAGTCTTAACCAGCCCTGCACCAGACTGTGTGCCCCCCCAACCCAGTTTTTGGAAAGAGGCCTCTAGAGAACTCTGAATCTGTAGGAACTTCCATAAAATCTCTGGATCGTATGTCTTCAGGGTTACAGAGCCTTTCAAATGACTGTAGGTTATAGGAAACCTGTAGGATGAAATTCCCTAAAACTACATACTTCCCTTTCACTGGTTCTCCAAGAGAATTGGCTTACCCCTATGGTGACTATCATTGTCCCACAGGGACATCTGCTTAATAGGACATAACCATCCAAACTCTGTAAGAGGCCAATGTGGTGCTTGAGTCTTGATCAAGCCAGTAGAGAATTGTATAAAAAAAATATTGGGATTGAGGCCTCATAAGACACTCTGCTCCATCTGCACCATACTGGGGGACATTCTGTGACCTCCCCAAGCCAGTGCAATGTTTTTGTTCCTGTAGATACCAAGTGATACCTCTTTAAGCATGGCAGCCCCATTCCCCAACCTCCAGTGTGCCCTCAGTTTGCTTCTGCTGTACCAGGGCTAGTGATCATCCCATAATTGGAAGGCTATAGCCTGTGGTTCAAGGGGAGGCAGTGCAACTAGCCACCCCACCCCCTTTTGGCCTGTTTAAGGACTGTTCTCCTCACCCCACACACAAGCATTTTTCCCTGCAGCTGGAGGCTCCATTGGTCTGGCTTCTCTCCTGAGGCCTACTGGGGCTTTGCCTCCGCTGTTGCTGTGCTTTGAGCTCTGCTGGTTCATGCTATACTTCTGTTTTTGTGTTATCCTGCTTTTGGTTCATATGACCTGCCTCCAGCTACTTGTGTTTTCCTTTGTTTATTTCTTTCGGGTCTTCTAGTTTCTACCACCAGTGTTTGCATTGTTTATTTGTGTTTTGGGTTGTTTCCTTACCTTCAGCTGCCCTGTGCCTGTGCTCTCAGGCTGTATTTCCTCCCCAGATTTTCCCAGCCCTCAGTCACTTGCATTTTTATGTTTGCTTGCACGCATGTGCAAGAAACATAGTGCCACCATATGAATTTTCATAGGTGTGCCACTCAGCTTCCAATGTCCTGCTCCCTTTTGCAGGCGCTGTCTCACCACACCAATAAATGTTGGAGCTGTCTATGACAGCAGTTCAGATGCAGTGGCATACAGCTGAAAGCGAAAAACTGCTGAAATCAGCTGTGGTAACGTGTAGGCAATTTGCATATTGCCGTTGGCAGTATGAAAATTGCCTACACGTCACACTGCATCTGAAGTGTCATAGATGGTTCCCCCCCACCCCGAACACCTACATAGCACCCCAGTGTGCTCATGCACTCCCCTCACCTGCACACCGTATGGCCGACGGGGGTACTTAATTCCCCGTTGGGTCTGCTACCCACCCAAAACAGATTTCCAGGTGCCATGCTGGGAGCCCACCCCAGCATGGCAAGTCTGTATGGCGACGGGGTGCCCAATCCCCGGCCAGCTCCACTGAACCTACTCCCGCAAAAAAATCCAATTGCCACACTGGGAGCCCAACCCAGCATGGCAAATGTCTGTATGGCTGACGGGGGTGCCCAGTCCCCTGTAGGCTCCACTACCCCCCCAAAAAATAAACTTCCAGCTGCCATGCTGGGAGCCCACCCCAGTGTGGCAAAAGTCCCACGTCGTCTTCTAAAATAAAAACAAAAGACACCTTTAAAAAAAAAAAAAATTATCCCTTGTTAACTGTCTTGCCCCCTCCCCAACCCACTCCCACCCTCTGCGCACCCACCTCCCCACACCCCCACCCCATACTTACCTCCGGAGCCCAGCGCGACGATCTTCAGTGGACTGGGAACACGTCTGCACTCTTCAAAGCCGACCGTGAACTAGAGAAATGCTGGTAAGCTGTATAATGGCATAAATGTGTGGGTTTTTTTTCCAACTTTGGTGCATATCTTGGCCATTTTGGGGAACGTTTTCACCACATTTTCAACATGGGGTTCTTGGGGCCCCACCTCATGTACTCAGTCACTGTCATTTTGTTATTTGGTCCCGAAAGGTGATTTCGCAGTCACTGCACAGAACCACCTTTCGGGACTGAGTAACAAAATGACAGTGTTATAGTTCATGAGGTAGGCCCCCCAAAACCCTTTGTTGAAAATTTGGTGAAAAAATTCCCCCAAATGACTGTTTTACGAGCATGTGTTGCACAGTTCCTATGCACACTCGTAACTTTGCAAATTTTTTATATTTTCACTCCTGATTTCCAACCTTGCCATTTTACCACACCTCCTTATGAGCAGTACAGCTGTCATTTTTCACATCTTGCCCAAAATGTGTTTTCGCACATATGGCACACAATGGCGCAGTCAGTGTGAGAAATCAATGTTCGGGACAGATTAAGAAAATCACAGAGACACTGTTCATGAGCAGAGGTCTTAAAATGGCTGTGTTGAAAATTTGGTGACAAAAGTCCATAAAATGACTGCGTTACAAGCGTGCATTTTGTAGTTCCCATGCACCCTCGTAGGTTCACGAATTTGTAATATTTTCAGTCCAGATTTTCTACAGTGGCATTTTTCCACACCTCCTTATGAACAGTACAGCTGTCATTTTTCACACCCTGGCTGAAATGTGTTTTGGCACTTCCAGCGCAGAAATGCGTGGTCGCCGTGGGAAATCAGTGTTCGGGACAGATTACGAAAATCATAGTGACACTGTTCATGAGGTCCCAAAATGCCTGTGTTGACAATCTGCTTTAAAAATCCCCAAACTAATTACATTACGGGTATGCATTGCGCAGTTTCTACGCACGCTCGTGACTTCACCAGTTTTTTTATATTTTCACTTCAGATTTTCAACATTGCCATTTTTACACCTCCTCATGTACAGTACAGCTATCATTTTTCATATCCTGTTCAAAATGTGTTTTCGCACCTGTGGTGCCAAACGGTGTAGTCACTGTGCAAAATCAGCTTTCGGCTAATGAACTGATATTGCCACTGTTCATGAGGCGGGGAGTCACAAAAAACCCATGTTGAAAAATTGGAGTGAAAATACCAATGAACGTCTGGGGAGCTAGGGTTTCCAGCCATAACTCCCCATCCTGTAGAGACTGACAGGCATCAGAGGTGTGACTTGGGATTGTCGCCTGTAATGCTCATACCATTCCACCCCCACCCACACCCTGCAGCCAGTGACAGACATCGGGGGTGTGCCTTGGACTCTTTGGCCCCAAAGTTCACCCCATTCTCCTATACTGCACCCATCTCACTGTATTTCCTTATGGAATGGGATAAGCATAAGGCCTAAAGACCCCAAGGCACACTGTGACACTTGTCGGTGTCGCAGAGTAGGGTGTGGTGACATGGCTTGGCCGTTATGCCAGATGACCCAAAGGCACACCCCAATGCCTGTCAGTCTCTACGTGGTGGTGGGGTTGGCTTCATTTCAATACTTCACTGCCATTCCTATTATGCATCTTTCTAACTCCTACACTACCAATGCCAATGCCAGCAAGCAATCATTCAGCATTGACAAATGCTTGTTATTGTGTGTGTTTCAGCTTCCACTGCTGTTTTCCTGCCTACTATCTCCAGTGCTTTCAGCCTAATCCTTTGCACCTGGTCCAGGCTTCACCCTGCCCCTCCTTGTTGCCCTGTGTTCTCCTAGCTCTGCTCTTGCTCCACTCAGTGCTAGCTCACTTTATTCAGTATTGGAGTTCAGTGTGCTTTGCTCACCTTATCCTGTGTTTGCTCAGCCTGGCCCAACTGCTGCATTGCTCTGCTGATACATTCAGCTATTACACTGGCTGCCTGGTCTCAGCTCCAGCTGCAGGCCTTTTAACAATTTGCTTCTGAATCTAACTATTTTGAACCTCTCAGCAATTAATTTGCTTCCCTTGTTCCCATTGTTCTAGCAGTTTGCTTTCCTATGACTTGTCCTTCATTAGGACCTTGCCTGTAATGGTACCTCTTTTTGGGATCCCCTACCCACTAGTTTTATAGTTGCTGTTGGTCTCATCATGTTCCCACTTCTACCAAACCTTACTTTACCCAAACCCACAGCTGTCTGTTTCTGTTGATAACTTAATCCTGTTTTCATGGCTGGCACATATTTAACTTATTTCATTAGCTGCTTGGTGTCATGGCGTCATATTCATGGCTTCTTTGTTTTTCCTATGGCAGGGGACTGAGGAGTCAGAGCAGGCCTCACAGCCCCAGGCAGTGGGAGCAGCTTCCTATTTTTAGTTTGTTGTATAAGTCCTTGGCTCGTCTGGTGTCCTCCTACTGCTCTGCATAGCTTCTAGGGCAATACACCATAAAGGCTGTGCAGAGAAAAATATCACCAACTGCTTAAAGTTCAAGGTCAGTTGACATTCATCTGTATCCCCCTTCCCTGGGTCGTGCCTGAAAATAGGCGGAATTTGTCTAGAGTACTTACCCGGTCAACAAAAACTAAATAAATTAATACGCAACCAGCAATTTCAGGTAACTCTCTACCTAAGGGCTTCTGGCTCTACCCAGCCTTCTACCATCCCTTCCCTAATATTATGCACCTGATTTACTCAGTCATCCCAGCCTTTCTGTCCCTTGCACTACCAGCAATACTAATCCCATTCCAAGTCTGACAGCATATCATGTTTACTTGCTTCAAACCGCACCTTCTACCGTACTGGCTTTGCAGCCTCCTCCTACCTAACTGGCTTTACAACCTCCTCCTTTCCAACCATCAGCCCTGGGTTTTGCCCGGCCTTGCCATTCTCTTACTCATAATATACTATACTATCCAATTCACTCCCAATTTGGCTTTCTAATGGACTTGTCGGCATGCATTCCTGTGGTTGAAAACTGCTATTTGCCTTAACTAGACCCATGAGAGGGTCCATATTGCTCAGCCTGACCTATGTACAGATCTCATCCAGTAAAGACCCACGAGAGGGTCCACAGTACTCAGTCTGACCTACGTACATGTCTGCTATCATCCATTACAACCCACATACGGGTGCCAAGCTCCTTACCATATGTAGGTCTTATGCTCATTATAACTCACTTTTTCACATTTTGGAGACATGCCAACCATATCCATTACTCCAGGGCTCAGGGCTAGCCCTGTGGCCAATGGTTTCTCTCTGCACTCCGAAGTCCACATCTTGAGCATGCGAAGGGCTCCTTCTCACCTGGCCCATAGTAGGGAAGGTCTTAGCTCTGGGTGGACCTTCAGTCATTAATTGTACCGATGGCACCTCTCAACGTAGCACTTAAGACTTCAGCAGTGAAGGGGTGAGGCTCTCATGGGAAAGGCCCCTTTAGCTGCCTGAGTGGGTTTGGAGGCACACTTTCATGCTGTTGTCCCTACAACCACCTCTGGTTCACCCAGTTTATTCATAGATTGGTAGGCCGACTGAGCACCTCGGCGGTCATTACTCTCCTCCTCCTGCCTTGATCGACTCTTGTTGCAGAGTTCACTTGCAACCCTCCACGGTGTTAGAGGGATAGAGTGAGAGTGTTCCCCAAAACTGCAGTTCCCTTGGATTGTTCTACTAAACTGCAGTAGCAGAGCCGTCACTAACCAAAGCTGTCTCAAAGCCTGGAGGGAAGGCGACCTAGGCCTTGGATCCCCAGAGGTTTCCTCCTCTAAAGGTGTTTTCCTCTCCTCCATGCTAATGGTCCTAATACAAGATAGGCATCCTTGTAGTCCCTAGGTCACTTAGGTAGGTTTCTGCTGTTGGATGGAGTTAGGAGGATGTCCATAATCATCCCGTCTTCCCCCTTTGGACGTTTTCTCTCTCTCTCCTTAGGAAGCCAAGCCTCCATGCCTTACAGTCAGACCTCCAAGTGGATCACTATTCACCTGTCATTTCCTGCCTACTTTACTCAAACAATATGACCAATCCTATGCTACCAGCTGAACCACATTACCAAGTGACCTACGTACAGGTCTTCATTGACCCATGCTACCAACTGAACCTGTGCTACCACCCAGCCTACGCACAGATCATCATTAAACCATGCTACCAACTGAACCCATACTACTAACTGACCTTTGTACAGGTCCTCAATCCCTATATGTGTTCACTACCTTGTATGCTTTGCTTGACACTCTTTTTGGGCTTCTTCCTAAGGTACCTTTAGCTAAAGGAATCACTCCCATGGCACCTCAAGGGTTGGAACCCTTCCCTAGGGTTCCTTGCCTTTGTACCCCTGTAGGGTGGTATATCCCATGGATAGAGAGGCAAACAGCCAAGGTTTATCTATGTTGCACAAGCACAAAACCAGTTGCACAGGCACATTGAATTGGAAAGCTATAGCCTGTGGTTCAAGAGGGTGGTGCCACTGGCCACACACCCCTTTTTGGCCTATTCAAGGGCTGCTCTCCTCATTCCACACGCAAGCATTTTTCCTTGCCTGTCCATTCACCCCTCCTCCTCCAGCGGCATGCTTCTCTCCTGTGGGTTTCTTCCTAAGGTACATTTAGCCATGGGAATCACTCCTGCGGCACTTCAAGGAGTGGAACCCTCCCCTAGGGTTCCTTGCCTTTGTACCCCTACAGGGTGGTATATCCCACAGATGGATAGGCGAACAGCCAAAGTTTATCTGTGTTACACAAGCACGAAACCAGTTGCATAGGCATACTGAACAAATGTCCATTGTGTGAAACTAAGAGTCTGGTACTGGAAGTGGGGGTTGGCTCAGGCCAAAAAAGCAATTTAGTGGGCATGACCATACACAAGGCCTCAGTCTTTCTGGACATTGAAAGGTTGACAGACCTCCACCTATCATGATCTTTCAGTAGGGGGAGAAAGTCAGTGATGGTTGGTGCTTTAAATTCACCACCACTTTGATGCCATGGTAGGTAATACACTTTGGGAGAAGGGTTTTATTCAATCAGGTACATAAGATGTGAATAGAATTGCTAGTACATCCCCTCTGTGCCTTTGCCCTGTACTCCCCCACCTTGCTCCTCCCCTGTTGATTTTCTCTTTTCCATTTTGCTCTCAATGAACTGCAACTGCAGTGTCAGTGGCTCAGTAGGTAGCACACTCGCCTCTGAGGCCGGGAGATCAGAGGGCTGTGGGTTCAGTTCCCACATCTGGCACTTGGGTTAATATCCCAATACTGACACTGTAGTGCAGCATGAGAGGGGTGCTGCACTTCTGAGGTGCCATCTTTCGGATGAGAGGTTAAATCGAGGTGCCATCTGCCTGGATTGGTGGTAGTTCAGGTGGATGTTAAAGATCCCATGGCACTTATCGAAAAGAGTAGGGGAATTTTTTATTGAAAAAACATGTAACATCAAGTACAGGAAATATATGAAATAAAATAATAAACAACAGAAAAGCATAAACATATGCATCTTAAGATTGTGAATATCACAATAATACAGGTGAGATGAAAAAACCCAAAAACCCAAATATTACTATAACCAAACTCCATCTCCCATAATTAAGTCAGAAAGGTAATACCAGCCCAATAGGATGCAAATTGCATAAGAGGGAGATGTTTCAATTCCAATTCTTGTAAGTTCAAAACTGTGGATTCAATACATTTTATAATATCCAGTGGACAAGTTGGTACCCGTTGTAGAACACATTTACATCTAGCTTGCCACAGACAATATTTACATGCAGCAAACAACACCCTCGAGATGCTGGGGTGGAATGCATTCCAAAAACCAGAAAAAACACCTAAGACAAGGACTGAATATGTTATCCTACTCAGAAATGGCCATTTCCACTTGTTTGCTAGGGTCTTCCAAAACAAGAGAGCATCTGTGCAGGAAAAGAAAAAATGTTCCATAGTTTCTTCAATGTTAATATAAAGTGATTTAGGACAGTACCTATCTTGTGCCGATTTATGCTTTAAGTTACCATGACAGCATAACCAGGAAATATCCCACATATGAGCTGGGATCCTTTTGTCCCTGAGAATATTTAGTGCAAATGTCAGGTGGGATGAAGAGCGTAGTGGAAGCCGCAATATTGGCTTATCAACGTTTAGGAAACTAATGTATAACTGTTTCCTAGTTAGGCCTAATATAGATGATTTACTAATTTTCCAGGACCGGAGGGTACGGATACCATCAATAACATAAGACGGTACGTTTGGTATGCGGGAAGCTATGGGTGGGAGGTCAATCCAAGCCAACATTAGAGAATCCACAGCTTTAGCCACCCAAGAGTCACAAACGGTTAACACATATCTATGGCTTTGAAAAATGTGAATTAGAAAAAAGGATAGAAAAAAAGACAGAGGGTTTATCATTCCTAAACTCCCCTGATTGGTGGGCAAATATGTAATATGTCTTTTAACAGGGTTTAGGCGACTGCCTCATAACATTTGAAAAAAAAGGCTAAACAAATTTGTTTCTAGGTGTTTGGGTGGACCATATATGTGACTCAGAAATAAAAATATTGGGGATAAAATTTTTTTTATCACCATAACCTGTTTTTTTTTACTCAGCCTCCATGTCTTCCATAGACGTACTTTATTGTCACCTAAGGCTAAGTGTTTCTCCCAGTTATAGCTAGCATCATCAGGTGTGTTAAACCATATTCCCAGTATCTTCTGGGGTGTGGTACAAATCCTGATACCATGTATTACTGTTGTATCAGTAGTAATATGATGTAATGGGATACATACACTTTTCTCGAGATTAATCTGACTCCCAGATAATAATGTAAAAGATTGAAAAGTTTGGATAGCTTTAGCACCCGAAGAATGATTTAGACAAAATAAGACCACATCATCTGCATAAGCAGAGATTTTAACAGGTAGTAGACTGGGGTGAGGTGTAATGCCCACAATATCTGAGTTCCACTGTATCTGCCTAATTATGGGATCTAAAGCAAAAACATATAATAATGGGCTAAAAGGGCAACCCTGACAGAGCCCTACCCTTTGCAATAGAGTCATGCCTTGATATCCATTTATCATAGGAAAAAAATAGGCTAAGGAGAGCATGTGAGAAATCCAAGATATAAACCTGTCAGGAATACCATATAGTGTCAATACGTGTAATAAGAAGTCATGATGTACAGAATCAAACGCTTTCGATTGATCCAGGACAAAAAGATAACCAGATAACTTATCATGTATTTTTGCTTCAAAAATTTCACGTAATAGAAAAAGATTCGTATGAATGGTTCTACCAGGTATAGCACAGGTTTGAGCCGCATCTATCAAATCCGGGGCAACTGTTCTTAAACGAGAACAAAGAGTCTTAGAAAAAAATCTTAAAATCTGTATTTAGGAGATGTAGTGGCCTCCAATTAGTAAGAGAGACTATATCCCCTTTTTTATATAAAAATTTCAGGATGGATAGGCCAAACCCAGATGTATCATCCACATTATCCAGAACATAATTAAAGACCTGAGTCAAAATTTCTAACAAATTTACTTGGAATGTTTTATAAAATTCATGTGTTAAACCATCCGGGCCTGGGGAAACCTTCAACCATAAACAGGAAATAGCACTGACAACTTCTTCTTGAGAAATCCTTCTGATTAGGTCAGGAATTAAATGAGCGTGAAGTTGAGGGACTGGTGCCAACAAAAGGTGGAATATATCCTGATGGGAGCTAGGAACGGTACAGAAATGTGCTCGTAAATAATCAGATGTGACTGATAACATATCAGAGATAGAGGTCATTACAGTACTGTGAGCATCCTTTAAACCATGCATAACAGTAGAATGAAGTCTGTCTTTAAAGGCATAAAAAGGATCAGCAGATGGGGAAATAGAAGTGCCTGTTTGCATGATGTAATCTAGTGTATGAGCACTATTGTATTGATGAAAGAACATGCAGGCCTTAACTCTGGATATTTGTGATGAATAATCAACCGAGGATGTAGTTTGAAGAGACATTAATTTATATAACTGGTTGCGATAAGATAAATATGTGAGATAATCGTCCCTGACATTCTTTTCCCCTAAAGCCTGAAAAAAAAATGCCCAGATCGGTCTTCGTGTCTTTCCACCATTCCCACATAGAGTCGTAACAACAAATAACTGATATTCAAGCTTGAAAGACAGCGTGTATGTGAGCCTGAACAGAAATCAGGGCAAATAAAGAATTATTAAGTTTCCACTGGGAGTGATACGATATAGACACAATAGGGGAACCAATGAAAAAATGACCAATAATAAGACAATGATCTGAAATCTCATTAGTAAGTACACAAACATGGCGTGGGTACATTGGCGAGAAATAAAAAGTAATCTATTCTGGTGTGATATATTGATCTATGATATGTATATCCTTCATCGGAATGGAGAGAACGATGCGCAACTATCAAGCCTGCATCTTTCACCAATGTAGATAAAGCTAGGGAGTCACAATAAACTTTTTTCCCTGATTTAATCCTGCCTACAGTGTCAATAGAACAGTTAAAATCTCCTCCCCATAAGATGTGTTTACGCGTACATAAAAATGGCTTGATTAAATCCAACAATGCAATACGGGCTGCTTTGGTCTATGGACTATAAACAACTATAACCCGAAAAGACAATGCGTGTTTTGTGAAATCAACAACAAGCGCTCTACCTGGGTGTATATCAATAATGCGGGTGATGGAAAACTGGGGTGAAAAAAAAAGAACAGCTACACCATCTGCTGCATCATCTCCAAATGTCCAAAAAGAGGGGCCCTTTATACCATTCCCCATTTCAATTGTTGTATGTCATGCAAAGTAGAGTTATGAGTTTCTTGCAATAATAGAATATCTAACTGGAGTGAGTTAGCATAATGAAAAAAAAACATTCTCTTTTTAAATCCCTTTAGGCTGCAGACATTTAGAGAGGCTATACGGATATCCATCAGTATACATGAGAGGGTCAGCCACTCCCATCAGTCACAGCCATGTTTTTCCATTTCTTACCACCCTTTTTCATTTTTGTCAGTTTTTTCCTGGCAACATCAGGAGGTTTATTTGCAGGGGTATCTATATCAGATGGAATAGCAGATATATCAGTATCCCCATCTGAGTCCTCCCGGTCCCCTTCCAAACAATCAAAGGCACTGGATAGGGGAACATCAGGATGTTTAAGAGATTTCCAGGCAGTGGCTCTGGTGACCCGTTGGCCTGCCTGAAATCCCTCTTTATCAAGAATGGCAGTGGAGGAATTCAGGGGAAGCACAGTCTCGGGAGGGGGGTCATTGGAGGCCTTCATTTGGGTAACCTGATCCAGTCGTTGTGAAGAAACTTGCGGCCCTAAGGGTGCAGGCGGAACAGGAATAGGTAAATCTGGGGGGGGTATGGAAGGGTCGGAAGCTGTGTTAAGGTATGTAGTTTGCTCTTGTGCTTTAGCTTGGGCTTTCTGAACTAAGGTTTCAGAATTCCAACCCTCAGACCGATTTTTACTAGCCCATGGACATTGGTGGTATGCATGCCCTGTTTCATTACATAAATTGCATCGAAACACATTCCTGCAAGAAACGCTCGGGTGTCCATATCCCCCACAAAGACTACAGTTCAGTAAGTCACATGTACTACTCAAATGTGTTGTAGCACCACATTTATAACAGGCCCTAGGCTGGCCTCCGTAGAAACAAACCCCCCTGTCTTTACCGAGAAAGAAACTATTTGGCAGGTGTACAACTTCTGAATTTACTTGAATAGTTTCACCTGAAACCTCCAGCCACCAGTCCATAGACCATCATCGTCCAGGATAGCTTCAGGAGGAGAAATGACATTACAGCGATTCTGTAACCAATGATAAATATCACTAATACTAACTCCTTCATTCCTAAACATGATTGTAACAGTACGTATCGTGGGTTTAGTCAAAGGTAAAACAGAAAAAGGGATCCAAATGGAATTATTTTTCTGTGAGGTATATAAATGCCAGAAATGGTCTAAACCAGCAGAGGTTTTAAAACTAACATTGAAAGTCTCTTCCCCCGAGATACGTATCAAGGCATATATGTCTGAGGCTTGAAAGTGCATCATGCCTTTAAGAAGGGTCCGAGCTACATAATATCTATCAGGAAACTCAGATAGTCCACCTCTATAGCGGAGGCGGACAGCATTTCTGTGGGTGGCTTGTTCGAGTTTATTTTTAAATAGGTCAGAGAGAATGGGTGTCCGACCAGAGACTTGTTCCATGGGGCCTTTGTCCGAGTTAGGGACCAACGTTTTAGACATGCCTTGCCCCGGGTTCTCCAAGGAGGGAGTGGGGTCATGTTGTGAGTCCAGAATGTTAAGAGAGGGGGAAACAGTGGGTCCCTGAGATGAAAAAGTAGCAGTGGAAGGAAGAATATGGGAAGGGGCTGCAGGGGACATATTCAATGAAATAAGAGGTGCCTCACTAATATCAGTACTCTCTCGGGGTATATGTACAAGAACCTGATCTTTAGCATCCATAATTTCCCCCCAAGATTGTACAGATTCACTTGTGTTAAGGTTCATTACATCATTGTCCCTAGTGGTAACATTATCAATAGTTGGTACCTCGTTGGAGCTCATTAACGTAGCAGGTCTGGCGGGGGAGCATAAAACTCCATGTTTAGCCACGTCCCATGTAGGATGAGGATCCATGTCCCTTGTGTCGATTGAGTCCAACCTGCCTTGGATAAGGTAGCCATTGTAGTCCAGGTCGTCTCCAAAATGTCTTTCTGTTTAGGCAATCCAAAACGAGAACAAAACAGGTCTGTAGTGGTTGGGTTCATAGAGGAGGCGGTTGTATGGGGTCCTGGTTCTGGGCGCCCTGAAGGAGTAAGAGGATCCATGTTCAATGGGGAGACTCGACCAGCATGCGAAGCCCCAGTCGCAACATCTGTTCTAGGGCAAGATCCGGAAGGCACTGGGGGAAGCAGTGGCATTGCACACACTGTGCTCAATGGACTTTGTTATGCCAGAAACACTGGTGTTTTGAGCTTGGTGTCCCGTTGGTCTACTAGACATCATGAAGGTCCAGGAGTGGATTCCAAAAGTTCCAGTAAGGTCAGTAACGATGGCTGCGTTTCTCACTGACAAACATCTGTATTCAAAACTATAACCTGTGAAACTTTTTCATCGGATATCGCTGGTGGGAAAGTCATGAGGAGGTCTGCATTGCAGTCAGTCCTGGTCCCAACTGAATCCTCCATCATAACAGCAAAGGAAACCCCTCCCTACAGAGTAGGGAATTTCCCCGGTGTCCTGGCCAAATTTCCCTCATTCACTAAAAATACCACCAACAGCTTAATCTGGTTCAAGGTCAATTGGCATTCATCTGTATCCTCCTCCCCCGGGTCGTGCCTGAAAATAGTCAGGATTTGTCTAGTGCACTTACCCGGTCAACAAAAACTAAAAAAAAAAACAAAAAAAAAACTTACCCCTCCCCAAAGGTTTCCATTCTTTTTTGCAACCACATTTTCTCTTCCTCCTCTTATGGCCATTATACCATTGTGCCTTAAGGGCAGACTTTATTTTTTGCTTTATGTCTAGCATTTCATATCCATTTTTGTGCCTTACGACTGCCCTGATGTTTGCACTCCCTTTGAACTGCCAACTTTTTAATATGGATCCCAGACTTTGTAACAATTGCATACTGTGTATTATGGTTTATCTGTGCAATTATACATATTGTATAACTGTAGAGTTATGTATTGTTGTACTTGTTATGTGTTTTGTATTTTATTTATTTTATTTTTTTATTTATTTATAACTCTCCTCTTCCCCTGTCCTCCCATCCCACCAAGAAATGAGCCTCAACTCTGTTTCTATCCCAGTCGCAACATTTTAAAACAAAAATAAGAGATTTGCATATGATAATATAAGCACATGTTGTTTATACATGAACTGTTGGAGCCAACAGCATCACATCAAACATCCAGAAATACTTTTCCTGAAGCAGGTCATTTAATTTGCGTAGGAACAGCAGAGGCACAGCAGCTTTTGTTGAGTTATTTGTTATTGGTACTTCCATTCATTTTGCTTTGCAATCTTTGGTGGCTGAGGTTCTGTATGAATACTTTGAAGCTGTTGTTTTGGGTCAGTATGAGGACTGTAAGCAATAAAATGTTTTAGGTAGAGTTCTCTGTGAAGGGTGGAGGGACTGTATGTTTTATTCTTGATTAAGGTGTCTTTATCTGAATTTAGACACTGTGGCCCAGATATTGAAACTGCGCCCAAAAAGTGCGCAATAGCAGGAGCAAGCGCAAGTCTATTGTGCCCATGCGCAAGAGGCGCAATATTCAAAAAGTGAGCTGGCCAAACTGCGCCTACAGCCGACGACTGAATATCGCACCACCTGCGCCATAGCGCAACTAGGGAGGGGAAGCTGAGCAGATCTGATGTGCCATAGCGCAACAAGGGATGTGCAGCTGAGCAGTTCAAAGGCACCATAGCACAACCAGGAACGCCCCCCAGCAGCAGAGCAATGCAACTGCACAACCAAGGAGGTAGGGGCCACCACCCATGCCACAGATGGGCACAGGAACACACAGCAGAACAGACATTGTCCTCCCACACCCCATGCACTGCACAACTGGGGGAGGGCTGGAATAACCACCGGCCCATGGAGACAAGCAAACAACCCACAGCTGGCCCATGGTGCCCCATCACACCCCCTGGCAAGCTGTGACTGGCACACAAGGAGGGCTGACCACCCCATTCCACACCGTCCCCCCACTGCAGAGCACACCCTGCACTGTGACCCCTAGACACCCTGCCCAGGAGCAGCGACCACCACTGCAGGAAACCCCATGCATGCCACCACCCCCACTGTGACACTGCAACCCTGTGCACCACAGAACCATGCAAGACAGCCCCACCACGAGCACCCATCAGCGGGTGGCAGCACACAGCGATGCAGCAATGGCATACACAGTGCCACCATGCACAGTCCCCCGAGGTACTGCTGAGAGACCAACCATGTGTAAGCACATGAGGTACCCCACATGGGACAGGTCATGCCCCGGACACCACCACCAGTGGTACAGCACCCTGCACAGTATCCCAGTGACACACCCTGACCCAGCACTGGCCACAACAGCCAGCACAGACACCCACAGTGGTGCGTGGAAGCATGCACCACACCGGATGCCACACAGTGCATGGGCAGACACCCACCCATACCCAAGGGCACAACAACACAGGGACGCAGTGGTGGGGCAACCAAGCCCCCAGCTTGGGCCCATGTAAACTGTGTACACACAACCCACAGTCCTCCATGGCACTGAAGTGCCAGCTGCCCTGTGCAGGCACTATGGACCCGTACACCACCAGCATTTCCCCGGAGCACAAGTCACAGACAGTGGTGCACATCCCCTGCAACATACACAAGGCACAGCATGGAGGTGGGACAACAACTGTGGAGGCCACAGTGTCACCCGAGGTAGACATGCACCACACCAGTGACAGGAGGCAACCCAGCAGTGTGACAGGTACAGTGGCTGCCCTGCCACCACTGACATGCCAGCGGACCGTGCAGGTCACAGACATGCATGTGTGTCAGCTGCACAGGCCATGGATGGGCTGATAGGGGTGCCATGGACACAGAGCATGCACCATGGACCACTGCACACAGTCATCCAGTGCACAGGGAACAACACACACACCACAGACACTGACTGATAGCTACCCCCACACCATAGTCACCTCCACACGGACACACACACATACCCATGACTGCACCACCCTGACGCCATGCACTCCACTGCAGCTGAGCACCTATAGCCTGCTGCAAATCAGAGACCACCATGGTATTCATATCAAAATAACTGTATTGAAAAAACATATAAAAGTTAACTATTTACAAAACTATTTAAAAAATATATACAAGGTGGGGTGAGGGCCACAGACAAGGTGGGGGTGGGTAAGGGGCAGAGATGAACAAATGGGACAGGAAAGGAGGGGTGTGAGGGTGGGTCCAGGGGGGTGTGTGGGGGTAGCTCTCCTGCATCACACTAGCAATAAAATCAAATCAGTACTACCAATGCCAGTAAAGGAGAAAACTGCTATAGCAAATACACAATGACATCATTTTCTAGCTGGTGGCAGGACTATTTTATCATAACTTCTCATAAAGAAATCTGTTGTTTATAGACATAAACATGATTTTTCTAACAATAAAAGTAAACAAAAAATGTAGCTCATTTTATAAGCACAATAAGACACTCCAGGGTGGGCAGTGAACAGATCTGATTGCACTTCCAGGGGTTGACGGCACTTGATCTGCAGCCCTGTACCTTACTATGCACCAGGGAGTGCAGTCATATCTGTTCAATGCATGCCCCATTGCATCTTATTGCTTACATAGTCAACTAAGGGAGAGTTTGCAGCAGTTTACGGGGTACTAAATGGAAGTTTTACAATCGTTGGCTTACAATGAATACCCTCACATAATTTCTTTTAAACTACTGTAAGTCTAGAATTGTGATTTGTTTTACTTTCAATCTTCTGCAAGATACTGAAAGTTTTATGTACTTTATTTTATTGCTTGAAAAATTCATTGGACTCAGAAGGTCCATTTTTAAGAATGATCAGGGTCACTTGGCAGTACTACAACAGTGAACAGAAAGTTGTGACAGACTGGGGGTACACTGAACAACATGGTACAAAATATTTGTAGGTTGTAGCAAGTGCAAGAAGTAAAGGCTGGATGTTAATAAACATTGGCATAAATAGTTTTCCATTGACCCTTAGAAGACTGCGAGCGTATATCCAGAATCTATATAAGTTCAAACATATTCAGTTCTCAATATGCCTCAGAGTTTGTCGAGTTTAAAAAAAACACATTATGATTGGTCATGTTCTGTAGAGATTGCTGATGTAGCTGGCAGATTTATTCTGATTCTTTTTTCCTTTCTAAAAGTGAAAAACGGACTGCCCAACATATGGTATAAATGCACAAAATCATGAGTGTTTACAGTCCTTGATCAATTCCCACTGCATAGTTCCTGGTCTTGGAAACACCCCCAACACGCAAGATAACATCTGATGCTTTGTGCACATAATTGACCACCTTAACATAACTCAATATGCAGCCTTTTTGATGAGCTTAGATGCCAAAAAGGCTTTTGATAAAGCCTCTTGGGGATATTTAGGATAGGTCCTTGCCGGGTTTGATTTTACCGAGCCCTTCATCTGATGTGTCTCCGCTATATACTACAATCCTACAGCATATGTCCACATGAATGGCCATATCTCTGAGAGCTTCCCATTGGGGAGGGGTACTTGTCAGGGGGTATCACCTGTCCCTGATATTATTCACCCTGTATATTGAGCCCCTCACCCAGAGTATCCAGTTTAACCCACATTTACAGGGCATTCAGCTAAGTGGTGCAGAACACAATGTGGTCCTCCATGTTGATGATGTGCTTCTATATTTAGTTGAGCTGGAACGTTCCCTCCAGGCAGTTATGAAAGAAATCCAATTTATACCAGTCTGTCTGGTTATACCCTGAATACAGCTAAAATGGAAGTGCTAGTGTTTTTGCATACTGTACGATCTCTCCCAACCTTAAACAACTGTTCCCCATGAAAGGGGTCCTCCACTCACTCTCATTCTTGGGTATCAACCTGGCTCTCCATACAGTTTTCTTTATTTTCTAATAACTACTACCCCTGGTGAACATGCTGCAGTGGATTTTAAGTGGTAGACCCTCCTCTCCCTTCCATAACACTCTCGAGTGCAATCGGTTAAAATGAACGTACTTTCCACTTGTACCTTTTCCAATGTGTCCCTTGTTCCATGTTGTAGAAAGATTTTATAACCTGGCAGAAACAAATCCTGATCCTCATATGGCATGGCACTTGGGCCATGGTTTGCCAAACCACTCTGTACATACCAAACAGAGAAGGGAAGTGGGGACTACCTCTTCTGACTGGATACTGGGAAGCTGCCCAAATGAGAGCAGCTTTCCTATGGGGGAAAGAGAACTATGGATCTCATTGGAAAACAACAGATTTTGTGGAGGACTTTTTCATTCTGCTCCAGGCTTTCTTGTCCTTCTTTAAGGATCATAATGCACTCCTTAAAGGAATTACTTAAAGGAAGGCTATCAAAATAGTGCAGGACCTGAAACAAAAGCCCTTTGAAAAAAGACTCAAGGAACTCTAGAGGAAAGGAAGGAAAGGGGGGATATGATAGAAACATTCAAATACCTCAGCAGTATTAATAAGGTACAGGAAGGTAGCATTTTCCATAGAAAAAGATGCTAGAGGACAAGGGGTCATGCCATGAAGCTGGGGGGGGGAACTCAGAGGTGATGTGAAGAAATACTTCTTCATAGAGAGGGTGGTTGACACCTGAAACAGCCTCCCAGCAGAGGTGGTGGGTGCTAAAATGGTAATGGGATTCAAGCATGCATGGAATAGACACAAAGGGACTGCAGAAAAAGGGTAAGGGGGGAGAAGACTGAAGATTGAGTACAGTCTGCAGTGGCACAGCAGGTAAGAAATAAAGCAGACTAGGTGGACCAAGAGGTCCTTATCTACTGACAACTTCTATGTTTCTATGTTTGCTGCAGGAAACTTTTATGGGGATATGTACAGTCTTAGTGGGGTGGGAATGCGGTACCTCTAAAGGTTTTACAAGAGAGAGGTTGTGGCAATACAACTGGTGGGCTTGGGATGACATCTTTATTCCCCCACCATTGACCCTTGACTTAGATGACAAGCTGGGATGGGGGTGGGGGTTATAGTCAGTTGGGCACAAGAGGTTTCTGTTAAATCTCTGGAAGACTGTGTACAGAACTTTGAGTGGACCTGAGCTGAAGATTGAGACACTTTCAGTTGAGGCACTATATTAATAAGTTGCTTCAGAATAAGACAGGTGACCTGGCAGCCCTCAGCCCTTTTGCTGCTTTCACAGTGACATTGAGGTTCACACAGGGAAAAGGGGCTATCCCACTTATGTACTCAAATTATATCTCAAACCAATGCTGCTCATCTGGTTACATAAAATCAAAATGGGAAGCAGAGCTGGGGGGTGGCGTTAAGTGAGAAACAATGGAATGGGTTGTGGGATATGGTCTGGAATATCTCTTCCACCCCCATATAGCAGTAGCTGGATGAAAAGAAAATTATCTACCTGTGGGGTATACTTACTGTGGCTGCAGCCACAGCTATAATGAGAAGGTGGCTTCAAGTAGACCTGGTCTTAGAACCAGTCCAAGTGACTGTGAGTAATCATCAATCACTCTCAGGTGAAAAAACAGACCCAGTGGAGCAAACCCTCAGTCTGGAGAATCTCGCGGAATAGAAAGGCACAATAATATTTTCAGAAGATGTCTACTGATTAGATAATACTAAATGATTTAGAATTTGAATATTTATTTTTGGAACATTGTTACAGACATTAATTGCACAGCTGGAGTCGCAGAATGGTGGGTAACAAATTTAGAGTTTTTTTTACATGAGTGTGAATATAGTACACTGGTGAGATGGCAGGTTTACAGTCATATCACATAGTAACTAATTAACTGTATAATTTATATATTTAGGTAAATAACTGAATTTACTCTAAAGAACTGAACAAAAGGAAGCTAAATATAAAGAAGTACCTGTACGTGAAATTTTTTCCATGTACCTTGAAGCTTGAATTAGTGATTTTTATAATTTGTAAACTTTGGCCCAGATATTCAAACTGCGCCCAAAAAGTGCCCAATAGCAGGAGCAAGTGCAAGTCCATTGCGCCCATGCGCAAGAGGTGCAATATTCAAAAACTGAGCCGGCCAACCTGCGCCTACAACCCGACGACTGAATATCGCACCACCTGTGCCATAGCGCAACTAGGGAGGGGAAGCTGAGCAGATTTGATGCGCCATAGCGTAACAAGGGATGCCCCCCCAGCAGCAGGGTGGCAATGCAACTGCACAACCAGTGAGGTAGGAGCCCACCACCCATGCCACAGATGGGCAGAGGAACACACAGCAGAACAGACATCGTTCCCCCACACCCCATGCACTGCACAGCTGGGGGAAGGCTGGAATAACCACTGGTCCATGGAGAAAAGCAACCAACCCACAGCCGGGCCATGGTGCCCCATCACACCCCCTGGAAAGCTGTGACTGGCACACAAGGAGGGCTGACCACCCCATGCCACACCATCCCCCCAATGCAGAGCACACCCTGCACAGTGACCCCCAGACACCCTTCCCAGGAGCAGCATCCACCACTGCAGGAAACCTCATGCATGCCACCACCCCCACTGTGACAATGCAACACTGTGCACCACAGAACCATGCAAGGCAGCCCCACCACGAGCACCCATCAGTGGGTGGCAGCACACAGTGATGCAATGATGGCATACACAGTGCCACCATGCACAGCCTCCACGAGGCACAGCTGAGAGACTGACCATGCGTCGGCACATGAGGTACCCCACACAGGACAGGGCATGCCCCGGACACCATCACCAGTGGTACAGCACCCTGCACACTCTCCCAAGGACACACCCCAACCCAGCACTGGCCACAACAGCCAGCGCAGACACCCACAGTGGTGCGTGGAAGCATGCACCACACCGGATGCCACACAGTGCCTGGACAGACACCCACCCATACCCAAGGGCACAACAACACAGGGACGCAGTGGTGGGGCAACCAAGCCCCCAGCGTGGGCCCATGTAAACTGTGTACACACAACCTGCAGTCCTCCGTGGCACAGGAGTGCAGCCACCCTGTGCAGGCACTGTGGACCTGTATGCCACCATCATTTGCCCAGAGCACAAGTCACAGACAGTGGTGCACATCCCCTGCAACACACACAAGCACAGCATGGAGGTGGGACAACAACTGTGGAGGCCACAGTGTCACCCAAGGCAGACATGCACCACACCAGTGACAGGAGGCAACCCAGCATTGTGACGGGTACAGTGGCCACCCTGCATGGACAGCCACCACTGACATGCCAGCAGACCGTGCAGGTCACAGACATGCATGGGTGTCAGCTTCACAGGCCATGGATGGGCTGACAGGGTTGCCATGGACACAGAGCATGCACCATGGACCACTGCACACAGTCATCCAGTGCACAGGGCACAACACACACACACACCACAGACACTGACTGATAGCTACCCCCCACAACATAGTCACCTCCCCACGGACACACATACATACCCATGACTGCACCACCCCTAACGCCATGCGCACCACTGCAGGTGAGCATCTATAGCCCGCTGCAAATCAGAGACCACCACAGTATTCATATCAAAAGATCTGTATTCAAAAACAATATCAAAACAAACTGTTTACAATACTATATACAAAGTAGGGGGAGGGCCACAAACAAGGTGGGGGAGTAAGGGGCAGGGGTGAACAAATGGGACAGGAAAGGAGGGGTGTGAGGGTGGGTCCAGGGGGGTAGGGGATATCAGGGGCAGAGGGATGGTTAATGGGAGCCCCGCTCTCCACTCTGGCTGCTCCGCCTCGGGTGCCTCCTCTGCACCCCAAGCTGGTCGATCTGTTGCAGGATCTCAAGGAAGCCCTTGCCCACATTCAGGATCTCCCTTAATGCCTCCCGAATCTCCAGCAGCTGGCAGACACCTAGGACAAGGGAGCACAGTCAATAGGTGTGAATGCACAGCCCCATACAGCCCACCCACTGTGCATGGCATACGGCCATGGGACATGCCTCTGTGATGGTGTGTGACCACCCACAGTGATCACGTCCACAAGACCTGCCCACCCAGGTGCATACAGCCATGCAGAATGCTGCACACACCCACTGGCCAAGTCATGCACAGCACTACTGTGGCCATTTAGTGACATGGCTATGTGGTGCTAAGGCAGTGGCACAGCCATGTACCCAGTGCACGCATGGACCACCATCGATGCACTCCCAGACATGCAGTGCCACTGGACAGTGCTGACTGTAACAAGTTGTGTGCATGGCAGTGGTGCCAATGGGTGGTGGCCATGCCCAGCTGCCCACACTGTTACACAGCATGCAATAGTAATCATGGAGGTATGGCACTCACCATCATCGGGCTGGTCCCTCAGGCGCTGTGGACTGTCGCCCCTCCTAGCGTCCCTGTCCTCCTGGTGGCGCCGCATCCCACGGGCTAGACACCGCTCCTCTGGCCCTGTGGTGCAAACATGGAGAGAGGAACATCAGTACAATCCTGTAGCAAAGTCCCCCTGCCCCCAGGTGTGTGCCTTCCCACCCAGCCAGATCCACCCACCCCACTCCCTGATAACACCACCACAGCCAACACCAGACGGTCCCTCCTCCATGTTCCGGACACAGACAACTGTGATATCCATATGGAAGATAAAAGTGTGTGGACGTAACACCTACCTGGCCGTGGCACCGTGCCCCTCCTGGCACATGACCGCAGGCAGGAAAGCAGGTCTGGTTTCCTCCTCCGCAGGTCGCCATACCTGTGGCGGCACTGCTCCACTGTCCGTCCCCTTCCTGTGGCCTCCTCCAGTGCACTGGCCACCTCCTCCCACACCTGGCTCCTGGACCTGTCCAGGGGTGCCTCCCCAAACAGTGGTCCATAGAGTGGCTCTACTATGGCCACTAGATTGGCCAGTTCTACTTGGCTCCATTATGCAGCCCTCCTCTGCACCATTCTACCAGCTCAGCCAGCCAAAATGGTGCTCTGCAGCATGGCTCCACCACGTGTGCAGATGCTGCGTGGTACAGCGCTGCCATTCCCTAGTGCGCTGTCACTGAACAGCGCGATAGTGGTGCACCCATGCCTGATGCATGGTGCCTAGGGAGCAAAGTTCGGGAACAGGGTCAAGGGGCTCTGGTGCATAGACAGGCACAGCGCCATTGGAACCCAATGCGTGTAGCGCAATTGGATGCCTGTGTGCTACCTCCAGTAGCGGCCTACTGCGCTCTTGCCCCAGTGCGCCTATGATGGCCCAGTGCCACAGCGCGATATAGGTGAACATCGCTGTAGCGCCACTGGCACAATGGTGGCCATGCCCTGCATTTGCTTCCCATGCACAGCACATCAGCAGCGCGGCAGACACCTGCGTCAGCAACCCAGGCATGCGCAGTGAGGTGTGTACTGTGCATGTCACAGAACTGCGCCCTTGGCTTAGTACGTTCAACACAATTGCGCAAAGCGCAACAGTGCGATATTCAGTCATCATATGCAAATCAGCTAATCAGCCATTCAATGGTGCAGCACTGCAATTTGCATCCACTTAAAGTTGCGCCTCGCCTCATTTGCATGGGTTGCGCTATAAAACTGCGACATTGGGCTGCACTGGCCATAGTCGGTTACTGCAGTCTATTGGTGAGTTGCATGCTGTTTGGGAGTGTGGACTGTGGATTTTGGGACAGGCATGGGACTGCACAGTCACAGGTAACAACTGCCATTCTTACAGGCTAAATAATGACCGAGCGAGTTGTGGGAGAGGAGGAACACAGTGGTGGGAGGAGGAGGAGGCCTAATTTCACCAAGGCCGAGACCGATGCCCTGTTTGAGGCCTATCTGGATCAGGAGCCGCTTCTCAGCAGATGGCAGGGAACACCTCAGGCCCGTGCTGCTGCATGGGAGGAGGTGGCACATGCAGTGAACCTGCATGGCTGCCACCAGCGCTCCGTGCAGGAATGCAAGAAGAAGATGGGCACAGACAGGAGGAGGATAAAGGAGAAGGTGGCTGCCATCAGGGCAGCATGAGCTGTGACAGGTGGGGGACAGCCGGAGGTGGTACACCTGACCCCACAGGAGGAGAGGGTTGCTGAAAGCATGCAGCAGTGTGCCATTGAGGGTGTTCTGGGTAGTGGCTTCCAGATGGGTGGTAGCCCATCACTGCATGGTAGGTCATGGTCTGTCTATTGGGGGGGGGCAGGGTAGGTCAAATGCAGTAACGCGACTTTGTTTTCCCTTACAGATCCTGAGCATCTGCATGGGTCAGCGATGGTGGGCTTATCCACTGAGGACAGTCAGATGGAGGAGGGCCCATCCACCTCCACAGGTATACTTGGCTCTGTGTGACAGTGGGCCCACCTGGCTGTCCACACTGATGTTGTTGGAACAGGTGTGGAGGAGGCCCTGCCCGTGTCCCAGCATGCCAGCGTCCATGGATGCCAGCATGCTGTGACCCATGCTGGTGCCGGGTCCGTCACCGATGATGATGTCGCTAACGGCATGGGCAGTGACACGTGTGTGCCACGGGATGGCCACACAGCAGGTAACATCGCAGCCATGGCTGTGGGTGGTGCTGCCATGGAGGTCTGCATGTCATCACAGTCTCAGCCTGTGCCTGCCAGCACCAGTGGGGCAGTACTGGTGTGTGTATACAGGACAGTGGGACTGTTGCGGCCACTGCGGCAGCACCAGCGAGCCCTGGGGAGTGGGCAGCCAGAGGGGCAGCATCAGCAGTTGGTCAATGGGCTTGGGGTACAGGGTCAAGGGGTGGCATCTGTGCACCACCTGTGGACATGCCCAGACCTGGTCCTAGTGTGCCGTGCCCACCCTCAAGGGGGTGCTGAGCATCAGGGCCGTGCACACCCTGAGGGACAGGATGCCGAGGAGGCAGATGACCTCTTGGACGAGCACACCCACCTACTGCAAGCATCAGTCCACCAGCAGATGCGGCTTGCAACGTCGGTGGATGCACTGCGTGTGGCTCTGGAGTGGGCAGAGGAGCATCACAGCAGAGACACCACTCTGATCTTGGAAGGGATGGACCAGTTGCGGGAGGATGTGACCGCTGCCATTGACATGCAGACACAGGCATTCACTGCTGTCATGACCACAATGGGCACACAGTCATGTGCCCATGCATCGCAGACACCACGCAGTGCACTGTCCACCCCCCCATTCCCGGCATCGTATGACACCCTCCCTGTCAACACCAGGTTCAGCTGTGGGCATCCCAAGCATGCCTGGCGCAGGCTTGTTTGGTGTGCTGCAGACCCCTGCGTGAGCATGGTCATGTTCACACAGTGGAACCCCTGGGGGATCATCGGTGCCACCCCATGAGGCCAGTGGTCGACCTGTCAGTGCTGGCGGGTCTCGGTGCGGCCGCCCATGCATCCGTGGTGGCCAGGACACTGTGTCACGTGGCTGACCTGTCTCCCAATGCAGCTACTGTCTGGTGCTGCCCTGTGTGCATTGTGTCTTTCAGTGAGCATTGCACGGGTGGGTACCCGGGCCCTGCACGCGGACACACAGTCCATCTGCACACCCTCCTGGCTGCTGTCTGCAGTTGTGTGTGCATGATGATGCCTGCATTGCACTGTACACCAATGTGCAATGGTGCTCAGCATCTGACACACGCACATGGACAGGCAGTGGGTGTGGTGGTCTGTGGACATATGTGTGGCTAGGGGTGGCATTCTGGGTCAGTGTGCCTCCTACCCTTTGTGCATGTCTGGTGCATTGTGTGTGTGTACGTGTCCATCCGCGTGGCATGTTAGACCTCACCCATCCCTGGTTGTGTGTGTGGTTCTGTGCTTCCCTTGACAGAATGCACCCCTGGTGTGTGTCCATGCGTGTTTGTGGGTTGTGCCTTAGCCACTGTTGGTTGCACATGGCCCCATGACTTACCTGGGTTGGCTGAAGTGCTCCTCCATGATGGTGTCCCGGTGCAGCTGTGCCAGCCAGAGCAGTTGGGGTCCCACACCCAAGGGGGTGCCCATCACCATTGTCATGGCACCTATCGTCCCATCGCTGTCCCCCTTGACCTGTACAGCTATCCCACATTCATTGGCCATGTTGTGCAGGATGCAACAGGCCAGGAATAGCCCACAGGCCTTTGAGGGGCTGTACTGTAGGGCACCGCCTGAGGTGTCCAGGCAACGGAAACGTGCCTTCAGCATCCCGAACACCCGCTCAATGACATTACGTGTGGTGGCGTGTGCCTCATTGTAGCATTGCTGCGATGGGGTCGCGGGCCGCTGGTAGGGTGTGAGCAGCCAGGGACGGAGTGGGTATCCACTGTCACCTGTGTGTAGAGGGTGGAGGTTAGTTTGGTGATCAGCATCACCTTGTCCTGGGCCATGTAGGCCACTACCCATGTCACCTCTGACCATGCCCCCCCCAGGCCCTATGATTGTCCATGTGGTTTGCATACTCATCCACTAGGTGGCCAGTGGGGATATCCCCACTCTTGAATCTGTGGCACAGTGCTGACTGGTGCCAGATGAAGGCATCATGTGCTCCCCCAGGGAGCGTGGCACAGACATTGATTATGTGCCCCCTGGCATCGTACACCACCTGGCAGTTGATGCTGGCATAGCTCTTGCAATTTATGTATGAGGCCCCCTCGGGGCCAGGAGGTGTGCGGATGGCCACATGGGTGCAGTCTATTGCCCCTAGCACATCAGGCATACGTGCTATCCTGTGGAACTCCTGTATGTTTCCTGTGTGCTCCGCCAGTGTGCTGGGGAAATGGATGTACTCCGCAGCATGTGGCAGCAGTGCGCTGAGGAATTGGGTGATGTGGCGTGACGTGGCCGACTGGGTTATGCCTGTGGTGTCCCCAGTTGGTCTCTGGGAGGTACCCGTGGTAAGCAAGCACATGCAAGCTGTCATTTTCATCTCCACTGACAGGGCATGGCTCCATCGTGTGGATGCCTGCATCACATCACTGCACAGCTCACAGAGCCACCTCAGAATTGCCCGATTCAGGTGGTACTGGCCCACAATCTCAGTATCACTGTACAGCTCGAAGCTGGTGCGGGCTCGGTACTGCCTGTTGGGGGCATACCGCCGACGGGCCCTTCTACGGCCATGCCCCCCTGCTGCCCGCTTTCTCAACCCCCTCATTATGGCCTCTATCTGGAAGGTGGCACTGGCCATGTCCCTGGCTTGTGTTCACCCCCCCCCGGCAGCTGTTTCTGTATTCCCCCCGCTGTCCTGGCTGCTACTTCCCCTACACTGGGAACACCTGCCTGTGCTGGCCTCACTGCTGTGTGGTGTACTTCCCCCTTCTGCACTGTCTCCCCAAACCTTCCCCTGTGCCTGTTGCTTCCAGGTGCCCTTTCCTGCCTGGCCCTGTGTGTCCCTGCTGCCCAGTTTTCCCTGCTATCTTTGGCTCTCATGTGGCTTCCTGCAGCGTTCTTGTGCTCTCCCTTGCTCCCTTTATTTTGGCTCATTTCCATTATGGCTAACTCCGCTTTGCTCCTATTGCTCATGGCGCATGTTGTTAAATGTCGCACTGCACCATTTATGCATGGTTCCTCCCCCTTCAGTTGTGCATGCATTCATTATCATTGCGCTGTTGCTCAGTGTGATTTGGGGGCGCGCAACTGCTTCCTGCTGAATATCGCAGAATGGCGCATTTTCGGACTTGCACAGACACAACCCTATTGCGCATGGCTCAACTCTTTTGAATATCTGGGCCTTTATGTTTATTGTGTATCCAGAAGAAGTAATATAGGCGAAACAATGCAATATTTTGAATAAACACACATGTATTCAAGCTATTGGTGTTGTGGCCTGTTTTTGTCACTGAACGGCCCCACCATTTTGTTGCTTCAAGCAGACCCAGTCACACAGGCAGAGTGGAAGAGAATGTGAACAAAATACAACTAATGGAAATAATTACATTTCTGGTACAACATAGATTTGAGGCTTACATAAATCCCTGTACATGGTGGGACCTAGAACATCTAGGAGTGAACTCACAGTCTGACTCTTAAAGAATACTATACCATAAAATTTTACAGATCTGGTTTTAAAAAAATGATTCCATAGACTTTAAAGGGAGAGACAGGTGTTTACATTAATGCTGAAACTGCATTAATTTAAGCAGTATAAATGCAGTTTCATAGAATTTAAAAAATGTAAACCTAGCCTCTCTACATTCAAAAATCCTGCTGTGTCCAAACCCTAAAATGGCTGCCGACGTGTAGCATGATGATATCAGCCATGAGAGAGCTCACAACTCGGCTGCCCTAACATTACAGTAGGGCTATATGATCATTTCTTTTTCTGCCCTTTGCGATAAAAAACACAGAAATCACTACTGTACTATTTATACATATACACAAGTTAAGTGATGATTTGGAACTTGTCAAAGCAGTCTTCATTTCATTTCATTTTCATTTTTATTGGTTATACCGGAAAGGCATGTGAGCATTACTGCCCGTTTACACAAGCATCCAGTCACATACAACAATCATGAGACATGACATAGGCTAAAACATTTAATTAACAGTGAGGATTAATACAATGGTACATAAAATCAAGATAATAGAGACTAAAGGGCAAACTATGAACTAGCCTTGGTGAATTAACAAACACAAGATGACAATAAGCATTCAGTAAAGGTTTAACAGTAATATAATACAACAGTGGAAACAAAAAATGTAAGTGCAATCTAAAAACTAGTCTAGGTGAATTAACCGTACTACAAGTGCTAGAAAAAGAGGGTAAGTGCCAGAGGTGGATAACCAGAGAGTGAGGAGAAAAGAGTGCAGAAGGGGAGCCAGATTAAGGCTGTGAGCAGGTTCAGGTGGGTGAAAAATGTCTCCTGATATTGTGTTTGAAGGTATTTGTGGAGGGACAGAGTTTTAGTTCTGGAGGGAGAGAGCTGAAGAGCTTGGTTCCCATAAAAGAGAATGTTTTCTGGCCTTGAGTGGCCTGGCAGAAAGGAACAGTAAAAGAGAGAGTGGAGGACAGTCTAGTGGTCCTGGTGGTGACAGCTTTCTGGAAGAGACAGATAAGGCAATCAGGGAGAAGTCCATGGGGGAGTTTGAAGAAGAAGGTGGCCATCTTGCAGTTGAGGAGGGCCTCAAGGGAGGGCCAACTGGTGAGTTTATAAAGGTCACAGTGGTGTCTGAGTTTAGGGAGACCAGAGGCAAAACAGATAATGTTGTGGTAGGAGCTTCAAAGTCTGGAGAAATATTTGATGGAGAGGCAGGGGAGGGAGACAAGTAAACCATAGTCGAAGACTAAGAGGGATTTGGATTCCCTGTTGCAGTAATTCTTGGTTCTGCGGAGGATACCGAGGCATCGGTGGGCTTTTTTGATTGTGAGGCTAGTGTGAGCATCAAAACTGAGGTAGCTGTCCAGGAGTAAGCCAAGGTATTCGAATTCACTGACTCTTTCAATGGAGTTACCAAGGTTGTCATACAGGGAGAGGTCAAAGCCAAGGGGTTTGAGGGGGCTGGAGAAAACCATGAACATAGTTTTTTTGGAGCTGAGTACAAGACCTTTGGATGTGAACCATGTATGAAGTCTGCTGAAGTCAAATTGGAGTTTGTTAATGAGAGCATTGGGGTTTTGTCAGGACAGAAAAGGGCTGCATCATCAACACAAAAACATAGAAACATAGAATTTGATGGCAGATAAGAACCGCTTGGCCCACCTAGTCTGCCCATTTTCCTACCTAACGGATAAGCTGCAGATCCTAGCTAACCAACAGCCTACTTCCTCCTACCCCCCACTAGAATTGCCTTATGTCTGTCAAATGCATTCTTGAATTCCTCCACGGTTTTTGACTCTACGACCTCCTCAGGAAGGCTGTTCCATGTATCCACAACCGTCTCTGGGAAGAAATACTTCCTCACATTACCTCTGAGCCATCCCCCCTCTATCCTCAAATTGTGTCCCCTTGTTTTTGCACATCTCTTTTTCTGAAAGATGCTACCCTCTTGGACTTTGTTGACTCCCTTGAGGTATTTGAAAGTTTCTATCATGGCCCCCTCTCCTTCCTTTCCTCGAGGCTATACAGCTTTAGTTCCTTTAGTCTTTCTTCATATGTCTTCTGATGCAGACCCTACATCATTTTGGTTGCCCTCCTCTGGACAGCCTCCACCCTGTCTATGTCTTTGCGGAGATGGCGTCTCCAGAACTGTACACAGTACTCCAGATGTGGTCTTACCAACTGTCTGTACAGAGGGCCAACAAATTCCTGTCTTCTACTGGTGATGCCTCTCCCCATGCATCCTAGTATCCTCCCAGCCTTCCTTACTGCCTTCTCACATTGCTGGCCCACCTTTAGGTCATCTGATATGACTACCTCCAGATCCTTTTCCATTTTTGTTGTTGTCAGTATCTCACCCCCCATTGTGTACTCTTCCCCTGGGTTTTTGTTTCTCAGGTGCATTAATTTGCAGTGTTTTGCACTGAATCTAAGCTGCCATACATTTGACCATCCTCCAACCTTGCCAAGTCCCTTTTCATTCTTTCCACCCCACCTTGTGTATCAACCCTGTTGCAGATCTATGTGTCATCTGCAAAGAGACATACTTTCCCCTTCCAGTCCCTCTGCAATGTCACTTATAAAGACATTAAAAAGGACTGGCCCCAGTACTGAACCCTGCAGTACCCCACTAGTAACCCTCCTTTCTTCACTGTGGACTCCATTTACTATTACCCACTGTGTTCTGTTGTCAAACCAGTGTTTTACCAAGGCTACCACCCTGGGACCCACTCCCAGGCCGACTAATTTGTTTATTAATCTTTTGTGTGGGACTGTGTCAAATGCCTTGCTAAAGTCTAGGTAGGCCATGTCCACAACCCCTCCCTGGTCTACTGCTTTGGTCACCCAGTCAAAGAAATCAATTAGATTTGTCTGACATGACCTTCCTGCTGTGAATCCATGCTGCCTTGGGTCCTGTGCCCCACTGGCCTCTAGGTACTCAACAATTCTTTCCTTCAGAAGGGATTCCATCATTTTCCCTACCACTGAGGTCAAACTGACAGGTCTGTAGTTTTCTGCCTCTGTCATGCTCCCACTTTTGTGAAGGGGAATCACATCCGCTCTCTTCCAGTCCTCAGGTACCACACCATCCTCCCATGATTTATTGAAAAGGGTAGTCAGTGGTGTTACTAGTCCTTCCCTTAGTTCTTTTAGAATTCTGGGGTGAATCCCATTAGGTGCCATTGCTTTATCCACCTTCAGTTTTAAGAGTTCTTTCAGAACCCTTTCTTCTGTGAAAGGACTAATATCAACCACCCTATCCAGAATGCTTCTGTTGACCTGTTTAGGTATTTCCCCCTGCTTTTCCATTATGAATACTGAGCAGAAGTATTCGTTCAGTATCCCTGCTTTTTCACTATCGCTCTGTGCCCAACCACCTTCCTCTTTGTTCAGACTCAGTATCCCTGCCTTAGTCTTTCTTTGCTCCCTAATGTACCTATAAAAGACTTTATCCCCCTTCTTAACCGAGTTGGCTATCTTTTCCTCGGTTTGGACCTTTGCCATTCTGACTGCCTCACCTGCTTCCTTCTGCTTTAATTAGTACAGTTCTCTGTCCTGCTCCTTCAGTGTTTCCTTATACTTCCTGAATGCTATCCTTTTCTCCCTTACCTTCCCCGCCACTTCTTTTGAGAACCATAGCATTTTTTTCTTTCATTTTGATTTGTTTATTTGCTTCACACAAAGGCTTGTTGCCTCTGTGATGGCGGTTTTGATGTTTCCCCATCATTTCTCCACCCCACCTTCTTGCCTGTTTGCTAGTGCTTTTCTGAGGCACTCTCCCATTTTGACAAAATCAGCCCTCCTGAAGTCCAGTACCTTCACTTTTGTGTGTCTTGACTCTACAGCTAAGTTTATTGTGAACCACACTGTTTAGTGGTTGCTTGTTCCCAGATGGTTATCCACTTCAAGATCAGAGATCCTCTCTCCATCCCCATTTGATAGTACCAGGTCTGAGATTGCTCTCTCCCAAGTGGGTTCCAAAACTAGCTGTCTGAGGCATGCCCCCTGTAGGGTATCAAGAATGGCCCTGCTTGTGGATGTGGCTGCAGCAAAGGTGATCCAGTGAACATCTGGCATACAGGTCCCCCATCAGCAATATCTCCCCTTTCTCTGCCATCCCAAGGATGCCTTCTATCATTTCCTTGTCCATTTCCTCCCCCTGAGATGGGGGTCTGTATACAACCCCTGTGTGGATTGTGGAGCCATTTCCAGTCTCCAGGGTGACCCACAGTACCTCCTCTCCTCCTTGTTTACCCTTTAGTTCTGTTGCTTTGATCCCTTCCCTTACATAAAGAGCTATAGAGAGCTACTCCTCCTCCTCTTCTTCCTTCCCTGTCCCTCCTGTAGATTGTGTAACCTGGTATGTTGACATCCCAGCCATGGTTCTCTGTGTACCATGTTTCTGTGACTGCCACAATATCCAGGCATCCCTCTTCCATCAAGGCTACCATTTCAGGGAACTTTTTACCTAGACTACAGGCATTGGTACTCATTACTCTCCATTTTTTATGGCTTTATTTCATTTTGTCCCATCAGCATAGAGAATGAGTTCAGAGGTGGTGAAGATGTCAGGCAGAGAGTTAACAACCAGAGAGAAGAGAAGAGGGCCCAGGATGGACCCTTGGGGAATGCTGTATTTGATGGGCAGGATTCAGAGAGGACACCACCAATAATGGTGCAATGGGATCTGCCCGTTAGGTCAGTCTTGACTAAAATAAAATGGAGAAATGACATGAGTGCACTGCTGCATGTTGCCATCCTTCATAACCAGCAGCCTGCTTATTCAGTCATCCAATTCCCCCAAAAATACCTGGTGGTCCAGTGGGGTAAGTTTGGGTCTCAGGAAGTTCTGGTCATACATACTAAAGATAAAGGTACTTCCCCCCCATGGCCATCAATGACTGCAGTTGGCTTTAACTAGTACATAGCTACTGTCCTACATGCACCACTGAGTATGTCCCTACCCCCCCCCCGAAAATATACCTGGTGGTCCTGTTTTGGAAAGTGGGTCCCTCAAAGTCCTGGTCATAAATAGATACATGCACCCCAAGCAACCTCTAGTGTCGACTGCCCTTTCCTTACCCCTCATTCAGTTTGTACACCTTTTCTCTCCTAGCTGCCCCCTTCAGACTGACCACCCCAGCCCCATCACCCTGGCATCTCTGGGACTTATCTTCAGCCTATGACCTCTGTTACAGGGCTGTGCCCAATCACTGGGTGCAGAGTCTGCAAAAGGGTTAGTCATCACATGCAGCCCAGGGTGTTTTTCCTTCATTTTCTCCCCTGTTCCCATCCCTGTTGCTAGGGCACACACAACAGACATGCATACGTGAAGATGTGCATATGTGGAGGCGCGTGGAGGCCCGTGGAAGTCCGCAGTATCCTCCCTTCTCTGGCACCCTTCAGACCTGCACTACCTCAGTGCCTCCACTTGGGGCAGTCATTTGGTGGGAACACCAGTCCTCCCTCCCTGAGAGAGGAGAGCAGTCCTCCAGACACTCAATCCTCTCCCATCCCAGCTGACCCCTGGTGGCCCACTTGCAATGCGAATAGAGGTGGGTGAAGTTGACAAACTTCACTCAGCAGAATATTTCACATATTGCGCTCAATATGTGAAGCGCGATATGCAAAATTTGCCAAATTCACTGATGCCAGATTGAATGTGAAGTGTACCCCCTCACCAGACACAGTTATAACAATCACCCACCTGTCCCCACACACACACACCGATTGCTAGCCAGTCAGCCGCAGCCCACGTGTAAAAATACATACAGTATATTTTTAAATTAAATCTCCCATTCCCTGGTGTCTACTGGACCCCCCACCCCACCCCATCCAGACCACTGCCACACCACCCTGCTCCCCCCCCCCAAATCCACCCCGAGTGGACCACCAGCACAGCCCTCCACTCACCTCTGCTGCCGGCAGCCTGACTGAGCTCTAATGAATGAATGCATGCTTGTACAAGCACACGCACATTCACTGACAGCTTGTGGTCTTTTGGCCAGCTTTTCAGGGGGCTAGAGAATGGGAGGGGGTTGCTCCAGTCCCCAGCAGTGGGGGGCAGAATAGGGGGAATGGCTTTGTGGACCCTGCAATTTGCACTTAAAAACCACAAAAGCAAGGTGAAGTCACAAATGGTGAATTTTGGGTAATTTTCAAAAGTTACGCAAAGTGCTCCACGTGGTGAATTTGACGACTTTGCTGCATTTTCACTTGCGAATTAAAACTTCGCTGCATCTCTAACTGTGAACATGGATTGCTGGCGTAGCAGGAGGTAAGGCACAGATGCCTTGGCCCTCCAAGCTAATGGGTCGCTCACTGCCCCTTCCTTTTAACACCAAGCAAAGTTGCTCCCAATAAGTGTGAGTCAAGCTGCGATCTGGTGATCCCATAAAAAGAAAAGAGTACCTAGTGGTTGTGGTGTTGTACAAATGTTCTCCTGGAAGCTACCAATGTCACACCATTTCTGTAATGTAGTGTAGCAGGGACTGAAGCACCGTACTCACCACCCAAACGGCAACTGCCCTGCCGAATGACCATGGTCATTAGCAGATCACATATTTCATAGATTACCGTTTTTAGTAGCAGGCACTCTTCATTACAGAATCAGCGTGACACTGGGAGCTTCCAAGACAACACTTGTACAACATCAGAACCACTTGGTACTCCTTTTATGGGATCGCCAGATCAGGACTAGATTCACACTCATCAACTGTGCTTGGTATCAAAAGGAAGGGGCAGTTGGCACTGGCAGTCACATGGGGTGCGGGTAACTATTTATGACCAGGACTTTGAGGGACCCACTCTTTAGTCACTTGACCACCAGGTATATTTTGGGGGGGGGGGGTAGAGACATATTCAGTGGTGCATGTAGAACAATAGCTAGGTACTACTTAAAGTCGATGGCAGTCAGCGATGACCATGGGAGGTGGGGGTAACTTTACCTACAGTATGTATGACCGGACATTCGAGAGACCCAAACTTACCCCACTGGACCACCAGGTATTCTTTTGGGTATTGGGTGATTGAACAAGCAGACTGCTGGTTATAAAGGATGGCAATATGCACAGTGCACTCGTGTCATTTCTCCATTTCATTTTAGTCAAGACTGCTTTGGCAAGTTCCAAAACATCACTTAACTTGTGTATATGAGTAAAAGATACAGAAGTTAAGTAGTGATTTCTGTGTTTTTTATTGCAAAGGGCAAAACAAGAAATGATTGTTTAGTATTGTTCCACTGTAATGTTAGGGCAGCCGAGTTGTGAGCTCCATCATGATTGACATCATCATGCTGCGTGTCTGTAGCCATTTTAGGGTTTGGACACAGCAATATTTCTGAATGCAGAGAAGCTATCTTTATATTTTTCAGACACTACGAAACTGCATTTATAATGTTTAAATAAATGCAGTTTCAGCTTTAATGTAAACACCTGTCTCTCCCTTGAAGGTGTATGGAGTCATTTTTTTTCCATGTCTGTGAAATTTGATGATTTAGGTATCCTTTAAACTTTCTTTGACTTTGGCCTTGGTTACATAAGGCTACCTTGCTGAACTTGCACCTACATAATATATGTAGCCTCCTCTTCCTGCTGGAAATTCAAAACTGTATTTCACTAGAGTAGAATATTTTATAGCCTCTAGACTTACTCGCTCCTGCCTGGGGGATTTTGTTTAGTCACTCACAGGCCTCTGCTTTCAGTCCCAGATTATTTGCATTTCAGAGGATGTCACCCCCCCTTCCCAGTCTAGGAGTTTTGAATGTTACTGTCTCTGGAAAAAGGGAGGGGTACCAGCTAGACTGAGCAGCACAACAGCAGGGCAAATACAGAGTACATTTGATTGTAGAGATAGGATTCCACTGTTGATGGTGTGAACTCCGTCAAGGTGCAGGCAGATGACACTTCCCCTTCATGACGGGTGGCAACCTTCACTGCAGGGCTCTCTGTGGAAACATTTGGTAAGGCACAGCACAAACATATCTGCAGGACTCTAATGAGTCCGGCCCAGGCAGAATAAAGTCAAACAACAGATTTATTTTGTACCAAAAGCTCAGGTAGACAGAAACTCCATGGAGGGTGCACAATTCATTAGTTACAGTCCTATTTTCCACTAAGGCAAGGCGCCGTGGCACATTATTTTGGGGGACCCAGGTTCAAGCCTAGAACTAGACACTCTTCCCCATCAAACTGAGCTATATAGGGCTCTGATTCAAACAGCAGGAGACACATAGTGTTCCAAAAGTCTCTCTCTCTCTCTCTCTCTTCAGCAGTTTCCTCACCAGTGGGAGCAAGGTGCTTCTTCTTTATAGACACTGACCTCTAAACGGGGAGGTGGGTGTTCTTATTTCCCAGGGCACAGTCCTTTCCTTTCTCTCTCTCAGGGCAGGCTGCCAGCTGATCTGCAACAGGGTTCCCACATGACAGCTGCCTCTCACTCTACAGTCACAGGAAATCTCCAAAAGCCTCTCATTCTTTGGTGGAGATGGAGGGTAGGGGTTGCTTCTGCCCTAATGGCCCCTCTGAGGTGTCACTGCCACCTTGACCTCAGTGCCACCTTGACTTTGGTCCCTGCATCATGGCAGCTACCTCTCTCACTTCAGTCCCAAGTGGAGCCGATTGAGCTCCTTACCAGCTTTCTTTCTCTCTCTACACTGATGCAAGCTTCCTCCTTCTTTCCCTTCAGTGGTATTGTGGCAAATGGGGGGCTAGGGTACAATCTCCCCACCCTGGATCTGGGTCTACATGGCCCTGACTGGAGGCCCTCCCTCTGGCCTATGAGCTGCACCTCATTCCTCCCTCATGATGACTTCTCATGAACTAACTCCCAACGGTTCCCCTCATGCCAGTGGGGCACTTGAATTTCCTCTCATGCTGCCTGGGCCCTGCCCCCTTGGCAAGCCTGACAGCACATGCTCCTCCCAATGACAACAGGGCATCCAAATAATAAACCCCCCAAATTTGGCATGGGGGTTACATATGCACTTCTGCTAAGGAGTACCAACTGACAGAAGGACTGTTTTCTGAAAGCAAGTTTTAATAGTTTACCATTTAGGTGATTTGTTGTCACCAGGTTACTGACAGGAAATGCAGTACTGGATATTTACATTTAAGGCTACACAAATTGACTGCTAATCTGCTTAAGTGCTGTTTTAGCTTTGTCAGCTACATATGTTTTGTATGATGGTTATGACTAATCAATAAAGAAGTATAAAAAAACACAGTGTAGCCCTTTATGATGCAGTGGGAGTTGAGCAGCCTATTGCATCTTGAGCAGTTGCTCTGTTTGAGTGTGTTCCTAATGTTCAGGAAGTATGCACATGCAATAAAAACAGGTCAAGGATTTGAAACAAAATAGGGTTGGGTACAGTAAAACTACACTAATAGCATGCATTTCTGTTCTACTAAGAAAGGAAGCAGATAAAATAAGCAGCAACACTTTACAGAATTTTTAACTACTATTAATTTTTAACTACTATAGAAGCACTGGTATGTGACTGCTGTGACACTGCACCTGTTTCTTGTGATTTTAAACTGCTTTTAACAGCTCATTTAACTGAACTTTGTATTTTGAGCAGGCAGGGCAAAGTGAGTACCCTCTCTGTGCTCACTAGCTCTGTGGCAGGCAGCCCTGTGAATAGTTGTGACTGCTCCTAGCTTTTTACTGGTTAATCTGGGACTGCTCATGGCTTGTCCCTCAATGTCCCCCTGCTCCTCGCCACCTTATCTTGGTCTAATTTCTCCCTTCCCACTCTGTTCCCCTCCTGCCCTTTACTCATCCTTTGAGTTTAAGCAATAACATGGAGGGACCTCGAAATCATATTAGCTCAAAAACATATTGATATGATTTTCAGAACAGAAACCTGCTGGATACCTGATGATACATGGGAAAAAAACATTAAATATTATTATTTGTTGTGTCAGGACATAGTGCACACAAGAGGAGGTAGATTAGCCATGTACATCTTTGTTAAATTAACATTTATAGATATAACAACCAAAATTAGAAACCCTGCATCCAGAACAGAGACATTATGGATTAAGATGACTAATAAAAATACAATGGGCCAAAGATTAACAGACATGAAAATATTACAAGAACCTGAAAAAGCCAATGACTTGGGGGAAGTAGTCATTATAGGTGACTTCAGCTTTCCAGACATTAACTGGGAATATAATACTAAATGGGGCAAAGTTGGTCAAAATGTTGCAGATACCTGTCTACAACTAAATTAACAACAAGTAGTTAGACAACCTACTAGAAAAGGGAACAAATTACACTTAGTACTTAAATCTCAAAACATCCAGGTTACCAAGTGCACTGTAAGAGGCCCCCAGCCCATGATGACTACAATGTCATTAACTTCTCTATTAGCACATCTGTATCATGCACCATAGTCATCACAGTATACTTATACCATACAGCTATTACTAAACAGATTCAAGCTAGCAATGGAGAAGTAGACTGAGACATTTAAAAAGATGTCTAGAAGAATCATGGGACAAAATCTAGAAATGTGTTATTGCTATACTGTATGTGACAAAAACGTAACTAATGTTAAAAAGTATAACCACAAATGTGTCTAAACCCTAAATGGTTAAACAGACCAGCAAACAGAATAATTAAGAAATAAATTAGATTATATAACAAATACCTTAAATCAAGTCAAGCACTGAGTTGGTCAAATACAAAGATGTTCTCAGGCACTGCAAGAACAATATTAAAAAATAAAAAAAGGCCAAATTAGACTAAACAAGAAATGCAAATAAGCAAAACTCGAAACAGTTAGGACCTATCAGCATGAATGGAGAAACAATTACCTGCCAAAAAAATAGCTAACAAATTCAATAACTATTTTTGTCCTGTATTTACAAAACATCCTGGGCACGTACTTAACATGAGCATTATGTCAGAGCAAAACACATAAATTCTACAGTGATACTGCAGCAAAAATAAAGAACTTAAGATACCATATTTCTCCTGGCCCTGACAAAACATCACCTAAAATGTTAAAACTTAAGGGCAAAGGCATTAGCAAACCCCTAGCCTTACTTTATAATAAATCTAGCAAAGTGGGTTCAATACCAGATGAGTGGAGAATAGCAAAGGTTGTTCCAATTTTTAAAAAAGGTTCTGAAGATGAAGTTCAAAATGACCATCCTAGCAGCCTAACCTCTGTAGCAGGGAATTTACTGGTATCCATTTAAGTTGGCAAGATTAAACAACACACTAATAACATGAATAAAAATGATAGGGAGCAGCATGGATTTGTTTTTATGTATTTTACAATATTTGGCCATGTAAGACGCATTAAGCTGAGGCTTGTTTCCAGGTGCATCCTGGGTGCAGGAAGAAGTTAAGTGGCTGTGGGATTCCAACCCAGTTCTCCAGGTTTGCAGCACATGCTCTTAACCACTGCGCTGCGCTGCCTCTGGCAGGCTGTACTTACCTTCAGAAGGCTGTGTGTTACCAACCTCTTATGTTTCTACAAGAATGTAAGCAGGACCCTCGACAGTCAAAAGTTAGTAGACATCATATTTGTAGATTTTTCTAAGGCCTTCAACAGTGTGCCACAGTGGGCCATAATAGACAAAATGATTCATTTAGAAATCAACCCATATATTACAAATTGGGTCAGTAACTGGCTTTACAACAGTACCCAGGTCCTAGCTATATAGCTATAAACGGTCACCATTTATCACGTGTAGTCACTAGTGGAGCACCCTAAGGATCTGTGCTGGGTCCCAACATATTTTCGCTATTTACTGCAGATATGAATGGTAAAGTATACAATTGGACTTCTAAGTATGCTGATGACAGTAAACCAGGAGAGCTGTGCAGCGACGGTGAAGAAGTTAGTACAATACAATCTGACGTGGATAAAAATACAAAGTGGGTGTATAGATGGGGCATGAGCTTCGACCTGAAAAAATGCAGTGTAATGCATTTAGGCAAGAACAACCACAAACAACAGTACATTTTTAAGTAATACAATGTTAAAAGCAGTCACTGAAGAAAGAAATTTGAGAATTATTTTCAATTCACTTATATTCGACAGCCAATGTACATCAGTCATATCAAAGGCAAATAAAATATGATGCTGTGCGGAATGCAAAATCCCACCTGCAGAATAAATGCAGAATGACCACTGCACCTGCAGAATTTCTGTCAGAAATTCAAATTTCATTCTGAGGAATTCCATGGATCTGCAGGATTATATTCAGTGGAATGGAAGTTTCCCAAGGATTACCTTTCCGCAACCATTACTTAAAATTTCCATGAAATCAAGTGGGTGAATTTAACTTAAAATACACCCACTTGATTCTTATTGGATTGGAGACATACCTGTGTCCCATAAAGTTATCTTGAGTGACTGTAATGTAATTCAAATCATACAGTTTACTCACTGAGTTTTGTGGAACTGATGATGATGATGATGATGATGATAAAACTTTATTTTTATACAGGAAATTCTAATCATTAGGATTATACAATCCTGTTCTCAAGATAGTCCTGTTTGTATTTCACCTAGTTGCAACTAAACAAAAAATGTATAACAGTACTCACATAAAAACAAAACTTGAATAATACACAACTTTTCAATTATCCAACATTACCTTAAAACACAAATACGACTAAAGAAAATTACAAACATAAACATATATCCTAGACATACTCATGTACAACAACATTCTATTCTATAAAATTTTAGAATTTCGCTTTTAAAAATCATATGATCTTCTAGAGATCTTATTGAGGGGTAGAATATTCCATACTTTAGCTGCCTGACATAAAATGGAACCATTACTATATTTATTATAAATGCTGGTAGGATAGACTCTATATCTATGTACCGATCTCAATAACTCATGCCTACCTTTATTTACTTTAGGGAAAAGTGTTTGAGTAATATAATGTTCTGGATAAAACATTTTATATTTATGTATCAATATTATCCAATTTTTTTGATAAATTATTTCTAAAGGCTGCCAATTCAATTTTATAAACATATTACAGTGATGAGTTCTATATGGACACTGCAGAACATATCTAGCTATTCTGTATTGCATCCTATCCAATCTAATCAACTGATGTTTACTCATTGTTCTATAAATTATATCCCCATAAGTCAAGGTTGGCATAATTAACTGTTCAGCCACTTTTTTCCTGTCCTTGATCTGTAAACATTTGGTAGTTCATCTCAAGGCTCCTAATTTCTTAGTCACCTTTTTATGTTATTTTCTATGAACACCAAAAGTCAACGTGGAGTCAAATGTTACCCCAGATAGCAATAACTATCCACCTGTTCTATTAATCTATTTGTATGTGATACAATATGGATCTGTGATTTAGACTTCTTGTTTGAAAAATGCACCAATTTAGTTTTTTAACATTCATCAAAAGCCTTGACCCAGTGAGCCACCCCCACCTCGATAAAGTCCACTTGAAGCTTCTGTTGAAGATCCATAACAGAGCTGCTGGTGGTGATAATCGCAATATCATCAGCATAAAGTCTCACAGCTGAATGTCTCACCACCTGGGGTAGATCATTAACAAACAAGAGGAATAACAAGGGCCCTAAAATGGACCCCTGTGGAACTCCTCTAACCACATTTCTAGATGTAGACAATGTCTGTGAGATCTCCACCCTCTGGGTACGTCCTGTTAAGTAAGATTTTATCCAGTTTCTAGGTCCATCAACTATACCTACGTCTTTTAATCTATCCAGTAAAAGGGGGTGGCTCACCAGGTCAAAGGCCTTCAACTGTAGTCCACTGTACATTAGCACTGCAGAATAGTGTTCTGCCAAGCATTATTGATTATAGGAGTATGCTAGGCTGGTCCTGCTGTAGCTGCAGCAGTGTAGCTATCAGTTCATTCATGTTGTGTTCTTTGGGTCAGTAGCATACCATGGAGAAGGAATTGCAGGGAGATGGTGTGAACGAGGCAGCAGCAGCATCACGGCCATCACTTCAATCAGGTTTTGTTATTCTGGGCTGTAGCCCACCATGGAACTGGAGGCATAGGAGGATGGCCCAGATGAAGCAGCATTAGCAGCCCAGCTATCAGTTCACTCATGTTGTGTTCTTCAGGGCAACAGCACGCAATGGAGAAGGAGGCACAGGACAACAGTCCAGACACAGCAGCAGCAACAGCAGCCATCAGATCACTAGTTGTTGATTCATTGGTGCCGCAGCACCCCATGGAAGATGTGGGTGCACAGGAGTACTGCAGGATGGTCCCGACATAGCTGGAGCAGTGCAGCTATCAGTTCATTTATGTTGTGTTTTTTGGGGCAGCAACATACCATGGGGAAGGAGTCACAGGAGGATGGTCTAGATAAAGCAGCATCAGTGGTACAGATATCAGTTCACTCATGTTATGTTCTTCAGGACAGCAGCACGCAATGTAAAAAGAGGCACAGGACAGTGGTCCAGATGCAGCAGCATCAACAGCAGCACGGCAACTATCAGTTTAATAGGTGTTGGTTCACTGTTGCAGCAGCACCCAATCGAGTAGGAGAAGGTGAGGGATGACAGGCTATATACAACATCGACAGAATTGCAAAGAGAAGCAAAAGGAAATATTTTTTGTACACTTGTAATAAAGACATGCAGTCATACCCCCATCAATACCCCATGTAAACATTTGTAAAGCTCAGGCAAATACCTAGAGTTTCACTTTATTCAATAATCTAACCTGTTGGAAAAAAGGAATTAATTATGAGACAACTCAGTGCGGCAAACGTATTACTTACCTTCATACATGTGATCACATGACCTAAACAGGGTACACAGAGGTGAAGTGAACAGGATGCCCTCAGAAGGGTGACAACAATACTAGTGAGGCACAGACCTGCGAAGAGAAGCATAGAAAGTATTAATTTGAACACCCATAATAAACACATGCGCCCACCCACCCTCTCACCCACCCATCATACAGATATCTGAAGCACGGTGAAATACCTAGAGTTTCACTGTATTCAATAATCTAACCTGTCTGGAGAATGAAATTAAGTATCAGAATACCCAGCGCAAAAGAAAAATTCTATTCTGCCCTTAACAGTGTAGCAGAAATATCATACAGACACGGACTTGCGAAGAGAAGCAGTAAAAAAAAAAAGAAAAAAGATTCAAATATATGGAATACAGACAGTTGAAGTTCCATCTCCCCCAAATACCCAATAAATATATCCATAGGACACTGAAAGACATAAAGTTTCACTATTTTTCAGTAATCTAGCATGTGTGAAAAAAGAACAAAACAAAAGAAAGAAATTTCTACGACAATTACAATAGTTTTATTATGATCATGAGGCATTTGTGAGCCAATGTGGTAACAGAAATGTGCAAATACTTTTCCCAAATGTTCTGCAGAATATTCAGCTATTTGGTATTCAGTATTCGGCCCTTTAAAAAAAAGGAAAAGAAACAGCCCCCTTCCTCCTCTCCCATCTCAAAACCAGATAAAACAAGCATTTGTCAATGCCGAATGTTTGCTTGCTCTCATTGGCAGTGGTAGTGTAGACATTACAGAGCTGAGTAATAGGAATGGCAGTGAAGTACTGAACTGAAGCCAACCCCACCACCACCCTGCAGAGAGTGACAGGCATTGGGGTGTGCCTTTGGATCGTCAGGCATAACGGCCACGCCATTTCACCACACCCCACCCTGCAGACACTGGACAAGTGTCACGGTGTGTTCCTTGGGGTCTTTGGCTCCTTATGCACACCCCATTCCATTAGGAAATACGTGAGATGGGTGCGATAGTAGAGAATGGGTGAACTTTGGGGTCAAGAGTCCAAGGCATACCTCGATGCCTCTCACTGGCTGCAGGGTGTGGAATGGTATGAGCATTACAGGCAAGAATCCCAAGTCACACCCCTGATGCCTGTCATTCTCTACAGGGTTGGGCTATGGTTGGAAACCCTAATACCTCAGGCATTCGTTGGTATTTTCACTCCAAATTTTCAACATGGTTTTTGTGACCCCACCTCATGAACAGTGGCAATATCAGTTTGTTAGGCGAAGCTGCTTATGCACAGCGACTACGGCATTTAGCACCACAGGTGCAAAACATTCGAACAGGATGTAAAATGACAGCTGTACTGTTCATGGGAGGTGTAAAATGGCAATGTTGCAAATCTGCAGTAAAATATTAAAAACTGGTGAAGTCACGAAAGGACATAGAAACTGTACAACGACACCCATAATATAATTAGGTTGGGGAATTTTTACAGCAGATTGTCAACTCAGGCATTTTGGTGCCTCCGATCATGAACAGTGTCACTGTGATTTTCTTTATCTGTCCCGAACAATGATTTCCCACAGCGACCATGCATCTCTGCACTGAAAGTGTGAAAACACACTTCAGCCATGTTGTTAAAAATGACAGCTGTACTGTTCATAAGGAAGTGTGGAAAAATACCACTGGTGAAAATCTGGAGTGAAATATTACAAAGTCATGAACTTACAAGGGTGCGTGGAAACTGCGCAATGCTCACTCGTAACACAGTCATTTTATGGACTTTTGTCACCAAATTTTCAACATAGCCATTTTAAGACCTCTGCTCATGAACAGTGTAACTGTGATTTTCATAATCTGTCCCAAACATTGCTTTCAGACACCAACAGCACCGCCAGCGCTACATGTGCGAAAACACATTTTTGTGACATATGAAAAATGGCAGCTGTACTGTTCATAAGGAAGTGTAATAAAATGACAATGTTGAAAATCTGGGTGAAAATATTAATATTAAACTTACAAGCATGCTAGGAACTGCATAGCATCATAAGTAAAACAGTCATTTTAGGAACTTTTTCACCAAATTTTCAACATAGCCATTTAAGACCTCTGCTCATGAACAGTGTCACTGTGATTTTCTTAATGTGTCCCTTACATTGATTTGCATCGACTGCGCTATTAATGCTACATGGAAACACATTTGGGCAAGATGTGAAAAATGACAGCTATACTGCTCATAAGGAGATGTGGTAAAATGGCAATGTTGAAAATCTGGAGTGAAAATATTGAAAATTCGTGAATCTCACGAAGAGGAGGAACTGTACAAACACGTCGAAAAACAGTAATTTTCAGGAATTTTTTCACCAAATTTTCAACATAGCCATTTTAAGACCTCTGCTCATGAACAGTGTGACTGTGATTTTCTTAATTTGTCCTGTACATTGATTTTGCACACCGACTGCGCCATTGTGCGCTACATGGGCGGAAGCATGTTTTGGGTGAGATGTGAAAAATGACAGCTGTACTACTCATAAAAAGGTGTAGTAAAATGGCAATGTTGAAAATCTGGAGTAAAAATATTGAAAATTCACGAACTTAAACTCGTAAAACAGTCATTTTTTTTGGAATTTTTTCACCAAATTTTCAAAATAGGCTTCTTGAGAGCCCACCTTATGAACACTGGCAGTGTCATTTTGTTAGTCGGTCCCGAAAGGTGATTTTGCACAGTGACTTTGAAATCACCCTTCGGGCCCAAATAACGCCATGACAGTGACAGCATTCATGAGAAGGGGTCCCAAAAACCCAATGTTGAAAATTTGGTGCAAAAATTCCAAAAATGCCTGAGATATGCAACAAAGTTGAAAACCCCTATCTATCCCATTATACAGCTTACCGACATTTCCTCAGTTCGTGAGTCGGCTTTGAAGAGTGCAGACGTGTTCCTGGTCCACGAAGATCATCACGCGGACTCCGGAGGTAAGTGTGGGGTGTGGGGAGGCAGGGTGCGCAGTGGTGGGTGCAGGTTGTGGGGGGCAGGGAGACTGCGTGGAACCGTTTTTTCTTTACAGGTTTTTTAAATGACAGCGGGGCGTTTGCCCGCGCTGGCGGGTGGGCTCAGCGTGCTGGGGACGGCTGGTTGGGGGCGTGGAGCTGACAGAGGATTTGGCACCCGGTCGCCATAGCATCTATTGCCATGCTGGGGTGGGCTTCCAGCGTTGCACCCTGTACTCTGGGGGGAGGACAGTGGAGCTGATGGGGGATTGGGCACCCCCGTGGGCTATACCATGAGTTGCCACACTGGGGTGGGCACCCAGCGTGGCATGTGGAAGACTTTGTGGGGGAGCGCAGCATAGCCGATGGGGGATTAGGCACCCCTGTCGGCTATACAGTGTGTGCGTGGGGGGGGCAGCACGCAGTATGCATGTGTGTTGTGTGTGTGTGTGTAGGGGGAGCTGCGCATGAGCAGGCGATATCTGATTGCTGCTCACTGAAGTGTAGCTCCCCCTTTCAACTGTACGCTACTGCATTTTGGAGCTGTCATAGACAGCTCCAGCATGCATTGGAGGACTGGGGCCACGCTTGCCAACACACTGACTGAATTGGAAGAGGGGGTGACACACCTCCGAAAACTCGGATGATGGCACTATGTTTCTTGCACATGCGTGCAAGCAAACATAAAAATGATGTAATCCCAATACCACCACCCTGTATTAAAACCACAATCCCACCCTTCTCCACATCCCATACTTACAATTTTTTATTATATACATTTAAGTAGATCCCCCCCCCTTGGGCTACCAGCTCACCCCACCCACCTCCATGGCAGGCCACCATCTTAATGTAAAGTGCTTTTTGCACCACCTAAACAATTTAATTTATGCCCCCACAGCACATGATCCTACCTACTCTTTTAACCACTAGCACAAAATTGTGTCAAATATAAATAAAGAAGTACACTGGCTCAGCCCTCTCTCCCCCACAGCCGGCAGCCTAAGAGCTCAACGAAGGAGGGGTGAGTCGGTGACCTTCTTGATTTATATTTCACAATTGGGTGCTGGTGAGTGGGAGACAGTAGGTAGGGTTGCGTGATACGTGGGGGGGGGACATAAATTACATTGTTTTCAAGCTCAAAGAGTGCTTTACATTAGGAAGGTGGTCGGCCATGGAGGTGGGCGGGTTCAGCCAGTTGCCCAACAGGGGATCGATTTAAATGTATATTACATGGGCAGATGGGGTCTGAGCGCCGCTGTGTTTCTGTGTCTCTGGGCGTCTGGGGAAATTGGCTTTGGTGGTCCATGGAGTATTAGATGCAGATCGCTGAATGTAAATAAAAAAAACACCCTCTGTGCAGCTGGGAGAGTAAGAAATTTAAAGGAACTCCATTGAAAGAGCTGTTTAAAATGGTGTGAATGGGGGCAATATATAACGGGGGCCCTGATTAGCTAAAGGGGGCTCCCACAAGTGAGATAAAGGGTATCCTGGCTCCTGTTGGCCAAGCAGAGCCAGGGCACGTTACTATTAGCCCCTGAATGGGCTTTATTTAAAGGTTTTGGGGCTGTGGTTGCTGGGGCATAATGTAAACAATAATGGCAGCCCTCATAGGACTCTTGCAGCACAGGGGGATGCTGGGAAAATGTCAAGGTGCACTAAAGTGCCCAGGAACCATGTAGCCAATCACAGTGGGAGCTGGGAAAAGTTATAAAAAGGACTGTTTTGCCTGCCAAGGGAGAGATTCATTAGATGATCCAGAGTGAGAGCAGTGCAGGAGAAACTGCTGTGGGTTACCCAACCAAAATCTGCACCCAGAGCCCAATGGCCTGTTTGGCCCCGCTAACTGTTAATAGGCAGAGCCCCTGAAAGATCCTGTGGCTGCAGAGAGGAAGAGTTTAAAGTGTTGCTGCCAGAGAAAGAGAATTTGGAGTTTTCGGCAGAGAAAGAAGAGCAGAAGTTGCCAGATGGAGAGAGCTGAGAGCCGCAGCGTGAGAGCAGAGACTGTAAGTTATGCATCCTTGAAATACATAGTTCCACAGAAAAGAATGAAGCCTGAGTAGCATGTGTTCCTCCTGGAGGGACTAGAGTGATTAGAGACTGCTGGACTGCAGCCAGCCTGAGCAATTGTGTGTGCTGGGGCTAGAGACTGAGCCAAAGCCCAGAAATAAGTGAGTTGTGGAAGAATCTGTGAGCCAGAGAAGTATAGAGTGAACAAGCCTACCCTGTCCCCAGACCACTGGAGAGGAAGGCGTCGAGAGACCTGGTGAACACTGTTCACAAAGGCCTTAGAGCAAAGATTACAAAAGACTGACAGGTGAAGGCCAGCATTCCTCATTTCTTCAGCCAGCTGCTGCCCAGCATGGTACCATGAAATAAGTTTCTGCAGCCCCCCTTTGAAGCATTGATATGTAAGTACTCCTGGGCTGTGGGTCAGGGGAGTTTCTATTTAGCTAGCTACCTAGTCAGGTCTCAGAGGGGGTTAAGTCCTGGGCTGCACTGCGCCAAATTTCAAGCTGTGCCCAGGCAGAAAGTTAAAAGCTGTTTGTGTTTAAATGTTTTTGGGCCACAATGCAAGTACCCCAGCTTGAGCCACCAGACTGTCACCTTCTCAGCACCCTGGTGTGGTGCCCACTCCTACAGCTAGACTATACAGTGTAACTGCCATTTGGAGAGAAGCCAGGTGCAACCGCAGGTGGGAGGTTGGGACTGTGTGGTGTAATATTATTATTGTTATTGTAATATTTTCCCTTCCACTCCTCCAAAATAAATATTAAATTTGGTTCATGTTACACATCTGGTATTACCGGTTATTGCAAAATGTGTTCTGTTACTGTGTGTGGGGTTGGTACTGTGGGGGTAGTTAGTGTACCTTTCCTGGGGGGTGGCAACCTGCAATTTATCCACAGGTATCACATATCACTGCCCCAGGTGGAGGTACTGTGCCATTTCTTCTCCTGTCCACTAGTGAACCCAGGCCGGCCCCGTCGGAGGTGTGTCCAGGTGAGACCTGAAGGCCCTGGAAACAGCCAAGGTGAGTCAATGGACTGTTACATTCATGACCCTAGCATTCTTGCTATTTGTGAAATAGTATTTCAGCCCCTGCACAGCCCTGGTGGAGATTGAATATGTTTCAGGATAGACACAATCATCTTTACTATGGAACAGTGCAAATGAAACAATTCTATACTAGCACTGTGCTGCACACTACCTGCATGTGGTAGAGACACTGCACGCTGTTGACTGCAGGAAGGTAAGCTAGGGTACTAGGAAAAGATAAGGGCCAGGAGTCACAGTAAATTTCTTTGAGTGTGTATATACAAGCTGTGGAATGTGTAGTTGTTTACCCCAAAAAGAAAAGGGACTTTATTCTACCATTATCTGGATGCTTGTAACTACGCTGATACAAACCATAAGCAATACAGATGTGGCATCATGATTCTATATACACAAGCAAGAAGACAAGTTAATTTAGGCAAGCCATTGCTCACACAGTTGTCTACCAAGTTAAACTCAGTCAAGAGTAACCTGCACCAGTCGGACAACCATACTGTCAGGTTCAGGTTTGAGGCACCCCCTAATAGGACTGCCCCTACGGAGATGGTACAGTATCGCCCTTTAAGGGGATTGACCCTGCATGGCCTGATGGAGGTAGTGGACCTATCGGGCATGATGAGTGTATGTGAGGAGCTGGGGGAGCTGGTATTGGCCTATAATAGGGCTAGTGCTGGCACTCTCGACTCTGTAGCCCCTGCTCATGTTTGCCACCTCACATCTCATCAGAAGTCTCCATGGTTTGATGAGACTCTGAAGGAGATGAGGAGAAGGGGTCAAAGGTTGGAGCAGTGCTGGAGGAAATCTGATCTGGCAGAGGACAAGCTTAGATTGATAGTACATTATAGAAACTATCAATCAGCAATCGCCTTTAAGAAGGCAGAGTTCCTGTCCAAAGAGATTGCTGTGGCAACTAACAGACCAGCTCAGCTCTTTCATACTGTCGATAGGTTGTGCAATCCAACCTGTCTTCAGTTGTGGGGAACCTTTTCACAAGTAAGATGTGATGAGTCTGCTCAGTTTTTTGCTGATAAGATTGCCACTGTCAGATCGGAGATCAAATCAGCGCCCTCAAATGGGCCTTGCAGTAATGGGCTGGAGGTTGCAAGTACTCGGCTTGTCTGGTCCGACTTTAGCCAGTTGGCTCTCGTGGATGCTGGGCGGATTGTCCAGAAGTTGCGGCCAGTCTACTGCAGTTTGGACCCAGGGCCAACACGCCTTTTGTTAGGGTGTGTTGAAGTCATTGGCCCAGTCCTTGCTAGGACTATATGTTGTTCACTAGCGAGAGGGTGTTTTCTGGAGCCCCTGAAGGAGGCGGTTGTTAAGCCACTCCTTAAAAACTCTTCACTAGAGCTGGACTGCCTGGCAAACTACAGACCTATCTCGAACCTGCCCTTTGTGGGCAAGGTTATTGAGAAGGTGGTGGCTGCTCAACTGGATGACCATCTAACAGCTCATAGCATCTACAGTCCTCTCCAGTCTGGGTTTAGGAAGAGGCATAGTACCAAGACAGTCCTTGTTCGGGTGTTGAATGATCTCCTGTTGGTGAGGGATTGAGGGAGTCATACCATCTTAGTTCTCCTTGCTCTCTCAGCAGCTTTTGACACTGCAGACCATGGGGTGTTGATAGATCACCTGCGGGTTTGCTGTGGACTGGCTGGTACAGTCCTCAGCTTGCTTAAATCTTTTCTCATGGGCAGAACGGAGATAGTAGTGTCAGAAATTTTTATCGACCTCTCTGCCTCTGTCCTGTGGAGTCCCACAGGGCTTGGTCTTATCCCCCATGTTGTTCGCAGTGTACATGCTGCTGTTAGGGATATCATTAGGTGGTATGGGCTGAGTTTTCACTGTTATGCAGATGACACTCAGTTCTACATGTCCTTCGCACCCTGGCAGGAAGAGACAATCTCAGTCTTTAACAACTGCTTCTCGGAGATCCAAGATTGGATGAAGATCAACTGGTTGAAGCTGAATCAGGAAAAGACTGAAGTACTGGTGTTAGAACCTGGTCTCCAGGATTTGAGAGCGCAAGCTGGTCAGGCCTTGGGGCTCTGGCTCGGGGACTCCCAGCTGCTTACCTCAGGTTGGGTTAAAAATCTGTGCATTGTGCTTGACAGCGGACTGACACTGAAATCACAGGTGTCAGCCATTGTGAAAGCCTCATTTTACCATCTGAGAAACATCGCCCTGATCAAAAGGGATCGGGTCGACTTCCCGACATGATAGTGCCCATCATAGTTTTTACTGACACCAATTTCCCGACATGGTCTATTTACCGACAGTTTTCTGCCAGACATTGTTCTGCCCGACTTTTTACTTCCTGACAAAATTAAAAAAAAATGCAGGCCTGAGAGCAATAATGATTTCCACTGACACACATGGCATACTATACTGAAGCAAGCACAGAATGTAATGAACACTAGCATCACGACTGAAAGCATCAATAATGATTTGGAACTTAACATTTTCAATGTGTGTGTGTGTACATTCTCCTCCTACTCTGGTATTCCAAGTCAGCTGAAGTTTGCACAAGTCACTCAAATCTTTATTAGAACTATTTAAAAACAATTTAAAATACTTGGAATCCCCGGTTGGTGATATCTATAAAAGTTCAAAGCACCATATTGTGTACGATGCCCCTAATGAAATCTTTTGGATTTCTCTGGTCAATGTCTGACATTACATGCATGATTTTTTCCTCCCATTTGGCATATTGTTTTTTTACGGGAGACTTTGGCAAGCCTCTGTTAATTTTTTTGATGGTTGTGTCAGTGACAGCTTGCTCATTTCTTAGTTCCTTAATGAACCTGTGCACTTCCACATGAGAGGTACCGATAATGGTTCCCAGTTCCCGATGCCATGCTTTAAGTTTTATTCTGGGTTCTTGGAAACCCTGCAAGCATCTGCGAGTGTACTGACCAAAACTGGGATGGGTATAAAGGTGGTACTCTTATTGATGTGTTATTATGCATTTGGCCCCTCTGAAAAGGTACAATCTCGCATACATGTGGGTCCACAACTGATCCTGCAGGTTTGGCCATTAAGAGTCAAAGCACAGAAAAACCAAGGAGCTGTGAGCTGCAATATATTCAATTTAGTCACTTGATTGCTTAATTGATAACACTGGGTACCAATCTAGCTGTCCAGACACAGAATAGTGAGCACAAAAGCTTTATTATCCCCCCCATGCCATTACAAACATATGCCCATGAAGACAAACAATAGTTCATATTCACTTTAGCCACTAGATTGCTTATTTGATGACACCTGGTACCAATGTAGCTATCCGCCTGCCTGTGAAGTCCTACAGTAGATAGCAGCAACACAAATTCTTTCCTTTAGCCTGTGAAGTCTTACAGCAGGTAGCAGCAACACAAACCCTTTCCCTTAACCCGTGTTAGTAAATTGCAGAATGGGACATTAAATGATGGTATATTATACTGAACGGGAACTTGTATGTTGGGAAGCAGGAGACGAGAAGCAGTGTGTCAGGGAAATCAAAGTCAGGAAGTCATACCAGACCCGATCAAACACCTGATTTCCCTTGGTGATATGATAACATTGGTTCATGCCTTTGTGACCTCTCACCTAGATTACTGCAAAGCCCTATACCTAGGGCTACCGGGGGCTGATCTTCACTGATTACAGCTAGTGCAAAATGTGGTGGCCAGGATGTTGCCTGGCTTATCTAGATCTTGCCATGTCACACCTGTGCTCCGCTATCTGCTGTGGCTGCTGATAAATTGGTGAATCACCTTCAAGGTCAGTTTGCTGACCTACAAAGCCCTACACGGCCAGGGATCCAGTTACCTGCAAGACATTCTGTGGCCTTACCGACTCTCCAGCACACTCTGGTCCACTGATGAGGGATTGCTAGAGATTACCAGGGGTTAAACTAAAGACATCTGTGGCCCATACGTGTGTGTTTGCGCTCCCAACCCTGTGGAATTCTCTCCCTCATCAGATTAGAGAGTGCCAAACCATCGACCGTTTTAAAACTGAACTGAAAACATTTTTATTTAGCCAGGCCTTCTCTGATGGGGTCTTATTTAAGGATTTTAAACATCATGGTTGCTATTAAAGTGTGTTTTGTCAAAGTATTTAAATAGATTTTAAGTGTTGATAATATGTAAAACGCTTTGATTCCTTGAAATTTGCACTGTGCAAATAAAGATATGATTGATTTATTGATTGATTGAGTCCAGCCTCATAACAGGTCAGCCATGATTGGAAAGTATTAGTGTATAGAACTGAACAGGTGGAACTTGAACAGTTGCTACAGAAGACGTTAGTTGAAGGATCTTACATGGTTTTGGTATGATCATCATTTTGATGGCAGTAACAATCACAAGCATCGCTATACTAATTTAAATAAGATAAATACAGAAAACATATATGCTGGTCATCACACAGCCATACTTACCATCACTCATGTGATGGCCATGCCATGACTGCAGCATGGCATTATCATCTGTGGCGAGGGCAACCACATCAACAGGCCAGACAGCTGGCATAAGACAGATAAGAAGATCCAGCTTAAAAACACTGTTTTTAATAATGTCCACACATTCCATTAGTTGGTGTTGAATTTTAATTCATCAGCAGCAACAGCACCAGTAGAGAATCCATCAGTTCACTCTGGTTTGGTTATTAGAGGAAGCTTCATCACATGGAGGAGAGCAGCCCTGGTAAAATAGCATGAGCAGTAGCAAGGAAGAAAGGTACAGGAGGATGGGCCAGATGCAGCATCAGCAGAAGGGCAGCCATCAGTTCAATGTGGCTTGTTTCTCTGGGGAAGCAGCACCCCCATGGAGAAGGAGGATGTAGCAACAGCACCAACAGTGCAGATATCAATCTACTAGGGTTTGGTTGTTTGGGGCAGCAGCGACCCATGGAGGAGGAGGAGCTGGGCCTGGGCCACAGAAAAATGCCCCTGCTGCAGCAGCAATAGCAGGGCAGCTATTAGTTCACTCAGTTGTGGTTCTTTGGGGAAGTGGTACCATAGGGATGTGCCGAATCAATCAATCAAACGTTTATTTATCAGCACAATTCCATGTGATCATTGCACTTTGCACCCTAAAACCAATAAAACTAATATAGACATCAATAAAAATAACAAAAATCAATAAAGTGTCAGTGGCACAGCAGGTAGCACACTCACTTCTGAGGCCAGGAGATCAAAAGACTGTGGGTTCTAGCCCAACACCAGGCACTTGGGTTAATATCCTAATACTGACACTGCAGTGCAGCATGAGGGCGTCCTACACTCCTGAGGTGCCATCTTTCGAATGAGACATTAAACCAAGGTCCCATCTGCCTGTTCTGGTGGTAGTTCTGGTAGATGTTAAAGATCCCATGGCACTTCTCAAAAAGAGTAGGGGGGAATTTATTGTAAACACACATACATCAGTTCCTGTGATTTACATCTTGTACAACAGTGCAGCCACAATTAATTTACAATAGTACCAAAAATATTTCAGACATCATTCAAATTTCCCTTTATCAATCCTACCCCATCCCACCTTTCCCTTAATACCTCTTATTTATTTATATTTAATAAAGTAATTAAACCCTTTCCACCATTGCAACACCTTATGTGATGAATGAAGCACTACATCCTTAGTATACACTTTCTGCAATTCCTGTACTACTAAAATAGCAAAACTTTCATGTGACATTTTCCTTTGGTACAATACCCATTGACATCTAGCTTGCCACAAGTAGTATTGAATACAACAAAAGAAGACCTGCAATGTGTCCTGATGAAAGTGTTGAAATCTTAAATCGTATTACCCCAATACTAATACTTCATAGGTCATATGTTTGAATGACTTCATGTTCCATTTCACCCTTAAATAATCCCACAATGCCAAAGTATAGGAACATTCCAAAAAACATGTTCCATAGTTTCAGTTTTATTGATGCACTCCATACAAGGGCAGTTTCGTTCTTCTAGAACCTTATGCTTGGCATTCCCCCTTAGGTTTATTCTTCCATACACAGTAAGCCATATGTGTTCCCACATTTTTGGGTGTATCCTGGGGTGTGTAAATTGTCTCAGGATCAATGGATTATCTACCAAGGGGCAATTCCTAAAACTAGGTTCGGAGGGATATATTCTGGCCATAATGTCTTAGTATAACTGCTTGCTAGTACTGCTTTGTATAGAAAATGTTGTGACATACCATCTATATAATTTTTGTGCTGCCGGTTTAAAATAACTTCAGATATGAATGTGCTGATTCAATTTTGGAGCCACTCCATTCCATGCTTGAAAATATCTCCCTAAAGTCAGCTGCATCCAAATGTTTTGAAATTCCCCTGTACAAGTAAGCCCACTCAAAAGTGTCTGTGAAAAAAACAATACATGCAGAAAAACCACTGGCTCTATCATACCTAAACCATCCTCTGATTTCCCCAGATACATAAAACATCTCTTTACAGGACTTAATTTGTTACCCCATAGCATTTGGAAAATTAAACTATATAATTTGATATTATGCTGCACAGGTAAAGGAAAAATCATAGCAACATATAATTTCAGAACTGCATATAAGAAAGGGTGAAAAACTCTATTGAAAGCCCTTTCCTGATCAGCGGACACTAAACAGCCAGTGACCCCCTGTTAAGTTAAGATGCTCTATTGCATCTCTAATAATCATTAATGCATATTGAATGTTCCTATTCGGGAGCCCACAAAACTGCTGCAGTGAGATAACTAAAGAGGCATACTGCTTCAGTCAATTGTTAATAATATGAGCTAAAATTTTATAATCAGTATTTAGCAATACTATGTCTCCAGTTGGAAATATCAGATGTTTCCCCTTTTTTTATGAAGATAGATAAGCAAGCCTTCTGTAAAAGAAGGAAAAATAGAGTTTGTGGGAAAAAAAATTAAGAATATACCTTTCCTAAACAAATAGCTAAATGCTGATTGACAGTTTTGTAAAATTTATTCGGAATGCCATCCAAGCCTGGAGAAGTTCCATTTTTCAGAGCCCTTATGGCTGATTCAATTTCTTGCACCATTATTGGGGCCTGCAGTTTATTGCTTTCTTCTGGAAATGCTGGAACACTTACCCCTTTCAAAAAATCTTGCATTTCTTGCTCCATAATTGGCTGCACAGGCTCTAATGATTTATAATGTTGTTTTATCAATTCCTCAATCCCGTCTGTTGAACTAACTTTAAGCCCATTTGCAGATACTAAAAAGTTAAAGGTCATGCCACCTCTGATTTGTTTGCATGCCTCATAGGGGTCTCCAATAGAGGATTTTTGTGTCCCATTATACAGCATTGCCTGGATTTATTTACCCCTATCATATTGATATAGTTTCATGGCCTCCTTAATTTCATTAATTTGAGATGTATAGTCATGATTTGAATGATTTGCAAGGGTGTATAATTTTTGCAATTGTCTTCTTAAAGATAAATATTTAAAAAAATTATCATTCCCTGTTTTCTTCCCATGATTTTTAAACCAGTTTGTAATATCCTTCTTTGTATCGGTCCACCATTCTCCTATGTTAGAGTACAAAAATGCCACCGACAGTCTAGCTTTAAGGAGGTGATTCACATTCCATTGTACTAGAGGCTCCCCCAAAACTGAGGTGTTAAGTTTCCTCCTGCCAAACCCTTTAGGGGTGCCAGTCACATGATCTAGCTGTAGTCTTAAAAAAAGATGGTCAGAAAATTCTACCAGATCCATACATAAAACCCCTTTGGGTAGATTGGGTGAAATAAAGATATAATCTATAATAGTTTTAAAGCAATTCCTCATGTAAGTAAATTTAAGACACTCTGTGTGATAAATGTGACTGTCTATCATACCCGCAGTATTAATTATCTGTGTTAATGCATTAGAATCACAATAAATGTTCTTACCACCATCTCTTTTCCTTTTTTTCCCTTTAAAAATGCTGCAGTTGAAATCCCCACAGAAGAAAACATTGAATGTGGTCACTAAATAGGGTTGAATTAATTTTATGTGGCTAACCTTGTCTGCTTTGATCTGTGAGTTATACATATTTATGAATCTGCAATCCATTTCCCCCCAGAGCCCATCTAAAATTAAAACTCTGCCTGGGACTAGGTCCACCAGCTTCTGTAAATGAAAGGAATATGAATTAAACAAAATCCCCACCCCATCAGCCTTAGCTGATCCAAATGACCAATAGGAAGGTCCCCATAGCCATTCCTTTTGAACATCCACACTTGTTCATCAGAATTCATCCAGGTCTCCTGTAAAAAACATATATCCAAACATTTTCTGTGTACATAATGAAATACAGCTTGCCTTTTCATTGTGTTTAATAAACTATGTATGTTTACAGACCCTATTTTATACCCAGCCAGTTTAAGCAGAAAGAAAAGCAAAACCCCATACTATAGTATCTTATTTTTTTCCTCTTCTTTTTCTTCTTCCCTTTATATGCATTTTGCTCTGGACTTGGATTCTGATGCTTTGTTGAGAATCTTTGGGAATCGGATTCCCCTGCTTCCATATCAGAGTCCACCCAGGTGGAAAAGAGGGCCGGATAGGAATTGTTCATTTCCAAAGGAGGTATGTTCGGGGGAGGGAGGGGTTTTGCCCTCGCATTCCTGGTGGACCTTCTGCTTAAAAGGGGATGCTTGAACAGAGGGAGCTGTCATCCTACTCTCTGAGCTTGCTGGATCCTCATAGCAAACTGGAGTAAACAACCCTGAAGCCTGCACTGCACAAGACTCTAAAGTCCCCTTCCTTCCCTCCCTCCCTGATGTAGTCAACGTATCCTCATTGAGATTTATTAAATCTTCTTCCTTGTACCTTGGGGGTGCGGGAGAAGGAGAAGAAGGAGGAGGAGAAGGAGGAGGAGGAGGGGGAGGGGGGTCTTGAACAGAAATACCAGCAGCTGGGGCCTGTGCAGCTACCAAATCCTGTGCTTGCTGACTAAGCAATTCAGGGCTGATGCAAGAGGCTTTATTTCATGCTGCACAGGGGCACTCCCCAAATACATGGTCATACTCCTCGCACAAATCACACTTGGTGTGGTTAGCAAAATTCATGGTTATGTGACCTATTTCACCACAGTTGTCACACCTGGGCCTATCACATGTGCTAGATAAATGAGTCCTAGAGCCACATTTGTAGCATGCCCTGGGCTGGCCCGCATAAAAGCAAACCCCTCAGTCCCTACCCAACGTGAAATAGTTTGGGGTAGGTTTAATACCTTTTTCATGCTGTCTTAATTTTACTTTATATTTCCAACCTCTGGTCCAAAACAATTCACTATCCAAAATTGCCTCAGGCTCTCCCAGAATGTCACATTTTTGTGCCAACCAGTACATTATATCCTCTACATGAACCCCCTCATTCCTAAACATCACTGTCACATACTTAATTTGTGGTCCGGTCAAAGGAACCATCACGAAGGGGGTCCATGTTGGGGAAAACTTCACTTACCCATACCTCTCCCAGAAAAGATCTAAGGCATAGGCTGAATAAAAACTCACATCAAAATTGTCTTCACCTGATATGTTAATAAATGCGTATACTTCCCTGGGGGTAAAATGCAATGAATCTTTCAGCAATGTCTTACTTACGTGACATCTGTCTGGCCTATCTTTAAGTCCTCCTTTGTATCGGATGCGCACTGCATTCCATCTGGGTGCTGCCTCCTTTTTAACTTTTGAAAAAAGTTCAGATAACAAGGGCTTTCTTGCTAAATCAGTGTCCTGCCCAACATCAGGCTCCTGTTCCATTGCAGATCCCAAGTTCTGTGTGTTTGTAGAAGTGGTCAAGGCCTTACCAAAGTCATTATGTCTCTCTGAATCATTTGACCTTGTAGATTGCTCCTGCCGCGCCATTGTCCCTTCCCTCGCATTCTGAAGGATATCTGCAGAGGTTTTCCAAATTTATCCATCTGTTTTAGGAGCCCACTCAGGGGAAGCCTGAGATTGGTTAAAAGATTTGTTCCAAGTAGGGTTAGGTAAGCAAATACCCCCCGGAGACTGCTTCCACCCAGCCTCCACAAGGGCTTTCTGAGGGGAGCAAGCGCCAAAAGGGGAGAGGGGTGCTGCCTGTAAGGGTAGCTTCACTGACTGGAATGCTTTCAGGGATTGCTCCAAGATTTCTTTTTGCCAACATGAGTGTTGTCCTTTTGTCCTTAACCTCTGTTCTCCCATTTCTCAAACTCCCTCCTTTAAAAGAAAAGCATGGGAGCCCTTCTTGTAAATCACTAGTCCTATGATAGTTAGTTTCTTCCAGATTCCTTTTAGCACTGACCAACCCCTCAGGCTGCTTTAAAATGAACCCAGCCATTTTCGACATTGTAACAGGGCCCTGATTTCCTCAACCAGTTCTTCTGCTCCTGCCAAAGTCTCTGGTAAAGCATGTATTTGCAATTTAGGAAGCCTGTCTACTTTTTCCCCTTGTGAAGGAGAAACTGTCTCTTTTATGCTTGCAGCAGACACAATACTTTTATCTTCAGTTTGCACAGTGCAAACTGTCGAGTAAATGTCAGAAATTGAAAGGGACTCACCCCACCCTGTCGGGGTATTTGATGCTGTTGCCTCAGAAGGGCCTTTGACAGGCCAAGTGCCGACAATGACAGGAGGACTTTTTGATTTCAGATGTGCAATTCACGCTGCAAGGTGCTCGCTGTCTTTCAAATGCCGATTCTGTTCATTCTATAAAGACTACAGCAGCTCTTGCTGTTTTTGCTCTATATTTCCTGGTACCACTGTTTCCTCATGCATATCTGAGTTAATGCTTAGATCTTCTGTAGATATGTAGACATCCGTGATGTCTTCCGCAGAATCTTCTAAAATAAATGTTTGTTCAGCAGAAATGTCAGCCTCTGGAATATTCAAAATAGAAGAGGCCTTCTCTTCTACCTCTACAGCATCTGCACTCTCCAGTGGTCCACTCTGAGTGGCCATCCTAGCAATGGACAGCAGCTCCCCTACAGACCAGTAGGAGAATTTTCCTGGTGCACTGGCCAAATTTACCCCCATTCACTAAAATACCACCAACAGCTTAATCTGGTTCAAAGTCAGTTGGCATTCATCTGTATCCCCTTCCCCTGGGTCGTGCCTGAAAATAGACAGAATTTGTCCAGTGCATTTACCCGGTCAACACAAACTAAATAAATAAATAAACAAGATAAAACACAATCTCAATACATTCAATAACAATACAGTTTGAATTTGGCTTACATCGGGAAATGCCTGACTGAACAAATAAGTTTTTAATGCAGTTTTAAAGCTGTCAGTAATCAAGCAGTGTCTAACCTGATGAGGTAGAGCATTCCACAGGGTTAGGGCCACAAAAGCAAAAGTTCATGATCCAGAAATCTTTAATCAAACCCTGGAAACCTCTAGCAATCCCTCCTCGGTGGAACAGAGTGGGTAGGGGGGAGTAGGGACACAAAAGATCTTGCAAGTAGCTAGGTCCCTGTCTGTGTAGGGCTTTATAGGTCAGTATCCTGACCTTGAAGGTGATCCACCAATGTACAGACAACCAGTGCAGATCGCAGAGCACAGGCATGATATGCAAAAACAACAAATCACCTGCACTCCAGAGCTGGGAAGTCACTCAAACCTCCAGTAAAGTCACAATTATTCAAGCCAAAAGTCCTGCATAGTTGAACACAAAAATGCCAGGTTTATTCCAAAATCACCCAGACGGTCTGAGACTGACAGAGCAATCTAGTAACAAAGACCCCAGCGCTTTGCCAATTAAGGCTTCATTAGGGGGATGGCCTTTGCTTTGATTAGTTGCTCCTTTTATACCTATATAAATTTGTAACCACTCACCCCTGCCTTTTTGCCAAAACGACAGGTGGCATGCTGTTGAAGCTGACAGCAATACCTGGTGGGACCTGGGTTCAGAGAGGATGAGGTTACTTGGCACAGAGGGACCTAGGTTTGGCTGCTCTGGACAGGGGTACCCAAGTAAATCCGAACACAGGAAGCAATAACTGTAATGTCCAGAACCAGGAATGGGATTCTTCAGTGTGGCTTTTATTCACATACTAGCTGAACAAACAAAGCGTAGATGGACCCCCATGGGGCTACATTTCCTGGTAATGCAGATTAGAGACTACAGAACACTTTATCACCATTTTCAGCCCTCAGGCTCTGAACCCACCAGGCACACAGCCCGGACTTGCACGCAGCTTTGGGTACACAGCCCGACTTGTAAACACTTGGGATTTTTCCAACTGGCCCGGCTCCCCCGCTGGCCACTTGATCCGCGGTCCATTGGAAGAATGAACCAATTATTCTGTCGTGGCTCCCCACACCACTTAGAGTCTGTGACTCCTAGAGATAATTTTTCCTTGTTGTGGCTCCCCACACCACTTAGAGTCTATGACTCCTAGAGATAATTTTCCCTTGCAACCCCACGTCTGGGTGCTTCCCCCATCACTGGCCAAGTGCATGAGGCAAAGTAGCAACCACAGCAGAAATCCGTAGAGGTGGACCTGGTCACTAAAGATTGGGGGTCCGCCCACCTCCAGCTCCCGCAGCCCATACCCGGCCATTTCCCTGGGAAAACTGAACTATTCCTTTGCTGAACTTCTAAATGTAGATTAAAGGGTAGATGTCTGGTGCATCTCCTCTACATATTACTTGAATCACACACAACAGTCTAGGATTTGACACTACTTTACTTGCTTGGCCCATTTCTATAGGCTTCCCAAAATGTAGCGCAATCCCTAGATTTTCACACATGTCCCAGGGTGTAGAAAACAATTTGCCCTTTTTGACAGAGCAGGCACGCACCCTTTAGTTGCAGATGCCCCACAGGCGACTCACAAATCTTCCATCTTTCAAAATAAATGTTGAACTAAACAGGCAGCTTTTCTTCCATTTGGCAGAATTAAGGGGATTGCCCCAGGAATCTGCTAGGGATCTTTACATCCCCTCCCCCCAGAGGGAGGGGGTACTGAGACCCGAACAGCGGTCTCCACCACTTGAGCACAATTTCACTCCTTCACTTACTGAAGACAAACTGGACACTGAACACTACCCTTTGAAAACTCCCAACGTTCTATCTAACTCCCTCTGCTGCAGATTCCAATGTGGCTTATGCAGCTGCGAAAGTTCTATTGGTGATGTCATCCCTCAGTCTCAGCTGAGACTGAGAACAAAGTGAGACAATGTGAAACCCATTTAACTGGAGTTTCACAAGCTGCCTTCCCCGCCTACCACTAGGTCTTACTGGGATTCTAGTAACCCCGGGTAACAAGGGGTTACAAATTCAAAAGATATGACATCACGTAGCAACAGCAAATTAAATCTTTTAACATCAGAAAATGCTTATTGTTGGCTTAAAAAGGAAAAAAATGGAAAAACTAAATACATCATTATGCCATAAAAAGTACTCTTAACACAAGCAACTTGTACATTTTGTGAAATTCAAAACTTTTTTTGTACCAACCAATCAGAATACTTGATTCAAAAATTGTGATAATACTCATAACATTAGAAAAATCACAAAACTAACTTGGAGACTTGATCCCAAATACTAATGGCAACCTGACTATGTTTCAATTTTTTGAATTTAAATAACTTTATTGGATTCTACATGATTCTACATGATTAATGATGTGAAAATCAAGAAATAAATAATGTAAGTAATTCTGAGAATCTGAACATGTTGCTGTATGATATAAATGTTACTAGATTTAAACAATTAAGAAAAGATAATTTCAAGGTGAAATCTGTATTTTGTCCTGGGAGTTTGAACCCACGCATTACAACCTATAAAAAAACAGTACTTAGGGAAGTTAAAAAGATATTATGTGAACAAGATGTTCATTGGCATAACAACCTGTCCCAGAAAGAAAAACAAGCCTTAGAAAAACTGAAAACAAATGAGGATTTAATTTTTAAACCAGCAGACCAAGGTGGAAATATAGTGGTTGTGGACAGGCAATTCTACCTAGAGAAAGTACTAGAGCTGTTAGGAAATACTGATAATTACCAGAAACTGAAAAGTAACCTCATGCTCCATTATAAAACTGAACTACTTTCCATTTTAGAGTTTGCTAAAAGTGAGGGGGAAATAACAGAACCAGAGTTTCAGTTCCTATGCCCTGAATTCCCTCTAGACCCCACCTTCTATATCCAGCCAAAAATGAATAAAAATCTATTAAATCCATCAGGCAGACCAATAGTATCAGGCATTGGTTCCATTTCTGACAATTTGCGTCAATTCATTGATTTTTTCCTGAAGAGAAGCGTACAATGTCTACCGTCCTACATACGGGACACCATGTATGTGCTTGAGACATTGCAGGATTTTAGATAATTGTTTCTGACACTGGGATGCCCACTTCCGGTGTCAGATGCACTGCCCCCCAAACCCGTCTATGTTTTTTGCTGACAACGTGATGCCCAATCCCTGTGTCGACAGTGGCATGCCCCCAATTATGGCACACTGGTAGCCCACCCCAGTGTGCCTAAATGTTTTTTTAATTGTTTCCCCCTGTAAAATAGAAAAACAGTCCCCCATAGTCTTTATTTAATTTAACCTGTAAAACAGAAAATGGTCCCTCATGGCCTCCACGTCCCCCTCCCCAGCCCGCACCCTCCCTCTGTGCACCCACCTCCCTGCACACCCAAAAAGCCCATGTTGCAAATTTGGTGAAAAAATTCCAGACAATGACTGCGTTACTAGTGTGCATTGTGCAGTTTCCATGCACGCTTGCAACTTCAACAGTTTTTTATATTTCCATTCCAGATTTTCAACATTGCCATTTTTGCACATCTCCTTATGAACAGTACAGCTGTCATTCTTCACATCCTGCAAAAAGTGTTTTTACAACTGTGGTGCAGAATGGTGCAGTCACTGTGGGAAATCAACTTTTGGGACAGATTAACAAAATCATAGTGCCATTGTTCATGAGGAGAGGTCCAAAAATGCCCATGTTGAAAATCTGGTTAAAAAAATGATTGCATTACAGGTGTGCATTATGCAGTTTCTACGCACGCTCATAACGTCACCAATTTTTCATATTTTCACTGCAGATTTTCAACATTGCCATATTTTCACCCTACCTAATAAACAGTACAGCTGTCATTTTTCACATCCTACTTGAAATGTGTTTTCATATCTGTGTCACCAAATGGCGCAGTTGCTATGCAAAATAACATTTCTGGTAACAAACTGATAGTGCCACTGTTCATGAGGTGGGGTCACAAAAAGCCCATGTTGAAAATTTGGAGTGAAAATACTAACAAATGCCCAGGGTGTTAGGGTTCCCAACTGTAAAGTCCCACTCTGTAGAAACTGACAGGCATTGGAGGTGTAAGTGGGATTGTCAGCTGTAATACTCATGCCATACCACCCCATAGCGGTATGACAGCATCGAGGCATGCCTTGAGTCTTGGGCCCCAATGTTCACCCCATTCTCTTGCACTGCACCTATCTCAGCGTATTTCCACGGAATGGGTGAGCGTAAGGTCTGAAGACCCCAAGGCACACCACAACTCGATGTCTGCAGGGTAGGGTGAGGTGAAGTAGGGTGAGCATTATGGCCGATGACCCAAAACAGCCCCCCAATGCCTGTCACTCTCTGCAGGGTGGGGGTGGTGTTGGCATCAGTTCAAAACTTCACTGCCATTCCTATTATGTATCTCTCTAACTCCTACACTACCAATAAACCAACATTCGACATTGACAAATGCTTGTTTACTTTGCTACTGTACCCAAAACGTTTTGCATTCTTCTTACCACTGTTAAAAAGCACTCCCTGGTGCCATCCTGCTCACCAATATCTGAGAACACTGACACTCCACCAATGCACAGTGCTTCTTATGAACAAAATCTGCTAGTCCCTAACAAATTGCTGATCCCACAAAGACATTGTCTTGATAATTGGATTTCTCTTGAAAGAGCTACCTTCACTGACATGCTCCCTTCACGACTGACAATATGAACTGACACACATCATTATGCCTATGTATGTCCTGAGATATAAATTAAACAGTCTTGTCAGCCTTAAGCACACCACATGCTGAATGCTATCATGGATGCAGTGTATTCATATGGGTGAGTTTCATACCTGTAAACCTCCTAGCTTGCAATTCTGGGACAGGGCTTAACAAAATTAGGGACAAATGACCAAAATCTTGCAAAATGGAAATATCAGCTCAAGAAGCTTGTTATATTGTAGGGCTTAGTGAGATAAGCATTTTATGAAGGAGAAAACAATTGTAGCATTAATGTCTGGCAATTCTTTATGCTTCAAATTGATATGTTTTAGTGACAAAAGGAAAATTCATGACGGACCAAGAGCATTTTTGAGTCAAAATCAGGAACGTCCCTGAAAATCAGGGCAGTTGAGGCATGGTGAGTTTGACTCTAGCAACATTGACACACAACAGCTTAGATATTACGATTTATTTATGACTACATGCCAGTATATTGTAATCTGTATGAAAGTAAATAGTCTGTGCATTTAAGAGAATTTTAAAGCATGTAGTCGTAAATAAAAAAAAAACTTGTACAAAATTGCATGTTTGCAGATTCAAGGCAGTTCTCCTTTAAGATATTAACAGCACAGAGTAAATTTCCACTATTTATGCATATTTATTAAATTACTTTTATAAACTGTAAACAAACATTGAACTCCAGTACGTAGATTCCAGATCCATGCAATAACCAAAAAATACACTGACCAAACAGTGGCGGATCCAGCCTCTGTTGGTTATTGTGGCCCCTGGTCGGCTTCTGCTTCCAGGCATCCCTTTTCTCCAGCAATCGTCCGTCCCGCACTCATCACCCAATTGGACCACCACCTTGCTATCACCACAGCTTACCCTCTGTGGTGTGGTGGTGGGGAGCCCCCAACTGCTCACCTGGACTGGATCCAGTACAGATGACGCCCTCGGAGATGGTGCGTTAGGTGGGTGGCCATCAAGCTGCTCGACCTGGCTGCTATTTTCCCCTCTTTTCCTTTCAGTGGTGGAGCATGCAATGCCAGCAATGGGTGTGTCACATGCGTGTCCACCCATAGTGTGCCCGCCGGCTGCTCTGCCTCAGTGCCCCACTGTATTGGCTTGGCATGGCATGCCAACACCTAGCCTCCACTAGGTGTCAGGCAAATACCAGTCCCTGTTTCCCACCCTCCCCAGAAGAGGAGAGCAGTCCTCCAGATGATCACTCTTCTCCCACCCCAGCTGGCCCTGACGACCCACTCACACTGTGAACATGGGTCACCAGCATGGCAGGAGGTAAGTCATCATTTCCTCAGTCCTCAACACCATCGGGCCAACTCACTGTGCAAACTTGAGCAAGTTACTTGACCTCCCTGTCCCTCAGCCCACCCTGCCTCCCTTCCCCCCCAGCAGGGTAGGAGCACACCCCACCCCCAGAAGTTGTTGCATCATTTGACAGATTTAGCCACGCCTGTCCTGGGTAAATGGGCGGTAAAATGATAAAGCAGACTAGTATAACTCTAAAAAACTAAACTACTTACTTCTCAGTCTGAGGGGGTCAAGCAGAACTGGAAGAGGACTGACTGGACTGCTGATCAGTGGTGGAGGCTGGGACTGTGCTGGGGTCTAGTGGACTGGTGGTCAGAGTCGATTTAGACATGGAGGCAGGACTAGATTGACCACAGTTGTAACTCAGCCACATGGAGCAAGAAATTAGCAGCTAGGACTCAGGCCTGTAGCTAGCAGCCAGTCAGAAATTCGGTCTGGCACAGAGCAGATGGTCATCGTGGTTCATAACTTACAGTTTTTAACTCTGCAGGAAGTTCGGTTGGTGGAAAGGTGGCTGGCAACTCATTGTGCATGTAGAGCTATCAAGGAAGGCCAGGCAGCGTGTGTGTGTATATGTGTGTGTATGTGTGTGTGTATGTGTGTGCAACATGGGACAGGCCCACGCACGTCCACATGACTGAGATTTACCCTATAGGGGCTGAGAGGGACCAGAGCCTGCAGGGAGGAGTGGGCCATTTACAGCCTGTACTTATAGTACAGCAGCTGCCTACTGCAGGATGGGCTTTTGGAGCCTCAGGGAGGGAGGGAGGGAAGAGGAAAGTAGGATGAGATACAGCACACTGGACAGATCTGATCACAGGGGCATGAACTGGGGCATGGTATTTTTGTAATGGGACATGTGCCTCGGTGTGCTCCAGTGTAGCGCTGCCATTGTGACCAAGTCTTTAAATGCTAATATGCTCCCTTTATTTTTAAAAAGCAACAATTTAAATTTGAGAGTTTGGTCCATGCCGCTCACAGCCTCAGATGAGGAATAGACAGAAATCAAATACTGCTGCTTCTGCATCAAACCTAAAAAAGAAACCCTGAAGAGCACAGGACTTTTAGAAGGGACTCCACTACAAATGAGCTTGCTTCAATGGTTACATTCCCTAATAAAATTAAATAGGATTGCAGTCCGTGACTATAGACAGATAGTGACATTCCCCTTCCACTATCTGTGCAACAAAAGACAGGATGCTGCAAATTAAGTGTAAAGTCTTATCTCCCTTCCACAGATGTGCACACACAAAAAAAAAGGCACAACATGAGGGGACATGAACTAAGCAGAGACTGATGGTGGTGCTGATGGTTGTGGGGGGTGCTAGGGTAGATCTGACTAAGTTTTGTTAAATGGCTCCAGTCTGACCTAGCCCACCATGCTGATACCTGTTGCAGGAGTCTGGGGTGGTAAAAGAAGCTAGCTAGCCTCTTTTAGTCTGGTTTCTGTAAATTTCACTCCACCTCCTCCTCCTCTCTCCTCCTGCTTTCTGATTCCATTCTCACAGGCATGGATCAGGGCCTTGTCACCTCTGCCATCTTTGTCGACTTGACCAAAGGCTTCAACACTGTAGCCCACCCGCTTCTCCTTGACAAACTTAGAGCAGCGGGGCTTTCCATCTCTGCTATTAACTGGCTCCACTCCTAACTGTAGGGTAGGATTCAACCAGTTAGAATTGGAGATTCCTTATCCCTTCCACTCCCCATCAGCAATGGTGTCCCCCAAGATTCTGCCCTTGGCCCTATTCTTTTTTCTACTTTCCTGAATGATTCCCTGCTGCCTGTACCTCTGCGTCCATCCATATGTACACAGATGATACAGTTCTTTTTCCTCTGGTTCCACTTCTTCTAATCAGATGGTCAAGCTCTAGCCAGACTTTGACAACATCCAACAATGGTTCCGTTCAAATCAATTGTTTCTTAATGACAAAAAATGGTCTCCTTGACCTTTGGCTTGAGGCAAAAGCTGTTTAGACTTGCTGCCCTCCCATCCTGCCACACCCTTAGTGGGACCATGATGGAACGATGTTCCCCCCTTTAAGCACTTCGGGGTCTGGCTCAACTGACACCTCAAATTTTCTGGTTATGTGGGTGCTAACCACACAAAACTACACACTAAACTAGGGCTCTGTATAGGAACCTTGGTTGCATCCCCCTACTGGCTCACAGAGTTATTATCCAGAGAATAGTTCTCTCTGTTTTTGACAATGCAGACATTTTATCGCCGTCATTTTTTTAACCTGTAAAAAAGAAAATAGTCCCTCATCGGCTTTACTTGTTGGTGGCTCCTGCCACCTGCCACTCTCTCTCCACAGTCCATCCTCACTCCTCTGACCTCTACCCCCGGCTTCCACATTAGCCATGGTGTGGCTTACCTTTCAGTGTGGGACATTGGGGAGCCCACTCCCAGTGCCCCTAGTTGTGTTCCCCAGAGCCAGCAGTGTGGGACACTGGGGAGCCCACTCCCAGTGTCCCCTAATGTGTACCCCCAAAATGCTAGGACACTGGGGAGCCCACTCCCAATTTCCCAACATCTTCAGTAAAAAACCTGAAAAGAAGAAAACAGTCCACCGATGTCTTTTTTTTACCTGTAAAAAAAAATTGTCCCTTGTTGTGCCCATCATCTCCCTTCCCCATCCCCATCCTTCCACTGAGCACCCACCTCCTGGCACTCCCCATTATCCCATACTTATCTCCGGAGGTCAGTGGCTGTGATCTTCTGTGGACCGGAACATGTCTGCACTCTTCAAAGCCGAACCACGAACTGAAGAATAAAGGTATGTGCTGTATAATGGCTGTCGATAGTGTTTTGAACTTATTTTGATATCTTGGCCATTTTTAGGAATTTTTGCACCAAATTTTCAATATGGGCTTTTTGGGACCCCAACGCATGAACGCTGGTGCTGTCATTTAGTTACTTGGTCCCAAAAGGTGATTTTGTGGTCGCTGAGTGGAATTGCCTTTCAGGACTGAGTAACAAAACAACAGCATCACTGTTCATGAGGTGGGGTCCCAAAAAGCCCATGTTGAAAATCTGGTGCAAAAATACCAAAAAAGTTACACGCGGTCATTGAAATTTGTCTATACACACTTGTAACTTTGGCAGTTTTTAATCCTTTCACTCCAAGTTTTCAAAATTGTAATTTTTTCACATCACCTCATGAACTATAGCTGTCATTCTTCATATCCTGTCCGACACATGTTTTTGCACCTGTGGCACAGTATGACGTGGTTGCTGTGCAAAATTACCTTTTAAGACCAATGAATGAAATGCCAGTGGCAGTGTTCATGAGGTGGGGTCCCAAAAAGGCCATTTTGAAAATCTGGTGAAAAAAATCCTAAAAATGGCAGAGTTCCATGTGGTCATTGAAAAGTTTCTACGCATGCGCATAACTTTGGTCATTTTCAGTACTTACACTCCAATTTTTCAGTATAGCTATTTTATCACATCACCTCATGAATAGTACAGCATTCATTTTTTACATCCTGCCCCAAACAAGTTTTTGCACCTGTGGCACGGAATGGAATTTTCCCATGGATTTACACATTTTCACCTACGGGGTTCATGAGGTAGTGTGATAAGAAGACTATGTTCAAAATTTGGGGGTCAACATATAAAAAAATGACGAAGTTATGCCCATTCATTGCAATTTCAGTATGCATCCTTGTAACTGTGGAAATCTTTCATATCTTCACTCCAGATTTTCAACTTAGCCTTCCTATTACCCAAGCTTATGTGTGTCACAGCTCTCATTTTTCAAATCCTGTCCAAAATGTGTGTTTCCACCTGTGGCATGGAATGGTGTTCCACTTGCATAGAATAATGTTTTGGCATGGATTTGAAAATGATGTCTACCACCTACAGGTGGTGGGGTAATAAAATGGATATGCTGATAATTTGGTCACACATCTATGGAGGCATGGGTGCACAGGGTCCTCACCCTGTGCTGCCACATGAAAGTAAAAAACATGACGGAGCATGGGAGCTCGGGGCCTGAACGAACTAAGGGCATTTTAGAGTTGTGTCACTGCCGAGCCAATCACAGCTGAAACTGCTATGGACTTGGCAGTGTAGACCAATGATCAAGCACTCAGGTCATGACAGTAGTTCTGCTTGCTGACATGGCATGTTCTGTAGTTGAATGAAATGAACCGCTCCAATAAGACAGTGCTTCATTTCTTTCTGTAGTCATAACTCCAGCCATGTGCATTGCAGTTGACACTAATGCACATGGCTGGAGTTACAGTTATTGTTGTCTCCTGCAACCCACTGCAATCTCTCTCTTCCCCCAGTCCTCACTCCTCTGCCACCTCCCAGCTTCTACATTAGCCGTGGTGCAGCTTCACTTATTGGCAGCTCATGCTGCCCGGCGCGCTCTCTCTACCTGGTCCACTAAGGCCAGCAGTGCTGGCTTCTCTGACTACCAGCTCCTTGTTTCATTTATGGTGCAGCTTCCACCATGCGGCACCCACCACTCCCACTGCTGACTCCTCACTCCTCTGAAGCCAGTACCACTACCACACACCACTGCAAATACCTACAAGTGAATGTTCGGCATTGACAAATGCTTGTTAAGTAAATGGCACACTGAGGATGCCTCATGGGTAATCAAGTGTTACCATCTTGATTCTTGTAACTTTTTCAGATTTGAGAACTATGAAGCAAAGTTGAGCAGTTCTGGAACTCTTAAGAAGTTACACGGTAATGTTTTTGACTAGTCAAGAGATGTCTTCAGTGTACCATTTCATTTTTATTAAGAATTTCCTTTCCAAGTCAGCCCAGTGTCACTGAGGGTTGATGTGCTGAATGCCACACCTCACACCATGCTGGCGGCCCAGGTTCAGGAGTGAGCTTGGGTCACAGGGGGTTGGTGGAGGAGGGCTGGGAGATGATAGTAGTGGCTGCTGGGCTGCTCTCATCTCCCAGATTGGGGAGACACATTTTCTCACTATCAGCTGATACCTGGTGGAGGCTGAGTGTCAGAGCAGAGGTCTGGGGGACTGACATTATGTCGGGAGGGTGGAGAGAGACTGTGGTTCTGGGAGTGCATGCAGACCTCCACGCACATGCACCCGCTGGCCTGCCATGGCTTTGGGTCTGGGAGGGGAGAAAGCATAGAAAATAGTATGTCTCTATGTTGCTGTGCATGACAACTTTGATGCTCTCGGACTCTGCTTCTTGTGGATCCCCACCAGTAAGACAATGGGGGGAGAGGCTGACAGGGTCGGGAGCTGAAGTGGGCCCAATGGTTAGGCATAGGTGGCAACAGGGGAGCAAACAGCTCTATGAAAAAAAAAGAACCCTTTCCTGTGTCACAATATTTAAAGTGTTGTCTGACTGCTCAAAAAGTACACATCAATCCTACCACTAATAGCAGGGAAACAATATCAGCAACACTTTGAAACTAGAAGTGCAGGAAGAAGCTTACTCCTAAACAGCTCTACAAAAAGTACAGTTCAAAATGGGACAGTAATTGCAAGTTAATCATCAGCAGATTGTTAGAAGCTTTGAGCCACCACCCTATAGTGCCTCCTACAGTTGCTGTCCACCTCAGTTATATCTAGATCTGTGTCAATCCCATGGTCACATATACCAAAATAGATGAATACTGACAATTCATGCCAAGAGTTCCATACATAAAAATCCCTAAAACTCCTGCTCCTTTATTATTGGTGTGGGCTCAGTTTTTTAACTCATAATCAAACATGACAAGAAAAAGAAAATAAAGTGATGGAGATGCACTATTGTTTTGTCATTAGGGCAATAAATAGAAAATTGGAAGCAGTGGAGAAGGGGAAGGGAGGGGTCAGGTAGCTCTGCTCAGCCAAATAGGTTGAAACTTGTATAATAACACAGTTAATGTATACACTACCATATTTTGGCATGGGGCAGACAGAACTTTGTCTGCATTTGGTGATTTATGCATGATCAAGTCAGCTGAAGAGGATACCTGAAACAGTACTAAAAGGTGGTGATTGATTAATTGTGCTGCTCATTTTCCTCTTTGTTAATCAGAATTATTAAAAAATATTTTAGCAACATTTGAAAGACATGTTTGGAGTGGGCATGTGTGGTTTCACTGCACACAGAATGCTGACAAACTTTTCAGTTGAATTAAAAAAAAAACTTATAATTTTCTGCGTGCTGAAACTTCCATTGCTGCAAGTGGTCTTTATGTGCTGCAGCATCTCCCATATAATTTAATGGAGTTAGCAATTAAAATACTTTATAAGCTTAGATGGAGATATATTTTCCCAAAACCTGAACAGGAGGCACTTATCCAGATACAAAGAAAGAAGTGGCGTGCTTCAGGGGTGTAGGGCGATGCATGGCACAGCAACCTAGCATATACAAACAAAATGAAGACTCCACACTCGTGGAATGAAATGTAGGTTCAAAAAAGCAGTGTTGAAAAGTATTTTTTTCCAGAACCATTGGGGTCCTGTTTAGTACCCAAAGCCCCAGCGCTTTAACTCACACAGGGCCCCCCGTACTAAACGTGACTCTAATGGTGCCAGAATAAATTACTTTTCAACACTGCTACTTTGAACCTGTGTTTCATTCCATGAGTGTGAAGTGTGGAAGGGTTATACAATAACAGATGGACCAGAGACCGAACTTCAAGTTCAACACACAATCTCTATGTGATGTTTATTCAAAATACAGAAAAATAACCTTCAGCAATGGCATAGTCCTTCTTCAGTACATCAGTTTGCAGCACCAGATTATGAATGTGCTTTCTCTGCATTTAGCCAGCACCTACTGACACTGATCTCTGATTTAACTTAGCAGTTGAGATTCGGCCTCCTCTCCTATGTGGGCCATGTTTGCTTGGGTGGTGGGTGCTCAAATAAAAAACAAACAAACAAGCTAAAGACTAAGAACCTCAGTGCAGAAGCACTGACACATGGGTTACCCCAAAGGATATTGACAATAAGCCAAGTTTCAAAGAAAGACAACATCACACATACTTCCATAATGCAAAGCATCATGGGACATATGCAAATCACCATGAAATTTCAGACTTGTTCAACTTACAGCAATTTATATAGAAACATAAAAGTTGATGGCAGATAAGGACCACAAGGCCCATCCAGTCTGTCCATTTCTTTTTCTACCTTATGAATGTGCCATCGGCATTTGCTCTGTCAATGTGGCCTATCTATTCATACTTATCTGTATTGCTCCCTTATGCCTATCCCTTGCCTGTTTGAAGCCCTGCACTGTATTCATATCCACCACGTCCTGAGGTAGGCCATTCCATCTATCAACAACCTTTTCTGTGAAAAAGAACTTTCTCACATTACCCCTAAATCGGCCTCCCTCTAATCTCATGCTGTGTCCTCTTGTCCTGCTATTTTTCTTATATTGAAACATGTTAGACTCTTTTGCCTTGTTAATGCCCTTAAGGTGTTTGAATGTTTCAATCATATCACTGCTCTCCCTCTTTTGCTCTAGGGTATACATATTGAGTTTCATTAATCTGTCCTCATTTGTTTTCTGATGCAGTCCTGCACCATTTTATTTGCCCTTCTCTGGACTGCCTCAATTTGGTTTATGTCCTTGTGAAGGTATGGCTTCCAGTACTGCATGCAGTACTCCAGATGGGGCCTAACCAGTGTCTTGTAAAGAGGGATTATTACCTCCCTCTTACGATGTGTGATACCCCTAGTAATTCACCCCAACATCCCCCTAGCCTTACCTACTGCTTTAGTGGTCTGATTGGATGATTTCAGGTAATTTGTGAGGATGATGCCCAAGTTTCTTTCTTCCCTTGTGACTGCCAGCAGCTTCCCTCCCAACCTATAGGTGGCTTCAGGTTTTCTCTTCCCTATGTGCATGATCTTGCACTTCATTGTATTAAACCCCAGTTGCCACTCTTTCAACCATTTTGCCAGTTTATCCAGATCTCTTCTCATTCTGCCCACTCCATCTGGATCATCTACTCTGTTGCAGATCTTGATGTCATCTGCAAACAGACAAACCTTACCCTCCATTCCATCTGCAATGTCACCGATGAAGATATTGAAGAGGACTGGCCCCAGGACTGATCCCTGAGGTACCCCACTTGTGACTTGCATCTCTTCTGACTGTATACTGTTTACCACCACTCTCTATTTTCTTCTCATCAACCAGTTTGCCACCCAGTTGACCAACTTCTGACCCACTCCAAGCCTACTGAGCTTATTAATCAATCTTCTATGTGGAACAGTATCGAAAGCTTTGCTGAAGTCAAGGTAGGCAACATCAACTGCTCCCCCTAGATCCACCACTCTGGTTACCCAGTCAAAGAAATCTATGAGATTAGTTTGACAGGACCTTCCTGTTGTAAACCCATGCTGTCTTGGATCCTGTGCTCCAATGGATTCCAGGTGTTGCACTATCCTTTCCTTAAGGAGTTCCTTCATAATCTTGCCCACTACTGAGGTAAGACTGACTGGTCTGTAGTTCTCTGCCTCCTCCCTACTACCACCCTTGTGGAGCGGGATCACATCAGCCCTTCACCAGTCTTCTGGGACCTCTCCTGTGCTCAGAGATTCACTAAACAGTTCTGATAATGGCTCTGTTGGTTCCACCCTTAGCTTTTTTAGTACCCTGGGATGTATGCCATCAGGTCCCATTGCCTTGTCAACCCTGAGCTTATCAAGCTCTTGTAGGACCCTTTCTTTTGTGAAGGGACTAGTGCACACCTCCCTCCCCCCTGTGTCCATGATGCTGAGCTGTGGACCCTGTCCTATCTTCTCCTCAGTAAATAATGAAAATAATGAGCAGAAGTATCTATTTAGGAAAGATGCTTTTACATGGTCCTCCTCCTCACACACACCCTTATCCCCTTTAATCTTAGCAATACCCCCTCTGGACTTTCTCCTTTCACTAATATATCTATAGAAAGTCTTGTCACCTTCTTTTACTGTTTGTGCTAGTGTTTCCTCAGTTTAGGCCTTTGTATGCCTTACTGCCTTCCCTGCTTTCCTTAAGGAAGTTTGTTATGACTCCCTATCTTCATCCCACTGCATTCTCTTATATTTCCTGAAGACCAGCCTTTTGTCTCTGTCCTTTTCTGCTACTGTTTTTGAGAACCAAAGTGGCTTCCTTCTTCTTTTGCACTTCCTTTTCTCTGTAACATAATGGAATATGGTTTCAAGTATTGCATCCTTAATACTTGCCCACTTTGCCTGTACCCCCTCACCTGTATTTTTTCTTGCCAGGACTAGCTTAACTCTGTTAGCCATTTTATCAAAGTCAGCTCCTCTGAAGTCCCATATGTTTGCCTTGGAATGGGATGATTTAGTTCTAATGGCCAAATTGAACCATACCATGTGATGGTCACTGGCTCCCAGGTGACCTTCTACCTGGAGATCTGTGATCCTTTCCCTGTTAGTCAGTACTAGATCTAGGATAGCACTATCTCTTGTGGGTTGTTGTACCAGTTGTTTGAGGCCCCCCCCGAAGGGTGAGTACTTTTTACCATTATCAAAAGCACCTAGTGCCATGGTATTTTCAACATTTACTGGTTTCATAAACATAAGGTATACACATCAAGGTATTATATGGCATAGTCCTATTACACACTAAATTCAACAACAGTAAACACAACCTGTTTTACATACACTTGGAGGTCACCACAATAACATCCCTGTACGAGGACCTGAGAGGGAAAAGGAAAATTAAAGAAGACACTACAGCATAGTCAAGAAAGGGAAGGAGGTGCCCATAGTTGGCCAACCTTATGGACTAGAAATTGTAAAGAATAGCTAAGAAATAGAAGAACTGTTGCAGTAGATTTAAGAAAAGGTTGGTCCTCAAGAGTGGCAGGAGCTCTCTGTCACATATCCCCCATCATAAGAGGGAAGCAGTTAGTGCAGACTGCTTACTACCTTCCTGTCCCAGGAAGGGATGGTGCTTCCTCCCATCCATCATCAGAAGCTCTGTCTCAAGGTCCCTATTAATGACAAACATTCTATCATAAACATAGTGCATATCATCATTCTATACCTGAGGCATTAACACATTTCTCAACAGAGACTAACCATACCTTCTCATCTCTTCTTAGGGAAAGTCCATCATATTTCTTAACCAATAATCTGGATGGCTGTAAAGTCCAATACCATAGAAGGACTGTCTTTTGGGTGTGTAATTACCTGCTCCAACTCCAACAGACATGTCAGTTTTAAGTAGGGACCCAGGCCTAGGTTCAACCCCTCTACATAAACCCACTACGTCTCCTGATCCATTAATTTCACTTGCTACTGAAACAGATACCTGAAGATAGAAACTCTAAGTGTTACCCCAACACAGGTTCCTATCCATTTTCCACCCACCTCCTCCTTTGTAGGTTTTTCATCAAAAAAATAAAACACATGTACAACTTCCTTTGTCTTAACATAGTGTAACATTTTGGCAATATTAGCATCTTTAGGCTGCAGTATACCCCAGTCAATACTGTTAATAGATTTAGCTGCATCAATACAAGAAAAAATCCCTTCAGTCTCATAGGCTTCTTCTTGCTTGCTTGGAGTCTTCAACCCAAGCACAATATCACTAGGCACAGTCTTACCTGGGGTCTTACATTCAAGTTCCGTACTTGCATCTCTGACCTCCAACAGGTAACATCCTAGGAACACAGGCAACAAAGGAATATCCTGCTCAGTCAGGGGGCCTCCTCCAGATGAGCCCATGAAAAATCATCCTCTGATTCTTTATTCAAGCTCTCTGGCAGGGACCTTTTGAGCACCTGGCACCAGTGTTCAACCTCTCCGCATAATTGATCTGCCTCCAGCCATTGCCCCCTCATTCAGTGGATCATCCTCATCAGGGTCTCCACCTCCTGGGTGTTGTCTCACACCTCCCATCTGCCTCAACCTGCATCTCTTTGTTGTCTTCAGGCTTGGCCTTCCTCTGAGGTCCAGTCCAGGCAGCAGCTTCTCTCCATCTGTTGGCCATGGTTCTGGTCAGAACTCCACAGACTTTCTTCTCTGGGTTTCTACTCTGGCAACTCCACCTGGGATATCTGGGCAATATCCACCAGAAAACATCCCTCTTTGGTCAGTCCAGATGCTTCCAGCAAGTTATCCCACTTCTAAAACCAAGTCTGTGGTGGCATTGTGGGATAACAGATGGACCAGACACTGAACTTCAAGTTCAATACACACATTCTGTGTGGTGTTTATTCAAAATACAGTAAAATAACCTTCAGCAATGGCATAGTCCTTCTTCAGTGCATCAGTCTGCAGCAACAGACAATGAATGTGCTTTCTCTGCACTTGGCCAGCAGCTACTGACAATAATTTCTGATCTAACTTAGCAGTTAAGATTCAGCCTCCACTCCTATGCGGGCCTTGTTTGATTGGGTTGTGGGGACCATACCTCTCAACCTCCTGCCTCATAAATCAGGGATAAGGCTTAAAAAAAAAAAGGGACAAAGGACCAAAATCAGAGACGCATCTTCAAAATTGGAGATATCAACTCAGGAAGCTGGTAGAATAAGGGGCTTAGTGTAAATGCATTTTCTAAGGAAGAACAAGTCTGTAGCTTCAATGTTTGACATTATTTTGTGCTTACAACTCCCACCATTTGGTCATGGAAACACAATTTTTAGGAGGGACAGAGTAAAATTTTGAGGCACAATGAGGGACGTCCCTGAAAATCAGGGACAGTTGAGAGGTATGGAGGGGGCTCAAATAAAAAAAAACAAGCTAAAGACTAAGAACCTTGGTGCAGAAGCACTGAAACATGGGTTACCCCAAAGGGCATTGACAATAAGCCAAGTTTCGAAGAAAGACAACATCACACATACTTCCATAATGCAAAGCATCATGTGATATATGCAAATCTTCATGAGATTTCAGACGTGTTCAACTTATAGCAATTTACTTGCATTTTAAATAGCACAACTAACTTAATTTTTATAATAGTCACCTAGCACTTTTTACCATTATCAGAAACACCTAGTGCCAGGATATTTTCAACATTTACAGATTTCATAAACATAAGGTATATACATCAAGGTATTTTATATTTTAGTGCTATTACATACCAAATCCAACAACGATTAACGCAACCTATTTTACATATGCTTGGAGGTCACCACAATAACCTCCCTGTACGAGGACCTGAGAGGGAAAAGGAAAATTAAAGAAGACACTATAGCATAGTCAAGAAAGGGAAGGGGGTGCCCATAGGTGTCCAACCTCATGGATTAGAAATTGTAAAGGATAGATTACGTTAAGAAATAGAAGAACTGTTGCAATAGATTTAAGAAAAGGTTGGCCCTCAAGAGTGGCAGAAGCTCCCTGTCACATGGAGCCCTCTTTTTGTTTGCATTTAAATGGGAGTCACTTACCTGGAACAGAATCAGCTCAGTTGTCAGGTGGAGTCCTAATGGTGTAGACCCCAGTGGTCTGGATCCCACAGAATGCCTGTTACGGTCCACGCTGTTGCGCCTCACATCTTGAAAGCAGTGCCCCACTTAACAGTGACTGTCTGGCACTTAAACCTCCCACCAGCTGACTCTCCAGAAGATAGATAGATAGATAGATAGATAGATAGATAGATAGATAGATATATGGATGGATGGAAGGGACGGACGGATGGGCGGACAGACGGACGGACAGATGGACGACAGACAGATATTTTATTTATATAGCGCCTCTCTCAGGGGACTGATTGTGCTTTACAATACAATTTCAAAACACAATAAAACAAGTAACCACACATAAATCCATTACAGAGCAAAGCAACAAAATACATAAAACCATTTAACATATAGCATAATAATTAAAAACCATCAAATGCCTGGTGAAATAAAAATGTTTTTAATCCATTTTTAAAGGATTCCACCAAGGGTGCTTCCCGAAGTTGTTGAGGGAGAGAGTTCCAAAGGGTAAGCATGGCCACTGAAAAGGCTCTATCACTGGAGTTCCTAAGCCTCACCCTACGAACACTGAGGAGGTGACCCTCAGTGGAATAGAGAGTCTGAGACAGGCAGTGAGGCATGAGAAGATCTTTCAGATAGACAGGTCCCTGACCATACAGGGTCTTACTGGTCAGTAAACCAACCTTGAAGACAATCCTCCATCTGACCAGCAGCCAGTGCAGTGCAAGAACAGGTGTAATATGATCATATCTTTGTATGCCCAAAAACAGTCGAGCAGCTGCATTCTGCACTAGCTGTAGCCATTGGCAGTTACCTCCAGAAAGCCCCAGGTAAAGGGCATTGCAATAGTCCAGTCTAGATGTGACAAAAGTGTGCACCAGTGAGGTCAGGTCCTCAGTTGGTAGAAGGTGTCAGATCCGGGCAATATTCCTCAGGTCATAAAATCCACTCTTAACGATGGGCAACACCTGAGCATTAAATGTTAGGCCATCATCATGGATTTTGCCCATATTCTTGACCTGCGCAAATGGGGCCAGAGGTACCCCCCCAGAACAAGTCTGAGGGATCCCACCATGTCCCATCCCCACCACGATGACAGGGGTCCACCACCAGCACCTCAGTCTTGTCTGGATTGAGCTTCAACCAGTTCTGAGACATCCAAGTCTGGATTTTAGCCAGGCAGCTGTTAAGCATGGAATCTGCCATCTGGCTACAGGTGCACAGGACAGATATAGCTGAGTATCACGAGTATAGCAATAAAAACTCAGTCCATACCACCAGATGATGTCCCCCAGCAGCAGCATGTATACAGTGAACAACAGAGGTGATAAGACTGACCCCTGTGGAACTCCACAGGTCAGAGGCTTCAGGCTAGATGAGGCAAGCCCCATTACCATCCTCTGCACCCTGCCTATCAGGTATGACCTGAACCACTGAATGACTATACCAGACAGGCCACACCAGAACCACAGCCAGTTGAGTAATACCTCGTGGTCCACCGTATCAAATGCTGTCGTGAGATCCAGGAGGATCAAGATGGTACATTCTCTCCTGTCTCTCATAATCAGGAGGTCATTCAGCACCTTCACCAAGGCAGTCTCCATGCTATGCCCAGCCCTAAACCCAGACTGTAAGACCTCATAGGTGGCAGAGGAGGCAAGATGCCCCTCAAGCTGAAAAGCCACCACCTTTTCAAAGCCTTCCCTAAAAATGGGAGATTATAGACCGGTCTGTAGTTGCTGAGGCAGTCAAGATCCAATGAGGATTTCTTTAACAGGGGTCTAACCAAGGCCTCTTTTAAGGCTGATAGGAAGACCCCATCCCACAAGGAACTCTGGAGGATCTTGGCAATCACAGGTCCAATCAGGTTCAAACATCCGACCAAGAGTCAGGTTGGACCTGGGTCGAGGTCACAGTGTGTTGGCAGTAGCTTCGAGACAACCTCCACTACCTCCTCCACCTCAACTGTGTCAAACTCAATCCACACTAGAGGAGTGCTCTGGCATGTCACAGAATGAGCCCCACAATCCACATGAAAGACACTGGAGGATATCTCAGACCTGATGGAGGACACCTTGTTGGCAAAGAACAGAGTAAACACATCAACCATGTGGAAGAGCTGGGCCAGTCTGTTCCTTGCTGAAGCAATGTCTCATGACAGAAAAGCTGCCTTTTTGCGAGAGATTGCCTCCTGATAGTCCTTGTAATGGGCCAGTGGCAACTTGTTCTCCAACAGGCCAGAACTCCTCCAATGTCATTCTAACCTCAAACTCCTGGTCTTCAGTTCCCACAGTTCCTCATCAAATTAAGGAATTCTCCAACAGGAAGATAGGGGTCAGACACAGACGGGTGTGATAGACTCAAAGACCACAATGACGGCACTATTATATGCCACCGCTGCCTCCTCTGCCCCCATTCCACAAGCAACCCCCACCCACAATAAATCTAGTACTGCTGATAGTCTCGATGGGGATAATCCCCGTAAAGGGCTGTATCTTCACAGAGACAGGGACTCTTGGGGGAGTTACTAACCTGAATCTCATGATACTATGATCCAACCACACAACCGGATCTACTCCCAGGTCAAAGATCTCAAGTCTAATAGAAAATACCAAGTATACTGTGTGGCCGCGTGAGTGGGTCATTGAGGTGATAGTTTGCATCAGGCCCAGTGCCCCCATACTCTTTGCTATTTATTTAAAGTTTTACCAGGAAGAGCATACTGAGCAGCAAGCTCATTTCCAGATGCATCTTAAGGAGATCGCATCCAAAAGTCGAAAGCTTGTCGTTGACCCTAGCATTGAAGTCCCCCATAATTAATGACCTGGGGGACTCCAGCAGTATGCCTGCAATGAGCTCCTCTAACTCCCTCACAGATTCATCCCCAGAACCTGTGGGGTGATAGACCAAGAGTACCCTGTAGCCCACGCCAAGGCCCGCTTGCACAGCCACACACTCAAATGACCTGGTAGGACCTATGGGTAGCATTGTGAGGCCCAGGCTAGATTTAAAACAAACAGCCAACCCCCTGCCTCTGTGATCCTGTCTCAGGGTGTGTATCATGGAGTACCTGGCTGGCACTGCGAATCAGAATGGGAGCTGCATTTTCATCCAACCAGGTCTCCGTGATGCAAGCCAGGTCAACTGAGGCAACCAAATCTGCTACTATGGCAATCTTGTTCCTCACTGACCTGGCATTGCATAACATAACCCAAGAAAGATGTGAGGGAACTGCTGGATCAACTAGCTGCCCATTATTTGCAATGGAGCCCTTGGGTGTGGGCACCAGACAGGGAGAGACCCTCTCCAGCGTCCATTTCAACCCAGTGTGTCTCCTCAGTCTCACCACCCAAATATAGGACTCTCCGGTAACCACTGAAACCGACCTTCCACTAGACCTCTTCTTGTGAGCAATTCCCAATGCCCAACATGTCCTATAGATCTCAAAGGGAAGTGGCGGGAGCTCGAAGGGCCTTAAACTATGAGGGAGGGCACCGAATAGCTATGCCTTTCTGAACACTGTCCCAGGCACATATTAAAACCAAATAAAACTCAGAACTTACACTCAAACTCAAATCACCCAATCACATAACTAAACCAATTATATACTCTCTCACGCTCTTACACAATCTCGGACCCACCCTCCCAAAAATAACCCCAGTCCCACCATGCAAAAATACAAATCAATAAATTATGTTCTTAAGGGGGGAGAGAACACACAGTCTGCAAGATTGTCTCTAATTCAGTTTAGTTCTTATATAAGTTAGGGCAAACAAATCAACTGCCCCAATCCTCTCTCATAGAAAAAGAACACAGGCATACAAGAGCCTTCCCCTCCAATCTCCTAACCAATCAAGCTCTTTAGCCAGTAAAGCTGAAGGGGGCACTTAACCCCACTGCCCCCACTGTTGCTCCACTTCCAGAACATTTCCTAGCTCAGTTGGTAACTTAAGTTTTGCCAAACTATAACCTTATTAGGTCTTACAGGCCTACCTCTAGATGAGGTGGGGGGTTGCCATATACTTCAAATCTCACCTCAACCTCTCCACCCTGCCCACTCCTGCCCTATCTCACTGTGAATCTCTCCATGCAATCCTTCTTGTTGGCTCAAATTAACTACACATTGTGTGTGTCTACAATCCTCCCCAAAGTGGGGTCTTGGGCCTCAGTGAAGTACTTGACAAAGGTTCCCTATCTGCTGTTTGGAGCAAGGGCCTCAACCTGGGTGACCAAAACCTTAACTGGCTTGGCAAAGCTAGTGAGTCCATTCAGTCCTCGGTTCAAGGACATAATTTTCACCAGCTCATAAATGATGCTACCAGGATTGTGTCCTCCTCCAAATCTGGTATGTTAATTGACTGGTTTCTCTCAAATCGTATTAACAGAATCTTGGTATCCAGAACCCTAGCCAGTGCTATAAGTGACCACTCCCCTGTATACTGCCTTTGGCGTGCAACATCTGTCCTGCCCCCCCCAACATAAGTATATTTCCTTCAGGAACTTTGCAAACCAGGATCAAGCTAAATTCCTGCATGACATCTCGGTAGTGGACTGATCCCCTATCCATCATGCCAGGGATCCTGTGACTGCAATAAACTACTTTATAGCACAATTTGGTGCACTTCAAAACATGCACCCCCCGTCGTACGTGCAGAGTCAGGGGCACTCAAACAAGGTGGTTACACAAAGGCCTTCTGGTGCAGTTAAGAGCCCAGGACAAAAAATGGAAGCATTTTAAATCATCAGTACTTCCCTCAGACTATAACAACTATAGAACCCTGAGAAATGCCTGCAAGAGAGATATTCATCTAGCTAAAAGCTCCTATTGTAAAGGGCAGCAGATAGATGCTGCTGGGGACTCACACAAATTCTGGGCCCACATAAAAACCCTCCTGGGGGCAAATCGGTCCCAAGCAGGTAATGATATGATCATTAATGGGACTCGCTGTAATAATCCAACAGTTGCCAGCTTGTTTATCTGCCACTTCTTGGACCTGTTGATATATACATCCATGTTCACCCCCACTCAGGCCTCTACCCTCCACACACAACCTGTCACCACTTCTACGCATCTACCCTTTCATTTCAAAACCATAATCAGGGCTGAGGTACTTAAACTTCTAAATACCATCTCCGACAGCACTAGCGTGGGCTCTGATGGTCTTGAACCCAGGTTACTGAAACTAAGTTCCCCCCCGGCAAAGATCTTTAACCTATCTTTACACCACAGCCTAGTCCCCGATATATGGAAAATTGCCAGAATTACTCTGGTGTTCAAATAAGGGAACCCTAAGGGCATCACAAACTATCGCCCTATTGATATCCTCTCTGTTCTCGGCAAAATTCTAGAGAAACTGGTCTCTACGCAAACCATATCTTTTTTACTGGGCAATAACCTTCTCTCTGATAGCCAACATGGCTTCTGTAAAGGTTATAGTATCTCTACTGCCCTTCTTAAATTTACTAATGATGTCCTCACAGCCATGGACAATGGCCTTCTCACTGGTGTGGTTTTCATAGATCTAACTAAAGCATTTGATCTCGTCGACCACCCCTTTCTCCTTGCAAACCTGCTATCTCTGGGATTCTCACCACAAGTAGTGGACTGGTTTGATGGCTACTTATCAAACCGGCAACAGGTTGTGAAATTTAACTCCGCCACTTCAAATCTAGCAGTTATCAATATTGGAGTTCCTCAAGGATCAATTCTTGGTCCTCTCCTATTCTCCATTTTTATCAACAAGATCTCTCTATCTACCCCTTTGTGCTCATCCCTGCTGTATGCTGATGGACTGGTCTTATATTACAGCTCCAGGAATATGGCAGCCATCAATCTCCCTCTCATTGGATTTCAAGGCCATTCAAACCTGGCTTCACAATAACAAACTCATCTTAAATGTTAATAAAACTCAAGCTACAGTATGCTTTTCAGGTCTGATATAAAGCTCAGAAACAATAATAACAAACTGAAGATCCTCTATGACTACAGCTCTCTGTTAGACACAGTTAGTTCTTTCAAATACCTGGGTGTACTGCTTGATGGACCGCTGAACTCTGACCAACATATCACGTCCATCTGTAAATACTAAAATTGGTGTGGCTTATAAAACTAGCTATATTCTTACCCCCTCTGCTAGATTGGCTGCAGCTCATGACATTCTACTCCCGGCCCTCACCTATGGTACTGTTACAGTCTTAGGCTCCTCAAAACACTCTCTTCAAAGGTGGGACACTACATACAATATCTGCGGCTATGCCCCAGCCTCCACTCATCATAAACACCATTGTCAGCTCTATGCTGACCTAAAATGACCCTCCCCATCCACTCATCAAATCCTTTCTCTTGGCATTATCTGATCTGGAACCCCTGCTTCCTTAGCCTCTATGTTGACCTGGCAAACCCCGTCACATGGACTTAGGTCAGCTGGCTACTCTCTCCTACATACACCTAGATGTAAAACAGCCAAGGGTGCCCTTGCCTTCTCCAATGCTGCCCCTCATTAATGGAACTCCATTCCTTTAGATGTCAGGCTTGCACCTAATCACAATCTCTTTAAAAAGAAACACCTGGATTACCTGACTCATTTAGCTCAATGTGCTTGTTTCCACCCATCATAAGCCCCTTATGCCCACTGCTGTTTGGTTTTCTCCCTTAAAATGTCACCTCTTCCACTATTTCCAACTCCTGTCTTCTTTATTTTCCTTACACTTAATTCACCATTCATCTACTGAATAGGACTCTACCACTTCTCCACTCTACTTCTTCTCCCCTGCTCAGTCTTGCTATTACTTCCAATTGCTTTTATGTAGGTTTCTCTATAATTTGTCGCCACTTATTTGATGTACTGTTATTGTAATTCAACTTATGTAGTGTCCTTGTAACTCTGGTGCTATTTATGCCACTGTTGTAAGCTAATCCTGTATTGACTGTTCATCAACTGTAAAGGACTTTCAATTTCATTTAAATGTTGTACAGTATTTTCCTTCATTGTCATGTATCTCTCTATTGTAACCCCCCCAGGTCATGCCTGAAAATAGGCATTTCAATGTCTAGTGCACCCGTAGCCGGTTATCAAAAACAATCAAATAAATAAATAAATAAATAAAAAGTGCTCCAAAACTTCTATTTAGCAAGGCTGTTGGCAACCATCTCATGGGAGCCACTTGCTCCCAAGTCTGGGATATGCTAATGTTTCCTCTGCCTACCCAGCGCATTGGCCGGCAGGGGCACATTAGCATGTCCTGGGTGAAGGAGCAAGCAGCTCCCACAAGATGGCTGCCAGTGGGTGGCAGCCTAGCTACGTGGAAGTTTTCAAGTACTTTTTTAAACTGAAGTTTGAATACCAATATGCAGTTAGAAAATATATTTTTTTTACACAGAAACACTAATCTTGGGTATAAATATGTACTGGAAGGAGAACGCACAAAGGTAGCTCTGGTGTTTCGGGCCCTTGTGTCATTTGAACTATATGTACAGTGATCAAATAATGTGAACTACTGTATGTCAGCACAAGAGGTGAAAAAGGGTTGCCTAGGACACTGATAAATGTAATCATAACCTATGTTAGGTGGCACTTTGATCTGACACCATCTATTCTGGCCAAGAAAAGGGACAGGATAAATAAACAACTACAGATGGTGCAGAAAGGTAAATTGCACTTACTGGTGCAAAAATGCATAATTATGTATAATGTTTATTGATTAACAATATGCAATATGTTGTAGGATACTGTTGTGTTGTAGAAAAAAAATGTTATTAAAATGATTTGACTTCTCTGTTATTTTGTCAGCATGCAGTCAGTGGTTCAGAGCATAAAATGGGTGTTTGGTGTTCACATGAATGCCATCACTATCACTGACTTAAAAGTGGGGGAGGTAAAAATAAATCAATGCAACTTAATATCCATCAGTTCTTTGTTTCAGAAGTATGGTATTGAACATACGGCAGGGAGGGTGGGATCGGATGGGATAATAATGCAGAAATGTTAGGTTGCTTGCGATCTTTTCTGTTTGGTTTACTTGTTCAGCTGCATGGGGGTGGTTAGGAAGGGTGCCCTTAACTTACAAAATTTCATGCTATCTGACACAAATGTTTATTTGGCGTTGCCAGTGGCTGAGCAAGCACACCAAACAGAACAAGCATTTGTCAATGCCGAACTTTCTCTTGCAGGTATTTGCATTGGTGTTTTGCATTTATGCAGGCCCCCCCAGTTGTATCCATGTCCCTTTAGCATCCATATCCCAACAGAGTACCTCTCTACAACTCCTCTTGCATTGGATCAACATTTCACCCTCATGCCTCTTAAGTGTCTGTCTTAGGAACCCTAACACCCTGGGTGTGCTCAAGGGTACGAGTCTGTGTGGTAACTGCACAACCCATGCTTGTAACACAGTCATTCAGTGGAATTATTTCACCAAATTTTTAACATAGGCATTTTGCCACCTCTGGTCATGAACACTGTTACTATGATTTTCTTACTGTGCACCGAACACTGATTTCCCACGGCAATCACGCTATTCTGCACTGGAAATATGAAAACACATTTCAGCCAGGATGTGCAAAATGACAGCTGTACTGTTCATAAGAAGGTGTGGGAAAATGCAAATGTTGAAAATCTGGAGTGAAAATATGACAAATTTGTGAAGGTATGAGTGTGCATGGAAACTGCGCAGGGCATGCTTGTAAAACAGTCATGTTTTGGAATTTTGCACTGAATTTTTAACATAGGCATTTTAGGATGTCTGCTCATGAACAGTGTCACTGTGGTTTTCTTACACTGTACCGAACATGATTTCGCACAGCGGCTGTGCTATTGTATGCCAGAATGTGAAAAATGACAGCTGTACTAGTCATAAGGAGATGTGGGAAAATGGCAATGTTGAAAATCTGGAATGGAAATATTACAAATTCATGAACTTACAAGTGTGCGTAGAAACTGTGCAACGTACGCTCAAAACACAGCCATTTTACGGACTTTTGTCACCAAATTTTCAACATAGGCATTTTAGGACCTCTGCTCATGAACAGTGTCACTGTGATTGTCTTACTCTGTAGGGAACACTAATTTCCAACAGCATCCTTGCTACTTTGCGCCGAAAGCGTGACAACACATTTTGGGCAGTATGTAAAAATGACAGCTGCACTGTTAATAAGGAGGTATAGAAATATGCCTATGTTGATAATCTGAGGAAAATATTACAAATTGTAACCTAGAGTGTGTGTGAAATTATGAACACACACCAGAAAACAGTGATTTTTTGGAATTTTTCCCACATTTGCAACATACGCTTTTGAAAGGCCACCTCATGAACACCAACACTGTCATTTCATTAATCTGTCCCAAAAGGTGATTCCGCTCAGTGGATGTGAAATCATCTTTTGGGACTGAATAACGCCATGACAGTGACTGAATTCATGAGGAGGGGTCACGATAACGCCATGTTGAAAATTTGGTGCCAAAATTCCCAAAAATGGCTGAGATATGCACCAAAGTTTAAAAAACACAACTATTTATGCCATTATACAGCTTACCAGCATTTCTTCGGTTAAGTGGTCAGCTTTGAAGAGTGCAGACATGTTCCCCAGTTCATGAAGATCATGCACCGGGCTCCCGAGGAGGTAAGTATGGGGTGATGGGGGTGTGGGAGAGGTGGTGAGCGGAGGGTGGCGGGGTTGCAGGGGGCCAAGGACTCACTGAGGACGTTTTCTTCTTTACAGGATTTAGAAAAGAAAGAAAGAAAATGGAGGCTTTTAGTATGCTGGGGTGGACTCCCAGCGTGCCACCTAGGTAAGGGTGTGTGTGTGTGGGGAGGTGGGAGTGCAGAGGGTGGTCGAGGGTTGGTGGGCGGGGCTGAGTGACAAAAATAATGGACACTGCTGCTATGCTGGGGTGGGCTTCCAGCGTGCCACCTACATGTTTGCTGAGGGGGACTGGAACCAGTGGGGACTGGGCACCTCCACTGGCCATACAGTGTGTGTGTGGGGGGGAGCATGAGCATGCTCGGGGTGGGCTCCCAGCGTGTCAACTGGTTTTTTTTTTGGGGGCTGCAGCACTGGGTGGGCACCCTGCTCGACCACACACAGTGTGCTGAGGGGGCAAGGAGCCGAGTGACTGGCACCCTCGGCACACAAGGTGGGGCTGGGGAGAACAGGAAGGAGGAGAGGATATTAGCAGAGGGAGGCGGGAGGGCTTTGATGCCGAGCTGTGCATGGCAACAGTTCCGAATGGCGTGTATGCTAATTGCATATACACTACCACTGCTGATTGCAGCTGACCTTTTCTTAGAAGTGGAGACCAACACAGCCGAACTGCTGTCATACACAGCTCGGCATGTATTGGTCCCCTAGTGTCGTGCCTGCTACACTGAGCACTGCAATGGGGAGGAGGGTCACACACCTCCAAAAGGCATACGTTGCCAGGCGTTCCTTGAGCATGCACGCCAGCAAACATAATAAAGGATCACAAGCCACCTAGTGGCAGATGGAAGATTTACCAAAGTCAGCATTTGTTGGCATCTAGTGCCTGATAGCATGCCACAGTACACAGTAACACCCGATATTGTTCATACTGGTGATGAATGGCTACCACTGTATGTGTTACAGACTCTATCCACGAGATGGACTGGGGCATTTCACTGCTGCCATTTTTATTGACCTTGCAATGATCTTTGATACAGAAGCCCCCCCCCCCTGTATAAGCTGAGAGCCCTTGCTTCCAGCCATCTTATTCACAATCTATCCCTCATTTCTAAATACTGGTTCTTATCACTCTCTCTCTCCTTACTTTTCTCTCCTAACCCTTCTGACTTTTATGCACTTTTCACCAAGAACTCCCACACCTTCTCCATTCCTTACTCCAAATCAGTTGCTGGACAATCTGCTTTCTCCTCCCAGCTTCCTTCCATGTGATACAACTCCCACCCACACACACACACACACACACACACTTCTTCTGTTTCCCTCCTTTCAGTTTTTCAGACATCAGCTTCTAACTCCTTTTTGGCCCCTCTAGCTCTTGCCCTGGCTAGTCTGTCCTATGTCCTCCTCCTTTTCTCTGGTCATTTGTGGCCTGTATGCTCACTTCCCTAACTTATTCCTGCTGCCTACCCTGGCTTGGGTAATTGCTTACTCCCTCTTCAATCACTCTTTTTTGTATCACGACTGTTGGCTGTATTTTGTTATACTCCCAAGACAACTTACCTATATTCTTGTCAGGATGGGTTTGTCATTATTGTCTGATTCTTAAGTTCACTGCTGTACCATTGTCTGTATCGTCCTACTGCTTATTTTGCCTTGGTAGCTCATACTTGCCTGTATATTGTGTTGGTAACACTGATTGCACTTTACAATTGTATGTATTTGTCTCTCTGTACTCCCACCGGTTGCACCTGGAAACAAGCCTTAGCTCAGTGTGCCATTCCCGGTAACCAATTTTCAATAATTAAGGTGATGCAACACATACAGTCATGATAATCAATGTACAACAAAGAAACATGGCTGGAGGTACCTCTGAAACCCTCCGTTGGAAGAGATGTCTTCCTACCATCTTCTTTTCAATTATGGAGAAGATGAGTACTATTTTGTTGTTATCTTTTTCATTTTTATAATGATAATCCTTGACAGCATATAAATATAAAGCTCTATATCAACAGTGAGAGTGCTTTACCAATTTTCTGATAGTGATTCTGGGCTTTGAAAAACTGATTTAGAAATATAATTCAGATGCATTTCAGAAGGGTTTTAACAACAATGCTCAAATTGAAGCGCACAAAGGCTATTCATACTTGGCAACCCAAATGCTCTACTCTGGTACTCAGTATTCAGAAACACATTAGGGAAAATGTAAAATAAAATAAAATAAAAAAAATCAATCTGCCCTCCATAGGTGGCTAGGGCCCTGCTCATGCCTTCACCTTCTGATCCTCACACAGACTGATTTGTAAAAACAATTGCTTTCACCTGCCACAGTGACAGGAGCTTACACTGTTTTTTAAACCAACCTCTGGCCCCAAAATACCATTACTGAACAGTGGAACCCCCGGTCCCAATCCATGATTTGGTGGGGCAAATCATAGTCACAAACAAGGCCATTGTTGGTTACAGTACCATCTCTTAACCTACAGCAAACCACTCCCGCATACTTCAGGCCTATTTACATGGCCAGTCATACACGGGTTCTGGTCAGCTTCAGAGCTACCCCAACCTCCTTCTCTTCTCTGAAGTTGTGTTTAAATGGCCCCCCCTAAGCACCGATGCAAGCAGCACTGGAGAGGGGCCATGATTCTGAGGGGCAGTCTGTTGCCTGATGGCATCATGGGATGGCAGAGGAGGAGGATGTTGGAGCATCTGTCATGCACTGGAGCAAGGGGTGCAACCTGTCCACATGGTTGCATACACCACTTGTTCTGGAATGCATCCCAGCTCTGCAGCAGCTCAGGAAGAAGAGAGAGAACTGACTCACCATGATTATGTAAGTGTCAACATGGCTGGGCAACTGCAGTGCAAATGCGGTTGTGTAAACTGTGTAAACTGGCTGGCCTTTTATAAAGTCGCCTGACATAAGTTTTTTATAAAGTTATCTGACTTATAAGCATGCATACTTAGGATGGAGGAGGCATAGCAGTCTGCCTAACCTGAGGTGCTAGATATACTGGTCAGTCATTAATGATGCAACCTGCTCCACCTCATCCCCTCTGGGCATGTGTGCTGTATGCATATACAGTCAGATTAGTGTATATGTTAAATAGGAATGGTGTATAGTGCATTTGGATGAGGGAACCTGAATTATACAATGGGTTTCAGAAACTAGCGTAATCCCTGTGTTCTGATTGGTTGGCTGGCACCTTCAAGCAGTTATAAATCCTCCAATATACCCCCTGGAAAAGGTGCCAGCCAACAAACACTCGTGCCACGCCAAAAATATCACTGCCACCGGGAAACTTTGAACTAACCGCCGCCATTTGTAATCGCCACTTAGCATCACAAGTCAAAACGTAAACACTTTAAAATGAATACCTCATTCCATTTATTCAATTCTGACGACCTTGAAAAAATATTCAGTCAGCAAAATGAGCCCTCCGACCCAGAAAACTCACCTGTTCGCCAAGAAATATTCAATGACATCAGACCGAAAGCTGTCTCAATGTCTCCCGACTTGGCCTCAGAAACTGGCGACCCAACACCAGCAGCATACCCGCCTACGCAGCAGCAGCCCCCAGTCTCTGTCCACTGCAATACCGGCATTCCCCATAGTGATGGAAGTGTCACATCCTGTGAGGGAAAAAAAGCTAACGTCACAAGCAAGCATCGGAAGCAACACTGCAACAACTAGAACTATCCCGTAATGAAGCAAGTACAATAAAACAAACTAAATGGGCTATCAATGTATTTTTTGACTGGCTAAAAGAAAAAAACATACAAATAGATTTAAAAATGATCCCATTAGACCAACTAAATGAGGTCCTATGCCAGTTCTACAGCACAGTAAGAAATTCATCAGGAGAATAATATTCCCTAACCAGTTATGTAGGTTTACGAGCTGGCATCAATAGACACATCAACGACCCCCCAAATAGCAGAGCAGTCAACATAATGATAGGCTCCATTTTCAACTGTGCAAACAATGTTTTCAAAGGAGTCATAAAAGCATATAGAAAAGCAGGAAAAGATCAAGCAAAACACCATGAGCCACTAACTGAACAAGAAATATTACATTTAAGACATCCAGAAGCCCTTTCGCCACTGACACCTGAAGGTCTTTTACACAAAGTTTGGTTTGACATTCAATTATACTTAGCAAGATGAGGCAACGAGGGTGTCCGTGCTTTCAAAATAGATTCATTTAACATTGAAACTGCTCCAAATGGTCTTCGATTTCTCACAAAATCCTATAATGAAGACACAAAAAATCACAAAGACTTCCAAGACCCCAAAAGACAATTGCAAAGAGGAGTCATGTTTGAGAGCCCAAGGGATCCCTTATGTCCACTTCAGAGTTTCTTAAAACACACAACAAAACTCCCAGAAAACCCACCAGCACTGTTCTGTCACCCCAGAAAACTGCAAGAGACACAATTAGATACCACACTAAAATGGTATACTAATGAACCACTAGGTATAAACTACCTAGCAAAAATGTTGCCAAACATATGCAAGCAAGCTGGCTTACCAAAAATCTACACCAACCACTGTTTAAGAGCCACCGCTGTCACCTTGCTTACAAATGCAGGCCTAGATTCAAGACAAATAATGGACATCACAGGCCACACGAGTGAAACCTCACTAAAAAGCTGCTGGCATCCGAACCTGCAACATCATGAAACTTGGGCTGCCATAATCTCTGGTAAAAATATGGAAACTGACAGGAAAGACATCACAGTCAAACAAACAACTGAACAAGACATTAAAAAGCAATACTTCTATAAAGAACTGGAGAATAGACCCTCCGCAAGCACAGCCTACTACACAGTAACCGAATCACCACACAACCCAACTGAGACATAACCAGAGCCTCCAACAAAGGAAAAAATCGCAAATGCCAAAATCCCTCTCTTTGAAAATCAGCAATCAATCGAACAAGTATCAGCATCCCAGCTTGCCATACTCTAAGAAATGCTGTTCGACGAACACACTACAGAGAAAACCGAAGATCTGCTGCCAACCAACCCGCACCCAAAACCTGAGCAGGCCAGCAATCTTGAATCTCCTACATGCGAAACAAAAACTGCAAGCAGCCAAGCCTATATACCGAACATCCCAGGAATGAAAATGTTGCCGACAATCTCCCACTTAGAAATTATGGAAAAACAAATTTCAACTTTGGAAGAACAGAAAACCAGAACTGAAAAAGGTAAGCACCACAACTTTCACATAAAACTCTACCGCACCCAAATTAACTAAACATTTTTTTTCCCCTTCAATTCCAGATTAGACAACTGACCGAACAAAAATGATGAAAGAAATAAAGAAACGATCATCCAACCTCAGAAAAATCGGAAGATGCACTCTCCACGACGAGCCCTCCATGTCTCACCAGCATAACTAATGCACTGAATCCCAACCATGTGACCTGCTGTACACATCGTGCAGATGCTCAGAAACTACTCACAACCTAACTTCTTAAAGAGACAACACTGAAAAACTACAATGGGTAGCAACAGTTCAACACCTAGAAATCAAAAATTAAAAGGCTAAACTGTAATCAATGTAAACAGTTTATATCAGATATAAAATGTAACTACAGTACATAAGCATAACTTCACAGCTATTGATTTCCTAAATGTTGTTTAACAAAAAAAGTTATTTTCACAAATAAAACCTTGAATGTTGTTTAATAAAAAAAAAATATTTTCACAAATAAAACCTTGGATTTACTAAATGTTGTTTAATAAAAAACAATTATTTATACAAATAAAACCTTATCAAGATACAGCATTGTCTTTCTCTATATATTTAATACTAACAAGGAACTATTTTTTCTCAGTGTAAGAACATATACATGGTTTTGACAACATAATTAAGAAAAACATATAACTAAAATGCAAAACATATAAACAAATTATTTGTAACATTGTATAATAGCAATATTTTTTTTTTTATTGATTTCTAAGAATCAGTTTACAACCTTTGAGCCAAAGGCTCGTTTCCAAAGGTACTTCATCACATAAAGACATACATTGTGTTTTTTGGTTACATAGCATAGATTTGCAAGACAATAGGTGTTCAACAGAGGTGCCACATCACACTGTGGTCAGACAAATACAATTAGGTTACAGGGTACATGTAATTGATAACAGGTGTTACACAAGTTGGTATCAAGTGAGCAATCTAGTTGGTAAACACCTAAACAGCTGGCACTGGCCAGGTTAAACATAGGCACGAGTGTACAGGAAGTGGTGGTGGGGATGGCTGGGTGGAGAGCTGCCGAGGCGTTGTCAAGAGAAGCAGAGGTGGAGGCTATGTTCAGAGACAGGAGCAATTCACGAGTGCTGATGATGTGGTTCGAAGGGTGGTTTGAACTTGGAGATGGTGGTGGCATTGGTGATGGGGGCAGGGAGAGAATTAAACCAGGTTGGGGCTCTATAGCAGAAGGACCTCTGGCAACAGCTGGTTCTTGATCTGGGGACCTTTAGAGTGGTCTTGTAGGAAGACCGTGTTGCAATAGTGGGAGGGCTCTGGTGGATGGATGCCGTTACCCCAGGGGGGGAGAGCCCAAGTAGGGTTTTTTTTGTGAGGAACAGTCATAGAATATCTGGGTAATGATTCCGCTTCTTCCAACTCTGTACTTCAGACTCTGGAAGGTGTACATCAAAATTATCAAAGAAGAAAAAAATGGAGTCAGTTCGAAGGATTCTGTTTCTTTTTATTCCTGTAACCAAAAAACAGGCCCCTATGTTTCGCTATCTATTAGCTTGTTCACGGGGCTTCTATAAATAGAAAATATATACAATTAATTCTCCATTATTTCCCATTTTCTATAATACCATAAATATCAACTTCTAAAAATGTTCTACCTACTGCCAAGACACGTGATCCACTTAAATTGTTTCACACCAAACTTGATACTCTTCTTTCTAAAGATATAAAAAATTTTATTAAAACATGAATAATTTTCAGTTTTGCCAAATATGTATATTAGTATATAATATAATAGGGTCCCATTTAGTATCTAAATAGATGAAAATATATTTACCGGATAATAAATTCCTTCAAACTTTATTCAGGTTTCTCTTGGGCTTCTAACTTGTGCCATATAGTCTAAACAAAATAAAAATGTATAAAATAATACTCAAATCTATCATGTTAATAATTCACATTTATCGCAAATCTTTTAATGAATCATTTGTGTCCACCCACCTTTTTAATTAAAAGAAACGGGCAGCATTTGAGGCGCGGTAATGCTTAAGGTTGGATCGCAGTATTTTATGGCTCCAGTGAAGTTTACTAATTACCTATTTTGAGGATCGTTTCTTTTAATTAAAAAGGTGGGTGGACACAAGTGATTCATTAAAAGATTTGCAATAAATGTGAATTATTAACACGATAGATTTGAGTATTATTTTATACATTTTTATTTTGTTTAGACTATATGGCACAAGTTAGAAGCCAAGAAACCTGAATAAAGTTTGAAGAATTTATTATCCGGTAAATATATTTTCATCTATCTAGATACTAAATGGGACCCTATTATATTATATACTAATATACATATTTGGCAAAACTGAAAATTATTCATATTTTAATAAAAAATGTTTTATATCTTTAGAAAGAAGAGTATCAAGTTTGGTGTGAAACAATTTAAGTGGATCACGTGCCTTGGCAGTAGGTAGAACATTTTTAGAAGTTGATATTTATGGTATTATAGAAAATGGGAAATAATGGAGAATTAATTGTATATATTTTCTATTTATAGAAGCCCCGTGAACAAGCTAATAGATAGCGAAACGTAGGGGCCTGTTTTTTGGTTACAGGAATAAAAAGAAACAGAATCCTTCGAACTGACTCCATTTTTTTCTTCTTTGATAATTTTTTTTGTGAGGAGACAGGTTTGGTATCGGAGCCGTTCATCCAGGGTAAGCAGGTTAGCCTCGACATACAGCTGACAGGTGTGTGTGAGCCTGGGGGCACCAGTAATCAATCTGCAGGCTTTATTCAGGGTTAGGTGAATTTTGTTGAGTGCAGTGATGTCGGCAGCACCATATACTGGTAGACCAGAGTCTACAAGGGACAGAACGGATGATGTAACAGCGAGCCGGAGAGCATTTGGGGGAAGGCAGGTTCTATGGCGAAGAGGATGCCAAGCTGTGTGTTAGTGGCGGATGTTAGGGGCGTCGATGTGGTTGTGAAATGTGAGGCTGAGTGAAGGTAACCCCAAGATATTTGTAGGAGCAGACTTGTTCCAGTGGCTGATTGGTACTTGGAAGGATATAGGTGGGTGGTTGCTAGCTTTGTTTTGGGGGTGGGAAAAGAGCATAGCTTTGGTTTATTAAGATTGATGACGAGTCTACGCTCCTTAAAGCAAGCCTCGGCACTGTTGAAAGACTGCTGTAGGGAGTTCTGTAGGGAGATGGGATTGCGGTGGGTGGCAAAAAGGACAGCGTCATCTGCATACAGTAGAATTTTGCCAGGGCATGCACTGGGCAGGGTGTTCAGATAGGCGAGAAGAGAAGGGGCCCAGGATGGAGCCTTGGGGGACCCCAGAGAGAATGGGACGGGTATCGGAGAGTGTGCTGTTAATTTTTACACACTGAGATCGAGTGTCAAGATAGCTAGCGCACCATGCTAGGGGCCAGCTGAGAGACCAGTGTGGCAGAGTGCATTCAGCAGAAGTGGATGGGAGGCGGTGTCGAAAGCCTTTGAGAGGTCGATGAACACTGCACTAGCTAGAGGCTGGTATCAAGGAGGAGTGTAGAAAGTTGGAGAATTCAATAAGGGCAGTGCTGGTACTGGACCAGCATGGAAGCCATGTTAGCTCTGGGCATAAAATGTTATGCTTAGCCAGATAATCAGTGATTTGAATGGCCACCACTTTCTCCAGGGCTTTGGGGGGGGGAGGATGGAGATTGACCGGTAGTTGTTGGCCAATGACCTGCCATCCCCTTTATGCATAGGTGTGATAATGGCTGTTTTCCAAGCTGTGGGAAATTGTCCCAGGCAGAGTGACTGGTTAATTAGGCTGGTGAGTGGGGCAAGGACTTCATCTAGCACCAGCCTGAGGATGCTGGGGTCCAATGAGTCACTGCCGGGATTGTTGCCATTGAGAGCTTTGATTAGGATGGGTCTGGCTTCCCGGGTGGAAATCTTTCGCAAGTGGAAGCTGGGGTGCTGGAGGACAGGGGAGGTTGGTTGGGGGAGGTCAAAGAAATTACTAGGGAGGACTGAGCTAAGGTCAGTGAAAGTGGTGTTGAACCAGTTAGCTATGGTGGCAGGCTCGGTGGAGGTAGTGCCATTTCTAGTGAGCTGGGATGGGGCAGGGGAGCAAGCTTTACCATTAAGTTGCTTAATATTATCCCAGAAAGTCCAGGCTGAGCCCCAGGAGGAGGTAAGGGAGGCCTGGTAATGGTCTGCCTTGGCTTTCCTGATGGCCCATGAGCACTTATTCCGGGCTGCATTGTAGGCTTGCCTATCAGACAGACGACCTGTTTCAGTGGCAAGGTGCCAGAGGTTATCCCGGTTTCTAAGTAATTGTAGGAGGGCTGGGCTAACCCAGGGTGCGTTCTGTTTTTTGGACCGGATTTTGGTGAAGGGTGCAAAGAGATCACAGGCCATGTTGAAGGTGTGAGTGAAGAAGGCGAGGGCAGTGTCAATGTTGGTTGCATGCTGAATGGGGGACCAGTTTATCTGGGTGAGGAGTGCTTTAAGTTTTTTCAGCCCACCAGGTTGGAGGCGCCTGTGAGGGTGGTCTGGGCTTTGGGTTTGGGATTGGGGACTACCCAATGAAATAGGATAGGGGAGTGGTCACTTAGGGAGTCTGGGAGGACCTGGATGTTTTGGATATTATGGGGTCGGTTAGTTATAATAACATCCAGAAGGGTGCTGGTACCACTCTTAGGGTTAAGTCTTGTGGGCTGGGTGACGAGTTGTGTCAGACCTTGGGTGGAAAATGAGTCTCTGATTGCGGATGAGGAGGTGCTGAGCCAATTTACATTAAGGTCCCCCACTAGGATTTGTTCTGCCTTATGGTGGAGGGTGGCCAGGTAGTCCGTTAAGGATACCAGGGCTGGGTGCTGGTTCTTTGGGGGAATGTAGGCTGTGGTGAGATAGAGAGGGCTCCTAGAGGGGTCTGGGGTGAGTTTGAGGGTAAGAGCCTGGGCCCCATTTATAAGGGCAGGGGTGGGGAGTGCGTGTCCAGGTATTGTGTCCCTGGTGTAGAAATAAATAAATAAATAAACAAATAAAAACAAATAAATAAACAAATTATTTGTAACATTGTATAATAGCAATATACCCCTCCAGGGTGTGGGTATACTGGTGGATTTACCACGGCTGATGCGGTTAAGTCACTCAGCCTGTGGCCTCGTGACAAAACCACAGCCGTGGTAAATCCACCAGCATACCCACACCCTGTCAGGGTATATTGCTTAATTACTAACCTTGTCAGTGGCTACACTAGTTCTCTTTATATTGATGGTCGGCAGGAGAACCAACAATTGAAAAATGGTATTTTGAACCCTGGGGGTGGACTAGGGAGGGAGAATCAGTTTAAAAGATGGTGCCAGCTCCTGGTCCAGTGAAAGGAGCCAGCACATTTTATGTTCACCCTTGTGTTTGTGCAACGCAAACATATTGGTATGATAGTGGGTTTTGAGAGGTGTGCCACTGTTGGCCTAATGCAGAGCAGTCTGCAAGGGGCTTGACAGTGTCAGACCAATCATCACCCAGGCTGATCATGACACTATTCTAGTCTTGCTGGGCAGAAACTTTTTGTAGTTCAAATAAAAGAGCTACCCAAATCAAAAGGGGGCTTTCTTCTGTGATCTACATAAGCTGCTCAGCAAGCAGAGCTGTTCAGCATCAGGATCAACCTGCTGTGGTCCTCTCCCCAACGTAAATATAATTTCTCCCACCCTCAGCAAAGTATTCCTCCCACCTCCCATGGCTTTTGCCTTCTTAATTTTCCGAAATGGGTGTGCCCAAACCCTGGTGCCAGCTAGTACCCTCACACCTGCCTGTTTTCACTCTGCAACATCAGTGAGCCAACCTGCGGTACCGCCAAACATAACACCAACACTGGGGTGCTCATTCCCTAGTGTCAGTACCTAAAATAAAAACAGCCACCCCTTGTAGTCTTTTTTTTTATTTTTATAAACATTGTTAAAAAAGGAAACCATCCTGGGATGTCTCTTGCCGCTGCTGGCACACTGCTACTGTTAAATCCCCCCATCCAACTCTCCCACTCAGTACCCACCACCCCAAAAACCCCCACCCTTACTTATCTACTGGGGGCCCAACATCATAATCCTCTCTGGACTGGAGACACATCTTCACTCTTCAATGCTGGACCAGGAACTGAGAAAAATCAGATATGCAGTTCAATGCATTTCAATGGATTTTGAACTTGTCCTCATAACTTGTTCATTTTTTTATACTTTTTCCCAAAATTTTAAACATGGTCTTTTTGGGACCCCCACCTCGTGAACAAGAGTGGTGAAATTCTGAAAATCTGTCCCAAAAGGTGATTTTGTAGTCGCTGCATGAAATCACCGTTTAAACACAGGTGAGGAGGTACAGGCAAAGTGGGCAAGCATTAAGGATACAATACTTGAAGCAACATCCCATTGTGTTAGACAGAAAAGGAAGTGCAAAAGAAGAAGGAAACCACTTTGGTTCTCAAATACAGTAGCAGAAAAGGTCAGAGCCAAAGGCTGGCCTTCAGAAAATATAAAGGAGACACAGCGGGATGAAGATAGGAGGCATACCAAACTGCCCTAAGGGAAGCAGGTAGAGGCAGTAAGGCAGGCAAAGTCCCAAACTGAGGAAACACTAGCACGAACAGTAAAAGAAGGTGACAAGACTTTCTATAGATACATTAGTGAAAGGAGAAAGTCCAGAGAGGTGTGCTAAGCAATGGAGAAAAGGGAGCATGTGAGGAGGAGGACCCTGTAAAGGCATCTATCCTAAATAGATACTTTTGCTCAGTATTTACTGAAGAAGGTAGGGCAGGGGCCACAGCTCAGCATCATGGACACAGGGGAGGAGGTGGCACTACTCCCTTCACAAAGAAAGGGTCCTACAAGAGCTTGCTAAGCTCCAGGGTGGATAAGGCAATGGGACCTGATGGCATACATCCCAGGGTACTAAGGAGCTAAAGGAGGAACTAGCAGAGCCATTAGCAGAATTGTTTAGTGAGTCTCTGAGCACAGGAGAGGTCCCAGAAGACTGGAGAAGGGCTCATGTGATCCCACTCCACAAGAGTGGTAGCAGGGAGGAGGCGGGAACTACAGACCGGTCAGTCTTACCTCAGTAGTGGGCAAGATTATGGAGGCACTCCTTAAGGAAAGGATAGTGCAACACCTGGAATCCATGGGGCACAGGATCCAAGACAGCATGGGTTTACAAAGGAAGGTCTGTCAAACTAATCTCATAGATTTCTTTGACTGGGTAACCAGAGTGGTGGACCAAGGGGAGCAGTTGATGTAGCCTACCTTGACTTCAGCAAAGCTTTTGACACTGTTCCACATAGAAGATTGATAAATAAGCTAGGTAGGCTCGGGGTGGGTCAGAAGTTGGTCAACTGGGTGGCAAACTGGTTGACTGGCAGAAAACAGAGAGTGGTGGTAAATGGTATACAGTCAGAAGAGATGCAAGTCACAAGTGGGTACCTCAGGGATCAGTCCTGGAGCCAGTCCTATTCAACATCTTCATTAGTGACCTCAACAGATGGACTAGAGGGTAAGGCTTGTCTGTTTGCAGATGACACCAAGATCTGCAACAGAGTAGATGATCCAGATGGGGTGGGCAGAATGAGAAGAGATCTGGATAAACTAGCAGAATGGTCAGAAGAGTGGCAACTGGGATTTAATGCAAGAAGTGCAAAATCATGCACATAGGAAGAGAAACCCTGAAGCCACTTATAGGCTGGGAGGAGTTGCTAGCAGTCACAAAGGAAGAAGAGACTTGGGCATCATCATCACTGATGACCTAAAATCATCAAGCAGACCTCTAAAGCAGTAGGTAAGGCTGAGGGGTGTTAGGTGTATTAGTAGGAGGTATCACAAGTCGTAAGAGGGAGGTAATAATCCCTCTGTACAAGACATTAGTTAGCCCCATCTGGAGTACTCAGTGCGTATTGGAGGCCACACCTTCACAAGGACATTAACAAATTGAGGCAGTCCAGAGAGGGCAGCAAAATGGTGCAGGGACTGCATCAGAAGACATATGAGGACAGATTAATGGAGCTCAATATGTATACCCTTGAGCAAAAGGCGGAGAGAGGTGATATGATCGAGACATTTAAACACCTTAAGGGCATAAACAAGGTGAAAGAGTCTAACATGTTTAAATATAAGAAAAATAGCAGGACAAGAGGACACAGCATGAGATTAGAGGGAGGCCGATTAAGGGGAATTGAGGAAATTTTTTTCACAGAAAGGGTGGTAGATGCATGGAATGGCTTACCACAAGAAGTGGTGGCTATGAATACAGTGCAGGGCTTCAAACAGGCATGGGATAGGCATAAGGGAGCAATACAAATGACTATGAATAGATAGGTCACTGACAGAGCAAAGGCCGATGGCACATTTATAAGGTAGAAAAAGAAATGGGCAGACTGGATGGGCCTTGCGGTCCTTATCTGCCGTCAACTTCTATGTTTCTATGTTTAGACAGGATCTGAAAATCAGAGTTGTGCCAACAACTGTAAGGGCACCCCTGCAAAATATTTTGTGGGTCCTACCTCCCCACCAATAAATGTAAAATAACTGTAGGTGCATATGAAATTTTTATTGCATACATTTTTTTTCTATCAGTCCTGCTGAGCATCCATAGTTTGTCCATGCTGCCTCCCATCCCCCTTGTTGGCACCATGATCAAGGACAAATGTAAGTTGTCCCTGCTCCTCCTGGGGATACCAGCACCAAGATTAGATGTTTTGACTAATGGGCCCTATTGCTTTTTTGTTCTGTACTCTCCCCCCAACCACATGAAATGGGAGTTTGAATCTTCTGACACCACTGCCGACAGGCCCAGTTTCAAATGGATGAGCAATTTCCAAAGAGAAAGTTGCAAGTTTGTCTGTGATAAAAGGTTTTCTTAACGCTAACCTCTGAGGCAGTGGGCCCCCTGACAGTGTGGGCCCTACTGCAACCACAGCTCTTGCACCCTCCTGGTCATGGCCCCGCTGAAAATTTTCTCCACCCTTGTTCATGAGGTGGGGTCTTAAAAAGGCTATGTTGAAAAATTGGGATAAAAATATTAAAAACAACAACATTTTGAGGACACATTGAAAATTTACAATGTACTCTCATAACTTTGGTAACTTTCAATATTTTGACCTCCACATTTTCAACAAAGCGATTTTTTCACAACACCTCATGACAGCTGTCATTTTTCAAATCCTAGCCAAAATGTGCTTTTGCTCTTGTGGCATGAAATCACATTTTAGGCAGGATTTGAACATTTTCTTTACCCTTGTTCGTGAGGTGGGGTTATAAAAAGGCTATGTAGAAAATTTTGGGTAAAAATATTAAAAAAACATTGTTATGAGTGTACATTGAAATTTTTCAGTGCACGCTCACAACTTTGGTCATTTTCAATATTTTGACCCGAAATTTTCAACATAGCTAGTTTTTCACACATGTGACAGCTGTCATTTTTCAAATCCTGGCCAAAATGTGATTTCACACTTGTGGCAGAAAATGACATTTTGGCCACTATTTTATAAATGACACCTGCCATGGTCAAAAGAAGAGGTCATAAAAAGATTATATTGAAAATTTGGAGTCAACACGTAAAAAAACAACTAAGTCATGAAGAAACATTGAATTGTTCCAATGTTTACTCATAACTTTATTGTTGTAAAGTTTGGCCCCTAATGTTTAACCTATCCCTTGTATTACCCCATTTCCTGAACAAGACAGGTGCCATTTTTCAAATCCCCTTTGAAACTTGTTTTCACAGTCATGCTGCAAAATCACCTTTTGGAAGGGATTTAAAAATATTCCACCTGTCTTGATCATAATGTCAGGTCATAAAAAGACTGTTGGAAATTTGGGGTCAAAATATGGAAGCCTACTGAAAATTAGATAGTGCCTCTCAGCTAGCCTATCCTGGCTAACTACAATATAACAATGTGTAAAAACAGGACACCACTGAAAATGAGATATCGCATCTCATCTGGTCTATCCTGGGTAAATATATAGTACAACATTTGGACAAGCAGGACCCGGTACAACAGCAATGCAAGTGGTAGGAATGTTCGGCATTGACAAATGCGTGTTTATATATGTATCTGTGGTAGGACGGGGGTGGAATCCAGGGGACTAGTCTTGGCAACTTTAGAAGGCTGGTAGAGTTTTCTTTAAATAAATAAATAAAATATAAAGACACTGTAGCTTCATTTCTAAGCCAAATGGGTGGTAGTTTTATGTTCATGAAAGAAATTAGTTTAAATCATTTTAAAAATACATAAATGCTGGTGGAAAAATAAAATTTTTCCAGGAAATGAACGTAGAAGATGTCTGGAATCTTTTACAATGAAAAAGTAGGGTCATATTTTGCCCAACTTCACTGTACTACTGCTCTATAAGAAAAAAAAAAGAAAGCATTCCTGAAAGTCATGGCTAAACTCTCTTTAAGAAGCTTTCAGTGCATCAGACAGGTGAATTTCATGAGACGGCTTGTTCCATGGCCAGAAGGCACATACTGAGACAGCACAGTCACTAATCTTAAATTTACAGACACGGCCTAACGTCTGCCCCTTCCTGAAGTGCTTGTTTGGCAAAGTGGGTGTGTACTGGGCTAGATAGTAAGAAAGGGAAGATTGAAAGTTGCTTTAAGATTCTGTATCTTGATCCAATGTCACTACAAATTAAGAATGCAGAGTTACAGATCCAAACTGCAATGGAAAACAACATTCCTTGACAAAAAACAGTAAACAGCAAGCCATCCAGTTATTAAATGAGAGGCTTGCAGATAGCATAAAATGACTAACAATATACAGCACAGCACAAGAGTGAAGCACAAGTCTGTCCCCTGACTTAGTGGCAACAAATTGAACTGCCTTATATGAGACCCTGGCTAATGAATGGCCTCAGGTCTTTGCTTACTGGGCCACCGGGGTGTGACCATGCAATGAAGGTAATGGGCTTGTCCCCTGGGAGGCAGGGCAGGCAGGCATATGGGAACAGCATATTGCTCTGCTGCACCCCTTGTAGTAGAGCAACAAGAAGAACTGGTCAGGGTCTCCAAGGAGACCACAATTTGCAACCCCTCACATCTGATGTTAGCTGCTGTGGCATGACATACGAGTGGTATCAGGATGGTATACCAGAGCATTAGGTTCCAAAAAAACTGTGAAGTGCGGACAAAAGACTCTTAGGGGCTAAAATGCTTGTCAGCTGTGTATCTTGTGGTAACTCTATAGTTCCTGCAGTGTATGAATTACAAACTGAGTTCAAGGACTTCTTTCCCTGCTTGAGTTAAACAACTGGCTCATAATTGTATCTGTAACCATTTCTGTAGCCACTAGATGTCACTGTACGTGCACCATAAAAAGAAATAGTTCTGGTTCATGGCTACTGTTAGAATTGTATAATGCTACTATCAAGCAGTTACATTGCTCTACATGTTGGTTATGCCTAAACAGAGTATTATTTCAATTCTTGTATTGGTCTGTCCAGCAAACTGTTGACATTATTACATTGAGTGACTGTCCTGTACTACACGGTGTTACATCCTTTTTAAAGAAATAATTGCTATTATGGGCAGGATTTTCAAAAAGGTCAGATTCGGACACAAATGCATGCTGCACCTGCATCTGTCTCTGCCCGATTGCATCTGAGCAGCCCTGCTGCTGTCTTCAAAAGATGTGTCCTTTTGTGAGAAAGAGTCACCATTTGTGGTACAAAATGTGATTCACACAAACAACATGAGACTCATTTAAATGCACTATCAGTCTCCAAAAAAAAAAAGAGAAAAAGAGAGATAAGCATACAAGTTACTATGGCAAAGTTACATGGCACTTTACAAGACACTGGTTAGGCTCCATCTGGAGTACTGCGTGCAGTATTGGAGGCCACACCTTCACAAGGACATTAACCAAATTGAGGCAGTCCAGACAAGGGCAACCAAAATGGTGCAGGGACTGCATCAGAAGACATATGAGGACAGATTAACAGAGCTCAATATGTATACCTTTGAGCAAAGGAGGGAGAGAGGTGATATGATCGAGGCATTCAAACACCTTAAGGGCATTAACAAGGTGAAAAGAGTCTAACATGTTTAAATATAAGAAAAATAGCAGGACAAGAGGACACAGCATGAGATTAGAGGGGGCGATTAAGGTGGAATGTGAGGAAATTCTTTTTCACAGAAAGGGTGGTGGATGCATGGAATGGCCTACCTCAAGAAGTGGTGGCTATGAATACAGTGCAGGGCTTCAAACAGGCATGGGATAGGGATAAGGGAGCAATACAAATGAGTATGAATAGATAGGCCACTGACAGAGCAAAGGCCGATGGCACATTTATAAGGTTGAAAAAGAAATGGGAAGACTGGATGGGCCTTGCGGTCCTTATCTGCCGTCAACTTCTAAGTTTCTATATTAAACGGTTAGAAAATTCTCTCCTGACTTATGGGTTTAATGACTTAACACTGAATGGATCATCATCTAGAATAAAAAATAATGAAGTGCTTAGGGGTAAAGAGGAGTTCTCAGTTACCAGGGCTAATCTAAATTTGTAGCTGTAGTTAGTTTTTTTATACTGCACTTTCCCTGAGGCTCAGGGTGCCTAACATCGCAGATAACATAAAACAATTTGGAAAAGTGCACTTCTTGACCACTCAGGTCCATCTTGTAAATGAGCTATGCTCAATGATGTTCGCCTGATTAAATAAAGATTTTGATTGATTGATTGATTGATTGATTGAAAAGTAGGGCTAGATACAAACAACTAAAACAGCAAAACAATTAATAAGAATAAAGAAATAAGTTAATAAAAGGCAGCATCATCACTGGTCAGTATGTTACATCAGAGGCCATTACTACTCTCCTAAGGCCTCCCTAAGCAGGTGCATCTTCAGATCCCTCTTAAAGGCCTCCACTGAGGGGACCTCCCTAAGTGCTCTAGGTAGCATATTTCAGAGTAAAGGGCCAGCTGCTTTGAATGAACAGTCTCTGGAGATCTTAAGTCTGGCCTCAGAACTGAAAGGAGACTCTCCTTGGTGAAGCAGAGAGGGTGTGATGATGGGTGGGGAGTTGAAAGCTCCAGCAGGTAGCTGGGGCCCAAACCATACAGGGCTTTATAGGTTAGTAAACCAACCTTGAAGGTAACATGCTGCTTCACTGGTAGTTGGTGCAGTTCAGACAGGACCAGGGTTACATGACAAGACCTAGGATGGCCTGTCAGCAACAGGGGCTCTGCATTATGCACCAGCTACAGGCATCGCAGGGTACATCCACTGACCCTGAGAGAGAGAATGCAGTACAGCATTCAATGCTGGACATTACAAAAGCTCACCTCAGTGGCGGCAGGTCTCTGGATGGGATAAGGGATTTGATTTGGTTGATGTTCCTCAGATGGTAACAGTCATTCTGGAGTATGGCTGACACCTGAGCCTCAAATGGCAACCTTTCATCCAGAATGACCCTCGTATTCTTCACCTTGGTGGAGACCACCAGCCTAGAGGAGCCTACTGCCAGCAGCAGAGTGACTGTGTCTGTGTGGAGCTCCCATATTTAAGTGAACATTTCCCATATTTTTTTCTAAGTTTTACATTTTTTTGTGTACAGTTTGTGGATTGAAATGGAGGGTACTGTTGCCTACAGAAAGGTGGAATCTGTGTGTTTGAAGAAGAAGAAGAAGAAGAAGAATCAGCATTTATATAGTGCTTTTCATACATCCAAAGTGCTTTACAAGCAATGCTAGACTGGTAGTGAAGTGACTGAATGTGTGGTGGCGGCCATATCGCACATCATCACCCACACACAGCCTGGATAATTGCATGAACCGGTTTTATGGGAAGGGGAATGTTGGCCAGGACACCGGGAATGTTCCCTACTCTTTGCGAAGAGTGCCCTGGGTTCTTTTACTTCCACCTGGACACCCACCAGGACAACACCAGGAGGGGCAGAAGGGACCTCGGTTTAACGTCTCATCCGAAGGACGGCACACCCCAGCAGTACAGCACCCCCCAATACTGCACTCAGATGCCAGAGATTTTTAGGTGCAAGTCCAAATCCCGGTGTGGGACGAGAACCCACGACCTTCTGGTCCAGAGGCGGATGTGCTACCAACTGAGCCACGCTGACACCTATGTCAGTTGATGTCGGTTGGGAGCAGGATGGTCACCAGATTTGTTCTGTGTGAATCACATCTAGAGTAAATTTCATTTTATTTATATACAGTAGTTTGGCAGTTTGTTCCTTTAGTGGGGTTGTCCTTGTCACCAGGATTTGCTGGCTTGATGCTGTGTGGTGGCCTATTGATTGTGTGCAGTACTGTGAATTTGCTTGCCACTGTTAGGTGGGCATTCTAGGCTGCTGATTTCTTGTTTTAAGAAATATTTTTAATGATAACATTATCAGCTAAAATCAGGCTGATGCTAAGAAACAGTGTAGCTCCCCTTCCCATGTCTAGGGGCCAGATGTTATTATGAGGAAGGGGGGCCCCAGAATCTAGAACCTCACCAAGTTCTCCTCGAAATTAAATCAGCATAAAACATGGGTGTCTTACCTTGAGACATCTTCAAACCCCAAGACACCGAGCCCAAAGGTGTTCATCTTCCTACTCAGCAGGGAAATCTAGAAGGCAGACTTGTCAGTTCATCTCCAAGCTTCTCCACCCACCAGACCCAGAGCAGGAAGGCGTGGGAATACTTTGAACCCCAGGCAAACTGTGAAAATCTCTAAACAACTAAAGGACTTTTAATTCATCAAAATCCTTTCATGGCAAAAATCAAGCTGGACTCTGATTTCTATAAACAAATTAATTTTATTCTCCTGAGCTCATGAACGATTACCAGAACTCAGGGTCAGTGGCGGATCCAGGATTTTACAATGGGTGGTGCTGCGGTGGTGGGCCTACTTGATATGCAGCTTTTTATAATGTTTTTAGTCCTTTATACTGTCCTTTTCATTACATTTTGACTGAAAATACAAACATAATCTATAGATTTGAATATATATTTTCTTACAATACTTCTACAGCAATGTGAAATGCAGCAGCAGCAGCAGGCAAGTGAGTTACAATGGTGGGGTGCACCTGCACCCTCTAAAACCCCCTGGATCCGCTACTGTTCAGGGTCACAGTAGCTTAAAACCTTGAAATAAAACATCTCCATGGGGCTAACTTGTTGTTTAAACTGATTTGATGAGAGAGAGAGCTGCAGTCATTCTTAGGCATGGATTTTCTAGGTATCCAGTGAACAAGGCAACTGAAATTGAGCGCCTACAAAAACGGTGACTCAATTACGGCACCTGTGTTCATGGCTACCTAGTATGGGGGAAACCAGATACTGGGGTTGGTGACATACAGCGACGGGAAGTATGCTCTGGGGGAGGGGAAAGCCATGGGAGGGATGGTATGTGGGAGGGGATGTGGCGGGCAGCTCCTGAGCTGATCCGCTACCGTGGTGGGGATGGTGATCGGCTGGGAAGTGCAGGGTGCAGGGAAACTGTGTCCTTTTATGGCATGGTTTTTTTTTTGCCGGCAGGCGGCTTTCAGTGTTTTTAAGTTTCTCCGCACCCCTCCAGAGTTGAGAATCCATAAGTAGGGGTGTGGGGGTGCAGCTCCCTGCATTAGAAACAAAACCCGTAGATTTTGGGCACCCTTTTTCTCCTCATCGCAAGTGTGCATTGCCAAAATTCATTTTCGGTGATGTGCACTTGCCTTAATGGCGATCGCTATTCTGCGATCACCGTTATGACATGGAACTGTTTTTCTATAGAACCAGCAGCAAACCTAACCCCAAGACCAGAATTTACTGAGTGAAAATTCCAGGAACATGAAGCTCCTGATGACCTGCTGGCACTGGTAAAAGCCTTTCTCTGTCACAGCTTCTTTTATGCTACACCTCTTTTTATTTTATTTTCTCCTCCTCAGGGGAGTGATGTACTCCTCTGGTGCCACAAAGTTAATAAATGCTCAGGGCAAAAAATTTAAGCTGCCTGAAAACTCCGTGGCAGCTTCCCATAACCATTCCTCCCGTTAGTCCTGGTCCCAACCTGTTCCCTGGTTCATTCACCCTTCTATTCCCTACAACTCTCCCCAGAGCTGAGCCCTCCAGAACAGTTACAGTGGCTCACTGCTTTCACTTAAAATACTGTTGCCCAGAGTTGGGCATGACCTATATTGGCCTAAAGGCCTACACATTAGTAGGCCCCAGGACCTGACCCAGACATGGGCACAGCAGGTCCCATTGAGTCCAGGCCGCACCCACGCCCACCTTCCAACCCACTGAGCCGTCATGCCACTTAGGGAACTGGGATCAGGAGGAGCTGCCACCATTCTCTGATCCCCTGCTATGACCCCGCCACCACCGCAAACAGCCCCCAACGGCCCAAGAAACACACCTCCCAAAACTGGGCCCAACTCCCCCAGGGTCCTATACTTCCAGCTCTGAACACTGGTCTGCTCCCACGGGTGCTTTCACCACATGCCATACAAGGGAACACTGGATCCAATGACTGCAACTGCCTGTCTGCCTGCTTCCCTTGCAGACCCAAAACCCAGGACCTGGTGCACCGCCGCCAAAACTGCTGACCTGCCAATGGGGGGGGAACCCCTCAAACTGCCCTGCGGCAAACCTGCCAGTCTCTCCCCTCTCCCTGATACTGCCTCACTCCCCTCTATATACACACACACACACGCCCCCAAATTGCGGCGACAGAAAAAACACCCCCCTACAGCGCACAAACTCCTTAAGCACTAGGGAGCCCTAAAGGTAGTAATAAGCCGACACCACAAGGGGGGGGCTTACAACAGCTTTCTTGCATAGTGTTCTAGTTCTGATAGAATATCTGCAGTAGCAGCCCCCTGAGTTCTTTAATAATGTGATGTGCTGTTACATTTGGATGATAAATGTGAAATAGAAAATTATATATTTTTGAATTTTTATATATACTGTATGTATCATATACAAATGCAAATATAACATTGTAATTAACGAAGGATTAAGAGGTTAAGTAAGGGAGGTGTAGAAAGAACTCCAAATATATCAGAACACCATATATAAGGTAGACCTTTTTGTATCATAGGATCACTATGGAGATAAGATACAGTGTGGAGGTAGTCAGTTGAGAGGACTGTGGGGCACTCTTCTCTGGGGTTATGCTCTGGAGAAGGGGGCACTGCCCCATCTGCAGGATCTTTGCAGAGCTCCATGCTTAGCTGGTAGTAGCAAGAGATGAAATATAACAGCTTTGTCACCAGCTCAGCTGGGGTCCACCCCACACTCCCACTTTCCCAAAGGCCCACTCACCAAGGGGGGCTGGAGAGTGGTGGGGATGAGCAGGGGGAAAGGTGGCAGGGGCAACCACAAGGGGTTTGACCAATCTCACACCATTCAGACAGCAAATCACTTTGCCACCATGGAGGAAGCTCAGGTAACTGACTCTGTCAGGGTGGGGGAACTCTAAGACTGTAAGGGTAAATGGACAGGATGACTTGATGGCACCTAAGTGGGGGAGCTAGAGGAAGTCAGCAAGGAGTGTCTTAATGATGGAGAACTCAGTGATCAGGGAAGTAGAGGGGGTGTTGGATGGGGGAAGAAAGAGGAATAAAGTGATCAGATGCCTTCATCAGGTATATGGGTAGGGTATGGAGGATGGTGGAGAAGGAGGCGCGGGATTCTGGGTTACTGGTATACTTGGGTACCAACAGTCTGGCAACCTAGCCTGTAGAGGCAGTGAAGCAGAACTTCAAGAGGCTGGAGGACAGACTAGAGGTGCAATCTGCTCCACTAGCCTTTTCTGAGGTCCTCCTTGTGTGGAATAAAGGGAATGGGTATGATAGAGTAAGGAAGGAAGGAAGAAAATGAGGCATTTAATGCATGGCTGAAGAGATGGTGTCAGGAGGAGGGGTACCACTTTGTGGGGAACTGGGGGGGGGGCTTCTGGGGCAGGAGGCTCTTTAAGAGTAAAGGTCTTTACTTGACGAGAGGGGGAGCCAGTGCTCTGGGATAGAAGTTTGATGTTTTCATTGGACAGTTAAACTGACAGAGGGGGAGACAGAGTCTAGGGGAACCACTGAGAAGGGAGAGCAGGTGGGGAACCTAGCTAGGACTCCCCCTGAACAGGGGACTAGTAACAGCAAGGTGGGTAAAAATAAAGTTGAAGTTAAAATTAAGTTAGGGGGAAGAGGCCAATAAGGGAGGACTGACAAAGTTTTTTTTTTCCAATTTAAATTTATTAGAATTTTACAATACAGAGAATAGACCATGATACATAAATACCAGAAAGATTACATCTCAGAAAGTAAATATGTCATCCTCTCCCCTTCCCCCCTTTATAATACCTTATACCCCCTCCTCCCACCCCTTGCAGAGAAAACTGGTAATAAATTATGAGCAGTACTGAGCTTTAGCGATACAATACAGGCTAATTAGAATAAAGAGTTTGTAACGGTCCTCATATACAACTAAATCTTTTGATCCTGTTATGGAGACTTGCTATAATTCTCTCTGTGGCGAAGACTGGCTAGAAACTCTTGGAGCCATTCTGTATAAGTAAGTTCTATATCGTTTTTCCAATGTTTCAACACTATCTTCTTAACTGACATGGAGATCAATGTCATATAAAACTTTAGATTTAAAACAGGGATAGTTGAAAGGTCACCTAGCAGGCAGATTTCCGCTGAGAAAAGATCAGCTAGGCCCAAAAGTGGATCCGCTCTTTGTTGGATTAAAGTCCACAGGGGAGCCACCTTGGGCAGGTCCAAAAGATGTGTAACAAATTACCCTCCCCCTTGATTACATCTTACACACGTTGAAGATCTCACAATTCCAAACTTAGCCAGTTTCTGAGGTGTATAATACATATTATGAAAGATTTGGTATTGCATGAGACAGTCTGTCCTGGGTAATTATTTTGTGACAGGAGTTCCATAATTGAGACCAGTTAACTACTTTCTCTGGAAATAAGGTGATCCAGTAATATGTAGGACCAAAGGACTGACAAAGTTTACATTCAACATGAAAAGTGAATTAAGGAGACTAGGGAATAATAAGGGAAATGGATAGGAAAAAGCAAGAGGGAGGAATCAGGAGAATGATGGAAAGGTGTCTGCCTTCATGCCAGGAGTCTGGGAAATAAAATTAGTGAGCTCCAGGCAATGGTGACAGACTCTAAGACGGATCTAGTAGCCGTCACAGAAACTTGGACCACACAGAATAATGATTGGGACCCAACTACACCATGTTTAGATGGGATAGAGGAAAAGGTGGTGGAGGAGGAGGAGGAGGCTTAGCCCTATATGTCAGAGAGGGCAGAGAGGTAATGGAGGATACAAGCATCAGGGGAGGTAATGGGAAACAGAATCACTGTGGTTAAGCTCATGGCATGTCAGGTAAGAAACTACAAATGGGGTGAACTGTAGACCTCCAGGACAGGGGGAAGAGAGAGAGAGAGATAAGGAGCTAGGTGCAGTACTAGAGAAGGGGGTGGCAAAGGCGGAGGTGGTAGTGGTGGTGGGAGATTTAAACCTGCCAGATATTGATTGGGTCAGTTCAGCAGCTGGGAGCTCCAGAAGTCAGGCCTTACTGATACATTGCAGGACTGCCTGCTGGTGCAGCTAGTTAAGGAACCCACTAGGCAGGCTACCATTCTCGATGTGGAAGGAAGAGTGAGGGTAGGGGAGTCACTAGAGTCCAGTGACCATAACTTTATATGGTTTGGCCTGGCCCTTGGGGCAAGTAAGCCTACACTGGAGGCTGAAGTTCTAGATTTCAGAAGGACAGACTTCAAAAAGATGAGGGAGCTGGTCCGGGACAAGTTAGAGTGGACAGCATCGGGAATAGATGGAGGGAGGGAATCAAGGGGACCATTCTCTAGGCAACAAAGTCTTGCATGAGACTGGTAAGAAAAAGAAACTGGTACAAGAGACCAATATGGTTGTCTGGAAAGATCAAGGAAGCAGTTAGAGCCAAAAAGAAGGCCTTCATCAGATACAGGAAAAACAAGGGAAGGAAGAATGAGGAGAGCACCAAATGAGAACAAGGGAAACCAAAAGAGCGGTCAGAGAAGCAAAGGCAGACACAGAGCTGCATATTGTGGAGGGGGTCAAGAGCAGTGAAAAACAGTCTTTTAGGCATGGTAGGAAAACAGAAAGAAGTGGGGAGGAGGAGTAACTGTTATTCTAACAGAAGGAGGTAGGGTAAGTGACAGGGATGGGAAGAAAGCAGTTATTCATAATGACTACTTTTGCTCTGTATTCACAAGGGAAGACAGAGGGCATCTGCCAGACAGTGGCATTAAGGCAGCTGTAAGGGGGATCCCTGAGATGAGGTGGCAAGTATTTACCAGTGAAAGGGTTTTGAAAGGGCTAACAGTTCTTAAAAAAGATAAGCCCCCTGGTTCAGATGGGGTGCATCTAAGGGTGCTCAAGGAACTGGCATGGGAACTAAGTGAATCTTTTGGGGACTATTCAATAGCCCAATTCAAACAGAGGTAGTTTCAAAAGACTGGAGGGTAGCAGACATAGTCCCACTCCATGTGTGGGAACAAGGAGCAACCGGGTAACTACAGACCTGTCAGTCTTCCCTCTATTGTGGGTAAACTGATGGGGACAACAGTCCAAGAGGATCCCGTAAACTGCTTGGAGAGCAATGGACTCCAAGGTAGTAAACAGCAAGGATTCATGGCAGGATAGTTTTCTCAGACCAATCTGAGAGTATTCTTTGACTGGGTAAAGAAGGTGGCAGATAAGAGCCATGCTGTAGATATACTCTACTTTGATGTCAGCATCGCTTTCTACTCAGTACCTCACAGATGGCTGCTGAAGAAACTAGAAGACCTGGGTATGGTGAAAGACATAGTTAGATGGATGAGAAACCCATCCTCACTGTCCACCCTGCCGTAAACAATTGTGTATGTTTTAACTAATTTTTTATTGTATTTGTTTCTGTGTACTGGTCGCTGTGAAAAATTGCATTTTTGCTTATCTGCTTGCCAGTTTAAATAAAAATGAAATGAAACGAAACAACAGGGACTAAAACAATCAGACCAGTGTAACAAGGCCTACAGTAAGGCAAACAGGTTGTTGGGTGCATTGAATGGGGTACTGACAGCAGAAGGAAGGGAGTACTGCTATTGTTCTGTAGATTACTGGTGAGGCCCTACATGGAGTACGGTGCCCAGCTCTAGATTAGTACTCACCCAAGGAAAGATGAGCACAGGTTGGAGACAGTGCAACATAGGGTGACCAAAATGATTCAGGACAGGGTAGCTGATATGAGGATCAGCTCAAGGCACCGAACATTAACTCAATGGAGCCAAACAAGAGAGGGGAGATACAAAAGAGGCCTTCAAGTTTGTGAAAGGAATGAACAAGGTAAACTGTGAAGAACAATTTTAGCATAAGTAATGGATCAAGAACACGTGGGCATGAGTGGAAACTGATGGGGAGAGATTCAAGAGGGAAATTGGAAAGTTTTAATTTTCAGAAAGGGTGGTGGAGCTGTGGAACAATCTGCAAGCTGATGTGGTGGGCACCAAAACTATCCATGATTTTGAACATGTCTGGGACAGAGTGAAGGGCTTAGTGGTTGCTCAGGGTGATAGTGGTAGGTGGGAAACATGGGAGTGGATTGTGTGGGTTAGAACCTGTGTGAGCAATAGGTCCCAGGTTTGTTAAGGTTTATGGGCAGACTGGATGGACCAGTGGTCTTCTTCTGCCATCACTGTCTATGTTTTTTGTTTTTCTATGACTCAAACGGAAGACCCATCACTTCATCGGCCACCTCCGCACCCTCTCCATGACCTGGCTCAGTCACCAGTACCTTAGTCTTATCTGGATTAATTCTCAGCCAGCTAGATGCCATCCAGCCCTGAATCTCATCCAGGCACAAATTAAGCCCCTCAAGTACATCAGGCATCCTGGGTACAAATGACAGGTACAGCTGGGTATCTTCTGTATAGCAGTGAAACCTCAGACTGTAACACATGATGATCTTTTTGAGGGAAACACGTACACTGCAAACAGCATGGGAGAGAGGATTGACCCCTGGGACAAACCACAGAGCAGGGTCATTGGGAGCGAAGAGAAATGTCCCATTACTAGCCTGTGTCCTATTGCTGAGTTAGACTCAAACCAGCAGATGACCACCTAGCAAGTCCATTGTACTCCTTCAGGTGATCCAGCAACAACCCATGGTTTACAGTGTCAAAAGCTGAAGAAAGTCTGAAGAGAATGAGCACTGACCATTCCTGCTATCCCCCACTCTGATTAGGTCATTATGCACATAAAGCCAGGCTGGAGGGGCTCATAGATGTCATAGGTCATCAGGTGTGCCACAAGCTGTAGCTATTGATAATAGGAACCAAATGGCCGTTCACCCAGAATTAAAGGTAATAATTTAATGTAGCTTTATTTAAGTCATTCTGAACTTCATAATAGCACCAAACATTATTGACATTTTGCGAGTTGAGAGCCATTCCTCAGGGTGGACTGGGTTGCCACTGTTCTGAGTATTCCCGCTCTTAGTCTGTACTCATATATGCATTATGTGATTAAGCTTTCAGTCTTAATGCAGAAACATGAATTTGATGGTAGATAAGGGCTGCTTGGTCCACCTAGTCTGGCCATTTGTCTCTACCTATTCTGTCCCACATACTGTACCCCCACGCCTCTGCTTCCCAGCTAAGATTCCCTTGTGCCTATCCCATGCATACTTGAAGTCCACCACTGTTTCTGCCTCCATTACCTCTGCTGGAAGACTGCTCCAGGCATTCACCACTCTTTCAGTGAAGAAATACTTCCTCACATTTCTCCTAATTTTTCCCCTTTCAGCTTCATTGCATGTTTCCTTGTTCTCATGTATCTTTTCCTCTGAAAAATACTCTCCTCCTATACCTTTTTCAACACTGTGAGGTATTTATTGGTCTCTGTCATGCCTCCCCATCATCCTCTCATCCAGGGTGTAGCTACTGAGGTCCCTCAGTCTCTCCTCATAGAGCTTTCAGTTGCCTTCCTCTGGAGAGCCTCCACTCTGTCTATGTCCTCCCTGAGATGTGTCTTCCAGAACTGGACACAGTCCTCTAGTCTCTAGTCTCACCAAAATCTATACAGTGGCATCACCACCTCCCTCCTTCTGCTGGTGATACCCCTCTCTATGCACCCAAGCATCCCACTGGCCCTACCTACTACCATGGCCCATTGCTTTGCCACCTTGAGGTCATTAGATATGATTACTCCAATGTCCCTTTCCTGTTTGGTGTCTGTCAACAACTCTTACCCCATTTTATGTTTTTCTGCACCCTAGGTGCATGATTTTGCAACTTTTCTCATTGAAACCCAGCTGCCATACCCTTGACCACTCCTCAAATTTTCTCAGGTTTCTGAACATTCTCTCCACACCTCTAGAGTGTCCACCATATTGCATATTTTGGTGTCACCTGCAAAGAGGCATACCTTCCCTTCCAGCTCATCTGTAATGTCACTTATAAAGACATTAAAGTGGCTTGATCCCAGAACAGATCCCTGAGGTACCCCGCTGGTCTTCCTCCCTTCTCCTGAGTGAGTTGCGCTTACTGCTACTCTCTGCCGCCTACCCATTAACCAATTTCTTATGCAGTTTACCACCTTAGGCACCACCCCTAAAGCTTCCCTAAGACTTGCATATGTGCCCTCTGGCTGTTTCTCCAGCTCTGGCTTCAGTTCCCTCTTCCTCACTTAGTGGGAACCATTGAGCCACAATTTCTCAATAACCTTTCCTAAAAAGGGCAGGTTAGAGAATTGATGATAATTTCCAGGATGTTCTGGTCCAAAGATGTTTTTTCAGAGGGGGTTAAACCAGTACATTTTTCAATATAGCTGAGAAGACCCCCTCCAAAAAGAAGCACCAAACAATCCTGGTAAACACCAGACCCAACTGCCCTATGCAACTCACTGGTAGTTGTGTCAGGCCTGGATCTAGTTCTCAAATCATTGACTACAACTCTGAAATTACCTCACGGAACTCTTACATTGTGCCTGGCCTATACTCTTCCCAGAGAAGTATTTGAGATGGAGGCTCAGCTATGCTGGGTTGTGGAAGCCTGCTTGGTGAGATCACAGACCAAAGAGAGGACACTCTATCTGAGAATTGAGCAAATTAATTGCACATTGCACATGAACCAGCCCTTACTGACAGCAGACAAGTAGGATTGAGTAACCTGTCTGCAGTATGGAAGAGTTAAGCTGGTTAATTCCTCCCAGCCGCTATCTCCTGGGACAGGATTGCTGTCTTCCTATGGGTGATTGCTCTTTGCTAGCCAACATTTCCTCATAACTTTTTTTTACATTTTTACCTCAGATTTTTAACATAGTCTTTTTATGATCCTACTCCATTCTGAACATGAAGGTGCCATTTATAAAATATTAACCGAAATGTAATTTTGGGCCACAAGTGCGAAAACATAGTTTAGGCAGGATTTGAAAAACAACACTCATCATGTTCATGAGGTGGTTTGAAAAAATGGCTATGTTGACATGTGGGGTCAAATTATTGAAAATTAAGATGGCCCACTGGCTCAGTGGTTGGATTTCCGCTTGCAACGCTGGCGACCCGGGTTTGTGAATGGACCTGGGGAGCCAGAGGGCCGGCCGAGGGAAAGGATAGAGTGCCCGCTGGCCTGCTCTCCTTCTCCGGGGGGAAGGTTGGGTGCATGTCCAGTGCTTAGAGACTCCTGGTGGAGGCTGCGAGTAGCACAGCTGCCAGATCCTAGTTCTAGAGGGGTGGGGCAGACACAGGTATCATTGCACATCCCCGCCCCTATTGTATGCTCACAAAAAAACACAGCTTGCAGGCCACCATTGATGACATGCTCCTGGCACCGGGTTCTTAATTGCCTCAGCCACCTCAATGACCAAATTCCAGTTCTGCTGCACCATCCAGCCTTGAGCCCCACCCTGGGGAGGAAGCCAGGGAGACCTTGCTTTTCCTGTCGGAGATGGACTGGATCATGCATCGGCCCCACCTCGAGGGGTAAGTTGGGGGGTATCAGTAGGGGACTGGCTGAGATGAGGTACTGGTGTACAGGTTAGGGCTGATGGCTAGGTGGCCTGCAAGGGAAAAAGAAGATAAAATTAAAAAAATAATTACTGAAAATTTACAAAGCTGTGAGTAAACACTGGAAAAGTTCAACGTACCTTCATAGTGTTGGTGTATTTTAAGATTCTGAACCCAAATTTGCAACCTAGCCTTGTTATGACCCCCAACCCACTTCATGAACCTGGTAGGTGAAATTTTTCGAATCCTGCCCAAAAACGTCATTTTGTGGAGCAACTGCAAAATCTCCTTTTGGGCCAGATTTAAAAACTTTCACAGATCTTGTTCATGAAGCTAGGTCCCAAAAAGGCCATGTTGAAAGTTGGTGAAAAAAAGTTAAGAGTAAACATTAAAATATTTCAACATCCACTCATAACTTGCTCATTTTCTTTTTTTTTTTTTTCAACAAAATTTTCAACGTAGTCTTCTTATGATCCCACTTCACGAACCAGGTGCAGTAGATGAACATTTTCAAAACCCATCCAAAAGGTAATTTTGCAGTCACTCCACAACTGTGAAATCACCTTTTGGGAAAGATTTGAAAATTTCAGCTGCCTTGTTCATGAGGTGGGATCCAAAAGAGGCTAGGCTGAAAATTTGGAGAAAAAATACTAATATATGATAAAGTTATGAGTACAAGTTCAAAACACATTGAAAAAACATTGACCTCACTTAACTTGTTTCTTCATTTCCAGGTCAGCGTTGAAGAATAAGGATGTGTTTTCCTCATGGTGGATTTTTGGCACTGGATTTTTCATTTTGGTGAGTGAGTGGTGTGGGGGGGCAGTGGGTGCTGAGTAGGGGTTCAGGGTGGTATTGGTGGGGGGGTCGGTTTGGTCAGAAAATCTGCAAAAGACATCAATGGATGAATTGCATGTGGCTCACTACTGTATGCCAACAACCTTATCCTCTTCCACAGTGCTAAGACCCCTGCAGAATATCCTCCATCTTCACGGAGGATTTGGTGCTGCACAGTGGTGGTTCCTTGCCAACAGACAATCTAAGTCAACACCAGAATGACCAAAGCCATAACCTCTGGATCAAAACATGGCTAGCCAGGGCAAATGATGCAAACCCCCCTTCACATCCTGTCCCCAGATGACACTCCCCTTGAACAAGTGACTGCTTTTAAATATGTGGGTGTCAACCTAGACCCTTCCCTGATCTTTTTGGCCATCTAGGGCTCATGGTTCAATGCATGAATCAGAAACTGGAATTTGGCTATCAGATCAGGGAACTAATGAATCCAGAAGTGAGGCTTGCCATCACCCAAAGCACCTTACTGCCCCTCCTGGACTACTGCTCCTCTGTTTACATGTAAACCTCATCCTCCTGACTGTCTAGACTCAGCAAAGCATACAACATTTGTAGGTTCACCTTACTTGCCCCATACTCTACACATCACTGCGCTGTCTACTCTTGGCTGGCTCCCCCTTCAGGCCTGCCGGATTACCTCCTTGGCTGCCTGATGGACAAATCCACCTGAGACAATGAGGTATCACCCCTATCCCACCTACTCATGCCAAGCCTTGTCCCTGTGGCTTCTGGTTCTCCACCAGTCTTCTCCTATATTGCCCCCAAGTTGCCCCATATATGAGTCACAGGACCTTCTGCATGGTCGCCTGAGTCTCTGGAACAGCCTACCACCCCTTTACAGACTCTAGGCTCCCACCCCCTTTTCAAGTGGCACTATAGGGCCTGCTTCTAACATAACATACTAACATACTATTTGCCAACAGATTAGGCCTTACGGTCTATCGAGTCTGCTCGTGCCTCAGATCCCTAGTTGGGTACCGAGGCCTTCCCCCCCATCGTCTTTCTGTAACCCTTATCTTCCATCCCAGCACCCCTGGACCAGGCCATCCCCTGTTTCTTCCCCTTTCTGTACCTTCCTACCCCCTTTTGAAACCCTCCACCGTAGAAGTCTGAACCAGCTCACCAGGCAGGGTGTTCCAAAGTTCAACCATCCTCTCAGTGCAAAACCTCCTCCTCTTCTCCCCCCCCATCCTTCTACCTTCCAGCTTCAAACCATGCCCTCTGGTGATACCTCCCTCCTTTAGTCTAAAGATCCCCTTCCTGTTTACCCTATATATTCCCTTGAGGTACTTGAGGAACTCTATCATGTCCCCCCGTCTCTCCTCTCCTCCAATGAAAACAGGCTGAGCTCCTTAAGTCTCTCCTCATACGTAAAATTCCCCAGTCCTCGAATCATCCTGGTTGCCCTCCTCTGGACCCTCTCCAGGAGCTGTGTGTCCCTCTTCAAGTGCGGTCTCCAGTACTGCACACAGTACTCCAGGTGTGGTCTAACCAGTCCATTGTACAGCGGCAGAAACACTTCCCTGCACCTTGAGGTGATCCCCCTTGTGATGCATCCCAACATCCTGTTAGCTTTGGCTGCCACCCTCCTGCACTGCTCAGAGTTATTCATACTTGCATCTACCAGGACCCCTAAGTCTTTTTCCCCTGCCATGGTTTCCAGCACCTCCCCTTCCAGGGTGTACTCATGTTTGGGGTTCCCCCGCTCAAGATGTAACACCTTGCACTTGGAGGAATTGAAATTTAATTTCCATGTGCGAGCCCACCTAACCAAGGTCTCCAGGTCCCCTTGAAGGGCCAACCTACCCTTCTCCCCCTCAAATGCTGCCCCCAACTTGGAGCCATCAGTGAATAGACTCATTTCACACCCTATGCCCTCCCTGATATCAGATATGTATGCATTAAACAGGATCGGCCCCAGGACCGAGCCCTGTGGTACCCCACCACTGACCCCTCTAGGGTTCAAGACCTCCCCACTGACCACTACTCTCTGAGTGCATCCAGCCAGCCAGTTTCCTATCTATCCAACCATCAATGGGCCCACACCCATCCCCGTCAGTTTCTCCACCAGGACCTTGTGGGGGACCGAGTCAAACGTCTTGCTGAAGTCTAAGAATAGTACATCCACCGGCTTTCCCCTATTCAGTTCTGATGTTACCCATTCATAGAACTCTAGAAGGTTAGTTTGACATGATCTGCCTGACACAAACCCATGTTGCCGAATAACCAGGCCTCCCACCTCCTCCAAGAACTCCCCCAAACATTCCTTCAGTATACTCTCCATTGTTTTACCCACCACGGATGTCAAACTGACAGGTAGATCTATAGTTACCTGGCACTTCCCTCGACCCACCTTTATGGATTGGCACCACATGTGCCACTCTCCAATCCTTAGGTACCCTCCCTGTCTCAAACGACCTATTGAAGAGCTCCGCCAGGGGTGCAGCAGTACATCTGCCAATTCCCATAGTACTCTCAGATGAATGCCATCGGACCTGGAGATGTTTCCTTTTTTAGGGCCTTAAGGGCTTTCCACACCCGTTCCGTGGGGATAGCATCATCTATCCCCCCACCTTACTGGCTGCTTTATCCTGATGTGACACCCCTTGGGTACCTCTCTCTCCCACCCGTTCCAATTCTGTTTCTCCCCATGCCCACCCCTTACCCCTTCTATCTCTATCCTAACCTGCTTTATAAATATCCCATCCTCCTCCCCAGCGAACCCTGAGGCAAAGTACTCATTTAATACCTCCACCTGGTCCCTCGTCTCTTCCACCTGCCCACCTCCTATTCTCAATCTGTTGAGCTGGCCCTTGGTTTTTCTCCACTGCCCCAATATACCTGAAGAACCCCTTTTCCCCTTCCCATATCCCCTGTGCCAGCTGCTGCTCTTTACTGGACTTTGCCCCCCTCACCATCGGGGTGACTTTTTTGGATGCCAGGCGGTACGTATCCTTTTCCCGTTCCCCTCACATTGTTTTGTATCTTTTGTAGGCAGCCTTCTTTTCCATGACCGCCTCCTGAACCTCACTGGACCACCAGCATGGTTTACGTGATCTTGCTCCCTTATGCTTCACCATAGCCTAGGTCCTAACTGCGTTGTGAAGTCCCCATTTTATGAAATGGGGACTTCACAGTAATGAAATTCAAGCATGTTTCTATGTTTAGGCCATCTTAGAGGACATGGTTTCCCAATTTATACCTGGCATATTAAGGTCCCCCACCTTTAGGTCATATCAGATGACCTAAAGGTGGTCATATCAGATGACCTAAAGGTGGGCAAGCAATGTGAGAGGGCAGCAAGGAGGGCTGGGGGGATACTGGGATGCATAGGGAGAGGCATCACCAGTAGAAAACAGGAAGTTATTATCCCTCTGTACAGACAGCTAGTGAGACCCCATCTGGAGTACTGCGTGCAGTTCTGGAGACCCAATCTCCGCAAAGACATAGACAGGATGGAAGCTGTCCAGAGGAGGGCAACTAAAATTGTGCAGGGTCTGCACCGGAAGACATATGAAGAGAGACTTAAGGAGCTTAATATGTATAGCCTCGAGGAAAGGAGGAGAGGGGACATGATAGAAACTTTCAAGTACCTCAAGGGAATCAACAAAGTCCAAGAGGGTAGCATCTTTCAAAAAAAGCGGTGTGCAAGAACAAGGGGACACAATTTGAAGATAGAAGGGGGCGGCTCAGAGGTAATTTAAGGAAGTATTTTTTCACAGAGAGGGTGGTGGATGTATGGAACGGCCTTCCAGAGGAGGTTGTGGAGTCACAAACAGTGGTGGAATTCAAGCATGCATGGGACAGTCATAAGGCAATTCTAGGGGGTGGGGATAGGAAGAAGTAGGCTACTGGTTAACTAGAATCTGCAGCTTATCCATCAGGTAGGGAAATGGGCAGACTGGGTGGGCCAAGCGGTCCTTATCGGCCATCAAATTCTATGTTTCTATGTTTAGGCCATCTTAGAGGACATGGTTTCCCAATTTATACCTGGCATATTAAGGTCCCCCATCAGCACCATTCTCTCCCCCTTTTGGACCACACTGAGCAATAATGTTGTCCAGCAAACCATCCTCCAGGATATCCCCCAACCCATGGGGCCTGTATGCTACTCCCAACTTTACCGTTCCTTCTGCCGGGGTCCGCAAGGTGACCCATAAGGCCTCCATGTTTCCCTCTGCCTCTTCTACCCTAGCAATTTCTATGCCTTTTCTAATGTACATAGCCACTACTCCCCCTCTGCCCTCCTCTCTATCCTTCCTAAGCATAGTGTACCCCCTCACATTAAGGTCCCAATCTTGGTTTGTGTTGGCCCACGTTTCCATGACTGCAGCTACATCCACCCCCACTCCCTGAACAGCATGGCCTGGAACTCAGGCAACTTATTTCCCAAGCTCCTAGCATTAACTAACACCACCCCCAACCCTTGCCCCTGTTCCCCTTTGCCATACCTCCCCCAGTTACCATATGCTTCCATCCTCCCTCTGCCCCACCTTTATCATCCTCCCCCAATCTATTGCCTGCCTCCCCTCCTTGGGGCTGAAAACTAGTCCCTCATCAAGAGGTGAGGGCTTCTGGTCATCCCCTTCCTTCACCCCCCCCCCACAAGTTTAAACTCCACCTATCATGAATAAAATCCGCCACCCTCTGTTTAAGGACTTTCTTCGCTAGTGGGTTAAGATGAAGCTATCCCTGGCGTATAGTCCCCTATCCTCCCAAATTCCCCCAATTCCCCTAACACCCCTGACCCCCTTTATACACCCCACTTCCTGAGTCAGTCATTAGCCTCCACGATCTTCATTTTGTTCTCCACAGAGGCCTTTGGTACCGGCAGTATTTCCCGACAGAATCTGGCCAGTTCTCGGAACCTTGCTTAGATTTCCAAGGCACTATTTCCCTCTGTATCATTAGTCCCCAGATGTACCAGGAAATCCAGTTTACCCCCACAATCCCTTACCAGTTCGTACACCATGAACTTTGCCCTATGCACCGTCAGACCAGAGATACTCACTACCTTAACCTGGCTGTGGTAATCCCCTCCTTCCCGCCCAGTGTATACCCCTAATCATCGAATCCCCCAGTAGCAGAACCTTAACCCCCCCCTTCATCCTTAAGGCTTCCTCCATTATGTGCTCTCAACCATCCCGCCCTTTAACCATAATCTCATTCCCATGGAAGTCTTTCTGCCCTCTTATGAGAGACCCCCTTGTCACCCTCCCTTTCCTGCCTCCCTTATTATGCTTTCTTCCCTCGGACACCCCCCGAGTGGGTATCCCCTTTAACACTCTCTTATCTGAGCCTTCTATCCTGGCCCGGATGATTTCCCCATTCCCTCTCCATCATCCTCCCCCTCACAATAGTACCCCTATCTCCAGTAGCCCCATGTGGGTCCCCGTTACCCAGGGCCCCTTCCATGGTATAGTTCATCCTCCTCAGGTTTGTCCCCTTCCTCATCTCCTTTCCAACCAGCTTCTCTCCAGTTGTGCCCTCAACCCCTATGGCTGCTATATGTAGCCTCTCCCTCTTCTGCTTTACATTTATGTTTCCTATTCCCCCTCTGGAACTATTTCTTGCCCTTCCATTCCCGGTCCCTGATCCCCTCTCAGTATCCAGCTCCATCCCTCCAGCCTCAATATCGGTTCCCTCGATTTCACCCCCCCTCCTCCCCTTCTAGGTTGCTTAGTAGCTCAAATTTATTGTAACACTCTATGCCAGCCTCCATCATGTGACCTGAGTTTCCCTCATCTGCCCCTCTAGTCTGCCCCGTTTCCACCCCTCCTACCCTGTCCTCCTTTAGATCAACCTTCCCACTGTCAGCTATTTTAGGCTGCCCCTAACAGTCCCTCCTGACCTGACCCCCTCCTCTCTCTTTTTAATTGGACCATTTATCCCATAAATTTTTCCCATGACTTCAATAACCCTGCCTAAATGTCCAAGTTCCCTAATTACACCCCTGCTGCTTGCTGGAACGTAGCCCCCTCTAATTTCTGAGCCTTGCCCCGATCTCACCTCTACCGCTCCCATCTGCCCCCCCATAACCACTCAAATTTTTCCTTTGACACACCCCCAAACTCCTCCAGCTTTCTCCTTAACCAGTGTATCTCACTCCTGATCTGAAATAATTGCCTGCAGAGTGGACAGCCTCCCTCTCTCCATGCCCAGTTTAGAATTATTGCCACCCCACAGCCTGTGCAGCCTACAACCCTTCCAAAGATGCCTGCCATGGTGGCTTGAGGCCTCCCTGGTTTTCCAACTCTGGTCATATTAGGACCATCCCTCTTTACCCGGTCCCTTACTCCTGGAATACTAACCCTCCCCCCACTCCAAGTGGCCATACTGGTGATGTAAAAATCAGTCCTATTCCCATCTAACACTTAGTAGCCCCCTGTTCAATTATCTTGTAAGACTGGCTGAGCCGTTGTTGCTGATGACTTCAGATGTAGAAAAACGACCCTGCCCTGCCCTAAATAGACACTGAATCTCTATCTGATCTTACAGATTGGACTTTGTTAACATTGAACATTGAAGGAGGTAATGTCTCCGCCCGATTCCATTAGATTCTCAAACCATGTGATCAATCATCAATCCCCAACCAGTGCTCTTATAACCCCAGTAGGGCACACCTTCTCAGCCCATTTAATAGAGGTTGAGGTCGAGGCCGGGGAGCGTGGGCAGGACTAAAACCTCCCCTACTATTCAATTCAGTCTCAAGTCAAGGAGCGGCTGGGCCTGCTCTTATATGCCCAGCAGTGAGAAAATAATTTAAATGATGCACCTGGCCTTTTGATAGGCCCCCAGCCACAAGTACCTGCAACTGCCCCTCGACTCATAATCCTGGTACCATTGCTCTCATCTCCTAACGAGTCATGCTATTATGAAGACTCTGTAAACTGTTTACATTGTTTCTATTTATTACCTGACTGGTGCCTCATGCCCAAATGTCTAATTCTCCTGTACTGAATCTGATGTCTGTATCAGAAATTGCATTGTAACAGTCTGTGTCTAGATAGTATTGTAATATTCTATTGTATCAAATCATTTATCTACTGTTACCTTGTTTGCGCTAACTTTATGGCCTGGGTCTTGCCTAAAAATGATCTCTGGGATCAGTGTACTTACCCAGTTGACAAATAAATAAATAAAATATAAAAAAAGTGATTGTGATGACACAATGATGCCACTGTGGATTGGGCACCCCAGTGTCACAATGGTGGGAGAATGATGAATATGGGACTTGGGCCAAGAAAGTCACACAAAATAGGCCAGATCAGTTCCTAAAACAAGGTACTTTAAAACAGAATTTAAAAAAGTGTTAAGTTACCCTCTCTCTCTCTCTCCTCTCCTTTCGACCTCTTTTCTTCTCCCATTGTATGACAGAAGGGGGATAAGGAGGGACTGAGAGAGAGTGGGCTAAAATGCTGGATTGGGGGAATGGTTAGGCTTAAAAGTCTTTAGCAGCACTCCACTTCTTTTTCCTTGAATTTACATGTTTATAAGTGGTGATACAGATACAATAGTTGTTAGGTCAGGGTAGACTGAAATGCAGGGTGAGGGGATCAGGCTGAAAAGTGTTTTTAGCATGGCTAAGGCAACATCGTCAGTAGGGAGAGGGAGAGGACTGGAGGACTGAACACAAATAAAAAAAAAACAAGGAGATTGGGTAAGTATGTCTTTATTTTGGCTACACTACCTAGTTACACTTGCTTACACTACCTAGCCACATTTACTGATAATGATGCCGCTCAGCTGCTTGCTGGGTGGTGTCATGTAGATGAAAGGATCTAGCCACTGTGTGATAGTAGCACCTGACTCCTTTCAACTACATGAAGTTTCCGGCCATCAATCAGCAGAATAGGATCATTGGGTCAGCACTTTGGCACAGTGGTAGTGCTATCACTACCAACAGCAGCAACCCAGGTGTGGGAACGAGCCAGGGTTGTGGGGGGGGGCAGCTGGGGGAAGGAGGACAAGTGTCCATATTGTGTCCATATTGAGGAGCTACTAAAGAAACTGAGACAAAGGCTTGGTTTATTTTTTAGAATAAAGCACTACCTCAACAGAGACTCCAAAAAAAGATTAATCCAGGCTTCATTCCTATCCCTCATTGACTATGCTGACTTTCTGTACGGACATTGTTCACTCCCTCTCTTAAATAAACTGGACACCCTATACCACAGGTCCATCAGATTCATTACTGACCTTCCTTCAGCACTCATCATTGCTCCTTTATAAGGCAGTTAACTGGACATCATTACAACACAGAAGAAATAGGAATGCTGCAATTTGGATATTCAAAGCCTTATCAGGCAAGCTACCTACCTATATCTCAGACTGTTTTACTCAAATTACTTCTAGGCCATACAACCTAAGGATCAGCAAATTATCATTCTTAAGGTCCCCAATGTCTGCACCAGTTTGGGAGGGCTGCTATCAACTACTCACTAGCAATTGTTTGGAATTCACTCCAAAAACCATGAAGCTAAATAACCTCCTACCCTTAATATCCTTCAAAAGATTATTCACCACCCTATTCCCAGAACTCTGCAACTGCTTCCACAAGGCCTAAACCCCGGCCCTACCTACCCCCGTGTTCCTATATGCTGATAAAACTCCCGTTTCCAGTCCCAAGATTCACCCTCAAAATGCCTGCTAGGTCCTATAATCTACATATTACTCCTGATGTGCCCATTACCTTCTGTCTCACAGATTAAAAGTTTTAATGTGTCTTGTACATATGTATATTGTTATATATTAGCTCTTATGTCATTGTATTACTGTTTATGTTACCCCTGTCATTGTATTACTGTTTATGCTACCCTTGTCAATGTAATAACACTTGCACTTCTTGACCACTCAGGTCCATCTTGTAAATGAGCTATGCTCAATGATGTTCACCTGATTAAATAAAGATTTTGATTGATTGATTGATTGATTGATTGAAGTGTCCCAGAGGATGTTCTTCTCCTCCCTGTGGGGGTGGGTGCTGCGTCCTGCTGCAGCATTGCCACCTGCAGATTTGTGGGTGGTAGGGCACATGGAACACAGGGAAGGAGGGATGCATTGCACTGCGCATCACGTCCCAATGCTGGTGTCCCTAATGGGAGGGCTATGAGGCAACAAGCAGAGGGGGGAAGAAAAGGCAGAAAAATAGCCATATTGACAGGATGATCACCGACCACCCCCACAAGCCCCGCATCAGTGACCCAGGCATCTCCCAGATTTCTGGATCCATTGATCAGCGAGTCGAGGGACTCACTCCTACCCTGTCATGGAGAGAAAGCTATGGGAACCCAGGAGAGATGGGAGGGTCAGTGGGAAGTAGTGCCGGTCAGGGTGTAGGAGGAAAACTCAATTAAAAAAAAGAACAGGATCACTGGCCTATCACTTTCAAGCCACATGTAGCATGAGCTGCATAGTATGTGACAGTGACACCCCTCTGAAGGCCACTACTTTGAAAATATATTTACTTCATGCATGTGCATAAGCAAATATAAGAATGAAGAATAAAAACAAAAATAAGAATATTAATTTAACTACAGGAACAATACAACAGTTTCCAATGACTTGCAGTAATTGTGATTCTAATGTAGTGGATTCTCTTTCTTCTCACAGTGTAGGACAGAATGGGGATAAGGAGGAACTGAGCAAGAGCAGGCTGAAATGCGAGGGGGGTGCTAAAAAGTCTTTAGCAGTGCTTGTAAACGGTGATACAGATACAATAGTTGGCAGGTCATAGCTGACTGAAATGCATGGTGAGGATAGGGCTAAAAAGTTTTCAGCAGAGCTCTAGTAATGTCCTCAGTAGAAAGAGGAAGAGGACTGGTGACATACACACAAAAAAACAAAACAAGGAGGAAGTATGTTTTTATTTTTGCTGCACTATCCAGCTATACTTGCATACACTGCCTAGCTACACATGCTGATAATGACATTGCTCAGCTGCTTGCTGGGCAGTGTCACATAGATAAAAGGATCCAGCTGTGTGATATGAGTGGCTGTTTCCTTTCAGCTACGCAATGTTTCTGCCCGTCAACCAGCAGAAGAGCATCGTGATCGTTCTCGCACTGATCTTTGGCCAGCCACTGCTGTGCTCCCTCTCACCTGAGCTGTATTGGATGTGACAGTCACTCACCTCACACATGGACAAAAAAAAAAACAAGAATGAAAATACTAATGTAACTATGGGAACAATGCAACAGTTTCCAATGACATGTAGTAATTGTGATGGTTCTAGTGTAGTGAGTCCTGGTCATCCTATAGTACCTGGTTCTATGAACACAAATATCATTGCTGAAGTAACAAATCCCATATTACTAAATACAGTATCGGGTGTTATACCTTCTGTAGTTTGTCCCCATTCTGTCTCTGTTGATATACTATCCACTGAACCTAATGTTCAGGGTATAAATAGAAATGAAAATCAATACTGTATTTTTTGTTAAAAAAGTAAGAATATGAACCAGGATGCTTTGATTGTTATTCACAGTATACCCTAGGAGGAGAACAAAACACAGTCTACTCTTGGAAAAAGCTGCTTTTTTACATATTAATACTTGCAATTGGAATACAATGTATGTTTACAAACATACAGGTAAAAACTCTTCAGGGTAGGTTACTTAATGTTTGGATAGTTATGTTAAAGCCATAAGCATCTGGGAACTATGCTTGACTCACTAGGTATTTATCAAGAATCTCCCAGACCAGTTGCTGATTGGTTTGAACAACAGTGCAGATCTGAGTCTAACTCAGCCCAACTGGATCAGCAGAGAATCGGAAGGGTGCTTGAGGTTTTCAATAATTTCACAGGCTGTAATGTATAGAATGGGGAAGGTTCAGGACCACAGGACCCTTTCACTTTATGGCTGAGAAATCCCTGAAGGAGAATTTATAGGTACTATAAAAAACATTGGTCTCTTTTTGTCAAGAAGTTTAGGTGTAAGACTAGATAGGGAGGGAATAAAAAGGACTGATATCAATTCTAGTTTTATACTAGCCCACCATCAGACATTATAATGAGAAACATGCAGCTTGATTTTCAAAGAGCTGCTAGACTGGTGCATGTTGCAATGATTCCCACGTGTGGCAAACCACGGGTGTGCCAGGGACCCTGCACTGGATTTTAGAAGAGCAGGGGTCCCTTCACCAAAGTCCCCAGTGTTGCCACAGGTGGAGTGTTGCACCAAAGAGTTGGTACACTGGAGGGGTTTCATGGAGGGTCACATCAAGTCCCCCTGTCTGGCACAATGCTGGCCCAAAACCATGGTGTTGTGGGGGAGAAAGCTTGCAAACTCATGGGACAGTGCAGATGGATATGTGAGGGTGTCATAGTGGGTGGTGGGGGCACAGTGGGTATGGCAGGTACACTGCTGGCACTGGGCAATTGTGCCCTGGACAGTACTACAGACTTACGGACATGGGACTCCCTGATATGTATGCACTGACCCTATCCTGGACCCCTGGTGCCACCAGCCCTGGCAGATGCCCCAGAGCTTACAAAGGCCCTGACATGTGGAGGTAGTCCATGGCTGCAGGGTACAAGGTGCAGTTGTTGTATAGCAATGTACCCCAGGCAGTGCAACATGCCCCAGCTGCACAGCCTGCCATGTCATGGCATACTGCAGCTACAGGTGCCAGAGTAGCTATGGGATGGTTTGCAGGCACTCCCATAGGCAGGTGTCAGAAAGGGATGTGGCAGATGGTAGGACAAAGGACTGGCACCATATATACAAGAGTGGGGAAGCTTCATCCCTGCCACCATATCCTGCTGTGTAGGAACATTGTTTGAGACATGTCAGGTGGGTGGGGCCATACTGTACATCACCCATGTGTGTGTGACAGATACAGTCCTCAATAGTGTAATAGGGTGTCTGCATGAATCTGCCTGTACTGTTCCAATACAGCAGGGTACAGTGGCAGGGACAGAGCTTATTTGGTGGTAATCATATTGGATGGCCTAAAGGTGGCCAGGCAGTGTGACGAGGCAGTAGGGAGGGCAAGTGGGACCCTGAGGTGCATAGAGAGGGGAATCACTTGCAGAAAGAGGGAAGTGGTGTTGCCTTTGTATAGATCATTGACGAAGACCCTACCAAGAGTACTGTGTCCAGTTCTGGAGACTACATCACTGGATGGACATAGACTGGAGGTGGTCCAGAGGTGGGCAACTAAAGTGGCACAGGATCTGCATTAAAAGCCCTATGAGGAGAGATTAAAGGACCTCAATATGTATACCCTGAAACAGAGGAGTAGGGGATATGATAGAGACCTTTAAGTACCTCAAGGGGATAAATAAGGTACAGGAGAGGAGTATTTTTCAGAAGAAGAGGTGCTCAAGAACCAGGGGACATACCATGAAGCTGGAAGGGGGTAGATTCAGGTGAGATTTGAGGAAGTACTTCTTCACAGAAAAAGTGTTGGATTCCTAGAACACCATTTCAGTTGAAGTGGTGGGGGTGAAAACAGTGGTGGGGTTCAAGAATGCATTGGACAAACACAAGGCAATCATAGTGGAAAAGAAGGGAGAGGGGGAGGGAGGGAGACAGAGCTGTAGATCAGGCACAGTCTGCGGTAATAGTGTAGATAGGGAGAAATGGGCAGACTAGACTTGGACTTAAACTTGGGTTAAATTCCAGTACTGACACTGCAGTGCAGCATGAGGGAGGTGCTGCACTCCTGAGGAGCCGTCTTTCGGATGAGACATTAAATTGAGGTCCCGTCTGCCTGTTCTGGTGGTTGTTCAGTGGACATTAAAGATCCCATGGCACCTCTCGAAAAGAGTAGGAGAATTTCCCAGTGTCCTGGCCAGATTTCTCCCATTCACTTAAAATACCACCAACAGCTTAACCTGGTTCAATTTCAGTCGGTTACCATCTGTATCCCCCAGTCGCTTCTGAAAAGGGACATCTAGTCTCAGTGGGCCTACCGGGTCAACAAAATTCAATAAATAAATAAATAGATGTGCTAAGCAGGGGAGCATGACAGATCGCTCCCGCGATTTCGCTCCGCGACATTTCGCTCCCGACTGTACGCTCCTGCGACAAGTCATACCGATCGGATTACACTATGGCGACAATTCGCTCCCGTTCTGGATTATCAGACAATAACACTAAAGATGTACAATATATCTTAATAAATCAGGGCTTACCAATTTGTTTCCTGTGTCCTGACGTCAGTTGTCATGGTTACCAGTGTAGAGTCTGGCGCTGTCTCTTGAGTATGGCGTCAGTTGTCATGGTTACCAGGTCCCGATATGGAAGTACAGTCTGGGTTCATTTTCAGCGGGCATGTGAGTTTAAAATCATGATTAAAAACATTCTTTTATTAAAATTGAGAAAATAAAATTAATAATCAAAGCTGTGAGCAACTCCACGAAAAACTCCTCAGTTTGCGGTCTGCACATTTTCTAAAATGTAGAGGTGAGCTACATTGTCACGGTAAACCCTCCGTGAAGCATTTGGTGGTTTACCGGCTATAATTACTCAACCTCAGAATCCCTTTTACGTTGAACCCCCCTTAGGCCATCTATAAATTTCCACACCATGGGGTGCGACATACACAGCACACTCTGCATCCCACGGTGAAATGCCTCCACAATGTTATTTGTTTTAGCCCTTCCGTTGGACACACTTGCATAATGATTCCATAATGTAATTGCAAACTGTGGTGGTCTTCTTCCATTCCCTCTTCTGTTTCTCCTGCCCACCCAAGTGTCCTCAAAATAATCAACTACAGGCTGTAATTCGTCAGGGAAAATTTGTTTTGTTTCATCTGATATATCCTCAAATCTAGTGATGACTTGTTCTGGGGGGTAGAAAGCCAAAGCTGGCAGATATTTACATTTAAGAGCAAATTCTGGGTCGTGGGCATATTTTGCAGCAAGCCCTTCATTTTGAATCTTTCGATATATACATTGAGTGAAATGAAAGAAGCAACCTATTTGCTCTGACTGAGGAAATACAGTACGGAATGCATTCAGTGTTGCTTTCTCGAAGTCAGTCATGACCAGGCAGGGTTCAACTTAGGACATAGAGCTTTTAAGGCTGACAACAGATGCTCATAACAGTCTCTTGCTTTACCAGGCAGCAATGCATAAATCGCTGGCTGCACATTTCAAAGTGCTCTCCCATAATGACATATAACTGTGTGAGCGGGGGGACGCTGAATGTGCCGTCTGCAAACCAGTGTGAGCATCACTCCAAGAATGTTAAATTTGTGTGTGTCCCAAAAATTAATATTCTACTTTCACCAGGGCCACTGTCATGCAATAAGAATGGTACTGTCTCACCACAGTCTGATGTTTTATAGACAGTGTACGATTCAGGTATTATTAAATCCATTAAGTTTTTGGGGTTTGGAGGTGCCCCATGAACTCGAACCCGTTGTATAGTCTGTTTCAGGTTTTTGTCTGAAATTTTTCCTTGGGAGGCAAGTGTTATATTTGATTTTGAATGCAGAAGCACCTGTGCAGTACTATCTTGAGTAGCCAAAGCTCTATCTTTTGCAGCATGTATTGTGCTAAACTTTTCAACAACACAGGCATCAGGTGCATGAGAATGAACTGAGAAATGGTGTATAATTGTAGGATCCTCGTAGCCTTTAGTGTGAATCCGTGCATTGCATAGCTTTGGTTTTCGTACAGCTAGCTTGCACTGCCAAATAGCTCTGCTCATGTGTCCTGGTTTGTGGAAGGTATATAGATAGTTTTCATCATCCACAATTTTTTTTTTATCACGCTGTGACATTAAGAATTGGCCAGTCATTTTGAAAACTTGAGTCACTGAAATTTCGGGTAAGCGTATATCAACTTTTAAAAGCTTCTGAAATACCCAGGATGCAAATTTTAATTAGTGTAGTGGGCGGTCACTATATGGTGCGTTAGCGGGAGTTAGTGGGAGCGAATTGTCGTAGGATGGCCATTATCATAGGGATGGGTTGACGCGGGAGTCTATTGTTGGGAGTGATTTGTCGCGAGGCGAAATCGCGGGAGCGATTTGTCATGTACCCGCTAAGCAGTCACCATCTGCTGTCAAATTATATGTTTCTATATTTTTAAGATTTCCTTTCTGGATTTGGGCGTTTGATCAAAAATACTTTTGTAATTGATTCCTACTGAGTTTATGTTGTTTTATTGCCTAACAGAACTACAACACAGCAGGGCCTGATGAAATGGCGGTGTTGTGAAACTTCACCCACTTACTGAATGGGTGTTTTGAATAAATAAAAGGAAAATAACTGAACTGCATTGTGTGGAGCTCATCCATCCATTCCTTAGTAATGGCTGCCACTCACCCTAAGACATGGCCAATCACTTTCCCCTTATATTTTGTCCTTTTCTCACATTAAGTACTATATTTCTTTTTTCCTTTTTTAGGTAAGCCTTGTTTGGAGTTTGCATACTGTAAAGCTTGCTCATGTTTATTGTCATACTGTAATGTTCACAGACAGTTTGAGCTCAGACAGAAATTACTGAAGTTAGGGGGATCTTTCCCATGCTGAGGCATTTTGGATCGATTTCTTTTTGACTGGGCTGCCCAGGGTGACGTCACTCGTGACGTATGCACGCTTTGGCATGCTCACCCATGGCCCGGTCCCTCTTCAGTTTAGATGCTCCATGTAGAGTGAGTAAAAAATTTAAAAAAGCTCTTCAGCGCTGTTGAAGTTGTTAGTTTGTTTAATGGCAGGTTTATTTGGTGGGTGTGCTGCCTGGTTTACTCTTACATTTTTTTCTTGCGGCTCTCCAGATTAGAAATTTGGACATTAAAACTGGCGTCCTACAAATATTTTGGAGCATGGTGCAATGCTACCATTAAGGTAACTTCTTGATAGTTTGTTTGTTTGGAAAGTTCTAAATTAAGTGAAAAATGACCAAACGTTTTTAAAGAAAAGGGTTACATCTGTTTTTGTATCTACAGATACACAAGTGAGAAAAATGCTCTGAAGTGAGCCTCATTTTGTTGATCTGGGTACCAGCTTAAAATACTGGTTAGAACCCACTAATACCAATAATCCTAAGGTTGGAGATTTATAATAATTATACTAAAGTGTGGACACAAAGTATTTCTTATATCTTTTACCCTATAAAGATTTCCTTTTTGCAAGATGGGCAGCAACCCCCCTAAGATTTTTTCTGGTCCTATTAATGAGAAAAAGCAGCCTAGATAGACTTGGGTCTCAGAAAGATTATTTGATACAGGTGTGTCCCCCCTGTTTTTTTTTGGTTTCTTTTTAAAGGAATATATATATATATATATATATATATATATATATATATATTCTAAACATTTAAATGTAATTAATCAAATATAGTAATTCTTTCTTTTTTTGATTTCAGAATTTAAAAGTACAAATTCTGCATGAAGTGGTGACCATTTTGTAAAGCTCTCTTGTCTGAGAAAGGAACATTTTTGGCTCTGAAATGTTATAGAAAATCCAGATAATTTTTAGAGCAAATGAAATAAGAAGTAAAAGAAAGTGGATTGAATGAAACCACCATTATTTAAAACTTGAAATTGGTCTGTTTTATTATGGAGGTTGTGTGTAAGTTCTTTTTGATTTCACTTTTGGTAATCTGATTTGCTTCCACTCCCCACACATTTTATGGCCTTTAAATTGGAAAATTTTTCTAAATACTGAAGGAACTCTGGGATTCACAAGGAGGAGTTACATCACTTAAATGCCCACTTTATCACTACTGCCAATGCTCTTAATGCAGACATCCTAAATGCCAAAGGAGCTCCCCCTGAAAACCATAACATCCATGCCTCCTTGCCAGATCCAGCTGCCTGAGCTGCCCTAACACCAGAGGACTCCCCTTTTTGTTCTCTAAAATTGAGCCCTCAGAAATCTTGGACTAACAGCTCCACTTAAATGACAAGAATAGCAGTGGTCTAGATGGTCTGGACAACAAACTGCTGAAACTTGCTGCTCCAGAAATTTCCAGGCCTCTGGTCTACCCCTTAAATCACTCCTTAGAACTACCGTACTAACATACTAAAATGCCAGCAGAATAGACCTAACTGTCTTTTGGCTTCTCCCTTCCCAGTCCCGGATATTCTCGCTGCACTGGACTTTGCTTCCAGAACCCTTCCCCTGTACCTGTCCCACCACCTCTTGAACCCCTCCACCATCTCTGCCTCCACCAGCCCCCTGGGCCGTGCATTCCATGGCTTCACCACCCTCTCAGTGAAGTAGTACCTCCTCCTATCTCCCCTGAATCTCCCCCTCTCCAGCTTCCACCCATGCCCTCTAGTTGCCCCCCCCTTCTTCCTTCAGAGCACCCTAACTGCTCCTCCCCTATTTACCACCTTTATGTACCTGAAGACCTCTATCATGTCCCCCCCGGTCCCGTCTCTCTTCCAATGTGTACATAATTAGCTCTTCAAGCATCTCCCCATAGATCCTGTCCACAAAGCCCCAGATCATTTTGGTTGCCCTCCTCTGGACCCTCTCCAGGAGTTCAATGTCCCTCTTTAAGTGTGGCCTCCAAAACTGCACACAGTACTCTAGGTGCATCCTCACCAAGCAGTTATACAGAGGGAGTATCACTTCCCTCCTTCTGGAGGTGATCCCCCTAGCAATGCATCCCAGCATCCTGTTGGCCTTGGCTGCTGCCCTCCTACAAGTCTCTGAGTAGTTCATCTTGACATCCACCACCACTCCAGGTCCCTCTCAGCCATCGAGACTTGTAGCATTCCCCCCCAGGGTGTACACTTGGCCCGGGTTTCTGGCTCCCAGGTGTAGTACTTTGCATTTTCCTGCATTGAACCTCAGTTTCCACTTTCTAGACCACCTTTCCAGAGCCTCCAGGTCACCCTGTAGGGCCACCCTCCCCCCCTCTCCTCCCCATCCACCACCGCCCCCAGTTTTGAGTCATCTGCAAAGAGATTCATCTCACTCCTGATACCCTTCCTTATGTCAGAGATGTGGCGTTGAACAGGTGGGGCCGAGGACTGATTCCTGAGAGACCCCACTAATGACCCTCCTTGGGGATGAGACTAACCCGCCAACCACGACCCTCTGGGTCCGGTCCTGGAGCCAATTGCCTATCCATCTGATCATCTGGTTCACCACCCCCATTTCTCCCAGCTTATCCAACAGGCCCCCATGAGGAACAGAGTCAAATGCCTTGCTGAAGTCAAGAAAGAGGACGTCCACCAGTCTACCCAGCTTCAAGGCACTCATCACCCAGTCATAGAACTCCACAAGGTTTGTCTGACACAATTTCCCTGGGATGAATCCATGCTGTCTATCATCCAGGCACCCCGACTTTTCCAGGTCCCCTCCTAGCCTCTCCTTGACAATGCCCTCCATCACCTTGCCCACCACTGATGTCAGGCTGATGGGCCTGTAGTTCCCTGCCACCTCTCTTGATCCCCCCTTTTGGATAAGCACTATATGCGCCACCTTCCAGTCCAAGGGCACCCACCCTGTCCTCAGAGAGATGCTGAAAAGCTCCGCCAGGGGTTTCGTCAGGACATCCACCAGTTCCTTCCGCACTCTGGGATGTAATTTATCTGGCCCCAGTGCTTTCTCTGTCTTAAGGGACCTGTGGGCTTCCCTCACTCTTTCTGCCATGATTTCAACCTCTGCTACCTCATCCCCCTGCTTTGCCTTCCCCCCTCCTGCCAGTGATGGCCCCCCCTTCTCCCCAGACCCACCGATCGGTAAAGGGCCCCCCCTCAGTTTCACTGTCTCCTCCCATGTATGATGCAGCCTCCCCATTTTCCTTGGTGAAAACTGAGGTGAAGTACTCATTTAGTACCTCAGCCTGCTGCCCCGGGTCTTGTGCCCATCCCTGCCCTGTTTTAATCCTGCTAATCTGCCCCTTCACCCTTCATTTTTCCCCAATGTATCATGTATCTAAAGAACCCCTTGTTCCCTCTCCTAATTTCCCAGGTCAGGTTCTGCTCCTTCCTTGCCTTAGCCACTCTCACCACCCTAGTGGCCCTTCTGGCCATCAGCTTGTACTCCCCTCAATCCCTTTCACTCCTTGAGCACTTGAAATGCCTATAGGCCACCTTCTTTCCCCTCACCACCTCCTGAACCTCCCTGGTCCACCAGCAGGGTTTTTGGGCCCTACCACATTTTCATCTTACTCTTGGACAGGTGCTGGTAACATCCTGCACCCCCCCGCCTGATGATTTCCCACCTACTGTCAGCGTCCATGTCTGGCCCAATCCCATCCAAATGCTCCTTAAGGATCCTTCCCATTTCCTTGAAATCTGCCCCCCTGAAGTCAGTTACCTCCATCTTTGTGCAGCCTTCTACCCCTCCTAGATCCAGGCAGAACCAGACTGTGGCATGGTCACTCCCCGTCAACAGGTCCCTTACCTCCAGGCCCCCAATCTGGTCACTGTCTACCAGGGCTACATCCAGTATCCATGCCTCCCTGGTCGGTTCCCCCACCTGCTGAGTTACGAACACATCCTGAAGACATCTAACAACCTCTGTTCCCTGGCCACCAAGGATGTCATAGTCACCCAGTCCTTTCCTGGTATGTTTAAGTCCCCCAACACCACCACCCTTCCCCTGCCCAATCTGCAGTGTCTCCCAACATCTGCTACCAGACTCTCCTCCAGCTCCTCCACCAGTGCAGGGGGTCTATACACCACTCCTATTTTTACTCTCTGCCCCCCCGTTATCAAGGTGACCCAAATTGCCTCCACAGTTCCCTCCGTCTCCTCCACTCCTCCTATGCCAATGCAGTTTTTGACTATTATCTACTGTCTTGTGTTCCTTCTGGCTAGAAAACTGCCAATGTGGTGTATATCCATAAAGAAGGCAAGCTGGACAAACAACTTCAGACCAATCTCCTTCCTGCCTGTGGTCTCAAAAGTACTAGAGTGTGTACTGCACAAAAAATTATAAAATTCCTGAACAAAACCTTGCTGCTTGATGAATGCCAGTCAGGTCTGGCCACATTACAGTCACTGTCACAACTAGGGTACACAAATGACATAAGTTTGGCCATGGATGAAACAAAATGCATTGGCACTACCTTCATCAACCTTTTGAGGGCATTCAACACAGTGGACCATAGAATACTAGTAACCAGATTAGCTGAGTTGCACATGAGCTCAGAGGTTTCCAATGGGTTTGGTAGTTATCTAACTAACTGCAAACAGAGCATCAGGATGCATGGCACCCAGTCAAACACTGTCAAAACACCCAGTCAAACACAGTCAAAAGCTGTCCGAGTTGCCAAAAGTAACTTCTATAAAGAAGCCCTAGCAAAGACCTGGAACAGCAGCAAGTCCTTTTGGGTTAACTTAAATGACATCACTGGGAAAGACCCGAAAACATCCCCAGCAATGCTTAAAATTGAGGGCATACCTACCCTGGACCCACTGAATATTGTCAACTGGCTGAACCTTGCATTCTCAGACCTCAGTAGTGTGCTCCCTGTGGACTTCTTCAGCACCTCTGCCCCTAGGGCCAATGCAAAAAAAAAAACGCTCTACCTAACCGGCTACCTTTCCATTTCAAGTTGGTCCTGGAGGCCGATGCAAGAAAATACCTTGAAAAAGTTCTTGGCAAATCCAGACACAGTGGGGACTCCTTGGACATCAAATTTGTTCAGCTAGCACTCGATGAGATACTTGGTCCCCTCACAAAGATAATTAACCTATCCTTCTGCCAATCCAGGTTCCCTCAAGTCTGGAAGTCTGCCACAGTTACCCTGATACACAATGGTGGAGACCAGTCACTCCACAGCAACTACAGGCCGATCTCTATACTCCCCCTCCCTTCTCTCAAAGGCCCTTGATTGAATTGTGGCCAACCAGATGGTGGAGTACCTCAATCAGTACCAGCTTCTATGCTTTGAGCAGCATGGGTTCTGAGTTGGCCACAGCACTGTCACGGCTTTACTCAAACTTTCTGGATTCATACATAGCGCATTAGACAAAGGGCACATTGCGGGGGCAGCCTTCATTGACCTATCAAAGGCATTCAATATGGTTCATCATGCCCTCCTCCTTCAGCAACTCTCAGACATAGGACTAGCCGCTGAAACCGTACAATGGTTTAGAAGTTACCTGAGCCTGCGCTTCCAGCAAGTCAGGATTGGAGATGACCTCTCTGAAAATAGGTCTGTCAGATCGGGGATACTGCAAGGCTCCATTTTCAGCCCATTATCTTCAGTGTCTTCCTAAGCAACCTCTCAGCATCCTGCCAATGCTGCATGCTCCTCTAAGCGGATAATGCGGTGATCTTTGCAAGCAACCCTGACCCCTTATTCTTCGAATCGGACCTCCAAACTGGTTTCACAGCTGCCAAAAATTGGCTCAAAGGACACAAACTGGTCTTTAACTATAAAAAGACCAAGACCATGCTCTACTCCTCAGCCCAAAGCAAGCAAAATGGCTTCCACCTAGCAATCCGGAATGATGCCGGTTTCACCCTGGAACTAGTCCCCCACTTTAAATATCTGGGTATCACATTGGACTCCACCCTGTTTTTTACTCAGCATGATGACAACACTGTTAAAGCCCTCAACACCAGGATCAGCATCCTCTACAGACACAGACACAACCTAATATTTGAAGCCCTGAATCTGGCAATAAACAGCTCGCTCATATCCCTCATTGACTATGGCCTGGCTATTTATGGCTCCGCACCTGACTCTGTTCTCCAGCACCTCTCAACTGCTCTAAACAAAGCCTGTCATCTGCTCACCAATGCCCCAAAGCTCACCGATACCTGTGAGCTGTATGCTCAGACTGGCTGGCTGAACTTGAGTGACAGAATCTGATATCAAACCTGCCTCATTGCAAAAAAGGCCACTCTACACCTACTTCCCCCTGGGGTACAGAGACTCCTAGCTCCACCATCGAATGGCAGATACACCAGGAGCTCGTCTACCCAAATTTTCCATGTGCCCAGGTGTCGGACTACCATGGCTCAGCGTTCTTTTGCTCACCATGCTCCACTCTGGACAAATGGCCTTTCTCCTGACATCTCCAATGCCACTACACTAGGATCCTTGAAATGTAGGCTGCATCAGCACCTCACTGATATTAGTTCCTGTATGTGTCACCGCTAATTCCCCACTTGCAGCAATGGACTACCCCCAGCACTTTCCCATTCGTATCCTACCCGGATAGTCTCTCGGCAGCACTTTGCCTCACCCCCCTACACACTCTATCACCTCCTCACACATGCCCTATCCTAACCCCCCAACTCCTGCCTTTCTTAGCACTTCCCCATCACATTATCTCCCTCCTCTGTCTTTGTCACTTTATAGGATGCAGGCATACATTGTACAATGTCTCAGCACATCTTGTTATCTGTTATCTGAGCCACCAACTGTACTGTTTGTACCCTGTATTTTGTATATATATGCCTATCAAATCTGTATGTTGTCCACCATGATTGTGACTCCTCAGTTAATGTAATGACGTGGAACCTCTCAACGAGCAACTGCTCACAGGTGTCTTCCAAGATCTTTAATAAATAAATAAATAAATAAAAACACCCTTCAAGTCATTAAAGGTGTACCACAAGGTTCAGTACCTGTGCCTTTCTGTTTTCTTTATACACAAAAGACCTTGATCAGCATGTTGTTGGAGTTGCGAACTACCAGCTGTATGTGAATGATACAATGCTCTATGCTTCTGGAGCCAATATCCCTGCTATGCAGACTGTTCTCTGAAAGGGATTTCAATACCTGCAAGCCTTTCTCCTTGACTGTCTTTACATGTGGGAAAGACCAAAGCTATGTTATTTGACTCTACCCCATGACTGAAGAGATATGCCACCTCTGCTTATTACTACCATAGACAGATTCCCTCTAGAACTGGTTAGTGAATACAGATGTTTAGGTTTCTTGTCCAACTGACTCCTCACAGGCAACACTAATATTGACACTCTCATCAGAAGCCTAGGCCCAGAGACTGGCTTCCTGCTCAGAAGCAAATCCTTGCTGCCCCAGGACTGCAGAGACAGAATTATCCAAGCTACGATTCTCCCTTCTTTTGACTACCTGGATTCCTCTGTGGTGCCTTCAAGTCCAGATTGGCCAAATTAGATATTCTTTACAACAGGCTAGCCAAGCTGATACTTGACAGCCTTTATGACACTCACCACTGTAAGCACTACAGTGCATTGAATTGACTGTCCCTGGGTGACAGGAAGGAACCACACTTCATCCTGTTCTCTTTAAAGTGACTCAAAGGCTCTGTTACCCCTTATTTGCACTCCAGACTTATCCTCAGGTCCTGTCCTATGTCCTTGTGCTCCACTGGATCAGTTAAGCTGATGATTAGGAACATAAATATGACTCACATGCCCATTCCCTTCAGTCAGAGATGCCCTACTGTGCGAAAATCCCTGCCAGAATCCATACCACTCATAAATCACCTCTTACCCTCCAGTATAAAAGTCATGAAATGGTTCTTTTCAGTCTTCTCTGAGCATAATCTTACTGACATCATTTCAGATGCATACCATTGGTAGCAACAAGGTTTGCTTCGGTCCCAATACCCTTTGAACTGGACCTGGCCTAGCACTTGAAACTTTATTATCCCTATAGTACATAAACACACAATGCCTTGTAAACTGTACACTGTATGTAGTGCTATTTACTGTATGTCTGTAACACGTTTGCTTTGTCATAGGTTTTGCCTTAACAGGACACCATTGTAAATAAGCTCTGCTCAATGATTTTCATCCTGAATTGAATTGAGACAGGTGAAACATAACAAAACCAAACAAATCATTTAGATGTTAAATCAAACAAGGAAACTACACAGGAAAATTCTAGAAGAAAAAAAGGAAATCCCAAATTAATCTGTAGTCTAAATTAAGAAATGTTGTGAACAAAGACACAAAGTTAGTTTGGTCTCTGGTGTTGATAAATTATGGACTTTTTCCTATGTTGGGAGTTCATATTCAGCCTACTATTTGTGAAAACATTTTAGGGAATTATTCCTTAGGAAAGAGGAAGATTCTGAAAAGGGTGTAGAGGAGGCTGTCCAAGGCTGTGTGAAGGCTCAGATTAAACCTTAGCAGGATGTTATACTCAACTTGGTACCCATCAATTTGGAGATGTTGGTTGTAGGGGTGACTGTCAGGGAGCTATTGGGATCCAGTGACCATAATGCCATGGTGGTTAGTACTGGCAGAGAGAAACAATGCGCCCCCCCCAAAGACAGTGGTTCTGGACCTCAAACGTGGATTTTGGAAAGATGCAAGAACTGGTTAGGGAAAGATTGTCATGTGTCATCTGGATTAAGGATGTGGATGAATAGTAGGGTGGGACTGAGGGATCATTCTTGGAGGTGACAAAATCTTATGCAAGGAAGGTCACCAAAGGAAATAAGCACAAAAGGCAAATCTGGTTCTAGAAGTGGGTAAGGGAGGCTGTAAAGACAAAAAGAAGGGTCTTCACGGAGTACTTCTTTGACTGGGTGACCAAGGAGCTACATCAGGGAGGAGCGGTGGAAGTGGCTTACCTGGATTTCAGCATGGTCTTTGACACTGTTTCGCATAGGAGACTGGTAAGCAAGTTGGGTAACTTGGGGGTAGATAAGGTGGTAGCCTACATAAGAAATTGGTTAGCGGAAAGGGCACAGAGGATAGTGGCAAATGGAGTACACTCCAAGGAAGGGAGGGTGACTAGTGGGGTACCTCATGGATTAGTGATGGGACTGATCCTCTTCAATATCTTTATAAGTGAGATTGTGGAAGTGCTGGAAGGGAAAATCTGCCTCTTAATGGATTACACTAAGATTTGTAACAGAGTGGACACTCGGTGGGGGGGATAGAATGTGCAAGGATCTGAAAAGGCCGCAACAGTAGTCAACGGTATGACAGCTGGGTTTTAATGCAAAAAATTGTAAGATAATGCACCTAGGCCATAGGAACCCTGGAGCAAAGTATAAGATGGGAGGAGTGATACTGACAAAGACCAATCAGGAAAGAGATCTAGGGGTAATCATAGTGGATGACCTAAAGGTGGCCAAGCAGTGTTACAAGGTAGTCAGAAAAGCTAGTTGGATGCTGGGGTGCATAGGAAGGGATGTCTCCAGCAGGAAAAGAGATGTGATTCTGCCCATATATAAATCACAGGTAAGACTCCACTTTGAGTACTGTGCACAGTTCTGGAGACTGCATCTCAGAAGGGACATAGACAGAGTGGAGGCAGTTCAGAGGAGAGCTACCAAAACGGTGCAGGGTCTGCAACATAATCCCTATGAAGAAAAGCTAAAGTAGCTAAATATGTACACCCTGGAGGAGGGGTTGATATGTTAGAAATCTTTAAATAACTTACTGGGGTAAATAAGGTAAAGGAGGAGAGCATCTTTCAGAGAAAAAAAAGGTGCTCTATAACAAGGGGGCATGATATGAAGTTAAAGGGGGTAAATTCAGGAGGGAGGTGAGGATGCGCTTTTTCACAGAAAGGGTGGTGGATACCTGGAATGGCCTTTCAGTGGAGGCAGTTGGGGCAAAAACAGTGATTGGGTTCAAATATTCCTTGGATAGGTACAAGGGAACTGTAGGGGACAGAGTAGAGGGGAGAAGAGATTGCAATGAGGATTAAGGAGGGTCCATAAAAACAAAACAAAACAAAAATAATTGGCAGAGTGGGTGGACTGAGCAGCCTTTATCTGCCATCACATTTTATATATCTATGTAAAGAGGAACAAGCAGGAGGAGGATTATCAGGCAAATCTCAGTGAGAGTAATATTAAGGCCACCACATGAGGGTTCAGGACATAGGTGAAATACAGATCTTAGCTGACAAGATAAACAAGCTTTGGCCAGAGCCGATAGGGATGTAGCTGAGGAATTTTGGGGAATAATTATCGAAAATTACTACAGTTATGAGCTTGCGTTAGCAAAATGTAATGTAGGTTTATAAAGTTGTTGTTTTGTAATATTTTTACACCAAAGTTTCAGCATAGCTTTGTTATGACCCTGCCTCATGAAGAAGGGCAGAGTAAATGTTCAACTCCTGCCCAAAAGGTGATTTTGTGCAGGGACTGTGAAATCAACTTTCAGGATGCAAAAACACATTTTGGGCAAGAGTTGAAAAATGACAGCTGTCACATTCATGAGGTGCTGTAAAGAAATGACTATGCTGAAAAATGTGGAGTAAAAATATTGAATATTACTGAAGTTATGAGCCTGTGTTTGCAAAATTCAGCATAGCCTCATAGCTGTTTTGTTTTTTAAATATTTATACACCAAATTTAGAACATAGGATTCTTATGACCCCATCTCCTGAACAATGGCAGAAAACATTTTCAAGTCCTACCCAAAAGATGATTTTGTGCAGGGACCACAAAATCACCTTTCAGGATGTAAAAAAAAAACAATTTTGGCCAGGATTTGAAAAATGACACCTGTCACATCCTTGAGGTGCTGTAAATAGATGGCTATGTTGTAAATTTGGGGTAAAAATATTGAACATTACCAAAGTTATGAGTCTGCGTTCGCATAATTTAATGTAGGCTCATAACTTTTTTGCTGTTTAGTATTTTTATACTAAATTTAGAAGACAGCCTTCTTATGACCTCACCTCGTTAACAATGGCAGAGAACATTTTCAACTCCTACCCAAAAGGTGATTTTGTACAGTGACTGCGAAATCACCTTTTGGTGTGTAAAAAAACATTTTGGCCAGGATTTGAAAAATGACAGCTGTCATATTCATGAGGCACTATAAAGATATGGATATGACGTAGATTTGGGGTAAAAATATGGAGAATTACTAAAGACACAAGCCTGCTTTTGTAAAATCCAACATAGGTTCATAACTTTGTTGTTTTTTAAATATTTTTACACCAAATTTGCAACATAGCCATCTTATGACCCCACCTCAAGAACTCCTGTCTGAAAGGTGATTTCATGCAGTGACCACAAAATCATCTTTCCTGACAGATTTACCAAACGTCACTTGCATTATTCATGATGTGGTGTCCCAAAAAAGGCATGTAGAAAATTTGGGCAAAAAATATGCCCAAATTATGCTACTAAGTTCAAAACACCATAGAAATACATTTAACCACATTGCACCTGTTTCTTCATTTTGAAGAGTGAAGATTTGTCTGCTGTCAAGAGGAGATTATGGCATTGGACCTCTGATCGGTAAGTAAGGGCTTGGAGGTGGGTGCTGAGTGGGAGGGTTGGGTGGGGAGTCTTGGCTGCAAAGACTTTGCTGGACGTTTTTCTTTTAAAGGCACAAAAAAAAAGACAGAGGATTTCTGCACTGGGGGATTGGGCACCTCCCAGTGCTACTATTATGTTTCTTGGGGGGATGGGAGTGGGGTGGTGGGTACTGAGAAGTAGGGTCAGGTGGGAGTATATGGGAAAAAACGCCGTGGGGACCGGAGCGGTGAAGCCTGATCTGTGCAGCAGTTGGGGGTTTTCTATTGCCAGTAGTTCTACTTTAAATTATAGTTCAACATGTGGTACATAACTCAGTGCTTGTGTATACTTATGAGCTGAATGGTATATGCTTGTTTTTTATGACTTGAGCTTTGGCGCTTCTCCATATCCCACTGTCTGTAGGTTTCTGGGTATGCGTAAAATTAAAGCCCAGCAGAGAGGGTAAGACAGGAGTACTGGAGAAGGAGGAGGAGGAGGCAGGGGAGGATGGAGGGTGTTGCCGAAATGCTCGAAGTAGAGTGAGTGGAGGCCTGAACTTTAAATAGGGAATGTGGGAGGAGCTATTCCCCCCATTGAACTTCAGGCTGCAAGCCTTCCAATTCACTGTGTGGTACATAGCTCAGTGCTTGTATATACTTATGAGCTGAATGGTATATGTTTGTTGTTTATGACTTGAGCTTTGGCGCTTCTCCATATCCCACTCTCTATAGGTTACTAGGTATGCGTAAGATTAAGGCCCAAAAAGAAATAATGGAGTGACTATATCCTCCAGCTCCAGAGAGTGTGGTTAGTAGCATGCAGGAGAGGGAAAACCCCCCATGGGGGGAACCTCCGAGGACCCATGGCTGCTGACCTGCCTATCCTCTGGGCATACTAAGGGGAGAGTAATCCTAAATGTGGCTGGTTTAGTCATGGTTGTGTCCAAGGGTTCAGTCTAAACGCTGGTCGAAGAGTCCAGCTTCAAAGTTGATGATAATCAGGAATTCAACGTTGACAATGAAGGTTCCGGCAGATAAAGATCCAACTTGGGAGGACGTCTGGCTGGAGAAATGATGGTCAACCTGAGTCCAAAGTATCTTGTCAGAATGAAAATAATCCTGCAATGTTGAAGGAATTGAGGTAAGTTAGACAGGGATGTCCGGTGTTGACTCTTGAGCTGAAACTGGGAGGGGAAAACAAGGCAGATTTTAGTAGAAGAAGTGAATGAATTGATGGAAGTAGGCCTGGACATGGACCAGTTGCAGTATATGATATACAGGTTGGTCTGGTGTAAGTAGTAGCCATGTTTGAATATTAGAACTAGTCTCAGGTGGTCAGAATAAGAAGGCGAGGTCCACACGTGGGTCTGCCATAGTGAAGATGGATATACATTTGAGTAGTGAAAATTTCTCCCTTGGGGGGCACAATGTATATGGATGGTGAGACCTCCATGTGGGTTCGCCATCAGCATAATACAATAACCCCAAAGTGAGGGGGCAAAAGTCTGTTGAAGACTGCCTGAGATGAAAGAGATGCTGTTGAGCAAGTAAAGCCTCATTGCAGGTATGTTGCATTGGGATGGTGGACCGACCGCAGGTCCGCCATTGCTGAATATAATCTTATCCAAGATAAGAAGGGTGAGACCCATTGACAGGATGGCGGGACCCCACGTGGTCCACCATTGCCTTGAATATGCACAGTTCAAGGTAAAGGGGCAAGAGTCACAGGAGTTTATCTGAAATGACTAGGACATATGAGAAAAGCCCTTCATAGGGCATGTGTAAATGGAATGGCGGGACCCCACGTGGTCTGCCATCGCCAAGGTAAGGAATAGTATATGTTCGGGATGACGGGGACCTCATGTGGTCCACCATCACCAAGTAAAGAAGGTCCAAGGTAAGAAGGATGAGAACCCCCACATGAATCTGCCAGAAGTAAATAGAAAGATGTAAAACTATATGTAGGCCCTGTCGTAGGGTGTGTATGGTTGGGATGGCGGGACTCCACGTGATCCAGCATCGCAGTAGTATAGCACTATGTAGGGTAGGGTAGAGATGACAGGACCCCTGTGATCTGAATATCAAGTACTAGCATATAGTTCCAAGGTAATAAGAACGAGACCCCGAGCAAGTTCATCAGCAGATGTGGATGGTATGAGCATAGAATGATGCCTCTTTAGAGCCGGCCCACCGGCGCAGCGGTGGGATTTCCGCTTGCGACGCTGGCGACCCGGGTTCGGGAGCGGACTCGGGTCGCTGGAGAAGCTGACTTGGGGGAGAAGGATGGGCGTCCTGGGGACTGCTCTCTCTCCAGGGGAGGAGGGGATGTGTCCGGAGCTGGATGACCCCTGGTGGAGACCAGGAGTCACACAGGTACCGGCACAAACAGGCCATACTGGAGGTGGGGCAGGACGCTCCGCATCATTGCACAACCCCGCCTCCCGAAAACAGGAAAAAGAAGCAGCTGCGGAGGCCTAAATGAAGCTCACCACGGCTTCAATGTCTTCCAGGCCAGCCTCCGACCCAGTCCGGACGCCTGGCAGCATGCACCTGAGTGCCGTAGAGCCACCGTGGGGTAAGCCGCGTGGTATCGGAGGGCCCAAGGCCAATATGGGGGGGTGGAAGCAGGTGGTTCATGACCGGGCTGAGAATACCGGGCTACCGGCGGCTGGGGTGTGGGGTATAAAGAATAAAATAGAAAAAAAAAAAAAAAGAATGATGCCTCTTCGTGGGACATGGACAGGTGGGATGATGAACTCCAGCAACGGTAGGACACTGAAACAGGAGGCAGAAATGGAGGAGCATACCTCAGTCAATCCCAGATTGGAAAATGACCTTGATGTACCTGAGAACATGTCCACAGTGTGGTTCACAAGGTAGCATTAGTTGTGGAGCAGTACTAGCAGAACAAGCATAAATTAAAATTCGACCTGGGGCACAGACTTCTGGAGGATTGTGACAGCTTGTACTAACATACGCTGCATGGAATGAACCGTAACTGAGTAATACCAGGGACAATGGCAGGAGTAGCCCTGAGTGCAAGTTACAGCACAAATGGATGACAACATAGAAGGGAGCTGGTGTAAACCATAGAGAACAAGTAGTGACCTAATTCATTACTAACCACTTCAACAAGCCTACAGTACCATGCTCTGGCAGGAATGAAAGATCTCCCCTGAATATGACAGTCTATGGCTGCTGTAGATGAATAATTAATTGTTTTAAACAGCAAACATAGCTCCTACTTTAAGTCAGTCAGTTGGGTAGTAGAAGAATTAATCATGGTGAAGTCACATACCAGGTTAAAACACTCGTAAATATAGTTCTTTATTGTCTAAATAATGTCTGATGTGTGGTTTTGCAATCGCTTTGTAGAGTCTTGTAAAGGGACAGCATAATATACATGCATGTGGACTCTGTCTCTTGGCACTGGCATTTGCAGACTCCATCTGTCTTTGTATACCTCACTATACAAGCCAATTAAAAAAAATTATAACTAGCTAACTCAGACTCTATTCTTCTGTTATGTTTGAAAGTAGAAGGATTTATTTTGATATTAGAGCAAGGTCCTTCTAGGATGGGGCAGGAAACTGAACTGTTTCAGCTGTAGTGCAGAGTGCACCCCATAGGAAAAGGTTGTGAGATTCACAATGCGGTTCAAGGAGCGGAGCTCATACTGCCAGTGTGGTTGGCTGCCTTTGGGAAACTGAAGGCAGCCTGCTGTCAGTACCAGGTCATAATGTCACATGCTTAATAGTGTATGACATTAGTGCTAACCCGTTACAGCACTGCACTACTGAGCGAATGGTGCAATACCGCGTATACTGCTGTACGCGGTATTGCACCATTCCCACTTTCCCAGGCAGAGGATAAGACCTCTGCTGGGAGTGGGTTCTGTCGACCAGCTGCTGTGGCTCAATGGACTGAGCCACAGCAGCAAGGAACCCAGACAGTGCTTCTGGGACCAGGTTCAGAAAAGAAAGATATGCTGCATGGCAAGAATAGCGCTGTTTCGGCAGCGTGATTGTGCCATGCTGCAAAGCGTTGTGCACAGTAGTGACCCCGTGCCCCTGCTGTCAGAGCCAATCCTGAATGTCAAAATAACTGGTCCTAGATATATTGACTCTTAAGGATCAGTTATCTTAGTGAAGTTGGAGATCCTAGCATAAAGCAGGTATGGTCCAATGAAAGGAGGGGCATGTATTCCAAGGTAGCTGGCTGGAAGGGCGATGCAGCTGGAGGGAATCTGAGCAAAGAGCACAGGGCAGAAGCAAGCAAGGAGTGGCAGAATAAAGGCCAGTCTGTAAAGCCACAGGAGTGGCAAGACGATCCAGGTGGAGAACCAGGGGGAACAGTGTTGGCGAGGAAACTGGAGCAGTCTGGAGGGCGCGTGAAGGTGGCATGGCAGCAGACAAGGAGAAAAGACCAAAAAGAAAAGAGGAAAATGAAGAGAAGAAAGGTAGGGAGCAGAAAGCTGGGGAGGGCAGGTGAAAGTACCAGGGAGCACAATAAGGGGAAAGAATGCAGGGGCATAGGGGTGACAAACAGAAAGCTAGGAGCGGGGGAGGAAAGAAGGCCACACCAACCAGCCACAAAGCCGCTGCCAAAACACTCAAAGCAGAGTGAGTGCGACCTGAAGTTTAAATAGGGAATGTGGGAGGAGCTATTCCCCCCTCCCATTAAACTTCAGGCTTTAACCCTTCCAAATATACCCCCCACCTGACCCTCCTTATCAGCACTCACCACCCCGTACTCCTCCCCCCTAGAAACATAAGAATGACACTGGGGGTGCCCAATCTTCCAGTGTCACAATCAGGCAAAAAATAGTGCAGTGCCAGTTGAAACAAGGAGCGAAGTGCTCCAAGAACACCACGGATGTGGAAACGACTATGCTCCTTGTCCAACAAGTTGTTCGGTCGCAAGGAATGCAAGCAATGCGGGAGTCCTTTTCTTATGGCAAGAGGCCTGCAGAGCTATGCCCACTGCAGCCCTAAAAAGGGTCTAGAATCTCTTGTGGTAGACAAGGTACCAGGCTCACATGGCCTGCACCCATGGATACTTAGGGAAATGGCCACAGAACTGACATCACCTTTAACTTTTCTATTTAATGACTGACATCTGGAGTGGCGCCAGTGGATTGGATATCTGCTGATGTCATATCATTCAATGGTGGGGACAGGGAGGATCCAGGCAACTACAGGTCTGTCAGCCTTATCTCCATTGTAGGTTAGAGGATGGAGACCATTGTCAATGAAATCTTGGTGGCCTACATAGAGGATAATGGACTACAGGATAACAAGCAGCATAGGTTTGTGTCAGGAAGGTTATGCCATATCATCTTGATACTGTTTTTGATTCAGTCTCCAAGGCAATTGATAAGAGGACAGGTGATAGATTTGCTCTACTTTGACCTCAGAAAAGGCTTTGATTCAGTACCACACATGAGACTGTTAAAGAAGTTGGAGAACCTGAGAGCAGAGTAGGGTTTAGTCAGATGGGTTGGAAGTTGGCTTTGGGGGAGTGAAAGAGGGTAGTGGTGAATGGAACTAAATCAGGGGACAGGGAAGACACAAGCAGAGTGCTGCAAGGATTTGTCCTGGGAACTCTCCTGTTTTATATGTTCATAAATGACATCCAGGGAAAGGTATCCAGTGAAAGTAGTGTCTGGTGATAGCACAAAGCTATGCAGCAGTGTGGATCACATGGAGCAGATACTGGCACTCCAGAAGATCCTAGTGAAACTAGAGAGATGGCCTGAGGCCTAGCAGTTGAGCTTCAATGTCAAGAAGTGCAAGGTATTGCACTTAGGGAGACAAAGTTCATGCACAGAATACTGGATGGGAGGGTTTAGACTGACCACTTTAACAGAGAAGAGGGATCTGGGGGTCATAATCAACAAGTCCCTCAAGCAAATGAGTCAATGCAACTAAGCATACAGCAAGGCATTAAGGATGCTGGGGTGTATAGGGAGTGGTCTTGGTACCAGGAGGTGAGGTTATTCCGTAGCTGTACAGATCCCTAGTGAGGCCTCACTTGAAGTACAGTGCCCAGTTCTTGACAGACTACAGTCGGTACAGTGAAGGGTCACCAAGATGATTCAGAGTCAGTCAGCAGGGGCTAGAGGCCGTAAATATATACTCACTGAAGGCTAGGCAGGAGGAGGGGGGACATGCTTGAAACATATAAGTTTCTCAGGGGTATTAACAAGGTGCTGACAAGGACTTATTTGTAGGAAACAGGAATGTAGTTACTAGAGGGCATGACTAGAGGATGTCCATCAGTAAAGGAGGTCAGTGGGGTGAGGTAATATAGTAAGGGTGGAATCAATGGCCCTTCAGTGTCCTTTGGCCAACAAATTCTATGTTTCTATGTCTCTTTATTTTTCTCATGTGGATATAATTTCAGCAGTTTGTGCTACAAAACTTAACAAGGATCCAGGACCAGACAGGATTAGCTCAGATACTTATTAATATGCTTTGGATTGGCGGCTTCCCACTTTACATCATCTTTTTAATGTTATTGTTCAGAGAAGAGTACTTCTAAAGAGTTGGTCTGGTGATATAAGTGTTCCAAATTCATAAAAAGGGCTCTACCCATGATCTGCCATGTATAGGCCACTTATATATCACCAAAGTTATTTTCTCATATCTTGTTAACTAGATTTAAGGATTGGGCTATAAATCTTAAATTGATGGATGAGGCCCAAAATGGGTTTCGTGATGGACAATCTTCAGTACAGCATTGTTTTGTTTTGAGTCACCTTATTCATAAGCAAGTTCACATTAGGAAATTATATTTGTATTGCTCCTGCATTGATCTAAATGCTGCTTAAGATAATATCAGCAGGAAACAGCTATGGACACACTTGTGTAATTTTGGCATTGGATGTCCTGATCAGACTCCATAATTTTCAGTTCAGTATGACCAAAATGGGAATCTTACAGACAAAATAATAACAAATATGTGTGTACATCAAGGGTGCATACTAGCTGCTTTTCTATTCAACCTGCTTATGAATTTTATGACGTTAGAGTTATATAACTTAGAACCACTCTCTCTTAAGGTAATTGGTGTTGACATAGTCCTTTAGGATATGCAGATGACTTGGTATTGATTTCATAGAAACATAGACTTTGATTTGATGGCAGATAAGGACCGCTTGGCCCACCTAGTCTGCTCATTATATATTTCAACTAGAGTTGTGCGAAACTGAAAAATTTCGCTCCATGAAACAGTTTGCGAAATTTGAGCATTTTGCGAAATATTTCGTGGGTGTGAAATGTGAAATCCTGTGGGCGAAATGCAGAATTTTGCCAGTGAATTGCAGAATTCTGCTACCCACAGGCGAAATTCTGCATTTGAAGGCCAGGGATGATCCACGTATATTAAAAAATTAAAAAATAAAGTGTTTTCCCCCCTTCTGACTGAGTCCTCCTGGCCAGGAACAGTAAAATGAAAGTTTATCCTCACAATCCCTGGTGTTTAGTGGCCCCCAGTCAATATGAAGAATTCCCCCCGAGATTCACCCCATCCCCATTCAGATTTTAAATAATAATATATGGTAATTAAATGTCCCTGGTGTCTAGTGGTCCCACCTTCCGGGCCGATTGCCAGGCCAATATGAAGAATGAACCCCCTGAGACTGACACCCTGTCCCCCATCATGCCAACCAACATCAATAATTAATGTAAAAAAAAACTTTTCCTGGTGTCTAGTGGACCCTCCCTCTACCCTGTCTGGTAGTGAGTGTGACCGTACCCCACCCCGCACCTCCCCCCCATCTAGGACCCCAGGAGGCCACCAACGCAGCCCTCCACTCACCTCCATGGCTGACAGCCCAACTGACCACTTTCACCAATGAGCTTGACTGAGCCCCTTCAATGAATAAAAGTGCAGTGCACACACTCTCATTCATTGAAAGGGTCAGTCATGCTCATTGGTGAAAGTGGTCAGTCAGGCTGCCAGCCGTGGAGGTGAGTGGAGGGCTGTATCGGTAGCCCGCTGGGGTCCTGGATGAGGGGAGGTGCGGGGTGGGGTGGGGTCACACTCACTACCAGACAGGGTGGGGTGGTCTACTAGATGCCAGGGGAAGTTTATATTTTTTCTTTTACATTAAATTATTGATGTTGGAGGGCACGACTGTGGACAGGGTGTCAATCTTGGGGCGGGGTCATTCTTTATATTGGGTTGGCGATCGGCTGGGGGTTGGGGGAATTCTTCATATTGGCCAGGGGGGGATGGGACCACTAGACACCAGGGATTGTGGGGATAAACTTTTATTTTAATGTTGCTGGCCAGGAGGACTCAGTCAGGAGGGGGGAAAACACTTTAGTTTTTACATTTTTAAATAGATCGCGCCCGCAAAATATTCCATGAAATGAGTGAATTTCACAAAATATTTTGTGGGGCAAGATTCCTGATTTTGACAGAATTTCACCAGCGAAATTTAGTTTTGCTGCATCACTAATTTCATCCTAATTTTTGGGTTAATAGAGGAAAACTGATAGATTCCTTCAATTATTCTCATCAAATCCTCTGAACAGTATTAAGGATAACACTCACGTAATGGTGTATTCATTATAGAAGGAAAGATTATCCAAACTCTGTATAAATGAAGAACCCATTAAAACAGAGAAATCATATGACTATTTAGATGTTAGATTTTCAGCTAATACCAAATGGTCAGATAACTTTGGAATTTGTTGTTTCTAAGACATACGGGCCACAGAGATCCAGGAGGAACAAAATGGGGGAGAGATACTGTGGGTTAAGCTGGAAAGGAAAATGGGGACAGCCATCCACACAGGTGTGGTCTATAGACCACCAGCCCAGGAGGAAGAAACAGATAGGGAGCTGATGCTAGCCATCCAAAGGATGGCAGACAAGGGTGAGGTAGTGCTGTTTAGAGGCTTCAATATTCCAGACGTGGACTGGAGCATCCCAGCAGCAGCATCAACTAGGAGCAGATTTATCCTGGACTCCTTTCAGGGTGCCTTCCTTAAGCAATTAGTCATGGAACCAACTCAGCAGAAGGCAATACTGGACCTTGTGCTCACAAACAGGGACAGTGTGATGGGGGTAACATTGAGGAAGCACCTGGGGAACAGTGACCACCAGTCATTGTGGTTTGAAATCACAGAAAGAGCAGAACCAAACCACACAAAAACACGTATCCTGGATTTTAGGGGGACAGACTTTGGGAAAATGGGAAGATGCTTGAAAGAGGCATTAAGGGGAATGGGGCAGGAATCAGGGGTTGAGGAACAGTGGGCAGTATTTAAAATGGGGATTACAAGAACAGCAGAATTATGCATTAAGCAGGTTAGCAAAGGGAAAAGGAAGAGGAGGCCATTATGGTTTTCCAAGGAGGTAGCGGAGAAAGTGAAAGCCAAAAAGATTGCATTCAGGTAATACAAAAAGATACAGGCAGAAGGGGATAGGGAGAAGTACCAGGAGAAGCAAAGGGAGGCAGGGAGGTCAGTAAGGGAAGCCAAAGCTTAGACAGAAGAGCACCATTGCAAAATCAGTGGGTAGAGGGGACAAAACCTTTTACAGGTACATAAGTGAAAAAGGAAAGGCAAAGGGAGGGATAGTGAGACTGAAAGGGGAGGATGGGGGCCGTGTGGAGGATGACAACAGTAAAGCTGACATATTGAACAGGTATTTCTGCTCAGTCTTTACTGAGGAAGAGGAGGGTAATGGGTCTGAAGGGAGTACAAGGGGTGGGGATGGTGCAGAAATGGACACAAGTTCCTTTACGTGAGAAAGGGTCCTGAAGGAACTGGGAAATAATAAGAGTTGATAAAGCAATGGGGCCAGATGGGGTGCACCCCAGGGTCCTTAAAGAACTAAGAGAGGTGATGGTTGAACCTCTGGCAATCCTGTTTAGCCAATCACTGGAAACAGGGGAAGAACCAAAGACTGGAGGACAGCAGATGTAGTCCCCTTATACAAAGGTGGGAAGAAAGAAGAAGCGGGGAACTACAGACCAGTCAGCCTCACCTTGGTAGTGGGGAAGATCATGGAAGCACTACTGAAGGAGAGATTGGTGGAACATCTGGTTGTCAATGGACTACAAGACCCAAGGCAGCATGGTTTCACCAGGGGGAGGTCATGTCAGATCAACCTTGTTGAATTTTTTGACTGGGTGACTAGAGAGGTGGATCAGAGGAGGGCAGTGTCATGGCCTATCTGGACTTCAGCAAGGCCTTTGACACTGTGCCACATAGAAGACTATTAAACAAACTGGGGACTATGGGTGTGGGCAGGACAGTAGTGCAGTGGGTAGGTAACTGGCTGGGTGGCAGGACACAGAAGGTGGTGGTAAATGGCTGTCACTTCACAGAGGGAAGAGAGACCAGTGGGGTACCACAGGGATCAGTGCTGGGATCGGTCCTATTCAATATCTTCATCAGTGACACTGCCCAGGACCTAGAAGGCAGAATTTCCCTGTTTGCTGATGACACAAAGCTCTGTAACAGAGTAGACACACCAGAGGGTGTAGACAGAATGAGAAGGGACCTGCAGAAACTTGAAGAATAGTTAGGGGTTTGGCAGTTTAAATTCAATGCAAAGAAGTGCAAAATAATGCATATAGGGCACAAAAACCCTGGCACAATATATCTGTTCGGGGTGAGGATATGGCATGCACCAAGCAGGAAAGGGATCTTGGGGTTATCATCTCTGATGACCTCAAGGTGAGGAAACAGTGTGACAAGGCAGCAGGTAAAGCAAATAGGATGCTGGGATGCATAGGCAGGGGCATCACCAGCAGGAAAAGGGAGGTCATAATTCCACTATACAAGAGACTAGTGAGGCCCCACCTGGAGTACGGTGTACAGTTCTGGAGACCTTATTTACATAAGGACATAGACAGGGTAGAGAAGGTTCAGAGGAGGGCAACAAAGATGGTACATGGATTGCAGCACAAGTCCTATGAGGACAGGTTGAAGGAATTGAATATGTACTCCAGGGAGGAGAGGAGGGAGAGAGGGAATATGATAGAGACATGCAAGTATCTTACAGGGAGGAACAGGGTGCAGGAATACACTATTTTTAAGTGAAAAAGATGTTCCAGGACTAGAAGGCATGGGATGAAGTTGGAGGGAGGACAATTCAGAGGAAACATGAGGAAGAATTTCTTCACAGAATGGGTGGTGGACAAGTAGAACACCCTGCCAGAGAAAGTGGTGGGGGCTGAAACAATCACGGAATTTAAGAATGCATGGGACAGACATAAAGGAATTCTGGAGGCCAGGGTTAAGGGGCAATAGACTTCTAGAAAAACATAAAGTAAACTTACAAGCTCAAATGGACTGACTGGGTGGCCTGTAGGCCCTTATCTGCCGACACTGTCTATGTATCTATGTATCTAAGATAAACAAATCTAGAAATGCTTTTACATAGTTTAACTTTAAATTTGGAGGGAGCACTGTTTTTGGTATATTAACAGTTCTTAATGCTAAAATAAAGTCTGCCGTTTTTTATGCAACTGTAGTATGGGGTCTAACCCATATATCCTCTTTGGAAAAATTATTAAACAGAAGTTATAAATAAATTCTTAGGGTGCCAAATTTTGTCTTGGCATCCATTTTGGAATAATATTAGGACAAACTTCACTAGTAACTCTTGTTTGTGCAACTGGCTTGGGTTAAGCGGTGGCAGCCTACAATAGGGCTGTCTCCAGGACACTTGATGCCATTGCACCAGTCTGTATATTGCCTGAGACTCCCATGGTACAATGGGGCTCTCAAGATGATGAAGACCAGGGGTCGGAGGTTGGAGCATTGCTGGTGTAGGACCTGATTAATAGAGGAAAGACTGGCTTTGAGGAATCACTATGTTGATTATTAAAGGACAATCAACCATAAGATGACAGAGTTCCTGTCCAGAGAGATTGCTGCAGGGATGAGCAGACCAGCTCAGCTCTTTTGGACTATGGATGAGCTTCTTCATCCAGTCTGTCCACAGATGAAAAGAGCCTTTTCAGTAGCACTTTGCAAACAGTCTGCTCTGTTCTTCTCCTCTGACAGGGTATCTTCTACTCAGGCTGGGATCTTGCCAGTAGATGAAGATCAATCCCACAAGGCTGGGTCTGGTTGAAGCAGGGGCACTTCTATTGTCTGGGTGGAGTTTTGGCCGGTGGAGGTGGCTGAGGTCTCTGAGGTGACTTTGAAGTTGTGGCTTACTTGTTGTAAACTGGATCCTGTCCCGACTTGTCTCCTAGTGGGATGTGTTGAGGCTATTGGTCCAGTGTTCACCAGGATAGTTGAGTGTTCACTCTCAGAGGGGATCTTCCATGATGCCTTGAAGGATGCGTTAGTGAAGCCCCATCTGAAGAAACCATCTCTTGATCCTGATGTCTTGGCGAATTATAGACCTATCTCCAACCACCCATTTCTAGGGAAGGTCATTGAGAAGATAGTGGCTCTGCAGCTTGAGGCACACCTGGAGATCTTTGACATCTATGAGCCACTCCAGTCCCGGTTTAGGGTGAGGCACAGCACAGAGACGGTGCTAGTTCAGGTACATAATGACCTCCTCAGGGCAAGAGACTGAGGGGAATAGTCAATTCTCATTCTCCTCAATCTGTCATCAGCATTTGATACCATGGACCACATTGTGTTGTTGGATCACCTTAGAGAGTATTGTGGACTCACCGGTACTGTCATCAACTGGTTTGAGTCCCTTCTCATGGGTAGGAGGCAGAGGGCAGTGATGGGGAATTTTCACTTCCTCCCTGATGTTCCTGATCTGTGGAGTTCCTCAAGGCTCGATCCTGTCGTGGATGCTGTTTGTGGTGTACATGCTACTGCTGGGGAGGCTTATTAGACAGTACAGCCTGGGTTTTCATTGCTATGCAGATGATACTCAGCTGTACATGTCTTTTGTAATGGGAACAAATGGTGCCACTGAAGTGCTGAGTAAATGCCTTGCTGAGATCCAGGATTGGATGAACTCTATTTGACTGAGACTTAACCCAGACAAGACAGAGGTCCTGGTGATTGATCTGAGTCATGATTGTGATGAGAGTACCTCCAGGATGACAACAGACTGGGTCCTGGGGTCGACCCCATTGATGGCATCCCCTAGGGTGAGAAATCTGGGGGTTGTCCTCGACTACAAGTTGACATTTAAAGCTCGGTTGTCAGCTGTCGTCAAAAGCATTTTTTCCCATCTGAGGAACATCACCCGGATTAAACCCTTAATTCCACCCAAAGACTTGCCATCGCTGGTACATGCCTTTGTGACATACAGGCTCGACTACTGTAATGGGTCTTTACCTCAGGGTAGTGGTGGGAACCTCTGCTGACTGTAGCTAGTGCAGAATGAAGTGGCCAAGCTACTGACAGCGCTGTCTAGGTCCTGTCATATGAACTCCTTCCTGTAGGGTCTGCACTGACTGTCGATCAGGTGGAGAATTCTCTTCAAGGTGGTCTTGCTCACCTACAAGGCCCTATATGGATTGGGCCCTGGCTACCTGTCAGACCTCCTTACTCCTGCCATCCTAGCATGCTCCCTCCGTTCCTCCACCGAGGACCTCCTGGTGGTTCCGAGGACTGGCTGAAAACCTCAGGTGACCATTCATGTGGGGTGGCCAGCCTGGTCCCCTGGAACTCGTTGACAAAATCCTTGAGGGAGGCCCCTTCATTGGAGGCTTTCAAGAGGGACCCGAAGACTCATCTTTTTAATAAAGCTTTCCCTGCTGAGGTATTTTAACTCCTACAAAAGGTTTTATTTATATTAAATGAGTTTATTTATTGTTTATATAGTTCTGCATATTTTGTATCACTCTGTCAAATTTTTATGGTAAGGCCCCCAGAGCCTCCTGGATTGGGTGCCGAATAATCTTACTTACTTGCTTACTTACTTACAAAGATTAACTTGTTTGTTTTTTATGGATCTCTTTAAGAAAATTGTTTCCCTTATACAGTATGTAACCCCTCGCCCCTGTCTTTTTGCAAATGACAGGTGGTATGCTGTTGAAGCTGACAGCAGTACCAGGTGGGGGACTGGGTTCGGGGAGGACTAGGTTACTCAGCACAAGGGCTAGGTTTGGCTATTCTGCACAGGGGCACCCAAATAAATCCAAACACAGGAAGCAATAACTGTAATGTCCAATACCAGGAATGGGATTCTAAAGTGTGGCTTTTATTCACATCCAAACTGAACAAACAAAGCATAGACGGACCCCCACAGGGCTACATTTATGGTAATGCAGATTAAGAATCAGAACACTTCCTCAACACTTCAGCCCTCAGGCTCTGGACCCACCAGGCACACAGCCCAGACTTGCACGCTGCTTTGGGTACACAGCCTGACTTGTACACTATTTGGGGTTTCCCTGGCTCGGCTCCCCTGCCGGCCACTTGAACACCTTCCATTTGACATGGACACATTTTCTGGTGGCTCCCTAAACCACCTTAGAGCCTTCGACTCCATAAGGGAAACTTCCTTCTAATCCCATGTCTGGGTACTTTCCTCAGCACTGGCCAAGTGCCTGAGGGGAAAGTAAAAGGGCCACAGAGCAAATCCGTAGAGGGAAATTTGGTTACTACTGATGGTGGGGGGGGTCTCCCACCTCTCACTTCCACAATTCATACCCGGCCATTTCTCTGGACATTAAACATCTCTTTCTGAAAAGCTTGGCAATGTAGATTAAAGGGCAAATGCATATCACATTTCCTCTATATGTCTTGGGGTTCCCCCTGTGCTAGACTTGAACATACTTTTACATCTCTTTCTGAAAAGCTTGGCATTGTAGATTAAAGGGTAAATGCATAGCACATTTCCTCTACATGTCTTGGCTTTCCCCCTGTGCTAGATTTGAACATACTTTTACATCTCTTTCTGAAAAGCTTGGCATTGTAGATTAAAGGGTAAATGCATAGCACATTTCCTCTACATGTCTTGGCTTTCCCCCTGTGCTAGACTTGAACATGCTTTTACATCTCTTTCTGAAAAGCTTGGCATTGTAGATTAAAGGGTAATTGCATAGCACATTTCCTTTACATGTCTTGGCTTTCCCCTTATGCTGGACTTGAACATACTTTTACTTGACTTAGCCCATTACTCTAGGCCTCTCACTTAAGCAGTCCAATCCCCACTTTACAACAGTTCAGGTGAAACATAGGCCCTATGTAAGAGCAGACTCACCCTTTGGTTGCAGGTGCCCCACAGACGATTCTTGACAGCTTCTGGTGCCGCAGCACAATCTTGAAAAATAAGGCAGCTTCTTCCCTAGCTGGAACCAGGAGGGTTGCCCCTGGAATGACAGGCAAACCTTTTCACCCCCATCCCCTCAGGGATGGGGCACAGAGACCAGTAAAAGCGGTCTCCACCACTTCACGAACAGCTTACTGTGTTCCTCTTTTGGTGGAAATGCACACCTCTCCCTACAGTAGCTCTATAACAGAGCTTAGGCTCCAAGAGCCTGTGCACAGACTGCTGTGCTCCTCTCTTCAAGACTGCTCACACACAACTCTGTTCAAAAATCCCCAACATTCTAGCCTAACTCCCAACTGCAGATTCCAGTGTGGCTCATGCAACTGCGAGAGTTCTATGTTAATGTCATCCCTCAGTCTCAGCTGAGACTGAGAACTGAGTGAGACAGTGTGAAATCCATTTAACTGGAGTTTCACAAGCTGCCTTCCCTGCCTACCACTAGGTCTTACTGGGATTCTAGTAACCCCGGGTAACAGAGGGGTTACAAGTATATGTTTGGAAGAGCAAATACATTATTACTATATGGGGTCTTCTTTAGTCATCTGAGATGTTTTAAAATTAATTTTTTTTCTTCTAGGTTTAAGAAGCTTATTTATTGAACTATACTATGAACCTAGGGAAAAATAAACAGGAGATTAAAGCAGAGATACAAAGATATGGAAATTCAAAGTGGCATTTCAATTATTCAAAAATGTTAGCTACATTCATGGCTTAAAACCCTCAAAACTGAATTAAAGAGAGAATCTTAGTTACGAAAGCAATAATACCCAACAGGGTGGGTGGTATTGGGCATACTGCCCACCCTGGAGGGTATTATTGTGCTTATGAAATGGGCTTCTTAGTTTTTTTAATAAAATAGTTTATAACATCTTTAAAAATAGTGTAAACACTTAATTGTTATTAATAAATGAAACTTTGTGTAAAGTAGTCCCTTTGATGCTGTGTTTGTTATTAGCTATCACTAGATGGCACTGCTGCATATTGTGATAGGCTATTAGGTTGCATGTCATGCCCTCTCAGTTAGTGTGTAAATGCTGCCTCTGCCCCAAATCTGTTTTTCTGCCCCCAAATCTAACAGTATTTTTGTTTTGGTTTCTGAAGTTGTCTAAATGCAGACCGTCACTAGAAGGATCTGGACTGTGCACTTCTTCAGGACTTTAGGAGCGGAATGGGAGAGATCAAGAAATGCTGGCAATGAGCACCGATTGTGTTGGTATTTGTCTAGTTTGCTGTTTTGGTGCAAGTGTTTCAATGTAATGCACATTTCTAGTGGTGGACACCAACAGCGTGGGGGGGAGCTGAGAGGGAGTGTAGGATGCGCGAGCCAAGAAAGCTGTTTTAAGTAGCGCTGTTGCTAATGGCAAAACTGTGATTAGCAGGCACTTTTTCAGAGGAACGAGCACTGATGGGGTATGGAGCAAAGCGGGAGAGCAGGGTGGCAAAGCCAAGAAAGCTTTCATTTGAGGACAAAATGGGCAACAGATATCTGTAAGTTTTTTTTTTTTTAAAGGTAGCTTGTGTGTGCCAAACAGCAAGGAAAGGTTGCAGTTTTGAGATAAAGGTTTACGGACAAGTGCATGGCTGCCTTTTGAAAACCACGCTGCCAATCATCACTTATGTGAAGCTCATCACACTGACAGCTTTGTTTTGTGTTTCTATAATTACAAGAACAAGTTTACGTTACCTGCCCACAGTGTGGTAGTATGAATAGGGAGTTCTATGTCTCGCTTAGCGAGACAAAAAAAATGGCAGTGATTTTGATTTGAACTGGCAGGTTTGAGCCAATTAGCAAGCAGGGTTGACATGTGATATTAGTTATGAGGCTAGCATGACTGGTACTTTTTACTAACAGGGCTCTCACTGTCAGTTAATGTATCCCTGCCAGCCAAGTAAAATTCTTGAATTCTTTAGCCCATTTTCTAAGGTGATATTACTACTGAATTGAAAAGAACAAGATATGATCTCTAAATTTCATAGACCTACAGAGGTATCTTTTTGCTGTTTAAACAAAAAAGGAAAATGTTTCTTACCCATTTTGTAAATGTGTAGTTGGTGAAATGGATGATTTGAAGCATTTGGCATTACTATGTGCACTACTGAAAAAACAACAGAGATAGATGGTTAGAGCCCATATTAAAAAATCTGCATGGATCTCATGAAGTAATATTATATTTCTTGTTTTATTCTGGTGATCAGGGAATTATGAAACTGTCTTATTAAATTTTTCAGTGCCATTAAAGTTATGGCACCATAGTTAAACTACAATAGCGGTATAACATTTTATGCATTTACAATGTTGTCTTTTTCAGTTTAGAGATTACCCTTTGCCGGTGGAATGCAGCTAACCAGCCTCAAACCCTTATTTTAGGGTTTACATACTCATAATGGTATTAGCTAATACATTACCTTTCTTGAACTTTATATTAGACTATATATTACATAGTAGTAGTATTAAATATGCTGTTACAAATGGCTAGACAGTGTTGCCATTTCTATAGTTCATTCCATATTTAGCATGTACACCTTAAAGGGACACTGTCAACTTGTTTTTCATCATATTATTTTTAGTTAAAAACCTACATTTTATGATTTATTACCTTCTCCTAAAATTTATTGATGCTGCTTTATGTTTTATCTGTCTCCTTGTTTAGTAGAACTGAAATGCATGCAAATGTATATTTATTTTATAAACAACCTTATTTTGTTTACAATTCTGGATCTGTTCTTACTGCAGACTTCCTGAGCATTAGAAGTACACCCAAACAGTGAAGTCACTCATGCGGCAGTAGCCTCCTAAACTCCCATTGCATCATGAGGGGCTAGCCTGTGTTGTGGGTGTTCCCAAGTCCAGGAAAGATGCAGTTGGAGATGATCAAGGTATGTAAACAAATCTCTGTTTGTGTGGTAACACCAGTATGGTGGGCAGTCAGTTTTTCACTTTTTTAAAGAAAATTAGAGTCAGAATCAAACTACCAGCTACATCAACAATTTTTACAGAATGTTGGCAATCATAAAATGTATTTTTCAAACTAGGGACACTTTGAGATCTAAAGGGGTTGACAGTGTCCCTTTAATGTATTGTACAGTATCTTATACACAAGTAAATTTATTAGGTTATTAAACCATTTAGGTCATCTTAACTGGAGGCTACTTTTTGAGTGTGGTATTGTATGTGTTTTTCTGTCCTTTTACAATGTATATATATACAGTATGAACTTAATTATCTGAACACTCTGTGAGACAAGATTTCTCTGGATAATCGAGGGATCTGGATAATAGGGGTTCTATTTCATTAGGCAAATGAAAGATGGGGTACAATGTCAGAGTCTGGATAACCAGGGGAATGAGATAATTGGGCTTTGGATAAGCAAGGTTGTACCATACTTATTTATGGTCTGTGATTTTGAAAAAGCATATGGCTGATCAAATAAACATAACAAACCATAATATCACTAATTAAAAGAAGGTTAAGATGCATTTTTGTAACTAGACTTGCTGAAGTATAGGTTCAGTGATACAATTACATTAAACTGGCTTTTGAAAATTAGGCAGGGTTCAGATAATGGAAATAAAATCACTCTTATTATTAACAGGGCTAAGCATACTGCCAATCCATTTGTGCTATTAAGCATACAATATTAAATTCATCAATATTAAGCATATTCACATTCAAGTTCCTTGTTGTCATAGAAATCTGTAAGTGCAAACATGGGCTTGTTGTGTATGGCTGCCCATACAGTACATCATCCTCTATGTAATGACCTGATAGCAGTTGTTTTTATGAATAGGTTACAATCACAATTTTTCCAAAATGGAAACAGAAAAAACAAGTTTTCCCCATATCCCCAATGCTTTTTGATGTTTATTTGTAACCACTCCTAATTAGTATCAACACTAAGGATAACATAACCTGAATAAAAATAGGTTTAAATACTTATAAAATATGATTTACTTCATTGATCACACCCTGTAGATTTGCTTTCCAGTAATATCAGATATATATGTGAGTTTGTTATGTTTTTAGGGCATAATCTAAATATAAATAAGACAACTTTATTTCCTGTCACAGAGAACATACATTGACATCACTTTACTCATTTACACTTCTTGTGCACTACAAAATTTACAAAATGTTTGAGCAAAAATATTTATAATACCCTGACCAAAACTTCAGACAAACTGAGGATAAAATATAGGGCCCAATTTTCAAAGGGTTTAGAGGGATGCAAGGGACCAGCGTCCAAAGAGTTTGATGCAAGAGGTAACTTGCGTCACATGACTTGCACTGGGACTCATGACCATCTGTGCCCCTACATCCCCACTACCACTTCATGTGCCCCTATGTCTCTGGGACCCTCCTGGCACTATATTTCTTCACCCCACCACCACCATCCTGGACCCTCTAGTGTTGCACCGGGTGGTGGTGGGGTGGCCACATACCTGTGCTAGATCCCTGCAGGTCCAGCAAGTGTTTGGTGCATCTTATGGTCTGCAGCAAACCCAGGAGTTTGGTGCAGGGACCCTGCAGATTATAAAATCTAGTGCAAGGTCCCTGGCACAACCAGGATTTGCTGCAACTCTTAGAGTGATGCAAACTGTGTCGCTCTAAGGGGTCTTTGAAAATTGGGCCCATAGTCTCCAAACTTTGTGTGGACTTAGAAAGAGGAGGTTGTCTCCCAATAAGCTTTTGGGGATGAATAAATGTTATAAAACAGTACTCCTTAGACCTGCCTATCTATTAAACATGTTTCCTTCCTTCATTTCACAAACTTCATTTAAGTTTTACTCCAATCTTTTTTTTTTATTAAAGAAAGCTTTATTAGTTTTAAGCACCAAAGAGAGATACATAGGTTAATCAACAAATGAGACAACATGTACAGAACCCCAAAAACAAAAACTACCCCTTCCCCCGACCCGTTCCCCCAGACTACACACAGTTACTAATCATATAGGAATAAAATAAGCGCAGTCCCACATCAATTGGACTTCCAAATTGTCAGGATAGCCTCCAGTCCACCCCATAACGAGGTAAAAGCTTGCACTCTATCTCGTATAAGTCGATCATGTCTTTCCAGCTGCAGTGTCAAGACACTCTCCTGTACCATTCAACAATGTGGGAGGTTTCTCTCTACCAGTGTCTCATGATTACAAGTTTAGCTGTTGCAGCAATGAGTGTCATGTGTGCTCTCGTGTTTTTAGGGGTGTCAACTGGAAAATGATTTATTATACAGACTTCAGTGTAAATAATTCTTAGGCCAAGGATAGGGTCAAAGTGTTACTAATAGACTGCCAGAATGTCTTTATACAGGGCACTGCCACAGCATGTGATATAGGAACCGGTATCACTCTTGCATTTGTTACATGTTGCAGCAGCTAATGTCCCATATCTAAAGAGCTTATCTGGTGTCAAATAGATATTATGCATTATATTATAATGGACTAACCTAAGTCTGTCTTGTTTAGTAAATTTATACATTGATATCCAAAGTTTTTTCCATAAATTAGTGTCTTCGGGGATATCAAGCTCTCTCAACCAGTAGGGGCAAATCCCAAATGGCAATCTGTGGTCCCAGTCTTGCAAAGTTTTATATATATTAGACACTGCATGTGGTTGGGAGGCAACCTGCATGAGCGTATTTAGATTTCTATCCCCTGTGCTGATTAATGGGGTCACCAAGGGAAACGAAGTGAGGGCCTTACAAACTTGGAAATAATTAAAGGCTTCATTATCTGCAGCACCCATAGCAAGTTGCAGCTGACCAAAGGAGACTGGTTTCCCACTCATCCACAAATCTGAGACTTTGCACTGGCTCAACCGAGGCCAAAAGGTGGATGGTATTGGAGTGCCACCAATCTTGAAATGTGGGCTATTAAAGATTGGCTGGTCAACGGACTGTGACCAGTTCACAGCAAAGTATTTTTGAGCCTGGTGCAAAGCCTTTATTGACCAGCCCACCGGATTATTTCTGAGAGGTTTGGGAATGTGAGATGGGGAGACATATAAAAGGGTCCATAACGAGCACTTTACTCAGGTTGCCAAATATCTTTCTATAGGTAACCAGAGTGGGGAGTATACTACATGTTCTGACTCTCTGTGCCAGAAAGAGAGTTTACTAATGTGCTGCGTAACATAGTATAGAAAAAAAGAGTGGGCTGCAAGTCCTCCCCTTAATTTTGGAGCTGTCAATTTAAGATAAGACCTTCGGACACTCTTTTTGTTCCACATAAAGGAGTTTAGTATGCTTTGCAGCCTGGAAAACGTTTTACTCCAATCTTATAAAAAATTATATGGGAGAAGAATAAACCTGGATGTGCTGTAGTTTTAAAGGCAACTTCAGTGAATGCAGAGATGTTGCATGCTTGGTACTGTGGCTTCAAGAGCCATTAGGAGTCCATGGGTGGGATTTTCAAATCTGTTGATGCTGGTGCAATTCCTTTTTTGTTTTTTTTTTTGGTTTTTGTAATTTCTTTTTCTCCCCACCTACGTCCCTGCCAGAGCCGCCCCTTCAGGAGTCGCCAATGAAACCCATCCCTGCCACCGACTTACCTGCTGCTTGGCTCCCTCCATCCTACCATGGATTACCCCCTGGATGGGGTTCAGAGTGGGGCAGAACACCCCTATACCTTAATATCTCATCAGATCCCCGAGACAGTGGCAGTCGGTGGCATATCAGGACTGGGCTTGGTGCTCTGTCTACCCGGCTCTGGAGGGTGATTTTCCCATTTTTCTGTGGGATGCTGCATGTCCAAGCATCAAGGCACACACACCAATGCCTGAAATGTCCCTCCCTCTCCCCTCCCTCTCAAAGGAACTGCCTTCAGAGCTGATTGGCCCCGGACCTTCGCCCGAGACCTATCGCACTCCAGTGACTCGGCGTACTGTCATGCCCCCAGCCTCTGCCAGGGGTCACCACTTGCTGACTAGGAAGCCCTCCCTCCTCCCCAAGAAGGTGAGCTGTCATCAGATGCTCCAACCATTCTCCCCCGGCCAACCCCGGTGGCCCGAGTTTGCTCCCGAACCTGGGTCGCTGGCGTGGTGCGAGGTCTGGCTTCCAGCACCTCATTCCTCAATGCCAGCGGGCCAGCTGCAATTCCTTTTTATGTTTGCTTGCACGCATGCACAAGAAACATTATGTGGCAGCTTAGGAGAGAAGCGACTTGTAGAGATGCGGCACTGTGGCAGACAATGGAGGCAGTGCATTTGGGGGCTTGGCACTGGTGGACCAATGGAGGCACACTGGGATGCTCCATTGGTCCTCCTCCAGTGCCAAGCCTCAAATGCCAATGACAGTGGTCTCCAAGTGCCACAAGTAGAAACATTTTCACCACTGCAATGAGAGGCCACCTTGTCATTGCAGCTCAACTCATTCCACTGCAATGAGGAGCAGCCCGTCATTGCAGAGCAATCTAACTTCCAAGTGTAACAATTAAATTAAATGGCAGCATTTGCGCCACATCTCGGACCCATGAAAGCCAATTGGGGTGGCCAATTCCCCTATCGGCAGCCCGCGACCCAGTTAATTTGCTGACAGGGGAGCCCCCTCCCTGTTGGCATGACGTAACCCCTCCCCCATTTGTTGTGTGCTGAGGGGATGCCCAATCCCCTCGGTATCATGGCCCCCCAAACAGTCGTTCTTTGCCGATGGGGGCCCCAATCCCCATCAGCTTCAGTACCCCACCCCAAAAAAGGTAGGTGGCACACTGGGAGCCCATGACAGTGTGCTGGAAACAAGCCTGGAAAAAAAACCTTCCTGCGACATCTTTTTATTTTATTTTTATCTGCCTGAAACAAAGGAAATGGTCCCACGCCAGTTGCCATCCTCTCCCCCAACCCGTACCCACCCACTGCATACCTGACTCCCCACACCCCCAACCCCATACTTACCTTCGGAGCCTGGCGATGATCTTCGGTGGACTGGGAACACGCCTGCACTCTTCAAAGCCGACTGTGAACTGAAGAAATGCCGGTAAGCTGTATAATGGCATAAATAGGGTTTTTTCAACTTTGGTGCATATCTCGGGCATTTTTTGGAATTTTGGCACCAAATTTTCAACATGGGTTACTGGGACCTCTCCTCATAAATCCAGGCACTGTCATGGCATTATTCGGTCTCAAAAGGTAATTTCACGGTCAACGCGCGGAATCACCATCAGGGACCAAGTAATGAAACAACAGTGCCAGTGTTCATGAGGTGGGCTATCAAAAAGCCTATGTTGCAAATCTGGTGAAAAAATCCAAAAAAATACTGTTTTGTGAGCGTGCGTTGCGCAGTTTCTACACACACTCGTAATTTTGCGCATTTGTAATATTTTCACTCCAGATTTTCAGCATTGGCATTTTTCCACACCTCCTTATGAACAGTACAGCTGTCATTTTTCACATTCTGACCAAAACGTGGTTTCTCACTACCAGGGCAGAATAGCGTGGTCGCTGTGGGAAATCAGTATTCAGGGCACATTAAGAAAATCACAGTAACACTGTTCATGAGCAGAGGTCCTAAAATGCCTATGTTGAAAATTTGGTGATGAAAGTCCCTAAAATGACTGTGTTATGAGCATGCGTTGCGCAGTTTCTATGCATGCTCGTAACTTTGCAAATTTGTAATATTTTCACTCCAGATTTTCAACATTGGCATTTTTCCACACCTTGTTATGAACAATACAGCTGTCATTTTTCACTTCCTGGCAAAATGTGTTTTCGCTCTTCCGTTGCAGAATAAGCGTAGTCACTGTGGGAAGTCAGTGTTTGGGACAGATTAAAAACAAATCACAGTGACACTGTTCATGAGCAGAGGTGCTAAAATGCTTATGTTGAAAATTTAGTGACAAAACTCCATGAAATGACTGTGTTACCAGTGTACGTTGCGCAGTTTCCACGCACCCTCACAATTACGCACCTTTGTAATATTTTCATTCCAGATTTTCAACATTGGCAATTTTTCACACCTCTTTACGAGCAGTACAGCTGTCATTTTTCATATCCTGCCCGAAATATGCATGTACACATCTGGTGAAGAATAGTGTGGTAGCTGTGGGAAATCAATGTCCGGGACAGATTAGGAAAATCACAGTGACACTGTTCATGAGCATAGGTCACAAAATGCCGATGTTGAAAATTTGATGAAAAAATTTCAGTAAATGACTGTGTTATTCACATGCATTGTGCAGTTTCCACATAAGCCTGGAAGTTCGAGTATTTTTAATATTTTCAATACAGATTTTCAACGTTTCCATCTCTTCTCAGCTCCCTATGAATGGTACGGCTGTCATTCTTCACATCCTGCCCGATCTGTGTTTTCGTACATCTGGCGCAGAATGGCATGGTCACAGTGGGAACTCAAAGTTAGGGACACATTAACAAAATCACAGTGCCACTGTTCATGAGAAGAGTTCCCATATGCTGTCATGAGGTGGGGGTCACAAAAAGGCCATGTTGAAAATTTGTAGTGTAAATACCAACAAATGCCTGGGGCATTAGGGTGTCTAACCATAATGTCCCACTCTGTACAGACTGACAGGCATCAGGGGTATGCCTTTGGATTGCTGACTGTAATGCTCATGCCATTCCACCCCCACTCCACCACTCTGCAGCCAGTGACAGGCATCGAAGTGTGCCTTGAAGTCTTTGGCCCCACAGTTCACCCCGTTCTCCTATACGGCACCCATTTCAGTGTATGTACTTATGGAATGAGGTGACTGCACAGCCGAACACCCCAAGGCAAACCTCAACACGTGTTGGTGTCTGCAGGATAGGATGAAGTGAAATGGCATGAACATTATGGGCGATGACCCAAACGCATACCCCAATGCCTGTCTGTCTCAATAGGGTGGAGGTGGGGTTGGTGTGAAGTTCAATACTTCACTGCCATTCTTATTCTGCATCTCTCTAACTCCTGCATTTCCAATGCTAATACCAGCAAGCAAACATTCGGCACCGACAAATGCTTGTTTTGATATGTGTCTGCATCAAAAGAAATATGCCAAAACATTTGATTGCTATTTTCAAACATTTTGACATATTTGTAACAGTTTACCTGTTTTATGATAAAAAATTATGCATGCACCATTTTTATGCAAAACCTGCAGCACTTGTGAGAAAATGTTAAACTATGTTTAAGATGGTTTAACGTGTTGCCGTAACACAGTTGGACTAAAATCATGATGCTCATTGGCGCATGCATCAGAAGCTCTTTGAAAATCCTATCCTTTGCCTTTAAAGAGATGTTATCAAAGGCAAGGATGACTTCAGCACATTTCCTCATTGAAACAGATGCTAGCAATGTGGTAGTCAGCTTATTCCATACATATGTTTTGTACCTAAAACTTTAAATTATGAAATAGCTGATTGTTTCCAAATCATTATGTGTGTTTCTTTTTTTGGGGGGGTTTGTTATTCCTGTTTTATTCCTTGGCGTGTGGTTTTTCCATTTGTGTTTTTTATTTAATTTTTGCCTTTTGGAGTGGGGGTATGCATGGGTTGGCTAAATGGAGCTACAGTAGGTGATAGGATTGTGATGTAATTGGATTTTGTGGTTTTAGTCATTAGCATCTGTGTTGTTCAGATGGCAAAACCATCATGCTTTTCAGCTTTGTGTCATTGCTCAGATAAAACACCTTTCACAGTACTGTATAGAGTCACCTATACATTGACCTCACATATAAGTCAATCCCCCTTTCCTTGTCATGTTTAGCAAAATTACAGACATTATGTTTTGTGACCAGGTTCAGGCACAGAAACTATCTTTGTGGCCAGAACGGGACACAAAATTAGGTTACACAGTTGCAATAATTGATTTATTATTGTAAATCGCACAGAATCCCACAGATGGATTGACCTTGCAGATAAGTCATCTCCCCCTTCTTGTGGACCTATTTCTGTATTTTATAATGTCATTTTTATTGAAAGGTTTTTGTTTCATATAGAACAGGAGAAAATATGTACTTATGAAGAGTAAGACAGTTAGAGGAATACTGGAAAATGTGGTTCTATAGTCTGAGTGCTAAACAGATACCAAATTATATTTATAACTGTAAAAATTGATGTATTGAATACAAACCATAGGCGTAAACATTAACGTTTCAGTAATCACCTGTGTCCAAGTCAATTACCATTGAGTATGTGATGGTTATTGCCTTGGTGTTACAATACTTCCCGAGTTATTATCCCAAAGGAGGTATACATCAATGTAGTAAATGAATGAATATAATGTCCCCTCCCATGTGCTATGAAGAAAAGACCCCAAAAGGGGAGGCCTCAGAACTCCTCAATGTAGCAGAGAATGAGGAACTGGACAGAGTAAGGAAAGGGGGGATACATAAGCAAGATAGCGGGGATGTTAGAAGAGGGCACCAGGGGAAAGGGGGAGTGGGATTACTAGGGGCTTGTCAGGAGAGGGAAGGAAGGAGGAGGGAGGGAGGAGGCAGTGCACTGTGGCCCATAGTTGGAGGAATGATCCAGTTGGTGACTTACCCATCTACACCAACATTCTTCAAAAAGAGATGTCTTGTTATCCATAGTGCATATTTATTTTTCGAGGAAATAAATATGCTGAATGGTAGTATGCTGGTGGTGGAGCACTGGGCTTTATTAGTATGCCATAACTACATTGTCATTTCCTTTGTGACTAATATAAATGTCAATAATAATTTAGGGAACTGCCTCGGGAGGATGGCTAGAAGGATCAAAGAAGTGGCTAGAAGGATCAAAGAAGTGTTAATTCCCCCGGGGCAACTGAATGTCTATTCAAATTCTTCAATGATTTTTTGCAATGGGGCGAAGAACTGAGCAAGCTCAGAAGATATGTGTCTGCATAGCTATTCTCTCACCACAGTCTCTCCAACAACTGCCTCTTTCCTGATGTGCATATTTTGCTACAATATCTGGAGAATGGAAAAGTCCGGATCGACATATCTAGACAAACTCCTAGCCATGAAGTAGAGTGCAGATGAAGCAAACTGTAGCCAGGTACAATAATACAGTGCATATATACTGTATATATATATATATATGTAATAGATAACCCACTCTTAGGTGTGTGGTCGCGCTCTGATATACGCACACCTTGATGTGTGTCAACCACCCAAGGCATGCGTATATCAGAGTGTGACAGCACCGTAGAGTGGGTTATCTATCTTATAAAATGGTAAAATTGTTTTGGAGGGGGGTAAAAGTGCAGGTGTGTGGTCACACTCCGATATACGCACGGTCACCTGATGGTGTTTGTGCAATGCCATTGCTGCCATTGATTCCTTTTCTTACCCATTTTATATATATATATATATATATATATATATATATATATATATATCATTACTACCTTTGAGTTGGAAGCTCATTTACAAAGGTTCCACATCATGACAAAACAGGGATACAGTAGTTAAATTATACAAGTCAAAACAGCGTTAACAAAGAAAACAAATAGGCAATACAGATACAGATGTTTAACATGTAGGATTATAAAAGTACAGATATTATGATACAGTATATGCAGCAACAAAATCACGTGTAACATCAGTGCACTAATAATGCAAGGAAGGAAAAGGAAAGAGGACCATTGAAGGGAAGGGACTGGTAGCAGGAGATGAGGGGAGGAGAGGGATAGTGAAGGAAGGACTAAGACAGGGGATAAAGGGAGGACTGGAGCAGCCAAGTAGGCCTTGCCAAAATTTAACGGAGGAAGGAGTAGATAGAGGAGGGAGTGGGGGAATGGGGGTGGGGACATATAGATCTGGGTGGGGGATGGGGAGATGGAGGGACATGGCTGGAGAAGCTGATGGAGGCATATGAAGGCAGGGGGATGTAGGGGGGAAGTGGAGATGTTGATAGGGGCTTGAGCAGGTTAAAGGTAGCAGTCACAACAGCTTAGGGTTACAACATAGTCATGAAGCTTAAATTTGAATGGGCAGAGTTTAAACATAGAATTTGAATTTGACGGCAGATAAGGACCGCTTGGCCCACCCAGTCTGCCCATTTCCCTACCTACTGGATAAGCTGCAGATCCTAGTTAACCAGCAGCCTACTTCTTCTTACCCCCACCCCCCAGAATTGCCTTATGACAGTCCAATGCATGCTTGAATTCCACCACTGATTTTGACTCCACAACCTCCTCCGGAAGGCCGTTCCATGCATCCACAACCCTCTTTGTGAAAAAATACTTCCTTAAATTACCTCTGAGCCGCCCCCGTCTATCTTCAAATTGTGCCCTCTTGTTCTTGCACACCTCTTTTTTTGAAAGATGCTACCCTCTTGGACTTTGTTGATTCCCTTGAGGTACTTGAAAGTTTCTGTCATGTCCCCCCTCTTCCTCCGTTCCTTGAGGCTATACATATTAAGCTCCTTAAGTCTCTCTTCATATGTCTTCCGGTGCAGACCCTGCACCATTTTAGTTGCCCTTCTCTGGACAGCTTCCATCCTGTCTATGTCTTTGGAGATTGGGTCTCCAGAACTGCACACAGTACTCCAGATAGGGTCTCACCAGCTGTCTGTACAGAGGGATAATAACTTCCTGTTTTCTACTGGTGATGCCTCTCCCTATGCATCCCAGTATCCCCCAGCCCTCCTTGCTGCCCTCTCACATTGCTTGCCCACCTTTAGGTCATCTGATATGACTACCCCAGGTCCCTTTCCATTTTTGTTGTTAGTATCTCACCCCCCATTGTGTACTCTTCCCATGGGTTTTTGTTTCCCAGGTGCATTACCTTGCACTTCTTAGCATTGAATCTAAGCTGCCATACATTTGACCATTCCTCTAACCTTGCCAAGTCCCTTCTCATCCTTTCCACTCCACCCTGTGCATCAACTCTGTTGCAGATCTTAGTGTCATCTGCAAAGAGACATACATTTCCTTCCAGTCCTTCCGCAATGTCGCTTATAAAGACATTGAAGAGGACCGGTCCTAATACTGAACCCTGCGGTACCCCACTAGTAACCCTCCTTTCTTCTGAGTGGGCTCCATTTACTATTACTCTCTGTGTCCTATTCTCCAGCCAATTCTTTACCCAGGCTGTCATCTTGGGACCCACTCCCAGGCTGGCTAACTTGTATATTAATCTTTTGTGTGGGACTGTGTCAAATGCCTTGCTAAAGTCTAGGTAGGCCATGTCCACAGCCCCTCCCTGATCTACTACTTTGGTCACCCAGTCAAAGAAATCTATCAGATTTGTCTGGCATGACCTTCCTGCTGTGAATCCATGCTGCCTAGGGTCCCATGCCCCTCTGGCCTCTAGATACTCAACAATTCTTTCCTTCAGAAGTGATTCCATCATTTTCCCTATCACTGAGGTTAAACTAACAGGTCTGTAGTTTCCTGCTTCTGCCTTGCTCCCACTTTTGTGAAGGGGAATCACATCTGCCCTCCCCCAGTCCTCGGGTACCACCCATCCTCCCATGATTTGTTAAAAAGGGTAGTCAGTGGTGTCACTAGTTCTACCCTTAGTTTTTAGAATTCTGGGATGAATCCATCAGGCCCCATTGCTTTGTCCACCTTCAGTTTAAGAGTTCTTTCAGAACCCTTTCTTCTGTAAATGGGCTGGTATCAACTTCTGTATCCAGAGTGTTACTACTGTTTGTTTTATGTACCTCCCTCTTCATTTGTAAATACTGAGCAAAAATATTTGTTTAGTATGTCTACCTTTCTACAGTCTCCCTCTGCCCACCCTCCCTCCCTTTTATTAAGCCTCACTATCCTCCCTTGGTCTTCCTTTTCCCCTGATGTACCTATAAAGGTTTTATCCCCTTCTTAACTGAGTTGGCTATCTTTCCTCGGTTTGGGCCTTTGCTGTTCTGACTGCCTTCCCAGCCTCCTTTTGCTTTAACTGATACAGTTCTCTGTCCTGCTCCTTCTGATTCCTTGTACTTCCTGAATGCTTTCTTTTTCTCTTGAACCTTCACTGCCACTTCCTTTGAGAACCATAGTGGTTTCTTACATCGTCTTGTTTGTTTATTTGCTTCACACAAAGGCTTGTACCTCTGTGATGGCAGTTTTATTATTCCCATTGTTCTTCCACCCTCCTTCCTGCCCATTTGCTAGTGCATTCCTTAGGCACTCACCCATTTTAGTAAAGTCAGCCCTCCTAAAGTCCAGTACTTTTGTCTTTGTATGGCTTGACTCTATTGCTGTGTTTATTGTGAACCATACTGTTCGATGGTCGCTAGTTCCCAGATGGCTACCCACTTCTACATCTGTGATCCTCTCTCCATCTCCATTTGAGAGATCAAGTCTAATATTGCTCCTCTTGAGTGGGCTCCAGTACTAGTTGTTCAAGGCATGCCCCTGTAGGGCATCTAGAATAACTGCACTCTTCAAGTGGCAGCTGCAACTGCACTCCAGTTAACATCTGGCATATTCAGATCACCCATCAGCAATATCTCCCTTTTTCTGCCATTCTAAGTATACTTATCATTTCCCTGTCCATTTCCTCCCCTGAGAAGAGGTCTGTATACAACCCTGTGCGTATTGTGGTGCCATTGCCTGTCTCCAAATTTACCCACAGTGCTTCTTCTCCTCCCTGTTTACCCTTTTGTTCTATTGCTTTTATTCCTTCCCTTATGTAAAGAACTCCTCCTCCTCCTCTTTTACCCTCCCTGTCCCTCCTGTAGATAGTGTATCCTCGTATGTTTATGTTAAGTTTAATATTGGATAGCATGTCCTTGCTGAGATAGAGTTCAGCCAGAGGGGAGCATGATATAAGAAGGAGTGCTGGCCCTGGGCGGTGCAGTGGAAAGGGACTTTTAAGGTCAGGATGTTGGACCCCCTAGTGGTGCAGGTATTGTCTGTGGGGGACAGAAGGCTTTGAGCTTCAGGAGATGCATGGCTTAGCATAGACATTTTAACCAGCAGGCATATCTGGCACTGAATTCTGCAGTCCAAGTTTAACCACCCTGACTAGGAATAGAGGTCACAGGTTTGTGTTAGGCAGGGAGTGTCAAGGACAAGCTGGCAGACTTTATTGAGGGCCACTTTCACCCTCTTGAGGGTTGTATCAGTGGCTGCGCTGTATACTACCAGTCTGTAATTAATCACAGATAGAACAGCTCTGGTAATGGCTAGGTTTAGCGCACCATCTGTTAGGCAGTGCTTTTGCCTAAATAGTTGGCCAATTTTAACATTGGCTGCGTTAGCTACTAGGTCTATATGATGAGTGAAAGAAAGGAACTATCCAAGATGACCGAGGTATTTGGAACTCTGAACCATCTCTTGGGGGGCATTTTGAGAGTTCACTATGTGCAATTGGTGGATTTGTTGCGGTTATTGGGGAGGCAAACAGCATAGTTTAGTTTTTTATTAATAGGTGAATAGGAGCTTAGAGTAATGAACCCGGGCTCAGCAGCAGCGAAATTAAGTTGTATCTGTATATATGTGTAAATATATTTAGCAGTGTCAGTGGCTCAGTAGGTAGCACACTCTCCTCTGAGGCCGGGAGATCAGAGGGCTGTGGGTTCAGTTTCCACATCTGGCACTTGGGTTAATATCCCAGTACTGACACTGTAGTGCAGCATGAGAGGGGTGCTGCACTTCTGAGGTGCCGTCTTTCGGATGAGACGTTAAACCGAGGTCCCATCTGCCTGGATTGGTGGTAGTTCAGGTGGATGTTAAAGATCCCATGGCACTTATCGAAAAGAGCAGGGGAATTTCTCCGGTGCCCTGGCCAAATTTCCCTCATTCACTACAAATACCACCAACAGTTTAATCTGGTTTCAAAGTCAGTTGGCATTCATCTGTATCCCCCTCCCCCGGGTCGTGCCTGAAAATAGGCAGGATTTGTCTAGTGTACTTACCCGGTCAACAAAAGCTAAATAAATAAAATAAATATATATATATATATATATATATATATATACACACACACATAGATGTTGATGACAGATAAGGGCCTACGGCCCACCTAGTCTGCCATGAGCACAAGTACTTAGCTTCTTCAAGCTTCTCTAGAACTAGGTTATATGGGGGGAGGAGGATTTGTGATCTGCACATGTAAGCATGCATGTCAGAACGCATGGCTAAATAGCCCAGCTGCATGCATGGAGAATTCAGTCCACTTCTCTCTATTTTTTTTTTTTTTAATTAGCAACCCGGGAAAATGAGGCATCTATTCCTTTCCTTTGCTGGCTCGTAATACTCTAGGCTGCTTCGGGACCGTGGTTTTGTAGTAAATTAAAAGTGGCAGTAACATGGTAAATCGCACACGGGAATTCTCTGTTTATTAACGGCTTGCTGTACTGAAGGGGGGGGTATGCTTCCACAAGATATTTTAACATCTTTTTTCACCACAATTTAGGTTTTTCTCCTTCAGACCCCAGTCTTGGGGCATGTCGAATTTGTTAAATCAGCTACGTGGGATTGTGAGTTCTCCACAGATCAGCAATAACCTGTCTCCTGAATTTCCTCTCTCTTCCCAACACCCTGCTTTCCAGTTTGATGAGGAGCAACCTATCATTTTGAGTCTCCCACTCTCTGACAACAATAACATTCAGGCTCAGACCAGCAGTGGGAAAAACCCAGCGGGACCTTCAAGCTCATCTTCAGGTAACCCCTCCACTTGGATAAAACAAGTGGAGGGGGTTTTCTTTTTGGGGTCTTCTCAGAAGAATATGAGCTCTGAGTTTGTAGCATTTAGCTCTCCCCACAGCGTGCCTCCGCTTCCTGGTAATTCTTCCATCCCCAGGCCTTTACCTGACAACGCTGACATTCTCAGTCCTAATAAAAGGGAGGTCTATAGTTCACCCTCACAGTCTAATAATAAGAAAACTAAAAGCATTTCAGCTAAGGGTGGTAAAGCAGTTAATAAAAAAGGAAACAAAAGATCAATGAAGGACAGTCTAGCACGGAAAGTGATAAAGGAAATAAAACGTCTCCTGTGATTATTACCTCTCCAGTGTGTATATATGACCTATTAACAAAGAAAAGGAAAGATAAAGGAAGTGCTGTGGATAAAATGGCTACATCAGCAAAAGATAAAGGAAATAGGAATATGAGCAAAAGCAAGATGGTGGAGGAGATGGAACAAGCAGTGGGGAAGGAGGGAGAGGGAGAAGAAAGAGAAGAAAAGGAGTGGGGAAATGTAAGTGAGGAAGACGCTCCAGAAGAAATAAAAGATCATTCAGAGGGGTCATATAAAGCCATTCTAAAAGAAATGAGACATGAATTTGAGAGTTTGAATCTTGCGGTGACTTCCCTGACGCAAAAGGTGGTGGATGTAGTTGAGAAATTTGAATCCCAATCCCTCAGAACCACTGCATGTGAGTCACGTATAAGTGTTATTGAAGATGCTCTACCTAAGATATCTAATAATCTGGAAAAAAGCACTAAAGAATTGGAGTCCTTAAGGTTGAGGCTGGATGATTTAGAATCCAGATCAAGAAGAGCCAACTTAAAGATTAGCAATTTGCCTGAGGGCGTAGAAGGCAGTAACCCAATTCAGTATTGTAAAGAACTATTATCTAGAGCAATGGGCCTTCCCTTTCCAGAAAAGAAAATTGAGGTGGATAGAGCACACTGGGCCTTTGGCCCTAAGGATATGCTTGGAAGGCCACGTTTTATGTATATAAAACCTTTAAGGTTTCACGATAAAGAGAATATTTTGGCTAAAGCAAGATCTGAAAAAGGACTACATTACAATGGTATGGCTTTGCAAGTCTTTCCTGATATGCCACCGAATATCCTGGTTAGAAGAAAGAACTTTGATATGGTCAGACACAAATCGAGACGGGAAGGCATCACGTTCACTCTGCTGTAGCCTGCTAAATTAAGAGTAAATCTAGAGGGAAAGATTTTATTCTTCCACTCCCCTTTTGAAGTAGAGGAACTGTTGAGAAAGAGATCTGGGAAACAGCCAGAAGATCCGGACCCAGGTGGCTCTAGTAAACCTTTGGTTTAGCTGTATGTGACCCACTTTAACAGGGATATTATCTATGCGGGGGGGGTCTCTTTAGCATCTTTTCATTTTTTTCCTCTATTTCATGCTTTGGCGTAGATGGGGAGTATAGAATGATAATAATTTGCTATAGATTTAGATAAGTGATAGTGGCATAGGGAATTTGTAATATGGTTGAGGGAAGGTGGGACCGAATTAATCCCCCTAGTCGTTTTCATGTCTCGCATACAGTTAGGATTCAGCATCCTTGGGGGGGAGAGAGCCATGTCCACTTATGTTAGGACATCTGGGGTTTCTTATTTTCTCTATTTCTGTTTTTCTTATCTTTTTTTGTTGCTTTTTATATAGGGTTATTTGTTTTGCCTATTAGTTTGTCTGATTTATAGGCAGAAAATGCAAGGAGGGAAGGAAGATACAAAAGGAGGAAAGGATGTAGGTTAATTTATCTTGACAGAAAGCATGGAGTGATTAGTACCTACATTAGGTTTAACTTATGGATAATTTATTCATTTAGAATATTATATAATAAAAGAACCAAGGGTTGGAAGGCAGGGGGTGTATATTGGTTAGTCTATTAGTAAAAAATTAAAAAATATCAAAACAGTTTTTTATGAGCTTTATTATGGATAATAAAGGATTGCCTGGGTGCTTTAATGGGGCTGCCTTGGAACATAAAAAAATTAGCTGTGAAGTCCATTTGTTTGGGCAAGGATAAAAGTTTGAAGCTGTGGTGATGAGCCCATTTTCCTACACCTCTGATAGTACAGAAGACAATGCTGGAGAGTGGTATGATCTTTTTACAATGGTTATTTGATTATACATTATGGGGAAATTAAGAATTATGTCCTGGAATCTCAATGGATGTAAAGACAGGACTAAAATGAGGCAGGTTGTTCAACTGGCAAGAAGAAGGGGAATAGGTGGCCTTATTTTACAAGAGGCACACTTTGCCCCTCGTGATGCTTCTTATTTCAGTAATCTATTCCCGGCAGATGGATTTTGCACTGTATACTCGGACAATGCTAGAGGTGCTGCCATATTCCTTCGGAAGTGTTTGGGTTATGAGTTGATGAAGTCTGTCATTGATGGGGGTGTGGCGGTTTGTCTTTGTTGAAATACAGCTGCATGGTAGACTTTTTACCTTGGCCTCATTATATGATCCAAATCAAGATGAACCAGAGTTTTTTTACTGAATTCTTTATAGAAGTATCTCAGTTTAATGCAAATATTGTAATAAGGGGATATTTTAACCTTTCGTATGGGATGTTGGATAGGGAACCTCCCATGAGAGATAGAAAAAAGAACAATATTGGGGTATTGAAGCAGGCAGTGACAGACTTGAACTTATGTGATCCTTTCAGATGTCTTTATCCATCTTTAAAGAAATTTTCTTTTTATTCAAAAGTATACAAAACATTTTCAAGAATTGATTTTTTTTTCAGACAGTATATTCGGGTTTGTTCGACTCTGGGACCAAGATGTCCTATGAGTCGATAAGAAGTTTGGATCATGCTCCAATAATATTGGAACTTAACCCTCCATTGCAAAGGGAGGTTAGACTGAAAACTTGGAAATTTGATCACTCATTATGGACAGACAAATATTTTAAAAATAGGGTACAAGAAGAAATAAAGGTTTTTATGCAGCTTAATATGTATCAGGGTGTGAATTTACAAGTAGTATGGGACACTTTGAAGGCATACCTAAGGGGTTGGTCAGCATTCTAAGTTGGAATTAGGAAGAAGAAGTTTGAGTCTGAGTTACTTACATTGGAAGAGGAACTGGCCGCTGCTGAGTCAGAACATGAAGCTAAGGGGCTCGAACAGACAGACATAAAACTATTCCTAGCTAGGTTTAATTTAGAGAAATTGCTTCTGGGGAAGTCAGAAAGGGAGCTATGTAAAATAAGGGCTAAATATTATTTCTGTGGAGACACTCCTGGGAAACTCCTAGCTTATCAGCTTAAATCAGAACATAATCAAAATAAGATTGGTCCTATTTAAAATAAGGAAGACCAGTTAGTGTCATCTGAAGCAGAGATAAATTCCATTTTCTGGTCATTTTATAAAGATCTGTACACGCCTGAAACTGGGGTAGAGATACCTACAATTAGAAATTATATCTTAAATACCAACAGGCCAAAAATATCTGAACAAGGACTTATAGATATGAATGCTGATATCTCCATAGATTAAATTATAGAAGCCAAAAAGAGTCTTCCTAACGGTAAGTCACCCGGCCATATGGCCTCCTGTTTAAAGTTTATGAAATTTTAGTGGATACGCTGGCCCCCTGGCTTTGCTTATTGTTTAATTCCTTCTTAGAAGAGGACACATTGCCGTAATCTTTTAATGAAGCAGAATTTGTTTTACTGCTTAAGAAGGACAAGCCTGCTGATAAATGTGGTTCTTATAGACCAATATAACTTTTGAATAGTGACAATATGATTTTTGCTAAAATTCTGACTGGGCGACTGAAAAAATCAATAACAAGCTTGGTATATCAGAACCAGACAGGCTTTACTGAGGGAAGAAGACTGCAACATAATACCAGAAAAATGTTTAATATTATCCAAGTTCACTCGGGGACAGACACTGCACTCTTGCCTTTAGATGCTGAAAAAACATTTGATAGATTGCAGTGGCTGTTACTGATGGAAACCTTACAGGGTTTTGATATTTAGGGTAGGTTCAAAAATTGGACCTGGTTAATATATACTAGACCCTTGGCCCAGGTTAGAACAAACTTGAGGTTATCACTACCCATCCATCTGGAGAGAGGGGCAAGGCAAGGTTGCCCACTATCTCCCCTTCTTTTTGCATTGTTTCTGGAACCATTAGCAATCAGATTGAGATTAAAAGCCCAGGAGTTGGGAGTTTGTGAGGGGGTTGGCAACACAATTACAGTGTTGTATGCAGATGATATATTGGTTGCTCTGAGTAACCCTGATTACTCTTTCCCAATTTTAGGGGAGTTATTAGATGAATGTAGTTTCTTTTCTGGTTATAAAGTTAATTGGGATGAATCAGAGATGTTGTATTTGGAAGATTCTGTAAAATTATTAAATCAAACTTTATTGGCTATTAATAAAGACAAAATTAGGTATTTGGGGGTGGTTTAGCCAGGGAGATTAATAGAGTAATCCAACTCAGTTTTGATCCTTTAATAGCTAGAATTAAGTTGGATATGGAAAGATGGCAGCACCTCCCATTGGTTTGCTGGGAAGAATCAGTATACTAAAGATGAACATTCTGCCAAGACTCCTATTTTTATTTGAATCTATTCCCTATAGGTTGGATAACATTTTTTTTAAAGAACTAGATAAGATAACACATATGTTTCTATGGAAGGAGGGTCACCCCCCCCAAGTAGCTCTTGGTAAGTGTATCAGAATAGGGAGAAAGGATGGCTAGGTTGCCCTAATATTTGGGCATATCATCTGGCTGCTCAGCTTGGCCAAAGATTTGCGAGGGGCACAGAACAACCTGACAGATTAACAGATTAAAACAGTCCTTCAGACCAAGGAGAGGATCAAAACGATTTTTTATTTCATTCCAGAAGGGAACCACCTTAATACAATCCCACAACATATGTTTCAGGGTACCTTCCAGTACATCATTGGTTTTATATCCCTAAAGACAAATCATTGGCAGGGATGAGTTTTGAGGAGAATTTTATTAAAGGCCTCAAATTACCTAATTTCCTTGCCCTAACATCTCCTAGACATGGGTCTATAACCCAAGACTCATTACAATCTACTAGTGCCACCACTTTGGCTTGGGCAAATGTTTTAAAGATTATGCAATTTTCAGGAAAAATTACAGCTCTGACCCCAATTTACAATAACACATTTTTTCCACCTAGCACAAAGGACCATGTATTCAAAGAGTGGTATTTTCGCAAACAGATTTGCTCTGTTATTGATTTTTATGAGAGACCTTTCTTCATGTCATACTAACATACTAAAATGCCAGCAGAATAGGCCTAACGGTCTCTCGAGTCTGCTCGATTGGTCAGCCCCCACCCTGGGTGCTGACCTTGCTGCCACCCTCGCCTTCTCTGGCTTCTCCCTTCCCAGTTCCAGATATTCTTGCTGCATTGGATTTTGCTTCCAGAACCCTTTCCCTGCACCTGTCCCAGCCCCTCTTGAACACCTCCACCATCTCTGCCTCCACCAGCCCCCTAGGCAGTGCATTCCATGGCTCCACCACCCTCTCAGTGAAGTAGCACCTCCTCCTTTCTCCCCTGAATCTCCCCCCCCCTCCAGCTTCCACCCATGCCCTCTAGTGACCCACTCCTCCTTCCTTCGAAGAACCCTGACTGTTCCTCCCCTATTTACCCTCTTCATGTACTTGAATGCCTCTATCACGTCCCCCCGGTCCCTTCTCTCTTCCAATGTGTACATATTTAGCTCTTCGAGCCTCTCCTCATAGGTCCTGTCCCCCAAGCCCCAAATCATTTTGGTTGCCCTCCTCTGGACCCTCTCCAGGAGTTTAATGTCCCTCTTTAAGTGTGGCCTCCAAAACTGCACACAGTACTCAAGGTGTGGCCTCACCAAGCAGTTATACAGAGAGTATCACTTCCCTCCTTCTGGGTGATCCCCTAGCGATGCATCCCAGCATCCTGTTGGCCTTGGCTGCTGCCCTCCTACAAGTCTCCAAGTTGTTCATCTTGACATCCACCACCACCCCAGGTCCTCTCAGCCATCGAGACTTGTAGCATTTCCCCAGGGTGTACACTTGGCCGGGTTTCTGGCCCCAGGTGAGTACCTTGCATTTCCTGCATTGAACCTCAGCTTCCACTTTCTAGACCATCTTTCCAGAGCCTCCAGGTCCCCCTGTAGGGCCACCCCCCTCCTCCCCATCCACCACCACCCCCAGTTTTGAGTCATCCGCAAAGAGACTCATCTCACTCCTAATTCCTGTCCTTATGTCAGAGACGTAGGTGTTGAACAGGAGGGGCCCAAGGACTGATCCCTGTGGGACCCCACTAATGACCCTCATTGGGGCTGAGACTATCCCACCAACTGCAACCCTCTGGGTCCAGTCCTGGAGCCAATTGCCTATCCATCTGATCATCTGGTTCCCCACCCCCATTTCTCCCAGCTTATTCAACAGGCCCATGTGAGGAACAGAGTCAAATGCCTTGCTGAAGTCTAGAAAGAGGACATCCACTGGTCTACCCAGGTCCAAGGCACTCGTCACCCAGTCATAGAACTCCACAAGGTTTGTCTGACACGATTTCCCCGGGACAAATCCATGCTGTCTATTGTCCAGGCACCCTGACTTTTCCAGGTCCCCCCCTAGCCTCTCCTTGAAAATGCCCTCCATCACCTTGCCCACCACTGATGTCAGGCTGACAGACCTGTAGTTCCCTGCCACCTCCCTTGATCCCCCCTTGTGGATAGGCACTATATGCGCCACCTTCCAGTCCTGGGGCACCCACCCTGTCCTCATAGAGATGGTGAAAAGCTCCGCCAGGGGTTTCGCCAGAACATCCGCAAGTTCCTTCAGCACTCTGGGATGTAATTTATCCTGCCCCGGTGCTTTCTCCGTCTTTAGGGAGCTGAGGGCTTCCCTCACTCTCTCTGCTGTGATTTCCACTTCCAGTACCTCTTCTCCCTGCTTAGTCCTCCTCCCTCCTGCCAGTGATGCCTCCCTCTCTCCCCAGACCCGCCGATCGGTAAGGGTCCCCCCCTCCTCAGTATCTCTGTCTCCTCCCATGTATGATGCAGCACCCCCATTTTCCTTGGTGAAAACTGAGGTGAAGTACTCATTTAGTACCTCAGCCTGCTCCCCCGGGTCTTGTGCCCATCTGTCCCCTGATTTAATCCTACTAATCTGCCCCTTGACCCTTCATTTTTCCCCAATGTATCTAAATAACCCCTTGTTCCCTCTCCTAATTTCCCTGGCCAGGTTCTGCTCCTTCCTTGCCTTAGCCTCCCGCATCACCCTAGTGGCCCATCTAGCCATCAGCTCATACTCTCTTCGATTCCTTTCACTCCTTGAGCACTTGAATTGCCTATAGGCTGCCTTCTTTCCCCGCACCACCTCCTGGACCTCCCTGGTCCACCAGCAGGGTTTTTGGGCCCTACCGCATTTTCGTCTTACTCTTGCACAGGTGCTGGTAGCATCTTGCACCCCTCTCCTGATGATTTCCCACCTACTATCAGTGTCCATGTCTGACCCAATCACATCCAAATGCTCCTTAAGGATCCTTCCCATTTCCTTAAAATCCATTCCCCTGAAGTCAGTTACCTCCATCTTTGTGCAGCCTTCTAGCCCTCCTAGGTCCAGGCAGAACCAGACCGTGGCATGGTCACTCCCACAGTGGGTCCCTTACCTCCATGCCCTAATCTGGTCACTGTCTGCCAGGACCACATCCAGTACCACGCCTCCCTGGTCGGTTCCCCACCTGCTGAGTTAGGAACGCATCTTGAAAGACATCCAACAACCCTGTTCCTGGTCACAGAAGATGTCGAGTCTCCCAGTCTGTTCCTGGCATGTTTAAGTCCCCAACACCACCACTGTTCCTCTGCCCAGTCTGCAGTGTCTCCCAACATCTGCCACCAGACTCTCCTCCAGCTCCTCCGCCAGGGCAGGGGCTATACACCACTCCTATTTTTACTCTCTCCCCCCTTGTTATCAAGGTGACCCAAATTGCTTCCACAGTTCCTCTGCCTCCTCTACTCCCCCTATGCCAATGCAGTTTTTGACTGTCATTGCTACCCCTCCTCCTGTTCCCTCCCCCCTGTCCTTCCTGAACATAGTGTAACCCTCCAGGTTCAGGTCCCAGTCGTGTCCTGCAGTGGCCCAGGTCTCAGTGACCGCTGCCACATCCACTGCTCCCTCAGTTAGCATCACCTGGAGCTCAGGCATTTTATTTCCCAAGCTTCTGGCATTTAGCAGGACTACCTTCCACCCTTTCCCTATACTTCCATTTCCCCTGCTCATGTTCCCATGGGGATTCTGTTTTCCCCTGGTCTGCACTTTACCAGTTGGCCTTTTCCCGCGATCCTCCAGCTCCCCAGAGGTGGAGACAGAATCCCTCCTTTATCGACACCCCTTGACAGCCTTTTCTCCCATCCCTCCCCCTTCATGAGTTTAAACCCCACTTTTCACAATTAACCTCTATTTTCAACTTAAGGATCCCTCCTCCAAATTGAGATGGAGTCTGTCTCTAGTATCAGCTCCTTATCCTCCCAGGTCTCCCCCAATCCCCATCAACCCATACCCTCTGGCCTCACACCACTCCCTGAGCCACTGGTTTATCTCCCTAATCTTCCTTTTGTGCTCTCCACTAGCCCTTGGCACCAGCAGGATTTCTGAGAGGAAACTGTGCATCCTATGTCATAACAGACCCTGAGCAGCTCCTGAATCTTGCCTGTATCTCTAGCTACTTCTTCCCTCAATGTCATTTGTACCCAGGTGGACCAGTATGTCCGGGGAACCCTGACAATCTTTGCCAGCTGATACACCTCATGCTTAGGCCCTGTGCACCGTTAGTCCAGGGAAGCATTTTGTTCTAACTGGCCAGGCTTCTCCCTCCCTATCCCATTTGATACCCGATCCTTAGAATCCCCAGCAGGGCACTCTGACCCTCCTTTTCCTCCATTTCCCCCTCATGTCCCTCATCCTTTCTACCAGCTCCTCCACCCAGCCAGCTTCTTGTTCCTCCTCCTATCTGGGTGCCACATGCCACCCCCTCCTTATTTACCCTGGCCACCCCTCCCCTCCAATCTTATGCCTCTCTTCCTCCTGAGTATCCTTCTGTACCTTGCTAACTCCCCCCTCACTGCTTGCAACTGGTCCTTCTCCCCCATCTGCTAAACTAGCCTGGCTCGTCCTCCCTTCCTTGCTGTCTCCATTTAGTCCCTCCTTGCTTGTTGTGCTCCCCTGGCCCTAAACCCTCAGCTCCCTTTACTGAATCCTCCTTGTAGTTCTGGTCCTTCTCCTTTACCTTTCCTCCCAACTGGTCCGTCTCCTTGCGCTTTCCTCCCTCTTCCCCCTGCCCCTCCTGCTCTGATTCACTGCTCCCCCCATTTTCCTGCATTCCAGGTTCCCCCCTGTTCTTCCTGCTATCTGGCCCCTGCCTCCTGCCCCCCACTCCCTTTCCATCTCTAACCACCCCTGTCATGGCTACATCACCCCCCTCATCCTCGAGCAGAAGAAGAGAATTGAAGCGGTTACTGAGTGTAAGGTCTGATCCACCTCCCCGGCTTGCTTCCTTCTGTCCAGCCCTGGCCATCTGCCTACTTCCCTGAGAATGTTGTCCCTCTGTCCCTCCTTTGGAGGAAGATGAGGAAGTATGACATTCCATCTAATAATAGATGGCAATTTCTGCAAGTCAGGAATTATGTTTTTAGGAATAATCATAATTCATGTTCTCTTCTGGTTTCTTCACTGGAGGAGTTCTTTGGGAGCCTGGAGACTAATAGTCATTTGATCTCCAGATTGTATAAAGCTTTGGTTGAGGATATATCCCCTATATCTATATCCTTACCCCTCAAGAAAGCTTGGGAAAAAGAATTAAAGATAGATAATCCAGAAGAAACTTGGTCTCAGATCATTAATCTTGAGAATTTTGGGATTGGAAATAATATTGCACATTTTTTTTCATTTATTACATAGGACCTATTGTACACCAGTTAGGTTTCATAAGATGGATGCTTTGATCCCTGATTCCTGTCAGAGATGTGGGAATAGAGGATCTCTCCACCACATGCTGATAAGTTTCCCCCAGATAAAGGACTATTGGGCCTCCATTCGATTCACTCTATCAAGGGTACTGGGTCACGATTTCCCTTATGATCCAGGAATAATGACTTTTGGTTTTTCAGTTATGATTCAGGATCAGTTGGGACATTGAAAGACTTTATGTAACACTGGTATTCTGGTGGCCTTTAAAATAATTTTACAGAATTGGAAAAATATGTCTCCATCTTATGAGGAGTGGATCCAACGAATGTTGGATCACAGTAATATTAAGTCCATGAATTTCTTAAATAATGAATTTCATAAATTTGACTTAATTTGGCAACTGTTTTTGTTGGTTTTGGCTGATTCTGTTCAAAGATTATTAAGCAGCGATGTGGAGAAATGTTCCGTTATGAGTTTACTTGATGATGGATGCACCCACGCTCTGAGCCATTTCATAAAAAATAAAGGTGATATGTCTACATATTGGTTGCTATGCTGCAGCCCCCACTTCCAAAATAAGGGACTGCACCTCTGAGAAATGACCATTTAAGTCAACTTTATAATTTACTCAGAATTCCTTGTTGCTGTATGTAAAAACAGTTCCATTGCGTGACATCATTCTGGGGTGTGGCCACACACAGAAAACTAGAGGGCAGGCAGAAACAAAAACATAGAGGTACAAAAAAATGACTATGACAGATTCTTTTACAAAACAAATTGCAGCTTCAACATCTGAAGCAAGCGTGTCAATGGCAAACTATGTGAAACAAGCATTTGTGGAATGTGACTAAATCACTTTAAGCAACAGCTAATAAGGCATATAATGGTTCCCATCTTGAATTAAATATTGATAATCAATTACGGAGAGAGGTGATGTGCTTTTCTATCGATAGTGCTGGCATAATTTCCTGATGCCATTCCCTCCATGTCGGAGCATCTGTGTCAATCCAGTGACATAAAACTACTACTTTAGCCACAAGAGAAATAAAGGCTATATAACCCCTCTGCGGGCCAAAGATTTGGGAGGGGCACAGAACAATCTGACAGATTAACAAATTAAAACAGTCCTTCAGACTAAGGAGAGGATCAAAATGATTTTGTATTTCATTCCAGAAGGGAACCACCGTAATACAATCCCACAACATATGCTTCAGGGTACCTTCCAGTATACCATATTTAGTACATAAAAGTGCTGCACATTTACCCATCCTATAAAGCTTTTTGGGTGTAAAATAAAGGTTGTGAAAAATATTATACTGTGTTAGGTAATACTTGTCCTGCTTGATGTATCTGTATAAATTTCACCACACAGACTGCCATAATTGTGGTGCCCATTACAAGAACAACGACTGTTGCCAGTAAAAACAGGTGCCCAAATGAGTATGGGGATCTATAGTTTGAAGGTTGCGGTACAGTCCTGATACTGGATGGGGTTGCATGGCAACCGCAATAAGAGCATCCAGACCCTCACCTGTTGATCTCGTCCATGGAGTAGGGCCTAGATGAGCTACAACAGCATGGGTCAGCTGAAAATATTTGAAAAATGTAAGAGTTGGGTTAGCTGTATTTTTGTTGTAAGATGGCAAAAGGTACAACATGATTACCTTCTAAAAGAGAGGCAATGGATAATGGTGGCAGTTGTGGCCAGAAGGAGGAGGTAATAGGGCGTTGACCAATACAAAAATTAAAATTCCCCAAAAGAGGTTTGGGTATATCTTTGACCCAGGGGAGATCCAGGTACTTGCCTAACTGACAGTGTGCTCTGAGAGACCAGTAAATTGGAGTTAGTATAAAGGAGTATGATAACTGATAGGGTTTGATATAGAGCAAACTATTAGTTTGAATACCCACTGCCTTGCATACACTTCTCTCAATTTAAAGCAATAATGGGATATAGCCATCCTCCAAGTCAGTATCGGTTGGTTGTCCCCATTTTAGGTATTCACTGCTGTGAAGGGCACAATAGTAGAGGAACAAATTGGGTAGTTTGAGACCCTCTAGATGTTGGGGTGCTGTAAGTTTAAAATAAGCCCTACATATAGTCTTACCTGCAGAGAAAATAATTGATCAGGCTGTGAAGTCAGGAAAGCCACTGTTTGGAAAGATAGTCAACATACTTAAGGGATACAGGAGTCTTGGCAAGAAATTCATCTTTATAACATTTATACGGCCCTTTAGAGTCAAGCATAGAAATGACCATCTTTGGAGGTCTAGTTTGATGGTGTGTAGAAGTGGTTCTAAATTGAGTTTGCTTATATCAGTGAGGTATCTAGAGATTGTAATGCCTAAATAAGTAGTGGTATGTGGTTCCCAGGCTAACCCCATACATATTATAGATTGTTTAGTAGCCAAGGGATTTAAGGCCAAAACATTTGTCTTGTTTAAATTCAGTTTATAATCTGAGACTTCCAAAAATCTCTTAATTTCTTCTAAGGCCACTGGAATTGAGACCGAAGGGTCTTCCACATGTAACAACAAGTCATCTGCATAAGCCAAAATGTTATATAGAGTACTTCCCATTAAGGTGCCCTTGACAGCTGGATTACCCTGCAAGCAATGCATAAGGGTTCTATATAAAGATTAAAGAGCAGTGGGGACAGTGGGCAACCCTGTCAGGTTCCTGGCTTCAGTCTAATGCTGTTGGAGAGCACCCTGTTGCACCAAATCCGGACTGTTGGATTTTTCGTGAGGCAATTTTCTTGTTTCACATGGTCTCACAAAACAGGAATAGGGCCATACAAAACAAGAATTTGGATTTTTTTTTCACATTCTTGTTTCATATGAACCAATCCTCTTTTGTGAGAATGACACACTCTCACAAAATAGGATTGGCTCATACGAAACAAGAATTTGGACTTAATTTAGTTTTGCACATTTGAACTTTCAATGAGACAAAACTCAATCAGTATTTGGAGTTAAGGGACAATCTATATATTTAAAAAAAAGGTCTCAATGAGTACTACAGTAATGTCACATGATGTCCTTCAAACTAATTCAGGGTCCATATAAGAGACATAAAAATTAAAAGAAAATAAAGCTCATAGGATAACATTGCAATTTGAATATGCTGTAACTCCATCAGACTTTGGAATTAAGGGACAATCTATCTGTCAAAAAAAAGGTATCAATGAGTACTACAACAGTAACATGTAATACCCCCCAAAATTTAAAAGCTATTTAAAAAAATCAAAAAGATTACAAAATTAAAATTCCTATAGCATAACATTGAAACTTTAACACGCTGTAACTCTGTCAGTATTTTGAGTTAACTGAGAAGTTATATATCACAAAAAAAGGACTCAATGAGTGCTGGAAGACTAAGTCCCTATGGAATATCTACTGAAAAATATATACACATAAAGCATAAAAGTTAAAAAAGGAAAATTCTCATAAGATAATATTACAATCTCAACAAGCTATAACTCTGTTGTTGTTTTGAATTAAGGGACAATGTATACATATAAAAAAGGTCTCAATCAATACTGCAACAAACACATGATACCCCCTCCCAAAAAGAAATTCAGGGGCCATATAAAACATGAAAATGAACATTTTTCATAGGATAACATTGCACTTTTAACAAGCTGTAGCTCAGTCAGCCTTTGGAGCCAAGGGACAATCTATGTATCAAATGAAAGGTGCCAGTGAGTACTATAAGAGTAAGTCCCTATGAAATACCAACTAAAAACAGGCGTATAAAAAACATAACAATTTAAAAATTTAGATTCCCATGGGAGAACGTTGCAACTTTAACAAGCTATACTGTAGGTCTGTCAATAATTGGAGTTAAGGGAGAATGTATATATAAAAAGAAAAGTGTCAATGAGTACTAGAACTCTAATACATAATCCCCCCTAAACACTCATGGGGTATGCACTGCACCACAAATTTACCTCCAAAATTCACCATGGTGTCAAATCCACAATGAAAGTTCGATCATCATCAAAAATGTACCAAAGGTGTATCTTGTCTTGCATTACAACCATGGCAAATGTCAGAGCAAACTAACAAAACATTATTGACTTGTGGGTAAAAAAACTGAAATAGACATATACAGTCAACTGCTGGCAGTTAAGAGGGACACTTAATTAAGCAATAATGCCCAACAGGGTGTGTGTCATGCTGGGATAACGTCTCGCCTCAGGTGGTTGGGCACGAGGGTGCAGGCCGAGTGCATCCAACAACTGAGGCGTGACATTATCCCAAATGACACTCGCCCTGGAGGGCATTCTTGCTATTATACAATAGCTCATTGTTATATATAAAATAAAAAAATTGTTTTAAAGAATATTTTTATTAGTGTGGAAAAATATTTTTGTTTCTTAAGAGGAGATGCAAAAAAAGGGATCATCAATGTCCATAAGATCATCTACATTGGGTCACAGTGAGGCTGAGACTAGAGCCCGTGATGTGCTGGGATAACATCACGGGTCCAGTCCCAGACTGACCAATCAGAGACCAGTATTTTTTCTTGCCATTGTATAATATATTTTTTCCTTGAAGTGAGCCCCTCAAAAAACAATTACAACTAAGCACATAACTTGCTTTTCTGGAGGTGTGGTTGGACGGTCCTGTCATCTAGTTAGTATAGTTAGGGTTGATGAGTGTTTTTAATGTTAAAACCCAATTTGTGCAGCTTAATAACTTGATAATGGTTTAATGGATTTGGATGAAATTTGAGATGGATAACCACTGGGGATAGATCTGTTTATGTGGTAAATTTTGTTTTAATTGCTTTTGTTATTTTTGAGATACAGATCAATGAAAATACAGATGGATGTGTGCATCTATAGAGGGATGGAAGACGGATATGTGCATCTATGGAGGGATGGAAGATGGATGTGTGAATCTATGAAGGGATGGAAGTGCAGGGCCTAGAGGACCCTGTGCTTCCCTAGCTAGATGGATGTGAATGAGGACACAATTTTACTATCTCAAAAAGAAAGGAGATTTTTTGCCAAAAGCTGCATTAGTACATCCGTTAGGTTCAGGTTAAAGCAACAACAGTAGGGAAATGTGGCATTAGGGTTTCCAACTCTAACTTCCCACCCCCCCAAGCAGGAAAGGGAAAAAAAAAATCATGGTTTTTGCTGCCCTGACTCTTGGTGAATCAGGAGTGGGGTCTTCCTTGGGGTTCTCAGCTCTAATGCTCACCCCCATTCCATGACCAAAAAAGTGAGATATGCTATATTTTCTTCATGCAGGGCATACAGGTTGTTGACAACAGGTGGGGGAGACACAGTTCTGTATGTTTGAAGACTGTATAACAATGGCTAGAGTGTTAGTGTTGAGAATGCCAAGGAAGACCCCACTCCTGATTTGCCAAGAGTCAGGACAGCAAAAAAAATGTAATTTTTTTTGTTTTCCTGCTTGGGGGTGCGGGGGTAGGGGTGGGAAGTTGAACCCTAATGCCACATTTCCCTACTTTTGCTGCTTTAATCTGAACTTTAACTGGTGCATTATTATTTTGCGACACAGAGTGCTGAAAATAAAGGTTTTGTGTTTTTTGGTTGTTTTTTGTTCACCTGTATCTCAAAAAAGGCTCTAGGCTCTGGGCTAGAATTTTCAAGGTGGAAAGTGGTCGCCTCACAGATGTGCCTTTTAAAGATTTCATTGAAAAATATTAATTTGTTTCAAAGTTTTAAATTGTTGCATTTCCCATTGTTTCCAATGGGAAAAAAATAGAAGTCCGGTATGAAAAAGGATTCTATGTTGCAGAAGCAGCGTGAAAAAAGATTCTTTATTGCATTTTTGAAGCTTAATAACTGGGTAATGGTTTAATGGATTTGCATGAAATTTGGTATGTGGAAGCATTGGGGAAGGTCTGTTTATGTGGCATTTTTTTTAATTGCTTTTGTCATTTTTGAGATACAGTGCTGAAAATAAAGATTCTGTGTTTTTTGTGCTGCTTCTTTGCTCACTTGTATCTCAGAAACGGCTTTAGGTTCTGGGCTGAAATTTTCAGGGTTGAAAGCCTTGCCCTCACAGATGTGCCTTTTGAAGGTTTGGTAAAATAATATTAATCTGTTCCAAAGTTATTAAATGTTGAATTTCCCATTATTTCCTGTGGGGAAAAAAATAGATGTCAAAGACGAAAAAGGATTCTATGTCACAGGAGCAGAACGAAAAAGGATTCTACGTTGCATTAGGATTCTGTGTCACAAAAGGATCCTTTACCAGGCTTTCCCATTGTCTACAATGGGAAAGCATCATAAAAGATCCTTTTGCGAAATAGGATTGTACATTGCACTAATCCCATTGTAGTCAATGGCAAAGCAAGATAAAGGATCCTTTTGCAAAACAGGATCCTATTTTGTGCTTTGCTTCCATGTATTTAAATGGGTTTTTCAACTTTTATGTATAACTCTACCAATTTTTACTATTTTCACACCAATTTTTTTTAATATAGCCTTGCTTCCATGGCTACATACATATACACATCATGGGGGATGGGATTGCAGGTCCCACAGACAAATAAAGATATGATTATACTACCTGTAAAAGTAAGGAAATTCATTGCAAACAACTTTGTTAAAGCATCAGATAGGGTTAAACTAAAGTGATAAAAGCGTGCCCCCAACCCCACCCTGCAGAGACTGACAGGTGTCGGAGGGGTGACTTGGAGTCATCAACCTAATGCTTACCACATTCAATAAGTAAATAAGCTGAGTTGGTCACAGTATAGAGAAATGGGGTGAGCATTGGGGCCTGATGACTCAGAATCACCTGTTCCACTCAATCTCTACAGGGTCGGGCTTGTAAGTCTAGACGACTTCAAGGCACTTCCCAATGCTTGTCAGTCTCTGCATTGTGGGGTGGGGTGTTAGGGTTGGAGACCCTAACACCCCATTTCCATGCTTTTGTCACTTTAGTTCAACTTTCACTGATGCATTAACAAAGTTTTTTGCAATGAATTTCCCTACTTTTTCAGATAGTATAATCATATCTTTATCTGTCTGTGGGCCCTGAATCCCATCCTCATATATATGTATATGTAAGCATGGAAGCAAGGTTATGTAAGAATATAAACAATTTCAATTGGTTCAAGTTAGAATTAGATAGATACCTCCTGGGACAAGGTAGCTAAATCTGCCCCACACAGAGTGGGGAAAGTGGTTTCGATAGGCCTAGTGCCTACATCTGCCTTAATAAATCGAGTAATACCGAGTAACCCCACGACCTGTGATGGGTTATTGCTTACTTATTACCTCTGTGAGTTGGAAGAATCCAAGAAATAGTTGGCTCCACCGAGTTAGATCATCTGTAAGCCTTTGAGTCAGCAGCTCATAGTTTAAAAGCTCTAGGTGGGATAATTGCTTCGCAAGCTTTATCCCTCAATATTTAAAGCTTGATTCTGCCATTTAAAAATAAACTGTTTTTCAGTGTACTAGATGGGGTGTAGTTATATTTTATTTATTGAAAATTTTGGTAACTGGGAAAGGCACACAGAGCCGAGGCTCATTTCCAGGTGCGACCCCAGGAGGAAAGGGATACAGAGTGATAAGCATACAATACAGTAATGATTTGACACAAACAAAACAATTACAGGTATATATACAGTGCCAGTACAGTTAACAGTGGGATCAGCAAACATGGTGAGTATAAAGCATAAGTCAGCACTAATTCAGGTAAGGTTCGCCAAAATATGAATATTTGTAGGACCATCTGGAGGATGCTGTAGAAGGTATGGAGCAGGACTAGTTAACTAAGAAATATCTGGGGTGAGTGGTGAAAAACTGGCAGATGAGGAGAGGAGGGCATTGGGTGGGGGTGGGGAGCCTGAGCTGAGCTTTGAAGGAGAGAGAGGGAAAGATGAAGGTCAGATGAAAGCTGATTCCAGAGGAAAGGTATGTGATAGGAGAAGGATGACGGGCCTGCTACTATGTGGGAGTGAGGCAGGGGGAAAGTACAAGTGTCCCTGCTTCGAAGGGAGTAAGTTGAAGGGTTAGCTGGTGAGAGGAGAGAGGAAAGGTACTGAGGCAGGCAACCAAACCAGTGTTTAGTTATGAAAGGGATACTGTGGACCATTCTCCTCTGAGGAAGTGGTAAGAGGGAAAGAGTGGAATAGAACAGGCAGTGGTGAGTAAAGGGAGGGGCAGCAGCAGCAAAGTGACAAAATAAGTGGAGTAATTTGTCAAGCTTAGTGAGGGAGGAGGCTGCGGCAGAGCCGTAGACTATATCAGCATAGTCTAAGACTGGGAGAATTGTTTTGGAGACCAACTCCCAACAGGTAGGGAGAGGAAGGCAGTCTTTGTAACAATAGAGGATTGCCAGTTTTGGTCAGAGTTTTTTGCAAATGGATTCGATGTGTGAGGAGTAGTCTAGGTGGCTGTCAAGCCAAACTTTCAGCCTTGCTGAAGTAGGTATCTCTGCCTCCACCACCAACTGGTTCTGCTCTTATGTCTCGGGTAGAACCCAATCCGTACGTATCTCCGATACCATCTCGGCCCCCTTATCCATCACTACTGGTGCCCCCCAAGGCTCTGTGCTCGGACCACTACTATTCTCGATCATTTTAAATGATCTGCCTCTAGCCTGCCACTCATCTGCCATACATATGTATGCAGATGACACCATCCTTTTTCTTCTCAGGCACCACCACTGAAGCAGTTGCCTCCACCCTCCAAGCTGATTTCGACAACACTCAGCGCTGGTTCTGCTCCCATCAGCTCTCCCTAAACAGTAAAAAAACTGTCTCAATGACCTTCGGGACTGACAACGCCCGTCCAGACTCCCATCCCTCCCTTCCTTCCAAACCCTTGATGGGCAAGTACTCAATGATGTCCCCTCATTCTGGTACCTTGGGGTCTGGCTTGACCGTCACCTGATCTTTAATGTTCATATTGACGCTACAATAAAAAAACTGCGCACCATGCTAGGAACACTGCACAGAAACCACCGTAGCATCCCATTAACTGTACGCCCTGAGTTAGTCCTGAAGATGATTCTCCCTTCCTTTGACTACTGCAATATAATCTATGGCTTAGCCCCTACATCCTCCCTATCTAAGCTTGACACCCTGTTCAATGCCTTCTGCCACTTTGCTCTCAGTACCCCCCCTCGCACTTATCACTGCAAGCTATACTGTGCCCTGGCCTTACCATCCCTTGAAAACAGATGCCTCATCCACTGTGTAAAATTCAACTCTAAGCTCTGGCTAGGCTCCCTCCCTGCCTACCTCTCCTCGTTTCTACTCCCCCCCTCCATCCTCTTACGCCCTTAGATCCACTGACTCCTGCATACTGACTATCCCCAGGTGGATGTCCACTGCTGGCCAAATTGCTTTCTCCCATCGTTTTCCCAAAATCTGGAATGAGCTACCCCCTCAAATCTGACACTTCTCCTCTGCTAACTCACTCTCCTCTGCCCTCACAAACCACTTCATGGTAAACTGCACCTACTCAAACCCCTGATTCCGCTCCTCTCCCCTCCGAGCTGCTCAACCGCCCTAAACTATGCCAAGACACACACTCCTAGCTGTGTCTTACGCACTTGCTACCTAGGCATTTATTTTTCCTCAAATTGTTGTTCTATTTACTGTGAACTGTGCTATAATTGATTATTGTCTTTGCATGTACTGATGTAATTGGAGCCCGCAAGTGGGACCCTTTTCAAATTGTCACTGTATCACTGCCACTGTCTAATTGTGTATCTGTAATCCTCTGTTTCCCCCCCAACCTCCAGGTCGCACCGGGAGACCAACATCTTCTTGCTCAGTGTGCCTTTCCTGGTAAAACAATTTCAATAAATAAATAAATAATAAATTTTAAAGTGGAGACCTTGGTAAGTATAGAGCCATCCAGGGTGGAGAACGAGGGTGGGGTGGACTAAAGTGTGGCCAATTTCTGTCTGGTTCCAAAAGTCATGGTGACTGTTATCTTTGTGTTGAGTTTAAGTTAGTTTACCAGGAACCATTTCTGGACCTTGTCAAAATCCTCCTGAAAAGGAGGAGAGCACATTAGAGGTGGAGGTGGAGGAGCCAGAGGTGAAAATGATGGTGTCGACAGCATACATGTGGATGTAAGAGGATGAACAGACAGAGGGAAGGTCAGTTATAAAGCATGGGGCCAAGTATAGAGCCTTGAGGAACAACTGTGAGGATAAGGAGAGGGGGAGAGTTGCAATCGCCAACTTGGACTGATTGTTGTCTATTGTGGAGGTATGAACTGAACCATTGAACAGCTGGGGCTGCCAGGCTGGCAGGCCCAAGTTTCTGGACTAGAAGAGGGTGGGAAAATGAGTCAAAGGCCTTGACCATGTCGATAAAAATGACTTCTGTGATGTGGCCTTTGTCCAGCATAGAAACATAGAAACAGACTTTGATGGCAGATAAGGACCGCTTGGCCCACCCAGGCTGCCCATTTTCCTACCTATTGGATAATCTGCAGATCCTAGTTAACCAACAGCCTACTTCCTCCTACCCCCCCCCCAGTAGAATTGCTTTATGTCTGTCCCATGTGGAGAATATAGTGTCATTAACATCATCAAGGAGGTGCTGGTGGAATGCTGTTTTCTGAAACCAGCTTGAACTGGGGAAAGTGTGTCATTCAAGGAAAAGATCCCAGATAATCTAGTGCATGTGTTAGTGATTCCAGAAGTTTGGCTAAGGAAGAAAGGAGAGAGATTTGATGATAGTTGCCGAGCGAGGATAGGTCACCCCCTTTGTACAGTGGCAAGATCTTGGTGAGTTTCTAGGCTTGAGGAAAAGTGGCAGTGCAGAGTGAGAGGTTTAGTATGTGTGCTAGGGGTGAGGCTATTGCAGAAGTGGAGATTTGGAGAAGCCTGGGGTAAAGTCCATCTGGGCTAGTTTTTGTTAGGGTGTAAAGATATAAGTGCATTGTAGACTTCTTCAGCAGAGATTTCAGGGAAGCAGAACCCAGCTGATATAACAAGACCTTGGTCTTCTGCATGTTTAACCTATAACTGGCCAGTTGTCCGAAGACTGTGCACACCTCCAAGACCACCAGCATGGAGGTCTCTGGGATCATCAGGATGATAAAGATGTCATCAACAAACAAGGACAGTTTGAAGTCCCTGCCCACTACTGAAACCTCAGTGACCCCCAATCAGAGCAGATTTTTGCTGCCAATGGTTCCAAATACAAGGCAAAGAGAAGAAGGAAAAGGGGACTCCTCAGCCTTGTACCTCTCTGCAAAGGGAAGGGGGTGTAAGGGAACCATTAATTCATAGATATGCTCTAGGGGAGGTAGATCCTGAAGCATCTCCACTAGCTCCTTATAGAAGCCTAAGGTTGACAAGCTGGCATATAAAGAAGCTCAGGCCACCCTATCAAAGACCTTCCCTGCATCCAGACTTAATAATGACAGTGGGATCTTTCGTACATCAGCATATTCCAGCAAGTGAAGCATGTGCTGAATGCTGTCATGGACTTGCCAATTTCTGTCAAACTCTAACAGATATTTGTCAGGTTTTCTAATCATTTCGCTCAAATGGTCATATGTATTTTATAGTTGTAATTTAATACAGAAATTGGCTTGTAGTAGGTGGCAAATCTGGGATCCTTATCAGGTTTGGGGAGGGCTTCTTCCTGTAATGAAAAAGAGACTTGCACATAGGATGTGCTTTAAGTTCTTTTAATAGCTGAAGGTGTAGAGATACAAAAAGTGCAGAAAGTGCACACAGAAATCCTGCATCAGATCCTTCTGCGCATTCGACGCACACCTGGCTCCTTCGTCAGGGGTCAAAGTCCAAAGGAACAAATGTGAATTAAATACATAAATCCCACCAATCAGATATCACAAATTTAAATATATTTTACATTTTCTTTAAATACATAGAGATTTACTTTTTAAAGGAACAGTAATTTGTATTTGTGTTTCTGCACTTTTTGTATCTCTACATTTTCGGCTACTAAAATAGCTTAAAGTGCTTCTTGTGTGCAAGTTTCTTTTCCGTTAGAGGTTTTTGATATTATAGGACTAAACCTTAGATAAATGGTGTGGCTTTTTGGGTTTCTTTTTTCAGGCTTGGGGAGGGCCAAGATCGTGACGTATTGCCACTATTGTGGCAGAATTTTTTCTGGTAAAACTGATTGATAAGCAGCAAGCAAGGGTGGAATAGGTTGTTCCTGGAACTGTTTATAGTTTATAAAATTCAGTCTGGTAAATATCTGGGCTTGGACATTTGCCCATTTTAGAATCTTGGAAAACGGATTGGATCTCTCCAACAGAGACTGGGTCTATCAGCTGATGCACCTTTTCCTCTGCTAGTTTTGGAAGAGGGAGAGAATTGAGAATGTTTACAATAACCTCTGGGATGGCCTCTGCACCAGCCATGTAGTGGTCCTGATAAAAGTTAGTAAGGAATTCTTGGATGGCTTTTGGCTGATGAGTGAAGGTTTTTGCACAGGGGTAAAACAGAGGATGCAAGCCTGAGTTTTGTGAGCCCAAAGTCTCCTAGCCAGTCTACGTGCACTACATGCTTCTCATTTATAATACAAGTGCCTAAGGTAATATAGGGCTTGTTCCCACTTCATGATCCAGTGTATTTTGGATGTCTTGTTTGACCCTAACAATTTGGGTAGAGACAGTTGTGTCTCCCTGCAACTAAAACAACTGCATGGTTTGCAACATGTGCTTCAATTCCTGGAGCTTGCAGTCATGCTCCTTTTTCTTGGAGGAATATTCAATTAGTTCCCCTCAGATCATTACCTGATTATGGCTGGAGAAATTGTTTGCATCTGTATTCTCATACAGGACCTGGGAGATAGCTACTTACAGTAGGGTCTGAAGTAAAGCCAAATTAAAGCATCAGTGAGTATTACAAATTGGGCGGCCTAGACAGAACTTTGGCAGAACAGGGACATGGTTAAAAAGCAAGTTTCCCCCATGTGTGACATCCTGCAGAGAGTCTAAGTGCTCTGCCATAGTAAATATGTAATCCAGTTGGGCGGATGTGCCCGTCTTGGGTGTATAATGAGCATGAGCACACCTGTTGGGAAAGAATGGTGTTATACATCGATCAGTGTGGCCTAAAGGTACTTCTCAAAAGAAGTTGTTTGATGGTGTGAGGGTGGGTTTATATCTAGAACTAGGCTAAGGGTGATATTCAAGTCCCCCCAATAACAGTTAGCCCTGAAGTCTGTGGAGAAGATTATTAAAGAAACTCTTGGCTAGTGATTTGTCTGATCCAGGGGGAAGTACATGCTTGGCAGAGTTACTGGTGCAGTTTAATCTCCCCACAGCTATAATATATTGCCCCTCTTTGTCGTCCACCTGGTCTTGAAGCTGATAAGGTACACCTCGAGGGATCAGAAACAACACACCCCTGCACTGACCAGATCCATGTGAGGAGGACAGCACCATGGTAAAACTGAATTTAGAAAATGTTGATGCTCATCTCAGAAAGATGAGTCTCCTGGAGGAGGATAACATCTGGCTTTTCTTTTTTTAACTGTTGCAACACCCTGTAATGTTTGACTTGGTTATAGGTACCAATAATATTATAAAATAGTTCAGTGGGTCATCTAATTGGAATAAGAAAAAGGGCATAATTAAAACTCCCAGTTCAGTGCCAGTCTCCAGGGCCCCCACACCAGTTCCTAGATAGGATGCGGTATCCCCCAACATGCCCAGGGAAAATTACACATGGCAGCACGTTGTCAGGTGATAACCAAATTACAGAAAAATAAACTTTCAAATCCAGGATAGGATGGACCAAATTGACTTGGCCCTATAGGGCCACAGCATAGAACACACAGTAGGAACAAAAGATTCATTAACGCCAACTGGGCTGTCACACGGAATAGAAGCAGCATGCAAGTGGAACCAAAAGGGCTCCTCCTCACGAGAACATTGAGATAAGGAGGGAAATCCTTCCAATTGTTTTTCCATTGTAGGGAGAGGGAAGACCATCTCCTGTATAGGAAATGTTGGTTGTTCCTATTGGGGTTAAGTCACAAGAATGTTGTGGGTCCCCACTGCAGATTTTCTACTACTTCAGAGGAGGAGGAGTGGGTCCTTGCAACCTCGACACCCTTCCTACTAAATAAACATCACTACTGCAATAAACCAGAAACAATACAAATCCCCTCTGAAAGCCTCTTATAGTTCTAAGATATAAACATGAGTGTGGGTACATGTTCAAAATGAACTATTAGGTGAGGTTTGGGGGGGCTAATAACCTAAGTATGTAGCTGCAATCTAGGATCTCATTCAAAGAGTGTGTGGGTATAGTCTTGAGCATGGGGACAATGGGGAAGAACAATCGGGAATAATAAAAACTGCCATCACAGAGGTAACGAGCCTTTGTGTGAAGCAAATAAACAAAACAAGATGATGTAAGAAACCACTATGGTTCTCAAAGGAAGTGGCAGTGAAGGTTCAAGAGAAAAAGAAAGCATTCAGGAAGTACAAGGAATCACAGAAGGAGCAGGGCAGAGAACTGTATCAGTTAAAGCAAAAGGAGGCTGTGAAGGCAGTCAGAACAGCAAAGGCCCAAACCAAGGAAAGATAGCCAACTCAGTTAAGAAGGGGATAAAACCTTTTATAGTTACATCAGGGAGCAAAGGAAGACCAAGGGAGGATAGTGAGGCTTAATAAGGGGAGGAGGGTGGGCAGATTGAGACTGTGAAAAGGCAGAGATACTAAACAAATATTTTGCTCAGTATTTACAAATGAAGAGGGTAACATAAAACAAACAGTAGTAACACTCTGGATACAGAAGTTGATACCAGCCCATTTACAGAAGAAAGGGTTCTGAAAGAACTCTTAAAACTGAAAGGTGGACAAAGCAATGGGGCCTGATGGGATTCATCCCAAATTTTAAAGAGCTAAGGGTAGAACTAGTGACACCACTGACTACCCTTTTAACAAATCATGGGATGATGGGGTGGTACCCGAGGACTGGAGGAGGGCAGATGTGATTCCCTTCACAAAGTGGGAGCAAGGCAGAAGCAGGAAACTACAGACCTGTTAGTTTAACCTCAGTGATAGGGAAAATGATGGAATCACTTCTGAAGGAAAGAATTGTCGAGTATCTAGAGGCCAGAGGGGCTCAGATTCACAGCGGGAAGGTCATGCCAGACAAATCTGATAGATTTCTTTGAATGGGTGACCAAAGTAGTAGATCAGGGAGGGGCTGTGGACATGGCTTACCTAGACTTTAGCAAGGCATTTGACACAGTCCCACACAAAAGATTAATATACAAGTTAGCCAGCCTGGGGTGGGTCCCAAGATGACAGCCTGGGGAAAGAATGGCTGGAGAATAGGACACAGAGAGTAATAGTAAATGGAGTCCACTCAGAAGAAAGGAGAGTTACTAGTGGGGTGCATGAGGTTCAGTATTAGGATCGGTCCTCTTCAATGTCTTTATAGCGACATTGGGAAGGACTGGAAGGAAAAGTATGTCTCTTTGCAGATGACACTAAGATCTGCAACAGAGTTGATACAGCAGGTGAGGTGGAAAGGATGAGAAGGGACTTGGCAGGTTAGAGGAATGGTCAAATGTATGGCAGCTTAGATTCAATGCTAAGAAGTGCAAGGTAATGCACCTGGGAAACAAAACCCATGGAAGAGTACACAATGGGGGTGAGATACTAACAACAACAAAATGGAAAGGGACCTGGGGTAGTCATATCAGATAACCTAAAGGTGGGCAAGCAATGTGAGAGGGCAGCAAGAGGGCTGGGGGTTACTGGGATGCATGGAGAGGCATCACCAGTAGAAAACAGGGTTATTATCCTCTGTACAGACAGCTGGTGAGACCCCATCTGAGTACTATGTGCAGTTCTGGAGACCCAGTCTCCATAAAGACATAGACAGGATGGAAGCTGTCCAGAGGAGGGCAACTAAAATGGTGCAGGGTCTGCACCGGAAGACATATGAAGAAAGACTTAAGGAGCTTAATATGTATAGCCTCGAGGAAAGGAGGAGAGGGGACATGATAGAAACTTTCAAGTACCTCAAGGGAATCAACAAAGTCCAAGAGGGTAGGATCTTTCAAAAAGAGGTGTGCAAGAACAAGGGGCACAATTTGAGAAGATAGAGGCGGCTCAGAGGTAATTTAAGGAAGTATTTTTTCACAGAGAGGGTTGTGGATGCATGGAATGGCCTTCCAGAGGAGGTTGTGGAGTCAAAATCAGTGGTGGAATTCAAGCATGCATGGGACAGTCACAAGGCAATTCTGGGGGGTGGGGGTAAGAAGAAGTAGGCTGCTGGTTAACTAGGATCTGCAGCTTATCCAGTAGGTAGAGAAATGGGCAGACTGGGTGGGCCAAGCGGTCCTTATCTGCCGTCAAATTCTATGTTTCTATGTTTCTATGGGAACCATAGGTGGTTCTTCAAAAAACAGCATCAGTGTTGTTGGGGGGGGCAGCTGAGGAGGATATGCACATATCCAGTGAGAATAATAAATTGCCCCTAAACAGGTCCTTCAAAGGTACATCATTGTCTGATTCAACCACCAAGAGGTCAAGAAGGCCCCTGCAACCTCCCACTGAGACTGCTAGAGGCTGACGAGACAACCAGATGACCACTGCTTCATTTTCAAATGACTGCTACAGACAAAACCACTACCCTTTTATAGTGTTGTGTGAACACCCCTTCTGAATGCACAGGGCTCACTTCCAGGCCATTCCACTCTTTTAATGGCCAAGTGCTGGTGACATTTAGGGCTTTATGCTCAGCTGCCTTGTGCAATAGACTGAGGGTGGCGAAGACCCCCCCATGTGATGAGGGGTGAGCACCCATAGCCCCCGCCCATGAGCTTTACAAGAAACATAGACTTTGATGGCAGATAAGGACCGCTTGGCCCACCTAATCTGCCCATTTCCCTACCTACAGGATAAGCTGCAGATCCTAGTTAACCAACAGCCTATTTCTTCCTACCCCACCACAAGAATTGCCTTATGTCTGTCCCATGCATTCTTGAATTCTCCACAGTTTTAGACCCCACAACCTCCTCAGGAAGGCTGTTCGTGTCCACCACCCTCTTTGTAGAAAAAACACTTCCTCACATTGCCCTAGGGCTGTCCCCCTCTATCTAAGTTGTGTCCCCTTGTTCTTGCACATCTTTTTTCTGAAAGATGCTACCCTCTTGGACTTTGTTGATTCCACTGAGGTACTTAAAAGTTTCTATCATGTCCCCCCTCTCCCTCCTTTCTTCAAGGGTATACATATTAAGCTCTTTTAGTCTCTCCTCGTATGGCTTCTCTTGCAGACCCTACTTCATTTTAGTTTCCCTCCTCTGGACTGCCTTCATCCTGTCTATGTCCTTGCAGAGATGGGGTCTCCAGAACTGGATGCAGTACTCCAGATGAGATCTCACCAACTGTCTGTACAGAGGGATAACAACTTCCTGTTTTCTGCTGGTGATGCCTCTCCTTATACATCCCAGTATCCCTACAGCCCTCCCTGCTGCCTTCTCACATTGCTTACTAACCTTCAGGTCATCTGATAGGATTACCCTCAGGTCCCTTTCCATTTTTGTTCTTGTTACTACCCCCTGCATTGTGTAATCTTCCCATGGGTTTTTGTTTCCCAGGTGCATTATTTTGCACTTCTTTGCATTGAAGCCAAGCTGCCAAACTTCTGACCATTCCTCCAACCTTGCCAAGTCCCTTCTCATCCTTTCCATACCTCCTTGTGTATCAACCGTGTTGCAGATCTTTATGTCATCTGCAAAGAGGCATATTTTTCCTTCCAGTCCTTCTGCAATTTCACTTATAAAGACATTACTGCAGTACTGAACCCTGCGGTAGCCCACTAGTAACCCCTCTTTATTCACAGTGGACTCCATTTACAATTACATTCTGTGTCCTGTTGTCCAGCCAATGTTTTACCCAGACTACCACCCTGGGACCCACTCCCAGACTGGTTAATTTGATTATTAATCTTTTGTGTGGGACTGTGTCAAATGCCTTGCTAAAGTCTAGGTAGGCCATGTCCACAGTCCCTCCCTGGTCTACTACTTTGGTCACGCAATCAAAGAAAGCAATTAGATTCATCTGACATGACCTTCCCTCTGTGAACCCATGCTGCCTTGGGTTCTGTGCCCCACTGGCCTCTAGGTACTCAACTATTCTTTCCTTCAGAAGTGATTCCATCACTTTCCCTATCACAGAGGTCAAACTGACAGGTCTGTGGTTTCCTGCCTCTGTCTTGCTCCCACTTTTGTGAAGGGGAATCACATGCGCCATCCTCCAGTCCTCAGGTACCACACCATCCTCCCATGATTTGTTAAAAAGGGTAGTCAGTGGTGTCACTAGTTCTCCCCTTAATTCTTTTAGAATTCTGGAGTGAATTCCGTCAGGCCCCATTGCTTTGTCCACCTTCAGATTTAGGAGTTCTTTCAGAATCCTTTCTTCTGTGAAAGGACTAGGATCGACCCCCGTATCCAGAGTGCTTCTGTTAATTGGATTAGGCATCTTCTCTCCTCCTTTTTTGTGAATACTGAGCAGAAGTATTCATTCAGTATCCCTGCTTTTTCACTGCCCCTCTCTGCCCACCCACTGTCCTTTCTATTCAGCCTCACTATCCCTCTCTTAGTCTTTCTTCGCTTCCTGATGTACCTATAAAAGGTTTTATCCCCCTTCTTAACTGAGTTGGCTATCTTTTCCTGTTTGGCTCTTTGCTATTTTGACTTCCCTCCCTGCTTTCTTCTGCCTTAACTGGTACAGTTCTCTGTCCTGCTCCTTCTGTGGTTCCTTACACTTTCTAAATGCTATCTTTTTCTCCCTAACCTTCCCCGCCACCTCTTTTGAGAACCATAGTGGCTTTTTCATTCATTTTGATTTGTGTATTTGCTTTACACAAAGGCTTGTTGCCTCTGTGATTGCAGTTCTGATATTTCCCCATTGTTGCTCCACCCCTCCTTCTAACCTGTTTGCTAGTGCTTTTCTGAGGCACTCTCCCATCTTGCCAAAGTCAGTCTCCTGAAGTCCAGTACCCTCACTTTTGTATGGCTTGACTCTGTAGCTGAGTTTATCATGAACCACACTGTTTGGTGATCATTTGTTCCCAGATGGCTACCCACTTCTAGATCTGAGATCCTCTCACTGTCCCCATTTGAGAGTATGAGGTCTAAGATTGCTCCCTCATGAGTGGGTTCCGAAACTAGCTGTCTGAGGCATGCCACCTGTAGGGCATCAGGAATGGCCCTGCTCTTGGATGTGATTGCAGCAAAGGTGCTCCAGTTACCATCTGGCATATTCAGGTCCCCCATCAACAGTATCTCCTCTTTCTCTGCCATCCTAAGGATGCCTTCTATCATATCCTTGTCCATTCCCTCCACCTGACATGAGAGTCTGTATACAACCCCTGTGTGGATTGTGCTGCCATTTCCGGTCTCTAAGGTGACCCACAGTGCCTCCTCGCTTCCCTGTTTACTCTTTTGTTCCATTGCTTTTATCCCTTCCCTTACATAGAGAGCTACTCCTCTCCCTCTTCTACCCTCCCTGTCTCTCCTCTAGGTTGTGTACCGTTGTATGTTAACATCCCAGTCATGGTTCTCTATGTACCATGTTTCTGTGACTGCTACGATATCCAGGCATCCCTCTTTCATCAAGGCCACCAGTTCAGGGAGCTTGTTGCCCAGACTACAGGCATTGGTACTCATTACCCTCCATTTCTTGATAGCCTTACCCTTTTTTGCCCCATCTCTGTCCTTATTACCTTTGTCATTTTATCCATTTACCCTTGCCCTTCTCCCTATCGACATCTCTATCTTGGTGTTCACCTCACTTAGCACTGTGATTTTTTTTGGGGGGGCTAGGTTTTCCCTGCTGATTTCCAGTGCTTCCACCCTTGGCTAGTTTAAATGCTTGACAATGAAGCATTTAAACTTATCACCTAGGATCCTGGTTCCTCTCCAGGACAGATGCAGACCATCAAGCCAGTATAGGCCTGCATCACTCCAGGTGGACTCCCAGTCCCCAATGAAGCCAAATCCCTGAGCTCTGCACCAGTTTTTCAACCACTGATTGAATCCCATGGTGTGGAGCACCCTAGCCTCATACATGTCATAGACAGGCAGCACCTCTGAGAATGTTACAGTGTGTGCTACTTGTCTAAGGCCCCTTCCCAACTCCACAAACTATTTCTGCACTGCTCTGATCCCTTTCTCACCAGGTCATTTGTCCCTAGGTGGACAATGACATCCAGCTCCCTCCCCCATGCAGCTGTTCGAGTGATCCTGAGGATTCGCTCCCTGTCCCTCCAAGCTTTGGTGCCAGTCAGGCACCTTACCTCCCTCTCCCCTTCCTCCCCCAATTATACCCCCTAATAATGGAGTCCCCCACCAGGAGTTGTTTTCTTCCCCTCTGGGGTCCCATGCCACCCTCTTGTGGGTCTCCTTTGTGGAGGCGGCTTCCAGCATCCTCCTTGGTCTCCACTGTGGGTGCCTCCATAGAGCAACCACACTTTGCCAGAATGGCATATGAATTGTGGAGAGGTAGAACTGGAGGGATGTGCCTCTGTTCCCCCACCATCACCCTCCCTGAGCCCACTGTGGTCCAACCGCTCCTCTTTCTTGGCAACCTCTGAGGCAACAGCAGTGGCCCTGGTGGTCCCTGGGTGGGAGAGGAGGTCCCACAAATCCTGGCCAAATCAGCCTGGAGATGAGCAAACTCCACCCACAGCCCAGAGAGGTGCCTGCAGATGGGACAACACCACATCCTCCAGAACATCTCCCGGAAGACTGCTGCTCCACAGCCACTGCACTGCACCACTCCCATCATGAAATTTATATAATGCTACTAATTGGATTTGAACCCAGTACCCTTGGCTCCAAAGGCATGTATCTATCCCCTTGAACCATTAGCTCTTCCTTTACTAAGATCAAAGGTGCCCTGAAGCTGAGATATTCGCTCTGTTGAAGTAGAACCACAAAATTTCAAGTCTTGCCCCATGAGGGGGCCAGGAGGACTGAGCCACTGCAGTGTGCTTCCTTCCCCGAGTGTTTTCCTCATAGATGGCACAGTGCTAGAAGGTGCAAAATGCTGAAAATGAAGTGTTGGCCTTGTCAGTGTGGACAGAACACCCAGGTACCTGACCAGTACAGTCCACAACCCTCCGGCCCCAAAAGAGAGTACAGGCATCACCAGAAGGACTCCCCCTCATCGGAGCCCAACTCCCTGCCTCCATGCCTGTCATCCACTCACATCATCTTAGTAGTGCAAATATTGATTTAGACAAAAATATTATATGGTAGATCTCATTAAAATCATGTTTGCGCTGTCTGTGCTCAGTCTGTATTCACTGAAATACCTGCTGGAAATTATTTAATATTCTGGAGCATGTAGGAAGCCCCTGTTGCTTGGTTGCATCTGCTGCTGAATTTAGTCCCACGTTTTCTGGTCAAGAGTCCCTGAGTTGTGCCACCAAAGGAACAACATGGATTGTACATCTAGGTTGCCAGGTGCAGGGTGAGAGAGAAAGAGAAATACCCCTCTGTTTCATGCCCTCTATAGCATCCTTGTCAGTATGATACACAATGGGGCCCTCAGAGAAGCGTAAAGTTTTGCTGGAAATGGGGTTTGAAATTGCAAACTTACTTGCCTGAGGGCCTTGAGGCAGAAAGAGTATGCCATACATTGTGCCTGTCAGAGTCAGACTGACCCACCTAGAAACCTGGAAATTTACAGGTGTGCCCCCACTGTTGACTACCTGGCCACCTTCTGAACTCTGAAAATCCTTGAGTTTGTCATCTATTTTCTAATTAAATGGGATTGTTTGGACACTGCATGTAAATTTTAAGATGCAAACATAGAGCTAATCTATCAAATGTAAGTGGAATACTAATATGAATGTGTCACTCTGGTACCCCCCTTATTGATTTTCCTGATGGGCCCCTACATCAACTTTCCAGGCAGACCCCCTGTACCCTAGTCTAACCCTGGTGCCTGGATAGTGTGAGCATAGTCCTGATCAAAATATATCCTAGTAGTACCCCAGAATGTCTCTTGGGGACCTATTTTTAGCATCAAAAACTAGATCTATATGTGAGTATGAATAAAATTTACATGGTTGCATATTTCCAGGTGACCAGGTCTCGACCAATGAGGAGGCCAAATTTGACAGACCTCATTTGATAACACCAATGAATCTAACCCATGAAGTGGTGTCATACCATAAGGTACGAGGCACAGCTCAAGGTTTTATGTCCCTAGGGTTACATTAATGGAGGTAACCCAACCCTTGGAGTGCCTTAATGCTATTATGAAACTAAAATGTTTTCATTTATTTTAAAATAAATGTTTTATAATTAAAATTTTAATGGTTTTTTTGTACATGTGGGTTTACAGATGTTAATGAAACCCTTTTAGAATGTTGTCAGCCAATCAAAATGTTTCATTTTAATGTTTGCTTGCATGCATATTCAAGAAACATTATGTGGCTGCTTAGGAGAGAAGCTGGTTGTTGAGGTGCGACACTGTAGCAGCCAACAGAGGCACTATGTTTGGGGGCTTGGCACTGGTGGATGAATGGAGGCACAGTGTGCTGATGACACTGGTCTCCAAAAGTGCCACCAAGTTGAAATATTTTTGTCGCAGCAATCAGAGGCCGCCTCCTCATTGCATCGTCAGCCATTCCACTGCAATGAGGGAGCAACTCGGCATTGCTGAGGGGAACATTGCCTAGTATAATATTGTTTGTGAACACGGCGGCTAGCTGCTGCCATGTTCACAACCAATATTACACCCCCTGTGCCGAGGGGGTGCCCAATCCCCCCCTCGGTATCATGTGCTCCCAGGAACATTGTTTTGCCGACAGGGGACCCAATCCCCATTGGCTTCATTCCCCCCTTGTCATTTGCCAACGGGATAGCCCACTCCCTGTTGGCATAATATCCCCCCAAAAAGAACATTTGGTTTGTGCTGACGGGGGTGCCCAATCCCCCATTGATTACAGCCCCCCCAAAACAAATCAGCGGGCTGCCACGCTGGGAGCCCACCCCAGTGTGCCAAATGACTCTGTAAAAGGAAAACCATCCCGCAATGTTTTTTTTTTTTTAACCTGCAAAGCTGAAAACGGTCCCTCGTCGAGTCTGGTGGCCCTCCCACAAACCGCACCCACCCTCTGCACACCCAGACTCCCCACACGCCTCTCACCCCATACTTACCTCCAGAGCCCAGTGTGACGATCTTCGGTGGACCAGGAACACATCTGCACTCTTCAAAGCCGACTGCGGACTGAGGAAATGCTGGTAAGCTGGATAATGGCATAAATAGGGTTTTTTTCAGCTGTGTTGCATATCTCAGGCATTTCTGGGAATGTTTGCACCAAATTTTCAACATGGGGTTATTGGGACCCCTCCTCATGAATTCAACCACTGTCGTGGTGTTACTCAGTCCCGAAAGGTGATTTTGCAGTCACTGCATGGAACTGTCTTTCAGGACCGATTAACGAAATGACAGAGCCAGTGTTCATGAAGTGCGCTCTCAAAAAGTCTATGTTGCAAATTTGGTGTAAAAAATCTCAAAAATTACTGTTTTACGAGTGTGCATTGCACAGATACTATGCACACTCATAACTTCCCCAATTTGTAATATTTTCACTCCAGATTTTCAACATTGCCATTTTTCCACACCTCCTTATGAACAGTATAGCTGTCATTTTTCACATCCTGGCCAAAATCTGTTTTCGCATTTTTCAACTGAGAATAAGCGCGTGCTGTGGGAAATCAGTGTTTGGGACACATTAAGAAAATCACAGTGACACTGTTCATTAGCAGAACTCCTAAAATGCCTATGTTGAAAATTTTGTGACAGTCCATAAAATGAGTGTGTTACGACATGCTGCGCCGAGTTCCCCTTGCGCTTGTAACCCATAAATTTGTTATATTTTCACTCCAAATGATCAACATTGTCATTTTACACCTCCTTATGAACAGTACAGCTGTCATTTTTCACATCCTGGCCGAAATGTATTTTTGTACTTCTGGTGCACAATAGCATGCTCGCTGTGGGAAATTAGTGTTTGGGATACATTAAGAAAATCACAGCGACATTGTTCATGAGCAGAGGTCCTAAAATGCCTATGTTGAAAATTTGGTGATGAAAGTGCATAAAATGACTGTGTTACGCGCATGTGTTGCGCAGTTTCCATGTATGCTCGGAAGTGCAAGCATTTTTATCATTCCCGCTACAGATTTTCTTCATTGCCATCTCTTCACACCTCTCTATGGATGGTACAGCTGTCATTCTTCATATCCTGCTCGATCTGAGTTTTCGTACATGTAGCGCAGAATGGCACAGTCGCTGTTGGAAGTCAAAGTTCGGGACACATTGACAAAAAAAACATGCTACCACTGTTCATGAGAAGAGGTCCCAAATGATTTCATGAGGAGTGGTCACAAAACAATTTGTGGTGCAAATACTAACAAATACCTGGGGTGTTAGGGTTTCTAACCATAACGTCCCACCCTGTGCAGTCTGACAGGCATCAGGGTGTGCCTTTGGATTGCCAACTGTACTGCTCATGCCATCCCACCCCCACTCAGTGACAGGCATCGAGGTGTACCTTGGACTCTTCAGTCCCACAGTTCACCCCATTCTCCTATGCTACACCCATTTCAGCGTATGTCCTTATGGAATGGGGTGACTGTAAAGCCAAACATCCCAAGACACACCTCAACACGTGCCGGTATCTGCAGACTAGAGTGAGGTGACATAGCATGAACGTCATGGGCGACGACCCAAACACTTACCCCAATACCTGTCCATCTCTACGGGTTGGAGGTGGGGTTAGTGTGAAGTTCAATACTTAACTGCCATTCCTATTCTGCATATGTCTACCTCCTACATTTCCAATGCTAATACCAGCAAGTAAACATTTGGCATTGACAAATGCTTGTTTAATTATGACCCAGTGTTATGTTAACCAAAGATTAATATAAAGCTTATAGAATGCTTACAGTCATTTAGGAAGCTATATTTCTCAGCCTTTTTTATAATGAACTTTTTATTATATGTTTAATGGACACACCTGTCCCATTTTAGAGAAACTCCAGCACCTTTAGAGGAGAACAGAATAACTCCACTAAGATGTTTTTGTTTTTCATTTTCAATGGGGGGGCCTGCCAGAAGTGGCAGACCAAGCCGCAGAACAGTCCCATTTATGCATACTGTTAAAACAATATTTAAAACGTCTGCAAGCTTCATTTAAAAGTCTGTAAAGCAAGCACAGCTAAAGCAAGTTTTGACAATTTAATATGACAGGATTCTTTTGTTCCACATTTGTTGCTTTAAATTTGGGTGAATTACAGTAGCTGAGGAGGTTTTTTTGGTATGGGATGCGAACAAGCCTCGAAGCAACTGGTGCTATTTCACAGATTCTCAACTCTTCACCCCAGTCCCTAGTCATAGTAGAGATTTCAAGCTTTGTGAAAGGCAGATGTGCTTTTCTGTTAACTTTTATTTACTCTTGTTGTTAGAGTGGTGAGAAATGTGGACCTCTGCCTGGAAAATTCTAATGGAATTGCCTTTCTGCTTCCAAAATGCTAGGCAGAATTTTGTGGCACGTTTCATTAAATTCGACCAGGTAAATTGCAATTGTTAGTTCAAACCATGGATTTGTGAAGTGAATCATGGAACATAAAACCTCTTCACAATAAAATGCAGGAATAGTTACAGTCAAAGTGAACTGTAGCATTTGGGGACCGTTTCTAAACAGACAACATCAAAACATCAGATGAACCCCCCCAGCCAGGTGTCTATTGCCTTTTACTCTTTGTGGGTATGTTTTCCATTTTTTTGAAATATTCCTCAAATCAGTTTCAGCCTACTTTCCAATACCATGTTTTTCTGAGTGAGGTTGCATGCACCACTGCTGTACCAACACAAGGCACTGTGGGTCTCATGGTGCACTGTGGGATAATCACAATCAGAGCCAATGGCAGAGATGGCAGAAAAGGTGACCACTCACTACAGTAGATCAGTATAAGCTTATCACTGATTTGGAAAATGGCTTGGGGGCTGTGTAAGCCCAATATTGATGACATGAGCAGCCCTTAGCCCAAGTTAAAGCACAGTGTCCAACTACACTGCTGCTAACTTGAGTTAAAGTGGTACTCCCATTTATCTAAACTGCCTACTCCTAAAGCTTCACCCCCCAGTTAGGTTTTTCACAAATGGGTAACAAAAATTGTAAGTGCTTGCACTTTATATTATTTTCACAATCTCCGCCATCAGGTAACAAGGGTGCAGCGCAGTGCCATCTCTTGTTAGCGTGTGGTGCTGCACCACTCATTTGTATTGAGAAGCATACAAACAAGTGGTGTGGTACTGTGCTGTAGCATGAGACGGCACTGGGCTGCACCCACCATGTTACCTGATAGAGGAGATTGTGAAAATAATATAAAGTAAGTGCAAAAGTTTCTGTTTGCAAAAAGCCTAACTGGGAAGGGAGGGGTGTGAGGCTTTGGGGGGTTGGGAGTTTGGATAAACTGGAGTTCCCCTTTAAAGAAACCAACTTGTTCTGAAACTATTTATTTGAAAATTGGTTACAGGGAAAGGCACACTGAGCTGAGACTCATTTCCAGGTGCTACCCGGGGGAATTGTTATAGGAAGAAGTAGAAAAAGATAATACTGTACATTACACGAAACAGAATGTATAGTGCAAACACAGAGCAAAAAATTTATACTTCTTTGCTACAAACTCGGAGCAAATTAAAGTGCAAGTATGCTGTGCAAATACATGTGCAGGTGGAAAACTGGGAATTCAACAACAAAGTAGTACAGAAGCAAACTATACAGTGTACCAGGGATCAGGGCTGGCAGTATAGCCTAGAGGTTAGAGTAATGAGCTGTGAATATGCTTGGTACATCCAGAAGACCTGGGTTTGATTCCCACAACCTCCACTTGCATACTGTGTGACTCTAAGCAAGTCACTTAACCTATCCAGTGCTCCCAGGTCATCCCTGAAAACAAGCATATGTGTCTAGTGGGCCTTACTCGGTTACCAAAGAATAGAATAAAAATAAATATAAAGTAAAGGATTAGGGGACCCAAAAACCTGAGCTAACAAAAAAAAAAAATAGGGGGTCCTCCTACAGGAATCAGGTGCAGGTGGGTGACAGGAGGACAATGTTCCAGCCTACTTCCTAGCAGAACATAGTTTCAGAACACAGTTCTGTCATGCTACATCTAGACACAATTTTTTAAACAATTTTTAACAGAGTCAAAATGGTTTAAAAGTTATAGGGCCCCATATTCAGTACTGGCCAATTGTGCTGCACACCCCTTAGCAGTGTGTGTGAGACAGCACATGGCCAGCCTGGGGGCTATATTCAGATAGGTTACACACCTGGACCAAAGTGTGCTGCCTATCTGTGTAAAGGGCTGGGTTAGCATAGCACACAGTGATTATGAATGGTGCTCACACCCCTCCCCCCCTACAGGAATATGGCCAGGAGCAAATGGAGATAGTGCTTCCCTAACAGGATAGTGCCATAGTTCCAGTGAGCCGTATTCAGCTTCTAACATGCTAATAAGCTCATAAGGCATACATGGTGCTAAGAGGCCAGTTGCATGCCATTATGAGCTCACTAGCATCCCTGCACAATGCTGCCATACACGACTGCGTGGAGACATTGTGCAGAGCTGTACCAGACCCCTGATGACAGACTTGATGCCCCTGACCTGTTTTAGCAATAGCTCCATGGCATTTTGTGTTATCCCACCCCTGATCACCAACTCGATGCCAGTGATCTGTGTTAGTAATAACTCCCTGGTGTCTAGTGGTTCACCAACCCTGATCACCAACTCAATATTCCTGCTCTATTTTAGAACTAGATCCCTGATGTATAGTGGTCTGTGACCCCACCAATCAATAGTCAAAATCCCCCTTCCCATCTTGCCCATTCAGGTCCCTCCACCACTCACCCCGGTGGTCCCCATGAACCCCATCTGGCAGCGTCCACCCCGTGACAGCAACCAGCACAGCCCCTCCACACATCACCTCTGCTGTCCACCATTGGAGTAACAGGGAATGAGCAAGTCAGCTGTTTCTACAGTAGGTGCACACTCTCTTCCTGTCATTCAGATGGTGGATGGCGAAGGTGGTGAGTGAAGGTGCTATACCAGTTACTGTCACATGATGGGTGCTGCCAGATGGGGTAAGTGGTGGCCACATGAGGTAGGATGGAGGGACCCAAGTGGGTGGATTAAGGAAGGGTTTCTGACTTTCTGAGCAGGGTAGAGTGAGGATTACTAGATGCCATGAATCTTTTACTAACACAGATGTGGGGCATCAGGTTAGCGATCAGGGGGTGGGTGGACCATAAGATACCTGGGTGCTATTTCTAATAAGGATGGGGATCGTGAAGTTAGTGATCAGGGTGGGGGAATGCTAGTAGGGACTAACAGCTCCCGCTTTCAGTTTGCTAACTTGCACTTAGCCAGGGGTGGGGTGAACAGGTGTTCATATGCTACAGTGTGCTGTGATAAGATTAGGGTTTTGAAAGCATTGAATGGCACTACAACAAAGGCTGTTTAGTGCTTTTGTAACCTCTGTATATACCACTGCACCCTGTATGCCAGAGGGATCCCTAATTTGCATGGATGCAGCGGTATATTTGGCACATGCATGCTATCAGGTTAGGGATGTACACCAGGGAGCTGTTGAATATAGCCCCCTCCCCAATCTGATCATACTATTCGTGGTTAATATGAAACTAGCATTGTAGTGCCATGCTAACCATCCAAGTAGGAGGGCAATAGTGGGTACAAGTCTATGGGCCATCAAGAAGCTAGTGGGTACATTTCAGATGAACTTCGCCACCTTGATTCAATGGAATTCACATATATTTGTCACAGAAATGCGTTCTGTGGAAAGCAATTTTGAACTGCAAAATTTGGGGGCAAAACTGTGGAATTTTGGTATTTATTTTGCTGTGGAATTCCACTATTCAGCTTATTTAATGTGAAATTTATTAAGCATTTTTCCAGTAGTAAATCAGTGATAAACACAGCAGTCACATTGGCAGTACACAGGTATTGTATGGAAATGTAGCATGTTCTTAAGAGCAATATGCATTCATTTTGTGTGCCTTATGTATTACATTCCTCTTGAAATAATCAGGGTCCTTAGCGGTCCGCTGAGTTCAGAATTTCTTTCATCCCTGTTTTTGTCATATAGCCCACCCAGTCCAGTATCAGTCTACTAATCTGATATGGTCCCAAGAAGCAGAGAAGTTCTCTACTCTCAAGGGATACCATCCATCCCAGTTGTGATTATATAAATCAATCACGAGTTCCATCTATTTGTTGCTTAGGTAACATATTCTGGAGCTATGTTGTTAACGTCTCCTTTTTGTAGATGTGTAGTATTTTATTTATTCATTTAAAAATGTTTCCCCAGGAGGTCACACTGAGCTGAGGCTCATTTCCAGGTGCGACCTGGGGGAAGAGGGAAGAGAAAGGGGGGAAATAAAGCAACAAATATACATATAGGTAAATAGAGTAGATATATATATATTATATATATATACAGGTGAAACAATTGCAACATTGCAGCAATCAGAGAAGGGTAAGGGGGAAATGCCACAGTAAATATATACATACATACAGGTAGAACAATTACAGCAGTAACAATCCATTGCTGTCAGCAGAACAGTGACTGGTGATCTGTGTACAGAGATAAGTATATACTTTTCTATAATACTGCATGGAAATGTGCTTTTGATTACTGTACTCCTATGTTCCCCTTCCCACAGGACACTGGGTGAGATGAGCAGTTTTGTATTGTTCAGTGTGCCTTTCCTGGTGAAACTTTTCAAAAAATTAAAACAACTAAGTAAAAATAAGAAATAGATACAAGCATAAAATGGAGAGAAAAGAGGGATATAGCTGAAAAAATGAACATAGAATTTAGGTCACCCATAGAGAGGGCAGAAGATGCAGGATTGAATTTAGAAAGGGGTTAAATTAGATGGGATAGAGAGGTGAGTTAGTTTTAAGTGCAGATGTGGGGAGGGAGTTTGTGAAGGAGAGAGGAAAGAACAGAGGGGGAGGGGGCATGGCGAAGGGGCAAGGGGATGGAGTTCCACAAGTTAGGCAGGTAGTAGAAAAATGCAGATTGGCCTTTGGAAGTGGGGGTAGGGTGGAGGGACCTAAATGGATGAGATAGGGAAGGGGGTTCTGACTTTCTGATGGGGTAGGGGGTGGAGTGGGGACCACTAAATGTCAAGGATTTTTTACTAACACAGATTAAGGGCATCAAGTTAGCGATCGGGGAGGGGGGACCATGAGATGCCACAGTGCCATTTCTAATATGAATGGGGGTCATGAAGTTAGTGATCAGAGTGGGGGGGAGATGCTAGCAGGGACTGACAGCTCCTGCTGTCAGTTTTGCTAACCAGCATTTAGCTAGGGGTGAGGGTGAACGGGTGTTCATATGCCACAATGTGCTGTGATAAGAATAGGGTTCTGAAAGCATTAAACAGCATTGTGACAGAGACTGTTTAGTGCTTTTGAAACCTTTAAATATACCACTGCACCTTGTATACCAGAGGGATCCCTAATTTGCATGGGTTCAGTCATATATTTGGCACATACAGTAAATGTACATGCTATCAGATTATAATATCACTGAATATGGCCCCCTCTCCATCTGACCATACTATTCATGGTTAACATGGAATTAACATGGTAGTGCCATGCTAACCATCTGAATGGGGGGGGGGGACCAAAGATATGCCGTGCTGTTTGAAAATGATTTAATATGCTGTCTGTTTCAAAATGTTTTAATTCCCCTTCTCATACCATTTTCCCTAACCTTGTTAACCCTATACCTGAAATACTTGTTATTGCTCTGTGTATTTTTTTTCTATTTCTGTATAATTATGCCTATTTATTATCTGTACATAAAAGTGTTATTCTTGACCCTGTGTAACGCAGGCCCACCTTGTAAATGAGCCTGCTCAATTGTGTTCGCCTGGATAAATAGTCTTGATTGATTGATTGAATAATGTGTACAGGTCTATGGAATTTTGATATTTATTTTGCTGTGGAATTCCACCATTCAGCTTTTTTATGTGTAATTTATTAAGCTTTTTTCCCAGTAGTAAATCAGTGGTAAACACAACAGTCACGTTGGTAATACACAGGTATTGTATAGAAGTGTAGCATGTTCTTAAGAAAAATATACATTCATTTTGTGTGCTTTATATATTACATTCCCCCTGAAATAATCAGGGTCCTTAGCTGTCCGCTGAGTTTAGAGTCGCTTTTCTCCCTGTTTTTGTCATATAGCCCACCCAGTCCAGTAACAATCTATTAATCCAATGTGGCCCCAAGAAGCAGAGAAGTTCTCCACTCACAAGGGATCCCATCCATCCTGGTTGCAATTATATAAATCATCCATGAGTTCCATCTATTTGGTGCTTAGGTAGTGTATTCTGGAGTTGAGCTGTTATCTTCTCCATGTTGTAGACGTGTAGTATTGTGTCATCACCAGGATATTTGGGGGGGGGGGTCTGGCGAGTCATGTAATTGTTTTCTTGGCTGCAGTTAGTAGGATACCTGGGAGATATAGGTGTCTTTTATTTTTGATATGTAGGGGATACAACAGGAGATGTGCTGCATTGGGAGTGTCGAAGTCGGAAATAATATTGTTAATAGTTCCTTCAACCTTGGTCCAGAATGATAGTAGCACAGGACAGGACCAAAGTGTGTGTGTGTGTGTATTGCTACTTCCCGACCACATCCCCTCCAACAGGGAGAGTCATGAGACGTCAGAAAGTTGGCTCTTATCTATGGGATACAAAAGTACCTGAAAGCCATTTTCCAGCTTTAGTCTCGCCACTGATATGATCCCGTCACTTTATGTTGTATATACTATATTTGGGACCATTCTGCTGGTATTAGTTCAGTACTTAGTTCAGTTTCCATATAGCTTTAGTTTTCTGTGTTGTGATTCTCTGCACCCCTATGAGGGCCTACTAGCAGACTGAATATAAAATGTGCAGGCCAACAGCCTATTATAAAATGAGATTACTGGTGGAAATGCCATGGCATTCACTTTAAGTCCCAGTGTGCTACCTAGATGGTTTCTAATTTGAAGGTCTCTGTTGTAATCTCTGTGGTCTAGGTGACATTCTTTGGAGAGTTGTTCCAAAGATTTGAAGTTACCATGCTCAAAAGATGTGTAGGAATGTGAGAGGCCTTTGTGGATCCATGCTTTGAATTTGTGATCTAACTGGACAAATGTAGAGTTAATTCCAGTGCTGGTGTTCGGAGCCTCTGAGTCATGTGTCTCTTGTGAGAGAAGCTGGAACCGCTTATGGAGTAATTCAGCAGTGAGCAATGTGTGGGGCTGGGGAAGTTCAGCTCTGTCAGGGGAACAGAATAAGTAAGCCTGCAGGTATGGCAGTGAGGTATCCAGTTCCAGTTCTAATCAACGTGGGTGGAGTGAGGACTGTGTCCAGACAAGAATATGTTTCAAAAGGACCACTGAAGCACAAAGGTGGAGATCTGCCAGTGCTAGACTGCCTTTCATTTTAGGGAGCTGCAACTTCTTATAGGCTATACTGAGTACCCCTCCCCACAACTCACACACAGGAATCAAGAGAGATTTATTCAGTTTCTGGAATTCTTTCATAAAGGCATTATTGGTAGAGTTTGAAAAAGTACAAACATTGTGGGACACATTCATTCTAATGGAATGTACTCTGTTTAGGAGGGTGAGAGGTAGTGGCTGCAAATCTTGTAGCTCCTTGGACCCCCCATGGTAGCCTAGGGAAATTTTAGCAATAGAGACTGGTGAGGTCTGCATATAGTTGGACCACTGAATTTTTTATGCAAGGTCTACCCCATTTATAAGTGTACCTAACTTTCAGCAGAATGTTTGGTTGCTATTCAGCTTCTGACAGAGTTCAGGTGAATTAACTGGAAATTTCTGAACTTCTGTGGAATTCCATTCTGCTAGAATTAGAAAATTGCACACAGCACTAGTTGCCACCAGGTGAGAAGTTTTTATATACCACGATGCATCCATATTGGGTGGGGTGAATGATGTCACAGTAACTCTTCAAGAAATATATTTTTTTAAACACTTTGTTGTGACATATTACAAAATTGTTAAAACAAAATAAAATCAAATGCATGTATGACAAAAAACTTGAGAATGAATTTCTTGCTTTATTTATTTATTTGAAAAGTTTCACCAGGAAAGACATACCGAGCTGATAACAGCTTGTTTCTAGGTGTGTCCTAGAGGGAGGGAGGGAGGTAGAGGAGGGCAATGTATAACAATCAGAAGAATAATTAAAAGCAGGTAAAAACCAAAACTAAGAATAATCTAACAAGCTACAATCAAAAGGCAATTGTGTAATTTATGCAGGGATAATGCAGAGAATGCAATCCAATGTGCATCAGGGAAATACAATTAAAGTGCAAAATGCAATATGTACTGTACAAGGATGGAGGCACAGAATGCTATCTAGTGGGTTTTAAGGAGAATATAAAATAAATGAAATACAATAGAATGAAAGTTAAACAGGGAAATAAGTAAACTCTCAGGTTGCTCTGTACATGCTTTTGAGATCAACAATGGTTAATCTTCAGGTGATCGAGAAGAAAGAAAAAAAAGACTTGAAATCTTAATTCTTGTATGGATATTGTGGCCTTGATTCCTTCCAATGTAATATGTGTTCTGCAATTGGGTGGCAGGTTATGTAACTTAGGTACATTTAACAGGATTGGATTAGGTCCAAGAAAGTGACATTTCTATTATGAGGGATTCTCAAAATTGGCCGATTCTGATCAGATTTTCAGATTTAGGATTTTAGGAAATTCCACTTTCTAATCCGAGTCCAATGGAAATCCTAACAGGATCTCAAAATCAGAACTGGATTTGGAATCCTAAATCCTAAATTGTTATGTAAAAATTACTTTTAGGATTTAGTTTAGGAATTTCAAATTTTTGGACATCAATTCCAAAAAATCGGATTGGAATCTGATGAATTTAATTCCATTCAGCTGATTCTGAGTAACCCTAATTATTACTCCTAGAAACATAGAAACATAGACTTTAACGGCAGATAAGGACCGCTTGGCCCATCTAGTCCGCCCATTTCCCTACCTACAGGATAGGCCGCAGATCCTAGTTAACCAACAGCCTATTTCTTCCTACTCCCCATAAGAATTGCCTTATGTCTGTCCCATGCATTCTTGAATTCTCCCACAGTTTTGGACCCCATGACCTCCTCAGGAAGGTTGTTCCATGCATCCACTACCCTCTCTTTGAAAAAAATACTTCCTCACATTGCCCGTGAACCGCCCTCCCTCTATCTTTAAATTGTGTCCCCTTGTTCTTGCATGTCTCTTTTTCTGAAAGATGCTACCCTCTTGGACTTTATTGATACCTCTGAGGTACTTAAAAGTTTCTATCATGTCCCCCCTCTCCCTTCTTTCTCAAGGGTATACATATTAGGCTCCTTAAGTCTCTCCTCGTACGGCTTCTCTTGCAGACCCTGCACCATTTTAGCTGCCCTTCTCTGCACTGCCTCTATCCTGTTTGTGTTCCTGTGGAGATGGGGTCTCCAGAACTGGACGTAGTACTCCAGATGGAGTCTCACCAACTGTCTATACAGCGGGATAACAACTTCCTGTTTTCTGCTGGTGATGCCTCTCCATATGCATCCCAGTATACCCACAGCCCTCCCTACTGCCTTCTCACATTGCTTGCTAACCTTCAGGTCATCTGATATGATTCCCCCAGGTCCCTTTCCTTTTTGTTGTTGTTACTACCCCCATTGTGTATTCTTCCCCTGGGTTCTTGTTTCCCAGGTGCATTATTTTGCACTTCTTTGCATTAAATCCTAGCTGCCATACTTCTGACCATTCCTCCAACCTTGCCAAGTCCCTTCTCATCCTTTTCACACCTCCTTGTGTATCAACCCTGTTGCAGATCTTTGTGTCATCTGCAAAGAGGCATACTTCACCTTCCAGTTCCTCTGCAATGTCACTTATAAAGACATTAAAAAGGACTGGACCCAGCACTGAACCCTGCGGTACCCCACTAGTAATCCCTCTTTCTTCACAGTGGACTCCATTTACAATTACCTTCTTTGTCCTGTTGTCCAGCCAATGTTTTACCCAGGCTATCACCCTGGGACCCACTCCCAGGCTGGTTAATTTGACTATTAATCTTTTGTGTGGGACTGTGTCAAATGCCTTGCTAAAGTCTAGGTAGGCCATGTCCTCAGCCCCTCCCTGGTCTACTACTTTGGTCACCCAGTCAAAGAAATCTATTAGATTCATCTGTCATGACCTTCCCGCTAGAACCAATGCTGCCTTGGGTCCTGTGCCCCACTGGCCTCTAGTACTCAACAATTCTTTCCTTCAGAAGTGACTCCATCACTTTCCTTACCACAGAGGTCAAACTGACAGGTCTGTAGTTTCCTGCCTCTGTCTCGTCCCACTTTTGTGAAGAGGAATCACATCCGCCTTCCTCCAGTCCTCGGGTATCACACCATCCTCCCATGATTTATTAAAAAGAGTAGCCAGTGGTTTCACTAGTTCCCCCTTAATTCTTTTAGAATTCTGGGGTGAATTCCATCAGGCCCCATTGCTTTGTCCACCTTCAGTTTTAGGAGTTCCTGCAGAACCCTTTCTTCTGTGAAAGGACTGGGATTGACCCCCCCCCATTAAGATTGCTTCTGTTAATTGGATTAGGCACTTCCCCCTCCTCTTTTGTGAATACTGAGCAGAAATATTCATTCAGTATCCCTGCTTTTCCACTGTCCCCCTCTGCCCACCCACCGTTCATTCTATTCAGCCTCACTATCCCTCCCTTTGTCTTTTTACACTCACTGATGTACCTATAAAAGGTTTTATCCCCCTTCTTAACTGAGTTGGCTATCTTTTCCTCAGTTTGGGCCTTTGCTATTCTGACTTCCCTCCCTGCTTCCTTCTGCCTTAACTGGTGCAGCTCTCTGTCCTGCTCCTTCTGTGTTTCCTTATACTTCCGGAATGCTATCTTTTTCTCCCTGACTTTCCCAGCCACCTCTTTTGAGAACCATAGTGACATTTTCTTTCATTTTGATTTGTTTATTTGCTTCACACAAAGGCTTGTTGCCTCTGTGATGGCAGCTTTTATGATTCCCCATTGTTGCTCCACCCCTCCTTCTAGCCTGTTTGCTAGTGCTTTTCTGAGGCAATCTTCCATCTTGCCAAAGTCAGCCCTCCTGAAGTCCACTACCCTCACTTTTGTATAGCTTGACTCTGTAGCTGAGTTTAACATGAACCACATGGTTTGATGGTCACTTGTTCCCAGATGGCAACCCACTTCTAGATCTGAGATCCTCTCACTGCCCCCATTTGAGATGTACGAGGTCTAAGATTGCTCCCTCACGAGTGGGTTCCGAAACTAGCTGTCTGAGGCCTGCCACCTGTAGGGCATTGAGAATGGCCCTGCTCTTGGAAGTGGTTGCAGCAAATGTGCTCCAGTTAACATCTGGCATATTCAGGTCTCCCATCAACAGTATCTCCCCTTTCTCTGCCATCCTAAGAATGCCATCTATCATATCCTTATCCATTCCCTCCCCCTGACATGGGGGTCTGTACACAACCCCTGTGTGGATTATGGTGCCCTTTCCAATCTCCAAGGTGACCCACAGTGCCTCCTCTCCTTCCTGTTTACTCTTTTGTTCAGTTGCTTTTATCCCTTCCTTTACATAGAGAGCTACTCCTCCCACTATTTTCCCCTGCCTGTCTCTCCTGTAGGTTATGTACCCTGGTATGTTAACATCCCAGGCATGGTTCTCTGTGTACCATGTTTCTGTGATTGCTACGATATCCAGGCATCCCACTTCCATCAACGCCACCAGCTCAGGGAGCTTGTTGCCCAGACTACAGGCATTGGTAGTCATTACCCTCCATTTCCTGATGGCCTTACTCCTTTTTTTCCCATCCCTGTCCTTCTTGCCTTTGTCATTTTCCCCATTTACCCCTGTCCTTCTCCCTATTGGCACCTCTATGTTGGTGTTTACTGCACTTACTACCATGATTTTTTGGAGGGGCTAGGATTTCCCTGCTCCTTTCCAGTGCCTCCCCTTGGCTAGTTTAAATGCTTGCCAATGAAGCATTTAAACCTATCGCCTAGGATCCTGGTTCACCTCCTGGACAGATGCAGCCCATCATGCCAGTATAGGCTTGCATCACTCCAGGTGGACCCCCAGTCCCCAGTGAAGCCAAATCCCTGAGCTCCGCACCAGTTTTTCATCCACTGATTGAATCCCATGATGCGGAACACCCTAGCCTCTCCTAATACATAGATGGGCAGCACCTCCAAGAAGGTTACCATGCATGCTACTTGTCTAAGGCCCCTCCCCAATTCCACAAACTCTTCCTGCACTTGTCTAATCCCTTTCTTAGCTAGGAAATTTGTGCCTAGGTGGACAATGACATCCAGCTCCCTCCCCTGTGCAGTTGCTCCGGCAAGCCTGAAGATTCGATCCCTGTCCCTCCCAAACCATGGCGCAAGGCAGGCACCTTATCTCCCGCTCCCCTTTCTCCCCAGTTCTACCTTCCTAACTCCCCACCAGGGGTTGTTTCCTTCCCCTGCGGGGTCCCCTGCCACCATCCTGTGGGTCTCCCTTGTTGAGGTTCCCTCCATCCTCCTTGGTCTCCACTGCGGGTGCCTCCATCGAGGAACCACACTTTGCCAGAATGGCATAGGAATTGTGGAGAGGTACAACTGGAGAGATGCACCTCTGTTCCACCACCCTCACCCTCCCTGAGTCCACTGTGGTCCAACTGCTCCTCTTTCTTGGCAACCTCTGAGGCAACAACAGTGACACTGGTGGTCCCTGGATGGAAGAGGAGGTCCCACAAATCCTGGCCAATTCAGCCTGGAGATGAGCAACCTCCTCCCTCAGCCCAGAGAGGTGCCTGCAGATGGGACAACACCGCATCCTCCAGAACGTCTCCCGGAAGACTGCTGCTCCACAGCCACTGCACTGCACCACTCCCATCATGTCTTATTTCTGGCCCCTTAACTGTTTGGAATCCTTACTCTTTCCTCTGTTTTTTTTTTCTCTTCTCTCTCTCCTTACTTTCTGCCTGTGTGCCCTTTAAGCTCCTGATTTTCCTGTTCTGAGACACGAATATCCTATATTTCTCAGTAGACCCCTTACTTGCTGACCTCCAGCGTCTAGAGGGGGCCGGAGAGCTACTCTTGCCCTTCTAGGATGGTGGATCTTTGGTGGCTCTGTGATCACTCACTTTCTGCTCCCAAATAGGAAGTTCCTGTTGTCAGTCAAATCATGTGCCTATAAAAGTAGAACTAGCTCCTAAGCTGATTTATAAAAGCACAATTTATACAAACATGTAGAGGAATTATGGAGCCCAAGTCTATGCTTGATAAATGTATCCAAACCTGCGAAATAGGGGGGAAATGTGTTATACTATTACAGTATGTTTCTATAGTCCAGATGTAGGCAGATCTTATTTTAATTTGCAAAAGCTATAGGATGCTACACTTCTGTAGGGACAACTAGTGTTGTGTGGGATTTTCAAATTCTGAAGCAGTCTTTGGTCCTTCTAAGCACAGCTGACAGAGCTGATATAGAGCATCTAAACAAAAACAGATCAAACATAACATATTGTAAACATTACAGAACTATCCAAGGATTTATGGTCAGGTAAGAAAATGATGGGTGTTAACTGTCAAAATCATTCTGTTTTGTAAACAATGCCCAAAATTGCTTGCATGATGGCAATAGCTACATACTGTTATAACTCTAAAAAAATTTTTTTAAACTGAAATAAAGCTTCAATTAGCACCTCAAGTTAACCCACTGGCAGCTGTGTATGGGTGCCCAATTGAAGGTGCATCATTGAATTGTGTAGGATTGACTTGTGTTTGAAAGCATTTCTTGTTTTTATTGTAACTGTGCTTCTATCGCCACCTGCAGACTTTCACTGTTTACACAGTCCACCGAGCGATCCGTGATGTCATTATATGGAGCCTTCTGACTCTTCCCAGTTTGAGTGCCTCAATCACGCTCACTTCTTGTTCTGCACTGCAGTGCTGCTCACTCAAAGTAGATGTAGATATTAAACAAATGTCTCCTCAAATAAATAGATTTTACTCTCATGACTACGTGTTATTGTCGCTATTATAAATTTGTTTTGAAATGTTATGAATTGTTCCTGATGATGTGAGCCCCCCACCAGCAGTGTCATGATAATGTTGTGGGCTTCTTTTGTATTTGTTGAAATCATATTCTGGTATGGTAGACACGTGCATACAATAACAGAAATAAATGTGTATATGTGTATATATATATATATATATATATGTAACCTACTGCTGATCTATGGCTGTAAAAGGTCATGTATCCTGTGTCAGACAGAGCTGCATGACTTTGAATACATTAAAACATGATCAAAGATGCACTTATTTTACCTCCTCCATCCCAGTTATACATGGAGACACTTGATTGACTGTTGTAGACTTGATGACTGGAGCTGGCAGTCTGTGTTGTTGTTTTTTTTTTGTTTTTTTGAGGGGGTAGACTTGTAAGAATTTTACAAACCTGCCATCTGACAGACATCACGGATGGGGTAATTGGGAAGGGGCACCACCCTTTCTTAGCCAGGTTATTTGTCCCTAGGTGGATAATGACATCCAGCTCCCTCCCCTGTGCAGCTGCTCCAGCAAGCCTGAGGATTCGATCCCTGTCCCTCCAAGCCATAGAGCAAGGCAGGCACCTTATCTCCCACTCCCCTTCCTCCCCCAGTTCTAGCTTCCTAACAATGGAGTCCCCCACCAGGAGTTGTTTCCTTCCCCTGTGGGGTCTCCTGCCACCATCCTGTGGGTCTCCCTTGTTGAGGTTCCCTCCATCCTCCTTGGTGTCCATTGTGGGTGCCTCCATAGAGGAACCACACTTTTCCAGCATGGCATAGGAATTGTGGAGAGGTACAACTGGAGAGATGCACCTCTGTTCCACCACCCTCACCCTCCCTGAGCCCACTGTGGTCCAACTGCTCCTCTTTCTTGGCAACCTCTGAGGCAACGGCAGTGGCACTGGTGGTCCCTGGATGGAAGATGAGGTCCCATAAATCCTGGCCAATTCAGCCTGGAGATGAGCAACCTCCTCCCTCAGCCCAGAGAGGTGCCTGCAGATGGGACAACACCGCATCCTCCAGAACGTCTCCCGGAAGACTGCTGCTCCACAGCCACTGCACTGCACCACTCCCATCATGTCTTATTTCTGGCCCCTTAACTGTTTGGAATCCTTACTCTTTCCTCTGTTTTTTTTTCTCTTCTCTCTCTCCTTACTTTCTGCCTGTGTGCCCTTTAAGCTCCTGATTGTCCTGTTCTGAGACACTAATATCCTGTATTTCTCAGTAGACCCCTTACTTGCTGACCTCCAGCGTCTAGAGGGGGCCGGAGAGCTACTCTTGCCCTTCTAGGATGGTGGATCTTTGGTGGCTCTGTGATCACTCACTTTCTGCTCCCAAATAGGAAGTTCCTGTTGTCAGTCAAATCATGTGCCTATAAAAGTAGAACTAGCTCCTAAGCTGATTTATAAAAGCACAATTTACACAAACATGTAGAGGAATTATGGAGCCCAAGTCTATGCTTGATAAACGTATCCAAACCTGTGAAATAGGGGGGAAATGTGTTATATTATTACAGTATGTTTCTATAGTCCAGATGTAGGCAGATCTTATTTTAATTTGCAAGAGCTATAGGATGCTACACTTCTGTAGTGACAACTAGTGTTGTGTGGGATTTTCAAATTCTGAAGCAGTCTTTGGTCCTTCTAAGCACAGCTGACAGAGCTGATATAGAGCATCTAAACAAAAACAGATCAAACATAACATATTGTAAACATTACAGAACTATCCAAGGATTTATGGTCAGGTAAGAAAATGATGGGTGTTAACTGTCAAAATCATTCTGTTTTGTAAACAATGCCCAAAATTGCTTGCATGATGGCAATAGCTACATACTGTTATAACTCTAAAAATATTTTTTAAACTGAAATAAAGCTTCAATTAGCACCTCAAGTAAACCCACTGGCAGCTGTGTATGGGTGCCCAATTGAAGGTGCATCATTGAATTGTGTAGGATTGACTTGTGTTTGAAAGCATTTCTTGTTTTTATTGTAACTGTGCTTCTATCGCCACCTGCAGACTTTCACTGTTTACACAGTCCACGCGAGCGATCCCGTGATGTCATTATATGGAGCCCTTCTGACTCTTCCCAGTTTGAGTGCCTCAATCACGCTCACTTCTTGTTCTGCACTGCAGTGCTGCTCACTCAAAAGTAGATGTAGATATTAAACAAATGTCTCCTCAAATAAATAGATTTTTACTCTCATGACTACGTGTTATTGTCGCTTATTATAAATTTGTTTTGAAATGTTATGAATTGTTCCTGATGATGTGAGCCCCCCACCAGCAGTGTCATGATAATGTTGTGGGCTTCTTTTGTATTTGTTGAAATCATATTCTGGTATGGTAGACACGTGCATACAATAACAGAAATAAATGTGTATATGTATATATATATATATATATGTAACCTACTGCTGATCTATGGCTGTAAAAAGGTCATGTATCCTGTGTCAGACAGAGCTGCATGACTTTGAATACATTAAAACATGATCAAAGATGCACTTATTTTACCTCCTCCATCCCAGTTATACATGGAGACACTTGATCGACTGTTGTAGACTTGATGACTGGAGCTGGCAGTCTGTGTTGTTGTTTTTTTTTTTGTGGGGGTAGACTTGTAAGAATTTTTCAAACCTGCCATCTGACAGACATCACGGATGGGGTAATTGGGAAGGGGCACCACCCTCTAAAATATTCTGCTGAAAGAACATGCTGGAAAGAGGGTTCTGTTTAAAACACCCTGGCTACTCCAGGCATACTAGCAGACGCCAGCATATGGACTCCCATTTTGTGTAAGAGTGTGGTGACAGGGTGAGGTGGGAAGACAAGCACGGTATGCAGAGGACATTGACAAACGGTTAGCCTTTGCCACTTTTTGAGGCACAGAAAGGCTGTTTTTATAAAATATACTTTACAATATATCATGACAAGCAGCAGAACTCAGAAATAACAGCAGGATGGTTACTAAAATATAGATACTGTGCCGCATATTATGCAGAAGGTGTACACACAGCCCTCCAGCTAACATGATCCAAGTAAATTGCTTTCCTTTTTTATCACCAGTATTTGGTATTGTACAAATGGGCAATGCACAGAAAATACATTACATACACCATGCTCTGCTGTCCCACAGTTCTATATGGCAGGTATAACTGAGTGGCTGCTATGTCCCTGGGACATCCTGGCAAATGAGATGTCTCATTTTTCAGGGGATTGTCCCATTGAGTGAAATGTGGGACTAACAGCAGAAGACACATGATGCATATTCATGTGGGTGCAATATTCAGTACTTTCTGTGGCCACATATATCGATTGCCACCTTAGTAGCACTGCTGCTTGCCCTGACTGCTGACCAGTGTGTCACCTGCTAACAGTCTGGCTCCGTGGGTACATAATGAAGAAAAAAAACAAAATGCTGTATATTGCTCAGGCACGTATAGGGTTTCAGTACCTGAAAAATATTGGTTATGACACTGAGAATCAAAATAGTAAAAGTGAGACAGCTTGCACAGTGCGCTTTATAGATGGCAAGTTACTAGTACTGCACAGACAAGATTACTGTAATGAAAGTGATTATGCATTTCAATGTTAGTGGAAACTGTGATATTGCTAAACATACAGTACTGTTATACAGTACCAGGACAGCTGCTCATCATATAGTCGTCCACCTTGTCCAGCATCTGAGTGAACAGAGTTGTCTCCAGTCGTCGATGTTACATCGCGCTCTACTTTCGGCTCAAACTGATAGGGTAGCACTCCAAAAGTGTCAGATGAGGAAGCCTGGGACTCGTTGTCATCAGAGTCAGTATTTTCAAGAAATAATACAAACAATCCGCCATCTGTGGGATATGATGAAGCACTCACCGTGGAGGACATTACTGATGTACAGTCTGCAGCCATAGCACCGTGCCTCCCGAGCTGCAGCCAACTCCATACAATGACATTGCAAAGATCAGCAGTGCTACACCGAGCTGTTCAATACAGCTGCTGTGAAGTGACACAGAAACATGTTTTTTGTAATTTAAAATATGAAAAAGGGAACAGCCCTACATAGCAACAAAATACACAGGGACACATTATGCAATACCATTGATTTTATGCATGACTTAGAAGGCGTCTGGGAAAGGTGCTCTTTAAGGTACTTTTTTAATTTCCTTACACTATGCAAGTCAAACATTATTGGATTGTCTGGAGAAAAGCAGATACCGAGGTGTGTCAGCTTGTAAGCAAATGATGTGGTTGGAAATGAGACATCAGCCAATGCTGCTTGAACTGTCTGAGGCACACAATGACTGTGCTGGGTTGTGCCATTTTGATGACACTTACTGTACATTGACATCTCATGCAAATGAAATGGTCTTCCTAGTCCAACCCTTCCTCTCCCTTACCCAACCTTCATCAGTGATATTGGCTTTGTCTCAGGCGTATTACGATTTACAATAAACGTGTCTGTACAGCTGCTACTGGGGCTCTCAAGATATGCTACCTGCTAAACAGCCTTAACTGAGTGCCAACCACTGCAGAAAACTAATTGAACGTTTAACTTATCTCTGGTGCTGGAGGGGTGTTTGACTGTCAGCTGCTGCACTAGGTGGTAAGGATCAAAGGCAGCCCTTCAGGTCTGTCATCCAACATACCAGTTCACAAAGAACAAAGTCAGGCCCTCAGGGCTCTCAGATACTGCACTGGGCAGCAAATAACAAAGGCTGCCCCTCAGGGCTGTCAGCCATCCACAGCTTACAAAACAAAATCAGTGGTTTGTGGTGGGATTCAAACTTTGGAATCTCCATGGTATAGAGTGGTGTTAGAATGGTTCTCATAAAAGAAAAGAGAACAAGGACCAAAGTAAGCCCCTCAGGGTTGTCAGCCACTGCACTGGATGTCAAGGAGAAAAGTTATTACCTCGGGACTGTCAGCTGCCACACCAAGTGCCAAGGAACAAAGACAGCTCCTCTGGGCTGTCAGTCACCACATCACCATTCACACCACATTTGCATTGTGAAAACATGCAAATAAACATCATTGGCATTGACTAATACCTGTTTAATAGCAATGCTGCCCACTAATGAGGCTATTGGTTTTGGTGTAGGGTGGGATGCATGACAGGAAACTTGAAAGCACATTTGTAAGTTCTGATGGGTTATAGTGCACAGCAGTACACTGGTGACCCAAGTGATTGACAAACGAGTGAGTGGACATCACCAAATTCAATAACGGTGACATGTACTACAGCAGATCCATTAAGAGCGAGGGTCCTAAACAGTCTCTATGGGATCAATATCTACTAATATTGTTATGCGGGGTGCTTTTCCACCCACACCCCCCATTGTAATAATGAACTTGGGGGCACCTGACACTGGAGTACAGGGGAAAATTTGGGAGGGGGCTATTCCCGGGGGGAGGGGGGGTCACAATCAGGAGGCAAGGGGAGCATAGAGCACAAATTTGAGAGATCAGGGAATGCAAAAAAAGGAAAACTGGTGTCATACCTGGAGGACAACGGCCTCCAGGATGTGAAGCAGCATGGGTTCATTTCAGGGAAGTCCTGTCAAACCAACCTGATACAATATTATGACTGGATGACAGGTGAGCTGGATAAGGGTCATGCGGTGGATGTTCTTTACTTGGACTTCAGCAAGGCCATCAATGCGGTGCCCCATGGGCGGCTTGGGGGGAAGCTGACTGGTATAGGAGTAGGGGCAAAAATGATGAACTGGATCACAAGCTGAAGGAGTGGGAGGCTGCAACAGGTGGTGGTGGGAGGGGAGCTCTCAACTCCAAAGTTGGTGACAAGTGGGGTGCCACAGGGCTGTGTTGGGACCAGTATTATCTGGGTTGTTCATATCAAACATTCCGCATGGGGTGGTGAGCAAGGTAAGTCTGTTCAAAGATGACACAAAAATGGGACCAGTGGTGGATGGAGGGGAAGGATGGAAGATAGGATACCTAAGCAAGCTAGAGGAGAGGTCAGAGAGGCAGCAGCTGGGGTTCAATGCAAAGAAGTGTAAGGTTATGCACTTTGGAGCGAAGAACCCAAGGAGAGAATACTGGCTGGCTGAGGGGGGTTAAGCTGGGGATCACTGAGGGGGAGAAGGACCTTGGGGTAATGGTGACAGGGACCATGAACAATACCACCCAGTGCAGTAGAGCGGCTGCAAAAGCAAATAAAATGCTGGGGTGCATAGCGAGGAGGTTTTCATCCAGGTGAAGAGAGGTGACCTTGCCCCTCTACAGGTCACTGGTAAGGCTGCACTTGGAGTATTATGTGCAGTTTTGGAGGGCATACTTGACACGTGATATCAGGCTACTGGAGGGGGTGCAGAGGAGGGCAACAAAGATGACATGTGGAATGGAGGGGAAGACTATGAGAGCAGGCTGGGAGACCTGAATATGTACACCCTGGAATATAGAAGGGACGGGGGGCATGATAGAGACATTCAAGTATCTGAGGGGAATCAATAAGGATGGGGCAGATGGAGTCATTAAGCTAAGATGGGGGAGGGACTCCAGGGGGCAAGGGCTAAGAATAGAGGGGAGATTTAGGAGGGAAATGAGGAGACACTATTTCACAGATAGGAGGTAGCAAATGGAACGCATTACCAGAATGGGGGGTATCATGCAAATCTGTGAACAGCTTTAAAAGGGCATGGGACAGGCAACAGAGGAGAGTAAGGGTGGGGGAGGTGGAGGGGCGGCAGTGGATGACAAAGGTGAGAGGGGTGGGTAGCTGCAAACTAGGGGTGCTAGCTGCACACTCAAGCAGACTTAGATAGACCAAGTGGTTTGTTTCTGCTGGCACATTTATATGTTCATATGTTCATATGTAAAACATAAGTACCCACACAACTGAACAAAGCATTATTCCCACCCACCCAGCTAGCTCTGAACCCAGGTCCTCCTGTACCAGAGGCAGTCATTACTACCACAACCCAAAACAGCCAACTAGGAACTGCCTGGCCAAATAACCCACCATATCCTCATTCACAACAGCTCCATATCACATTCACTGTATTTTTCCTATTCTTTTACCCTCACAGTCGCTCTTACAGCCCTTTGCCATCCTTTCACACTCGCTGCCACGAAAGGTGGTCAAACTGAGTCACTCAAATTGAATCGCTCAATATGAGTCACTCAGTTTGACTTGCCCATATCACGGGATACCAAAAATACCTTCTCTATCCTAATTAGATTAAATTAGTTTGGAAGATTGCAGTCGTGACTCCCATTCATAAGAGTGGGAACAGGGCCACCCACTCTAACCATCATCCGATCTCCATTCTGCCTCCCCTCTCCAAGGCACTTGAGCAAATAACTGCCGATCAGTTGACTGACTACCTAGCCACCTATAATATCCAGTGCCCCAGCAATACAGCTTCAGGAAAGGGCATAGTACAACCACTGCACTCCTTGAATATATAGACTTCATCCTTAAGTCATTGGATAGTGGGCACCTTGTGGGGTCTATCTACATTGACCTCACAAAGGCATTTGATACTGTCAACCATACCCTGCTACTCAGGTCCCTACCCACCCTTGGTCACTTTCCAGATGTCACTGCCTGGTTCAAAAGCTACCTGGAGGACAGAACCCAAAGAGGAGTGAAAATCCAGGATACACTCTCTACCAGCCTCCCAGTACACTCCGTAGTCCCACAAGGCTCTATCTTGGGCCCTCTCCTATTCAGCCTCTATCTGAATACCCTTCCTCAAGCTTGCCCTACTAACCTACTCATTTATGCGGACAATGCCGTGCTCTTCACCAGCCAGCCAGATCCTGCACTTTTCATCAGCAGTTTGCAGGATAGCTTCACTGCAGTTGAATCATGGTTCACCAATAATAAATTAATAATGAACTGCAAAAAGACTAAAGCGATGCTCTTTACCTGCCCTCACAACAAATTAAAAAATGCCCAGCTTCTTATCACTAATAACCAAAATATGCCCCTCGAACAAATCCACAACTTTAAATACCTTGAGATAACACTCTACAGTTTCCTAACCTACAACGAGCATGTAAATTTGGTATCCAGAGCAGTTAGTGCTAGAGTTGGGCTACTGTATAGACACAGGTGCAGCATGTCTAATGAAGCGCTCTGTCTTGCCATCTCTAGTTCCATCCTGTCAATTATAGACTTTGGGCTAATAATATATGGCTCTGCCACCCAAACAAGAACTTAACTGTTGCCCTAAACAAAGCATGCCACCTAATCACAAATGCCCACCGATACACCCACACCTGTGACTTTTACACTGTGGTGAACTGGCTGAATCTTCATGGCAGAATCTCCTATCAAACCTGCCTTTTCACTAAAAAATCAGCCTTGGACTAGCCCCACCCATGCTGTCCCAGCTCCTCAACAGGACTAATAACCGTCTCCGCACTAGGAGCTCCTCCAGCCCCACCTTTCAGGTTCCTTTCTGTCAGACCTCTCAGGCTCAATGCTCATCTATGTTTAGAGCACCTTCCTGGCTAAATATTACCAGGTCCTATAACCCCCTCAACCTAGTTTCCCTCCTGTCAGACCTAGGATGCATAAACTGGTCTTTCATTTCAGAGGTGCTTTCCATTGACATAGCTTTCGAGGCATTCAAAACAAACTTCCTTAAAGTCTGGGACAAACATGCACCATTACGTATGAAAAGAGTCAGAGGAGTGCACCTCCCCTGGATCTTGGCCGGCATAATCAGAAAATGCCGTGCCAGGGACCACGCCTGGAAAGCCTACAAGAAGATGGGCACACAGGCTTCCCTCACTACATACAGATCCCATCATAACGCTGTACAAACAGCATTCACCAAGCAAAAACCTACTTCCTATCGGCATTCAGCAAAATATAAATCACCCAATTGACTTCTGAAATCTCTCAAAACCCTGCCCCCCACCCAACCTGCACCCCCAACACTACAAGTACAGGGTACCCTCATCTCCGACACCATCTACGTAGCTGAAGCTTTAATACCCACTTCTCCAGCTGTGCTGAAAGCTCCTTTCCTCCCTCCCCCATTCTCACCCCCTGGTTCCTCCCCACCGGACATGCACTCCTCAGACTGCCCCCACAACCATACCATTCTCCTTCCACCCAGTATCCCAAGCAGATGTCCTTCGCTCCCTTCGGGCGTTAAACCCAAACAAAGGCAGACGCCCTACATCCATGGACGCAAAGATGCGTTAACTCTCTGCCCCTGCCATAGCCACCCCTCTAGCCGACCTTTTCAATCTATCCTTCTCTTTGGGCAAGCTACCTACAGCCTGGAAGCTGGCCAGCGTAATACCTCTGCCAAAAGAAGGTGGCCTCTCCTCCCCAGGAAATTACCGACCCATCTCCCTACTTCCTATCCTGGCCAAATTACAGGAACTATTGGTCCTGTCCCAACTCACTCCGTACCTAGACGCCTCCTCCTTTTTCACACTTTTCCAATTGGGCTTCCATAAATCCCACTCAACCATCACCTCCCTGCTTCGTGTCACAGGTGACATCCTCACGAGTATGGACAAAGGATATATCACCTCTGCCATCTTCATTGACCTAGCCAAGGCCTTTGACACCGTCTCCCACTCCTTACTCCTCTCCAAACTCACCAATGCAGGGCTCTCTACACCAGCCACTGAATGGTTCCATGACTACCTAGTAGGCAGGAAACAAGTAGTCAAAATAGCCTCTCACACCTCCCACCCATTACCTGTCCCTTCAGGCATCCCCCAAGGCTCAGTCCTGGGTCCCCTACTCTTCTCCGTCTTTCTAAATGACCTCCCAGCTGCATGCTCCTACTCCTCCATTCAGATGTATGCAGATGACACTGTCCTATACACCTCTGGTCCCACAACACTCAGTGTAGCAACCCACCTCCATTCAGATGTTCGCAGATGACACTGTCCTATACACCTCTGGTCCCACAACAATCAGTGTAGCTACCCGTCTCCATTCAGATGTATGCAGATGACACTGTCCTATACACCTCTGGTCCCACAACACACAGTGTAGCTACCCACCTGCAGGAAGATTTCAATGCCATCCAGAACTGGTTCAGGTCAAACCAGCTATTTCTTAACTCTAAAAAAACCATATCGCTAACTTTTGGCTCTCCACAAAGACTCTCCTGCCAAGCTCCCAGCCCCCCCTTTCAAAACCTTGGATGGGACTCCCCTGGAAAACTGTAGGAGCTTCAGATATCTGGGCATCTGGCTATATCAACATCTAGATTTCTCAGCTCACATCACCTCGCTACACAAGTGGCTGCTCCCCAAACTTGGCGCACTACACCATAAAAAAAGCTGCCTCCCCAGACAGACAAGGCACGCCATTGTACAAAAAATGATGCTTCCCATACTCAACTATGGTGATATTGTTTACTCCATCGCCCCCGGGTCTGCTCTGGCCAGCCTAGACACCCTGTTCCACTCCTTCTGCCGTTTCATCCTCGACTGCCCCCAATCAACACACCATTGCAACCTCTACAGCTCGTTAACCCTGCCGTCCCTCCATGACTGCAGACAAACTAACTGTGATAGGTTCGCTGCCAAATATTGGTCCCACTCCCTTCACCCCTACCTGACCTCTGTCCTCTCCCAACAACCTTCACCTGCGTACTCCCTTAGGAGTATGGACCCAAGACTGCTCCATGTCCCATTTATGTGCACATCCAAAGGCCATGCCGCTTTTAATTACCACATTCCTCAGACATGGAACGCCCTACCTGCCCCCATTAGACATGCGCCAAACCCCTCCCTACGCAACCGATTACTCAGAGCACACTTCACCTCCAGCTGCTCCTGTTTCAACTAAAAAAAAATAAAAAAATTAAAAATATTTTCAAATGTCATGCTGTTATAAACTAAAAAGTATTGTACAGTACTCTACCCTCTGTGTCGTTACACTGAATGTATGTATCCTACCCTTGGCTGCAATTTTTTCTCCCAAATTTTTCTCCTAAATTGTTAATGTACAAGCCTTTACTCATTTCTGTACTGTCTAAGCATTTCCAACTATGTATGTGGGTCTCGGCCCCCAGGTCGCATCTGGAATCAAGCATGTTGCTCAGTATGTTTTCCTGGTAAAACTCGCAAATAAATAAAATAAATAAATAAATAAATAACCTTCCTCATGACCTCCTAATGGACACCAAAATTGGCCCTTTCAAATCCAAACGGCCGCAGCACTTAATGAAATGCAGCAGCTGTGAATGTCCAACCTAACTTATACTTACTCACCTCCCACCTAACCAACCTTCTCTCACTACCTATCTCCCTACCTACTCCCTTCCTACCCCCAGATCTTCCCTCCTGCCCTTACCACCCCTTCTTTGACTATGCATCTGCAATTTGATTCCGTCTTCCTCCCTTCCCCATCTACCCTGGCAATGTCACCTCCCTCTTACTCACACAGTCAATTAACACCCTCACCCCTCCCTTTTTTTGCTATAGCCACCTCTCACTCTCTTCCTTACTTCCCACCCCCCGAACACCACTCCCTGTCATTCTTCACATCCCCCCTTCTTAGCTCTTCAGCTTTCCTCCAGGTCCCACCTCTATCTCTCTTCATCCTATCCCTGCTTGAATGCAGGTTGGCTTGGTTTTCATCTCCCACTCAATTTCATCACTGATCAACTCCCAACCTACACTGTACGAGACCTCTGTCAAGGTCAGCCCCCCTGACCGCTCTTCTTATGTGGATGACAACTGTAACCTAGTATTCCATCCTGCCTAGATGTTCTCACCACTGACTCGAACTATGTAATGTAATAATAGGTTACTCTGTTTCTTAAACTGCACTATGTAACCTGCCAAATCTGTTTGCCTACCCTTAAATTATGTAAACTGCCCCTGTTTTGTTCCTTCCCTTTTTGATGTCGAGCCTTTGTAAATGAACCTCTGGCTCAAAGGTTATTGTAAGTCTGAGACTTTAATAAATAAATAACATATATACATAAATAGATGTTTTAAGCAGTGGAAGTTCAAAGCTAGGGCAGACCTTGCCCTAAAGGCCCTCTCTGAAAGAAATGGAGGTGTACGTGCTGAAAATCAGCTGTAATAGGACAAGTTATATTTATGATCCCCCTCTCCACTGAAAAAAGTTTACAGTATTTACCATCTGTCAATAACTTGGTGCTAGCTTACGAGATAAAGTAACAGTGCTCTGTTTTCTCAGCCACCCATAGAAGACACCTCCCATTCTCTTCCCAAAACTATAAGCACCAACAAACTTTAGATTGTTCTGATTTATGGTTTCCTACAGCTAAAATGACTAGACAGAAGTGGTACTAGGATTGGAGACACAGGTCATAAGGTCATAGGTCTCAGGAGAAACAGTAGTTATCCTGAATACACAAGCAATAAAGAACCTGTCCATTAAGTGTTCTACAAAGAGACAGACCTGACTTCTATTAGTCATAGTAGTTCACCACCTGTCCAACATTTATACCCTGAGTAGCAAAAAAGCAGACATTTGAGGAGCCTGTGTGTTAGGAAACTGGCCACTTAGGCTTGGGACAGAGAAAATTGGACTTTTTTACCATGGTAGAACTGTGTCCCCTTATTAACATTATTAATAGTTTGGAAATTAAGGACAAAATTATATTTTGAGGGGGTCAAAGATGGGATTGAGGCACAATCCTGTGGAAAAAAATCTGGACTGCCCCAACTAAATCAAGACATCTTGGGCCAGAATTTCAGTTGGGCATTCATGGAGTAAGGCCCCAAGTAAGGCATCATTGTATGGCTTTTCAACCAGATTTCCACTTCACTTAAAAACTGCCTCCTTGAAAAAAGTTAGATGGGAAACAAAATTATTGTCTTCTAACATTGATTCCACTTCCTGACCTATTGCTGGACAATTGTTCTGCAAAAGCCCATAAAGTAGTTGGAATCATCATTATTTGGATAAGGTATTTCACTTGCAGAAAAAATATGTCCACAACTTTTCTCCCTGTAGTTACAACTAGTGGGACTTAGGAGTCTCTTTAAAAATCTTACCTCTGGTCATGGCACATCATTAAGAATCACCAGTTAAACACAGGTATTGAAGTATACAGAAAAAAGTTTACGGTCAATACTTTTCTGTAACTACCACAGTACATAGCTGGCTATTTCCCGAATACTCCATACAAGCAGCTCAGACCATCCAGGAACATGGCAGTGCAACCTAGAAATTTCACTAACAAAACAAAACACCAGGGGCTGGATATTCAAATGTGCGTGAAGTGCAATGCAAAAATGTGTGCTGTGCCTTGCGCTTGCCCAGGTGCCCAAAGTTGCTATCTTCAGTGGAATAGTGCACCAGTGCAATTTGACTGATTATAGGGCCATGTTGGCCCAGCAATATGCCGCTTACCACTGCCCCTACTAGGGTTCCGAAGTTCACCGCCAGAATGGATAGTACTGGAGTGCTATTTTCAATGTTCAAAGAGACCCATGCAAATGAGCCCATGGTGCATGCAAGGTGCTAAGGGGCCATTTGCATGCCCATTATGGGCTCATTTGCATGGGTAGCAAGGCAGGTTAGCGTGACACTGCCTCCCCAATTGTCCGGTCCCAGCCATGTATACTGAACATATTTACTGGTGTTAGTGGTCCCCTCCCATGCTAATCGCTGGTCCGTTCTTTAGAATAAAAGGCTTCCTGGTGCTAGTGGTACCCTCCTAGGCTGTTTGTCTGAGCACTTTTGTTTCTCAGTCACATTTTCATTATGCCTCTGTTTTCTTCGTGTCACGTGGAATTTTGGAATGTACTTTGGCAACTTTAACGAAACTCTGACTTAGAACAGTGGAATGAATATATGAATTGCAGATTAATGTATTAAACTGCAGAAAGGAATTCCTCAGAACTAATCACTGAACTGTAGAATGATTGCATGTATTGCAGACTGATGTATTAGACTGCGGAATGGAATTCCACAGAACGGTTATTCTGCAGTTCATGTGCATCATTCCACAATTCAGTCAGAACATTTTGTCACATCTGGATATGAGCCTACACTCTGTGTGCCTACTGTACCTCCATCACCAAATATTAAATAAATAAATAAAACACATGATAGAAACATAGGAATGGTGATATTAAAAGGGGTGTTACTTTTAATGATTACAAATCTAAAAAAATGCTAAGCAGATTAAAAGTGGGAGCAAAGGGCATCTTACAAGACAGGAGAAAAGGGTAATGTGAAATAGAACAAAAGGTTCACACAATTCAGGTATATTTACAGTCCCCCCTCCCCCCATGCATTCTTTTTTATTGCAGGTGGTGGATCACTGTGGTGTTATTGTTTTGAATTAGTTACTTGCTCCACCACAGCAATACATAAAAGGGGGTTTCACAGAATATTGGTCTCATTGTTTTTCCAAATGAATCGAAGGACTGTGAAGACACATGCATTGTGTATACTGGTTATTAGGAGAGCTGTATTCCACCATTCTCTGTCCCCATCCTCAGGTGGCACACACAGCATAGGTGAGTGTGTGTGAGTGTGTGGGGGGAACCTGTCTCTGACAAATGCAGCATGCTCATGCTGAGAGATCAAGCTCCCATGCCTGCTAACAGGAACCACTGTGCCACCGGAGCATGCCGCGTCCTTTTCCCCAGCTGGGATGCATGGGAGCTCCAACATGGAAGCATGGTGTACTTCTGTTGGGGCATTGGGTGGTCCTGAAAAAGTTTAACAATCAGGAAACAGAAGAAAAAAGGAACAATATCTGATGAATGTGGTCATAGAGAAATAATCATACAGGATGGGATGTGTTAGAGTAGATCAGATGGAGCTTTTTTAATACCCAAAAGGAAACCAGGAGAGCTTTATCTTTTCCTGTTCTGAGTCTACGTCACCAGGAACAATCAAAACGTACACTCAGTCTAAAATGGCCATGTAATTGCTGCTGCTCACTGATAAGGCTGTAAATGGGGACTGGATGAAAGGAATGCTGTCTTTACCGGGTATAAGTAGTGGCAGTGCCAGGAGTACCCACAACCCCATTATACATATTATAAAACCAGGCCCAAATCAATGCTGCCTATATATAGCCTCATCCTGGGGACATACAGATATAAAGCAACTGAACTCCAACCCAGTTAAGCTGCTGGCAGTGATTTAGTGAATAGAAAACATTTGGCCTGGACACGGGCGGGGGGTCCTTACTCTTCTTGAGAAGTGCCATGGGGTCTTTAAAGTGATTTATGGAAGTTCTTCAAATGCCTTTTTCACATACTATGCCATTGCCAGCCATGCTTCAGATGTAGAAGCTGCAATTTGTTTTGTAAAAAAAAAATCTGTCATAATCATTTTTTTTTTCATCAGTGCTTTGTTTCTGGCTGCCCTCCAGTTTTCTCTGTGCAGCCACACCCCCAGAATGATGTCATGTAAGGGAGCTATCAATGTTTTACATACAGCAACAAGGAATTCTGGGTAAATGATAAAATAAACTTAAATGTTTCTTACTCAGAGGTGCACTCCTTTATTTTGGTAGCGGTGACTGTAATATAGTACCTAATATGTAGATGTACATAACAAGGCATTGGGGGGTACTACTGTGAAGTGCAGTTTCCTTTTTCTGTATTGGCTTTAATAATATAAGCTCGCATATGTTTATTTTCAAAACAAGGCATTGTGCATACAGTATCTAGTTGACAAGGTTTCTTTACTAAGAGCTGTAGTCTCCTATTTCTGTAGTGACCACAGAAATATAATAGCCTAGATACTAATTTACATAGTGAGGCATTGTGGGTACAGTAAATAGCTCATTTTTCTATCTCCCTAATCAAAGTGCAGTCTCCTATTTCAGTAGTGTTTATTGTAGAAAAGCTTCTGGAAAAATGTTTTTGTGATGCAGGTAGGCCAGAAAGATAATTGCTATTCTGTGTAGATGTTGCTTCACATTTACTACTTGCTGGTGAAGTGACAGGGCTGAAGTGACAGCTCCTGTCAGAATGTGGGAGTGTGATGATACTTTTCTATGTTTATGTTATAAGACTTGAATGGCTGTAAGTAGTTCAGGAATATTATTATGGGTCAAAAATTACATGGGTCTGAGCTGCTTTTAGTCAATCAAATCTACACGTTATAATGCTAGATACAACCACTTGCAAACAATGTAAAAAGTCAGCTAAAAACTGACAGTGTCCCTTTAAAAACTTTGTTTCCCTTGCATGATGTCAGGGTTTGGGGGTTGCAGCACTGAGGAAAAAAAGGGTCAGGGTTATGCAAATGAAGCAAAGCACAGAAAAAAAGGATTTTTTTCATGGAAAACAGCAATTTTGGGCAGTTTGAATGGCAGGAGACTGATTCACAATGCTACAGGTTACTACTTCCATTTGCTATGGCAACTTTCCATAAATCACTTTAGTGTGCACCTGAACAACCCCCAGAACAGGCAGATGGGACCGCAGTTGAACATCTCATCCAAACGATGGCACACAGACAATACAGCATCCCTAGTATTGCACTTGGGTAACAGCATTTATGGCAAATAACCAGTTAGTCCATGAGAGGATCAGTGACAGGGCTGAGGGGGGTGGACATAGCAACATGTTATAGACTGAGTTTGTTATATTTTAGAAAAGTCATTTTTTTATCTAAAAAACAAAGCAGCATTCCTGTCAGTGTACGCCCATTGCCATGGCACTGCACAAGAGGTGCTCTAATCAAATTGAGTGCCTCAGATACAAAAGAAAGTAGCGTTGTGATTGGTTAAAGGTGTCACATGATGCTTTCTTGATCTCTCTATGTAGCAGCCCAAGTGAATAGCGGTGATAGCATAAGGAGGCAGTGACTGAATGTAACTGAAGATGTCACTGGTTGGAGCAGCTGTAGCTGTGCAAAGAGGGGTCCTGCATACAGGTTTAAAGACCAGGAAACAAGAAAATAAAGAGTGAGCGAGACACCCACACACACACATACAGAAAGAAAACAGGAGCCTAAGCAGATATGAAGTGGGAGTGCTGCAATGTTTGACATACTGTACCATCTAATTTGTTTATGTCCCACAATCCATTTTAAACAATACACCCCCCCACACACAAACACACCCTCCACTAATACATTGGGGTGGGTTGCCTCAAGAAATCATGCTCTAGCCTCCCCCCCCCGCGCTATTGACATGGGCTCAAGGCCATCTTACATTACAAGTGAACAGAGTTGAACAGTCTCATCTTCTTTCCCGGTGGAAAATCATATACTCCATAAACACAGTGCAGGATACAACCTCAGCACCAGCACAAGGGGCTGATAAACTAATGAACATGAGGGCCCAGCTGCTTGTTCTGCCCAGAACAGTGGTCCCTCTAGGTCAGCCCAGAAGTGTATCTTTATAGCAGAGCTGGTAAATCTGGAAGGAAGAGGCAGGTAACTTGACTTCCAGCTCCCAGTGGCACTGACAGCATGGTTTTTGCCTTTCTATAGTGCCAAAGTCCTGTTGGAGATACTGTTAAACTTCACCAAGGTAAGTTAAAGTTTCTAACCTCTTGCCAGGTGTCTTCCTGCACTGCCTGACCCTGCCTTACAAAAAAAAAAATCCCGGTCTTACCAGTATCAAGGCAAAGCACTTACAAATCTATATGTAAGCCCCCTAGAGTTACTATACAACTCTAACCATCTTCACAATAGTCAACTCACTAGTGCAGCAGCTGCAAGGCTTCACACTGATGACAGAGAGATGGAAAGTTATGTGCAGTCCCACTGAACTCCCGTGCTGGAGCTGACTGGGGCTGAGTGTGCCAGAGAGATTGGAAACTCTGCCCCCAGAGAGGTAAGGCAGGGGCTACCAGGCATTCACATGTCCTTTGCCTGCCAACTGTGGAGTAGCACAGACGTCCTTGGTGAAGACAGATGCTGGCCCCCTCCCAGCAGGAAGAAGGATACAATTATGGTGGCTTGCATCACTGGGGTGTGAGAACTGGGGAAACATATCAGTACAGCATACAAGGACAAAAGGGCAGGGCAAATAGGATGTTGGGCTGTAAAGGGAGGTGGATCAGTGCCAGAAGAAGGGAGGGGGATACTGGCTTTGTACAGGTTCAACCACACCTGATAGTACTGTGTGCAGTTTTGGAGTCCACACTTGAAGAAGGACAGACAGAGATTGGAGAAAGTGTAAAGTAGGGAGACCATAATGATACAGGAACAGCAGGGGGAGGTCATGTGAGGAAAGGTTGGAGGACCTCAATATATACACATAGAAGGGGCGGGGACATGATGGAGACATTTTAAGTACCTCCGCGGGATGAACAAGCTGGACAGCAGGGAGTTGTTCACACTGTGTAGGACACACAGGCACTGGGGGAGACTCCATGAAGCTGGCTGTGGTGGGGTCAGGCAGAATGTCCAGAAGTAGTACTTCACAGTCTGGGTAATAGAACAAGCATTTGTCAATGCCGAATGTTTGCTTGCTGGCACTGGCATTGGTAGTGTAGAAGTTACAGAGCTGCATAATAGGAATGGCAGCGAAGTATTGAACTGAAGCCAACCCCACCACCACCCTGCAGAGAGTGGCAGGCATTGGGGTGTGCCTTTGGGTCATCAGGCATAACGACCACGCCATTTCACCACACCCTACCCTGCAGACACTGACAAGTGTCACGGTGTGCCTTGGGGTCTTTGGCCATTATGTGCACCCCATTCCATCAGGAAATACGGTGAGATGGGTGTGGTATAGGAGAATGGGGTGAAGTTTGGGCCCGAAGAGTCCGAGGTACACCTTGATGCCTCCTCACTGGCTACAGGGTGTGGGTGGGTGGAATGGTATAAGCATGACAGGCAAGAATCCCAAGTCACACCCTGATGCCTGTCATCCTACAGGGTGGCGTTATGGTCGAAACCCTAACACCTCTGGCCTCGTTGCTATTTTCACTCCAAATTTTCAACATGGTTTTTTTGTGACCCCCACCTCATGAACAGTGGCAATATCAGTTTGTTAGCCGAAAACTGCTTTTGCACAGTGACTATGGCATTTGGCATCACAGGTGCAAAAACGCATTCCGAACAGGATGTGAAAAATGACAGCGGTACGTACTGTTCATGGGGAGGTGTAAAAAATGGCAATGTTGAAAATCTGCTGTGAAAATCTTAAAAAAAGTGGTGAAGTCACATGAAAAGCGAGAAAACTGTGCAATGCACAATTCTAATGTAACTAGTTTGGGGATTTTTTTTTACAGTAGATTGTTAACACAGGCATTTTGGGACCTCCGATCATGAACAGTGTCAGTGTGATTTTCTTTATCTGTCCTGAACAATGATTTCCATAGCGACCACGCATCTCTGCACTGAAAGTGTGAAACACATTTCGCCATGTTGTGGAAAATGACAGCTGTACTGTTCATAAGGAGGTGTGGAAAATGCCACTGGTGAAAATCTGGACTGAAAATATTACAAATTCATGAACCTACAAGGGTGCGTGGAAACGCGCAATGCTCACTCGTAATACAGTCATTTTAAGAGTTTTGTCACCAAATTTTCAGCATAGCCATTTTAAGACCTCTGCTCATGACCAGTGTCACTGTGATTTTCTTAATCTGTCCCAAACATTGTTTTCGCAAACCGACTGTACCATTGTGCGCTACATGTGCGGAAACACATTTTGGCGAGATGTGAAAAATGGTAGCTGCACTGCTCATAAGGAAGTGCAGTAAAATGGCACTGTTGAAAATCTGGTGTGCAAATATTACAAATTCGTAAACTTGCCAGCGTGCGTAGGAACTGCGCAACGTATGCTCCTAAAACAGTCATTTTTGGGAATTTTTTCACCAAATTTTCAACATAGCCATTTTAACACCTCTGCTCATGACCAGTGTCACTGTGATTTTCTTAACGTATCCCATACATTGATTTTGCACACCGACTGTGCCATTTTGCGCTACATGGGCAGAAACACGTTGAGGGCGAGATGTGAAAAATGACAATTGTACTGCTCATAAGGAGGTGTGGTAAAATGGCAATGTTGAAAATCTGGAGTGAAAATATTAAATTTGCAAACTTACCAGTGTGCATAGGAACTCTACAACATGCGGCATAAATAAGCAGTCATTTTAGGAATATTTTCACCAAATTTTCAAAATAGCCATTTAAGACCTCTGCTCATGAACAGTATTACTGTGATTTTCTTAATGTGTCCCGTACATTGATTTACGTGCACCGACTGTGCCATTGTGCACTACATGGTGGAAACACATTTTGGGTGAGATGTGAAAATGACAGCTCTACTGCTCATAAGGAGGTGTGGTAAAATGGCAATGTTGAAAATCTGGAGGAAAATATTGAAATTCGCAAACTTACAAGCGCATGTAGGAACTGCTCAACGACGCGTCAGAAACAGTAATTTTTAGGAATTTTTCACCAAATTTTCAACATAGCCATTTTAAGACCTCTGCTCATGAACAGTATCACTGTGATTTTCTTTAATGTGTCCCATACATTGATTTCTCAAGACACCGACTGGCGCCATTGTGCGCCACATGGGCGAAACACATTTTGTGTGAGATGTGAAAATGACAGCTGTACTGCTCATAAGAAGATGTGGTAAAATGGCAATGTTGAAAATCTGGAGTGAAAATATTGAAAATTCGTGAACTTACGAGCGTGCGTAGGAACTGCGCAATGCACACTCGTAAAACAGTCATTTTTAGGAATTTTCCACCAAATTTTCAAAATAGGCTTTTGAGAGTCCCCTTATGAACAGTGGCAGTGTCGCTTCATTAATCTTTTCCGAAAGGTGATTTCACACAGTGGCTGCGAAATCACCCTTCGGCCCGAGTAACGCCATGACAGTGCAAGAATTCATGAGGAGGGGTCCCAAAAACCCCATGTTGAAAATTTGGTGCAAAAATTCCAAAAATGCCTGAGATATGCAACAAAGTTGAAAAACCCCTATCTATCCCATTATACAGCTTACCGGCATTTCCTCAGTTCGCAGTCGGCTTTGAAGAGTGCAGACGTGTTCCCGGTCCACCGAAGATCGTCGCGCCGGACTCCGGAGGTATGTATGGGGTGAGGGGGGTTGTGGGGAGGCAGGGTGCGCAGTGGGTGGGCGCGGGTGGTTGCAGACACTGCATGGGACCGTTTTTGGTTTTCAGGTTTTTTTTTTTTGGAAAAGACGACGCGGGACGTTTGCCACACTGGGGTGGGCTCCCAGCATGGCAGAAGGATGGCTGGGGGCGGGAGCCGATGGGGATTGAGCACCCCGTCGGGCATGGCAGATCTGTTGCCATGCTGGGGTGGGCTCTCAGCATGGCACCCTGTACTGGGACAGTGAAGCCGACAGGGATTAGGCACCCCTGCCGGGCGACAGCATGGGGGTGGGGAGACAGGGAGCCGGACGGGGACTGGGCACCCCGTCATTATTATATCATTTTGCCACGCTGGGTGGGCCTCAGCGTGGCACCTGATGCTTTGGGTTTGAGCCGACGGGGATTGGGCACCCCGTCAGCTGTACAGTGTGGAGGAAGGAGGGGAGGCGCATGAGCATGCAGTGTGCATGCGCCGAGCACGCTGCGGTGTGTCGGTGGGGGAGAGCTCTGCCTGCCTGCCGAGCTCTCCTTTCAACTGTATGCCACTGCATTTTCAGCTGTCATAGACAGCTGGAGCAATGATTGGCGCTCTGCGACTGTGCCTGCAAATACACTGACTGAATTGGAAGAGGCTGACACACCTCTGGAAAACTCATATGATGGCACTATGTTTCTTGCACATGCGTGCAAGCAAACATAAAAATGGAACAAGTTTCTATAGGATGTTGTACGCACTAAAACAGTAGGATGTTCAAAAGGGGTTGGAACTGACAATGGAATGGGTGCAGATGGTACAGCTGGGGGATATTGGAAGGGGTAAGTGACTGATAGGGGCATTTCCCACTATTAGACAGGTTTTAGGTACACTGAAGCACACCAGTGAGGGCATGAGCTGCCTGACATTTGCACACCTCCTGCCAATCACTGAGTACCACTGGCATAAGCTGGGAAGGAAGATACTCGCCCACCCTTACAGCCAGAGGGACAATGTAGTCATAGTGACTGCAATCATCAGGGCAATGGACACGAGGGGAAAGGTCATGTAAAAATTACCAAAATCATGAATACCATCCTTAAAAATTGGACTGTCAGCTCAAGAAGCTGTTTAGACTATGTGTCTTCGTGTTCTGAAGAAAAAAATAGCTTATCACTTTTAATTTCAGATTGCAAGGGACTCCAGGACTCATCCTGTCCACACCTCCACTTCATAAGCAGGGATGAAATAGTATGCTGCCCAAACATGTGCCAATTTATAGGGATTATATGATTCTCCACCCACCCTACTACCCAGGGTACTACATGATCCCTTGATAAGCAAACATGTGTCCAGGCTTACCTTAAAAGCCTCTACTGTCTTTATATCCACCGTCTCTGTTGGAAGACTGTTCCACAGATTCACCACCCTCTGCGAGAAACAGTGTCTACTAACGTTACCCCTGAATTTACCACCTTTAGGTTTCTGGGCGTATCCCCGTGTAAAGCACACTGGATTGTTTACATTATTTATTGCTTTTTTTATGTGCTTCAAATTCCTACTTTTCAGAAACAGAAATGCCAATGATGGGAAGACAAAAAGGGACAGTTCTGATGCATAATCCCTTCCATCATCACTGTACTATGTCAACCTGAATGTCCCTCCCAGGACAGGAACTGCTGAGTGATATGGGAGTAGGAAGGGGGGGAGAGAGAGAGAGAGAGAGAGAGAGAGAGAGGTGGCATCATTTACATCTGGCCCAAGCCTGGAACCCAGCACCCCCACCAGTCTCCTCAAGCAGCATGTTCTCCGTGACTGCAGCTGCACATTTTCATGCCAGCCTGGCTCTCCACAAACTTTGCCACTTGGCCAGGGAGCACAACTCAGCAGTCTTGTGGCTGGGAATGTCGCCAGCATATTTTGCTCCCCAGGCCCTTTCTTGTACTAAATTCCAGGACTGGACAGCTCACAGACAGACCTTCCTGGTGCCTCAGTGAACCACACTTGATGCAGCCAGTGACCCACACAGAATTCTTTGCTTCCCCAACCCCATGAACAGTGAGCAGTGGGGCGGGAAGCACTACATCTGATTAGAAGAGGGTAGGGATTAGTGGCTGGGTTTGACTCAGTGGTCTGGGGGAAGCAATCAGGAGGGGGTTGGAATCTTGGCTGCAATGTGTGGGTTTGGCTCTGTGGTCCAGAAAAGAGCAGTCAGTAGGGGGTGGGATTGATGGTTACAGCAGGTGTGTTTGCCTCCCAAGTCTGCAGTCTGAGGGAAGTGCTCAGGAGGAGTTGGGAATCAGTGGCTGCAGTGGGTGGATTTGGCTCTGTGAGCCAGGGAAAGCAGTCAGTAGGGTTTTTGGGATTGATGGATGCAGCGGGTCAGTTTGGCTCCAACTTAGTGGTCCAGCAGAAGTTATCGAGAGAGGGGTTGGGATCGGCAGCTTCAGAGGGTGTGTTTGACTCTTTCATCTGGTGTGGGAAGCAATCAGGAGGAGGTTAAGATAATCGGTTGCAACAGGTGGGTTTGGCTCTGTGTTCTAGTGGAAACAATCAGGAAGGGTTGGGATGGGCAGCTGCAGCTGCAGCAGGTGGGTTGGGCTCTGAGTCTGTGATCAGGAGAAGCAGGCTGATAATGATGCTGCTCAGCTGCTTGCTGGGTGGTGTCATGCAGAAAAAAGGATTGAGCGGCTCTGTTACAGGAGCATTTCGCTCCTTTCAATTGCACAAAGTTTCCACCCCACAAGCAGAGTACAGTGTCATGATCAGCCTTGCCATCACTGGGTTGCCACTGTCAATCCCACTGCAGTCTGAGCTGCATTGGACCCAACAGTGACACACATCTGAAACCCAGTTATTGTAACATGTTTGCTGTCCATGCATGTGCAAAGAAACATAAAAAGGGGATCCAACTTGACTGGGAAGTGTAGATTTTGAGCAGCAATACAGACTACATCTGCATAGTCAAACACCAGCCATATGTCAAGTCAAGTCAAGTCAAATTTATTTAAAAAGACGCCCAATCCAGAAGGCTCTGGGCACCACACAAAAACTTTACAGCATTTCATACCGTGTAAATTATAAATTAAAATTACTACATACATATAATCAAAATTACTCCCCAAAAGCTTGCAAAAATAGGAAGATCTTCAGGCGAACCTTAAAGGCAGTTATGGTGGGGGCCTCCCTAACTACAGAAGGCAAGGAGTTCCAAAAAGCGGGAGCGGCGACACTAAAAGCTCGGTCCCCCGCAGACTTTAGTCTCGCTCTTGGAACAGTTAGGAGGCCACCGCTAGAGGAGCGGAGATTACGGACAGAGGTGGGAAGTACCAGGAGATCAGACAGATAACCAGGGCCCTGCCCATGTAGGGCCTTATAGGTGAGAAAACCCACCTTGAAGAGTACTCTCCATCTGACAGGCAGCCAGTGCAATTCGCGCAGTATAGGGGTAATATGGCAAAATTTGCTTTGCCCGGACAAAAGCTGGGCGGCAGAGTTTTGCACTAGCTGTAGTCTACAAAGAGAACCTCCAGAGACCCCGAGATAGAGGGCATTACAGTAGTCAAGCCTAGAAGTGACTAAGGCATGTATCAAGGTAGGGAGGTCCAGAGCCAGCACAAGGGGCTTAATCCTGGCAATGTTTCTAAGATGGAAAAACAGGAACGAACTACGGAGGATATATGAACCTCCATGGACAAGTTCCTGTCAAAAATCACACCAAGATTTCACACCCAAGGGGAGACCATCAATGACACAGCTCCTAGCACAAGGCCAGTCCCAGAGTCAGAGGCCATCTCATCATGAACTCTGTTCGACTACACTACCAGTACCTCAGTCTTGTCAGGGTTCAGTCGTAGCCAGCTGGAGGCCATCCAGTCGTTAATCTCAGCCAGACAGATGTTTAGCACATCCACTGCATTTGATGTTCCTGGGGCAAAGGATAAGTATAGCTGAGTATCATCGGCATAGCAATGAAAACTCAGACCATACTTCCTAATGATCCCCCCCAGGGGCAGCATATATACTGCGAACAACATTGGGGCCAATACTGAACCCTGAGGGACTCCACACAAAAGGAGGCAGGGTGTAGATGAGAAATTTCCCATCACAACCCGTTGCCTCCTATTAGTGAGAAAGGACTCAAACCACTTGATGACAATACCGGTGAGTCCACATAACTCCCTCAGGTGGAGAAGCAACACACAATGGTCCACAGTATCAAATGCTGAAGAGAGATCAAGGAGAACAAGAATTGTCCTGTCCCCCCGATCTCTAGCCCTGAGGAGGTCATTCTGCACCCAAACTAATGCAGTTTCAGTGCTATGTCTGGCCCGAAAAGCCAACTGGAAGGAATCATACAACTCGTGGGTCATGAGATGTTCCTCCAACTGAAGCGATACCACCTTATCAACACTCTTCCCCAAAAATGGAAGATTGGAGATAGGATGGTAATTCACCCTAATCTCTGGGTCCAGAGAAGATTTCTTTAAAAGGGGTCTCACCAGAGCCTCCTTCAAGGCACCTGGAAAGACACCCTGACTCAAGGAGCACCGGACAATCAGGGCAAACACCGGGCCAACAGAGTCAATGTATCTCATTAAGAAGCGCGTTGGCACTGGGTCCAGTTCACAAAAGGTATGCTTCAAGTTGGCTGCCACCTCAATAACCTCACGAACCTCCACTGGCTTAAACTCTCCCCAACTAGGCGGAGTGCTCTTAGAACACAACTGAAGACCACTGACAGCAATGGTATTACTGGCTCAAGAAACCTCCCGAAGGATCAAAGACACCCTGTCTGAGAAAAACCGAGCAAAATCCTCACAATCCTCATTTGAGGAAACTCTTCCAGGCTGAAGACAGAGAGGATGGAGAAGTCTATCAACAGTCTGGAAGAGTGAGGCTGGTGTGTTTCTCCGAGCAGCAATCTCCCGAGACAAAAATGCTGTCTTCTTTTGGTTGATTGCCTCCTGATATGCGCGATAATGCGTACACAGGACCAGTTTGTCTGTCTCCAGATGGGACTTCCTCCAGCGGCGCTCTAATCTCCGACCCAGCTTCTTCATTTCCCTGAGATCTCCATCATACCAAGGAGACCTCAGGTACAAAGTTCTGGGTCGTACACGGATAGGTGCGAGGGAGTTGATGGTGCCAGACAACACCTTATTATAGGTGTCTACCCCGACATCAACAGCTCCGACGCAGGCATCACCCATACTAGATAAATCAACTGCCACCATAAAACCCTCAGGGGTAAGATCACGTAAAGGGCGGCAGTGAATCATCTCAGCAGAGGAGGAACTTACGTCGGGAGCCCTAAGCATGAACTTCACCGTGCAATGATCAGACTAAAATATCTGATCAATTGCAAGATCTACGATCTCAAGGCCCAGTGAGAACACCAGGTCCAATGTATGGCCATCGTGATGAGTAGGTGCACCAACAAACTGTGCCAGCCCCAAAAGGGACATACTCTGCAGAAATTCGACGGCGCACTTTTCAGCTTTATCCTCGGCCCAAACATTGAAATCCCCCAGAAAAATACATCTTGGGGAATCCAATGTTTCGCCGGCAACAAACTCGGCAAATTCCTGCAGGAAGCCCCCCATCGGGCCAGGAGGGCGATAGATAAGGAGGATCCTGCAACCAATGCCAAGTCCTCCACGAATGGCCACACATTCAAATGAACCTGGGGTTCCCACCGGGTGCATGGTGAAGGTCAGGCTCGATCTAAAACAAATGGCTACACCGCCACCCCTGCAATTTTCTCTGGGGCAGTGCACCACGGTATATCCTGGGGGGACTGCAGCCTCAACAATAGGGCTAGCATCATCTCCCACCCAGGTCTCCATAATGCAAGCCAGGTCGACCGATGAAATCAAGGCGGCAATAATTGCCGTCTTGTTTCTGATCGACCTGGCATTGCATAGCACTGCCGTCAGAGATGTAAAGGGTGACACAGCCCCTCGGTTTTTTTTTTTTTTTATTTAGTTGTTTTACCAGGTATAGCACACTAAGCTGAAAGCTTTTTTACAGGAGCGACCTGGGAGCACAAGGAGGTTAAGTGACTTGCTCAGGGTCACACAGTATGCAAGTGGAAGCTGTGGGATTCAAACCCAGGTCAGGTCTGCTGGATGTCACCAAATTTGCAGCTCAGAGCCTTAGACCACTGTGCTATACTGCCTCTCAAGTGGTCAGGGTTACCTGACCACTCGGCCTGGTGGTCCCCCTGGAAATGGGAACCAACCACGTCTGGCTTCTCCTAGATGCCCTCCTTACTCCAGGGTGTCTCCTGGTCTTAACCACCTCTATCCTTCGATCAACCCGCTCCTGGTCATCCCACAGCCCACAGGCAGAGCAATCCCTTACAATCCCCACTTCCCTGCAATGCCTGACTAGTGATATCAGACACAGGAGAGGGACAAAGGACGCAGTTACGCAGTCATGAAGTTCCCATAGGTAATCCTAGGCCTCACAGAACGCCTACCAGACCCCTACACATGTCTAATTAGATAAACCAATAAACACATTAATTAATGCAAGCTCAAAACATTTAAAACACTTCCTATAAAAGAAGCCTAATTGTCACAGTTAAAACTTCTGTAACCTAACCACTTCCCTCCTCTCATCCCAAACAAAAACATTTTCAACACCGACTGGCAGCTGTGCACTCACAACTCCAGCTTGATGCAGGCGCCAGCATTTAATAAAAGCCTCCCCACCCTCTCACACAACAGCAATTGGTTCCCGCCACTCACCCTCCAGCTCCAACTGGAAATGATTGAAAATTCCAACGAGCCTCTCATGCTGTGTAATGAAGCAGTGGAGCAGGCAATCCACGGGGAGAAAGGAAGTCCAAGTCTGAAAGCAAATAGTTCGAGCTCTGACGAGCGGCATTCCTAGCAAATGCACAACAGTTTACAACACAAAGATGCCGCTTGTGAGCGGTGCTTGCATTTAAATAAAAGCCTCCCCGCCCCCTCACAACAGCAATTGGTTCCCCCCACTCACTCCTCCAGCTCCAGCTGGAAACGATTGAAAAATTCCAACACAGCCTCTCACGCTGCGTACTTGGGGGCTAGTGAGCAGGCAATCCACGGGGGAGGAGAAAGGAAGTCCAAGTCTGGAAAGCAAAACAGTTTGAGCCGCTGACGAGCGGCATTCCCAGCAAATGCACAGCAGTTTACAACACAAAGATATCTTAAGGATGCTCTCACTGTGAACCAGAAAAGTATTGCATGATTTGTTTTGGTACAACTCACAAAGCTTAGGGCGAAGTTTCTTGTGCATGGTATCAATATGGGTGGAAAAGCTGATGTAGCCCACCCCTCCCTGATGTCTAGGGGTATGATGACGATAAATGTCTGTGGGGAGGGGCAGCCACAGCAGAAACTGAACTAGATAACTTACATTTTCCAGGTCCCTCAATGGGTGAGGTGCTGCTGGCCTCCAGGTGCTGGGCTAGAAGAAAACTGTTGGTTAGTGGCAGGAACAGTCATTATGAAGAACTGAAATGTCACTGCAGGTTCAAGAAAAACAGTGGGATCCCATTTAATAACATATCAAAGTCCACTCCATGGAGCAGTAAATTAATCACAGTTCAAGGGGGAAACATATCACACTGGACCGACATGGTCATATAAAGGCAAGAGTCCATAATGCCCCACTCGCACACTGTCCATTCCACAGGGCATGATCCAGATGACCTCATTAAATTAGGCAGCTCAGATTATCTAAAAACAGCAATAAAGATCCTGTGGGGCTACATCTTCTCATGGTCCCACAAGACCCACACTTTCCCTTACAGCTCGGAATAGGCTAGCCTCTCACCTTGGGGCCCCTTGTTTCAACAGCTAGCATGACCTTTAGAGCTAGGAACATGTCAGCCTCTCACCTCAGGGTTGCTATTCCCTCCTTCCAATTACTCCAGATTCATTGACTCCCTCCTGGGCGACTGTCCCCATGAAAATCCAGGTGACACATCCCCCATGGATGTCCCAGCCAAGGCACTCACTCACTCTCAAACATTGCTCCCATATCTTTGGCATTCCCCTTCACTCTGCCTCAAGCCTTCACTCCAGCGCTCCCTCCTGCCACTCAGCCTCTCAGTTCTGCCATGGGGTGATCGTCTCTCTCTACCTCCTCATAGCCGGGGGAGCCCTTCCAACAGCCACCACCACATCCAGAATGGGGCTGATTTTTGTTTTTTCCTATACTCTCCTCAAGAAAAAAACTACTAAAATGGCACCTCGAGTGGGCAATCTGTCCCTCTCACCCACCCTGCCTCTCTTCATGAGCTTCCTTAAAAAGCCATGCCTACCCCCTGGGTACTCCTGTGCTGCCAGCAGTCCCCCCAGGGTGGCAAAAATATTAACTCCTCAGGGCCTGGGTTGAAATAACCCAAAACAATTGTCCCAAAATAGGCACATCCTAATGCACTATAAATGGTGCTCCAATCCCCGGGGGGGGAGGGATTACTACTCTCCCCTTGTTAAAAGCTAAATGCCCTCAGCGAGCTCTGGAGTACCACCAGCCATTCCCACCGGGGCCTGAGCAGACAGGGTATGTGCACTCCTCTCTGCCAAATCCCCTGAGAACTTCAGGCTACTTTACTATGAAGGTGGGCCTAAAAGAATACAAACTGGGGCCCCATAACAGTTCGGCTCCCTCACACACCTGAGTTCTATACCCTGGCCACTGACCCATCTAACTCCGGATGGATTGCCTACATCCCAAGAGGTGGCATCCCAGTCCTAGCACTGGTCTAAACTAAGCTAGCTGCTGCCCAAAATACTGCCACCTAATTAGCATGGACTCTCAAAAAGCATGCCTCCCACTGATTGTTACCTAAACACAGTAGCAATTGTCATAGCAGTAATAGTCCAATGGGATGACTACACAGTGGCAGTACTTGACCTAAACATGTAGCATACTGCAACACTGATGCATTGATTACAGTTGCAATAGATTAACAATTATAATACTAAACATTAGGAACAATAGCATCAACATGATAGCTTGTAACAGGAAGGCAGTAATCACCGTAACAGAAAATGTCACAAAAGGGTTAGCCTTACCCATTTTGAATGTCCTGTGGGGGGTGTTTGGCATCACAGCTCTGCAGGGAACTGAATGTGATCACCTTACCATCTGCCAAAATGGTAGTGGGGTGTGGTTTAGTGCAAGGCCGACCATACGAGTCAGTTGCCCCCACACAATACTTGGTGTGCCCACCATCCAGATCTTGCAAGACATAGTTCTTACACAAAGTGAGTCCTTCATATGCAGTGCAGGCACAGATACCTTTGGCAATCTGTTGTGCTTCTTGCAGGGATACCAAGGGGCTGTAGGTACTCAAATTATGCTTCCTGTAGATCTTTCCCAAGATGCCACGGAACACCCAGTCCACTTGCTTTTCCTTGATTACACCTCAAACCCTCTCAAGCAGAGAAGGGTAGTCATACTGGGGATACTCCTGATGAATATGCCTCCACACAATCCTCTCAGTTTGCAACCACTCTGGCAGGCTGTGGATGGTTGTTCTTGGAGCCTGTCCCTCTGGGAGTCGCACATCATCCTTATACTTCTGCTCTTGATGCTGTCGCTCTTCAGCCTGACCGCAGTGATCCCAAGGCCAACGCTGAGGTGTACTAGATGCCGAGGGGTCTGGGGGTGGTGACATGATCACAGTTGCAAGGGGGATGCAGGATCCTTCTCCGACTCTACCTCCCACTCATCTTTCCTCTTGCTCTCCATCCAACCTTCTGCTCCTCCAACCTCTTTGTCACCTGTGTGGGTGATCTCAGACTGTTCAACCAATAGATTCTGCTAAGGGCACAAAATTGATGGCTGGCAACTTGATGATATCTCAGTTGTCTCACCCATGGGCACAGACTACGGGGCTGTAAGTCTCTGGCAATTCTGCCCTGGATGCCTCACACTTCAGTCCAATTGTCCGAAAATCTGCTGGGGTCAACAACTTGTGCTGGACCTGTTTTCGTAGAGCCAAGTGGCTACATGCTTGACTACTGCTTGAAGCTTTTCTGGTCCCAGAACTTTCTTGAGGGGTGGACTCTGTCTTTTCTCCAGACACCATTGGCTCTGGCTCACCTTTGGGGTCTACATGAGCACCAAGGTCCTCCCATCCTCCCAAACATCTGTACTCTGAGGTCAGAGAAGTGGCTGACTGGCTGGGATCAAAACTGGACCATCATGGCAACAAATGTCCTTGGGCTGGCAGACTAGTACCGCGGCAGGTAGTACATACAGGGAGCAGCTCCACTCCAGGACCCTTATAGTGGCAACGGGCACATGCTATGGACACAGTTGATTTTCCAAACAACTTCCACATCCACTTGACATCTCTGATGGCACGGTAACATCTGAAGCTGAGGGTGCTTGTGCCATTTTCCCCAAATAGACAAAGTCACACAGTCCCAAATGCAAAACTAATGCAGTGGTAGCCAAAATCAACATGATCACCCTCTCTCACAGCGATCTACTGTCCAACGCACATGCACTAGGCAACAGGAAATCTTGAACTGTTCCCAACCAAGTCCAGTCAGCCCAATCCATAGGGTTCACCCCAGTCCATTTGCATGGTCTCACATGGGCCATGCAGAGTCTCTTCAGCAGACCCTTAGGTGCCCACATCCTGTAGAAAGGTGTGAATTCTCTCAGCCCTCCAGCGCCATATTGGTTGCATTACTGTCCAATGCAAAAACATCCAAAATATCAAACAGCTTCACCCAGCACCATTCTTGGGTCCAGCCATGCCACAGGCACCCCAAAACATCCCAGATGAGCCCCCACTTGAAGCTCACCCCTCCTTGATGTATAGGGGTATGATGACGGTAAATGTCCATGGGGAAGGTTGGCCACAGCAGAAACTGCACCAGATAACTTACATTTTCCAGGTCCCTCAAGGGGTGAGGTGTGACTAGCCTCCAGGTGTTGGGCTAGAAGAAAACTGTTGGTTAGTAGTAGGAGCAATCATTGCAAAGAACTGCACTGAAATGACACTGCAGTTGCAAGAAAAAGATTGGGATCCCATTTAATAACATATAAAAGTCAACTCCATGGAGCAGCAAGTTAATCACAGTTCAGGGGGGAAACATATCACACTGGATTGACATAGCTGGCTCGGTGGTGCTGAAGGCTGAGCCACTGGACACCACACCTCGTGCCATGCTGGCGATCTGTGTTTGGGAACAGACTCGGGTCATTCGGGGTCAGCCGGGGAGGCAAGAATTGAGCATCTGGAGGACTGGTCTCCTTCCTCAGGGTGGGGGTTTGTGTGCTGCATGGGTGGGCACAAGTGGGGTTCGACCCAGGCCCAGGTGTGCTTGGCTGCTCCACCGAGGCAGAGGTGGCAACGGCTGCTGTGCCCATTGCATGGGTGTGGGGGCAGGGGTGGAAAACTGAGGAAAATACCAGGACCCAGCAGGACCCATAATGGCCCTGATAGGCTAGAGGACATACCCCTACGAGGGGGTGGGTTGTAGCCCATGTCATGATTAAAAAAAAAAAACTGGACCGACATGGTCACATAAAGGCAAGAGTCCATAATGTCCCAATAGCACACTGTCCATTCCTCAAGGCATAATCCAGATGACCTCGATAAATTAAGCAGCTCAGTTTATCTAAAAACAGCAATAGTGATCCTGCAAGGCTATATCTTCTCACAGTCCTACAAGACCCACACTCTCCCTTGCAGCTCCTTGGGGTGGGGAGTTTGTGTGCTTTGTGGGTCAGCACAAGAGGGGTTCAACCCACGCCTAGGTGTGCTTGGTTGCTCCGTGGAGGCGGGGACAGTGATGGCTGCTGTGCCCATTGCACAGGTATGGGAGAAGTGGAGGAAAATGGAGGAAAATACTGGGATCTGGCAGGACCCATGATGGCCACCATGGGCCGGAGGACATACCCCTCCGACTGGGGAGGGGGGTCATAGCCCATGCCATGATATAAAAAAAAAAAAACACACTAGACTGGCATGGTCACATAAAGGCAAGAGTCCATAATGCCCCAATAGCACACTGTCCATTCCTCTGGTCATGATCCGGATGACCTTGATAAATTAAGCAGCTCAGTTTATCTAAAAACAGCAGTAATGATCCTGCAGGGCTGCATCTTCTCACAGTCCCACAAGACCCACACTCTCCCTTGCAGCTCAGAATAGGCTAGCCTCTCACCTCGGGCCACTATTCCCTTATCCCAACAGCTAGCATTACCTTCGGAGCTAGGAACGTGTCAGCCTCTCACCTTGGGGTCCCTATTCCCTCCTCTCAATGGCTCCAGATTAATTGACTGTCTGCTAGGCAACTGTCCCCATGAAAATCCAGGTGGAACATCCCCCTTGGATGTCTGAGCCAAGGTACTCACTCTCAAACACTGCTCCCATATCTTCAGCATTCCCCTTCACTCTGCCTTGAGCCTTGGCTCCAAAGCCCCCTCCTGCCACTCCACTTCTCACTTCTCCCAAGTGGTCATGGTCTCTCTCTCCCTCCCCATAGCCGGGGAGGGCCCTTCCAATGGCTACCACCACATCCAGAGCAAGGTTGATTTTTATTTTTTCCTCCGCTCTCCCTAAGAAAAAACTATTAAAATGGTGCCTTAAGCAGGCAATCAGTCCCTCTCACCCTGCACCAAAAACCCTTCCTCTCTTCATGCGCTCCTTTAAAAAGCTAGGCCCACCCCCAGGGTACTCCCATGCTAGCAGCACCTCCCCCCAAGTGGCAACAAAAATTAAGACAACAGGTTATAGTGCAGCACTTCCAAACTGGGGTGGGGTGCAGGTGTGGGTAGCAAACCCAAAAATCCTGAAAACACAAAAAATTATATGTAAGTAGTTTCAGAGATGGGGTCACTCACTGAAAATATGTGTCAGTAAATTGATTTTTTTCTTAAATGCAGTGTCTATTGTCTTCCTTCATATCTTCGAGATACAATGCATATATTGGAAATTTTGGAGAATTTTGAATTTCAGGAAGGCATGTTATGGTTAACAATTGATGTGAAATCCCTGTACACCCCAATAAGACATCCTGATGGTGTAGAGGCTTGCAAATATTTTCTCATGCAAGATCCATTGCATAATGAAATGCCAGTTAATTCTCATTTTACAGGGTCTTGAGTTTGTTTTGGGTCACAATTGTTTTGACTTTAATGGGGATTTTTATTTACAGAAATGCGGCACTACAATGGGTGCAGCTATGGCCCCTTCGTTTGCAAATTTATTTCTGAGTTATTGGGAAGAGCTGGTCCTGTTCAATAGCTAAATGAATCCATTTGACAAAAATATTGTCAAATGGATTCATTTTATTGACGACATACTTTGCATTTGGCAAGGAACAGAAATGGAAATTGAATTGTTCATGCAATGGCTTAATAACAATAAAAACAGGAATCTGAGATTTACACACAGCAGAGATAGAGTTTTGGACATCATTCTCACAAGGGCAGTTAACAATAAGGTTGTGACAAGGGGGTTTAGAAAACCAGCAGTGACAGATAACTGCCTGCTGGCCTCTAGTTTTCATCCCAGAGCCCTTAAAGTCTCAATCCCCTATAGCCAGTTTTTAAGGTTACGTAGAAACTACAGTGATTTGGAAACCTGGAAGAATCACCTTTATCACAGATAATAACAGCACTGCAGGAAAATTGCAGAATATAGTGACCAAATATTGGCCCATTCTTTTGAATGATTCACAATTGGCTAAAAATTTGGGGGTTCACCCCAGGGTGTCCTTTTCTAAAGGCAGGAGTTTGGGTGACATGTTGGTACATAGCCAATTTTTGGTGGGGAGTAACACAGATCGAACATGGTTACCTATTAAACCTGCTGCAGGAATGTATAAATGTGTGAACTGTACTATCTGTACCCATTGCCAACAAGGCAAAATGTTTACTGCACCTACTGTACTATAGGCAGAGAGATACAGATAAGGCAATTTATTTCCTGCGTTACCACCTATGATGTCTATGCCCTCTGATGTTCCTGCCAGAAGCAATATATAGGTAGAACCTTGAGACCACTGAAAGTTAGGATTCAAGAGCATGTGAGGGACATCAGAAATAGGGATTTAACCAGCCCTGTGGCTGAACATTTTTTTGAGGAACATAATAATGATCCGAAATGTTTACATTTCTCAGGTACAGAACAAGTACATGTGAATAAGAGGGGTAGAGACTGCCTTAATAGATTGGAACAGAGAGAAATGTATTGGCTCTATACCCTTAAGGTTTTAACTCCAGATGGTTTAAACAGAGATTGGGACCCTAAACCACATTTCTGAAATTGCTGATGTTTTTGTGCATTATATTAATACTGTTGAGATAATTATGTGCAAGTTCATTTATTATATTTTTTGCCCCTTCCCCCACTCTTAACATTTGGCTATTTCACATTTGTGCTAAGATTTCTCTTCCTCTTGGCAGGAGGCTTGGTTTCAAATTATTCCCCCCATATACATGCATATAATTCCTTTTCATTTACCTTCAGAAAGGTTACTCTATAGTAAATATTGTAAAAAATGTGTTGTGTAAGAAACTTTTGATGAGCAATAATAGGGAATATTTTACTTTAGTATGACTGAGCCCCTAGGTGTTCTATTAAATGATTATTAGAGCCACTGCTTGGCATTTAGGTAGTATTGGTACCGTATATACCTGTATACAATAAGGTAAAATCCATACCTAAATATGCACACATTGTACTATCTTGTGTGCTTTTTCTCCCTTGCAGGTGTTATGTGAGTGCAGACTCGTCTGCTTTCCATTCTTTTCCTCGCTATAACTTATGGCCGGGACTTTTTGTTGGATTTAGCTCCAACACCCTTGAGATGTAATAAGCTACATCATCAATATGTAATGCATTTGAGAGATAAACATGCAACATTGGAACAATGTCCTAAAGGTCTGCAGCAGTAATAATTAATTCTTTGAATATGTACTGTAATACGATGTTTGAATGCTTACATATTTTAATTGTTGTTAATCGTAATTGCTTTTGGTTTATTTTTTTGTTAGTTTTCACTAACTTTAATTACCTCTCCAATTCATAATTCATTTTTTATGAGCCTCTCAGGCTGATGTGGAAAAGTTTCCAATTATTTGGTCCATCTGGAAATCAGACGCTCTGATTGGCTGGTACAAAATGAGTACGAAAATGTTTTAAATTGCTGTAAAATTAACAACATATATGTTTCTGGAGGTTTGTAATATGTCACCCTGATATTTGTTTGTTTGTATACCAATATATTGTCTGAATTTTGAACTGAAAAATGAAGCTTTGGGATTGGTCAATTATAATGACATTATATTATTTGAATCAAGTTGGTATATAAGTGATCTAAACCTGCAAGGTCTATCCCCCTAATGAAGCCTTAACTGGCAACGCACTGGGGACCGTGGACACAGCTGTTGTGCCTTCACTCACTTTTCCTTTTGTTAAACTTTGAATTTAAAAGTAAAGCAATATTTTTGCAGTAAAAAGCTGCACTTGTATCATTTGCTGCACATCTTCACTGGAGGGTGAGATACTCTCCTGGCTCTGGAGTGTGTGTTTTTTTTGCATTTTTTGGTGAAAATATTAACCTCGCAGGGCCTGGGTCAAAATAACCGAAAACAATTGTCCCAAAATATGCACGTCCTAATGCACTATAAATGGCACTCCAATCCCTGGGGAAAGGGGTTTACACTGAGATTATGGTCCAGCCACACCCCTAAGTACTGTAATGGACTCACTTGGGTGGGCCTGCCCCCATGCTCAGAAACCTCATTCAATCAATCGATCATTTTTATTTAAAAATAGCGCTATTCTGAAACCATAGCCCTAGTATATAACTATAAAATACATAAAACAACTACACCTATCAATACATATAAAAACATCTGCAGTAGATCAGATAACATCAGGAAATGCCAAAGTGAATAAATACATAGAAACATAGAAACATAGACTTTGACGGCAGATAAGGACCGCTTGGCCCATCTAGTCTGCCCATTTCCCTACCTACAGGATAGGCCGCAGATCCTAGTTAACCAACAGCCTATTTCTTCCTACGCCCCACAAGAATAGCCTTATGTCTGTCCATGCATTCTTGAATTCTCCCACAGTTTTAGACCCCCACAACCTCCTTAGGAAGGCTGTTCCATGCATCTACTACCCTCTCTGTGAAATAATACTTCCTCACATTGCCCCTGAACTGCTCCCCCTCTATCTCTAAATTGTGTCCCCTTGTTCTTGCACATCTCTTTTTCTGAAAGATACTACCCTCTTGGACTTTGTTGATTCCACTGAGGTACTTAAAAGTTTCTATCATGTCCCCCCTCTCCCTTCTTTCCTCAAGGGTATACATATTAAGCTTGTTTAGTCTCTCCTCATACGGCTTAAATACATTTTTAATGCAGACTTAAAGCTCTCCACCATCAGGCATTGTCGAATCCGATGAGGTAGAGAATTCCACAGGGACGGGGCCACGAATTCAAGCACACGGGCCCCAGATGACTTTAAATGAACCCTGGGAATCTCTAGCAATCCCTCATTAGTGGAGCGAAGCAACCGGGAGGGGCAGTAGGGATGAAGAAAAGCTTGCAGATAACTCAGTCCCTGTCCATGTAGGGCCTTATAGGTCAGTAAACCGACCTTAAAGGTGATCCGCCAGTGAATAGGCAGCCAGTGCAGACCACTCAGCACAGGCATGACATGACAGCTACAAGGTAGCCCAGTCAACAGCCTGGCTGCAGTGTTCTTCACCAGCTGCAAGTGGTAGATATCAACCCCTGGTATCCCTAGGAATAGAGCGTCACAGTAATCAAGGTGAGAGGTTACAAAGGCATGAGCCAAAACTGGTAGGTCGTCATGTGGAACTAGATGCTTGATCTGGGCTACATTCCTTAGATGGAAAAAGGCAGTCTTGACAATGGATGACACCTGATGTTTAAGCATTGGGCAAGGGATTTCTGGAGGCTTCTGTGGAAAGGAGGGGCATCAGGTTCTGGTGCCTTTTCTATGTCTTGTAGGCTGTTGAGTTTCTGGTGTGACAGTCCCAGGCACAAACAAAGACAGTCTGTGAGCAGGGCCAATAAAGGCAGGGCTGTGCTGGAGAAGGGCAGATCTGGTGGAGATCTTGTGGTGGACAGGACTGCAGTGTGGGTGTGGGTGCAAGCTGTGCTACCCCAGGTCTCAGAAGTAGAGAGCAAACTATGAACAGAGCTGCTGAGTCCCAGAGTGGAAGAGAGTGGCACCACATGCAAGCCAGCATGTGGGCAATGCTGAAGATATTGTGTGGAGAAAAAGACCAAGGGCTGCTGATCCAGGTACTGCAGCAAGCATTACAGTATGGCATCAGGCTGCCTCTGACCTAGGGGGTTGGAAGCCAAGATGTGTGAGGTCCACATTGGGGTCTCAGCAGTCCTAAATTAGTTGAAGGAGGTTAGGAGAGCCTGCAGCCAGTGTGAAAAGTAGCCGGTTCAGCACAGAGCAGAGGGTCGATGCCTATCAGCATTGTAGACTCCTTGGAAGAGCAGAGATCCAGTGGCCTGCTGCATCAGGAGGAGCCATCTGGGCCCAGGAAACATGAGTACATTGCAATGAGGCATTGTTTCAAGAGACAGTGCCTGTTGTTTTATCGTGTTTCACATATGGATTAGAAATATCCCATGCTGAGAGGTTTTCTACTATTTAAGCAGCTGCATGCTTGTTGGGTTTGTGGAATTGGGAGTGTTGCTCTGTTTAAAGTGCACCAATACCAGCCAGTCTGAGGCAACATGTACAGGCCTGCAGCGATTCTACACTAAGTTAGGGGAGCTCCTATGTGGGTCTGTTTTAAAACCTGGTACCAAATTGGAAAGGGTAGATATTGCCTGCCTAGGAAGATACCTAAGAGGGTTGTATTAAAAGCTGACATTTGCATTTACTCTCCCTCTTGTAGGTGGGCAGTTATAATAAAGCTGTGTTATTCCATTAAATTTTGGGCTGGTTATTATTGACTCCCCATGTGGTAGAGAAATTAATGGGTTCCTTACTGAGCCCACCAAGACCCAAAGCCCTGGTGGCTCGGTTGCTTGGAGTGTCTCCAGCACACACACCTGAACTGCAATTTACCGGACTGACCAGATTTACCAAAGTGGTGGCAGCACCATGTGTACTGCCCAGGCACACCTTGCCACAGGGTCCATCTTAGACTGGTGGCAGCCATGGGATTCTCTGCAAACAAGTTTGCTAAGTAAAAAACTTATTGTGTGAAACCTGCAGTCAAATGGATTGGTCGAGTGGTTCAACTGCACACTCCTAGCCATACTGTCCTCCTTCATTCAGGATAATCAGACTGAATGGGATAGTCTGCTGCCATACATCATGCTGACTTACAGGAGTAGTGTACAGTCCATGATGGGGTACACCCCATTTATGGTGATGTTCAGTCATGAAATCACACTCCCAGTGGAGCTGCTCAATGAGGCAGATGTTTATGAGAGGTACACAGACCTGCCAATTATGTGATTAAAGTGGCTGGGTACCTCAGTACAGGGACTGCAGTGGTAAAGAGGGATGAAGAGAAGGCCACGGGTAAGCAGAAAGAGCAGTATGCTCTTAAGGTAACCAGCCAAGTTTATGCAGAGGGTGACAGGCTGTGGGTTAAGAATCACCGTCATAAAAAGGGTGTTTGGCCCAGGCTGTAGCTATGATTCAAGGGCTCATATCAAGTGATTAAGAAGGTCTCTGATGTGTTGTATGACCTGTTGTGTGTAAATGGCAAACAGGCTGTAATCATACATTATTCCTATCATATTACCTATTAATTGGTCTAGTTCTGCATATAGTCCATTAGTACCTTGTTTCAACTTTGCATACTGCTGCTTTGTTTTAACTATGCATACCGCTTCCACAGTATATTACCTATTAATTTGGTCTGCTCCAGCATATAGATCATTAATGCCTTGTTTCAACTTTGCATACTGCTGCCTTGTTTTAACTGTGCATACTGCTTCCATAGTATACTACTTATTAATTTGGTCTGCTCCAACATATAGATCATTAATGCCTTGTTTCAACTTTGCATACTGTTGCCTTGTTTTAACTGTGCATACTGCTTCCATAGCATACTACTTATTAATTTGGTCTGCTCCAGCATATAGTTCATTAGTGTCTTGTTTTTAACTGTGCATACTCTCTCTATCCTGTCTCAGCTTACCTGTGCTCCTCCTCTTCTACTTGTTCCCTCCCTTCCTAGCTAAGCCTTATTCCCTCTTGCTCCATCTCTGCTCCCCCTGTACTGTATTTCCTACCCCCTCTACTGCGTAAGCACTGTTCGCTCTCTCCTACTACCAACTTCCCCAGTCCTCTCAGCTTCCTGTCTATAAAATATGTTCCTTATTACCCTCTCTCTCCTTCCTCTACTGGTTACATTTGCTTCCCTCCCTTTTATAAGTTTTCCCTCTCCACACCCTCCTTTTCCATCCTCCCTCCCCTTCTCCCACCCTCCACTCTTCTTACATTACATCTCCCTTCCATTCCCCCGATTCTCTGGTCCCCCATTCCTACCTTTCACCTGCCTCCATCTTGTATCTCTTAGATCCCGACTTCCCACCACCACCCTCCCCAGCTCTACTGTCCCTCCCAACTGCAACGTAGATGCTCCTCTGTCCCAGTTAAGCTTCTTATCTCGCTGCTGCTATTGGTCGCAGGAGACATTGAGCCCAATGCTGGCCCTGCTCACTCCTCTCCCAACTACCTTCCCAAGGGGTTGAGAGGGGCCACACCTCAATGTCAGAAGCCTTCTCCCTAAGGTAGACCTGCCACAACCATTCATGATTAACCTTCACCCTGTCTTGTTAATTCCTCTGAATCTTGGCTTTCCTCCAAGATTTTGGATACTGAGGTCACCATACCTGGTTACTTCATTACCCACCAGGATCGTGCCAATAGGGGTGGTGGTGTTGCCATTTACCTCTCATCTGCCATCCAGTTCACCCCTATACTCTGTATCTCTTCCCCTTCTGCCTACAAACGTACTCCTTAAACTCTCCCTCCCTTTCTCTATTCCCATCTTTGTGGCTGGTATCTACTGCTGCTCAGGCCTCTCCCCCTCTTCTGTTACTGACCTTCTCACTACTATCTCTACCCATGCCTCGACCGGTGAATTACGCATCCTTGGGGACTTCAGTTTAAATTGGCTCTCCCCTTCTCAATCGAAATTCTACCAAAACATTAAGTCCCTTAATCTTTCTCAACTGATCTCTGACCCTACCCACAACAGTCAACCATAAATGCCTCAACCACACCCTACTCGACTGGATTCTTGCCTCCCAACCCCACTGGACTAGTGATCCCTGCACCCTTTCAGATGCACTCAGTGACCACTATCTGGTTTACTGTGTCCACAAATTACACTGCCACAAGGCTCCACCCAAGCTCCTTCAGATCCGGTCCTTCCGATCATTGGACTTATCCTCCCTCCAAATGGACTTGGCAGCTACTGACTGGTTGCCCATCTCCTCTGCCAGCTCCATTGATTCTGCCATCAGTTATTTTAAATCAAAATTTCAGAGGATCTGGGACCCGTACACCCCCCTCAGGAAAACCAGGGTTCATGGTTCCCACCTCCCTTGGATCTCTGCTGAATTGCTGGCCTGTCTGCATGCTTGCTATCTTGCCTGGAGGGCTCACAAGTCTTCTGGCTTCCCTGCTGATTTACTCAAGTAACATGCCCTTTGTAACATCCTGTACCAAAGCCACTAGGTTTGCCAAGATGGAGTACTTCTCTGCCTCCTTCCAGTCCAACATTATCCACTCCTCCACGTTCTGGAAGGTCATCTATGCCCCCTTCTCCCCCCCCCAACCCAGTCCTCTACCCTGATCCTCAAGGTAAGTGATGCCACCATTTCTGACTTCCTCCGAGTTCAATGCTTTTTTCACCTCCTGTGCCTCCTCCCTTTTCTCCTCCATCCTGCCCTCCTCCCCTTCCCCTCCCTCCACCTACCCTCTCCAGCTCCTCCTTTCTCCATCTCTCCTTTATCTCCTGTTGACAGTCTAAAGTCCCTCCTAGCCCTAAACCCTCTCAAGGGTAGGATCTCTGGTGGGTTCAACTCTAAACTCCTCCATCTCTCTGCCACAACTATTGCTTTGCCAGTCTAATCCCTTCTAAACCTCTCCTTCTCCCTTGCCTCTGTCCCATACACATGGAAACATGCTATTGTCATACCCCTTCCCAAGGAGGCGAATCTACCAGTTCTGGCAATTACCACCCTGTCTCACTGCTCCCCACCCTTGCTAAACTTCAAGAGCACCTAGTACTTTCTCAGCTCTAACTCTTCCTTGATTTTCCTTTTTCACACTTTTCCAGGCTGGTTTCTGTAAATCCCTCTCCACTTCCTCCTCCCTCCTCCAGCTTACTGACTTAATTCTCTCAATCAAGGATCAGGGCCTTATCACCTCTGCAGTCTTTATTGACTTGGCCAAAGCCTTCAACACTGTAGCCCACCTTCTCCTTGACAAAGTTGCACCAGTGGGGCTTTTCTCACCTGTTACTAACTGGTTCCTCTCCTACCTTGGTGGTAGGACTCAATCGGTTAGAATTGGAGATTTCTTATCCCCTCCACTTCCTATTACCACAGGTTCTATCCTTGACCCAATTCTCCTTTCAGTTTTCCTGAATGACCTCCCTGCTGCCTGCATCTCTGCGTCCATCCATATGTATGCAGATAATAAAATTCTTTATGTCTCTGGTCCCCCGATTTGATGGCAGGCTCAGCTGGACTTCAACAATGTCCAGCACTGGTTCTGATCAAATCAACTGTCCCTCAATGCCAAAAAAATATATATACGTCCTTAGGCTCTAGGCTGATGCTCTGTAGAGTTACTGACCTCCCCTCCTTCCACATCATAGATGGGAATACTATCAGTGATGTCCTCACCTTTAAGTACCTTATGGTCTGGCTAAATTGACACCTCAACTTTTCTGGGTATGTGGATGTCATCCACAAAAAACTACACTATAAACTAGGTACATTATACAGGAACAGTGGTTGCATCCCCCTGCTGGCTCATAGAGCCATTGTCCAGAAAATGATTTTCCCCATTTTTGGCAATGGAGACAATGTCTACAGTGCTGTTCCTAAGTCCACCCTGACCAGACTGGATTCCCTTTTCCACTCTTTCTATTGCTTTGCTTTGGACTGCCCATCCCATACCCACCATTACTCCTTTGTACCTCCCACTCCCTTCCCTTTCTTGAAGCCAGGTGCCTCACTCACTCATTGTACCTCCTTTATTGTTAAATTCTGGCTTGGCTCTCTCCTGTCTTACCTCACTTCACTCATCCCCCCCTTCTTCCCGCTACACCCTTCATAACTCTGACTTCCGCTCTCTAGCACTCTGTACTAGGTCTTCCTCAGCTGGCAAGACTGCCTACTCCTACCACTTCTCCAAACTATGGAATTCTCTCCCCCTCTCCATTCACTCTGCCTCTTTCCTATGCTCTCTCCTCTCTTCTCCTCAAGTTCTCTTCTCATTCTTACAACTGAACCTGACCCCTTTCTGTACCTCTCTTCCCCTCATTCCTGTACCTCCACTTCTCTCACACCTCTTCACCTTCCCTCTCTAACTCTAACTCCTTGCTCCTGCTCCTGTTTCCCCTTCCGCTTCAAATATACTATTCCAAAATATCTACTGGGTAGCTTTGCTGCCACCTGTCTGCATTATCTGCACTTTGCAATTTAATTTGCATCCTCTTGTTGTCCTCAGGCTGCATCCTGCTATATCCATGCCAATGTACATATTTTACCTAAATGCCTTTCGATGTTGCTTGTTATATGATGCTTAGTTATGTTTTTACCTGCTATGTAAATACTGTTCTAATTGTTTATTTATTGAGATCTTGGATTAATACCTTGAGCAGAAAGCTCTTTCATAGGTTCCACATCAAGTATGACACAAACAAAAATACAGATATGTTCCACAGATACAGCAAGAAACAGTTGAAAACTGTCTCCAGGCATACATTCCAACAGCAGTTAGACAATCAAAGCACGTACAGGGTGCAGAGTCAAAACAAAGGCTTACGTTTCACTAGGTAATGGTAACATAGCATGAGGATGTATGTTTAAAAAGGAGAATTGTACAACTAACAACATAGGCAGATAATTGGATTGTGCCTAAGTCAAAGAAAGAAGGAAAGTCTTGTACCAGTAGAGAGGGACAGGGGAAGCAGGAGGAAAGTGTGGGGAGGAGGAAGACAAGCAGAGTTGGGGGGTAGGATGGGGATAGATATGAGGAAAAGGGAAGAATAGCTACATAGTCAAAGTGGAATAAGGGGGAGGAGGTTGGGTGAAAGGAGGGGTGGAGAAGAGTAGGGAAGAAGAGGTGGTATAGGTAGTGGGGTGATGGTGAAGATGTAATTAAGGTGGTAGGGAGGAAAGAAATATGGAATGACAGAGGGGCCAAAAAGGGAAAAGGAGGTGGAGAGAGGGAGGTAGGAGGGAAAATAAATAATTTAGGCAGGGGTAGAAAGCCTATGAAAGGTTAACTTGACCAGGGGCCCAAGAAATGGACATGGAGCATAACATTTTACTAATCAATAGAGATCACAGAGATTACAAATGGTAGGAGCAAGGTATAGGCAAATCAGCGGTAGCAGTCTCAGGTTGCCAGTGAGATTAGATGCTGACGGAGTTTTTTTCTGAAAGGATCCCAGCAAAGTAGCATTGGTTATGTCAGGAGGCAGGGAGTTGTACCACTGTGGAGCTCTGTATGTGAATTGTTATTCATGACCCTCCTCTACCCCTTCCCCCCAAGGCGCATTGGGAAACGAGCTGTTACCAGCTCAGTATGTCTTTCCTGGTGAAACTTTTGAAATAAATAAATCAATAAATAATAACCAGCTGAAATCTTATCACAGGGCCAGGACCACTGAGGGGACAATTGCTAAACCACAGCCCCTACCTGAACTTCCACCTTAAGTGAGAAGGTGTTGGCCAAAAACTCAGAGGCCACAATGGTGCCACCAACAGAAACAGGAACTGGTACAGGAGCCATGGCCTACCTGTTTTCTGGACTGCAAGGACTCCGAAGATGAGGACAGAGAAATTAGACAGCCCAGAAAGATGGCTCTCCTAGCAGGTCCTGGTGCAGCAATTGGCCCGAGAACTTGAACATGAAGAAGCTGACCCTACTGACCCCAGTGAAGGGCCCAGTGGGCAGATGGTGACCAATAAGTCTGCACTGAAAGTGGACAGAAGTGATTCCAGGCCACAGAGAGTGTGCAGGGATCCTAGTTGGCTCAAGGACTATGTTATGGTCAGTGAGTCAGTCCCTGAGTTGCACCAGCTGGATGTGAGGATCCATCCTCATATGGTGGGAAGAGGTAGTGTAATGGACTTGCCCGGGTGGGCCTGCCCCCACACTCTAAAACCTCACTGGGTAAGGAACTCCTGAAGGCTTTTGAGGAAAGGAGGGGCATCAGGCTGTGGTACCTTTTCTGTGTCTTGTGGGCTGTGGTGTTTCTGGAATGACAACTTCAGGCACAAACCAAGACAGACTGTAAGCAGGGCCTATAAAGGCAGGGTTGTGCTGGGGGATGGCAGATCTGGTGGAGATCTTGTGCTGGAAAGGTCTGTAGTGTGAAGATTGGTTGCAAGCTGTGGCACCCTAGGTCTCAAAAGCAGAAAGCAAACTGTGAACAGAGCTGCTGAGTTCCAGAGATGAAGAGAGTGGCAACCACATGCAAAGCAGTATACGGGTGATGCTGAAGATATAGCGTGGAGAAAAAGACCACAGGCTGCTAATCCAGGTCCTGCAGCACACACTATAGTATGGTGCCAGGCTGCCTCTGACTTGGGGGTTTGGAAGTCAGGCAATGTGAGGATCAGATTGGGGCCTCAGCAGTCCAGAATGAGTGGAAGAAGTCAGAAGCAGCACAGAACAGGCCGGAAGCCTACCTGCCTTGTAGATGCCTTTAAAGAGCAGCGATCCAGTGGTCTGCTGCATCAAGAGGAGCCATCCAGGTCTACGAATGATGATTACACACAGTACTGCATTGTTTTAAGGTAAAGCAGCTGTTATTTACATAGAAACATAGAATTTGATGGCAGTTAAGGACCGCTTGGCCCACCCAGTCTGCCCATTTCCCTACCTGATGGATAAGCTGCAGATTCTAGTTAATCAACAGCTTACTTCCTCCTGCCCCCACTAGAATTGCCTTATGCCTATCCCATGCATTCTTGAATTCTCCCACTGTTCCTGACTCCACAACCTCCCCAGGAAGGCTGTTCCATGCATCCACAACTCTGTCTGTGAAAAAATACTTTCTAACATTACCTCTGAGCCATCCCTCCTCTATCTTCAAATTGTGCCCCCTTTTCTTGCACATCTCTTCTTCTGAAAGATACTACCCTCTTTTACCTTGTTAATTCCCTTGAGATACTTGAAAGTTTCTATCATGTCCCCCCCTCCTTTCCTCAAGGGTATACATATTAAGCTGCTTTAGTTTCTTCTCGTATGTCTTCTGGTGCAGACCTTGCACCATTTTGGTTGCCCTCCTCTGAACAGCCTTATTTCACCATGTTTCACAATTTGGATTACAAATACCTTATGTTGAGGGATTTTCTGCCACTTAACCGGAAGGTCCCCTCAGCCTTTTATACTGGTTACCTGTGTGGTCTGTAGGCATGGGAAATGATCGCCTTTATTGCACCCTCCTAATTTTATCAGGATTTAAATGCAAATGAAGGTACTTAAGTTTGGTGTGAAAACCTGCTTGATTCCATTGTAAAGGTCATGATCTGACTTATGTAATGCATCCTGGAATTTTATGATGTTTTAGTGCTAAAGCTTGCAGTAGTTATACTGTTTTAGTCAGTGCTGTTGCTGTCCTCTGCAGTCCCGATGTACTTGTCTCATGCTGGCAGTGAAACTTTTCAAGGTATAGTGAGTGGCCTTCTGTTGCTGTAGTTTAAAGTATATCTGAGTTAGAAAAAAATGCTTTTAGAGAATACATGGACTTCACAAGACACGTAACAGAACTGACTGAGATTATAACTTCTGCTGGCTTGTGCAAGTATGTATCATCTCTCATGATGTCTTGCATGACGGGGTCATGGCCTTTGCAATGGAAACAAATAGGTTTTCACATCAGGGTAAAACAGAGTGAAGCAACCTTGTTTATATACTTACAATAGAATGAAATTAGGGGATGCAATCATGCAAAAGAAGAAATCATTATTCTTGCCTGCAAACAATACAGGTACAGGGAAAATAGGTTTGGGGACTTTCCCTTTAAGCAACTGCATGGTCTGTGGGGTTTGGGAAATTTAGTATGTTGTTCTGTCCAAAGTGCATCCACGCTGGCCAACCCACTGCAGCATCTAAGTGCCTGCAGCAATTCTACACAGGGACTGAGTTAAGCAAGCTCTCATTTTGGTCTTTTTAAAACCTGGTACCAGGTGAGAAGGGGTACAGCTGGCCTGCCTAGAAAGGCACCTATGATGGCTGTGTTTAAACCTGATATTTGCACTGCCCTTCTTTTTGCAGGTGGTTGGTTGTTAATAAAGCTGTGTTATTCTGTTAAACTTGGGCTGATTATTACTGACTCCCAATGTGGAAGAGAAATTAGTGGTTTCCTTACTGAACCCACCAAGAGCCAAAGCCTCGTAGCTTGGTCACTTGAAGTGGCTCCAGCACTCATCTCTGAAGCACAATTTACAATTCTGCACCAGTTTACTACAGGTGGTGGCAGTGCCACATGTACGGCCCAAGCATGCTTTGCTGTGGGGTCCATAGCAGTACTTGAAATGGGGTACCTTTTCAAACAGGTTGCCATCTAGGTTTGAGAAGATAAGTATATGTTAGAGCCTTGGTAATCTCTGTCTAGTGCCAGATGTAAGAGAGGGACAAATATTTTAGCATTTAGTGAGAGCTTCTTTTGAATGGAACCATCACTGGACATTGTCAAAGTCATGCTGGAGTGTGGACTACAGTTCATGGACTGAGACGCCTGAAGAAAATAGAACTGTATCATCTGCATACATATGTTTGTGAAAAGAGATACATGTGGAGGGGAGGTCATTTGAGAAGATGGAAACCAGGGATTGGGCCAGAGATGGAACTCTGGGGGATCCAGACTTGATGGGTAAGGGGGTGGATAGGGAATCATCAACCTGGACTGACAGAAGCTGATCTGTGATGCAGGAGCTGAACCACCTAACTGCCAGGTCAAATAGACCCTCAGCACCTAACTTGTCCAAGGGAAGGGGGTTGACCACTGTGTCAAAGGCCTATGCAAGGTCTATAAAAATGGCTGCAACGAACAAGCCCTGGTCCATTTATTTCAGTATAAAGTCTGTGAACCAGTGGAGGAGATGTTGGCGTTGTTCTTGCAGAAACCAGACTGAAAACAGGAGAGGAAAGAAAAGGAGTCATGGTAGATGGATAGCTGGGGGAGAGAGGCATGAGATGGGATGGTAGTTACCCAGGGAAAAAGTATACCCCCCGTGGAGAGAGAGTACTTTAGCCTTCTTCCAGGACTGGGGGACAGATCCAAGTTGGAAAGAAAGATTGAAAAGGGAGGCAAGAAGAGAAGCAATGGCTAGCTTAGAGAGATGGAGAAGATTAGTATCCAGATCATCAGAGTTGTGCCCCTTTGTGGAATTGAGAGAGTAAGGCAACAAGACTACTCCAGGCACACTTCTCCTCCAGCTGCTCATGCTAAATTGTAAGTTAGCTCTCTACATATCAAATAATGTACAGGAGTACTCCTGTTATGTGTATATCTGTCTAAAAATTATTGTACTCTATGTAATCTGTACTAAAAACTGTACTATTCTTGTAGAAATCATATACATTGTTCTTTATTTCCAATTCTGTACTTTAAATGTTCTTCTATAAGCTATGTACTGGGCCTAGGCCCCCAGGTCGCATCTGGAATCGAGCATGTTGCTCAGTATGCTTTCCTGGTAAATCTCGTAAATAAATAAATAAATAAGTGTGGTCTCTCTAGAGACTGGGAACAAGGAAAATGATGCTGGTGTTGAAGATGAGGAGACGAAGGGCATTTGGGGAATGGCAAGGCAGGCAGAAAGAGGAGAAGGGAGGAGAGGAGGAGGAAGAAAAGAGGAAATAAATTGTTAAATGCGTTAGCAACATCAGTTGGGTCAAAGATAGTTGAGTTTCCTAGCATAAGGATGGGGTAGACTGTGTAAAGGGAGGGGTTGAGCAGGTAGTGAATAACCTCCCAGAAACTATCAGGGGATTTAAGGTTGTTCTGCAGGCTGTAGGCAAAGTAAACTGATGTGACTTTCTTGGTGGCCTTAGTACAGGTGTTACAAAGTTGTTTGCATCTCAACTAATCCTCTGGGGATCCTGAGACTGTGGAGATGCCAGGCAGAATCATAAGATTTGAGCAAGACAGTGACCCCTGCAGAGATCCAGGGAAAATAGAACCCACAGACTCAAGACCTCATGAGCATGGTGTGTTTGTCCCATATTACATAGAAACATAGAAATAAAAGAAGTTGTTGGCAGACAAGGACCTTTGGGCCCACCTAGTCTGCCCAGTTTTTCCTGCCTACTGTGCTACTGCAGACCCTATGCGATCTCTGGTCATCCCCTCCCCTTGTCTCATTACCAAGGTCTCCTTTTATCTTGTTGCAATAAATCTGGACATGAAGGAGGTTGGAGCGACATCTATATCAGTGGATAAAATGGAGTACTGACCAGTCAGTGGCCCCAAGATTTCTAGGAGGAATGGGATGTCAAGAGCCTTGAATGACAGACCAGATAAATTTTGATGGGGCTTTAACGTGATGAATGTTACAGGTGCAGTAAACCATGCGCTGGTGACTGAAAGCATCCAGTAGTGTTCCAGCAGAAGCAATGTAGTGGGGCATGAGGAAAGGACCTAATCAATGAGGGAATTATTTGAGGAGCTGGGGTTGAGATGGGTTGGCTCAGTAACGAGCTGTGTGAGATTGAGGGACTCAGTTTGCTGAATGGTATTGTTTGCCAAGGGGGAGAGCCAATTTACATTTAGATCTCCAAGGACTAAGAGCTCATCAAATGCTGAAAGGGAGGAAAGAGACGAGAAGGTGACAGGACAGGAGCCATGCTTGGCTTTAGAGGAGTAGTAAATGCCATCAGTGAGAATATTAAGTGAGTCGGAGAAAGAGATCCTGCACAGAAGGAGTTATTCCCACATGGTTTAGAACACCCATAGTTTAATATCACTTTATTGTGACAGGATCATGCAATAGGAACTGCTCCCTGACCTTATGGGACACTTTGGGCTGGATTTTCAAAGTGTGGCACAGGGCTTGTATCAAGCCCTGTGTCAGACCATGATCGTGCACCATACCCATTTGTCACAGCTGCACCCAATTTTACAATCTCGGGTGCAGTTACGACAGGTTACCTGCTTTGCAGCAGCTTTCACTAAATCTCAGGTGCAAGGTCTATTAAAATAGAACCCCTTATTGATGCAAGCTAGACCAAAAAAAGATGGTACAGCTTGTGCCAGTTGGTACAAGGAATAGACATTCCCTTTATATTGCTGCAAGCTCAGTGTACCATGTCTTTGGCTCACCTGGGGATTGTGATAATCTCGAGCATTCGAAAATCCAGCCCAGGGTATTCACAAACAGCTGAGAATACTGATGGAAGCGTGGGGCTATACATATTGAGAGGATCACTCCTTTTAATTATTTCTAGGGCTGAGCAATAGTTATTTGTTCATTTTTGCAATTTTTTTTTTTACAAAATGCTGAAATTGTATGAAAATGAGCAATACTGGGAGAACATTGCCATTTGTGTGCATAAACTGACAGTTTCACATGAAAACCCCACAAAAATGGCTATTTTTCTTGAAGGTACACATTTTTGCTAAAAGGCATTTTTCTTGTGATATTTGTGCAGTTTGCATGCAGTTCTGAAAGTGGTTAAATCTTGCCAATATTTACAAAAATGATTATTGTGCAAAATGGGATTTCATGTGATTTCCACTTGAAAAAGAAGTTGCCCACTCTATTTCATACAGAACATACTCAAAATAACTAAATGGGGACAAGATGGGAATCTTACAAAACAGGAGACAAAGGATGATCTAAATGGAATCAAAGGTATAGTATACTTTAGGTTCAAAATGTTTACTTACACACTGCTGCTTGAATACAGTATATGGTTGTAATAGCCAGGTTTGCTGAATACAGCTTCAGCAACCTGAACCTAACACTTGGACATCATATGGAATCTTGCCTTTACTCTGCATTTGTGTAAGAATTTGTAAAATCTAAATATTTTTCCCAAATAAATTTAAGATTCCAAAGCTCATAGTGCACCAGGCATTGTGTTTTTACAAATTATGTCCAGTGAATTCAAGTTATTCTAGAATAAAATTGACCATTCTAGAATGACATGCAATGTAGGTGAAAAATAAGTTTTTGTATTTCTGAACAATTTTATTATGGTTTAAGTAAAACAAAACATAATTTGTATTTACTTCAGTTCAGCATCAATAAATTGACTGGATTTCTAAAACTAGGAAACCAAAGGTTTATTTGAAAGTAACTTTACCATCCTGTTTCTAGAAATGTTCTGTTTTACGGTCAGGTGCAAGTGAATTGCTTGACAATAAAGAAACCACAATGGAGTCTCTGAAGCCGTGACATGTTAATATAAAACCAGGGCATGCAAAGGTGATTGAAATGTAAACAGGCCCAAGCAGACAATAGCAGTTGCACATGAAAGAATGTTAAGTGGAGTTTATAGCATCACGGTGCATTGCAAAGATCATCAAGTGCCTACATTCAGTTTATTGCAGCAGGCGGAAATGTTGGTGCTTAAAGACATTAACCCTCCTTTACTTGAGAACTAATTTATGTGTCATTGAAAAATCAACGTAAAAAGCAGCATACCCTCAAACTAAGAAGCAGTTATGCTTAGCGAGTCATTGTATCATTCTACAAATATCTCAATTTAAATGCAGATTTAAGCTTTTCACCTGGGATTGACACAGACTGTTCCCCTTCAAGTGTCTGGTCAGTTGTAGGTTTAATAAAACAAGCAAAGCCTCTATTCTCAAAAGGAGTTTCCCTCATGCTATAACTTTGGCAAAAAATAAAAAAATAATAAATTCTTAACAAAGCCCTAATGGAAGGTTGTGGGTTCTAGTATCACACCAGGACTTGAGCCAGTATTGACACTATACTGCAAAATATGGGGCAGCTGCACTGTTGGATTCCTTTGTATGAGGTGTTAAACTGAGACCTCTTCTGCCTATGTCTGGAACTGTTCAGATGGATCTTAAAGATTCCATGAGATTTATCATAAGAAGAAAGGGATATTTTTTAATTTAAAACAATTTCACATCCACAATACATAACACACAGTACGTACAAATAAACTATAGTCAAAGATCAAATAACCACCTTTTACTATTGAAATGATCTGTATTCTTTACAAAAATACTTTGTTAATGCACCAGTTATGGTAACGTAATGCCACGAAAGTAGGGAAATGTGGCATTAGGGTTTCCAACTCTAACTCCCCACCATCACCAAGTGGCAAAAGGAAAAAACATTAGGGTTTTGTGTCTCCATGGTCTTGGTAAATCAGTGGTGGGGTCTTTCTTGGGGTTCTCAACCCTAATGCTTACCCCTTCCCCTCAGCCTATAGCATCCAATCCATAGCACAAGGTGCAGCTCCAAGCTACTGCCTCAAAGTGATACACTCTAGGTAGAGAAGTACGTCTGGCCACATGTTACCAACACAAGTTGTTGTAGCTTTCTGCATGCACAGCGCCTACATGAACAAAAAGAGATCCTGTGTGATATTCTTTGCTCAGGGAACAGGGTGCTCATTTGGGTTGAGAACCCCAAGGAATACCACACCACTGATTCACCAGGACTCTGGAGCACAAAAACCCTAACGTCTTTTCCTTTTGCTGCTTGGTTGATGGAGGTGGGGAGTTAGTATTTGGCACCCTAACACCAAATTTCCTTACTTTAGTGACATTAAGTTACCCTAACTAGTGCATCAACAAATTTTTTTTGGAAGAAATTTCCTTTCTCTTTGAGATAGTGGAATTGTATCCTCATTCACGCTGGTGCAGATGTGCAGGTATCTCTTTGTCATACACCATGGGTAGACTCCATCCACCCACAGAAGTGCAGGGCTTGGCACATCTCCCCCCAGCCAGGGAATGCAAGCTGCAGGGTTGTCTGCATTGGCCTGTGTACCGTATAGTGAAGACAACTGTCCTCATTAACTCTTTCCACATTCACTCTTTACTCGTTTATGCTTTACACATACACTCTTCACACATTCACTCTGTTCTTTTGGATCTCATGAGGCAAAGAAATCTGAAAGAACAAAAAGTGAATGTGTGAAGAGTGAGTGTAAAAGTGAATGTGTAAGCGAATGTGGACAGTAGTCTTCATATATAGTCACCAGGCCATACAGACAACCTCCCTAACTGGGAAAGATATGTCACATAACAACAGTATCCCCAACCCTCACTGCATCTAACTGGGTCACTGGGTGCCCCAAATTCAGTTTACTGGCATATGGATCACAAAGCATATCCACTACTGGCACTACTACACAGTTTCTTAACTATGTGTGTGTGTATATATATATATATATATATATATATATATATATATATATAATAGAACAAAAACTCTATTTAATGCATCAGTTAGAGTTGTTCCACAGAGACAAAAGTGAGGAAATTTGATGTTAGGGTTGAAACCCTCTTTGCACCCCTCAGCCCACCCCTCAAATGGAATCGGGGTGTGCATTGGTCTCATCAGCCCTAAGTGTCACCCCATCACATGTGGAAGAAGCTGAGAATAGGAGAATGGGGTGACAGTTAGGACTGATGACCCCAATGCCTCCCGATTCCATTTGGAGGGTGGGCTGGAGAGGTCAAAGGGATTCAACAACATCAATTCCTCACTTTGTTGGAACAACTAACTGATGCATTAAACAATTTTGACCTCTAATTCCTTCTTTTGAGAATGAGAATGAGAAATAATTGAATGTAATACAGTAGTGAGGTGTGGGACCCTTTGGGCCTGCACTTCTGCACGTAATGAGAGTGAGGCGGGAGCGCGGGGCCCACAGTACTGTAGACAGAAATGTTAAAAACAACGCAAATGCAACCGCAAATGAAAATGTAAAGAGTAACACACATTGTGGCGTAAACGTGAACAGTAAGTGAAATGGGTACGGAACCGCAAGCAGAAACGATAATGGTAACAGTAATGTAAGTGCACAGGCTGGTTTTCCCCAAAATCTGTATAGAGAAAGACAGTGAGTACAAAGAATGTATGCAAAATAATGACTCTCGGAACACAAAAAATGAGGACTTGGAGTAGTAAATTTCTTATATCTCAGTAACCGTATGACATAAAAAAAATTTAAAAGTCATATGAATTATCACTGTTCTGGCTAGTTTTGACATGGGGGCTAACAAATTTTTTGACAAAAAGTCCGTATCTCACACCGTTTTCGAGATACTGGCCCTGAAAGACACGGCGAACGCCGTAATGTTATCCTATGGGAAAAGAACAGAAATTAGAACTGCCATAACTTTGCCTCCCTATAATATTTTTTCACCAAACAACTGAAAGGAAATCTGTGGAATGTTGCCTGTGTTCCCTGCAAATTTCAGCCCAAAAGACCAAACCGTTATTTTGCAGCAGGGCGCCAAACGATTGCTGCAATGCATTGTACGCCGTAATGTTATCCTATGGGAAAAAACGTCCACTTTGGAGTACCGTAACTTTGGTTTCATGTAATATTTTTTCAACAAAATACTGAAAGGCACATCTGTCGGCTGCTTTCCCTTCAAATTTCAGCCCAAAACTCTGAACCATTCTTTTGCAGCGGAGTGCCAAAGAATTGCTGCCATTTTCCCACAGACTAGAAAAGTACTGTCACAATTTGCGAAAGCTATCACAAAAATTTGTGACACTTATGTGAGCACGAAAGTACTTTGCAAAAGTACTTTTTCCAGAAATTTGAAAAACATATGTCTGGGGTGTTTTAACCGAAAATAAAGACATGGCTAGCATCCTCAGGGTCTGACTAGGTGAATACAAAAAGAATTAGGTTGCTAGAGGGTCCCAAATTTAAATGCCAAGCATTTTTCTGATCACTAACTGAAAACAAGATGGCAGATTTGCAAAAGTAAGAGGGCCATTTGCGAAAGTAAAAATGCATTTGCGAAAGTGTTGAACTTTTTGTTAACTTTTCCCATTGACTATTAATGGGAAATTGTTTTTTGAATAACTTTTGAACCGTTTAATATTTTTTCACAAAATCTTTGAAAGGTACATCGGGGACCCCGGCCGCATGTTCCCTGACGATTTAGGGCCAGTCGCGCAAACCTTGTGACCTGTAGGTGTGACCATAGAATTCCAGAAAAAGCGTAAATGCATGCGCAGATCACGCTTAATAACTCCACAGCCTTGTATCCGATTGGTAAGAAACTTGGCAGATCCCAAGGTGTTTGGATCTTGATGATGTATTCCAAATTTCAGGCAAATTCATTAAACAGTTGCAAAGTTATTAAGGTGCAAAATTTTGGGTTTAACATGTAAATGGCTCCTCAACCTACATTAATGCATTAGTTAGGGTTGATATCAAACCATAAAAAGGAGGAAAATACAACATTAGAGTTTCAACCCTAATGCTCCCCTTGCACACACCATCAGACATAGGGGGGTGCCTTGGGATAGACAGCCATACCCTATTCCATAAGTACATAAGCTGAGATAGGTACAGTATAGGAGAATGGGATGAGTGTTAGGGTTGATGACCACAAGGCACACAATGAATTAACTTCGGGAAATGAGGCAAATTCGTGAATTAATCCACAGAGCGAATTTTCCCAACTTCGAACATCACTATCCATGATTTAAAAAATGACACGTGTCACGTTTATAAGGTGGTATGAAAAAATGGCTATATTGACAGTTTTAAGTCAAAATATTAAAAATTTGTGAAGTTATGAGTGAACGTTAACATACTGCAATATTCAGTCTTAACCTGGGCATTTTACTGTGTTTGGTCACCAAATTTTCAGCATAGCCTTCTTTTTTTTTTAATTTAATGTACTTTATTTCACTTGCCTGGCTGCCAGTACTTTAGCCAGGTCACGGACCCCTTCCATTTCCACTCCCAATTTCAGCTGTGACTCCCCAATACCCCCGGCTTGCCCTCCTAGCGCAGGGTTGCAGTGCTGGCCCTAAGTGCCACAATCCTCAGAATAGGTCAGAGAGCTGGTCCTGGGAGTTAATCAAAGCAGAGGGTCTGGCTTTATCTAGGCAGCTAGCAGCGTAGTTTTTCCCCTATGAACAGGGGCAGGGACGTGCAATGATGGCCAGTGTCCACCCACCCATTGAGTGTGTTAGCATTGGTGCATACAGTACACCCAGCCTCCTCCAGGTTTCTGTAGAGCACTGAACACTCTACTGTCCTCTCCCTTGGAGAAGGAGAGCAGTCGCAGGATGTTCAATCCTTCTCCCCCCCCGACGGCCCTCTGATGTCCCAGATCCGTTCCCGAACTTGGGTCACCTGCATCACAAGTCGGCACCCTGCCCCAGCATCAGTGGGCCGGCCCTCACCTAGCCTTCTTATTACCCTACCTCATAAATCCAATAGGTGAAAATTTTCAAACCCCTGCCAAAACATCATTCCACACCATCAAAATGTCATTCCACGCCACAGGTACCAAAATGCAGCTTAGCCAGGATTTGAAAAATTACAGCTGTCATGTTCATGAGATGGTGTGAAAAATGGCTATGTTGAAAATTTGAGGTCAAAATATTTAAAATTACCGAAGTTATGAGCAAGTGTAGAAAAATTTCAACATACACTCATAACTTTGTCAAATTTTCAACATGCTGTACCCTTCTTATGACCCCACATCATGAACAGGTGTAGTGAAAATTTTCAAACCGTGCCCAAAAGGTAATTTTGCCAGGCAACTGTGAAATCACCTTTTGGGCCTGATTTGTAAAAAGGCCATGTTGAAAATTTGGGGTGAAAATATACAAAAATGATGAAGTTATGCATGAAAGTTCAAAATCTCATTGAAATACATTGAACCGCACTTGCCTTAGTTTCTCATATGCAGTTGTCAGTTACAGCAGCAAGACGTGTCTTCGATCGGAGAGTGGATCTAGCCTTTGAAACGTGTTCAAATGAATGAAGGTGTGTGTGGGGTGTGGACATTTCTTTTTTTACAGGTTTAAAAAAAACATTGAGGGACAGATTTTTTTTTTTAGGTTACATTCTGACACTGGGGATTGGGCACTACAGTGCCAGGCTACAATCAGGGAATGGGAACGGGTGGCCTGAAGGGGAGGGGGGTCAAGAGAAGCAGTACTGGAGGTTGGCACCCCAGTCCACTTATATTACAGAAAAGTAATTAAATAAACACATATATAAATACTGGGAAGGGTGGGCAGGTGACCTGGAGGGGAGAGGGAAAAGGAAGTGGTACAGGGGGTGGGCACCCCAATCTGCTTTAATAATTAAATAGATAAATAGGTAGATAGGTAGGAAGGTAGGTAGATAGATGAATAGATAGATAGATAGATAGATAGATAGATAGACAGACAGACAGTTAGATAGATATGTAACCCTCCCATGTCTAGGGGTGTGATAGTGAATACTCTAGGGAGGGAGGTACTATACAGCATAAAGAGTCCACATACCTGGTCGGCCTGGCTTACCAGACCTGATGAAACCGGGGTGCCCTCAGACCGTTGGGTGCTGACTGAACACCAGGAGAGATGAAAATGCTGATCTTCACCTGCCTGGCCTTGCCATCTTCATCTCAGAGGCCTGTGAAGACAGTCTTCACCAGGAAGGCCTCTCAACATCTTTGTTGCTGTTCCTCAGATCACTGGATGCACATCCTAGTATACACACTAGGGTATAGACTATGACAGCAAACTTCTTGTTAGCAACAACAGTTCATCTGCACACAAACAAGGCATCATGCCATACTGCAGGAACAGGGGATCCCATTTAATTTATGTTTTTAGCTTTTGTTGACCAGGTAAGAGCACTAGACAAAAAATGCCTATTTTCAGATTTGCCCCGGGAAGTTACACAAAGGAAAAAATATGCAGAATGATGTAGCAAGGAAAGAACATATAGGCAGTAACTTGAAGGCATGAACATGTGGTTGAGGCACAGTTAATAAAACTGGAACAGTCACTTTATGTACCATTAAAACACACAACCAGTCTTCTGGACCGTGAGGTCACATTGAAACCTTGGGTTCACTCTAGACCGTGAAAGTTACATTTGAGCATGATGTCCAGGTGGGCAACTGCCCCACTCCAGCCTCTCTCACTTTCCTCAGTGATCTCCTGGGGATCTCCCCATGTTGGTACCAAACACACCTATTTATACATTGCCACTGGAATGCCAAAAACACCCGCTAACTAGAGGTCCAATCCTGGATCTCCTTCTCAGCACCAAACCAGCCATGCCACCAATACCTTCTGGGACTTGTAGTCCCATTAAATAACTATTTACAGTTTTGGCCTTATTGGCACCAGCTGATGCTGAACTACTGGAGCAACCACTCCATCCAACTCCACCCCCGCAAGATGGCCACGCATGCTCAATAGTGTGGACCGCTAAAACTATTTACAAAAACATTTTCCCTTTTCTTTTTTTTTCCAGTTGCAGTCCTGAGCCTGGTTGACCCTTGGAATGACCTGGCCCAAGAACTCGAGCAGCTGCTGTGTTAAATTTTCCAGATCTCTGTGGCCACACAGGCTCCCTAAGGCATGGCCACTATAGTTATCTACAAAACATGGTCCCTTCACAACAGCACTACACCTGGGACTGTAATTGCCCAAAAGTGCTCCCAGACATGAAGAGAACCACATAGCAGTACCCAATCCACCCACCAATAGCTAGAACACCACCTCAGGGTAGCCAGAGCCACGAAGGACCACCCACAGACTGACCAGGTCCAAATACCCTCAAGCCACTGGCCCATAGGAGGAGATCATGGAGCTGAAGCTCCCTAAGGTAAGCCCATTTTGGGGGGGCAGATAGACAGCTAGATAGATAGATAAGACAAAGAACCTCTGTGCCAAACACTGAAGCAAGAGTTACCCCAAAGGGCATTTGGCTGGGAAGCCAAGTTTCAAGAAAACACAAAATCATACATGCCCACACAATGCAAAGCATCATGGGCTGCATATGAAAATCACCACAGAATGTTATGCTGGTTCAACTTTAAGCAGAATTGCATGGTGCCGAAATGCCTCTCACACAGTTTGCAAAGGGTGCTAACAGATAACATAGACATGTGTTTTGTCCTACCAGGACTCATCAGTATGCCTTGTCTGTTTGACACCCCAGTGGAATAGACCAGCTACCCCTAAGACAGTGTGTCTTGGATATGTCATGTGAACCCATTAAAATAAAAACTATTTAAAAGACAAAAAGAACCTCTGTGCTTAAATACTCAGAGCAAGGTTACCCCAAAGGGCATTTGGCTGGGAAGCCAAGTTTCAAGATAATACAAAATCACACATGCCCACACAATGCAAAGCATCATAGGCTGCATATACAAATCACCACAGAATGTTATGCTGGTTCAACTTTAAGCAGAATTGCATGGTGCCAGAATGCCTCTCACACAGTTTGCAAAGGGTGCTAACAGATAACATAGACATGTGTTTCGTCCTACCAGGACTCATCAGTATGCCTTGTCTGTTTGACACCCCAGTGGAATAGACCAGCTACCCTAAGACAGTGTGTCTTGGACGTAAGTAGTGAACCCATTAAAATAAAAACTACTTAAAGACAAAAAGAACCTCTATTGCAAACACTGAGGCAAGGAGTTACCCAAGGGCATTTGGCTGGGAAGCCAAGTTTCAAGAAAATACAAAATCACACATGCCCACAATGCAAAGCATCATGGGCTACATATGCAAATCACCACCGAATGTTATGCTGGTTCAACTTTAAGTAGAATTGCATGGTGCTGAAATGCCTCTCACACAGTTTGCAAAGGGTGCTAACAGATGACATAGACACGTGTTTCGTCCTACCAGAACTCATCAGTATGCCTCGTCTGTTTGACACCCCAGTGGAATAGACCAGCTACACTAAGACAGTGTGTCTTGGATATGTCATGGTGAACCCATTAAAATAAAAACACTATTTAAAAGACAAAGAAGCTCTGTGCACAAACACTGAGGCAAGGGTTACCCCAAAGGGCATTTGGCTGGGAAGCCAAGTTTCAAGAAAATACAAAATCACACATGCCCACACAATGCAAAGCATCATGGGCTGCATATGAAAATCACCACAGAATGTTATGCTGGTTCAACTTTAAGCAGAATTGCCTGGTGCCGAAATGCCTCTCACACAGTTTGCAAAGGGTGCTAACAGATGACATAGACACATGTTTCGTCCTACCAGGACTCATCAGTATGCCTTGTCTGTTTGACACCCCAGTGGAATAGACCAGCTACCCTAAGACAGTGTGTCTTGGATATGTCGTGGTGAACCCATTAAAATAAAAACTATTTAAAAGACAAAGAACCTCTGTGTGCAAACACTGAGGCAAGGGTTACCCCAAAGGGCATTAGATAGATAGATAGATAGATAGATAGATAGATAGATAGATAACAGGGAATCAACTGCTTACTGCTCTCAGTACAGCCAAAGTAGGACGTCAGACTGCAGCTGCTGAACTCAGTAAAGTCACACTGTTCCCATGCAGAGAATTGGGTGAATGGCTTCTCTCACTATGCTGAGCACCCTGGATTTTGGGGTACCCAGAAAAGGCATCTCTGGCAACGTTTTTTTTTTTTTTACTAACTTTATTTTGTTATGTTAGGCAAAAAACAACAATACAATGAATAATAAAAAAAGGAACCAATTGTAACAAGCTCCACATAATAGAGAGGGATCAGGGACCTTGGAGGTCTTAACAATTAGAAACTGCATCACATAAATGTAAAAAGAAAATATATCATTATACACCATCTACACTTATGCACTAGCCCGCAATAACAAGGGTCCAAATAAAAACATAGTAGGCCAAAGAGAGTAGGATTTACCTAGAAAACCTAAGGAGGGCACAGTAATATAATGCAACCCAACTAATGACCAATTATTAAAAAGTGAAAATGAACAGCCTGAATCAGGAGAGTAGAAGAATGGTGTGTAACGTCTTCCATTTCTTTTGTTAGTACTTTTGTAAGTGTCTGACACTGGCCATGGATTTTTCTATATGTAGAACCAAAAGAATTTCTAGATGCCATTCCCTAAAGCAGAGTGAAGCTTGATCCGTCCAGTGGTTAGCTACAGCCATAATGAGGGCCGTATGATATCTCTGAAAACCTAATAAAGTGTCTATACTTATACTCAGCAAACGTTTTGGAGTAAAAGCATTATCTAGTCCAAGTAAAGGATCCAAATGGGCTTTGAACTGAAATTAAGGACAATCCCATAAAATATGTTTTAGTGATCCTACATAGGTGTTACGTTTCATACTGCACATGTGGGGCTGGTAATCATGTTCATCTTACATAGCTTTTGTGGAGTAAAATATAAATTATTAACTATCTTGTACTGCATATGATGCAGATTATCAGGTTTAAGGTATTGATGGACATAATCCCATGGGGAGGAGCTGTCAAAGAATCTTGCCTGGTTAGGGAACTCATTCTCCCAATTAAACCTTCTAATTTTAAGCTTATCTCCAATAAGATCCCTCATGGCTTTATATAGCACTGAAATAACATGCTCTCCAGTAACTATGCCAGCCAAGTTGCAATAAGTGGTACCATCAGCAAAAACCTATGGGCAGGGGCCTAAGGTAGATTGTAGCATATGGATAAGTTGCAAAAAAGGAAAAACACTGGTCAAAGGGAGACTATTATCACATTGCAATCTGATAAATGGTATAGGATGATCATTTTGGATCAGACAAGCCAATTGGTAAAGATTCGCTTGAGATAAGTAAGATATAGAAATAGTTTAATGGCCAAGTTTAAAATTGGGCTTGAGTTGGAGTGGTTTGAAAAGATCCTTCTGAGGGACATAACCTAACAGTTTACAAACTTATGGGTTTGTCTGAACTGATCTACCAATAGGAGTATTTTGAAGTATAGAGGGGAGCTTGGACCATAATGAATAAAGTAGGGCTTGATGACTGATATCATTGACCTTACAGACATATAACTCACTATCCTTCCAATGTGGATAATATGAATTAGGGGAAGTTCCCATATCCAGGACAATCCAAGCAAAAATCCTAGTAGTCTGAGCAACAATGTAGTACCAGCAGAAGTTCAGAAGTTGTAAACCACCATGATGCTTTGCCAGTGTTAACTTGGAGTATGCAATACATGCTTTTTCCCTTTCCATAAAAACTCTGAAATTATTTTCAGGAGTTTACTAAACCATGCATTTGGTAGTGGAATGCCGATCATTCTAAGTGGATATAATATTTTCAGAAGAACATTCATGCATATGACAGAGAGTCTGCCCCAAAGCGATATCGGTAATGCCTACCATCATTGTAGATCTGCCTGTACAGTCTGGAGTAATGAAGAAAAGCTCTGAGTCATAAATGAGGAGACATCTGTAGCTAGTTTAATTCCCAGATAGGTGAGACAATTGGGGGACCAGAGTTACACTCCAGAGGGGAGAAGCTCCTGCATAATGGTTTGTGGTTAAGAGGTACGATAACTGTTTTAGATAGATTTAGCTTATAACCTGAAAGAGTAGTGAACTCAGCAAGTGCTTAAAGTGCATTCAGTAGGGACCGGGCAGGGTAGATCAGAGGAAGCAAAATATCATCTGCATATGTGAAAATTGTAAAGGAATGGGGACCTATGGAAATGCCTCTAATCTGTGTTTTTTGTAAAATATGTTTGATAATGGGTTCAAAGTTCAAATTAAAAAGATAGGGGGACAAAGGGCAACCTTGAGGAGTGCCCTTTAATAGGAGAAGGATTCAGATAATACACCATTACAGACAATACATGCAGTGGGGTTAGAATATAGTAGGTGAATACTTTTAATAAGTTCATTGGAGGTATGGAAAAGGAATGGCACAGATACTCTATTGAAAGCTTTTTCAGCATCCAGGGATACCAGTGCAACAGTCTCTGCAGAATCCCTGGATGCCCAAATCAGTTGTCAAATTTTCTGCATATGGTCTGAAGCAAGCTGACCTGGTATAAAACTGACCTGTTCTCACCCTATTAGAGATTGCCAAATTCTGCTGATTCTATGGGCTAGAATTTTTGCTAATATTTTGAGATCAATATTTGAAAGGGAAATTGATCTATCATTGCTTACATCAGAATGGTCTTTCCCAGGCTTTGGGATGAGAGTAATATATGCCTCAAGTAGAGAAGGGGACAGGCAGTCATAATGATAACATTTATTGTATAAATCAGTTTGATGATGTGCCAGTTCAGATTGGAATGAGATATAGAAGTTAGGCGAGAAGCCATCTGGCCCCAGGGCATTATCTAGAATAAGGGTGGAAATGGCATTCTCCACTTAATGATGGAGATAGGGGCTTTGAGGGACTCTGCAATTTGAGGATCTAACTAAGGAAGCTGACCCTGAGAGAGGTAATCTTTTATTAAGTGGTGAATCTTTGGAGGGTCTTCTTATGGTCAATAGTAATGTCCCTAGGGAAGGTTAGCATACTACCATCATTAAAGATCAAATTGCTTTTATTAGACAAGCATTCTCTTGTTGTTTGAGGTGCATGGCAAGAATCTTGCCCGCTTTTTCACCATACATTTCACAAGTAGGTTTTGTTTTAAAAAGGACATTCTCTGCTTGTTCCCTGTTTAGCTCAAAATATTCAGCCTTTTCTTAGCTTAACCTAATCAAGTCTTGGTCAAGGGAAGAAGACAATATTTTTTTGAGGCTCTGGATGGAAGCATGAAGTTCCTGAGCTGTCTCTCCCTTCGTTTCTTTCAAGTTGTGGCCATTTGTTTGAGCTCCCCGCAAATGGTGCACATCTATGCATTCCAAAATTTCTGTGAGTGTATAGCATCCATTTTTTTAATTTAAAAAATTCAATTGTCATTTGTTGTAGCTAAGAAAGGGACCTTTCATCTTTGAGACAGAGGGATACAGAAACAAGAGCATGATTAGATAGGACCTTGCTCTGGATTTTACAAAACCTGACTGTTGATATGAAGGAGGAGCTTGTCAATACATAATCCAGTCTAGGCTGTGTTCTGTGGGTGGGGGGATGGAACATATATTCCCTTTCCATAGGATGCAGAACCCTCCAAATGTCAACCAAGCCACAATTATCCGTTAGGTCCCTGAGAGCCCTTTGTGAAGGACAGAGGCCTTTACAAAGTTTGCTAGACCTATCTAATGTCTTATCTAGCGTAAAAGTCTAGTCCCCCCCTCACTATTTTAGGTAGCTGGTTATGAGCCGAGAGTATATTAAGAAGGTGAGTGAAAAAGGCCGGGAAGTCAAAGTTAGGACCATATATGCAACCAAGTAACATTTTCTGCAGTCACACCATAGCCTGAATTACAATAACTAGATCTTCAGTATCCACATATTCCTGAAGGACTTGAAAGGGGAGAGCTCTCTTTACTAAAATAATGACAACTGCCTATGGGAACTATTAACAACTCCTCATGGAGATCCAACCCATAGTCTATGAAACAAGTGTACATTTGCAGACAAAGGTGTGTGTTTCCTGAAGCATGGTATCCATTTTTTCTTCGTGTGGCCCCCTTTGATGTTCCAGGTGACACAAGTAAGATGTGTTAAAGCCATATACCCAAATTAAGTAGATATCTAATTGCCTCCCTCATTATTGAGCAATTAACAAATAGGGAAGTCAACACCCTTCCACAAGAAAGTACCAGAGAAAAACCTAAGACCCCGATCATAAATACTATTTCTAAGTGTCATAACAAGCAGCAATTGTAACAAGAGAGACAGAAAAAACATCGGTAACATGTAATCAAACATGTCAAGAACCAACAACAAGATAACCACTGAAAAAGAATGGGTAATAAACCTCTGTTTTCCCCTACCTACAAGGAAAGGGTGGTAGGGGTTACCCCCAAATATGGCCAAATGCCAGTGTTTGCTAGATGGACCATGCTGATGCAATGGACTTTACACTCTCCGCAGCAACCATGTCTCATTCAGATTAACCTTAGACCGAGGTTTTCAGCCAGAAAGGAGAGAAAATACAATATGGAAACAGGAATCCTGAGAATTATTGGAGGGGCATCACATAAGTGAAAGTCCATTCAAGAAAACACAGGAAATGAGGAGGGGGGATTACAACTCACTAAAGCAGCGTAAGAACAGTCAAAGAGCCAGTGAGACAATTAGAAAAGAGGAGTGAATAGAAAATGAGAAAAAAGAAGTCTGTGGGCCATAATGTGTAAAAAGCAAGGAAGACGACAGGTTATACTAAGCTAGCTCTATGTAAGCCATCCATATAAGGGTCCAGGTACAGAGTGTGGGAATGAGAAGGGGGAAGGGGAGAGGTAGAATATTAAAAAATGTCCCTGAGCTAGAAACTATACATTAATATCCAGTAAAATGAGAGGAGCCATCTTTATGGATTAGTAGAAGCACCAATCCAGTGGTTCAGTTCCTTGCTAGCAAAGATGATTTCTTGAAGGCAATGAAGAAGAAGGAAAAAAAAATATGGGGGAGAAAAAAAGGAGGGGGGAAGAGAGGAGAAACAAAGTCACCCTGCACCCGAACGGGTCTCTTCTGTGTTCCCACCCGCCTATGAAGTCCCACAATATATCGAACGACCAGGGTATCACTGTCAGCAAAAAAAAAATCCTCCAATGTAGCCATGGAAACTGGATCCATTCACATATCTGGACTGTGTAGTATGGTATGGGCTGCACGCCCATTGGCTCACGCTGTGGACCAATGGGCATACAGCCCTACCGTACGGTGTCAGATGGTGGGCGGTGGGGTGTAAAGTGGGTGGGGAACTGCCATCCACCACTGACTGGGGGGAGAAGGGTGGTGGGGCTCAGTGGGCAGGTGGGGAGGGGGTACTGCTAGACCACCAGGGTTGGATTGGTGTTGCATTATTATTTACTGATGCCTGCGATTGGGCTGTGAGCGTTCCACTGGATCACCAGGGATATAGGACTGATATCATTACAACATATGCCCACGATTGGGTTGCAAGCAGTCCACTGGACCACCAGGGATAGTGTTAACAGTTGGAAACTGACATATGCCCGCGATCGGGCTGCGAGCAGTCCACTGGACCACCAGGGATTGTGTTAACGGTTTTAAACAGACTTATGCCTGCGATCGGGCTGCAGGCGGTCCACTGGACCATCAGGGATATACAATGATTCTCATATTCTACTTATGCTCATGATCAGGCAGTGGGACACTTCGCCGCAATGTGCAGGGGGCATTGGTCCCCGACGGCTGCAGCCTGGTAGGGCGCCAGGTGCAAGTCGCCGGGGATAGGTGCACCTGCATGCAAATGGGGCCATAATGACATGCAAATGGCCCCATTTGCACCTTGCATACATTATGGCCCCATATGCATGTGCACTTTTGAATATCTAGGTTGTTGCACCTAGCTAGCGAACTGCGCTAGTGCATTCCCCTGCTCCACTCTGGCCACTTGCGCTGGCGCAGTGCCACTGCGCCATGTGCAATGTGGGTGGCCAAGGTGCGATATTCAACAATGCTGTGCCATGGCACAGCTCTGTTGAATATCACCCTGTCAATGCCCCTGCACAGCCCAGTTGCGCTGCTCCCAGGCTTGCGCCACAGCCTGGCGCAGTCTGAATATCTGGGCCAATGTGTATTATTGATAGTTTTTTGTAATTCACCCTGAGGTTTAAATGTTTGATATAAAGCCTTATGCATTCTTTTGGTCAGAGACCATATGGAAGGTAAAGCTCCAACTCTTTTCTAATTTAGCTCACACCTTGTTTACCCCTTAGGTTTTGTTTACTCCTTCATTTCTAATATAACAAAATGAGTAATTTCCTCTTCTTGGTTAACTCCTCCTTCTTTAATTAAATTTTCTTCCCTTCAGATCTTTGGTAGTTGTTTGATCATCCCTCCTCTTACCTTCCCCACCAACTCCACCAAACTTAAGGACAGGAGTGTGGATCCACCTCAGTATGATAGAGAACCCACTTCTGCCATCTCATCATGCATGTTGGCGCTTTACCCTGAATTTTAGCATTAAGATTTTCTGTTTCGTATAATTCAGACATGGTGGATCTCCATTCTACTACTGTTGGAGTCATACTGGTCATCTGTCTACGAATAATGGACTTTTCGGCCACCAAAAGACCGGGAGGCAAAATATTTTTTTTTCCCATGGAGGGGAATGGTCTGGAAAGATCCCTAGCAGAACCTGTTCAGCTGTTAATTCTACCCTTTGTTCTATTAATTTGGTTAATTCTAATTTTAAGGATAGCCAAAGGGGCATCAAACAAGGACACTCCCAGAATATGTGTCCCAGTGTCACCCTTGGACATCCACACTTTCGTCAGCATACTCCATACTCTTCTGGAAGGGATTTGATCAGGACTGCCAGGGCTCTAAAAAAGCAGGAATGACACTTCCATGCAAATTCTCTCCAAAATGGAGAGGAAATTACCTTTACCGCACTCACAGCTGATCCCCTCCATTCCTCCATGGATATTTCTAGGTGGAGATCTTTGTTCCATTCCTGTAATATGGGTTCAGTTGATTCCTTTTGTTCATTTCTCAATTCCCTATATATTGTGCCTATTAAATGCTTACCCAAGTTCCCCCATATGGCTTCCATAAATAATTTTAGTAATTCTGGAGTTGACTCTTGAATTTTGGGTTGAATTTTTCGATTTCTGAGTGTATGGTTCCTGACCCAGAAATAACAGAATAAATCTGATCTGCTAAGGCCATATTGGGACTGTAATTTTTCCAAGGAGATTATCTCCTGAGGGGATGAAAACTGGAAAAGATGTGAAAGGCCTAATCTTCTCCATTCCTGGAATGTGGAGCCCCTATATAAAGGTGTAAATGAATAATCTTCTGATAATAATTTAATATATTCGTATATAATATGCAGTGGTCCCATTTGCCTCACACTTCTCCAACATTTATAAATTTAAGCTGTAATACCTGTTAGGGTAGCAGGTAACAGAGACCTTTCAGCAGAAGACAGAATATTTTTTTTGATATCAAATATCAAATAAATCATTAAGATGAAATTCAATATCCTTCCAAGGGGTCAAATAGGATTCAATCACCCAGATCAGAACTATCCTAAGGAAAGACGCCCTAGAGTATAATTTAAAGTCTGGAAGGTTAAATCCGCCCCCCCCCGAGCCAGGGACAATTTAAGAACCGATAGTCGTATCCAAGGACATCCTTTACCCCAAATGAACATGGAAATTAACTTGTCCCATGATTTAAAATAATAAGTTGCTGGTAAATAGGGTATATTCTGAATTAGATAAAGTAATCTAGGTAGTATGTTCATTTGCACTATTTCTATCCATTGGTGGAAGGGGGTAAGAAAGGTGAACCATCTTTCCAGGTCATTTTGGATTATAGTCATGAGGGGTTCAGAATTTAAAATCTCCAATACTTCTGGGTTCAGAGGAATGTTAATTCCTAAGTATTTTATTTTGGTAGTGTGCCATTTAAATGGGTATTCTTTTTTCAGTCTTTGGGTTGGGATAAAGTTAAAGGCCAGGATCTCTGTTTTTGTAGCATTTAACTTAAATCCTGCCAGTTTCTCATATTGTTTCAATATTTGCCAAGCTGCTGGAATTGATTGAGATGGGGACAACAGGGTCAAGAGAATGTCATCTGCAAGCATATTTATTTAAGCAATAAGGCATGACCAGGGGTTAGATTAACAGTCTGTTAATCACCCCATAGGGGTTTAATGTGGCACAAGGCACAACTGAGTGCCATATTGCCCTTAGGGGGTGATTAACTGACTGTTAATCTAACTCCTGGGAGAGCCTTATTGCCATTATAAAAAATAATTCCAACAGAAATGTGTTAAAGGAATATTTTTTGAATGTTTTCTTCATTTAGAGGGAAATTTGTAATAAAATAGTTCTTCCACCAACAGTTTAAGAATGCTAGTTCAGAATCAGAATGCATCATTCCACACATTCAGCAGTGCTGGAGGATAGAATGCTGACAGAAGGAATCCATGTGCCATGGTGATCAGGCTACACATGACAGTATAACATGGATTAATGTAAGGCTGTTGGAATCCTAACAGCCAATCAGATTGCAGCATTTCTAAAACCCTTTTTATAATTTATGTTCTTGTTGTGCTATAGGAATCCCCTCTACAAAGCCTACTTTCCTCAATCTTGCTGCTAGTGGTTCCAAATATAATGTAAATAGGTACGATGATAGGGGACACCCCTGCCTTATGCCCCTACTTAATTTGAATGGTGAGGATAGGTTTCCATTAACCCTCATGTAGGTCCTTGGGGAATTATATAGCTTGTTAAGATAGTGATAAATAGAGCCGGAAAGTGAAAGGCCTTAAGAGTGCTCCGCAGAAATGGCAAATAGTCTCGGTCGAAAGCCTTTTCAGCATCTAAACTAATGAAAACAGATGGAATTTTCCTTTTCTCAATATATTCCTGTAATAGTAGTGTCCTGCAGCTATTATCCATAGTATTCCTGTTTTTAATAAACCCTGATTGATCAGATGATATAATCTTTGGCATTATTGATTCTAATCTAGACCCCCAAATAGCTGTATAAATCTTACAATCAACATTTAAAATGGAAATAGGTCTGTAAGATGCTGTGTCTGAATTATCTTTATTTGGTTTAGGTATTGGAGCAATGGTGGCGTAATCCCATGATGGTGGAGGAGCTCCCTCTTGGGCTAGCTCAGCAAATAGTGTATGTAATTTGGGGGTGAGTTCTTTTTTAAGTATCTTATACCACTCTGGTATAAAGCCATCAGGCCCTGGACATATTCCAGAGTTCAGATTCGTGATAGCTTCCTGAATCTCCAGTTGTGTTATGGGAGCCTCTAAACTACAAAGTTGTGTAGAGGTGAGGATAGGCAAGATCACTTGGTCCAGAAAATTTGATATTTCTGACTGTCCAGGGGTTACTTCCGGTGAATATAGACTAGTGTAGTACTCTGAGAAAGTCTGCAAGATATGAACATCTAAATGGTGTTTTATACCAGTATATGGATTTCGAGTTTCAATATTGTGGAAGCATTTTTCCTAGCTCCATGTTTCTGAGCCAGTCTCTGAGCCCCCATAGCCCCCCCCCATGGACCCTTTGTCTTAAATATATTAGTGATTGTTGTATTTTATCTATAATTTTCTGTTGTTCTGCCTTTGTTTCTTTAATTTTTTGATATAATTCTTGTTCTCTATGTAACATCTGATAGTTCAGTAGCTGTTCAGATAATTCAAGTTGTTTCACCTCCCTCTCTTTATTTTTTTTTGAGGCGTATGCTATAATCTCCCCCCTCATCGTAGCTCCTGTCCCTCTTGATGTATTGTATATAGCTTATGTTTATGAAACCTGTAAATGTTGAAAATACCATGGCACTAGGTGTTTTTGATAAAGGTAAAAAGTACTTGTCTGTATTATAAAGATTAAATTAGTTGTGCTACTTAAAATGCATGTAAATTGCTGTAAACTGAACAAGTCTGAAATGTCGTGGTGATTTGCATGTATCCCATAATGCTATGCATTATGGAAGTATGTATGAATGATGTTGTATTTCTTTGAAACTTGATTTGTTGCCAGTACCCTTTGGGGTAATTCTTTTTTCAGTGATTCAGCATTGAGGTTCTTTGTCTATAGTTTGTTTTTGTTTTTTTTTTTCCTTTTGAGCCCCCACTACCCAAGCAAACAAGGCCCACATAGGGATGAAGGGTTTTCACTGAAAAGTTTAGATCAGAGATCAATGAGTCAGTATGTGCTGGCTAAGTGCAGAGAAAGGACGTACACAGTATGTTGCTGCAAACTGATATACTGAAGAGAGGATATGCCATTGCTTAAGGTTATCTCATGCATTTTGAATAAACATCACACTGAGATTGTTTGTTGAACTTGAAGTTCGGTGTCTGGTCCATCTGTTATCCCACAACTCCTCCACACACCCTGCTCCATAAATACTGAACAGATATATTTGAACAATACGTCTGCTTTTTGGCTGTCCTCTTCCACACACACCCCTCCTCCCTATTTCAGCCTTACTATCCCTCCCTTGGTCTTTCTGAATTTATTTAAAAAAATTCTTACAGAATCACACATACCCCCATAATGCAAATCACCATAACATTTTAGGCTGGTTCAGCTTTATGCAAGAATTGGTCTTTATGTATCAAAAATTATTTTACAAAATTGCACATACCCCTATAATGCAAAGCATCATGGGACATATATGCAAATCACCATGACATTTTAGGCTGGTTCACCATTCAGCTTTAAGCAAGCATGCATGGTGCTAAAGGGCCTCTCACACAATCCTGCAAAGGGTTCAAACAGAAGACACAGACACATGTTTCATTCTACTCAGGTCTCATCAGCATGCCTTGTCTGTACCATACCTCAGAGGAAATGAACCAGAGCCCTAAGGTTGTCTTACAGGTTTAGATCATGGTGAGCCCCCCCCCCCCAAATGTTAAAAGATAAAGAATCTCACTGCAGAAGCACTAAGGCAAGGGTTACCCCAAAGGGCATTGGCAGTAAAGTCAAGTTTTATAGAAATACAAAATCACACATACCTCCATAATGCAAAGCATCACGGGATGTCTATGCAAATCACCATGACATTTTAGGCTGGTTCAGCTTTAAGTAAGAATGCACGGTGCCAAAGGACCTCTCACACAATCTGCAAAGGATGCAAACAGAAGACGCAGACACATTTTTTGTCCTACCTTTTGGTGTCTTACCTCAGTGCTTCTGCACTGAGGTCCTTTATCTTTTAGCTTGTGTTTTCTTTTTTTTGGGTCATCATGACCCAAACCCATAAGACCAACTTAGGGCTCTGGTTTATTTCCCCTGTGGTGTGATACAGATGAAGCACACTGATGAGTCCTGTGTAGGACAAAACACATGTCTGTGTCTTTTGTTTACACCCTTTGCAGATTGTGTGAGACCCTTTGGCACCATGCATTCTTGCTTAAAACAGAACTAGCCTAAAGTGTCATGGTGATTTGCATATACAGTACACTTCCATTTATCCAAACGCACTTGGGGACATCAAAATCATTTAGATAATTGGACGTTCTGATAAACGGAAGTCTGATCAGAAATGGAAAAAAAAAATATCCGACAACAAGCTGTGCACTTTACTCTTATTCTTTAATATGCTGTAGTAAAATAAATTAAAATAAATTAAAAGACAGCGAAGGACTGTACATTGCATACAGTAATGTACTCTGATTATTGCTCATTTCCTTTTTTTTTAAATTGATTGATAGATGTTTGCTGTTTGCTGGCATTATACTTCAGTACCACATTTTGCCGTAATTGCCTCAGTAAAAGTATCTGCAGCCCATCAGCATCTGTTTGATTGTCCAGCTAGGTAATGGCTTTCTCAAGCAGGCTACAGCTTCAGTGTCAGTCGGAATAGGCATCTCGTCCTCCACAGGCTCTTCGGTAGGTTCGACTTGGCCCAGCACTTGACTATTGTGTTTTGCTGAATTTCCTTCCATGATTCAGACAATATGTAGACTGCCTCTTTTATAGACAATGAGTTTATGATTTTGGTTAAAGTCAGTTCTTCGTTCTGCTCACTCTAACGAAGCTCAGGAACTTACCCTGATACAGCTGCTTTAATGTTGCCAAAACCCCCTGATCAAGTGGTTGGATCTTGGCCATAGAGTTTGGTGTAAGAAACTCATATCTGATGGCCTCATCTGAGCTCCTTAAGCTGTCTGTAGCTAGATGTACCCCTATGTTATCGATTAGAAGGAGCGCATGGATAGGGAGACCTTTGGAACGGAGGTAGGCTCTGACAGCAGGCACAAAGTGGTCATGGAACCAAGAGTTGAAGATTTCACAATTCATCCAAGTGCTGCAGTGAGCTTTGCAAATTACAGGCAGGGTGGACAGGTTGATATGTTTGAAACATCTGGGGCTTGCTGATTTGCCAGTGATGACCAGGGGTAGCTTATGGTCTCCAGTGGCATTGCAGCATGCGAGAATGATAAGTCTCTCCTTATTCTTTTTAAAGCCAGGAGCTGTTCGTTCCTCAGAGGCAGCCAAGGTGTTTTCAGGGAGCAACTGCCAATATGAGCTCATTTTGTCTGCATTGTAAAGCTGACTTCCTGACAGCCCCTCAGCTTCTGTTAGCAGCTTTGGTTTCTCTCTGAAGGGTGTTATGGACTAATTTGCTATGCTGAGAGACTCTCCAACAATACTAAACTGCTGATCCCATGGCGATGTTTGAACCTGTTTAACCAGCCGTCACTCACTGTAAAAATAAGATCCTCTCCATTCAGCTGTCTGTGAAACTGTTGGCCTTCTCTGTAATTATCAGCCTTGATATTGGAGTCCCCTTCATGCGGTTCTGGATAAACCACATAAAAGCCACCTTGTCCAGAGCTTCAACTCGACAGACGTGCATTGTTTTCCTTTCCTCCACATGAACACTGCTGTCCATGGCTGCAGCAAAGCTCCACAGCTTATCTTTAGCTTCGCGAATGTCACTGACAGTGGCATTGCCTTTGTTGTAGCACTCGATAACATTCGCTAACTTGTTACCTCGCTCCAAATTTTTTAAGATCTCAAGCTTTTGCTTGAGATCAAGTTCTGATCATTTTCATTTTGACATGATTGTTTGTAGCTCTCACTAGCTCTGTGGCAGTTATGCAGTGCTAAACGCCCTTAGCAGCAAGCGCAGCCACAACCGCTTATGAACACAATGGTACCTCAAGGAAATAAATAGGGTAAACATGGAAGGGATCTTTAAACTAAAGCAGGGAGGTATCACCAGAGGGCATGGTTTGAAGCTGGAAGGTGGAAGGGTGAGGGGGGAAAGAGGAGGAGGTTTTTCACTGAGAGTGTGGTGGATCCTTGGAACGCACTGCCTGGCGAGCTGGTTCAGAGATCCACAGTGGAGGGCTTCAAGAGAGGGTGGGACAGACACAGAAAGTGGATGTATCAGATGATGGCCTGGCCCAGAGGGGTGGGGATGGATGATAGGGGTTTCTGGAACACAAAGGGGGGAGATCCTCGGTACCCAACTAGGGATCTGAGGTTTGAGCAGACTTGATAGACCGTACGGCCTAATCTGCTGGCAAATAGTATGTTAGTATGAAAGCAATTAGAGGTAATGACCACTAATGGGATAATTGCGGTCAGCTACTGAGGTGCTACATTTTTTCCTGGGAGCACTGGGGACACAGTTTAATTCTAGATAACTAGGATTTCTGGATAAGAGAAATTTGGATAAATGGAAGTGTACTGTATATCCCATGATGCTTTGTATTATGGAATATGTGTGATTTCGTATTTCTTTAAAACTTGGCTTTACTGCCAATGCCCTTTGGGGTAACCCTTGCCTTAGTGCTTCTGCACTGAGGTTCTTTGTTTTTCAGCTTCTTGTTGTTTTTTTTTTTTTGTGGCTCACCATGACCCAAATTCGTAAGACCAACTTAGGGCTGGTTTGTTTCATTTAGGGTGTAATACAGACAAGGCACACTGATGAGTCTTGGTAGGACAAAACACATGTCTGTGCCTTTCTGTTTGCTCCTTTTACAAATTGTGTGAGAGGCCTTTTGGCACCATGCATTCTTGCTTAGAGTTGAGCCAGCCTAAAATTTCATGGTGATTTGGATTATGGGGGTAAGTGTGATTTTGTATTTCTTTGAAACTTGGCTTTACTGTCAATGCCCTTTGAAGTAACCCTTGTGGTTCTTTGACTGAAAAATGTCTTGCCCGCTTTTTTACTGATTTGGCAATATTCTCTTGTGTTTGCACTTTTGCACTGCTAACTGACTTCCCTGCCTTTCATTGCTTCTGCATCATGGGCTGCATATGCAAATCACCACAGAATGTTATGCTGGTCCAACTTTAAGCAGAATTGCATGGTGCCGAAAGGCCTCTCACACAGTTTGCAAAGGATGCTAACAGAAGACATAGACACGTGTTTCGTCCTACCAGGACTCATCAGTATGCCTCGTCTGTTTGACACCCCAGTGGAATGAACCAGCTACCCTAAGACAGTCTTTCTGGGTTATGTTTTGGTGAACCCATTAAAATAAAAAACTATTTAAAAGACAAAGAACCTCTGTGCGTAAACACTGAGGCAAGGGTTACCCCAAAGGGCATTTGGCTGGGAAGTCAAGTTTCTAGAAAATACAAAATCACACATGCCCCCACAAAATTTTGCATTTTCTAGAAACTTGGCTTCCCAGCTAAATGCCCTTTGGGGTAACCCTTGCCTCAGTGTTTGCGCACAGAGGTTCTTTGTCTTTTCATTGCTTCTCCTGATAAGTCTCCCTAGCCTCCTCTTTCTGTGTTTTTTAATACTTTCTAAAAGCCAGTTTTTGGATCTTACTTTTTCTGCTACTTCACTAGAGAACCATAGTGCTTTATTTTTCTCTTGCCCTAGTTAATCTGCCTGACACAAAGATTTGTAGTTTCTTCTTCAATATAATGTTTATTAAAGGTTTTTACAAATCTCCAGCTGGGGCCATGTTCATCAAACTCAAACAGATACATACACAGTGAAATACATGGACCCGTCCCCTCCCCCTCCCAAGCCCCCAACCCGCCCCTCCCTCACACAGTCCAGCAACCTGTTGGTCCAAGCTAAAATATTACTAAACAAAATACTACCTAAATTGTATATAACATATGTAAAGGAGCCCAGATCCTTTCGTATTTAGATTTATTATTCTTAAGACTAGATATGGTTTGCTTCGTTCTAAGATTAGTTAAGAGTTTGTTAAGCCATTCGGAGTAAGAGACTGTTCCCACACTTTTCCAATACTTAAGAACCAATTTTTTAACTGACATGGAAATCAGTGCAATATGGAATTTACGAGTGTTCACCGAAATCTGCGAGTAATCACCCAAAAGACAGGCCTCTGGGGTAAATAGGCTGGTTAGTCCGAGCAGTGGATCTGTATTAGCCTTTATACTATTCCAGAGGGGGGATATTTTGGGACAGTCCCAAAAAATATGGAGCAGAGTGCCCTCATTCCGCGAACACCTTGTGCATTGGCCTGAATTTAATACCCCCCATTTGGCCAGCTTCTGAGGGGAATAATAAAGGTTATGCAAGATGTTAAATTGCATGAGACGTAACCTATCCTGTGTAACAGAACGGTGACAATTGTTCCACAGGCCGGACCACTCTTTATTCCACTGCGGAAAGGAGTCTGACCAAAACTCTGTAGGCCCAAACGAGTCCGGAAAGCGCCAATCATACAGTGTATTATACAATTTAGAAACTACCTTGGAGGTATTGGCGAACGGATACAGATCCGAATGAAAAGAAAATTTGGGATATGCAGGAACACTTTTCTCAAATTTGTTGCTAAGAAGGTGTCGGAGTTGAAGAACTTTAAAGTCATCCTTTGCTTGCAACCCGAATTTTCTTATGAAATCCTGTGTTGACAACCATGATCCGTCCTCCTTAAGGAAGGAGAATAGTTTACCCTCTCCTAGTTTTGGTAACCAAGAGGTGGATAAAGTCTTTCCGTCAATTTTAAAAGCTGGGCAGTTCAATTCGTAGCTTTTTCAATGCTCTCTTTTACGTTTGCCCACTGGTTCTTGACTCCTCATAGTTTCCTTAGCCTGCCAGGGCCTCTCTGAGGCATTCTTCCATTTTCTTAAATTTTACCCCCATAAAGTCCATGACCCTCATCCTTGTGCAGTTTGATTCTAAGCCGGTTCTTAAATTAAACTGCACCATATGATGGTTAATGCTCTCTAGATGGTCTCCCATTGTGATATCAGCAATACTGTCCTCGTTTGTCAGTACCAGGTCCAGCAATGCTCACTCACGAGTGGGTTCCATTACAAGTTGTCTGAGGAATCCCCCCCAGCTAGTACAGGATGTCCTTACTTCTTGCTGTTGCCACAGCTGGGAGGCTCCAATCCATGCCCAGCAGATTGAAGTCCCCTGCTAGCATCACCTCTCCCTTGCAAGTAATCATATTGATTGCTTCTATGATTTTCTCATCCACTTCTTCTCCCTGTGCTGGAGGTCTGTAGATCACACCTGCATGAATAACGGACCCTTTCCTTTTCTCTAGGGTGATCCACAGTATTTCTGCTCCCCCCCTGCACCCTTATATTTCCATAGACTTTATGTTGTCCTTTACATAAAGAGCTATTCCTCCCTCTTTTCTACTACCAAGTCCCTTCTGAACAGAACATAACCTGGTATGGCCATATCCCAGTCCTGGTTTTCACTGCACCAGCTCTCTGTAATGGTGACTAAATCCAGATCACTTCTGTCATGGTGGCCTCCAAGTCTGCAATCTTGTTGCCAAGACTGTGAGCATTCGCACACATGGCTTTCCAAAATGTACTGCCACCTCCCTCCTTTTTTTTCCATTTGCCTTCCCTTATTCCTCTCACTCATTATCTTAGCTTAATTTTTTTCTTCTTCCCCCTGAATTCCATTATTGTTTGGTTTCTTTTGTGTTTTTTTCTCCCTCCACATTCCCATAGTTGACCTCTTGAGCATGTGTGTGTGTTTGTGGTGTAGTTTATATCTCCCTGCCTCATTCAGCCTTCCCCCTTGGCTAGTTTAAATGCTCGCCAATGTAGCATTTAAACCACTCACTGAGGACTTCAGTTCTCCTCCTGGATGGATTCAGAGGCCATCACCCTTATACAGGCCCTTGTCCCTCCAGGTGGGGCCCCAGTGCCCAATGAAACTGAAACCCTCCTCTCTGTACCATTTCCTCAACCATGCATTGAGGTTTCTGGTACTGAAAATCCTGTCAGCCCCCCCCCCCACCATAGACAGGTAGTACGTCTGAGAAGGTCACAGATCATGCTACTTGCCTAAGACCCCTTTTGAACTCCCTGAACTCTTCCTACACTATGGCTGGCTCATCTCCAGCCTCGTCTTTTACCGCTAGATGGAAAATTACATCTACAGTAGCTCTCCTTCCCTTCCTGCTGCCTCAGTTTTAGTTAGATCTCCCTTAAACTGTTGCCCCCCCGACATGTCTCAATATGTTTTACAGATGCTTAACACCTAGCCTGCCAGACAAAAAAAACAGCAAAAGTGCAAATATCACTAAGAAGTTTCACTTATCATATCGATTGAATGCGGGAGATAATAGACCCTATGTCACATCCTTGTATGGAAGATCTGAGAAACCTGAATCCTGCACTATATTAGATACCAGTATCCAAAATCATGACAGCAGATTTTCCCTGGTGTTCTGGTCAATGTTTCTGATGTCAAAAAACAAGTCTGTGTAACCTACCCCACAGGATGCACCTGGAAATTAGCTGTCACAGCTCAGTGTGCTTTTCCTGGTCAAAAATTAAAAATAAATAATAAAACTTACGGATTATTATTTTTTTATTTATTACACTTTTTCATTCCGCCTGCCATCGTTATCTCAGCCTCGGTCCCAGCCCCCTCTGCTCCCACTCCTACATTTACCCGCGATTCCCCAATACCCCCTGGCTTACCCCCCAGGGCAGGGTTGCAGCACCGGCCTAAGTGCCGCAGTGTCGAGATAGGTCAGGGAGCTGGCCTGGGAGCTCATCGGAGCAGTGGGGCAGGCAGCTATATTTTCTCCCCTGTGTGCGGGGGGCAGGCACATGCAATGATCGCTGGTGTCCACCCCACCCCTCAAACTATGTTCTGGTGCTGGCTGGTGCTGTGCCCCCAGCCTCTGCCAGGGGCCTGTCATGCATCAGTCACACTCCCCTTCCCTCCCTCCCCCTCAGAGAAGGAGAGCATTTTTTAGGATGCTCCATCCTTCTCCCCCCAGCCAGCCCTCTGATGAGGTCTCCGGCATTGCAAGTGGAAATCCAACCACTGTGCCGATGGGCCAGCTAAAACTTAAGGATTATGATAGGCCCTATGTCCACAATAGACCTATTATCTGGGCCACAGGTTTATGTAAGCAATAAGACATGATGGGGTGTGTGCTAGACACTTCTTGTGCACTGCCAGGGATGTAGTAAGGCACAAGGCCACAGGCTAAGTGCCTTCAACCCCCGGCTGTGCACTAGAAGTGTCTAGCGTGCACACCACCAAAGTATGTTATTGTGCTTATGAAATGGACACATTAACTGTTTATGTATGTAAAAATTTGAATTCTGAGGATTAAGTACAACAAAGTTAGATCTTTGCCTTAATTTGAAGTCAAATAGTTCCTTCGTCTGCATCACTGTGCTGCATTTTCTTTTTGAGTTAAGGACTGTTGCCCCAGTGTGACTCCTGTAGTTGTAGATTTTCTCAGCTGGTTGTCATGGCAGTACCCACCAACTCCCCTCCTCACACACATGCACACTCTCTTGTTTGTAGTTTTGAAAGTTCAGTCTTTGGAGATGGCGCTAAATATGCCTCCTTTCTTTCTTTTTTGTTTAAATTCTGTTGTGGTTTTGTTGGATTTGGTCATCATGTGTTAGGAGCTGCTGCCGATGTTTATATCAGTTAGTGAGGAGATGCAGAAGTACAGTAGACTCTCAGCACAGCAGTAAAGGAGTCTGAGAAAAACAGAGTCAGAACCAGTATGCCGAGTACTGTGCCTGTAAAGAAGAAATGAATATGGGTTATTATACAATGGCAAGAAATAATCCTGACTTCTGGTTGGTCAGTTGGCCATCACAGCAGGGATGTTATCCTGGCATTATTATGGCAGATGAGCTCTTTTTTTTGCATCTCCTCTTAAGAAACAAAAATATTTTTCCATACTAACAAAAACATTCTTTAAAATTATTTTTTTATAATAACTGGTCAGCAATTTCTTTCAATGTACTGACCAGGTTGATATTTTCCATAACAACCAGCTGGTTGTTATGACATTCATGAGCCATGCCAGTCAAACTATGCTGCTGCCTCATTGGTCAACATTCTGTATGTGGGCAGGGCCAAACAGTCTCACAAACTGCTGGAGAAAAATTGCTGGTCTGTTATTATAAAAAATAAAAGATGGGGAGGGTTTTTCATATGAGAATTTAATGCACACCCTCGTTGTGGGATGCTTTGATAAACCCCTCGGGCTTCGCCCTCGGGGTTTATGTAGCATCCCACAACTCGGGTGTGCATTAAATTATCATATCAAACCCTTCCCCATCCATTATTCTCTATATTATAAAACAACAAGCCATTGTATAATAGGAATAATGCCTTCCAGGGTGGGTGTTATGCTGGGATAACATCCCTTCTCGGGTGTTGGACGCCCTCGGTCGGTGGCCTCAGGCCCAACCACCCGAGGTGGGATGTTATCCCAACATAACACCCACCCTGTCAGGCATTATTCCTTTATTAACTGCTGAAGCAGTGAGTGTGTGGAGGAGCAAGGCAGTGGTCAGTGAGTTAGAGAATGACAGAGGAAGGGGTGGGTGAATGGGTGGGTGGGGGAAGTAATGACAGCAGAAAAATGGTGAAGTTCAGTGAGAGAGATACAGTAAATCAATTTTTTAAAGTTGTAATGGGTTATGCTGTTTTTAAAGGAGAATGGCACTTTTAGTCACCATATGTAATTGTTTTTATGGTCCATTTGATGGTGATTAAACAAACAAAAATGGATTTCTTGCTATGTGGCGGTTGGCAGTAATGGCGGTAGATTGCAGCGCGAATATTCCACTCGGGCACTGATATCTAATGCCAGTCTTGCATGGGGCTTACCTGGACTTGCTGCTAGCCATGCACTAGACACTTTCAGCACATGGCTAGCAACCAATCAGGTTTGTGAAAAAATGGAGCCCATTTCATAATTGAGTTTCCAAACATCTTGTTGATGAAATTAGCTCGCCATGATATTCTCAACTGTGACTTTGCTCTTTTTGTCCAGATTTAGAAGGCAAAGATAATAAGAGATGTTGTGGTGACAATGAAGGATGCTCAGATTCCAATCAAAAATCTTTGTTCTCCCAACATAGATCCCACATTCATGATCAGAGGATGATCTATGCTTCTTCTGAGTGTGGCACATGGAGAAATCACAGGTCAGCTGCCATATTTCCTGAGGACTGGGATTTTCAGCAGAAGAAAAGTCCATAGCTGAGCAACAAACACATAATGTACCTTGAAATGCCTCAGCTGATGCAAGTTAAGACAACAGTTTATTCAAGTATAAGCAGCACACAAGTAAGAGTGTGTGAAGTGGCTCAAATTCCCTTCATGAATTAATTTATGAATTCCACGGCATTTGCAATGATTTACCCAGCAAAGCTGTAATTTTTCAGCAAATGGACCAAAATTCACATGTGAAGAGGCCACTTCACAAACAAATTAACACTTTGTAATAAAAACTTCTCAGCTTCAGCAAAGTTGATGTTCCTTAGGTTCACGGAAGCTTTGTGAAGGTACATTTCAACTAGCTCGTGTTCACTTCAACAGTGAAGTTAAAATTTGCAACACCTCTGCACACAAAGCTGCCATGACAGAACCCTGTTGTGGAGGACTTGTGTACTGCTTGGACTTCAAAACACTTCTGTTTTAACCTTCATCAACTATGGTGTTTCAAGGTATGCGTTTGTTGCTTGGCTGTGGATTTTTCTTGTGATTTGGATTTTCTGTGTGCATCACCAGCTCTGAGCATCCCTTTAACTATTATGAATTTTCAGCTCACTCTTGCCTTGTCCTCTCCCCTCCCCTCCTCCTACTACTACCTCAGAAAATCTTATCCCTTCTCCTGCTCATTGTCCTGCACTATGACCCCTGTGAGCAAGCTGCCTTTTCTTACAGATTCCCTTAACTCTATCATGTCCCTAATCTGATCCTCGTCCTCCTACATTCCCATAAAAAATATTTCCTCCGTGACCTTACATCCCATGGGCAGGATGATAAAAGCATTTTATTTGACCTAAGTTTCCATGGTGTCAGATTTTTAATGCATGGGACTTGCAACAAATAATTGGGATTTTACATTGAAATTTAAGCTGCGCTGTTCAGGACACATACACACAAATACTACACTTTTTATAAATACAAATATCATTCTTAAACCTTTAGGCTGCCAAATAAAATTAGAACATATAGGAATTTTGGACTGATTTATCAGTCCGCAGCACAGCAAGAGTTAAATATTTGGATTTCTGTTAGACCACATAAAGTAGTACCACACCTTGGTTTAGGCTGATTTGAAACACATATGGTTACTGCATTGCTCGTTACATAGACGCGTATTTTCTTGATAACGTTTTATATTTTATTGAAATCTCTCAAACCCTTGGTCTTGTGTCATCATTAACAAAAGAAACAAGTCAGGAAAGAAGAGTAAAATATTTCACAAACATCAATACACAAACAAATACTGATACAAATACAAACACCAGAGACACAAGCAGAGGTACAGATACAAATGTCTGCAATCAGGCCTGTGCACAGCCCTGATTGGAGTGGCTCAGGTACATTCCACTAGACAACAGTTCTTTGGTCTACTGTGCATCAAATGTGGGGCCTCCTGTGTACATTTTTTCAGGTAGCTTGCAGCTACAATTTGACATAAGCCACTATAAAGCACATCCATTTGCTGAAAAATTGGCCCCACCATATTAATCAGCCCAAGGTTTCATGACTACGTTCTACTTTATCAAGGATTAATACAGAAACATAGAAAAATAGGCTTTGATGGCAGGCAAGGACTGCTTGGCCCACTTGGTCTGCCCATTTCCCTACCTACAGGATAGGCCGCAGAACCTAGTTAACCAACAGCCTATTTCTTCCTACCCCCACAAGAATTGCCTTATGTCTGTCCCATGCATTCTTGAATTCTCCCACAGTTTTAGACCCCACAACCTCATCAGGAAGGCTGTTCCATGCATCCACTACCCTCTCTGTGAAAAAATACTTCCTCACATTGCCCCTGAACCCCCCCCCATCTTTAAATTGTGTCCCTTTGTTCTTGCACATCTCTTTTTCTGAAAGATGCTACCTTCTTGGACTATGTTGATTCCACTGAGGTACTTAAAAGTTTCTATCATGTCCCCCCACTCCTTTCCTCAAGGGTATACATATTAAGCTCATTAAACTCCTTTAGTCTCTCCTTGTACGGCTTCTCTTGCAGACCCTGCACCATTTTAGTTGCCCTCCTCTGGACTTCCTCTATCCTGTCTATGTCCTTGCAGAGATGGGGTCTCTAGAGCTGGACACAGTACTCCAGATGGGGTATCACCAACTGTCTGTACAGAGAGCTAACAACTTCCTGTTTTCTGCTGGTGATGCCTCTCTCTATGCATCCCAGTATACCCCCAGCCCTCCCTACTGCTTTCTCACATTGCTTGCTAACCGTAAGGTCATCTGATATGATTACCCCAGGTCCCTTTCCTTTTTTGTTGTTACTACCCCCCCCCATTGTGTAATCTTCCCCTGGGTTCTTGTTTCCCTGGTGCGTTACTTTGCACTTCTTTGCATTGAATCCTTGCTGCCATACTTCTGACCATGCCTCCAACCTTGCCAAGTACCTTCTCATCCTTTCAGCGTTTCCTTGTGTATCAACCTTGTTGCAGACCTTTGTGTCATCTGCAAAGAGGCATACTTTTCCTTCCATTCCCTCTGCAATGTCAATTATAAAGACATTAAAAATGACTGGGCCCAGTACTGAACCCTGCAGTACGCCACTAGTAACCCCTCATTCTTCAGAGTGGACTCCATTTACAATTACCGTTTGTGTCCTGTTGTCCAGCCAATGTTTTAGCCAGGCTACCACCCTGGAACCCACTCCCAGGCTGGTTAATTTGACTATTAATCTTTTGTGTGGGACTGTGTCAAATGCCTTGCTAAAGTCTAGGTAGGCCATGTCCACAGCCCCTCCCCGGTCTACTACTTTGGTCACGCAGTCAAAGAAATCTATTAGATTCATATGACATGACCTTCCCACTGTGAACCCATGCTGCCTTGGGTCCTGTGCCCCACTGACCTCTAGGTGCTTAACAGTTCTTTCCTTCAGAAGTGACTCCATCACTTTCCCTGCCACAGAGGTCAAACGGACAGGTCTGTAGTTTCCTGCCTCTGTCTTGGTCCCACTTTTGTGAAGGGGAATGACATCAGCCTTCCTCCAGTCCTCGGGTACCACACCATCCTCCCATGATTTGTTAAAAAGAGTAGTCAGTGGTTTCACTAGTTCCCCCCTTAATTCTTTTAGAATTCTGGGGTGAATTCCATCAGGCCCCATTGCTTTGTCCACCTTCAGTTTTAGGAGTCCTTGCAGAACCCTTTCTTCTGTGAAAGGACTGGGATCGACCCCAAGAGTGCTTCTGTTAATTGGATTAGGCACTTCCACTCCTCTTTGTGAATACTGAGCAGGAATATTCATTCAGTATCCCTGCCTTTTCACTGTCCCCTTCTGCCCACCCACCCACTGTTCATTTTATTCAGCCTCACTATACCTCCCTTTGTCTTTCTACGCTCTCTGATGTACCTTTAAAAGGTTTTGTCCCCCTTCTTAACTGAGTTGGCTATCTTTTCCTCAGTTTGGGCCTTTGCTATTCTGACTTCCCTCCCTGTTTCCTTCTGCCTTAACTGGTACAGCTCTCTGTCCTGCTCCTTCTGTGTTTCCTTATACTTCTTGAATGCTATCTTTTTCTCCCTGTCTTTCCCAGCCACCTCTTTTGAGAAACATAGTGATGTTTTCTTTTGTTTTGATTTGTTTATTTGCTTCACACAAAGGCTTGTTGCCTCTGTGATGGCAGTTTTGATGATTCCCTATTGTTGCTTCACCCCTCCTTCTAGCCTGTTTGCTAGTGCTTTTCTGAGGCACTCTCCCATCTTGCCAATGTCAGCCATCCTGAAGTCCAGTACCCTCACTTTTGTATGGCTTGACTCTGTAGCTGAGTTTAACGTGAACCACACTGTTTGACGGTTACTTGTTCCCAGATGGCAACCCACTTCTAGATCTGAGATCCTCTTACTGCCCCCATTTGAGAGTATAAGTTCTAAGATTGCTCCCTCATGAGTGGGTTCCAAAACTAGCTGTCTGAGGCCTGCCATCTGTAGGGCATCGAGAATGGCCCTGCTCTTGGATGTGGCTGCAGCAAATGTGCTCCAGTTAACATCTGGCATATTCAGGTCTCCCATCAACAGTATCTCCCCATTCTCTGCCATCCTAAGAATGCCTTCTATCATATCCTTGTGCATTCCCTCCCCCTGATATGGGGGTCTGTACACAACGCCTGTGTGGATTGTAGTGCCATTTCCAGTCTCCAAGGTGACCCACAGTGCCTTTTCTCCTCCCTGTTTACTCTTTTGTTCAGTTGCTTTTATCCCTTCCCTTACATAGAGAGCTACTCCTCTCCCTCTTCTCCCCTGCCTGTCTCCCCTGTAGGTTATATACCCTGGTATGTTACCATCCCAGTCATGGTTCTCTGTGTACCATGTTTCTGTGACTGCTATGATATCCAGGCATCCCTCTTCTATCAAGGCCACCAGCTCAGGGAGCTTGTTGCCCAGACTATGGGCATTAGTACTCATTACCCTTCATTTCCTGGTGGCCTTACTCCTTTTTGCCCCATTCCTGTCCTTCTTGCCTTTGTCACTTTCCCCATTTACCCCTGCCCTTCTCCCTATTGACACCTCTATGTTGGTGTTTACTGCACTTACTACTGTGATTTCTTTGGGGGGGCTAGGATTTCCCTGCTCCTGTCCAGTGCCTCCCCCTTGGCTAGTTTAAATGCTTGCCAATGAAGCATTTAAACCTATCACCTAGGATCCTGGTTCCCCTACTGGACAAATGCAGCCCATCATGCCAGTATAGGCTTGCATCACTCCAGGTGGACCCCAGTCCCCAATGAAGCCAAATCCCTGAGCTCTGCATCAGTTTTCAACCACTGATTGAATCCCATGGTGTGGAACACCCTAACCTCTCCTACGCCATAGATGGGCAGCACATTCGAGAAGGTTACCGTGCATGCTACTTGTCTAAGGCCTCTCCCCAATTCCACAAACTCTTCCTGCACTGCTCTAATCCCTTTCTAAGCCAGGTCATTTGTCCCTAGGTAGACAGTGACATCCAGCTTCCTCCCCTGTGCAGCTGCTCTGGCAATCCTGAGGGTTCGCTCCCTGTCCCTCCAAGCCATGGTGACAGGCAGGCACCTTACTTCCCTATCCCCTTCCTCCCCCAGTTCTACCTTCCTAACAATGGAGTCCCCCACTAGGAGTTGTTTCCTTCCCTAGTGGGGTCCCATGCCACCCTCCTGTGGGTCTCCTTTGTGGAGGTTCCCAGCATCCTCCTTGGTCTCCACTGTGGGTGCCTCCATAGAGGAACCACACTTTGCCAGAATGGCATAGCAATTGTGAAGAGGTACAACTGGAGGGATGTGCCTCTGTTCCACCACCCTCACTCTCCCTGAGCCCACTGTGGTCCAACCGCTCCTCTTTTTGGCAACCTCTGAGGCAACGGCAGTGGCACTGGTGGTCCCTGGACAGAAGAGGAGGTCCCACAAATCCTGGCCACCTCAGCCTGGAGATGAACAGCCTCCTCCCTCAGCCCAGAGAAGTGCCTGCAGATGGGACAACACTGCATCCTCCAAAATGTCTCCCGGAAGACTGCTGTTCCACAGCCACTGCACTGCACCACTCCCATCATGTCTTATTTCTGGCCCCTTAGCTGTTGTTTGGAATCCTTACCCTTTACTCTGCTTTTTTTTTCTCTCTCTACTTACTTTCTGCCTCTGTGCACTTTAAGCTCCTGATTGTCCTGTTTTGAGACAGAATATCCAATATTTCTCAGTAGACCCCTTATTTGCTCAGAGGCTGACCTCCAGCAGCTAGAGGGGGCTGGTGAGTTACATTAGCCCTTCTAGGATGGTGAGTCTTTGGTGGCTCTGTGATCACTCACTTCCTGCTCTCAAACAGGAAGTTCCTGTTGTCAGCCAAATCCTGTGCCTATAAAAGTAGAACTAGCTTTGGGTTGGAGGGAAGGAGGGCAATATAGTCCCAGTAGAGAAGTCCAGTCACACAGCACTCCTTCCCCCTGGTGTCTTCTACCAAGCTTCTAGCAGAATCTTTCTAAGGCAGTCTTTACATTTAGCTTCCTTCTAGCTAAGCCACCCCCCTTACTTACTAGATTTTTCTACAAGTAATTTAGACCACACAGCTATCAAGCCCTTTCAGTCACCTGAGATTTACACCTAGATAACTGTTCAGATAACCATTCAGTTCATATAACTCAGACAAACACACTAATTTTTTTTTTTGTTTTGTTAGTTTTTTTTTTTTACCCTACATTAAAGGTCCAAGTACAAGAGTTCTACTTCTTTAGTCTCAGTAGAGAAGTCCAGTTATATAGCACTTCCTCCTCCTTGTGTCTTTTGGTATCCAGATAACGCATTTCATGAAGAAAATAAAATGCTTATACATTGTATGGTCAATGTGTGCCCATATTTGTCTTCCCAAACAGATGACTGAAAATGTACCAGCAATACAGGCTTACTTAATAAAAATAAATATGATTGGGACAGTGAGTGAGTGAGATTGAAAGGGGTTCCAAATTTAGATAACAAAAAGTACTGATTGCATCAGCAACAATAGCAATCAAATGAAATGTGAGCCGTCAGAGTACAGAGGAAGGTTGCAAATTATAAATGGAGAGGATTACTATGTGACTGGTCACAGAAAGCATACAGGTGGCATACTGCAATTGATCAGGGAGCAGAAATGATAAGTGGCAGGAACTCTGAAGATGAAGGGGCAAAATGAGATCTAAGGAGAGTTTGAAAGACAGATAAAAGGGAGTGAGGCAGAGAGAGAGAGAGAGAGAGAGAGAGAGAGAGAGAGGGAGGCTGTTCCAGCATGAGGGTGGCCCAACATATTATGAATATTGCTGGGCCCCTAAGTACCTGCTTTGGGAATGCCCATGGAATTTATTTAGCTCAAATATATTGCTGTCTGTTGGGGAGAAAGAAGGTTGTCAAAGCAGTTCAGATGTAAATTTAGTTCTATCTGGAAAATGCTTAATTCACCACTCAGATTGTGACATTTGTGAGTTAGAGAATCAGATTAACATGTTTTTGCATGCAACTTTGTAAATCTAAGAAAAACTAAATACATTTTATTTTATGTGAGGTCAGATTACAGAGCATTACTGGCTGAAAAGTTTGTTATCCATGACAAGCAGAGTGTGTACTCATTTATGGGGGTCTGCATAGTGAAGCCAAGCAGACTTCCATCATAGAAATGTATTACTTCCTATTTTATCGCGGAGCAAAATGTGAGCCCAATAATTCTTTTTAAACCTCACTTTTATTTGAGTTTTCAAAAATGAATATTTCATACAAGGAAAATATAGTATATCTTTCGCTACATCCCTGCACTGACAGAAAAAAAAGAGAATTTTATGCAATTAGGGAACAGAGCATGTGAACATTTTGGCCTTTTCCTTTTTGTTCTATTTTAGAATGCCCAATACAGCTATAAGCAATTCTCTTTAACAAAATATAATAATTTAAGGTCGGAATGGCCCTCTAGGTCCATCAGCCCCTCCCTCCCCAGTTTCTAAGCAGGAAATAATGAAGTATGCGGTACAAACATGTACTAAGTGACCAAAGTAGTAGACCAGGGAAGGGCTGTGCACATGGCCTACCTAGACTTTAGCAAGGCCTGGTGGGGGGGTGGAGGAGGGTGGTAGGAACCAGAGGGGGTTAAGTGGCAATTTATGATGACTTACTTGGTGGGACTTAGTTGGGGTAGGGGGAGTATTGTTTGGTATGCAGGAGGGGGGAAGAGTAGGATATTGATTGAACCTTAATTCAGACTGTCTCAGAGTCATCCAGCTAGTACTTGTAACTTTATTACTTTGCTGAATTCGCCGGGGGCCACCATGGGATGGGAGGGGTATGCCATAAATAGAGCATTTTTGGAAGGTGAGAGGGAGTAGCATGAAGCACATTGGGGAGGGGTAGGTTTTTTTAAGTTTCAGGTTTTTTTTTTAAATCATATGACAAAGTAGGTGTGTTTGCCGTGAAATTCTTGAAGTGCAAATTTCTGAGAATTTGTGCCAACTTCACTGGCAAATTAAAACTTTGACATATCTTTAAGGATTAGACACTGTCACCGTAAAAGAAATATGTTTCTCTTGAAACATTATCACAGCAAAGATCTGTTTTGCACCTTATTCCGTTGTGTCGTTTTCCTTGATGCCTCTAGACGAAAACACTCCACCTGCTTCCAGGCACAAGCAAGAAATTAGGAACATTTAACATATGATTTTGCACAAATGTAACATTACTTCATGTAAAGAATGACATAACAATACTATTTTTAAAGAATATTGAAATTATTTCTCACCGTCTCTTTCTTCTCATAAACAAGAGTTGGCTGGTGCCCAATTGGTGGTCAAGCATTTCAAAACTAATAATACAACAGATACTTGCTAAATAAAAAAAAATGGTCAACAACCCAGTAACAAACATACAGCACCACAAAGACACACAATCAGTGGCATGCGTGCGTGTGCATGTGTGCGAACACACACACACACACACACACTGACATGCACACAGGACAAAAACAGATACAGTGATACACATAGGCAAAATACTAAAAAGGTAATATTTGATCCACCTTCACAAACACCAAGGGGCAGGATTTTCTAAGTGTGGTGTAGGGCTTGTATCTAGCCCAGCACCACGGCACATAGGTTCTGGAGGTACACCAGACCCTTTGCTGCAACTGCAGCCAATTTTACAATCTCAGGTGTCGCAAGCTCTGTAGGAACGGCCCCCAGGATTGCCACACATTTGACCAGAAAATGTTGGTCTAACTTGCAGCAATTGCTGCATGGGATAGAAAATCCTGTTAGATCACCACAAGCCCCATGCACCATATTGTCGGTGCACCGGGGCATGCGAAAAGCTAAAGAGGTTTGAAAATCCTGCCTCAAAGGTTTAAAACCAATATAATTTCTTAACTCTGTATGGTACTGACAAAATGGTATGTCTGCTATAACTTTGGGTGACTATAAGTAGCCTCTGGGAGGGCCTGTGCCTAAGACTATCTCTGTTTCTGATATTCACAAATAAATACAAAACTACGATAGAAAAGCATTAATTATGCACTTTATGGTTTTACTTTACTAAAATACTAATGCATGTGATCCAAAGTCACACTGGATCACATTCGCTAATTGAATAAATGAGTGAATAAATGAATGAAAACCTGCAACAGAAAAGCAATAATAAAATAATTTATAATTTTTCACTCCCAGTTTCCATGAACATCTCCCCCCCCCCCACACACAACCATCACAACCAATGCTTGGACTCCTTTTCCTACAGTAAATAAATAAATTTCAACTATAATAGACTGTCTTTGTTACAGTCTAAAAGTTGTAATGTTCTGTGATAAAAAATAAATAGTATCCACAATAGAAATCTCGTAGCTTGGTAGTCATGGAATGTTATCTATTATTATGAACTGGAGATTGTAAATGGAGGAAGCTGATTGGCCGAGAGGTTTTTGAAGCCATGATGATATCGGGCTACATCATCACGGATTTAGAAAACCTCTAGCCGCCAGCCTCCTCACTCCCAGTGCAATGTTCTCTACGTCCCCACAGGCAAAGCAAGTCAGACCTCCACTCAGAGGGTATTAAAAAAAAAAAAAACACATTCTCACAACTGTCCCCCCTTACATGTCGCCCAAAGCACATGCTCTGCAAAGAGAAAAAAAATCTTCTTCCTTTGATCGCGGCAAGTGCTTTCTTTGAGAGCACCTAGTAGTGGTCGCCCTTGCTGCCATGCTGCTTCGTGCCAAACGACAAAATCTACAACCAGCTCCTCAAGAATACCAGGCTAGACCCTTACCGTCTCGCTTTCCTCAGAAGCATGGCATGACTCAAATACTGCAGGCAAAATGCATTAGATCCAATGGATCTTAGGACACATCATAAAAAAAAAACTCCTCTTACCTTGCGGAGCTGCGGTGTACGTTGATAGGCACTTTATTGTCCAACCAGCTGTTTCCCTTTTCACATCGCGATTTCGGCATAAACAAACAAAAACATCTTCACCTCCTCAAACAAAAAAAGCCAAAAAATATCAACATGGCCGAGTAAACTAAACTTCCGGGGGCAATACCATAACAATTAAGACTTTGTAACAAAAATCCTCATGCAACAGCACCACCTACTGGCCAAAACATGACATACACAAACATTTTTTTAAATGTCTACCTACACTCATATAAAACACTATTCAAATATTTTAAAACTTTCTTTTTACATTAAATGCATAAAATATCAGTTGATCCAGTTCATAATAGCAATAAGGCACTCAGGGTTTTCTTCGGGCGGTTGGGCCTTTTCGGCCTCTTGGCCTTGTGCCCAACCAGCACAAGCGTGATGATATCTCATGATACACCACACCCTGTTGTGCCTTATTGCATAATTATACAATGGCAAGGAAATAATACTGGGCTCAGATTGGTCAGTGCCCACCTTCACTAGTGATGTTATCTCAGTATAACATCACTGTATGAAGGTACAGCAGCAAGATGACCTCACAAAACAAAACAAAAATCATTGCACCCCCTCATTTAGAAAAAGAGCCATGAACTGAGCAGTTCTCTCGTCAGCTCACACACAGCACAACTGAAGAGACAGTGCGCATTCATTTTACCTCTCTGTACCACTTCAGTTCTGCTGTACTGAACACAATCACAAATGAACTCACAGTCCCCACAACACAGTTTCATTTTTTTGCCTTTTTTTCCTCTAGCCACAAAACACAAGCCATCACTTAGAGTGCTTCACTGACGGCACAGTAAACAGCACATTTATTTTGGATTTTGTCCTTATAAGAAATGTTTTTGTTTTCTTTGTTTAAGTGTCCTGCTGTTGTTCCATGGACAGCCTGCTATACATTTGATATTCGTCTCATTATCAATCACTTGACTGCTATTATCCAGGGTTTTACGTTAGGGTCTGGTATATGAGGAATCCCCCTCCCTTTTCCTTCACCCACACTTATCCTTGTAGGATCAGTATAACCTATTAATTCTAACGTTATGATCTTTACCTTGATTGAGTCATTCTTTAATATATTATGCATTTTTACTTCATTGCACTTCAGATGATTTTTATTATTAGAGGTTATTATTGTTTGTCTCTGTTTTGAAACTGTTCTAATGATTGACACTAACACTATAGGGTATATACCTCTGTAAGAATCCACTGATGGTGATCATTCCCCTTGAAAAAGAACCCACAGAGGTTCAAGCTGCTGGAGCTTTTTGTGTTGTTTTTTTTTCAATAACTAGTCACACTGCTCGCACTTATTTAGTGCTGTAGTTCTTTTGTTTGAAGGGCAGTCTTGTTTGTTTGCTCTGAATTTTGGTATCTGGACCCTTTTAATAGGGCCTATTTGAATTTGCTTGTTTGGCAATTAAAAATCTGACCCCAGACTTACAACCAGCTGGGGTGAAAAACTCTAAAAAAATGGTGTTACTGCTTCTGAAAATGTAATATTTTGGTACAAGAAGGTATGCTTTAAATCTTAGACCTTTGGCTCTCTGTGCTCTGAAAAGTCAATATTGAAACAAGACATGGTTAAAAGTTTTAAGAGCCTAGAGTCAAAGTAAAGGTTTCCAGCAAAGCATTGTCCTGAATTATGTTGTTGCCAGTGTATAATTCTTTTTTTTTTTTTTTAACGGATATTTTTTTTCTACAACCCCTCAGTCTCCAGTGTCTGACTCCCTTGGGGATCCCAAGGCACCAGCCTGGATTTGTATGGTGTCTTGCATGCTTCATCTCCCCCAACCCCACGGAGTCATGATTTGCTCCTTATGGTGGGGTCATGGGTGGTCAAGCCTCCAATGCTCACAGGCTCATCAGGCAACATGTGGTGTGGTGACCGTTGCTTGAGTCCCAGGAGTACCAGGATCCCGTCATCTACAAACATCAGGGCTTTTCTCCTATTTTTTTGTAGTTACATCCCCACTGTGTGAGATGGCTCGCAAGGGCCAAAGCACATGCACATACAGCAACGTATGGATATGCAAGTCCACCATCACCCAGACCCTAATCTGCATGCGTCTGCTGCTTTGCCACCCATGGTCACCTAGGTGGCAGTATTGCAGCAGAGGCGGTGACCCTCCCTCCTCTGGAGGAGGTGAGCATTCTCTAGGATACTCTAACCTCCTCCACCCAGCCATCTCCCAACAACACAGGCTTGCTTCCAAACCCAGATTGCCAGAGTTGCAAACAGTAATGCTACTGCTATGCAGATGGGCTGGCAACATTGTATAATTAACTTTAAAATGATCTTTTACTTGCTGGACTTTAAGTTTTCTCGCTCTGCAAAAAACTGAATTTATGTGGGACTTGGGCTGGAAGTGCCTAAAGGCTTATGTTTTATCATGAGTAGGTCCTTTTCTTCTTTTGTTTTTATTTATATTTACATGTTTTTAATGATAATGCCATGATTATGTGTCGGTACGTAATTATTTGTTTAACTTTTGAATGGCTTCTATATGTGTCCTATAAACTCTGTAAGTCCATTTTATGTTTATAAGGTTAGAAACTGGACAGTGTTTTGGGAAATGTTATGCTTTATGGTCCATGATCGAAATGTTAAATATCGATTACATATTTAGTTGATCAGCTGATAGCTATTAATAATTTGATAGGCGAAAATTAATCTGGATCACTGAATACTGGGTACTGGATTAAATGTGTTACTTGTCATCTTCTTTCACATGCAGGTGTGGTCTGTTAGGTATGCAGTCTTATTAAGAGAAGGCCCAGAAATAGAAAGAGGTGTTATCTCTTAAATACTACTAGGTTTCAAGCATAATCTACTTAGTATGGATGTTTTAAGGCAAATTACCCAAGCTAATGGTTTGTATCATGTCTACTGGGACAGGACTAAGTGCTGCCCAATGCCTTGCCAGCAAATGTGCAGTTCTGGGTTCTTATTCCCAAAATGGCAGACAGAGACTTTTAATGGCCTAATTGGAATGTCAGCCTTGGTTCTTTTGGGCCCTGTCCACACTAGGGGTTTTGTAACATTACAATTGGTCTGTAACATTACAAAACCTGCAGACACAGTTCGCTTCCATGCTACAGCATGCTTTTTCCATGCTCTGAACCAATTTAAGAAACTGTACTCAAAACTTGATCAGAGCAGGTTTTGAACATGGTTGCAGCCCAACACGGTTGCCTTAAACCATTTTTTTTGTTGGTCCTTTTTCTCCCAGGCCCCAGTCTGCCTACCTTAAGTTTTGGCATCCCCTGTCATCCAGCCACCGTCCCAATGATCTCCCTGCTCCCATTCAGGTCCCACAGCTTCTACCCCAATGGCTTGCCTCCCGTGGTGGTGAGCCCTTCCTATGCTCATCCACCGGAACAGGATCCAGTATGCGCTGCATACCATCAGAGCCGAGCAGTCCCCCATGGAGACGGCCATCATGCTGCCATGACTGGTGGCTTCTTTTCCTGCTTTCCAGGCTTGGCATGGGTTGGGGCCTGCAGTGACGACAATGGAGGGAGCACACACGTGTCTGCACATGCTCCCTCCTAGCACCGTGCCCTGAGCTCACCCCCTTCCATGCAGTGCCAGTGCACCACCCCCCCAACCTCCACCAGAGGTCGCTAGTGTGCCGACAACTGGTGACCCTCTCCTCCGGAGAGGGAGAACAGTCCACAGATGCTCAATCCCTCTCCACCCCTGCTGACCCCTGGTGACCCGAGTCTGTTCCTGAACCTGGATCACCAGCGTCGAGCAAGGTGTAGCGTCCAGCGCCTCAACCCTCAGTGCTACCAGGCCGGTGCCTTAAACCATTTCAACAGTGGTGTAGATGCACACTGTACTGTAAAGCAGTTTAAGGCAACTTTTGTGGGCTATTTTAGTGAATGTTGGCCTCCTAAAAGAAAAGGGGATCTATATATTTACATCCCTGTCCTCGCCATGAGATCCTGAAATGATCGGTGCTATTTTTAGCCCAATCGGTTAACATGCCCATTACCAAGTATCCTAGCATGCATTGGGCACCTGCACTGCTTTGTTGGACTGCCACAAGTATGCCTGGGAAAACCAACAGGCAGTCTCTAAAGTTGGCTGCTAGTGTGGATGGACAGACAACCATTCTGAAAACCATTATACAAAATGGTTTTCAGAATAGTTTCCAAATGCACTGATAGTGTGGACAGGGCCTTTACTGAGGCAAACTAGTATGAAGGCATATGATAGTCTGATACTGCCAAATGGAAAAGAGGTGCTGTAGAGATGTTCAACCTGTCAGCATACAGTAGGTTATTATACCTGGAGGAGCCCCAGAAATGCATGAACTGACACTTTGACAAAATGTGTCCTTATAATGAAACAGAAAAGTAAACTGTGCTATGGTAACAGATGTGTTTGGTGGTGGTTTTCCTCGCATAATTAATGGGTTTCCTTGCTTTAGTCCCTGTTACCTGAAAGACTGCCAGTGTTTGTTTTGATTGAAAATACGGGTGTTTAATTTTTTTCCCCAGTTGAATAATATGGTCTCGGTGGGACTTTAACATAGTATTTTTGGACTGTCCTTGAAACAAAGTCTAGTACAGGAACCGTGGACACAATAAAAATTTAACCAGCTTGCCTATAGGTGTAAAAGGACTGGAAAGTGATATGTATGCGTAGTGCCCCAAAGTAGAGTCCCCTGCCAGTGTGTCTCCCCTTTAGTCAGACAGCAGCTGTAGCTGTAAAAAAAGATAAAGTTTTGTTTCCTCGCTACCTGCTCCTTCACAGAATCCACCCCCCCAGTGTGCACTGTGGCTAGTGGAAGGTGCTTGAGAAGTGGAACCCTGAGCACTTTTGAACAGGACCCAGCCATTTTTATGACTGTGGGCGGAGCCTACAGGAGTATTGCATGTACAAAAGGAGTGATGTCATGTTTTCTGTCCGTAGAACAGACTGAAGTTGTAAATAATCTCCTCTGCCTTTCCCTCCTCCAAGCAATGTTTTCCACCCTCAAATAAATACACTTTCATGTTAGTCTATGTTTGCAGGGTACTATTTTCTTTCTTAAGTGAGTGGTACAAGAACTGTAGCCTGAGTAGTGGGAGGCAGCATTAGGTTTTTTTTGGAGTAAGATCCACCTCCACCCCAAACTTTTTTCTGATTCATGGGGGAGGGGCATGAGATAGCTCTAGCATGCTGTAACCAGACACGCTAGTTTGGGACCTTATCAACCAACAGACATGCTTGTGCAGTGAAGAACAGAACAGAAGTTATTTAATGCCTTCAAATTGACTTAAAAACCATTTGGAACAAATGATTATCAGAGCCACCTGGTTCCTCAGAAGGAGACCTAGAGACATATCTAGCTCTGTAAGAAAATTTCATTTTTTTTTGTGGGGGCTGTGGGATTCAAACCCAGATGTAACTGCCCAGATCATCAGTGCTATAAACTGCTATAATTAACAGACTCTACCTGTTTTCTTACAGAAACCCCACTCAATTAGATTTCAGGTATTTGCTAAATTGTAAATATTGGTATCATCATTCTGTTAGTAGTTAGTGCTGATTGTAGTTTGTGACAGGATAATTTTTTTTACAAATCGAGTGTATGGTAGAAAGCTGAAAACAGACTTTGATGATAAAGTGTGTTTTTTCCTTTCAGTTTGAGATGTATTAGAAAACACTGAACAAGAAAACGATTGGTGATTTCAAAAGCTATTCTGATCACAGCTGATATAAAAAAAATCCTAACTATGTTTTCTTTTCTTATAGACAATAGAAATAGGATGTCAGCATTCACTCCATTAAACCTGTTTTTCAGGTTTTTTTATAGCATATTGCCAAGGTAATCTTCCTAGAATGCAATCTGTCATGGGGGGAGGGATTGAGGTTTGGTCCTGCACTTTATGTAATGTAAAAAGTACTTTGCTGATCCAAGTTAGAATCCTGCTGTTTCATTCTCTGTTTGCAAAGACAATACTCCAGCTTCCTTGTCACATTTATAAAGAGCAGTCTGCTCGGTGTGGCTGGGAGCAAATCACTAGGAAAGTAGTCACAGCTTCCCCCTAATCATAAATGAATTCAATGTGTGATGTGCTCAAACCTGGCTTTATAAATGTATTTAATTGTTTTTAGAGTGGCTCCTGATTTTAACCAATATCAACAAACAAATGAAGTCCAGTGTGCCCCCCCCCATCTGCCCGAACAGGCCTGTAATGTAGGATTTTCTTAATCTTATGTCCCAAATAGGGGCTCTTAGTTATCAAACTGTGGCCAAAATGTGAACAAGTGCAACCACTCTGTCAAAGCAGGATGAGACCTAATTGTTTGTGATGTTTTGGTCATGTAGACGATAGAGGAGTTTCCTCTACCTTATGATTGAAGAAGGTGTCGAGTTCAAAATACATAATGTGTCATAAAAAAGGTCTAGAGAACATGTCATTTTGAGGTGAGACACAGAGGGACTGAGAAAATGTTCCAGAGACTGTTGTGTAGTGATGTCTTGAGTGAGCACTTCAGGTGCTGCTATGCCTGTAATGGGGAACTGTGGCACATTAGTTAGTATTTTAGCATCCTTTAAATTTAAAAAGTGTGATAAATTATCTTGTTCCGGACCTTCTTTATTAAATTAATAGGACCAAGTCATGCATTCACATTGGTATGTATTACTTTTGTCACACACAGTACATAGTAGCAGCTCCTTAATTAATATGTGATTGTGCCTTTAAGAGAGAAAAAGCAACTGAATATTAGTGAAAGAAATGACTATTAAAGTTCACTATTTCCCAAATAGCTATTTTAATCAAACCTCCTTGTATGTTCACCCAGTATAGAACAGTGCTGTGTATCATTTTCGGCCCTTTTTGTACACCTTGGTTATCTCTGGGATAAAGAAGACATGTGCCATTGGGGGGCAGGCTGATTTAGCTAAAACTTGTCTTGGCTGTGGTAAACTGAGTGAGGTATCATCTGTATTGCTGGCTGCTATTGTAATAGGATAAAGTTTGGGGCAGAAGCATTTTTTGTTCTGTAAAACATGTTTCTTCAATTCTCTCTCATGGTCAGTAAGTTAGGTAGGGGAATTTGCCTAGAGAAGCTGTGGCAATTGCTAGCTCCTTTCTCCACTGCAAGATATGTTGGATTTAGTCAAACCTAGTTTGTTTATCCTCATCTAAAATGGTGGCCAAAACCTCACGAGAGCTGAGAGCCAGTTAGCTTGCAGCTCTCATATAGCAGGAGATTTGTAAACTGGAAAGAAGTGGGGGCGAGGGTGGTCATGCTGCTAGCAGTTGTTTGAGAAACTGGGGCCATAAAGAAATATTTATACGGTTCAACTTTGGTCCATAGAACTTCCTTTTCTCTGTGGGACTGTTTTTGTGTAGAAAATAGCACAAGGTGGTTGCGGGTGCTTTGATTTAGTGCCACTGAACTCCAGTAATGTCTGAATCCAGCTCAGGCATTTTAAACATTTTCCAGTGCAAGGAAGCTTTTCTGGGTAAGTTTGAGAGTACCCTTTTTAGAAGTTAGTGGGGCTAGCATGGTCACCAGATTCTTACTGGTGATTAATACAACTCAGGAACCAGGTTGATTATTTATTATATTACCTCATGTAAATCACTCGTAGATTCTGTGTTCAATTATGTGGGACAGATATTTTAGTTACTGGCAACGCTAGTAGGGGTGTTCAGGTAGCTAATAATATCTCTAATTGCACAATCCACATTTTGGCACAATTTGGGAGGCAGTATAGCGCAGTGGTTTAAGGCTCTGAGCTGCAAATCTGGTGACATCCAGCAGACCAGACCTGGGTTTGAATCCCACAGCTTCCACTTGCATACTGTATGACCATGAGCAAGTCACTTAACTTTCCTGTGTTCCCAGGTCACTCCTGTTAAAAATCTTTCAGCTTAGTGTGCTAGTTAAACAACTAAAAAAAAATGTGATAATGTTCATAATTGGAATACTGTGCTGGCAATTTCTCAGCTAACATTTTCCTAGACAACCGACACTAGTAGAAGCCGCAGTGCTAATATTTCTAAGACTGCCAGTTTTGCAATTTTAAACAGTTTCATATCTGCAGAAACATACTCTTGTGGTCTTGTTTGATCTTTGTTGTAGGATATTAATAAATGGCTTAGCCAGGTGACTTCTTACCTCAGTAATGAAATTGTTCCTTATAATAAACATTCTAGCCCTGTAAGAAAATTTTCATTTTTTTTGTGAGGGCTGTGGAATTCAAACCCAGATCTAACTGCCCAGATCATCAGTACTATAAACTGCTATAATTAACAGACTCTACCTGTTTTCTTACTAAACCCTGCCCAGTTAGATTTTAAGTGTTTGCTAAATTGTAAATGTAGGTATCAGCATTCTGTTAGTAGTTAGTGCTGATTGTGGTCTGTGACAAGATATTTTTTTTTTTTATAAATGAAATGTGTGGTAGGAAGCTGAAAACAGACTTGATGACAAACTGTGTGTTTTCTTTTCAGTTTGAGATGTATCAGAAAACACTGAATGAGAAAACAATTGGTGATTTTAAAAGCTATTCTAATCAGAGCTGACAAAAAAAATCTTAACTGTGTTTTCTTTTCTCATGGACAATAGAAATAAGATGTCAGCATTCACTCCATTGAACCTGTTTTTCAGGGTTTTTTTTATAACATATTGCCAAGGTAATCTTCCCAGAATTAAATCTGTCATGGGGGGTATTGAGATTTGGTCCTGCACTTTATATAATGTAAAAATTCCTAACTGGTCCAAATTAGAATCCTGCTTTTTCATTCTCTGTTTGCAAAGACAATACTCCAGCTTTCTTGTCTCACACTTATAAAGTGCAGTCTGCTAGGTGTGACTGGGAGCAAATCACTAGGAAAGTAGTCATAGCTTCCCCCAATCATAAAGGAAGCTGGAGTATTGTCTTTGTAAACAGAGAATGAAACAGCAGGATCCTAACTCAGATCAGCAAGGTACATTTACATTATATAAAGTGCAGGACCAAACCGATTGGGGCCATTTTGACGAAGTGGTTTGGCTTGTTCACATTTTGGCCAAAGTTTGATAACTAAGAGCCCCTATTTGGGACATGAGAGATTAAAAAAATCCTCCATTACAGACCTGTTTGGGCAGATGGGGGTGCCAACTGGAGTTCATTTGTTTGTTGATATTGGTCACAACCAGAAACCCCTCTAAAACAATTAAATAAATTTATAAAGCCAGGGTTGAGCAGATCACACATTGAATTGATTTATGATTAGGGGAAGCTGTGACTACTTTGCTAATGATTTGCTCCCAACCATACCCAGCAGACTGCACTTTATAAATGTGACAAGGAAGCTGGAGTATTGGTAGTTTACTCACCTGGTTAAAGTGATTGTGGGGGAATACATCTCTGAGGCACTCCACATTCATGACATCATGGGCCAGTTCTTAGGTGCATCAAAAGCAGGTTGCAGCACACAGTAGAGCTCCAGTGTGTTTCTTGTAAAGAACAAATGTTTGTTATAAAGAACAACTTCATTACTAAGGTAAGAAGCCACCTGGCTAAGCCATTTATTAATATCCTACAACAAAGATCAAACAAGACCACAAGAGTATGTTTCTGCAGATATGCAACTGTTTAAAATTGCAAAACTGTCAGTCTTAGAAATGTTAGCACTGTGGCTTCTACTAGCATCGGTTGTCTAGGAAAATGTTAGCTGAGAAATTGCCAGCACAGTATTCAAATTATGAACATTATTGCATTGTGCAACTATAGAGATTATTAGCTACCTGAAAACCCCTGCTAGTGTTGCCAGGAACTAAAATAATATCTGACCCACATAATTGAACACAGAATATATGCAATGATTTACATGAGGTAATATAATAAATAATCGACCTGGTTCCTGAGTTGTATTAATCACCAACAAGAATCTGGTGACCATGCTAGCTCCACTAACTTGTAAAAACGGTACTGTCAAACTCTCCCAGAAAAGCTTCCTTGTACTGGAAAATGTTTAAAATGCCTGAGCTGGATTCGGACATTACTGGAGTTCAGTGGCACTAAATCAAAGCACCTGCAACCACTTTGTGCTATTTTCTACACAAAAACAGTTCCACAGAGAAAATGAAGTTCTATGGACCAAAATGGAGCCATCTAAATGTTTCTTTATGGCCCCAGTTTCTCAAACAACTGCTAGCAGCATGACCATCCCCCTTCCTACTTCTTTAAAGTTTACAAATCTCCTGCTACATGAGAGCTGCAAGCTGACTGGCTCTCGGCTCTCGCGAGATTTCCGACACCATCTTAGATGAGGATAAACAAACTAGGTTTGACTAAATCCAACATATCTTGCAGTGCAGAATGGAGCTAGCAATTGCTACAGCTTTTCTAGGCAAAGTCCCCTAACTTACTGACCATGAGAGAGAACTGAAGAAACATGTTTTACAGAACAAAAAATGCTTCTGCCCCAAACTGTATCCTGTTACAGTAGCAGCCAGCAATGCACGTGATCCCTCACTCAGTTTACCACAGCCAAGACAAGTTTTAGCTAAAGCAGCCTGCCCCCCCCCTCAAAGGCACATGCCTACTTTATCTCAGTGATAACCTAGGCATACAAAAAGGACCGAAAATGATACACAGCACTGTTCTATATTGGGTGAACATACAAGGAGGTTTGATTAAAATAGCTATTTGGGAAATAGTGAACTTTAATAGTCATTTCTTTCACTAATATTCAGTTGCTTTTTCTTTCTTAAAGTCACAATCACATATTAATTAAGAAGCTGCTACTATGTACTGTGTGTGACAAAAGTAATACATACCAATGTGAATGCATGACTTGGTCCTATTAATTTAATAAAAAAGGGCAGGAGCAAGATAATTTATCAAATGTTTTAAATTTAAAGGATGCTAAAATACTAACTAATGTGCTACAGTTCCCCATTACAAGCATAGTAGCACCTGAAGTGCTCACTCAAAACATCGCTACACAGCAAACTCTGAAGGATTTTCTCAGTCCCTCTGTGTCTCACCACAAAGTTAAATGTTCTCTATACCTTTTTTATGATGCATTATGTATTTTAAACTCACCACCTTCTTTTATCAAAAGGTAGAGGAAACCCCTCTATCATCTACCTGACCAAAACACCATAAACAAGTAGGTCTCATCCTGCTTTGACGGAGTGGTTTGGCTTGTTCACATTTTGGCCAAAGTTTGATAACTAAGAGCCCCTATTTGGGACATGAGAGATTAAAAAAATCCTCCATTACAGGCCTGTTTGGGCAGATGGGGAGGCACACTGGACTTCATTTGTTTGTTGATATTGGTCACTACCAGGAGCCCCTCTAAAATCAATTAAATACATTTATAAAGCCAGTGTTGAGCAGATCACACATTGAATTGGTATGGGTAAAACCCAGATCACCAGACTAGGACCAGTGCTGTAAAATCTGTACTGGACACAGCTTGTGCAAATATTGCTGATCCAGTGAATTAAATAAATATGTGCAAATAAATAAATACTCAGCTTTTCCTCGTGCTTCAACCCACCCCAAGAGTGACATTACATGATAACACACATCCTGTCATGCTTTATTGCTTAAATATGCCCTTTCTGAATGTACTATACTTTGATTCAGTTAATGTATGCAACAGCCTTCATGTGAAGACTCTGGGCTTCTCTTTGACTCCTGATGTCTATTTGCTTTAGCTATTGTATATTGTTTGAACTGCTTTGGTCTTCTTGATGTGGTGCCTGTGTGCCTAAACTATGTAATCTGTTTATCTACTGCTACCCAGGTATCTCCAGTGAATGATTGTTATAACTGTCTGCTCTGAGCCATTGTTTTTGGCCTTATTAACTGTGCTGTCTTTGTATTAGTTTTGACGAGGTGCCTTTGTAAATGAGTCTCTGACTCAAAGGTTTGTAAATCTGATATTTTTTAAATAAATAAATGTTTATGTTTAAGCCCATGAAACACCCTTATCTAGTTAATGCATTCATAGTCATAGTGGGTCTGCCAGAGCTCTTGTTTAGTTAGTTTGGGCTGGCCATGGAGTGAGAGAGGGCATGGGAGTGCATCGAGGACTCTGCTTACCTGGCATATTGAAGTGGTCCTGATGACTCCTCTGGTACCTCTCCTCCAGCCAGTGTTCTGGTGATCCTATTGTGCTGGTACCCGGCACAAAGAGTCCTCCATTTCTTTTTCTCTTCCCGCTGCATTGTGATGAAAGCTGTTGGCCCTCCAGAGGCCCCCTGTCACCTTAGCCATCCACCTCCCTGCCTGTCTTCCTGCTTGAAACCCTCCCTGTGCCATCAAAGACCTCCTGCCTCCCACAACAGTTTCTTCACCACAGGCCAGGGCAGTGAGTCAGTGGCAGCACAGAAGAAGAGTGCTGTCTGCCTAAATTGAACTTAAAGTTTTATTTTATTTAGTAATCATACTGCAAGGGCACCAGAGGAGATGGTTTGGAGAAGGGCTTTCCTGAGGGCCAAAATCAGAATAGTTGGGCTAGCAACGCCCATGGGGAGGGGCCAGGACTGAAAAGCCATAGGTGAGATAATAAATATCTATGAGAGGGGTGGTGTACAGGCAGGACAGCCCCAAGCAATTGACAGCAAGGCCATAGGCAGGTCTGAAGGTTAAAAGGGGCAGCATAGGGCCCCAGTATTAAAAGGGGTATCACAGGCCCACTACAGGTTTGAGGAAAGGCCCAGTAAAGAAAGGCCCACAGTTAAAGGGGTCCAGCAGAAAGGCCCATAAAAGATAGAGGGGTCCAGTGATAAAGAGGACAAGGAAGGCTCAGGAGGGAGAAGGGTATATCTAGGCCACAGTTATAGGGGGCAACGTTAGGCCTCGGTGTTAACGGGGCCCAGCAAAGCCAGACACAGCAGAAAGGCCCATAAAAGATCAAAAGGCCTAGTGGGAAAAAGAGCAAGGAAGACCCAGTGGAAAGAGGGTAGTTATCCCTAGGGTTGCCAGGGGTAGCCAGATCCTAGTGAAGGAGGATCCAGAAGTGTAAGAAGTCCAACCTCGAGGTGCTTGGCATACAATTGCTATTGAATGAGGGTTAGCTGATGAACTGTCAATATGAACTGAATATTACCCAAGCATTTGAAATATTGTGTTGATTGCAAAAGCACCAAGACTGTATTATACTGGGATTGTGGTTATTTACCCCTGTTGTGAACAATTGCCCTGGACTTTGATTAATTGCCCTGGATTGCTGCAATGAACAATTGCCCTGCAATGAACAATTGTCCCAGATTTCTGCAATTTACCCCTGCTCCAGACAAATTGCCCCTGTGACTATTGAATTGCAGTGTTTAGTGCAAAGTGGAAGTACCAGTGCTCAGTGCAAAGTGTGTGGACTCAATCTTCTGCCGCAGCTGATTCTTTACCGAAGCAGTCTTCAGCCAGCAAAGAACTTCATAGTATCTTCCTTCCCTGTCGTCCACCATAATTCAAAATCGGTGTCCCTTGGTGTGAGCCACGGCAGCCGGTTCCTGGTTTGCTTCATGGTCCAGTCAGCTTGGAAGTGAAACACCTTGGAAGAAGCCTCAACCGTCACTCCCAGTTGTTCGCAGAAAGTCAAGTCCATCTTGGCCAAGGTGTGTTCACGTCTGCTGGTTTATTGTTTTCTGGTCTTGAACTTCTGGAATCCAGATCTTCACTCAACAGCCTATTCTTCTTGCTTGTTCCATCCTGCATGCACCATGTGGTCTTCTGGGATCCAGCTCAATTTTGGTGATCCTTCAGGTGCATCCTCCCCAAAGATGCTTCAGCAGCTCCTGTTTTCGTCCTTAGCAATCCTTGCAAGTGGAATAATCACCAAGTCTTGTGTTCTTCATCCTTGGCAGCCCTGGTCAAGGGTTTGTGCCAGGGAAGAGCTCAGCCAAGTTTGGTTCTTTTGTGTCACAAGTATTCCAGCAACCCTGGAGAGTGGGTTGGCTGAAGAACCAGGGTCTGTTTAAAAATCTCTACACTTATCTTTCCAGCCTCTCCTATATTCCCACTGGTGTAGTTTGGCACCAAGCAATAGTCCCGCTTTCCCCATTGCTTCACTATTCTTCAACTGTGTGCATGAAGACAACAAGAACATTTTGACTTCCTTGATCTTATAGACTCTATGAGGTTTATGCCACCTAACCCAGGATAATTCCTGGTGTCCATTGTGCACTGTGAAATTGTCTCATCTCTTGATAAAGTTGTAGATGTTGCATTTGTTCCTAGGCCTTTTAGAGAAGCATATTATAGAGTGTTCCTACAGCCTGTGTAGCAGTTATACGGCATGTAGAGCTATTTATAGAGTTTAGACATTTGAGTTTGCATTATATAGTTGTATGTTATTTGTCACTGCTTAGATATCCACAATGCTGTCCATACTCCCTATCATTTTTGTTGTTGGTATTTTCTTGTACTACCATGCCCTCCTTCACCTCCTATCTAATAAACGTCTTTGCTTCATCCGGCCTCTGTGTACGACTCCTGCCTCTCCTTGTCAGGTGATTCCATCAACATACCCCCATTCGAACTTTAAGCAGTCCCTTGCCATCCCACCTGCTGAGTGCCACTGGTGCTGATGGTAGCAAGACAGTTCCCTTCACCTCTTGGAGTGAAGAAACCCAATGGCCATCAGTACAGTGCTGTCTACCAGTTCAGCACCGTCACAAAACAGGAGGTTTATTATGTGCCTCACTGTTTTGTTTTTAATCTGCTTTCTCTATTTATTAATCTGTCTAACATATTTCATATATGTATTTTCTATTAATAGTTTGTAATGACCAAACAGTTGAACAAATAAACCTTGAAACTGAAAAGTAGAACTCAAATATATTCTAATGGGGTAATTATACCCAAACTTGTTTGTTTCAAATCTTTGATTTACTGTTCTTGCATACTTCCTGAACATTAGGAACACCCCAACACAGTGTAGCCACTCTTGATGCAATAGTCTGCTCTCTGCCCACTGCATCATATGTGACTAGATACTGTTGGGGTGTTCCCAAGTCTAGGATAGATGCAGGGGGTGTTAATCAAAAAATGTAAACAAACATGTTTTTGTGAAGTAACACCAGTAGGGTGGACAGTCTGTTTTTCACTTTTTAAGAATAAAAAATAATCAGAATCAAACTTCCAGCTACTTCAGCAATCTCTTCAGAATGGATCCACTCATTAAATGTTATTTTTAAACTAAGTTCACTTTGAGGCCTAATGGGGATTGACAGTGTTCCTTTAAATTAAAAAATAAATAAATTAGTCATTTGTCATTCTTTCCTCTCATGATACCCTCCTTAAACACATAAACTTAACAAATGAAGTACTAGTCACAGTTTTAATTCCTGGTATTTTCTTGGCGACCATAAGCAATCCCCCTTTTATCCTTACCAGCTTGTCAGGGCAATCTGTGCTGATTACATTACTGCAGGTACAACTGAGGCCACAGTTTCATATAAGGCCTTCTACTGTGTGTGAGGCAGTGAATATTCTACCACAGGAATTCTGCAGCAGTTTGAATTCCTGTGTTTCATAATAAACCAGCATTTCTCTTACTGAATGTGTGGAAAGACAAATGATTGACTGGAGGGGAACATGCTTTTCACTAGTTCCTGTTAACAAAAGGAAACACCTGTTTTTATTTATTTTTTTTGATTGGCATGTCTTGTTTTTTGAGTTTGTTGTGGCGTGCAGGCACAGACGAACTCATTGGTATAAGAGGTGCTCTACAGTGGTGTGCCCAATGGAGAGATCTGTTTCTAGGGGCAGGTCAGTGGTAGGCGAATCAGTCGGCAGGCTGACGATGACTGCTTTTCCGCTCTTGGGGCGGAGTTGGACAACTTTTCAAAGGACAGAGCCACACCAATAGTAATGCGGCACAGTCCTTTGAAGTTGCATTCCTGCATTGCAGTCCTGATTGCAGGTTCACACTGCTGTAGCTTACAGCAGTGTGAACGCATCAAGCCCAGGCTGTCTACATGCCCTGTCACAGTTAAAAAAATAAACTGACAGGTGTGCCCAATCCCCCTGTCAGCATGCCCTCTCCCAGTTCATTTGCTGACTGGGGAGCCCACTCCTCATCGGCATAATGCCCCCCCAATTTGTTATCGCCATGGGGGGTGCCCAATCCTACTCAGCTCTTGCCCCCCCAACACTCGGTATGTGCTGATGGGGGTGCCCAATCCCCGCTGGCTACAGCCCCCCCCAGCAAACACTCAGGTAGCATGCTGGGAGCCCACCCCAGCTTGACAAATGTCCCTGTAAGAAAGAAAACCTTCCCACAATGTTTTTATTTTTTAAAAACCTGCAAAACTAGAAAACGGTCCCTCATTGAGTCCAGTGGCCTCTCCCCCAACCTGTACCCCCACCGTCTGCACACCTCACCTCCCTACACCCCCTCACCCCATACTTACCTCTGGAGCCTGGCGCAATGATCTTCGGTGGACCAGGAACATATCTGCACTCTTCAAAGCCGACCACAAACTGAACAAATGCCAGTAAGCTGTATAATAGCATAAATGTTTGGTTTTTTTTTCAACTTTGATGCATATCATAGCCATTTTTGAGAATTTTGTCACCAAATTTTCAACATGGGGTTCTTGGGACCCCACCTCATGAATTCAGTCACTGTCATCTGGTTATTCTGTCCTGAAAGGTGATTTTGTGGTTACTGTGCTGAATCACCTTTCAGGACTGATTAATGAAATGACAGTGTCTCTGTTTATGAGGTGGGCTCCCAAAAAGCATACGTTGAAAATTTGGTGAAAAAATTCCCAAAAGTGACTGTGTTACGAGCATGCATTGCGCAGTTTCAATGCACACATATAATGTCGCGAATATGTAATATTTTCACTCCAGATTTTCAACATTGGTATTTTTTTACACCTCCCTATGAACAGTACAGCTGTCTTTTTTCATATCCTGGCCAAAATGTGTCTTCACACTTCTGGCGCAGAATAGTACGGTCGCTGTGGGAAATCAGTGTTCAGGACAGATTATGAAAATCACAGTGATACTGTTCCTGGGCAGAGGTCTCATAATACCTATGTTGAAAATATGGTTACAAAAGTCTGTATAATGACTGTTTTACGAGCATGTATTGCGCAGTTTCAATGCACACTTCTAACGTAGCAAATATGTAATATTTTCACTACAGATTTTCAACATTGGTATTTTTCTACACCTCCTCATGAACAGTACAGCTGTCATTTCTCACATCCTGGCAGAAATGTGTTTTCACACTTCTGGCACAGAATAGCTCGGTCGTTGTGGGAAATCAGTGTTTGGGACAGATTAAGAAACTTACAGTGACACTGTTCATGAGTGGAGGTCCCAAAATGCCTGTGTTGAAAAGCTGGCAACAAAAGTCCATAAAATGACTATTTTACGCACGTGTATTGGGCAGTTTCCTTGCACACTTGTAACGTCAAGGATTTGTAATATTTTTACTCAAGAGTTTCAACATTGTCAGTTTTGCATGCCTCCTTATGAACAGTACAGCTGTCATTGTTCACATCCTGCCTGAAATGTGCTTTCTCACATCTGGCGCACAATGGCACAGTCGCTGTGGGAAATCAACGTTTGGGACAGAGTAAGAAAATCATAATGACAGTGTTCATGAGCAGGGGGCCACAAAATGCGTATGTTGACATTTTGGTGAAATTATTCCACTAAATGACTGTTGCGAGTGTGAGTTGTGTAGTTTCCAGGTACACATTCGAGCATTTTTATTATTTTCACTCCAGATGTTCAACACTGCCATCTCTTCACACCTCCCTGTAATTTTTCACATCCTTCCCAAACTGTGTTTTCGCACATCTGGTACAAAATGGTGCGGTTGCTGTGAGAAATCCACATTCGAGGCAGATTTCCAAAATCACAGTGCCACTGTTCATGAGCAGAGGTCCCAAATGCTTTCATGAGGTGGGGGTTACAGAAGGCCATTTTGAAAATTTGTAGTGCAAATACCAACAAACGCTGGGGTGTTAGGGTTTCTAACCAAAACGTCCCCCCTAACCCATGGTGAGGCTCCAGTGCCCTCATCTTTTCTGAACCACAGACACATCATCACTCTTCAAAGCCAGATCATGAATTGAGGAAACAGGTATGCACTTCATTGTATTTCAGTGGGAATGTGAACTTGCTGGCTTAACTTGTTCTTTCTGCTGGGAACTGTAGTCTTGCCAATCAGTACATACCAACGGCAATCCCAATGACGAACTCTGGCATTGACAAATGCTTGTTTGAATTGTTTTTCAGTTTACCCATTTTTTAAGCACAATAAGACACTCCAGGGTGTTGGTTGTCAGGGGATGATGCACTTACAAGTGCTAAAAGCACTTTTTGAAAATGCCTCATGCCTCGTTATGCTCCTGGATGTGCATTAACCCCTGACAATCAATGCTCTAGGTTGTCTTACTGCTTACCTTTTAGAATCTTGGCTGATGCTTGATTCCAGTTCAGGCTTCTTATTTCCCACATTATGTTCACAAGTTTTTGAAAGCATTCCAATCTATAAGGCCCAGGAAAGGTCTTAAAAATAAATGGAAGTTTGTCAGTTGGCAAACTGGGAGAACTGGCACATATTTCTTTCAGTAAATCTTACAAGGAAGTATGATCATTTCACAAAGAGTTTGAGAGCACCACTATCTTAATTTTCTTAATGTTTAATTATTCTACATACTTTCTAACATCCTCTTCATGGCAGTTACACTTCTGGTGTTCATGGTAAATAGTGCATCAGGAAGTCACAATTTACCTTCCTATTTTGTTGCTGTGAGGTATACAATTAAGGGCGGGGCTTAATGTTTAGCTGGCACCCCCCTAAGAGCACTCAGAACACTGGCTGTGGTTACAAAATGTTGCACTGTCATGTTATTCCAGGGATAGCCTGAGAAACACCCTCAGTCTAAGGCATAGGTTAAGGGTGTGCAGAAGTCTCCTGTACTAAATAAACAGCTTTCTGTCTTCATTTTATGTATCCAACCAATTTATTTACATGGTCTAGCAAGATGGTGTCTGCTGGAGCAGATGAGCACGGCAAGCCTCAAGAAAAGGAAAAGGTCCTAGTGGCAGACCAACCCCAAAACGCCACACATGGTGAAGAAAGCAGGCACACTGCTGTGGTCTGCAGACAGCTAAAGTATGATCATAGGAATATTAGGACCCAAGAACATCCACTGCAGCATCCTCAGCAAGATGAACTCTGGTCAGAGCCTCAACTGCTGCTAATGCATTAATGTAATAAGAGATTTATTTATTTCAAAGGTTTTATGAAGAAAGACATACAGAGCTAGCAACAGTTCATTTTCAGATGTGTCCTGGAGGAAGAGGAAAGGGGGAAAGATAACCGATCTAAAAATACAGAATATAAAGTTCATAGAAATGGAATAAATGTAGCAAAGATAATGAGGACAATTATGTCATAAGAATAAATTGACAAAAATAAGTTACCAAGTAAAAAGATGTGGAACTGACCAAAGAACAAAAATAGTTAGCAATTTATCAAAATAAAAACTAGGGGAATGGCTGGTGAGGGAGAAGAGATATAGAATTAATGTGTGACTTAGTTGTATTACTGAGATGTAAAATCTTTTGCTGGTCAGGCTGCCTTCTCTTTCCGCTTTCCTAAACTTTAGAACTCTCTCTCCCCCTAACCATTCTTTTCACCTCTTCCAAAAGCTCTCTCTCCTCTCTGCTCCATGACCACACCGCTACCTCCTGTGCCTGTCTTTGAGTCATAGTCCTTCCATGCTCCTCAGTTTACCATCTTCCCCTCTTTCTCCTCCTCCTTGCCCCTCCACCCACGTCACCAACCCTTCTCCCTCCCTCACTTGTCTGCACTTTCCCTTCTCCCCTCCCCCCATTTGAGCTCCTTCCTTCTGCTCCTTATCTCCTGGTGCCCTCACCGTTGAAAAGTACTATTGCTAGTACCCATGGGACAGATTCCCCACTGTGTTCTTGTAAAATGTTTGCCTATAATTTTACCTGTCTGATGAACCTCATTCATGTTCATTTTGTACTGTTCATTTTGTATCTCTGTATGATGTTTTATTGTATAATTTTTATTTTAGTCTTTGGTAACCGGGTTAGGCCCACTAGGCACAAGTGCCTGTTTTCAGGGGTGACCTGGGAGCACTGGGTGGTTAAGTGACTTGCTTAGAGTCACACAGTACATAAGTGGAGGTTGTGAGAATCAAACTCAGGTCTAGTTTGCTGGATGTACCAAGCTCGTTCACACCTTGTTCCTCTAACCTCTAGGCTATACTGCCAGCCCAGTTATTGTTCTATGTTGTTCTTACACCTCTCATCCCTCTTCCCTGGGATGTATCTAGAAATGAGCTATTTTTCAGCACAGTATGTCTTTCCTGGTGAAAACCTTGAAATAAATAAATAAATACATACCCCTTGATTCCCCTTCACAAAAGTGGGACCAAGACCGAGGCAGGAAACTACAGACCTGTCAGTTTGAACTCTGTGGTAGGGAAAGTGATGGAATCACTTCTGAAGGAAAGAATTGTTGAGTACCTAGAGGCCAGTGGAGCACAGGACCCAAGGTAGCATGGGTTCACAGTGGGAAGGTCATGTCAGATGAATCTAATTGATTTCTTTGACTGGGCAACCAAAGTAGCAGACCAGGGAGAGGCTGTGGACATGGCCTACCTAGACTTTAGCAAGGCATTTGACACAGTCCCACACAAAAGATTAGTAGTCAAATTAACCAGCCTGGGATTGGGTCCCAGGGTGGTAGCCTGGGTAAAACATTGGCTGGACAACAGGACACAGAAGGTAATTGTAAATGGAGTCCACTCTGAAGAAAGAGGGGTTACTAGTGGGGTACTGCAGGGTTCAGTACTGGGTCCAGTCCTTTTTAATGTCTTTACAAGTGACATTGCAGAGGGACTGGAAGGAAAAGTATGCCTCTTTGCAGATGACACAAAGATCTGCAACAGGGTTGATACACAAGGAGGAGTGGAAAGGATGAGAAGGGACTTGGCAAGATTGGAGGAATGGTCAGAAGTATGGCAGCTTGGATTCAATGCAAAGAAGTGTAAAGTAATGCACCTGGGAAACAAAAACCCAGGGCAAAATTTCACAATGGGGGGAGATAGCAACAACAACAAAAATGGAAAGGGACCTGGGGGTCATCATATCAGATGATCTTAAATGTGGCAAGCAATGCGAGAAGGTGGGAGGGAGGGCTGGGGGGATACTGGGATATATACGGAGAGGTATCACCAGCAGAAAACAGGAAGTTGTTATCCCCCTGTACAGACAGTTGGTGAGACCCCATCTGGAGTACTGTGTCCAGTTCTGGAGACCCCATCTCTGCAAGGACATAGACAGGATGGAGGCAGCTCAGAGGAGGGCAACTGAAATGGTGCAGGGTCTGCAAGAGAAGCCATACGAGGAGAGACTAAAGGAGCTTAATATGTATACTTTTGAGCAAACGAGGGAGAGGGGGGACATGATAGAAACATTTAAGTACCTCAGTGGAATCAACAAAGTCCAAGAGGTTAGCATCTTTCAGAAAAAGAGATGTGCAATATCAAGGGGACACAATTTGAAGATAGAGGGGGGACAGCTCAGGGGCAATGTGAGGAAGTATATTTTCACAGAGAGGGTGGTGGATGCATGGAACAGCCTTCCTGAGGAGGTTGTGGGGTCTAAAACTGTGGGAGAATTCAAGAATGCATGGGATAGACATAAGACATTTTTGGTAGGGCGTAGGAAAAAGTAGGCTGTTGGTTAAATAGGATCTGCAGCTTATCCTCTAGGTAGGGAAATGGGCAGACTGGGTGGGCCAAGCGGTCCTTATCTGCCATCAAAGTCTGTGTTTCTATGTTTCTATGTAAAAGCCCCACATTTACACCACAATAGTAGAAAAAAATAAAACCATAATGTAACATAGTATTATAGGACCCTGTCCCAATTGTTTTGGAGAAAGTATTTAAATGCAAAGATCTGTATTCTTTCCTTTGCTGTCCCTTCTCTGTCTGGTTGAGCAACCAAATTTTCCAGTGAGACCTCGGACTTGATCAACCCAAACAGTCTCGCAATTCTTTGCCTCTCTCTGTCTCTCAGTTTTCTCTTGCTGTCTGTTTTTCTTCCTTGCATGTCTATGTCAGCTAATATAAAATTATGTGCAAATCAGTGTATGGAATGAAACTGATAATGGGATCACTTTTGTTTAGAAAATTGTGTTACTGTTCAAATGTATATATATTTATCATTTGAGATAACTGTAAAAAGCCAGAGGTTATTTGAGTGCAAATGTTGAACCTTTTGCAAAAGGGGCCTCAAGTACACCTTGTTCTAGCAGCTCTTGAAATTTACAAAGAACAGGGTGCTTGCTATGAATGGGGGTTGAAAAGACTTATAAAACAGCTAAGCCAAGCTGCAAGGAGAGTTTTACAAGAAAGATTTTATTTTGCTTCTGTACATAGTTATTCTGAACAGGTTTGTTTTATGTTACTGCAACTACAAATAAGCAGTTTTGTTGAATTTTACAACTGCTCCTGGTTTTCCCTATGCTTCCTGATCTGTGCCTCAATGGCAGATGGTGTCAGAAATGGGATTTAAGCTGTGCATGCACTAAGATAGGAGTTTTGTGTGTTGGTACTGGACCTAGTACCAGGGAAGCACAGAGGAAGGTATGGATTCTGTAGCAGCAAGTCCAGGAGTGGTTACCAGGAGAATGGCAGCCAAACTAGCAGAAACAGAAGTCCAGTCTGAGATTGTACAGCCAGCACAAGTTATGGAAAAAGAACAGGCAGTGACAGAACCTGAAAGCCTGATGGACTTTTTCAAATGGTGGGCTATACAACAAAAAGAGACTGAGAAGCAGAGACAAAAAGAGATGCAGCGACAGGAGCAGCAGATGAGAGAAAAGATGCAGCGACGGGAGCAGCAATTGCTGGATGCCTTGCAAGTTATCAAAGGCAGAGGATCTGGCACAGATCCAGACGAGCAACAAAATGCAAACAACTTAAAGGACATTAAACTTACAAAGTTGTGTCCCTTAGGTGATTTTGTGACATACCTAACAACCTTTGAAAGAATTGCCAGAGCCTGCCAGTGGCCAAAGCAGCAATGGACAATCAGACTGGTACCCTACCTGACAGGGAAAGCCCAGCTTGCCTACAGCAGTATGGATACTGCACAGTCAGAAAACTATGACCTAGTGAAAAGCGAAATCATGAAAAGGTATGACATCTCCAGAGAGAGAGAGAGAGAGAGAGAGAGAAAGAGACCTACAGGTAGAGATTTCAATCTCTGAAGTATAACTCTGTTGACAATCCTCAAGAAGTCTTCACCCAACTCAGAGAACTCCTAATCAAATGGATCCAACCAGAGAGCAAAACAGACCCCCAGATCATTGACATATTTGCCATGGAGCAATTCATCAACATCTTGCCTACAGATGTGCAGCTGTGGGTAAAGGAACACCAGCCAGAGAGTGGGAAAAAGGCTGTTTCTTTGGCTGAGGACTACCAAATGGCCAGACAGATGCCACAGCAGCGAGGTAACAGCCAAGCACCAGTAAGAAACTCTTTTTCCCATTTAAATTCCAAGCCTGCTAAGAACTCTGGTGGGGGTAACATATCTGTGCCAAAAGACATCTGTTATAACTGTAATAAGCCAGGCCATTTTGCAAGAAACTGCCATAATAAAAAGAGTGGCACTGGAACAGGTTTGTCCTTGGCAAATTGGGGTAAGTACTTAACAGATGCAAAGGTGGGGAATAAGACTGTGAAGGGATTCACTGATTCAGGAAGCAGACAGACCCTAGTGCATGTTAAAGTGCTGGGAAAGCATTGAGCAAAGAGACCAGGTACGGGTGTCATCTGCATCCACGGGGGCACTTGATACTATCCTACCACCTAAGTGACTCTAACCATTAAGGGTGTGATGCACCAAATGAAAGTGGGGGTAGTACCAAAGTTACCTGTACCTGTGATTATTAAAAATGACTTTCCAGGATTTACTGAATTGATCAAAGATGGAGTAAGTCCTGATGTTTCAGCAGCTGTGGTGACAAGAGCTCAGGCAAAGAAAATTTCAGATGGTGGGGACACTTTTCCTTTCAGTGATTTTGATTCGGACTTGTTTGAGCACAGCTAAAAGATCCAGAAATTTAGGAAAGAAAGACAAAGACTGAAACAACTGTGGCAACACATGACTGATGGACATAAAGGGTTAAAATGTGAAAATGCTGAAACTAAATTGATAACTGATTGTGATTTTCTTTCAGCGCAAGCTAACGATGTTTCTCTCCAGGCTTAATTTAAGCAGCGGGTGGTGAAACCAAAACAGGGTGGACCAACGTTTAAAAAATGCAATGGGTTACTGTACAGAGTTTGGGTTAAACCACAGACACAGGAACAGACAGAACAATTGGTTATACCACAGAAGTATAGAACAGAATTGTTACAGATAGCACATGATAGTCCTATGGCTGGTCACTCGGGTATGGATTGTACCATTACCAGATTACTGTGTAGATTTTACTGGCCTAGAATTTGTGAAGATGTTGCTACCTATTGTAATTCCTGTGCTGAGTGTCAGAAAGTAGCCTCAGTCACTAGAAAAGACAAGATGCCCCTGGTATCCCACCCTTAATAGATGTGCCTCTTGAGAGAATTGTAATGGATGTGGTTGGTCCTTTAGACAAAAGTAAAAGGGGTAATAGATTTATCCTAGTAGTATGCAACTATGCTACTCGATACGCAGAAGCAGTTCCAATGTGTACTGTTACAGCCCCAAAAGTTGCAGCAGAGCTAGTCAAAATTTTCAGCAGAGTGGGCATACCAAAATAAATTATTATTGATCAGGGTAGTAATTTTGGTGCTGCACTGCTTAAAGAGCATTACAGACTGCTAGGTATCACTGCCATAAGAACCTCCCCCTATCACCCTCAGACAGACGGTCTTGTTGAGCATTTTAACCAAAACCTAAAATGCATGTTAAAAAGGTTTGTAAATGGGGAAGGGAAAGATTGGGACCAATACTTGCCTTACCTACCTTTTGCTTACAGAGAAGGATCACAGGCATCAACAGGGTTTTCACCATTTGAAATGCTGTATGGAAGGCAGCCAAGAGGGCCACTAGATGTGATAAAAGAAATGCGGGAAGATAACCCCACTCAGAAACAATCTATATCTTCTTATATGTGTGCCCTATGAAAGAAGCTGGCAAAATATGTTGAAATTGCCCATAGTAATCAGGAAAAGGCTCAAAACCAGCAGAAGGTATATTATGACCATGGGGTAAAAGAAAAAGTTTTCGAGCCAGGTGAAAAGGTTTTGCTATGCTACCCACAACAGAAAATAAACTGTTAATGAAGTGGCAAGGGCATTATAAAGTTCTTAGACATACTGGCACTGTTAACTATGAGACTGAAACCCCTGACAAGAAAAATCCTTCTAAGATAGACCATGATAACCTCCTCAAGAAACGGGTTGAAAAAATGCCAAAAGCTGCCTTGCTAGTGTTACCAGAAACTGATAAGGAAGATATTGATGTAGCTTATGATACACTAGAACAAACTGTAAATGCTGATGCTACAAAGGTGAATGTTTCCTTAACCTCAGAACAAACTGCAGACATTTGTAATGTGCTAAAGACATTTAACAGTACTTTTATCATGGTACCAGGCCAAGCAAAAGGGGTTGAGCACGTAATAGTGACAAAGAATGCTCGTCCTATTAGGCAAAAGTCATACAGGTTGCCGAAGCGGTTAAGAGCTGATGTGGCTAAGGAAATACAAAAAATGAAAGAATTGGGTATCATTGAGGAGTCGAGGAGTGCTTGGTCATCTCCCATGGTAAATATAAACAAAAAAGAAGGGGGTGTTAGAATCTGCCTTGATTTCAGGAAACTTAATCAAGTGTCAGAATTTGAGTTATCCTATGCCGAGAATAGATGATTTGGTGGACAGACTGGGGAGTGCAAAGTACATCAGTACCCTTGATCTCACCAAGGTTACTGGCAAATACTTTTAGCTAAAGAATCCAGAGACAAAACTGCATTTGCCACCCCTATAAGATTCTATCAATTCACCACCATGCCCTTTGGTTTACATGGTGTGCCAGCTACATTCCAGCGGTACGTGGATGTAATTTTATCCCCTCACACTGGTTATTGTGCTGCGTACCTGGCTGATGTCGTGGTGTACAGTCCACACTGGAAAAGTCACCTGGAACACCTCTGAGCAGTTATCCAAGCTATCAAAAATGCAGGTCTGACAATTAATCCTACCAAATGTGCATTGGGCATGCAGGAAACAAGATATTTGGGCTATATGTTAAGAAATGGAGATGTTAAACCAGAGGTTTCTAAAATAGAAGCTGTAGTTAACAGCCCTGTACCTAAAACAAGGAAACATGTCAGGTCATTTTTAGGGCTGGCTGGTTATTATCGAAGATTTGTTTCCAACTTTGCTAAGTTAGCTACTCCCCTCACTGAACTCACAAAGAAACGGTACCCAAATAATGTGAAATGGACTCCAGAGTGTGATGAAGCTTTTCAAGCCATAAAGGCTGCATTATGTTCAGCACCTGTTTTAAGAAGCCAAGACTAAACAGTTCCTTAAATCGTTACATCTTCCTCATCTTTCTACTCTTTAAACAAATTCTTTAGATAAACTCTTTTTGCTTCAGGAAATCCAGAAAACTTTGTCTTCCTTGAAATCCAGCAAATCCCCTGGGGGTGACGGATTCCCTGACGATTTCTATAAAATGTTTTCCGACACCTTATGTCCCCTTCTTCTTAATGTTTATCAAGAAGCTTCCAATACTGGCATGCTTCCTCCATCTTACACTGAAGCAATCATAGCCCTAATCCCTAAGAAAGAAAAAGACCCTACTCACCCTGCAAGTTACAGGCCCATCTCTTTGTTAAACACAAATGGGAAGATATTTGCTAAACTACTAACTTCTCGACTTGAATCCTTGATTACCAAGCTAACTCATTGTTCACAAGCTGGTTTATTAAACATAGATCTGGTTCTGATCACCTATGTTCCTTATTTAATTTCATTCACAAAGCCAAATCCCTCAAGACACCAGCTGCAGCCATAGCTATTGATTTCGAGAAGGCCTTTGATTCCTTAAACTGGGACTACCTTCATCAAGTTTTATCTTATTTCAGTCTTTCTCATGCCTTTGGCTCCTGGATCAAGCTATTATATAACTCACCTGTTACTAAAGTACTTACTAATTCCACCCTTTCCTTTTACTTTTATCTAGCAAGGGGAACTAGATAAGGCTGTCCCCTGTCACATTCCCTGTTTATTTTAGCCATGGAACCCCTGACTGTTTGTTTACGTCGATCTTCTGGCATTATGGGCATACCTGTGAGCAATTCAAGATATGTTTCTCTCTCCTACATAGATGACCTCTTAATCTTACACGATAACCTGAATGAGGTTGGGCCCCTGTTGGTTGATTTGCTTAATAATTTTGCAAAAATTTCGGGCTTTGCTTTGAATTATGGCAAATCACAAACTATGCCCCTTAACGACCACTGTAAAGCCTTTATGAACATACCTCTTGGATTCCGCTGGTCACCACAGGGTATAACATATCTAGGAATCAAAATTACTAGTAACTTACAGAAGATATGGGACATTAACTTTAACCCATTATCTGATAACATCAAAACAATTCTGGACAGATGGAAGCTTCTTAATCTCTCTTTCATAGGGAAAATTGCAGCCATTAAGACGTCCATTTCTCCCAAGATTCTTTACCTCTTTGCCAATATTCTTTTAGTCTTGCCATCCTTCTTTTTTGCTAAAATTGATAAATTAATAGGTAATTTTATATGGGATGGGAAACCACCGAGATTTATCCACAACAAACTTCGATCACATTGGAAAAAAGGGGGATTCGGACTCCCCTGGTTCAAAGTCTACCTCTGGACTTTCCGAATGGCCTAAACCATTAAATGGTTTCAGAAACCCTCCCCTCACTCACCACTATGGGTTACAATGGAATCTGCATTGTGCCCGGGAGGAGTTCCCACTTTCTTCATTTTTAATCCCATTTCCTCTAAACTAAAATCTCACCCGACTATATCATCCTTTGTTCTTTATTGGAAACTAAACCACAAATTCCTGAAATCCAATGCAACACCCTGGTTTTATGCCCCCTTATGGGGCAATCCACTGTTCACTCTAGAAGATCACCCAATTTTCTTTTTGTACATGGAGGAGCAAAGGCACTTTCTTTCTCGGAGATATCGTGGACCAGAATTCACTCACTCTTAGATCAATCATTCTCAGACTTGCAGGTCACATGAAAACTCCCTAAACAGGATTTCTAGAAGTTTTACAAATTCAGGCAGCTTATAACTCTCTCTCTAGTTTAGTGTATAGGCATACTCTTCTAAACCCATACATCTCGCACTGGACTAACTTATCAGTAAAATTAAATAGCTCCATTTACAAAGGCATTATTGATAATCTACTTGATCAGTCTATACAGGCCAAAAATAAATGGAGTACTCTTCTTAACTACAATATTTCAGAGGCACAATGGAGTAATTGTTGGCGTATTGCACATAATACCTTTAAAGATGCCCATAGTTCTTTAATACAAACTAAAATCCTACATCTTTGGTATAGAACCCCCTCTGTGCTTCAATGAATTGGCCTATTAAATAATAATAATTGCTGGCGCTGTAATTTGGCCAGTGGGGAACTACTTCATATCTTGTGGTCTTGCACTCCCATTAATAAGCTCTGGCATAAAGTCTGTTTTCTTGCCTCCAGAGTAACAGGACAAAAACTACCTTCTGACCCAAGCTATTCCTTCTGGGCATCCTTATCCCTAATAGCTCTCTCCTCTCACATGCACATTTTAGATGGCTAAACATACTTTCTCTTCTGGTCAAACGACTGATTCTTATGAAATGGAAATCAACTCTGGTGCCTTCTTTTTCAGATGTTCTTCAAAGCCTCTCTCAGTAGACCGATTATCTCATGTTACTCATAACTGACTCACTGTATATGACAGTTGTTGGCAGGATTACTTCAAGTACATGAACCTAGTTCTTCTAGACCCTAATTCTCAGGGATATTTAGCCCTCCTTCTTATTTTGCTCTCAGATTAGGTTTTCTCAAAACTTTTGTGCACAGATTTCTCCTCCTTTTTCCCTTCTTCCCTGTTTTCTCCCTCTCTACTTCCCTTCTTTCATGCTTTTTTCTCTCTTCTTTCTTTCCTTGCACACTTTTCTCTTATCTTCACCTCTGCATTACTGAACATTATTCATATTACCACATTTATCACTTTTTGCAATTTACTGAATGCCTTGCCATAGCCTGCACTAGCATGTATTTCATACATGGTTGCTATTTCTGATCCTATAATACCCTATTGATTGTAACCCTTCTGCTCTCCACTTACATCCTGTCTAGGTTTGTGTTTTATTAGCAATACATGTATATAAGGCTTTTCCAATATGTGTACCCTAAATACTGTGTTTTGTTAAGTGATATTTTATACCTTGCATGGAGGATAGTCTTCTATTTTATAAGATGTGTGCTTTCTTATGTACTTGAATTTCAATAAAAAGATAAAGTGGAAAAAAAAGAAGCCCAGACTTTAAGAAACCATTTATGTTACAAACAGATGCATCTGAGGTTGGTCTAGGTGCTGTCCTAAGCCAAAATGTAGATGGGACAGAACATTCTATTCTGTACATAAGAAGGAAATTGCATGACGGAGAGAAAAGGTACTCCACTATCGAAAAGGAGTGTTTAGCAGCAAAGTGGGTCATGGAGTCCCTTAAGTTTTATTTATTGGGAACTGATTTTGTTCTTGTAACTGATCACAGTCCTCTCTGTTGGCTCAACCAGATGAAAGATAAAAATGCCAGAATCACTAGGTGGTACCTGGCACTACAGCCATTTAAATTCTCTGTGATTCACAAATCTGGTATAGAGAATAGCAATTCTGATTTTCTGTCAAGATATGGATCAGGAATTGAGGATTCTGATGGTCAAAAAAAAATGTATGAGTTTAAACTGTACTTTTTGCTGTACTGTTATAAAAAAATGGATGCAAATCTACTTAATTGCTGAAAGTAGAAAATGTTAGTAGAGAATAGAAAGTTTTGGAAACCTGTTTAATAAAACAGGTTCCCTCTTAAGGAGGGGGGTATATGTAACAGGGTAGAATAGGACCCTGTCCCATTTGTTTTGGAGAAAGTATTTAAATGCAAGGATCTGCATTCTTTCCTTTTCTGTCCCTTCTCTGTCTGGTTGCGCAACCAAATTTTCCTGTGAGACCTCGGACTTGATCAACCTGAACAGTCTTGCAATTCTTTGCTTCTTACTGTCTCTTGGTTTTCTCTTGCTGTCTGTTTTTCTTCCTTGCATGACTATGTCAGCTAATATAAAATTATGTGCAAATCAGTGTATGGAATGAAACTGATAATGGGATCACTTTTGTTTAGAAAATTGTGTTACTGTTCAAATGTATATACAGTATATTTATCATTTGAGAAAGCTGTAAAAAGCTACAAGCTATTTGAGTGCAAATGTTGAACCTTTTGCAAAACGGGCCTCAAGCACACCTTGTTCTAGCAGCTCTTGAAATTTACAAAGAACAGGATGCTTGCTACGAATGGGGGTTGAAGAGACTTATAAAACAGCTAAGCCAAGCTGCAAGGAGAGTTTTTTCAAGAAAGATTTTATTTTGCTTCTGTACATAGTTATTCTGAACAGGTTTATTTTATTTTATGTTACTGCAACTACAAATAAACAGTTTTGTTGAATTTTACAGCTGCTCCTGGTTTTCCCTATGCTTCCTGACCTGCGCCTCAATGACACATAAATATCAAGGTAATGCAGTGTAAAGGGTTTTTGGTTGTGGACATACATACCCCATTGAAAATGTGCACAACACACACACACACACACACACACACACGCGCACACACACACGCACACACACACACACTTGGCTGTTACAACAGTTGTGCACACACATAGGGTGTGAGTGTCATTAGTAGGATACAGCAGCTACAATATTTAATTTTTGGTGGGGTCCTGCTTTTACACGTTTTTTCCAGTGTATTTTGTAGAGTTAGCACAGGTAAAATGCAGAATCTAATTTTTACTGGAGTCCTGCTTTTATACATTTTTGCAATGTAATTACCCAGGACAGGTCAGTTAACATGTGATATCTCATTTTCCTTGAGGTCCTCATTGTACCTATTGTAATACTAACAAGTCTGGGATGCCCTGAATGAGTTGGATCCATCACAGCCTGTATGTTTTCAATGACCATATACTATATTTCTCTTTGACCAGCAGGGGGATGTGAATTGTGCTGAGTGCACATTTTAGTGCCTCAGTTTTGCTTTGGGGGGGAGGTGGCTATATTCAGACATGTTTGGGGCACTCACACTTTGCTCAAAACATGTTTGAGTACAGCAAATTTAGTGAACTGTGCTAATTTACACTAATTGTTGAGCAGGGGGATGTGAGTGCATGTTTTAGTTCCTCATTTTTGCATTGGGGGCTATATTCAAACATGCTTGGGGCACTCGCACTTTGCTCAAAACATGTTTGAGTATAACAAATTTAGTGAACTGCTAATTTGCACTAATTGGCCAGCAGGGGGATGTGAACTGTGCTGAGTGCACATTTTAGTGCATCATTTTTGCTTTGGGGGAGCTATATTTAAAGATGCTTGGGGCACTTGTACTTTGCTTCAAACATGTTTGGGTATAGCAAATTTAGTGAACTGTGTTAATTTTCACTAACGAAAGGGACTTTGCAAGTGGCACCCTGATACCTTTTAATATGGGGTTATTACTCTGTGTAGTTCTGGTTTCCAGTTCTAGGTTTATCTACTTATTTCTGTTTCAAGCTTTTAACCACTGATTGAATTGCTTTTAGCCACTGACTGCCATGCCAGAATGGGCCTGGGTCGCTTGGGGACTGGCATGGGATGGAGTGTGTGCATCTATAGGACAGGGATAGGAATCTAGGTGGCAGCACCATGGGACAGCATGGTAAGGGACCGCACACCTGGATGCTTGAGGTGTCTCCATGGAGGCCAAGTATACACATGTCTAGGCCCAACAGAGGAGAAAATTGGAGGAAAACCCTCTGACTGTAGAACAGTGATGGCCTGCCCTCTAGCAGGCCCCACACCGATAACTAGGTACCTCTGATCCAAGTTCCTATGACAGGACCACTAGAAAAGGCAAGTCCCAGAGAAGGTGGGTGACAGGGCTGGGAAGACTGGCCCACATGGAGGCAAGTCAGGGTACTGAAGGAGATAAACAGCTTTGTCCCATGGACACAGTGGAACAACATGCCACTCATCATGGCTGTGTTCTGTGTCCTGGTGAATGGTAAGGGACTGCCTTCATGGGGGAGCAATGCTGAGAAGCAATGCATGAACACAGTGGGGCAACATGGTAACCATGAAGGTGGTGTACTGTGTGGTGGTGAAATGTGATGTACTGCCTGCCCTATGAGGTGATGCTCAGAAGCACTGTATGAACAAAGTAAGGGACTGCTTGCATGGAGGAGTGAGGCTGAGAAGCAATGAATGAACACAGTGGGGAGACATGGCACCCATCACGGTGGTGTACTATGTGCTGGTGAAAAGTGAAGGAGTGCCTACTCTGTGGAGTGCTGCTCAGAAGCACTGCATGAATACTGTGGAGTGACATGGCACCCATCACGGTGGTGTAATGTGGATTAGTGAATAGGTAGGGATTGCTTGCTCTGGGGAACGATGTTCAGAAGCACTGCATGAACACAGTGGGGTATCATGACACCCATAAGAGCTTCATACTGCATGCTGGTGAAAGGTGAGGGGCTGCATACATTGTGGAGTGATGCTCAGAAGCACTGCATGAACACAATGGGGTGACATGGCACCTATCATGGTGGTGTACTGTTTGCTGGTGAAAGGTGAGGGACTGTCCGCACATGGGAGTGATTCTCAGAAGCACAGCTTGAACACAATGGGGCAACATGGCAACAATCACAGTGGTGTGCTGGTGTAAGTTGAGGGAGAGCCCGAACTGGGGATTGAAGCTTAGAAGCACTGCACGAACACAGTGGTGCAACATGGCACCCAGCATGCTTGTGTAATGTGTGCTGGTGAAAGGTCAGGGACTGCCTACACTGTGGAGTGATGCTCAGAATCACTGCATGAACACTGTAGGAACACAGTGGGGCATCATGGCACCCATCCCGGTTGCATACTGCATGCTGGTGGAAGGTAAGGGACTGCCTGCACTGGAGAACAATGCTCAGAAGCACTGCATGAACACAGTTGGGTAACATGGCTATTGGTCAAAGATGGAATGATCCGCCTTAGAGAAATGTTGTCTCATTGATTTTTCAGTTTTCTGCATTTTAATATAGTGTCTGTGCTCCTGCTTCCTTCTTGTGTCAGGTAGAACACACTGACAGATATCGCAGTACATATTTTTACCATATAAGATGGTTCTATCTAATTTATTGAACTGTGTGTGTTAGAGGTTTGATTTTAACTGGTGAGTGATGAGTTCATAGACTTTAGTTTCATATCGCAGACCTGCTGTTTGTGGTACACACACACACACACATACAAAACTTACTTTCAGTAAGACGTTTAAAGAGCAGGTGTTTACTTCTAAGACATAGAAAAAATATTATTTTATCTATTGTATTTTGATGTGTTAGTAATTACTTTCTACTTTTGTAACAAAATATTTGATAGTGTAGTGAAACAGGTAGGTTTTTGCCTTTACTTTTCACACTGTTAGTAAACAAGAATTCAACAGAATTCTAGTATTGGTATGCCAGAAACTGCCAGCTACTTAGAAGTCTAATGTATTTCAATGAGAAACAAAATATATTTTTCTATCTTCTTCAAAATAGATACTTCTTTCAGTAACACACTTTGCTGTTTGTATATTTGCACTATACATTTTTTTTAAATGTAACCCCTCACCCCTGCCTTTTTACCAAAACGACAGGTGGCATGCTGTTGGCGCTGGCAGCAACACCTGGAGGGGACCTGGGTTCGGGGAGGATGAGGTTACTTGGCACAGGGGGACCTAGGTTTGGCTACTCTGCACAGGGGCACCCAAGTAAATCCGAAAACAGGAAGCAATAACTGTAATATCCAGAACCAGGAATGGGATTTTACAGTGTGCCTTTTATTCACAACTAGCTGAACACAACAAAGCATAGATGGACCCCCATTGGGCTACATTTACTGGTAATGCAGATTAGAGACTACAAGGCGGTCCACTGGAAGAATGAACCAATTCTATTGTTTTCAGGCTCTGGACCCACTAGGCACACAGCCCGGACTTGCACGCACTTTGGGTACACAGCCCAACTGGCCCGGCTCCCCTGCCGGCCACTTGAATGGCAGTCCACTGGAAGAATGTACCCATTTTCTTGTTGTGGCTCCCCACACCACTTAGAGTCTGCGACTCCTAGAGAGATTTCCTTCTTACTTCTTCTGACTCCCATCTCACAAAGAGAATTTTCCTTACACTTGTTGTGGCTCCCCACACCACTTAGAGTCTGCGACTCCTAGAGAGATTTTCCCATTTGCGACCCACGTCTGGGTACTTCCCTCATCACTGGCCAAGCGCATGAGGCAAGTAGCAATCACAGCAGAAATCCGTAGAGGTGGACCTGGTTACTAAAGATGGGGGATGTTCCCACCTCCAGCTCCCACAGGCCATACCCGGCCATTTCTCTGGAAAAACTGAAACTTCTGAATGTAGATTAAATGGTGGATGAACTGTCGCAGCCCCTCTACAATATTACTTGAATTCACACAGCACTCTAGCTTTTGACACTACTCCATTTGTTTGTCCTAGTACTATAGGCCTCCCAAATAGTAGTTCAAATCCCAGATTTCTTCACATATCCCAGGCTGAAGAAACACATTTTTTCCCTCTCATATTAGAGCAAACACTCACCCTTTTGTTGCAGGTGCCCCATGGGTGAAGTACAACTCTTACCACTTTCCAAACACAGACTGAAACTGAAATATGCAGCTTTCTTTCTTCTGCAGAATTTAGGGGATTGCCCCTGGAATCTACATGGGGATCTTTACTCCCCCCCCGGAGGGAGGGGCACTAAGACCCGAACAACGGTCTCCACCACTTGAAGGCAAAACTGGAACTGCTCCTTCCTCTTTGAAAGCAAACAAGAGACTGACTTTCTCTTACAGAAGGTAAACACGAACTGACCTTGAATACTCCCAACGTTCTATCTAACTCCCTCTGCTGCAGATTCCAATGTGGCTTATGCAGCTGCAACAGTTCTATTGGTGATGTCATCTCTCAGTCTCAGCTGAGACTGAGAACAGAGTGAGACAGTGTGAAACCCATTTAACTGGAGTTTCACAAGCTGCCTTCCCTGCCTACCACTAGGTCTTACTGGGATTCTAGTAACCCCGCGTAACAAAGGGGTTACACTCGCCCTTGACCAGGAAAATGACTGTCCCCAGTCATTATTTACCCAGTCTTAGGCCATCCCACCCTATGAGCTACCTGTGGAAGGGGATGATCAGGCCTCCTCCTACCATGTGCAAGCACAGGCAGGCAACACTAAGGGCCTAGAGGCCTGTAGCTTGACATATCAGCCTCTACACTATCCACTTACTATGGACACCCAGTGGCTCTGGTAGAACCATCCAGAGCATAGCCCTGATAGATCAGCACTGCGGTCCCTAATGCAGGTCAGGGCCACAGCCTGTCCATCCCCGCTAACCCTCTAGGGAAAACCTATCTGCCTCTAACATAATATTCTAAAAACCAAAAAGAACCCGGAGACCTCCCCGACCTTGGGCAACCTGCAACCACACCATTAAAATACCAATTACTACCTCCTCCCTACCCCCACAACCACACCTGTGGAAGGAAAGGGTTAACACAGTAACAACCTTAACAATAACAACACAGTACTTTAAATTTCTACACAATAAAGCACTGACGAGGAACTCCGATGAGCCCCTCCTCCTCTTCTTGTCTTCTCTTCTGTCTTCCCAGGAACACCTGTAAGAAAAAGAAAGACAAACACACACTCTCCTAATCTGCATATACAGTCTACCTAAAACCCTACCATCAAAATACTGCAAAATCCCAAAAGGATTTTTTAGAAAAAAGGTAGAAAAACAGTATTTACATTAGAATACAACAACATTATTTACAATACACATTTGGGGGGATGGAGTGCCCTAAAAGTCCCAACTAATGACCGCAAGGCCCGAAGGCTAGTCCAATAAAGAGTCTCTCCTGGGCCGGAGCCCTGTGAAGCACAGTTCTAACAGGCCAAAGTCCCGAAGGGGAGAGTCTTTGTGGACAGTTCACACATTTTTGAAGTCTGTAGTGTAGGGTGTGTACTGCAATGTCATAAAGATAGAAAAGTTTGGACTGACCAGCCTCTTGTAGTACAATACTAGACACCGACCTGCACCGCAGCCGAAGACTCTCCCTGGCAGCATTTCTTCTGATACAGCTGAGCGGACATCTTCCGGGAACCACAGGAGGGCACATCTGGAAACAGCTGGGCTGATGTCATCTCTGGAGACGGAACCTTAGAACAGGAACAAAAAGAAAACAGCTGGTCCGGCGTCATCTGATTACCAGGCAATGAACAGGAAACAGCTGGGCTGGTGTCCTCTCTGGATCTGAAGTCATCTGGTGGGCCAGTGGATGGTTGCTGGACAGGACAGTACACTGTAGACTGATGAATGTGGGGCACCTGAGTCCTGGTTATTCATATTGGCGGATCAATAAGGGCACTTCACAGTCTGGTATGGCAGTATTGACTACCATTGCTCGGCTCTCCATTTTGTAGGCACAGGCTTAATTGCTGGGAGGTCCTTGCACTGAGGCCAATAGTACCAGGGGTGAGGGGCTTAAATTATTACCCCGTCTGGGCGCACATAATTCACACAGTGGGAGATTTCACATCCGTCTCCATCCACCACTCTCACTCTGTCTATAAACAGTGTCCTGCCTCTCTTCAACTGGGTATACTTTTCGTGGAGCAGTCTATTCTTTACATGCTGGTTGGCCCCAGGATGCACACTTTTCATTGCTTCATCCCAGATCCAGGATTTCCTGCAGTTCTCAATCTCCACCCAGACTTTCTGAGGAAAGGTAGGAAAGATCATACCATAGATCTCATTTGCCTTTCTATGAACCAGTCTCTCCTCTTTACTTGCTTTGGTCAATCTGAGACCACTGGCCTGGCTTGGGGGTGGCCAGTCCTGGTTCTGCCAGCTTCGCATCCTCAAGGAAATTAGAAACAGATCCCTGACTTATTCCTCCTGTAAAGCCAGTGCAGTGGCATCACCACCTTCTTCAATACATTCCTCCGAGACAAGATCTTGAGGCTGTGTACCCGTTCCTTCTTCACAAGGCCACATAGGTTCCCTCTCATCTTTCTCTTCACTGAGGATCTGAGCCCAGGAATGAGCAGTCATTTTCACCCCCGAGACTATCTACTCATCACTAGGTGCGGAGGTCAACACCTCCCATTCAAAGGCCTCCCGCATCTCATCTTCACCTAAGAGACTTGGGCCTGGCCCCCCACCCAGGGGTCTATTGATGCTTTATCCAAACTTTCTTTCTGGGATCCAGCATCCAAAACTTCAACTTCTGATTCTGTCTCTACCTCTGCATCCTCTAGCTTTGTGCCACACTCCCCTGAGGGACCTTCCTCCACAGGCTCCGCCTGGTGCTGTGTGCTGCCAACTGCAGATTCCTGAATTTTTGTCCATGTGGGGGCCAAACGAATTGGAGGCATTTTATACAAGCCATATTTTTGTAGGCATCCAGCACAGTGAGGAATCATGAAGATGTCCCTTCCAGCACTCAAGCATATTTGGCATACACACACTGGATAATTAGGAATCACCACAACAGAAGGCAGTTGCCCTCCATAGCACCACTTTTCAATATTTCTCAGTCTATTTACTGCTGCTGTTACTGCAACCCTGGCATGATCCGGGTAACGAGCTGGTCCTGAGGCCATAACTGCAGAAAGATAAACAAACGTTTGCTGTAACTGAAAGTACCACTTTAATGAACACACTCTGTAGTTTTAAAATGGCTCCTCTGCTGCTGTGTTTACTTTACTACCCCACCCTGTAATGGCGACGGCAGCACTCCTGTGCATCAACATTTAGAATCTGGGTCAAGTCACTGAGCACCTGATTTACACCAGCTACTGATCACTTTTACTCAAACTGCACAACTTGCTCTGATCTGGCTTTACACACATTTACAGGATTTTCCTTGGACTTTTCACATGCTGGTAACATTCATTTTATTCACAGTCCCTTAAAAGCTTCAGGTTTTAGCACAGGATTGCCTGCTTTTACTAGTGTTGCATTTTGCTACAACCCACAGTCTCTCTCTGGCTGCAGACTTTAAACTGAGGCTATTTTCACTTCCATGCACACATTCAATGGGTTAACAGACTTGCACTTGCTGGCAGGGCTTCACACAGTCGTTACTTGCAAAGTGACTACACTGCTGCACACACATTTTATATGGCATAGCTGAAAATCACTGATTGAGCAGTTTTTGAAGGTTTACTTACTGTGATCAGTAGCAACTTGCTGCGATGGGGTAAAACGGCCTGCAGCCATTTAAATAGGATGCTGGGATGTATAGGCAGGGGCATCACCAGCAGGAAAAGGGAGGTCATAATTCCGCTATACAAGACACTAGTGAGGCCCCACCTGGAGTACAGTGTACAGTTCAGGAGACCATACCTACGTAAGGACATAGACAGGGTAGAGAAGGTTCAGAGGAGGGCAACAAAGATGGTGCATGGGTTGCATCACAAGTCCTATGAAGACAGGTTGAAGGAACTGAACATGTACTCCTGGAGGAGAGGAGGGAGAGGGGATATGATAGAGACATACAAGTATCTTACAGGGAGGAACAAGGTGCAGGAAAACACTATTTTAAGCAAAAGATGTTTCAGGACTAGAGGGCATGGGATGAAGTTGGAGGGAGGACGATTCAGAGAAACATGAGAAAGAATTTCTTCACAGAACGGGTGGTGGACAAGTGGAACACCCTGCCAGAGGAAGTGGTGGGGCTGAAACAATCACTGGATTTAAGAATGCATGGGATAGACATAAAGGAATTCTAGAGGTCAGGGGTAAGGGGAAATAGACTTCTAGGAAAACAAACTGAACTTACAAGCTCAAATTGGCAGACTGGGTGGGCCATAGGCCCTTATCTGCCGACACTGTCTATGTATCTATGTAGCCAGTTCTTGAAAGCCTCAGTATACAAACGGGAGGGCAGTCCTAGCGATCGTCATTTTAACCACCAAACTTTTAATTTCCACGATCGATTTGCGGGTTGAGCCTGATTTTAAACTCAAAAGTCTATTTTTAGGATGTTTACAGCGCTTTGAATACTCCGCGACGCTCCTCTACTACCAGTACATGCACTCCACTCTCACTCCCTCTCGAATGCTAGGGCAGTCTCAGTAGAGCCGGCTGAGGGGCGGGACTGATTGCAGCCTGACCAACCACACGATGCCATGCAAATGAGCCTCTTCTTCCTCACAAGGGCTCTTCTCCTTATGGCGATTGTCGAGTAGGCAAATTTAAACTTCAGAACATACTTTTTTTTTTCAACTGACTCCACGGTGGGAGCCCATTTCAGCCATATAACTTAGCCATTAACTCTGCAGTCTCTCCATTTATACAGAAAGCATTTCCAAACATCCAGAGCATAATCTTCCTTTTGCTACCCCTAGTCTTCCACACTTTCCTTCTTAAGAATTCATTTTAAAAAGCATTTCCAGCATCCAGGGCATAATTTCTCTGTTGCTACCCCTAGTCTTCCATACTTTTATTTTCTACAGTTCATTTTTAAAGCAGGCAAAAATGCTGTAAACGATTTTGATGATGCAGGACAAGGGCACACTCTTTGGCTTTACAGCTCCTTGGTAAACAGTTGGCATTTTTTAAACAGCAGCACAAGATTCACAGCACACAGCAACACACTAGGGAAATTGCTTCAGCTTTTTGGGCTACCCACTGCCAGATAGCCAAACGCTAGCCCCCTTGCCCAAGCACCCTTCTTCCTGAACAAAATCCCAGTGGTGCCTCCATTTTTATAACCCCTCACCCCGCCTTTTTACCAAAATGACAGGTGGCATGCTGTTGGTGCTGGCAGCAATACCTAGTGGGGACCTGGGTTCGGGGAGGATAAGGTTACTCAGCACAGGGAGACCTACGTTTGGCTACTCTGCACAGGGGCACCCAAGTAAATCTGAACACAGGAAGCAATAACTGTAATGTCCAGAACCAGAAATGGGATTTTACAGTGTGGCTTTTATTCACAACTAGCTGAACACAACAAAGCATAGATGGACCCCCACTGGGCTACATTTACTGGTAATACAGATTAGAGACTACAAGGTGGTCCACTGGAAAAATGAGCCAGTTCTACTGTTTTCAGGCTCTGGACCAACCAGGCACACAGCCCGGACTTTCACGTGCTTTGGGTACACAGATTGACTGGCCTGGCTCCCCTGCCGGTCACTTGAATGGTGGTTCACTGGAAGAATAAACCCATTTTCTTGATGTGGCTCCCCACACCACTTAGAGTCTGTGACTCCTAGAGAGATTTCCTTCTTACTTCTTCTGACTCCCATCTCACAAAGAGAATTTTCCTTACACTTGTTGTGGCTCCCCACACCACTTAGAGTCTGCAACTCCTAGAGAGATTTTCCCATTTGCGACCCACATCTGGGTACTTCCCTCATCACTGGCCAAGCGCATGAGGCAAGTAGCAATCACAGCAGAAATCCGTAGAGGTGGATCCGGTTACTAAAGATGGGGGGTGTTCCCACCTCCAGCTCCCACAGGCCATACCCGGCCATTTCTCTGGAAAAACTGAAACTTCTGAATGTAGATTAAATAGTGGATGAACTGTCACACCCCCTCTACAATATTACTTGAATTTACACAGCACTCTAGCTTTTGACGCTACTCCATTTGTTTGTCCTAGTACTATAGGCCTCCCAAATAGTAGTTCAAATCCCAGATTTCTTCATATATCCCAGGCTGAAGAAACACATGTTTGCACTCTCATATTAGAGCAAACACTCACTCTTTTGTTGCAGGTGCCCCACAGGCGAAGTACAACTCTTCCCACTTTCCAAACATAGACTGAAACTAAAATGGGCAGCTTTCTTTCTTCTGCAGAATTTAGGGGATTACCCCTGGAATCTACATGGGGATCTTTACTTCCCCCCCGGAGGGAAGGGCACTGAGACCTGAACAACAGTCTCCTCCACTTGAAGGCAAAACTGGAACTGCTCCTTCCTCTTTGAAAGCAAACAGGAGACTGACTTTCTCTTACAGAAGGTAAACAGGAACTGACCTTGAATACTCCCAACGTTCTATCTAACTCCCTCTGCTGCAGATTCCAATGTGGCTTATGCAGCTGCAACAGTTCTATTGGTGATGTCATCTCTCAGTCTCAGCTGAGACTGAGAACAGAGTGAGACAGTGTGAAACCCATTTAACTGGAGTTTCACAAGCTGCCTTCCCTGCCTACCACTAGGTCTTACTGGGATTCTAGTAACCCCGGGTAACAAGGGGTTACAAAAACAATAATTAGTTTCTCTTTCTTCTTCTCAAGCAACATCTGGTTATGAAGCAAATGTCACATACTAAATTATAACAAAAGATCACAGGTTATCTAAATCACATATTTCTATTAAATATACAATATTTTGGTGGTAGACGGTATTATTTCATCATAAAAATTTGAAAACAAATTTGCAGTTTCCCATTAAAATGCACTGCAAGCCTTGTCAGTAAACAGTTTCTGACTTCATAATTCAAGGATTCCATTGGATTCTTTTTTCACTAGCAGTTGGCAAAATAAAAATAAAATGATAGAAAAGTAAGTATAGAAAGAAATAATAGCAAACTGAAGGACTGTAGAGGTAGCAAAGAGCCCCAAACCTTCATTCTTTAAGGCATACATACATCCTTACTAAGCACTTGCTCTTTAATGTCAGATAATTTACTATATGAACATTCCGTTCTGTATCATTTGATCCACTCCTTAATATGGATTTCACAAATGTTTCCTTATCTGTTTGGCTGTATTTCTTAACTAATTGCTCCTCTAATCTGTCACACTGATGTTTAAAAGTTTTTTTTCTGTCTAATATTGCTCTTGGTTCTTAAAAGTCAGCTCTTGTAAGTAAGCAGTCATTGCTCTGGTTGGTCCAATAAAATGTATCAAATCACCTAGTTTATGGCTGGGAAAGGTTAAGTTGACATGTTTATGAACTATGGATATTTCTTGAAAGAGAATAGTACCAAATCCAAGCTAGTAACCAAAATGCAGTCTGATGATGAATGAACACAGCAGTGGAGTGATTACACAAAAGCTCCAATTTTATTTTGTCCATTAGGAATATTAAGACCTCCCTTTTTCTACTGTAATAGCGTGATGTCTGCAGGGCTCTGCCCACTGCAGCCATAAAAAGGAAGGGGGGCTATTCAGAGGGGGCCAGCAGGGGGACCAGGAAAAGGAAGGCATCCAGAACAAAAACTTTTGTTTGGTGTTCACAGAGGAAGGAGAAGGGGAGAGCCATAAACAAGTAACAAAAGCTTTTGAGGGAGGTGGACAGTAGTCCTTTTTTTTTTTGGAGGTGAGAGTACTGAAGGGACTTGATAACCTGAAGGTGGCCAAAGCAATGAGGCCAGATGGGGTGCATCTAAGGGTAGTGAGAGAGCTCAGAGAAATACTGGCTGCACCTCTGACAATTCTATTTAACAGCTCACTGGAAACAGGAGTGGTTACAGAGGACTGGAGGAGAGTGGATGTAGTCCCACTACACAAAAGTGGTAGCAGGGAGAAGATCAACTATTATTGACCTGTCAGCCTAACATCAGTGGTGGGAAAGTTAATGAAATCACTGCTAAAGGAAAGGATTGTGGAATACCTTGAATCTAATGGGTTTCAGGACCCAAGGCAGCATGGTTTCACAGGAGGGAGCTCATGTCAAATGAATTTGAGAGATTTCTTTGACACAGTGACAAAGAGGGTGGAGCAGTGGACATGGCCTTCCTAGATTTCAGTAAGTTCTTTGACACCATTCCAAGACTAGTAAGCAAGCTAGGTAGCTTAGGAGTGGGTCCAAAGGTGATAAATTGGATAAGAAATTGATTAGGGGATAGGTGACATAGGGTGGAGGTAAATGAATTTCACTGTGAGGAAGGGAGGGTGACCAGTGGGGTGTCTCACTGGTTGGTGCTGGGACGGGTCCTCTTTAATGTCTTTATAAGGGTTTCATGATGCTGGTTCAACATCAAGGATGTCAATTGACTTTACTGCGACAAGGATTTTGCAACCGCATTACTAGGCAATCCTGCCGACCAACCGCTGTCGCGGCGATGCACCTGGGCACATACCAGCTGTTTTCAGGGGTCTTTACCCCCTGCACCCCCTGAAAATTTATATAATCACCTTCTGGACAGAGGTCTAGAGGGAAAACAGCACAAAAACCCTGGGGTGGCAAGACAGCTGGCGCTGCAAAGTCCCGATCGACAGAATGAGTGTCGGTCGGGTTGCAGTGCCGACATTGCCATTGCTGTATGGGTTTCACTGTGCAAATGGCATACCTTTTATTAGTGACACTGCAGAGGAGCTGGTACGGAAAGTCAGCCTCTTTGCAGATAACACCAAAATCTGCAACTGGGTGGACACACTGGGGAAAGGGGTGGAAGAATGAGCAGAGACCTGAGAAAACAAGAGGAGTGGTCAAGAGTATTACAGATGTCTTTCAATGTGAAAAAGTATAAAATAATGCACTTGGGGCACAGAAACCCAGGTGCTGAGCACAAAATGGTGAAGTGGTATGGACAAGCACCAAACAGGAAAGAGACCGGGGGGGGGGTAATCATGTCAAATCTCCTAAAGGTGACCAGGCAGTGAAACAAGGCAATAGGGAGGGCTAGTGGGATGCTTTGGTGAATATGGAGGGGTATAAACAGCAGAAACTGGGAGGTGGTGTGACAGCTGTCACTCAATGGGCATGTACTGAATACCATACAGTGCTTATTAAGAGCTCAGTTGGTGGCTGGCCATGGGGGTGAGAGATGGGCTCTACCAGTCACTGGTTTGGTTTGGGGATTGGGGGGAGCAGGGTGGTGGAACACTGCCTGCTTGGGTCAGGGGGTCCTGTGTACCACCAATAACCGTTGTAATATTGCACAACAGGGGATCAGGGATCAGGGAAGGAGGGCCACTAGACCATCAGGAAATATGTATATGTATACGTATAACTCTTCGTGACATCGGGGATCAGTGAGTAGGGCCACTAGACCTTCAGGAAGTATGTATATGTATAACTCTTAGTAATATTGGAGATCAGGGAGGGGGGGTCCACTACTCCACCAGGGATTTGCCATTTTTTTAAGGGGTCAGGGCTTGGAAGGGGGGAACCAGCACACATTGGTGCACTGTGCTAAACTCTCCCAGAAGGATATTTCTATGTAACCTTAGACCAGTCCTGGCTGGTCTAAGGGTACTTAGAAATACTCCCTCTGGATGAATTTTGAGAATCTGACATTTGGGGATGTGGTAGCTTGTGTCTGTCATCTGCCCCCTTGTGCCATGCTACAGCCTATTGTGTGGTGCATGGGTGATGCATGCCCCATTTCGAGCAGGCAGCCTGCAGCTGACATGGGCTGGCTTTGAGAATTGTTCCTGGTGCATCGTTTGGCACAAGGGACACTTTGCACCATTCATTGTGGCACACGGGACACTTTGCACCATTCATTGTGGCACAAGGGACACTTTGCACCATTCATTGTGGCACAAGGGACACTTTGTACCATTCATTGTGGCACAAGGGACACTTTGCACCATTCATTGTGGCACAAGGGACACTTTGCACCATTCATTGTGGCACAAGGGACACTTTGCACCATTCATTGTGGCACACGCCCCTTGCACAGCACCATGAGCTTTGAGAATCGAGCACTCTGGCTTCTGCTTACATAAACAAATGACTTTGGTGCTTTAACTTCTAATAGCAGCCTGGTCCTTGCAGCCAGTCAGAAAGTTAACCAATGTGATTCAAAGGCACTTCATATATTTATATTGGCTGGGTTTTCATTATGAACGTTAATCAGTGAGTCACAGCCATATCTTACTTATTCCTTTTCTCTGCTTGTATGGTGCTTATGCTGTTTTTATATGTTCCACTTTCTACTTGTCACCTTATGGTATTGAGTGGTTTAGGAGGCAGTATTGTAATGTCTTTTTAGAAACTGGTGTGACTTTATGGGCTCTATTCTAAAAGTTCTTAGAATGATGCAAGATGCCTGTGTCAAACATAAATGACGCAAGTGGCACCTTGATCACAAAATGCGCCCTGAGCTATTCTCAAAAGCAGCCTGCATCCAACACAGACTGCATGCACCAAAGGGGGCTTATGCCAGACTTGCACCACATGATGGACTGTGGCATAGCACTAGGGGGCTTGCAGCAGATGCAGGCTGCCATATCCCCTCATTTGGTATTCTCAAAACCCTCCCAGAGGTCAATGATCTAATTACCATTAGACCGGCAAAGGGTTGTTCTAATGGTACTTAGAAATCCTATGGGAGGGTGTGGCAATGTGCTGCCCCCCAAGCCCTGATCTCCCATTATAATAAGTAAAAATATCCCTGGTAGAGTAGCAGCCCCCCCAAGCCCTGATCTCCCATGATAATATTTAGTGCTATTTATAATAAAATAAATCTATTCCCCAGTAGTCTAGTGGTCCCCCCAAGCCCAACTCTTCTGTGATAATATTTAGTACTATTTATAAGAAAATATTTATATTCCCCTTTAGTCTAGGGGTGCTCCCCAGCCCAGATCTCTAGTGATAATATTTAGTACGATTTATAATAAAGTAATTATATTCCCTGTTAGTCTAGTACCCCCCAAGCCATGCTCTCCCATGAAAATATTTAATACTTTTTATAATAACATTTTTTTTATATCCCTAGTAGTCTAGCAGCCCTCTCCAGCCCTGATCTCCCATTATACTATGTAGTAATAGTTATAATAAATTATTTATATGCTCCAGTGGTCTAGCTGACTGCCCCAGCCCTGATTCATCATTAAATGAAATTCCAAAATTCCTGGTGCTCTAATGGACCCCCACACCCCACAGTGCCCTTCCACCCCACTCCCCCAACCTGTAACTGAGCTGTTGACTGGCACAACCCACTGCCCACCACCATGGCCAGCCACCGACTGAGCTCTGAATGAGCGTGTACTGTATATAGTATGCGCTCAGTGATTGACAGCAGTCATCAGTCACTGAGCACACATTGTATACAGTACGCACTCATTCAGAGCTCAGTAGGTGGCTGGCTGTAGTGGTGAATGGTGGGCTGTGCCAGTCACCAGCTTGGTTATGGGTTGGGAGGAGCAGGGTGGGAGGGCACCGGGGGGGGGGGTTCACTAGACCACCAGGAATTTTGGAATTTCCTTTAATGGCGGATTGGGGCTGGGGTGGTCTGTTAGACTCCCAGAGCATATAAATATGATAATATAAATATTACTACATAGTATAACAGGAGATTAGTGCCGGGGCCACTAGACTACCAGGGAATATAATTATTTTATTATAAATAGTACTAAATATTATCATGGGAGATTGGGGCTTGGGGGGCTGCTAGACTACCAGGGACTGCTCGGGGACATTGCTGTATAGCCAGCCATTGCTTACAGCAACTTATCTTGATGCACTCTCGGGTTAGGGGGAGTGGGGTGGTAGGGCACTGCAGGGAGGGGGTTTCCACTAGACCACCAGTAATTTCAGAATTTCATTTAATGGTGGATTGGGGCTGTGGCTGTCTGCTAGAGCACTGGGGCATATAAATATTATATTACAAATATTACTACCTAGTGTAATGAGAGATCAGTGCTGGAGGGGACCACTAGACTACAAGGGAATATAAATATTTTATTATAAATAATACTAAATATTGTCATGAGAAATCAGGGCTTGGGGGCCTCTAGACTAGCAGGGAATATTAATATTTTATTATAAATAGTACTAAATATTATCATGTGAGATTGGGGCTTGGGGCTGTGCTAGACTACCAGGACTGCTCGGAACATTACTGCATGACTGCTCATGGCTTGCAGTAAATTATCTAGGTGCACCCTCTGTTTGGTGCATCACTACAGTTGTTGCACACCATGGGACTTTGCCGCTGGGACCCTGCCCGATAGAGAATTGGGAGCAGGGTCTGTGGTGCACCAGCAATCAGTGCAAGCCACCTTTGGCACAGCTAGCACTGGGTTTTGAGAATTGGGCCCTATGTCTTTGTTCCATCATTCTACAAATGCTGATTATTATGTTACATGTGAGCCTGTCTCTTTAAAACTTTTGAATAAATCAAGGAGATCAGCACTGTAGCTCCGCCCCCTGACCAAGTGTCAAATATATGACACAAAGCGTCGAGGTATTCATGCTGTGTGTTTATATTTTCAATAAACACACCAGATGGCTTTTCTACAAAATACTACTGAGTAAACTTTTCTATTTTTCCTCCCTACATGTACGAGTGCTGCTGTTTATATGCTTTTTAAAATGGTGCAGGATCTGCATCAAAAACCCTACAAGGAGAGACCAAAGGACCTCAATATGTATGCCATGGAACAGAGGAGGGAGAGGGGGGATATGACAGAGACCTTTAAATACCTCACAGGGTAAATAAGGTACAGATGGAACATATTTTTCAGAAGAAAAGGTGCTCAAGAAGAAGGGGACATGGTATGAAGCTGGAGGTAGGCAGGTTTAGGAGAGATGCGAGGAAAATAAATTCTTCACAGAAAGAGTGGAGGATTCCTGGAATAGCCTTCCAGTGGAGGTGGTTGTGGCAAAAACAGTGGTGGAGTTCAAGAATACATGGAATATGCCCATGGGAATCATAGTGGAAAGGAAGGGGGAGGCAGAATGAGCTGTACATTGGGCACACTCTGTGGTGATAGTGTAGGTAGGAAGGAATGGGCAGACTGGAGGAGCCAAACAATCCTTATCTGCTGTCAAATTCTATGTTTCTAACACAGGTACAATCAGAATCAGGGAGTCAGTGCTGCCCAACTAACTAGGGGCTTTTGTTGGGCAGGGGAGCATCTCAACTGACTGCCCCTTTGACTCTCTCAACTCAAACGAGTAGCAACCTTCAACTCCAAGAACAAACTCTGGTACCACCCCATAATAAAATAAATAAAAAAAAGGAACAATACAAACCTAGCAAAAAGGAAAAAAATAATCAAAAAGAGGGACTGGCTGGGAGCACTGGGGCAAAGGGACATTAAATACAAGGGACACCCAGAGCCTAGGACAATTAAGTAAAAACAAAAATAATACCAGCCTGCATAGCCCAAAGGCATAACAGACTACCAATAAAATAAACAAAGGACTGCATGAACTACAGCAGCTTAAAACAACCTAGCAACAATGCCATACAAGAAAACCAGAGTATGCCATTTTCTCTGCTAACGTGGGGAGGAGGACTTTGGGGTGTGAATCACCATTTTCTGCTGGGTAGCTCTTCCTCAGCCTGCCTTGTGGCTAGCAGCAGCCATCTTTGCTTGGGCACAGAATACAGGCAGGAAGTGACTCTCTAACCCCTGTCAGTGCCATCTTGGAAGAGGCACTGAAACAAGAAACTCTCAGCTGCATGCAAAGTTCGGGTGGCCATCTTTGTTAAGGACACCAACTTGCTTCAAAATGACTTCACTCCATAGGAACTAATGGTGGCCATCTTTAAAAGGGCAAACCCTATTGAAATGAAAGGGCACTGACACAAAAGGCTGAACTTTACAAATAAATCTTTATTTAAGTAACAGAACAAAAGGGGTTGAGGTCACTTGATGGCCTTTGCTTACAAATAAATGTACTGTTGTTTACAACAGCATGTTCTTAGTGAGACTCCATCTAATCCACCACGTCCCATCCTCTGCATGATGGCAGCTCCTTCTCATCCTTACAACCTCCGTTCTGTAAAGCAAAGAGCTCACATGATGACCATGTCACACAAAGAAAGAAATATGGGCACAGGAGTGTTTGGAGACCCACCTTTACCTGCCTCGAGGGCATGCAGCTACAAGATAGAAACCCTCCTGTAGGACATCCTGTTCTCCATCTCTTCACATTGAATGTCAACCATGCAATCCACTCAGGACAACCTTGCTTACATTAAAACTATCTCACTACACTCCACAGTGCATGCCAACCTACAACCACTATCCTTCTCACCCTTGCCTCAAAATGACACCGTCGGCAGGCTCAAGCAATTCCAAGCCTAGATTGCTTTCAATGGTTGGACCGATCTCCTGTGTATCTCCAGTGTCTTACTGCTTACTTCTCAGAGGGACTGCCATTTCTTGGCTTAATGTGCTTCCAGACAAGTTAAAGGAAATACTGCCACCCTGTATGCAACTTGTAAAGATTACCTCGCTCGATCACACAAACCCTGGTTATTGAAACAACAGCTGTGGGAATGCTCCATACAGCCCTCCAAATCCCTGGAAGTCTTCATAGTGGATATTGAACAAACATCTACAGAAAACAGAGAAAGGACACATTACTAGGACTGTGTAGGGACCGAATATTATTTCCCGAATACTATGAATATGGGTTTTCTGAATATTCGGGACCGAATAAAGAACAGTCCACTATTCATGAGGTATTCGTATTCGGGAAGTAAACTGCAAAATAAAAACCCCTTTCCTTCTCCCCAGGGGGCCATGGCTAATCTCCTGGTCACCCTTCATCCACCTTTGTAATAATTAGATGCATCCCACCCACCTCCCCCTTATCCCATGTCCCGAAGCCCATAACATTTTATATTTTCAAATTGCTGGCTCCTGGTACACTGTCAGGTACCAAAAACAATGTATTTGAAAAGCTCCCTTACTCCCACCCACCCCCAAGCCATACCTCCCACATGGTCACAAAAAGACCCAAAGGAAATCACTGACACTTTTAATGTTGCATTCACAGACCTCAGCAATGTATTGCCACCTGAATACCTGAATCACACTCTTGCAGGCCAGCAGCACAACCTCAACACTCCCTCATCATGGGATAATGTTACCCCACCATTCTACTTCAGGCAAATCTCCCCAGGTGAGACCATCAAATATATCAAATGGGTCCTTGGTAAGACCAGGATGGGAAGCGACATGATCGATATGAAGATGGTAACACTCACATTAAATGAACTTGTGGCACCGCTCACCAAGATATTCAATGCCTGTCTGAGATCTCGCATCTTCCTTGACAGGTGGAAAGAAGCTCTAGTCACACCTGTTTTTGAATCAGGAGACAGAGCTAATCTAGCAAACTTTTGGCCCATCTCAATTTTACCCCCCCCAAAACACTTGAAAGGGTGGCCTCAGAACAACTAACTGAGTACCTAGAAAAGCATAGCCTTCTCTGCTTGCAACAACATGGATTCTGACAAAACCACTCTACCGTCACCGCGCTAGTAGAGTACACCACTCAGCTTTATGGGGCCTTGGATAAAGGGATGGCGGTAGTGTCTATCTTCATAGACCTCACCAAGGCCTTTGACACAGTCAATCCCCAACTGCTGCTGAAATGTCTCCTCTCTACATGATTGTCAATGGACTCTGTGGCCTGGTCCCATAGTTACCTAACCCATAGATCTCAATGGGTCAGGATCGGCAATACAATCTCTGAGCCCAGGGAAGTAAACCTAGGAGTCCCACAAGGTTCTATCCTTGGTCCTCTCTTATTCAGCTTCTTCATAAATGACATACCTTCCACTTGTCCTGCACACTCCGTACTCTATGCAGACCATGCTGTTATCTCTGTACCTGGGAAAGACCTGGGATCAATTAGCTCTGAACTTCAGCTCAATTTTCATGCATTGGAATCCTGGTTCACAAGAAATGAACTGCTACTCAACTACAAAAAGACAAAGAGCATGCTCTTCAGCACCCCATAGAGCAAGATTCGAGTGTCCTCACTGCATATACTTAGTAGCGAAGGAGAAGTACTAGACCAAGGCAACACATTCAAGTACTTAGGGATTCACCTTGATGACACCCTCACCTTCACTGCCCATGCTGAGCAACTGGTAAAATCCACCAACAAGAAGCTTGGTATCCTGTACAGACCTCGCACCTCTATGACACCAACTGCCCTGAAACTTATTACGTGCAGTTCAGTTCTCTCAGCTGTGGATTATGGGCTTGTCATATATTGGGCAGGCACAGACACAGCACTTAAAAGTGTCAAAACCATCCTCAACAAGGCCTGCCACCTGGTCCTGGGAGTACACAAAATGGCTCACTCTTGCGACCTATACAAAGAAACTGGCTTGCTCCCACTCCACCACAGACTCCAATACCAGGCCTGCCTCCTTGCAAAAAGTCCCTGATGGGGTCCATGCCTAGTGCTACTTCAGCCATCTTTGAGCCTGCACAACCATCTAAATGCACAAGGAGTGCCTCCAGGGCTGTCCTAACTGTTCCCTTCAAATGAACCACCCTTCGCCAAACATCCCTCTCCTACTGTGGGCCTAAATGGTTCAATGATCTGCCTGCAGACCTTGCCAACTCCCCCAGACTTGGCCACTTTAAAAATGGGCTTCGATCTCTTCTTACCAGCAAATCTGACTACTAGTGTTTCTGTTAACCCATGGCCTCTGACAGCCATTTTTGAACCCATCAAACACTACCCTCTCTCACTCCCACCCTCCTGTTCCACAACTGCCCACCACCTACTACCTCCCCTTGACAAAGCCTCACCGTGGCTGCTAAAACTGCTTTTCTGCAGACTGGGAGTGCCCTGTCTGAACTGTAACATGATTGTTAAACACTGTACCACACTTAATTAGTGCTGCATTAACATGTTTCTCCGCAAGTGTGGCCCTGTTTCTCCTCACTTGCTGTACTCTGCTTAATGTTGAAACTGCACACTAATACTACTTGTTAGTTGATGTCTTTCTGTTCTGCAATGTTTCATCACTTGTAAATGTCTTGTATTCCTTGTTGACTTGGAGCATTTGTAAATGAGCCCCCGGCTCAAAGGTATTAATCCGAATTTGAAATAAATAAATTAAAATAAATAAAAAAAAAACAGAACTACACATTCTTCTGACATTTTTTACTTAACAAGCAGTACTATTACAGCTGCAGGTGGGAGGGTATGGTAGTAGCACTAGCCAGTGCCATGTATAGCCATGGCGTGCAGCATCCTGATATCACTCAGAAAAGCTACATCCAGTTGAATTCAGCTTTTCAGATATTAGGCAGTATCAGGCTTTGTGCTGCGGTGACATGCTATGATTGCTAATGGCATTGGTTAGCACTGTATGTGCTTTGTGTCTCTCTAGCTGTGGACAATGGCCTGCTTGCTGAATCCTTAGTTTGCCAGGATAATTTAACACAGCCCAATAAGGAACACAGTAAACTGTGGAACATAAGCTTGGCCAGTTGCCACCCAGGAGGTAAATATTGAAAAGACACAGTTAAAAGAAAAAAAACAGCACATGAAGCTTAAGGGAAGTAATATGCAGCTTGGAAACAATGGGAACTATGCATTAATGGGTGGGTTATACACGCCTGAGATGTGTACCCTGCCCGTGGATCTATGTGAACCCGGACAGGTGCAGGGTGCATGGCATGCATGACAGCATGCACGCACGCGGGACACCTGTCTGTGGCTATGCCCCCTCAGCATGCAGGGTTGTGCGATCAATCTGGGCTGAGCCGCAAACCCGGGTGGGCATCCAATTGGATGCCCTTACCGAGTACTGCAGTGGATCCTTTGTGCCCATACAGTGGGTGCACTGAATCTGAGCCAGCCACATAAAGTGGCATCACATGGTCCACAGCTGGGCTGTCGCCCGAGATGCTGCCCCAGCCCTCCCTTGCAGGCTAGTGGGCTGGGGCAGCATGGAGGTCCATAGCATGGGTCCACCATGCCCAGCAGATGAAGAACATGGGGGTGCATACCAGGTTATGCCTGGTCCCGGTTGGTGTATCGGGTGCCACCCTTTGCACCCATGCAGCCAGCACTATGTGGGTTAGTGAATACCATGTAGTGTTGGCACGCCCCAAAAATTCCCCCCAGCATGTTGCGGTCCACGCGGCAGGGGAAGTGGACGCATTCCTGATCTGTGCCCCATTTTGTGAATGCTGCATGGGGTCTGTGGGACCCTCCTCCATGTCATTCAGGCGTATTGATGCCAATGCACCTGGTTTATGTGGCGTGTTGGCATTGTGCATAGGGCCCATTGTTAGTAAAAGTTACTACTCAGTAACATTTAAAATTTGTTGAAGAAAAAAACTAGAACTCCAAAAACTAGAATTTTGGTCTGGAAACAGGGATAGTGCCATGAAGATATAAAACAGGATTGGTCAATTAGGAAAAAAAATGTAAATATAAACACATACATTAGAATACCTTGAAATCTTTATTCTTGCCTAGGTAAATCAAGTTAACAAATCCTAGCATTAGATTATTTTTTTTCTTAACAAAAAATAATTACTAGAGAATAAAAGGATTAAAATACAAATTGTGTTTTGTAAAATAAGATATTTTATCTTACCAGGATGTTATTTGTTGCAGTATGATAAAAAGACCTAATTGAAGACCATAATTTACAATGACAGGAACTGAAGAAATTATTCTTTATCTGTCTGCTTCAGTATTTGGCAAAGAAGGGTTCCTCATTTTGACATCAGGAGTCAAGCCCTGAACAGTTACTATGTTTTTATGTTGGTGCGCTTCTGCAGCCAACATCTTGCACTAGTAGCATAGTTGGAGGCGTGGTCACTGTTGGGCGAATGCAGGGCACGCTTCAGTAGGTGAGTCCCTCATTCCCCAATCAGCCAGCAGCAGGGGCTGACACCCTGCATAGCTAATGCAGTCACCAGATCTGAGAAAAAGTCCACTGCAATGAGAGCTAAGCTCTCATGCAGCGTGACCACAACACGCCTCCCAAGATGTGCAGGCAACATGGCGGCAGTGACTGCCACTGTCTGTCACAATGCTGAAGGGAACCCACACCCTGTCGGCATAATTTCTCCCCCACTTCTGCTGTGTGCTGAGGGGGTGCCCAATCCCCCTCGGCATCATGTTCCCCACCAAAAAAGCCTTTCTTTGCCGATGGGGGCCCAATCCCCATCAGCTTCAGTTCCCCCCTTTCCCAGTTCAATCTGCCAATGGGGGAGCCCACTCCCCATCGGCATTATGTCCCCCCACTTTGTTGTGTACCGGGGGTGTCCAATCCCCTCAGCTCTTATTCCCCCTCCCCTTCTGTACATGTAGCGAGTGCTCAATCCCCTCAAAGCACTTGGGTGGCACGCTGAGAGCCTACCTAGCATGTCAAATACCCTGTAAAAAAAAGAAAAAGTCCTGCAATGTTTTTTTTGTTTTACCTGTAAAAGAAAATGGTCCCTTGTGGTCTCCCTGGCCCTTCCCACAACCTGCGCCCACCCTCTGCACACCATGCCTCCCCACACCCCCCTCACCCCATACTTACCTCCGGAGTCCGGCGCGATGATCTTCGGTGGACCGGGAACACGTCTGCATTCTTCAAAGCAGCTGTATAATGGTATAAATAGGGTTTTTTTCAACTTTGGTGCATATCTCGGGCATTTTTGGGAATTTTTACACCAAATTTTCAACATGGGGTTTTTGGGACCCCTCCTCATGAATTCAGGCACTGGCATGGTGTTATTTGGTCCCGAAAGGTGATTTTGCGGTCACTGTGCGGAAACACCTTTAGGGACCGATTAGCGAAACAACAGTGCCACTGTTCACGAGGGGGTCTGTCAGAAAGCCTATGTTGCAAATTTGGTGGAAAAAATTCCCAAAATGGCTGTTTTATGGGCATGCGATGCACAGTTTCCATGCACGCTTGTAACTTCGTGAATTTATAATATTTTCACTCCAGATTTTCACAACTGGCATTTTCCCACACCTCTTTATGAAAAGTACAGTTGTCATTTTGCATATCCGGGCTGAAATGTGGTTTTGCATGTCCGGTGCAGAATAGTGCAGTCACCGTGTGAAATCAGTTTTCGGGACAGTCTGAGGAAATGACGATGAGACTGTTCATTAGCAGAGGTCCTAAAATGCCTATGTTGAAAATTTGGTGACGAAATTCCATAAAATGACTGTTTTACAAGTGTGTGTTGCGCAGTTTCCATGCACCCTTGTAACTTCGCAAATTTGCAACATTGTCACGCCACATTTTCAACACTGGCATTTTTTCACACCTCCTTATGAACAGTATAGCTGTCATTTTTCACATCCTGCCCTAAAAGTGTTTTTGCACCTGTGGTGCACAATGGCGTGGTCACTGTGGGAAATCAATGTTTGGGACAAATTAATAAAATCACAATGCCACTTTTCATGAGGGGAGGTCCCAAAATGTCTATGTTAAAAATGTGGTTAAAAAAATCCCCAAAATAATTGGGTTACAGACGTGTGTTGCACAGTTTCTATGCATGCTCATGACTTCACCAATTTTTCATATTTTCACTCCAGATTTTCTTTTTTTTTTATTCACCTCCTCTTTGCTCCAGGGTGGCCACTCCTTCAGGTCTGCCAATGTCCCCACTGGCTCCCCAGCCTCGATGCCAGCCCCTCACCCCATATCCGTAGTCCCCCAGGTAACCTGGACATAACCCTTCGCTGGGCGGGTCCCCCTCCTCCGAGGGAGATAGGCACCCTAGGGGCCCGCCAGCACACTATACTTGGCCCGGGTGCTGCTAGGGTGAATGTAGGCTAAATCAGAGTGAATCTAGGCTACATCAGGGAGTTGATGGTAACAGGAGCCAGTGACCGTCATCCGGTCATCCCTGGAGCATTTTCTGCTTTGCTCCCCTGGGGGTGTGGTTGCCACAACGTCAAGGCATAAGCCGGCATTCCCCATGCCCCCCCTTGATATGTAGGGCCCCAGCATGTTGCCATACCCCCAGTCTCTGCCAGGGGTCAGCAAACGCTGGGTCCTGAATCCACCCTCCCCCCGAGAGAGGCGAGCAGTCTCCGGATGCTCCCAGCCAACTCTCCCCGGCCGGTCCTCCAGTGTCCCGAGTCCATTCCTGAACCTGGGTCGCTGGTGTTTCAAGTGGGAATCCAACCACTGCACCAATGAGCCAACCCTCACTCCAGATTTTCAACGTTGACATTTTTGTACATCTCCTCATGAACAATATAGTTGTCATTTTCTACATACTGCCCAAAATGTGTTTTTGTCCCTATGTCACCAAATGGCATAGCTGCTGTGCAAAACCACCTTTCAGCTAACACACTGATAGTGTCACTCTTCATGAGGTGGGCTCACAAAAAGCCCATGTTGAAAATTGGGAGTGAAAATACCAACATACGCCTATGGTGTTAGGGTTCCCAACTGTAGCACTCCACCCTGTAGAGATTGACAGGCGTCAGGGGTGTGACTTGGGATCATCAGCTGTAATGCTCATGCCATTCCACCTCCACCCCCACCCTGCAGCAAGTGACAGGCATAGTGGTGTGCCTTGCACTGTTCGGCCACAAAGTTTACCCCATTCTCCTGTACTGCACCCACCTCAGCATATTTTCTTATGGAATGGGGTAAGTATAACACCCAATGACCCCAAACCCACACCACGACACTTGTCAGTGTCTACAGGGTAGGGTGAAGTAAAATGGCATGAGCGTTATAGCTGAAGTCCCAAAGGCACACCCCAATGCCTGTCAGTCTCTGCAGGATGGGGATGTGGTTGGCGTCATTTCAATACTTCACTGCCATTCCTATTATGCATCTCTAACTCCTGCACTACCAATGCCAATGCCAGTGCGGCAACATTCGGCATTGACAAATGCTTGTTAGTATCAGTGGTTCACTGTGCTTTTGCTAATAGCCAGTATACCACAGGTATTTATTAACAAACCTGCTAAAATAAATGGACCAATGGCTTTATTCCTGATATTGGATCAGTAAGGGATGTTGTGTGGACTACTGTAGCTTCATGTGGATGCTTCTGTAGCAGCTGTAGCTGTATATAGTATAAAGCATGTAAGATAGAGAATAATGGATAGTTACATATTGGTAACAAGCTGGTTAGTTCATTGAGAGGTTGCCATGGTGATCACATTAACCTTGAGAGCGCAGCTCAAGAGGTTAGGTCGCCATTGGTAACCTCGAGACAAACTAACATAGCTTGTTACCGAAAGGTGCCTATCCATTGTTTTTTATAGTGTAGGATGCCCACACAAGCAGTAAAAGTAATTGGTCCTACTTTTTTTTCCTCTCAGTGCCACTTTCCTTCGACCACTTTCTCACCGTGGCCGTTTTCTGGAAGTGTAAGGCGCATGCACTAGTGCATTCCATATTGTTATGCTGTAGTAGCTACGTAGCTAGTGCAGCATAACAACTATGAAGAAGTAGCTACTATAGCATAACAATGTTTTGAAAGGTACCGATTTTTATTGGTAACAACGTTCCATCATATACTATAATCTAGTTACCAAACAACTAAAAATGTTATTATGTTATTTAATTATTTTTATAATTCAAAAATATAAAATGTTATGGGCTTTGGAAAATGGGATCGGGGGAAATGTGTGGGATATACAGTATCTAAACATTACAAAGGTGGATGAAGGGTGGCCAGAAGACAAGCTATGGCCTCCTGGGGAGGAAAAAAAGGCTGTTTTTTTTCACTGCAGTGTCACATCTCAACTGAATACCTAATAATTGAATATTCGGCACTGAATAACAAATATTCTCCTGAATATCTGGTAAAAGATATTCACACAGCCCTACAAATTACAGCCTTCATCCGAGGATTGTATCTGCAGCTTCATACTTATGTGGCCCAACAGAAGCCGACTGCATGGATGGACACTATCCAAGCTGCAAGACTTGCACAGGAATCCATATCAAGGTTCCAAGCCACCAGTGTGCAAGGACATCAATCATTACAAATAATTGCACATACAACCTGCGTCCAGCAACAACAAGTAATGACAGACCAGCTCATCACATCCATTAAAACTTACAATTGGGGCCAGCCCAGTGGTGCAAAGGGCTGAGGCGCTGGCGCCTTACCTCGAACCATGCCTGTGACCCAGGCTCGAAAGCAATCTTGGGGTACCGGGGGTTGGCAGGGGAGGAAAGGATTAAACATCCACAAGACTGCTCTCCTTTCCTGGGGTGGGTAGCGGGATCGCTTCACTCTACAGCAGCCCCTGGTGGAGACCGGGAGCATTGCATGAGTGTCGCAACAGAGGGAGGAACCAAGAAAATGGAAAACAGCCCAGGATTGGCCGGATGATGGCAGCCAGCCTATCGACGCCTCCGAAGGTTCTTCTGTGGAAGTTCCATCTACTTCAGCAGTGCCCTGTGACCGAGAGAAGAGTGTGCTGGGTGTCCCCACCGGTGCCTTCCCCCTCGGAGGAGGGGGACCCACCCAGCAAAGGGTTACGCCGGGGTATTTATTTATTTTATTTTAACATCAGTTTAACAACCTTTGAGCCAGAGGCTCATTTACAAAGGTACCTCGTCATAAGAAGGACAGCGACATACATACATGAGACACATTGCAGGTCAGCAGTACAGTTCAACAATACGGTACAGTCAGATTACAAGTATAGAGGGACATAACATTGAATTAACAGCAAATTCAGAATAAGCAGCTAAGGATAGTTGAGTTGAGCAGAGGTCCTGCAGGGGGGGAGAGTGGGCTGAAGAGGAAGGGGTGCAGCTCAGAGAGCTTTGTCAGTAGGTAGGGGAAGGGAGGACAGGTGCAGCGGCAGGAGTGTGAGTTGAACAAGTGACTTCTGAGGCTGTATTTAAAACATGCTAATGAGGAGCCCAGTGATGCTGGCAGGGAGGAGTTGTACCCAGTGGGAGCTCTATAGAGGAAGGCCCTTTGGCCCTGGGAGGTCCTAGCCCTTGGAATGACCAGTGCAATCTTGCAGGAGCTGCGTGTGTGCGCTGTGGGATTAGTTCGGTGAACAGAGTTAGCTAGGCCAGGAGGGAAGAGACCATGGAGAGCTTTGTATGTAAGTTGGCAGGTTTGGAACATGAGGCACTCATCAAGGTTGAGTATGGTGGCCATGGAGTACAGTAGACAGGTGTGGGTGAGGCGATGGGCACTGGTGATAAGTCAACATGCTTTATTGAGCATGAGGCATACCTTGTGGAGGGCAGTTGGGTCTGCTGCACCATAGACAGGAAGGCCATAGTCAATTATGGATAGAACCGAAGAAGTGATTGCCAGGCGAAGAGTGTCAGTGGGGAGGCAATTTTTGTGTCGGTAGAGGACACTCCAACCGCGCCTTTGGAGGCAGTGGTTAGGGCAGAGATATGGTCATGAAAGGAGAGGCAGAGTCAAAGGTTATACCAAGGTATTTATAGGAGTGTACAAGTTCTACCGGGAGATTATGGGTGGAGTGGACAGTGAGAGGAAAGTTGCTAGACTTATTTTGGGGGTGAGTAAAGAGCATGGTTTTGGTTTTCTTAAGGTTGATGACGAGACGGTGCTCAGAGAACCATGTTTCTACAGAGCTGAAGGCAATTTGAAGGGAGTTCTGGAGTGCGACAGGGTTACTGTCAGAGGTAAAGAGTATGGCTACCCTGGTGGTCAGGCTGCAATATGAGGCAAGGAAGGCTCCAGGGGGAGGAGGAGTAGTAGGGGGATGTTGGGGACCGTGGCTGCCTGAAGGAGTGGCAGATCCTGGGCACGTAGGGGTGAAAAAAGAAATAATGCAAAAAAAAAAAACTTACAGTTGAACTCAACTTCTTCCTCCAGTACTTCTGTCAAAGCTCTGCAACTACCTTGACACCCACATGCACAACAACCATCTTCTCAAGAGCCTGCTATCTGCTTGTGGTGTGAATCCCAAGGACACACTGCTACTATTTGCAGAAAGCTAATATATGATAATAGGAATATCAGGAACCAAGAATGTCCAACTGCAGCATCCTCAGCAAGATGAATGCAAGTACTTTCAGGATCAGGGAAAGAGTGCTACCCACCAAACTAAGAGCATTTGTTGGGCAGGGGAACATCTTAACTGACCATCCCTCCAGCTCTTTCAGCTCACACAAGCAGCATCCTTCAACTCTAAAAATAAAGTCCAGCACCATCTCACTTCCAGGAGCAGCTGTACCTGTCATCAGACCACCACTTATAGCAAACTACATCTCAGAGACCAATGAAGATTAGTCCATGCATGCCTTGACTGACACCATAACACACATCTCAGTCATCAACACTAACATTCTGAACAACTGAGCTCTTTGTCAATCACCTCATGTCTCTCCAGTTGACATGAAGTACATCATCACAGCAAATGCCATTACAGTATCTATTACAGGTGTCATCCACCTCAAGCTACACTTTGGCTCACAGCAAGCTACTGTCAAATTCTACCTGGTGCCTGATCTGCAACCATCAGTGATTCTTGGCATGAACTTTCTGAAATATCACAAAGCCATTCTGGACTTTGCTTCAAACAAACTGTTACTAGACCCCTGTTGGCAACTTGTCTGCTGTGCTGGATGGTACAGTATTCCAAAAATGCTGCAACTATACAGGTGAGCCAATTGTCATCTCCAAGGGTGCCAATGTTGGAATGTTTGCCAGTCTGCCTACTGGGGACCAGCTCCATCTCATGCAAGAGCCTCAGCCTGGTTCCACCACCTCTATACCAGTCAGCACTGCCACCATTCCAGCTTCACCAGTGTTATCTCTCAGTAAGTGACCACTTTTTATTTATTTTTTTTATTTATTGAAGATATCGGATAACATACCTTTGAGTCAAAGACTCCTTTACAAAGGTTCCACATCATTGAAAACAGAGACATCAGGGACAATAGCAACAATTAGACACAATAGTTACAGAAATGGTTACAAAATGGTTACAGATAACACAGTAAAGCAGCTGGTGATACAAAGATACAGAGTGTTGCCAAGCGTAGGTACATAGTACAGACAGTAGCAAGTAGCAGAAACATACACTGCAGGGCGGTGACACCAGCCATGCCCTGGCGGCTATTTGTAGGTCTATGCTGGACTGAGGTATCCATTGTCAAATATAGGTATGCCCTGGGGTGGCTGGACCAGAGTTAAGTCCATAGTCGTGGAGGGGGGGAGTGGTTAGGGCTAGAAATCAAGGACAGTCACAAACTGAGTCATGAGAGATTAGGTCTCTTAGCTGGGACTTGAACTGACGAGGTTTGGGTTCTGTGAGGAGGGAGTTTGGGAGTGAGTTAAGCCAGCTAGGGGCCAGGTACCTAAAAGTTCTTTGACCCAAGGTGGTCTTGCAGCGAGGTACCCTGAAGTGGGTTATCGACGATTACCGAGTGAGGCAGGTGGACAGTGGTGCCTTGAATAGGAGGGTGAGAGCAGGTGGGAGTAGCCCTGCTGTTATTTTTTTTAGCAAAGAGGCAGGTCTGATATTTGAGCTGCCCGTCAAAGTTTAGCCAGTTGGTTGAGGCGTAAAGGGTGCAGGTATGTGTGAGTCTGGCACAGCCAGTAGCTAGTCTACAAGCCTTATTAAGGGTCAGCCTAATTTTGTTTAGGTGAGTGTTGTCTGCTGCCTCATAGATAATGGTTCTGTAGTCTATGAGTGATAGTACTTTTGCAGAGACAGCTAGGTGGAGAGCTTCTGGTGGGAGGCAGTGCTTGTACCAGTGAAGTAGGCCAATATGCACATTGACAGTGGTGCTCAGTTTTCGGATGTGGTCATGGTAAGTGAGCCCAGAGTCTAGGGTGATACCTAGGTATTTGAACAAGGTAACTTGCTCAAGGGGGTCATTTAGAGAGTTCAATATGTGCAGGGGTCATCCTATGTTCTTGTTTTGGGAGTGTGCAAACACCATGGATTTTGTTTTTTTGTAATTTAAGACTAGCCTATGTCGAATGAACCAGGAGTCAGCTTCTGAGAAATATTTTTGGAGTGTAGAATGGACGGCTGTGGGATCGGTGTGGGAGTGGTAGAGGACGTCATTGTCTGCATACAGGAGTAGTTTCCCAGAGCAATCCTTGGGCAGGGAGTTGAGGAACAGGGAGAAAAATAGGGGGCCGAGAATAGAGCCCTGCGGGACCCCCAACCTGACTTGGGGGGGCAGGGTTAGGGCAAGCCTGACTGTCTGGGTTCTCTCAGACAGATAGCTGGCAAACCAGCTGGTGGTCTCTGGAGACAGGCCTATTTGTGTGAGAGAATCCAGGAGTAGTGTGTGGTGCACCATATCAAATGCCTTGGAAAGGTCTATAAAAACAGCACCAGCAGTGTGACCAGTGTCAAGAGATGTGTGGAGGGCATTTGTAAACTCCAAAAGGGCTGTGGTGGTACTGTGGTTATGGTGGAAGCCATGCTGCTCAGGACACAGGAGGCTATATTTAGAAAGGTAGTCTGTAAGCTGGGTGGCCACAATCTTCTCCAAGGTTTTGGAGAGGGGAGGCAGGATTGAGATGGGGCAGTAGTTCCCAGGCAGAGTGTGGTCACCGCTTTTAAGGATGGATGTAATGAGGGCAGATTTCCATTTAGAGGGAAATTGACCCAGCAATAGGGAGCAGTTCAGAAGCATGTTGAGAGGGGGGAGAACTTCGTTAAAGGTGAGCCTAAGCAGTTCAAGATCTATTGTGTCACTATTGAAATGTGATTTGCTGAGGACCTTGAGTAGAAAGGGGGCAGCTTCATGCTGAGATATTGCTTTAAAGCGGAATGGGGGAGCAGAGAGGGAGCAAGGTGCAGGGAGGGTGGGGAGAAGAAATTGGGAGGGAGAACACTACTAAGGTCAGAGAAGGAGGCATTAAATGCATTTGCAATCAGGGCTGGGTCTGTGGTGATAGAACCATTAGCCCTGAGTTGGGAGGGTGGTGCAGTGGAGGCTTTGCCACTGAGGTCTTTGAGGGAGTCCCAGAACTTGTGCCCCAAGCCCCATGTGGCAGTGAACAAGGTTTGGTAGTATTCAGCTTTTGCCTTAAGAATATTCCAAGTACATGTATCATGGACTTCTTTTTTTTTTCCAGTTTAAAGTTTATTGATACATTTTCCACAGTAAAAGGCGGTACAAGTGACAGTGACATTGACAATCCTATACAATGTAAAGGGATAACTGCCTGACCCACCCTTCCCTCCCCTTACTGCAGTAACCCAACCTAAAACCCCTCAAATGCCAAGCACTTTACTTAAGGTCTTACATGACAGTGCTGCCTGAGATATACTTAGACCTGAGCCAGAGAAATTAGAGAGTGAAGGGGATCCCAGATTTTGGTATAGACTGCCAGTCTATTGTGAAGGCTGGCAATCGCTTTTTCTGTACGCAGATTGGACAAAATTTCTTTTACCCATTCCTGGACAGATGGAGAGGACTTATCTTTCCGGTGGCGTAAAATAAGCTTCTTAGCTGATAAGGCAATCATGGAGATGTGAAACTTTCTTACTTTAACTCTAATAGACGATAAGTCCCCTAACAGACAAATCTCGCGAGTAAAGTACTCCTGAAGGCCCAGCAGAGGATCCAGGGAAGTCTTAATTGAATCCCATAAGGGGGAGATTTTAGGACAGGACCAAAACATGTGAAGAAGTGTTCCTTCTTCCTGCAAACATTTATTGCATATATTAGAATTCAGATAACCCCACTTCTGTAATTTAACCTGGGGTGTAGTACAAATTATGTAGAATATGATATTGCATGAGACGCAGTCTATCTTGAGAAATATGTTTATGATATGATCTCCACAGAGATTGCCAATCCAAATAGTGTTGAGGGAAGAGATTATTCCAGAATCTTGTAGGTCCAAAGGGACCCCCATATTTTTTGTGAAACAAAACCTGATATAGTTTAGATATTACACCTGAAGATCCGGAAAGTGAAGAAACCTCAGGTATGAGGGAAGTGATGGTCTGGGAGGGAGGAGTATTACCAAAATTAATTACAAGTAAATGCCTTAATTGTATAACTTTAAAATGAGAAGAAACTGGAATGAAACATTTCTTAATTATATCTCCCACTGATAACCAATGCCCCATTTCATCCGTAAGAGAAAGAAGCTTCCCATCTCCCAATTGGGACAACCATTGATGGGAAATCTGGTTCTTGTTAATAGTGAAAGAAGGGGAATTCCAGATAGACTGGGCCAGGTCCTGGTGAGGAGAATATTGCAAAAATGAACACACTTGTGAGTAAACCTTTAAAGAAGTCGATATTATGGGGCACTCCTCTGTCATATGCACCTGGGGAAATTTAAGAAAAAATAATGTAAGGGGGTCCAGATTCTTGGACTTGATTGCATCCAGTTCAATTCTAAGCCAAACCGGTTGCTCTTTTTCTGGGCCGGGGGATACCCATCTCAGACATTTTGCTAAGTGGCTAGCCCAGTAATATATAGCCAGATGGGGAATTCGTAAACCCCCCTCCAGTTTTGGGGCTGCCAGCTTATGATAAGCCAACCGAGGATATCTGTCGGCCCAGATAAATCTGGTAAATATGCCATGTATCTTTTTAAACCAGAATAAAAGAATAAAAGTGTTGAGAAGCGATAATGGATAGAAAATTCTAGGAAATATGTTCATCTTAATTATGTTAATCTGGCCACATAATGAAATGGGAAGTTTGGACCACCTCTCGAGGTTGTGAGCTACCAACTATGAGAGGGAATCCAGGTTTTCCTTAAACCATGTTAGAGGGTTATGAGAAAGCTTAATACCCAAATATTTAAATGACCTGGAAGTCCAGCATAAACCTAAGGGACTAATGTCATTTTTGAAAACTTTATGTTTTAATGGGAAAAATAAGGATTTGCTAGCATTCAGTTTGTAAATGGACAGGTCACTAAATCTTGCTATTTCCCTTAGCAGAGCCGGAACAGAGGATACAGGGTGAGATAAGTGTATCAGCAAGTCTGCGTATGCAGTGACTTTGATTTCATGCCACCCAACTCTAATACCCTGTATAGAAACATTATTGAGGATATTTTGGATGAGAGATTCCAAATATAAGTTAAATAACAAAGGAGATAAGGGACATCCCTGCCTAGTTCCTAAATAGAGTGAAAAGGGCTTAGAAAAAGCCCCACTTGCAGAGATTCTTGCGGTAGGGTTTTTATAAAGTGTGGCAATCCAGGAAATAAGCAGAGAAGGAAATTGAAAAGCTTCCAGAACTCAGAACAGACAGTTCCAGTTCACTCGATCAAATGCCTTCTCAGCCTCCAGAGAGACAAGTCCTGCAGGGAACTCGGCATCCCTGGTAGCCAAGAAGACGTGTGATAAGGTACGCAAGTGGTCAGGAGATGAATGCCCTTTCATAAATCCTACCTGGTTTGTACCTATCAACTCAGGAAGAACTACCTTTAACCTATTAGCTAATATCTTTGAGAGAATTTTAATATCTTGATTTAAAAGTGAGATAGGTCTGTAACTCTGAACAAGCTCAGGATCTTTGTCTGGTTTGGGAAGAAGAGCAATCAAGGCCTCAAAAAGGTGAGAACTGGCCTCCGCCCCAGCTAAAATATGTTGAAATAAATGGCAAAGTACTGGTAATAAAAGGTCCTGAAAAACTTTGTAAAATAAGGAGGAAAAACCATCAGGGCCTGGGACCTTGTCTTCCGGCAATTCGCTAATAACCTTGACAATTTCTTCCTGAGAAATAGGAGTAACCAGGAAATTCTTATGTCGGTCAGAGAGAGAGGGCAAATGGGAGTCCTTCAGATAGCTCTCCGTACTCCCAGGGCAAGGGAGATGCTCCATGTCACTGTACAAATTTGTATAGTAATGGGCGAATTCTTGGACTATTTCAGTGGGAGATACTTTCAAGGATCCATCAGCCATTGTCCTGATAGGAGGGATAAATCTCACTGATTCTTGTTGCTTAATACGCCGTGCCAGTAGGCGCCCTGCCTTTTCTCCCTGGTCAGTGTAGCTAACTCTTGTATGAATAATAGCTAATTCTGCTTTGTCTTAGAGTAACTCCAAATATCTATCTTTCAACACTAAAAGTTTCCTCCTATCCTCGTCAGGAGGATTAATCGAGAAATTATTTTCAAGTGATCTAATTTGGGATAGTAAAGATATTAATTCCTTCTCCTATGCCCTTTTCCTGCCCACCGCCATGCTGATAAGGATCTCTCTCATGAAGGCCTTAAAGGCCCCCCACAAAATATCTGGCTTTGCACTATCTAAAGGGTTAGATGAAAAAAAGGATTCAATTTGGTCCCTTATAAGCTTGCAGTATTTGACATCTTTGAGAAGTTGTTTATTAAGTTTTCATCTGGTTTCCCTGTTAGGTAAATTAAGAAATACCAATTTATATAGTACTAGTGAGTGGTCGGAGATTGGGCCGGGTTGAATCAAGGAGGTTTTAACCCCAGGTAATAGGAACTGAGAAATAAGTATGTAATCAATGCGGGACTGTGAGCTGTGGGCCATTGACCTGAAGGTAAACTCCTTAGTATCCAGATGCAAGACGTGCCAGACATCGCAGAGCCTGCATTGGTCCAGTAGATCTTTGAAAGCCTTCTGCCCCGGAGTGACCCCTCCCAGACCGCTACCTGACCTATCCAAATTAAAATCAAGTACTTGATTAAAATCACCCCCTAAAATAATCCTGATGGGAAACATTGGGAGAATAGCAGATATAAGTCTCATAAAAAATACTGGGTCATCTACGTTAAGGCCATAGATACTGCCTAGTAATAATGGAACTGACCAGAGAGTACCTTTTACAAGGATAAACCTTCCCTCAGAGTCTTTAATAACCTGAGTAGAAATGAAGGGAATACCCAGATTAATCATGAGCATGACCCCACAGCTATTTGTAGATCCCTGGGCATTGTAAACCAGACCCACCTGTTGTCTCCTTAACTGTGAAGCTTCCGCTTCTAATAAATGGGTTTCCTGTAGAAAAGTTATCTGAGAACATAGTAAGCTTAAATGTTTAAGAGCCTGATATTGTTTGTGTTTTTTCCTGATCCCCTTAATATTCCAAGTTGCAAAAGTTTTTTCTTTAGCCATCCAGTAGTGGTAGTTAAACTTAATGTATTCAGCTCAGCACAGGGGATACGTAATACCTGCAACCTTACACCCATGGATACAGCAGTAAAGCCCTCCCTCCTCCCTAATCCCCCACAGTTAAGTCCATCCATCCCCAACCCACCCCCACCCTCCAACAGTACCCCAAAATCCGCCCCAACCCCCTAAACTGTCACAAGCAATATTCAGCACAGTACTGGTGCTTTTCCTTCATCTCCCACCTCCCAATGATGCACCTCTGCTAATGATAAATCCTACATTCCACTATACTCATATGAGAAAACAAAACAGTGCTGATTAGCCCCAGAAAATGAGAGAATGGTCTTGGGCTTTCAATACCACCACACCAAAGTGTTAATATGATGGGAACCTGTCAGAAAAGGGTCGCAGTGAAAACCATACATATCCCAGGTAACCATGGAAACCTGAATGAAACTGAGAGTGAGAACTGAGATCGTCCTTGCCTCGTGAGGCAGTTATGCAGGAACTAAAACCAGAACAGGAACCCAGTGAGGGGGAGTGACCTCTGCCACAGACTGAGAGCAAGAATCGGGAAAGAGACAGTAACCACAACTCAGGAAAGGAAGACTGAAAAAACGCATCTTCCCAGAGGTAACCAACCTCCAGATGTCAAGGCTCTCCTTGCGAGAATTAAATGTCCTGCACTCGAGTCTGACAAGAAGATTAAGAGAGATTCCCCTCAAATTGAGGGCTGCACCCCTATGAGTTACTAATGCCTGGTGCACCTTCTAGTGGCCAGTTCCAGGTCATAGTACAGTGAAAGCGAACTGCAGAGAAAGCCCAAGATTGCTCTAGTTTCCAATCCAGATGGAATAAACATGAATCTAAATCTCAGTAAAACCAATTCCCCTTTGTATTGTGTTTACAATGCAGAGAATACTGAAACTTGAAACATTGTTCCCCCTGTAAACAAACCCTGAGACCCTAAGTGACTTTTGCCCTTAACCAGCATAGGCCCTCTGCAATTGGGGCCAAGGAAACTAATAGCAAGCATGCCCTACGCTGACCCCCCTGGTCCAAGCAAAACAGGAAAAGTTTCCCATCCAACTCGCACTAAACGGCTCCTCAAAGAAGGAAAGAACAAAAGTTCCAATTCTCAGCTCCAAGCAGCTCTTCGTCTTGCAAACACAGCATCTCAGGGTTCCCGAAACAGATCTGGTAGCGTAGATTTAAGGCTCATCAGGGCAACTGCAGGATCATCATAATTGAACCAGGATCCATTTACTAGAACTTGTAACCTGGCCGGGTATCCCATCCTAAATTTCAGGCCTGCCACAATTATCTTAGAGATGATGGGATGGAACGCTTTCCGCTTCAGACGAACCGAGTCGGGCAAATCTTGTGAAATTTTCAGTTTCATGTTCTCCCAGCGAACCTCTTGTAAAGCTATCATGTTCTGCAGAAAATGTTGCTTCTCTAGGTAGTTCAAAAACCGACAGATGATGGGACGGCGGGGGTCCTCTGGAGAAGGCTTAGGTCACAGGGACCTGTGAGCTCACTCTATAATATAGACAGAGCCAAAGGGAGAGGAGCCGGCGACCAACTCCACCAGCTTCTGTACAAATGCCACAGCATGTTGGCTTTCTTCTCCCTCCGGTAACCCAAGTATCACAACGTTGTTTCTGCGGCTGCGGCCCTCTAGATCTTCGAGCTTGGCTTCGAGATGAGATAACCTCTGACACATAGACACTAGATCGGGATTGAGATTTTCTAACTTTTTCTCCATAGAAACTATTCGAGCTGTATTGTCAGAGACAGTTAGCAAGACTTCATCCAGTTTTCTGGAAAGAGTCTTCAGATCCATCGGCATTTCTTTCATTTCCTCACGAAAGGGCTTAAACTCTTCAAGGAACCTAGTGAGCGTTAAAGGTTCCTGCTCTCTGAATTGACTTGGAGGATCAGACCTCTCAGGCCCACCTGAGGCCCTGAATTTCTTGGAGGCCTTTTCGGGAATAGCAGGGGGAGTGTGCTTTTGCGGGGCTTTCTTCATGTAAGCCTCCATCCGACGATCTAACAATCAAACCAGGTTTCCAAAGTGTTCAGACAGCACTGAATCACAAAAGCAGAGGAAATGGGGAAATGCAGATGTCCAAAAAAGACGATTTAGTGATCGGGAGGCAGGAGCTTCTTGAAGGAGCTTCTATTCAGCACTCTGCATTATGTGATCTCCCCTATCATGCGCTTCTTGGTATATCCTCTTTCAAGCTTCCAGCATCTCCAACAGAGAAATACCAGCTTTTTGATTTCCTGGAGGACTACCCAGATGTCTTTGTTGTTACAGACAACAAGCTTGGATGTTGTAATATCATGCAGCACACCACTGAGGTGCAATCCAGTCAGAAACCCCACCGTCAGTGAGCTTACAAAGTGTGACACAAATAGAATCAAGTCCTAGAGGACATGAACAGGGGCGTTCTTAAAAATGACATTGTTAAATAATCTACAAGTCCTTGGGGTACACTATGCCTGCTGGTGGTAAAGGAGAACAAGGGGTATCACTTTGTAATGGACTATTCACAAAAAATTAAGCCATAGAGAGTCTTGGTGTGGCCAGTCCAGCCAACTTATCCACTCTGGATCTTCAAAGTTCCACCATGTCTCCATTAATCCAGCTTCTTGTCCTTACACAGCTTGGCACTGTCACTTGGGACTTTTTCAATTCAAACAACTGCCTGTGGGACTTCAGAACAGTCCATCCACATTCCAGCATGTATTGAAAGCCATACTATATGGGTTGTCTTGGAAATCTTGCCTAGTCTACCTGGACGATCTTACTGTCTTCAGCAAAACTTTTCCGGAAAACCTTCAACACCTCAAAGAAGTGTCTGAATGCTTCTGACAAGCAAACCTCAAGCTTCACCCAGAGAAGAGTTGTTTTGTAAAGCATCAAATTCATTACCTGGGATGTGTTGTTAGTTCTCAAGGCATCTCTCCAGACCCAGATAAGCTCTCACAGTCAAAGACTAATCAGATCCTAACAACCTCAAAGACTTCAGAGATTTCCTAGAGTTGTTTGGATATTTCAGAAAGTTCATCAGTAACTATGCCAAGATTGCAGCTCCACTGTACATCCTCAGCAAAAAGGGATGTGACTATACTGTACATGGTCATCTGAGTGCAAATAGGCCTTTGATGCCTTAAAAGACAAACTGATCTCTGCTCCAGTAGTGGACTACTCAAGGTTCAACCAATCCTTCAAACTCTACACAGATGTTAGTTCTTTTACAAGGGGTGCTGTGGTATGTCAAGTTTAAGACTGAACAGAACAAGTTTTTTCCTACACCGGGTGCTCTCTTTCCTCTGCTGAATATAGTTATGGCATCAAAAGAAAAGAATGTCTAGCCATGGTATTTGCTGTAAAGAAATTTGACTCTTATCTTCATTACTCCTCATTCACAGCTACTGTTGATCACTCTGCCCTCAAATGGTTGTTTGAAATTATGTAACCAGTAGAAAAGTTTGCCCTATGTATGCTTCAGTTCTACAACTTCAAAAGTCAACACAGATCAGGTCAAGTTCTTTTCAATGCAGAGGGTATTAGTCAACAACAGCATCTCTCTGAATCACCCTCAACAGATGAAGAATCCTGCTTAGAAGCTCTTCCTCTCCATGCTGTTGACATACTTCCTGGGGACACTCCTGCAGCACCTCAGGTTGCTTTGCTTTTCCCAAATGCTTCTTCAAAAAGCAGCACCAATCCTCAGTTACTGCAATCAGCTGAAGAGCTTTTCACCTCCTCTGCATCTTCCCTCTCCCTGGCAACTGTCAAAACCCAAAAGGGCAGATCCTCAGTTCTTAGACATAATCATATAATCATTTACTTAGAGTCTGGAGATCTTCTGCTACAGAAGCAACATTGCTATGATGTTCTTTTTCTAACTTCACAATACTTTCTCAATGATGGTGTGCTTTTTCACATCTGGATCAAGGAACACAAGGGCCATCACATGGACAGAACTCATGTTCAGTTAGTTGTGCCTGCTTCTCTAATCAGTGAAGTTCTTCTCTCCACTCATGTCTCTCCACTGTCTGCAGGTCATGTGGGAGTCCACAGAACTCTTGAAAAGACAAGGTTCCACTTATTCTGGCCTTTCATGAACATGGACATTGTTCCATTTGTCAAGCCCTGTGATGCCTGCTCCCAAACAAAGACTCCTGCCAACCCAACAAAGGCACACTTCATTCCAATGCCTGTAGCCATAGAACTATTTCAATGAGTCAGCACAGACGTTCTTGGACCTTTACCAACATGCTCTGACTCTGGCAACAAATATGTTCTTGTTTTTGTGGATTACCATACCAGATACCCAGAGTTAATTTCACTAAGATATATCAAAGCTGCTATAATAGCAAATGCCTTCCTCAACACAGTTATTTGCCATCACCATACACCCTTGTGCCAGAATTCTTTCTACCATTGTCTGGGAGACTTGCAAAGTCCTCAATATAAAAAAGACTTGCACAAGCTATCACACACAATGCAGTGTACACAGTGAAATAATGGTGTCTAATATTCTAAACACATTCTCCAAATACCTGCATGAAACTCATGACAATTGGGACCACTTTGTTCTTTTTGTTCAGTTTGCCTACAACGCAAGCCCTGGTGTTGACAGTACAGAATACTCCATTTTCCTTGGTCCATGGATGCCACTCAAGGACTTCATTGGCCATGAATCTGTCACTGCTAGAGATTTCAAAATCAGATTCCTCATTCATCATCACTGTACTGGAACAGCATGAACTTGCCAGACATGTTGCAATAACTATATTAGGACAGAGAAATTTGCAAAGCAGAAAATGTCAGCAGCCAAGTCTCATGAATGGAAAGGCTATGCCTGTGGTTCAATGGGCAGAGCAACAACATCACTCCCCTATCAAGCCTTAAAAGGCCACTCCTCTTGGACTGTTCCAGGATTAATTTCTTCATTGCAGCTGGAGGCACCACTCTTCCTTGCTCCCTGCATCTGCTCCCATTTCTCCCTGTTCCTGCTGTCACCTCTGGCTGCTGACTCCCTCCATCTCTCACTCATTTTGTGCCATTTGTTGCCACTTGTCACTTGCATCTCACCTGTCTTCTGGCTGTTTTTCCTGTGCTGTTCTCTGTTGGAGCCATAGCTTTTCCCCAACTCCCCTGCCTTTACTTATCCTTCCGGCAGCTTACCCCTCCAGTCTGCCACTTCTGCAGCCCATTCCTCACCTCATCTTTTCCCTTTCCATTCCACCTACCTATTCTTCTAGAGCACCATTGCTGCAGCCACATCCAAGAACAGGGTCATTCTCAATGTCCTACAGGGGGAATGCTTCAGACAGCTAGTGTTGGAACCCACTCGGGAGGGAGCAACCTTAGACCTGGTACTCTGAAATGGGGAAGGAGAGAGGATCTCGGAGCTAGAAGTGGGTAGCCATCTGGGAAGAAGTGACCACCAAACAGTGTGGTTCATGATAAACATAGCCATAGAGTCAAACCATACAAAAGTGAGGGTACTGGATTTTAGGAGGGCTGACTTTGTCAAAATGGGAGAGTGCCTCAGAAAAGCACTAGCAAACAAGCAAGAAGGAGGGGTGGAGGAACAATAGGGACACATCAAAACTGCCATCACAGAGGCAACACGCTTTTGTGTGAAGCAAATAAACAAATCAAAATGAAAGAAAAAAACACTATGGTTCTCAAAAGAGGTGGCAGCGAAGGTTAGGGAGAAAAGTTAGCATTCAGGAAGTATAAGGAAACACAGAAGGAGCAGGACAGAGAACTGTACCAGTTAAAGAAGAAGGAAGTGGGGAAGGCAGTCAGAATAGCCAAGACCCAAACCCAGTAAAAGAGCCAACTCAGTTACAAGGGGGGATAAAACCTTTTATAGGTACATTAGGGAGTGAAGAAAGACCAAGGAAGGATAATGAGGCTTAATAAAGGGAGGTTGGGCGGGCAGGAAGGGACAGTGAAAAGCAGGGATACTGAATGAATACTTCTCAGTATTCACAAATGAAGAGGCGGGGAGGTCCCTAATCCAATCGATAGAAGCATTGTGGATAGGGGGGTCAATACCAGTCCTTTCACAGAAGAAAGGGTTCTGAAAGAACTCCTAAAACTGAAGGTGGGCAAAGCAATGGGGCCTGATGGGATTCACCCCAGAATTCTAAAAGAACTAAGGGTAGAACTAGTAACACCACTGACTACCCTTTTTAACAAATCATGGGAGGATGGTGTGGTACCTAAGGACTGGAGGAGGGCAGATGTGATTCCCCTTCACAAAAGTGGAAGCAAAGCAGAGGCAGGAAACTACAGACCTGTTAGCTTGACTTCAGTGGTAGGGACAATAATGAATTCAGTTCCAAAAGAAAGAATTGTTGAGTACCTAGAGGCCAGCAGGGCATAGGACCCAAGGCAGCATGGATTCACAGTGGGAAGGTCATGTCAGATTAATCTAATAGATTTCTTTGACTGGGTGACCAAAGTAGTAGACCAGGTAGGGTCTATGGACATAGCCTACCTAGACTTTAGCAAGGGATTTGGCACAGTCCCACACAAAAGATTAATAAACAAATTAGCCAGCCTGGGAGTGGGTCCAGGGTGGTAGCCTGGGTAAAACATTGGCTTTACAACAGGATGCAGAGGGTAATAGTAAACGGAGTCCACTCTGAAGAAAGCAGGGTTACTAGTGGGGTACTGCAGGGTTCAGTACTGGGTCCAGTCCTTTTTCATGTCTTTATAAGTGACATTGCAGAGGGACTGGAAGGAAAAGTATGCCTCTTTGCAGATGACGCAAAGATCTGCAGTGGGGCTGATACACAAGGGTGTGGGTGGAAATAATGAGAAGGGACCTGGCAAGGTTGGAGGAATGGTCAAACGTATGGCAGCTTAGATTCTATGCAAAGAAGTGCAAAGTAATGCACCTGGGAAACAAAAACCCAGGGGAATAGTACACAGTGGGGGGGTATTAACAACAAAAAAATGGAAAGGGATCTGGGGGTAGTCATATCAGATAACCTAAAGGTTAGCAAGCAATGTGAGAAGGCAGTAAGGATGGCTGGAGGGATACTGGGATGTTTAGGGAGAGGCATCACCAGTAGAAAACAGGAAGTTGTTATCCCTCTGTACAGACAGTTGGTGAGACCCCATCTGGAGTACTGAGTGCAATTCTGGAGACCCCATCTCTGCAAGGACATAGACAGGATGAAGGCAGTCCAGAGGAGGGCAACTAAAATGGTGCGGGGTCTGCAACAGAAGCCATACTAAGAGAGACTAAAGGAGCTTAATATGTATACCCTTGAGGAAAGGAGGAAAGAGGGACATGATAGAAACTTCCAAATACCTCAAGGAATCAACAAAGTCCAAGAGGGTAGCATCTTTCAGAAAAGAGATGTACAAGTACAAGGGACACAATTTGAAGAAAGAGGAGGACGGCTCAGGGGCAATGTGAGGAAGTATTTTTCACAGAGAGGGCTGTGGATGCATGGAACAGCCTTCCTGAGGAGGTCGTGGGGTCAAAAACAGTGGGGGAATTCAAGAATGCATGGGACAGACATAAGACAATTCTGGTGGAGGGTAGGAAGAAGTAGGCTGTTGTTTAACTAGGATCTGCAGCTTATCTGTTAGGTAGGGAAATGGGCAGCTTAGGTGGGCCAAGCGGTCCTTATCTGCCGTCAAAAGTCTATGTTTCTATGTTTTGTTTCTGCTTTTCTTCTCTCTGCCTGTCTCTTTGTGCCCCCATTCTGTCTTCTTCCTTGGGGCTTGTGCACCATTTCTTCTGGGTCTCCTTGCTCCTCGTTGCACTACTGCACCTGCCTAGTCAGGTCCTTGCCATTCAGGTTGGAGCTTCACCATTCGCCCCGGCCGGACTTCCAGTGCCTCCATCTGTGTGCACTCTCTCAGGTGGGCTGATTAACTTACTGTTTGCCATTTCCCTGGCTGGCTGGTTTCCTTTCCTTTTCCCATGCCCTGCATTTTCTCTTCAGTACGCTGGTCTAGTACTTCTCTCAGGGCTCAGCCCACCTTGTGCTGGATTCACTCCACTCCTGCCCCCCTGCCTTTCCTGCCACTCCTTCCTTCTTCCCTAGGTTCCCTGGTGCCCCCCTCATCTTTTATTTGCTTCCCTCATCTCCTCTTCCTTTGTGTGGGTGTTCCGTTCTCTGCCCCTGACTTGCTGGCTGTCTCCTTGACTTCTCCTCACCTCCATTCCTTGTCATTCCTTGGTGGCCGCTCATTGCTATGCCGGCACTTCTGAGTGTGCCATCAACCAGTATCCATCTCCCCTTCAGTGCCCGTGACTCTGCCTCTCTGTGCAGCGTTAACCATTCAGGTGACATGGAGCTCAGATTCCTCTTCATTAATCGTGGCTGTGTCAGTAAGTACTTCAGTGTCATTTTTATTACTTGACTATGCTGTCTTCACCCTAATCATTTGCTAATCTACTTCGATCAGCTATGCCCTGGCATCCAACTCTTAATAAGTACCTTCTGTGTTTTCAGATTTCAATACCTCTGCCTCTGATGTTAGTCGGTACTCCTGTGTGCCCCTGCTGGCTCTCTTTCTGCCTGGCCTGCCTATCTCCTGAGCCCTTGCTATTGTCATGTTGTGCCTCCCCCATGCCTTTTGTGTGTATTTTCTTTCTGCTGCTGGCTTGTGGCCGGCTGTGTGCTGCCTATAGCCTCCCTTAATGTTTTTCACCATCAGCCCTCTCTATGCCTTGTCCCCCTGCCCCCTGCCTGGGTCTGTACCCTGTACTGCCTGCAGTCCATTGTGTGCCTTTCTTACCCTCCTGGCTTCTCACCTGTCCCTGGTATGCCGGCTTCGGCCAGCTTGCTGTCCATGTTTTCTTTTTGGGGGTTCCTGCCCTACCACTACTTCTTCACTACTCACATATCAGATAAACCCTCTTTTCATTCATTCCCATTCTTTGGTCCCTGCCAGCCTTCAAGCATTCAGGCCTTCAAGGCTTCTGTCCATCATTGTACATCATTCATTTCATAACTCACCTTAACCGTACCAGCCTGTATGGCTTCACTCCATCATCGTACATTGTCCATTTCATATTTCACCTTAGCTGTACCTCATTTCATAATTGTATATCGTCCATTTCATTCCTCACCTTAAACCATTCAGGCCTTCAAGGCTTCTCTCCATCTATGTACATCCCAGATAGTCCGCGTCTAGAGCATGCAAGGTTTGGAGAGAGGTCCTTCTCCCTGGCCCATAGTGAAAATGTCTTCACTCTGGGTGAACCTTCAGTCGTCCCTCATTTCAGTGACTTATCTGGTTGTAGAACTTATAACTTCAGGCTGTGAGGGGTGGGGCTCTCATCATCAGGGCCCCTTTGGCTTCCCGAGTGGGTTCAGAGGCACCCTCTACGCCATTCTCCATCTGACCACCTTTGGTTCATCCGGTCTGTTTCATAGGCTCATGTAGGCTGGCTGAGTGCCTCGGCAGTCTTTTCTCTCCTCCTTTGCTTTTGGGCATCTAGTTGCATAGCCATCGTTTGTGACCTTCAACAGCATTCCTGTTACAAGGACTGAATGAGAGCTTCATCTAAATTGAAATCTTTTCCTCTTCCCTCAATATCAACTCTACGTTGCTGTAACTGAGCTGTCACTAACCAAAATGTCCTTCTGCCTGGAGGGAAGGCGACCTAGGCCTTGGATCCTCAGAGGTTTCCACTTCAAAGGGGGTTTTTCCTCTCCTCCGTGCCAATGGTCATAGTCTTAGACAGGGTTAGTGTTTTCTTAGGTTCCGTAGTTAGGTTCCACTGTTGGATAGAGTTGGATGATGGCCCCAGCTGTTCCCTCTCTCCATAGGAAGTACGCCCTTCTGCATCTTGTCAGATTTCCTGTCATTCATTTTCCTCGTCATATCTTATTCTTCTCCTATCCTTCCCTTCTACGTCTATCACCTTAATGTCTGGTCTCAATATATTCTGATTTCTCACCTCTTCAGTGCTTGACACCCTTTTGGGTATTCTTTTTGGGCTTCTTCCTAAGCTACCTTTAGCCAAGGGAATTATTCCTGCAGCACCTATAGGGGTGGAACCCTCCTCTAGGATTCCTCACTGTCGTACCCCTGTAGGGTGGTATATCCCACAGATAGAGAGGCAAACAGCCACAATGTATCTAAGTCACACAAGCATACATCATAACAAGTTGCGTAAGCACATTGAATGGGAAGGCTATGCCTGTGGTTCGATGGGTGGAGCAACAACGTCACTCCCCCATCAGGCCTTAAAAGGCAACTCCTCCTGGACTGTTCCAGGATTTGTTTCTTCATTGCCCCCACCATCTTCTCCTCCTCTTCCTCCAGTTACAAGTTTCTCTCTTCTGTGGGCTTCTTCCTAAGCTACTTTTAGCCAAGGGAATAATTCCCATGGCACATACAGTGGTGGAACCCTTCTCTAGGGTTCCTCGCTCTCGTACCCCTGTAGGGTGGTATATCCCACAGACAGCAAGGTGAACAGCCACAATGTACCTAAGTCACACAAGCATACATCATATCAAATTGCATAAGCACATTGAACCTTTGTTTTCTGTTGGGGACACTGTGTACTTGTGGTGACATGTCTTAGTTCTGAGCACCACAAAGAAAGTGCTCCACCTTTGGATGGGTTCTTTCTATATTGTGGAAAAGCTTTCTCCAGTTCACATCCTTCTGTGACACAAGTCAGATGGAAAGCTTGTGCTCAACAAAGTCCACATCAATCGTCTGAAGCACAGGTACCTGAGCAACACCCTTTCGGATGATCCCAGTACTCCCAGCAATAAAGCTGCTTTTGAACCAGCCATCTTTTCAGAATCAGAACTTCCTCCCAACAACCTGTAACCAGTTTCTTTAGATCCTCACACTCCTGCCTCTCTCCATCCTGATTATTTTGCTCCTGATCTTCACTCAGATTAACTTCTGGGAGTTCTCAGCCCTCTTCTTCTCAGGACTCTCTTGTGCACTCCCCTGGGTACCAAATTGAGAATATTCTACTCAAGTCATTTGTCAATAGACCCTAGACTTACAGAGTCAAATGGTTTGAGTTTGACAGCTCTCAGAATTCTTGGGTTGCTTTTATGGACCTTATCCCATCCTATCAAGAACTAGTTCAAGCACTCATAACACTATTCCTACTGACTGGAAAAGTTGATGACAGTTTCAAACTTTTGTGCAACTGGACTTGGTCTTTATTTAGACTAATGCTTTTATTACCCATGGTATTCTGTCTGTGCTTAATTGTTTTTCTGCAGCAAATATCCTAATGTACCTGTTTCTCTGCATACATTATGCTGAGTAGTACTGAAAAAACTGCATTAACTTTTTCATCTACAGGTACGTCCTCATCCAAAGGACAGCTCCATGTTGTTTCCATATTCTGCAGCACTATGTTGAAAGTTTGATTATCTTAATTATGAGTACTGTCCAGCTGCTACCCCTTCTCCTCGCTTTCTTTCTCCCTGCCCTTCACTGTGGTACTTGTCACTCTGACCAAGCTTCAGGTCGCTATTGTCTCTCCCCTTCCCTGGAACTGCTGTTACTGCTCACTATTGTAGTCCAGATTCTTTCTGCTCCCCCTCCCCAGCAGTGGAGTACTCTTATGGTCAGATTATGTCATATATTGCTTAAAACTTCTCAACTGCCTTCATGATTATACTGTTATATAATTCCTTGTTTGAGTGGTAATCACTTTCATGACCCTGGGGGTGATGTGAAGTACACCATTAAGCATGGGGCTAAATGTTTGGCTGCCACCCCTTTAAGAGCACTCAAAACTCTGGTGATTGTTGCAAAATGTTGCACTGCCTGGCAGTGCCATGTTAATCCAGGGACAGTCTGGGAAAACCCTCAGGCTGAATGAGGCATAGCCTCATGGTGTGCAGAACTCTTCTGTGCTGAATAAACAGTTTTCTACTTTTATTTTATGCCTCTGACTCAGTTATTCGCACCGTCCCACAAGACAGCATCCACCAGAGCAGCAAGTGATGGGCATGGCAGACCTGCAGAAAAAGTAAGAGTCCTAGAAACAGACCAACACCAAAATGCCACATTTATTTATCTTTTAAGTCACATTCTGTCTTGTTACACCTGAACAACCCCTGCTTCAGGGGTTTGCTGATATTTGATAAACAAGGCATCAATCTTTTTATCAAATGTGAATTGTAGAACATAATAGTTTTATGTTTGTAGTCACATCTTTTAAATTCTGCATCCAGGCCAAGATGAATACTTCACTAGTTTTATGAGCCGCTGCCACTATTTTTGTCATTGCTCTGTCTTCCTGTATAACCAATTGAAGTCTATGGGAACTGTTTCCCATGAGATGGCTTCATTTTCCTGTAAAATACAGGAAACTGTGTAGATCTGGAAGTCTGGGGTTTCATTAAAGCTCACAGATCTACAACACCCTGTGCAGCCAAGACAGCAGCTTGTATACTGATTCTGATACTGTAGATCTCTCCTGGGCTTTTACTGGGTTAGGGCTCTGAAGGAAAAAATATGTCTAGCAGACCTGCCTTTGTTGGCATAGCATTTTCTGCTGTGGAGAGCAGTTTTTGTCTGCTTTTCCTGCTGCTCTGGTGGTCTCGATGATTTTCTCATTTTAAGCATTGATCTATTGTAGATAGCTTTTGCAGGTCAGTAGGAGAGCACAACTTGGCACACCTGCATTCAGGACACCATCAATTTCTAAATACCCAGGTCTGTGTAGTAGCTGCATATACAGTAGATAGATCCTTGTCTGTGTAGTCAGTGCTACACAACTAAGTATTTAACACCACAAAATACTTAGCAAATGTTTTTTGTACATCAGTTTGTAAATGCAGGCATTTTAAGCCTGATCGACTTGATCAGATAACGCTCATTGTACAGCTGCTGTTGACAGTTTCTGATGACAGTGCCTGTTATTGTGACATTTTTGTTCCATAAGGAAGCAATCCCAGACACCTGCCTTAGAGTTACAATTATTACAGACCAGAACCCAGTTACACAGCACTGCATCAAATGTTTGACTTTTAAGCCACACAGTTATTTGCTACTGAGGGATATTTGCATGTAAACAGGATCTTTGTGTTTTAGTGTTCCTCTGTTCCTAATGAAAATTTCCCAGCTTAAGTCACACTCTTCAGTTTATGACATCTCAGTCATTTCCACAGCTTAGGATATTTAACAAGCAGAGGAATTTGACTTCAGACAGTGATTACTCATCAAAAGCGGATGAACTATTACAGACAAAAACAATAATTTTGTGCAAACATCCTTTCATTGTAAATGACAGTCTTTCTTGGATGCCAGCATTTTATAGACAGTTGCTTAACTGAGTTTTACGTGTGACAACTGGGATATTTAGACTGAGGTCTGTAATGCAATATTAAATGAACTCCCTGGGACAAATATAATATCATGCAAACATCCTTTCTTTGTAAATCATGAAAGCCAATGTTTTACAGACAGTTGTTTAACCGAGTTTTACTTATGACAACTTGGATTTTTTGGCTGTGGTCTGTGATGCAATGTTATGTGAACTCCCAGTGACGAATATAATAATATCATGCAAACATCCTTTCTTTGTAAATAACATGCTTTCATGAAAGCCAATGTTTTACAGACAGCTGTTTAACTGAGTTTTACTTAAGACAATTGGGATTTTTAGGCTGAGGTCTGTGATATAATGTTAAGGGTTTTACAAGCTCAACCCTGACTAATTCACATAGATGTTATCACATTTTGTATACATTGTTTTTACATTTTGTAGGGGTGCTAATGGTGTATAGACAAGATCAGAATCAAATAGCTATAGTACAAATGCCCCCAAAGCTGCTTGAAAGTCTGAACTTCATTTACTGAATTAGGGTACTGCCTAAAACTAATATTAGTTTTTAAAAGCAGTCAACTATTACCTTTTATACCTGAAGAACTTTTTCTTCTCCCTTTGGTTCGTTAGAAGATTTTTTTACCCAATGTTACCAGGTATGATGTGGCACTCTGCCTGGTTGCTGACATATCTAGCTCTGCTCCTCCATTGGTCAGGTACTTACACTTTATTTTATTATTTATTTCGAGTTTTACCAGAAAAAACATGCCTAGCTAATATCTCCTTTCCAGATGGTGACCTGGGGGGGAAGGGATGTGGAGAATGTAGAAATAAGTTACACTAGTAATGTTGCAATTATAAAACAACAGTAATAATCATAATGATAATAATAATCAGTAAACAATAGGCAATAGTCAATTGATGGGAAGCACAAAGTACAAGTACTGCAAACACAACAATAGCAAGAGTTCAGCAAAGTGCAATTGGCAGCAAAATGAGGGAGGGAATGGAGATTGTGAGTGCAAGGGGATTAGTCAAAGGAAATGTGGACCAATAAACCAGGTCAGTAGAGGGAGGAAGCAGTATGGAGAGAGGAGCATTGGGAATAGTCTAGGATCAGCTGCAACTACAGGAGAGAGTACTAAAGTCATGGAGGTGGGATTTTAGTGATAGGGAAGAAGGAGCATTGCAAACAGCAAAGGGTAGGGTGCTCCAATGTTTGGGGAAGTGGAAGAAGAAAGCTACTTGACCAGCAGAGGACTTTTCAGGGTTAAGATTGAGAAAGTGGGTGTCAGAGCTGTGAAGAAAGTAAAAGGTGGAAGGAGGAGAGGAAAAGAGGGAAGAGGGAAGAAAGGTGGGGGGGGTCCAGCCATAACTTGGAGATGAAGGTGGCACAATGGGTGAGGTACTTGGCATCAAAGAGGCAAGGAAAGGGAGTAATACAGGGAACTGAGGTTTGTTCTGGGGAGGCAATCCAGGGAATATGGTAAAAGGAGTGAAAGAGCAGATCCAGCCTGGAAAAGGTGGACTTGGAGCGATACTATATACAATGTTGCCATAATCAAAGATAAGTAGATTCATATGACAAACTCTCTGCAAGCAGGAAGTGGGATACATGTCTTTTTGCTGTAAAGTGCCCAAAGTTCAGGGTACATTTTCTTGTGGATGGCATCCACATGAGTAGACAAGACCAGATGACAATCCACCCATACCCTGAGGTATTTCAAGGAGAAGACATCCTCAATCACAACACCATCATTTAGAGTCTGGAAGGAGGGAGGAAGAGAGAACATGGCAAGTCTCTGCCTAGTACCAAGGGTCATGGATAATTGTTTTTATGTTTGTTTGCATGCCTGCACAAGAAACATTATGTGGCAGCCTAGGAGAGAAGTGGGTTGTGGAGGTGTGGCACTGTGGCAGCCAACTCCAGCACTGCATTTGTGGGCTTTGCACTGTTCACCCAATGCAGGCCCAGTGTCCTGATGATACTGGTTCTGTAGAAGTGCCACCAACTTGAAACAATTTGGCTGCTGCAATGAGGGGCGGCCTTGTCATTGCAACATCAGCCATTCTGCTGCAATGAGGGAGTGACCCATCATTGCAGGGCTGGTACCTAGCCTGGTGTAACATTTCCCTAAACATGGTGGTGCTAAGCCCCATGAAAGCTGATGGGTGCCCAATCCCCTGTCAGCATGCCCGGACCCAGTTCATTTGCCATGAGAGCCCACTCTCTAACGATACCCCCCCATTTTGTTGTGTGTGAAGGGGTGCCCAATTCCCCTGGTATCATACCCCCCAACACGCACATTTCTGTGCCAATGGAGGCCCAATCCTTGTTGGCTTCCAGTCCCCCCACCCTGTGGGTCGCAGGTGGCACACTGGGAGCCCACCCCAGTGTGCACACAGGAAGCCTGCAAAAAAAAAATCTTCCCACAACGTCTTTAAGTTGTGTCCCTGAAACAAAGAAAATGGTCCCTTGTGGTCTCTCCTGCCCCCTACCCCAACCTGTGCCCACCCTCCGTGTACCCACCTCCCCACACTCCCCCACTTCATACTTACTTCCGGAGCCTGACATGATGATCTTTGGTAGACTGGGAACATGTCTGCACTCTTCAAAGCCAACCATGAACTGAAGAAATGCCAGTAAGCTGTATAATGGCATAAATGTGTTTTTTTTCAACTTATGTGGATATGTCGGCCATATTTTGGACTTTTGGCACCAAATTTTCAATGTGGGGTTATTAGGACCCCTCCTTATGAATTCAGTCACTGTCATGGTGTTATTTGGTCCCAAAAGATGATTTCGCAGTCACTGCATGGAATCACCTTTCGGGACGGATTAACAAAATGACAGTGCCACTGTTCATGAGGTGGGATCTCAAAAAGCCTATGTTGCAAATTTGGTGAAAAAAATCCAAAATTAACTGTTTCACGAGCATGCGTTGCGCAGTTTCCATGCACTCTCGTAACTTCATGAATTTGTAATATTATTACTCAAGATTTTCAACATTGGCATTTTTCGACACCTCCTTATGAACAGTACAGTGTTAATTTTTCACATCCTGGCCGAAATGTATTTTCGCACTTCCGGCACAGATAAGCGCAGTTGCTGTAGGAAATCAGTGTTTTGGACACATTAAGAAAATCACAGTGACACTGTTCATGAGCAGAGGTGCTAAAATGCCTATGTTAAAAATTTGGTGATGAAAGTCCATAAAATGACTGTGTTACGAGCGTGCATTGCACAGTTTCCTCGCACCCTCGTAACTTTGCAAATTTGTAATATTTTTACTCCAGATGTTCAACATTGGCATTTTTTTCAGACCTCCTTATGAACTGTACTGCTGTCATTTTTCACATCCTGGCTGAAATGTGTTTTTGCACTTCTGACACACAATAGAACAGTCGCTGTAGGAAGTCAGTGTTCGGGACAGACTAAAAAAATCACAGTGACACTGTTCATGAGCAGAGGTGCTAAAATGCCTATGTTGAAAAATATGTGACAAAAGTTCATAAAATAACTGTGTTATGAGCTCACGTTGCGCAGTTTCCATGAACCCTCGTAATGTTGTGCATTTGTAATATTTTCACTCCAGATTTTCAACATTGGCATTTTTTCACACCTCCTTATGAACAGTACAGTTGTCATTTTTCATATCCTGCCCAAAATATGTGTTTACACATCTGGCACAGAATAGCGCAGTCGCTGTGGGAAATTAATGTTTGGGACAGATTAAGAAAATCATAGTGACAGTGTTCATGAGCAGAGGTCACAAAATGCCTATGTTGAAAATTTGGTGAAATAATTTCACTAAATGACTGTGTTACATGCAGTGTTGTGTAGTTTCCACGTACGCTAGGAAGTTCAAGCATTTTTAATATTTTCACTACAGATTTTCATCATTGCCATCTTTTCACACCTACCTATGAATGGTACAGCTGTCATTCTTCACATTCTGCCCGATCTGTGCTTTTGTACATCTGGCACGGAATGGCACAGTCACTGTGGGAACTCAAAGTTTGGGACACATTAACAAAATCACACTGCCACTGTTCATGAGAAGAGGTCCTAAATGCTTTCATAAGGTGAGGGTCACAAAAAGACCATGTTGAAAATTTGTAGTGTAAATACCAACAAATGCCTGGGGTGTTAGAGTTTCTAACCATAACATCCCACCCTGTACAGACTGACAGGCATCAGGGGTGTGCCTTTGAATTGCTGACAGTAATGCTCATGCCACCCCCCCACCCCCCACCCTGCAGCAAGTGACAGGCATCAAAGTGTGCCTTAGACTCTTTGGCCTCAAAGTTCACCCCATTCTTCTATACTGCACCCATTTCAGCATATGTCCTTATGGAATAGGGTGACTGTAAAGCTGAACACCCCGAGGCACATATCAACATGTGTCATCATCTGCATGATAGGGTGAGGTGAAATGGCATGAACGTTATGAGCGATGACTCAAATGCATACCCCAATGCCTGTCTGTCTCTGCAGGGTGGAGGTGGAGGTGGGGTTGGCGTGAAGTTCAGTACTTCACTGCCATTCCTAGTCTGCATCTGTCTGACTCCTGCTTTCCCAATGCTAATACCAGCAAGCAAACATTCAGCATTGACAAATGCTTGTTCCCGGATTGGGGACAGCTGGTTTGCCCAAAACCTGTGCTGGATGTCATTGAAATCTAGTTGGAAACAGGTTGTGAGGTCAGAGGAACCAGAGGCATGGAAAACTGTGTTATCTGCATACATATGAATGGACACAGAGGAGCTGGAGAAGGGGAGGTCATTTAGGAAAATGGAGACTAGGACAGATCCTTGGGTGCCACCAGAGCAAGTAAAGAGAGGAGGAGAGATGGTGTCACCAATACAGACAGCTTGGGTCCTATCCTCAAGGTATGAGAAAAAAAACACTTAACAGAGTAGGAGGAATGAGAGTGGGCAACAATATCAAAGGCTTTGGCCAAGTCAACAAAGTTGGCGGAGGTGACCAGCCCCTGGTCCGTGGCTGAAAAGATGGAGTCAGTGAGCCTGAGGTGGGAGATGCTGGTGGGGTGGGATTTCTTGAAGCCAGATTGGAAGGGAGTGAAGAAGGAGTCATCATCAAGGAAAGGGGAGAGCTAGGAAAGGATCACGTGTTCCTGAAGTTTAGACAAGGAGGGGAGGAGGGAGATGGGGGCAGTAGTTGCCAAGGAGGGAGGGGTGTCCCCCTTTGGGAAGGGGGATGGCCATGGCCTGCTTCCACAGATCAGGGACTGAGGCAAGTGACAAGGAGTGATTGAGGGGGTGGGTTATGGTAAGGGCAATTGCTGGGGCAGAATGAAACAGGAATTTGGGACCATGGTTATTGGGACTCCCCGCCTTGTGTGGGTTAAGAGCAAGGAGACCCTTGAAGGCTGCAAAGGGAGTGGAGAAGGAGAAGGGATGGTGGGGGTAATGGAGCAGGATGATGCAGAAGGAGAGGGGATTTTGAGGAATTGGGGGAAGGAAGACAAGGGCACAGGTGGTGAAAAAGGAGTTGAAGGATAAGATGACTGCAGCAGGATCAGAGATTGGGGAGTCGCCCACCTTGAGGACAGGGGGAAGAGACTGGGAGTGTGGGGAGAACCGGGCATGGATACTCTTCCAAAACTTTAAGGTGTGGTTAATGTTGTTCTAGAACGTGGATGCAAAGAAATATGTAAAGATAAGCAGAGGACCCACTGCTTTTTCTCTTGTACTTGTGTAGAAACCAGTCTCTCATTGCATTTTTGTATAATGTGGTGTGGCCCATAAGAGGTTCACAAGTGGTCAGTGGGGAGTTACTAATTAGGAGACGGTCACACCTCCTTGTTCTTTGATGCAATGTTAAGAGTTTAAAAAGCTCAACCCTGGCTAATTCATAGAGATTTTATCACACTTCTTATGCATTTTTCTTAAATTTTGCATGGGTGATATTGATGTGTGGCCAAAATCAGAATCAAATAGTTACAATTTCAATGCACCTCCCCCTCAAAAAAGCTGCTTAAAAGCCTGCAATTCATTTAAGCTAATTCCATTTTCTTACTTTATGTCTTCATTCCATCATTCTAACCTTTTAAAGAGGTTCTTGGTCTCATCATTTGGCTAAATCATAGCCAGATCATCAACGACAAGGTGACCCTCTCATAGGTCAGGTACCTACATGTGGCGGACATAGGCTACACCCTTGAGTTCTGGACTTTTGGGCAACTTTCCTATCTCCTTTATTTCAAATGAACACAAACTTCTGTTGCGCAACAGTACCCCATATTCCATATTTTCTTATTCTGTTCTACTACCCTAGGTAGACCACCTAGTGTAGTACTGTTCTATTTTCTTTATTTCTTGCTATCCTTTATAAGCTATACTTATTTCTATGCTGTCCATTTAGTCCCCTTTTGTAAAAAGTGGATAAACACACTGAAAGGTGTATGATAACAGTTGCAACTGGAAATAAGTGAATTATGCTGTCGGGCATAAAAAAATAAAAAGATATTTATATGGTGCCCCTAAGAAAATTGGGGTTGTAAATCAGTTTACTGTATTTATTCTGTCATGAATGTATTGATGTAAGGATCCTTAAAGTTTATTTAATTTTTTGTTAATAGACAGGCCTGTTTTGCTGTGCCCTGTATGTAATAATATTGGAACTACTCTATTAGTGATTGCTTAAGCTTGCTGTTATGTTCCAATAGTTAGATGCACAAATAAGCAGGTATTTGTTTTTATAGTACAGCTTTAAGCTGTATGTAATTACCCCACTGTCCCGTTGCTGATGAGCGTCTGATTAGACATAAAGATATATGCCCCCTGGTAAAAGTTCACTTGAGGAGTGAATTCGATATTAGCAATAAAGAAAGATTCCTTCCTTGACAGAGAAACTGCTGTCTGCAGTTTGCTGCACTGTCTATTAGCCGATGAACTTCTGACTGAAAAATGAAAATAAATGCCTCCTGTAAGGCATTCATTCGAGGAGTGAATTCAGATTTATTAAAAAGAAAATCCTTCCTTTTGCTGTTTTATCCTTGCAGCGCCAGGAGACTGTAAGGTAAGACCTGTAGAGCAACTGCTCTACAGTTAGAGAGCAGACCACAACAGAGGGTCTTGGAGCAAGGCAGTGCTTGTAAATTGCAGCCGCCCACCCAAGACAAAAAGTGAAAGTATTTTGTTTTGCGGTCTGCTCAGTTCATGCTGCAAGTGAACTGAGCGGTGAAAAGAAAATGCGCTTTGCCTTTCAAAGCAGGGAAGGAGACTACTTTTTAGCATTCACAGAGGAGCATATTAGCTCCTTCCAAATCCCAGGGCTATATCCAAAGCTGCAGAGAAGGGAGCATGCGGATTAACTGTTATTTTGTAAATTTCAGCCTCTACTCCTAGTGCTCCTAGCACTCCTAGTGCTCTTGTTTCTTTTAGGAGCAGAAACAAGGACATAAGTGCTGTCCAACAATACTGACAGAAGGGAAAGCTGTCCAGTATATTCTCTGATATACCAGAGGGCTAAACGTTACAGTTTAAAGCCTTGTTTTTCTCTGTTTTGTGATACAGAGGTGTCCTAACTGAATGGTTACCTATACCCCTGGTAAAATAGTGTAGGTTTTTTTGTAAATAAAGTAGCACAATAGTCAGGTACATAAATAAACAGAACCTGCTCACTTATCTGACTCCTGGTTAATGAATCAGCCTATTACTTAGGGGAACAGCACCCTCTGCTGTCCCCTTTTTATAACTTTCCACCTGTCAATCAAGTGTAACTACGGAGGGAGCTGGTGGTATTACTATGTAATTAACATTTTTTAGGTTATTATAACCTTCTAGTTAACTCTTAGTTCATGCCAAATATAAGAGTTAACAGAGTGTTACAGTGTGTGGTATATCTCCGATGGGTCACAATGTAAAGCTAGCCTAACCTAGAGTTATTACTTTCTGTATAAAGAGTTAAGGGTCTAGTCAGGTGACCTCACCCTGCAGGTATATAAACTTTCCACTGAGCACAATAGAGCAGATCAGCCTTGGATGTGGAGAAGGAAGGTCTACTGTGCTTGTACACAGCTAGATACAGAAGATAAAGTATCTTAGCAGTTCTAGATCCCAGACTGCATAATTGTATATTTGAAAGAAACTACTGAAGCAAAGTAGTCATTTTCATTGCATTTTATTTTATTATTTTGTTTAATTTTATTATCTTGTGAAAAATAAATAACACAAAGTATGTTTTAAATCGTGACAACTTGCCTTGTCTGATGTTATTTCCCACACGCTGTGACAAGTGATGTCGGAAGTGGGATATTGTACTGGCTGTCCAGAGGAACGAGGGGAAAACCAATACCAGATGCCAGCCCTAGTATACAGACTTAGGGGGCCAAAGACAGGATGGCACAGCAACTGGATTCCATGGATACAAAAGCTCTGAAGGAAGGGGAAGGCCTTCGTGGAGTACATACCATAGCCCAGATGCTGAGGCCTGGAGAGGTACTTCTACCTTGATTGGAGTTCAGAGGGATGAAGCAGAAGACCATGAGGGGTGCAGGAATCAGAGAAGATGAAGAAGAGGAACCGTCTAATGGAGAACCACCATCTAGGGAGCCACCACCAGAGGACATCAGCAGCTTGTTGAAATAGTTGGCGGTGAAGCAGTTAGAGATGGAGAGACAATGGGAATGGGACAACTGAAAGAGAGAACTGGAGAGGAGGCACCAGTGCCAGTGACGGGTGGACACCTCATGAGCTCTACAGGTAATTGGGAAAGGACCACAGGGGGCAGGAAATGCAGGTAATAACCCTAAAGACATAAAACTGACCAAAATGGCACCATCATGTGACATAGAAGTGTACTTAAAAACATTTGAAAGGGTTGTCTGAGCTTGAAGGTGGGACCAAAGGCAGTGGGTGGTACACCTGGCTCCATATCTTACTGGCAAGGCACAATTGGCATACAGTAATATGGATAGCAGACATGCTGAGAATTATGAATCAGTTAAGAAAGAAATTTTAAAGAGGTACGACATCAATGCAGAGACTTACAGGCAGATGTTTCGGTCTCTTAAACATTATCAAAATGATGTCACCAGAGAAACCTTTACCAGACTGAGGGAACTTTGCCTAAAATGGTTGCAGCCTGAAGGAAAGTCTGTAACTGACATTGTTGACACCCTAGTTGTAGAACAGCACCTCCAGATATTTATTTATTTATTTAAGAGTTTAGCCAGGAAGGCATACTGAGCAGTGCTGCTCGATTCTAGATGTGACCTGGGGGTCAAGACCCAAGACAAAGGTACATACATTTGGTACAGAATTAACTACTCAATAAATGTCCATCTGCCGTACAGACAATCGGCAAATTGATTACAACAGGCAGCAGATCGATACCAGCATAAATTAGATGGTTACGACAGAGTACAGAGACACAAATTTGTCCATAATTGTAACATTAGTTGTAACAAGAGCAGCAGGAGGAGAAGTGGAAGGTGAGTAGGTGATTGAGATGACTGGGGTTGGGAGACTGTCTTATGTCAGCTAGTAGTGCATTCCAAAGCTGGGGATGCGGAAGTTGAATGCAGCCTAGCCTTTGGTTGTGCGCATAAACGGGACATGGAGGAGTCTGAGGTCAGAGCTTCGGAGGGAGTAAGCCGGGGGGAGGTTGCTGTGAGAGGGAAGAGGCCAGGTAGGGGGGTAGGGAATGGGACCAAAATTTGGCTGCGAACCTAGCACTGTGGGTTAGTCTTCGGTCTTGCAGGGACGGTAGGGCTAGGGAGCTGTATAAGGTGCAGTGGTGGGTTTTTGGTGGGCAGTCATGGATAAACCAACAAAAAGAGTGGAATAGGGTGTCAAGGCTGGCCAGCATGTTGAAGGGGGCAATAGTGTAGACTCTATCGCTGTAGTCGAGTATTGGGAGGATTATTTTTTGGACAATAGCGTTCCTAGCTGGTGAGGGGAGGCAGCTTTTGTTTCTGTATAGGGCACCGAGTTTAGGGAGAAGTTTCTCATGTATGGAGTCGATATGCGTGGTGAAATCAAGGTGTGGGTCGAGCCAGACTCCTAAATACCTGAAGCTGGTGCATTGTTCCAGGAGGGTCCCGTCCAGGGTTTTGAAATGGTGGCAAGGGGCTTGGTGGAAGAGTCTTTGCTGAGAGCCGAAAGTTAGTGACATTGTTTTTTTAGGGTTTAGGAATAGCTGGTTTGATCAGAACCATTCCTGGATGGAATTGAAATCCTGCTGGAGAAGGTTTGCCACTGCGCTTGTGGAGGGGCCTGTGGCATACAGTACTGTGTCATCTGCATACATTTGAATGGATGCAAAGTGACAGACTGATGGGAGGTCATTTAGGAATATGGAGAAATGCAGTGGGCCCAGGACTGAGCCTTGCGGGATGCTGGTGGTAACTGGGAGGGGGTTAGAGACATGTGAGGCGACTTTTACAGCCTGATGTCTGTCCACCAGGTAGTCGTGGAACCATGTGGTGGTCAGTTTGGAGAGCCCAGCATCAGTTAGTTTGGAGAGGAGCAGTGTATGAGAGATGGTGTCGAAAGCCTTGGCTAAGTCTATAAAGATGGCAGTGGTGATGTGGCCATTGTCCATGCCGGTGAGTATGTCACCAGTTACTTGAAGCAGGGAGGTGATGGTTGAGTGAGATTTGTGAAAGCCAAATTGGAAGGGAGTGAATAAGGAGGTGGCGTCCAGATGGGGAGAGATTTGGGCGAGGACCAGGCATTCCTGCATTTTTGCCAGGATTGGGAGTAGGGAGATGGGGCAGTAGTTGCCTGGGAAGGAGGGGTCACCCCCTTTTGGGAGGGGAATAACGGTAGCCAGTTTCCATTATGCGGGAAGCTTGCCCAACATGAAAGAGAGGTTGAATAGTGCAGTTGGGGGGGCGGCTATGGCTGGGGCAGACAAGTATAACATCTTGGCATCCAGGAACATAGGGCATTTGCCTTTGTTGGGGTTTAGGGAGCGAAGGGATTTGAAAACTTCAGCTTGGGAAACAGGGGGGAAGGAGAACAGTGAGGCTGGTGGGGGTGCACTTGGTTGGGGGTGGGGCCCTGGTTGGGTGGGCACTGGAGGGTTGATAGGAGCGAGTCAGTGCAGCTGGAGAAGTAGGTATTGAAGGCTTTGGTTACCACGCAGGGATTGGTGATGTAGGTGCCCTGAACTGATAGTGATGGAGGTGGAGGTTGGGTGGGGGGAGAGAACAGGGATTTGAATGATTTCCAGAATTTGATCGGGTGGTTTATGTTTGCACTAAAGGCTGAAAGAAAATAGTAGTAGTAGTAAAAAATTATTCATACAAAAGTAGTAAGTAGTAGTAGTAAAAAACCTTTTATTCATACAAAAAATGAATAAGGATATCTCCACTGAGCCGAAGCTCCTTTACAGTGAGATCCAGGTGCTCTTTTTTGCCTGGTGAATGAGATTAGTACAGGAGTTTTGGAGGGCTCTATAGGCTTGGAGGGATGCTTGGGTCCCCATTTTTTTGTGGGTTTTCCATGCGTGATCCCTGGAGTGGCATTTGCTGATGATATCAGCTGTGATCGAGAGAAGGTGGGTGCCTCTGACTCTTTTTGTACGTGGAGGGCATGTTTGTCTCAAACTTTAAGAAATTTGTCCTTGAAAGTATTGAGCGCAGCATCAATAGATGAGGCCACTGGGATGAAGGACCAGTCTACTTGGCCTAGGTCTATCAAGAGTGAGGCTAGGTCCAGGGATTTATATGACCATGTGTGCAACATCTTTGGGGGAGGGCTGTGGTTCTGTGTACTTTTCTAACCAGGAAAATCATGTGGTGGTCACTTAGGGAGTCAGGGAGCAGGCCTGCACATAGGATCCTGTGGGGGTGGGAAGAGAGAGCCCAGTCCAGCAGGGAATAATTACACATTTTGTGGTTTAGCCTGGTGGGGTCTTGTATCAGTTATGTGAGGTTTAGGGCCTTGATCTTGGTTTGAGGGGGGTCTTATCTAAGGCAAGCCAATTATGGTTATAGTCCCCAATGGCATGGAGCTTGTCGCCTATGGCTAGAGACTGCAGGGTGGCTAGGTGTGTAATGATGTCCATTGGGGAGGTGCCGGGGGGGCAGTAGATGCCTGCAACACACACTGGGGAGGTATATGGGAGTGATAGTTTTATTAGGAGAGAGTCTATGTGGGGTGGAGGAGAGGGAATATGTACTATAGTAAACTGCAGGCTAGTGGAGATATACATGGCAGTTCCACCTCCTCGCTTTTTCCTAAGCCTGTCATGCCTAATGATTGTGTATCCAGGTATGGATACTTCAGCATCGGTATGCTGGGGTTTTAGCCACATTTTGGAGATGATGAGGATAGCAGGGCGGAGGGATAAGGCGATTTGTTGCAACACAGAAATTTTGTTTAGTAAGCTGCAACTATTAAGGTGCAGATATTGCCCACTGAAGTTCAAATTTGAGTGAGGGCACAACCCTGAGACAGCTGAGTTAGCTATAACTCCAGCTGAAGACTTTCTAGCGGCTAGGCAACCCCTGAGAAAAGGTATCGAACAGACCCCATGGCACCTTCCCCCAAACAATGAAGTCACATGTTGTTCCTAGAGCTCCCATGGAATACCCATAACATAACGAGGAAAGACCAAATCAAGGAGCTAGACTATTCAACCTAGATAGTATCTGCAGGAACTGTCAGGATAAAGGATACATAGCTCGGTTCTGTACCCAGCCTAGAGTTGATGCCTCACATCTGTCCTTATTGAATGAGGGTTATTTTGTAAGAGACATTACTATTAACAACCAGGATGTATTTGGTCTGGTAGACACTGGCAGTAAGAATACCTTAATTCGACCAGAACTAGTGGTTGATAGACAATCAGAGGGACCAGACGTGAGAATTGTTTGTGTGCATGGGGACACTCACCACTATCCTATTGCAATTATTAGGGTGGATGTAAAGGGCCAGGAACAAATGGTCACCATGGGACTGGTACCCAATTTACCTGTGCTTGATGTACTGGGTCACAACCATCCACATTTTCCATCTTTAATAATGGAACATTGGATAGTCACAGCTGTGACTACCAGGGTTCAAAAGAAAAAGGAACAGTCTTTGGGGGATACTTTTCCTTTCAAAAGTGACATTTTAGAGGCACCTGGTAAGGATAAAACAACCCTTAGTCAGAGGAAGAAGAAACAGAAACAATGGAGACAAAATGTTCATAGACTGCCTGATAAACAAGTACAATCTGTGTTTATTAATGTGGATATTGCAGTTGAACAGAAAAATGATGAAACCTTAAAAACTTTTTATTTACAGGTTAATCAGGAGAGGACAAAAGGGGCCTCTATGATTGTATTATGCAATGATATTTTATACAGGGTGTGTACCAATCCCAACACAGGAGACAGTGTTGACCAGCTACTGGTGCCTCAAAAAGTATAAGGATCCGATTCTGTTTTTGGGACATGATCTCCCATGGGCTGGTCATATCGGGAGAGAACATACCCTAATATGCATACTGCTAAGATTCTACTGGCCAGTGCTATGTGATCAGGTGGCCAGATATTGTCAAACCTGTCCAGATTGCCAAAAGGTGGCACAAATAAGGAAGAAGGATATGAAAACCCTTATGCCCCTATCATTAGTATCCAACCCATTCGAACTAATCAGAATGGACATTGTAGGCTCACTGTTAAAGAGTTCCAAGTGAAACCAATTTATTTTGGTTATAGTGGACTATGCCACTAAATACCCAGTGGCGATACCTATGCACACAGTTACAACCAATAGGATTGCTGAGGAGCTGGTGAAAGTATTCAGTCACCTCGGTATCCCTAAGGAGATCCTCACAGATAGGGATATGAATTTTAATGCTTCCCTATTAAGAGAATTGTACAAATTCTTAGGGATTGTGACCCTACGAACATCCCCTTATCATTCTCAGTATGATGGGTTAACGGAGCGGTTTAACCAAACATTAAAGAGGATGCTTTGTAAATTTGTACATGAAGAGTGGAGGGACTGGGACACCTGTTTAGCATTTTTACTGTTCGCTTACAGGGAGGTGCCACAGGCCTCTACAGGTTGTTCCCCTTTTTCGTTGTTGTATGGCTGAAATCTAAGAAGTCCATTAGACATTGTTAAAGAATGTCGGGAAGAAGGGACTGACATGAAGCACAGTAACACTGTCAAGTATATGGGACAATTGCACAAAATATTAGTGAAATATACTGCTACAGTCCATCAAAACTGTGCAGAGGCCCCAAAATAACAAAAACAGTACTATGATATGAAGGTAGGGAATAAGAGCTTTGTCCCAGGAGAAAAAGTCCTATTGTTGTTACCCTCCTCCCAACAGAAACTATTAATGAAATGGCAAGGGCCCTACACAGTAGTACACCAGACAGGACCTGTAACATATGAGATAGAGACCTCAGACAAAAGAACAGGCAGAAAAAATTTACCACGCCAATCTACTAAAAAGGTGGCATGACAAATCAGAAAAGGAGTCAGCTGCAAATCTGAGCATGGTGGTAATGCCAGAAAGAAAATCTGAGTTGGATGTTGCATATGGAAGGTTGGAGAGGTCTGGGGGAAGCAAAGACATTAAAATAAATTCTAACCTTACTGACACACAGAGAAAAGACGTGGAGAGTCTGATCGACTCCTTCCTTACCACATTTACAAGTACCCCTGGAAGGGCCATAGGGGTTGTTATCCATGGACCAGCACCCCTTATTGGTCTCCCTACCTCACAGACAGTACTACATATACGTGTATGTGCTAACCTTAGGGCATAGGCACTTATTCTATAAGCATAAGTGTCAGGATCTGAGTTCTACTGTACTTTTATATATTTTTCCTGAGAATCATAATGCTTTGCTATTATTCTGATTGTAACACTTGGGAGATACTTCTATTTACACCATTGTATAATGATTAGTTAGGCAATACTGCCATCTTTAGTGTTAGTGCAGAACTGTAACTGCATATGTAACCGCAAGTGTCCTTCATGATATACAAGACCTATTGTCTTAGCTATCTGTTACTTTTGCTAGCTCAGCATGCTTTCCCAGGCTAGTGGGGAGTCAGGCTATTTGCCACTGACCAATTATAATGTTTTTATATATCTTATCTTTTTAGCTGTCGCTATAGTGATTATCAGGAGTATAAGACACTTTGTATAGCACCTGCTCTCTGAGAAGAGATGTACTGCTACCTATAGGTAAGAAAGATTGGATGTATTCTCCCGGTGATCACACTGTTTGGTTGTAAGCCTTCTTTATATACCAGAAATAAATCACTTTTTGTGCTGGACACCACTTGTCTGTTGTTTATTCACTTTAGTGCAGTTCCAACAAGAATCTGAGAAGGTGGTGGTTTTACCATCCCGTTAGAGGGTAAAACATTATATTCACACTGAATCTCCTCCTATTAGGCAGAAGCCATATCAATATCCCCAAACGGGTAAGGGTAGAAGTTAAAAAAGAGATAGACAAGTTACGACAGTTGGGGATAATAAAACCATCCACCAGTGCCTGAGGGTCACTGATTGTTGTAGTCCCAAAGAAAGAAGTAGGAATTTGCCTCTGTTTAGACTTTAGGAGACTGAACAATGTATCTCAGTTTGACGCATAGCCCATGCCCCATATAGACAACATCATTGACTGCATGGGGAATGCTGGGTACATTATGACACTGGATCTGACCAAAGGATATTGGCAGATACCATTGGATCAGTAAGCTGGGGAGAAAACTGCCTTTAGCACCCTGGTGGGGTTATTCAAATTTGTAACAATACCATTTGGCTTACATGGGGCCCCAGCTACTTTTCAGCATTTCATGGACTGTATACTGGCACCACATACAGGGTACTGTTCAGCGTACCTGGATGATGTGGTGGTGTACAGTCCTGACTGGGGAGCACACATGAAACATCTGTCAGAAGTGGTAAGGTCAATAAAAACAGCAGGACTGACCATCAATCTTCAGAAATGCACAGTGGCCTTGAATGAAACATGTTACCTAGGCTTCCTGTTGGGTAACGGGCAAGTTAAGCCCGAACTTGATAAGCTGAAGGCAGTGGCACAGTGTCCCACTCCCTTTATGAAAAAACATGTGAGGTCGTTTTTGGGACTTGCCAGATATTACAGGCACTTCATCTCCAACCTTGGAACAGCTAATATTCTTCAGGTGAAGCTACCTCTGGCTGGAAGCTGCAATACTGAACATAGAATTTGCAAGAAAGCGAGTTGTACTCACAACAGAGGGAGGTGAACCTTACAATTGTCTTTGGTTTGTAGCAGATATTCTGCAGGTGGAGGCTACTTCTAACTGAAAGGTGAAATAAGGAACTTAGAATTATCAGGAAAGACAATCTTTCAAGTAACAGAGGGAGGTGGATCTTGCTTTACTTTTGTTACAATTGTTAAGATTTTCAGTGCAGGAAGAGTTTAAAGCACAGCTGACTTATTTTGGGGCTGACTGCTTTCAGAGCACAAATCACCAGGCAGTTTTGGGGCTGGGAGGTTTACCTGTGTCTGACTTGGATGTCTGGATTTTTCTCTGTTTGATTAGCAGGGTATTTTCTCTGTCAAATTGTTGTGTAGGGCATCTTGCTGACAGGAAGGCACTCATCGCAGCGGTGGGTCAGAGCTTTTAGCTGATTGTTTCCTGAGGGCACAGTTTAGGCCCAACCCCTGCCCACCCTCACCCCACCCACCCCTGGAAATAGTTCCTTTATACCTGGGGTTCTGACATCATTTCCTCAAGACTGCAAGGTGCATATCACTGTCATATCCTCTCTAGCACACTGCACTGACAATATAAGCATACACATTGAATAATATATATATTTCTATATAACAAACCAATCACACACACACACACACACACACACACAAAGTAGATAAACATGTGGGGAGTAGTGCAATGTAATGGCTGTGGGGCAGCAGTCTTCCGGGAATCTTTCTGGAGGCTGAGATGCTACCCTATTTGCAGACAACTCTCTGCCCTGAGGGAGGAAGTTGCCCATCTTCAGGCCACACTGGACAGTAGGAAGGGAACCTCCCCCATCCAGGAAGCACCAGAGCCACCACCACTACCTCAGAGGTTGTGAAGAAAGCACAGCAGTTGGACCACAGTGGGCTCAGGGAGGGTGAGGATGGTGGAACAGAGGCACACCCATTCAGTTGTTCCACTCCACAATCCATACACCATTCTGGGGGAGCATAGCTCCCCTATGGATGCACCCGCAGAGGAGACTAAGGAGGCTGAGGACAACTGTCACAAGGGAGGCCCACAGGAAGGAGGCAGAGGACACTACAGGGAAAGGAAGCAGCTCCTGGTGGGGGACTCAATTATTAGGGGGATAGAACTGTAAGGTGCATGCCTGGTGCCTTGGCTTGGAGGGAAGATGTGCATCCTCAGGATCATGAGAACAGCTGCACGGGAGTCTGAGCTGGACGTCATTGTCCACCTAGGGACAAATGACTCGGCTCATCATGAGATTAGAGCAGTGCAGGAGGACTTTGTAGAGTTAGAGAGGGGCCTAAGACAAGTAGCACACACAGTATCCTTCTCAGAGGTGCTGCCTGTCAATGGCATGGGTGAGACGAGGGTACTTTGCACCATGCAGTTTAATGAATGGTTGAAAAAATGGTGTGAAGCACAGGGGTTTGGCTTCATTGGGGACTGGGGTTCCACCTGGAAGGACACCAGCCTATACTGGTAGGATGATCTGCATCTGTCCAGGAAGGGAACAAGTCTTTTGAGCAATCGGTTTAAATGCTTCATTGGCAAGCTTTTAAACTAGTCAAGGGGAGAGGCACTGATAAGCAGCAGGAAAATCCCAGCCTCTCCCTACAAAACTGGGTACTAAATGAGAAAAAAACCAAGGTAGAAAGGTCACTGGGAGATGCTGCAACAGAAGGTAAAGCCATCAAAAAATGGAGAGCAATGAGTACCAATGCTCATAGTCTCGGTAACAAGCTTCCTGAATTGGTGGCCTTGATGGAGGAGGAACATCTGGATATTGTGGCAGTCTCAGAAACATGGTACACACAGAACCATGACTGGGACATAAACATACCAAGATACACTATCTACAGGAGGGACAGGGAGGGTAAAAGAGGAGGAGGAGTAGCTCTTTACATAAGGGAAGGTATCAAAGCAACAGAACAAAAGGGTAAACAGGGAGGAGAAGAAGCATTGTGGGTCAATTTGGAGACAGGCAATGGCACCACAATCCACACAGGGGTTGTATACAGACCCCCTTCTCAGGGGGAGGAAATGGACAAGGAAATTATAAAAGTATACTTAGAATGAGGGAAGATATTACTGATGGGTGATCTGAATATGCCAGATGTTAACTGGAGTGCAGTTGCAGCAGCCACTTCGAAGATTGGGGTTATTCTAGATGCCTTACAGGGGGCATGCCTTAGACAACTAGTATTGGAGCCCACTCAAGAGGGAGCAATCTTAGACCTGGTTCTCCCAAATGGAGATGGAGAGAAGATCACAGATGTAGAAGTGGGTAGCCATCTGGGAACCAGCGATCATCGAACAGTATGGTTCACAATAAACACAGCAATAGAGTCAAGCCATACAAAGGCAAAAGTACTGGACTTTAGGAGAGCTGACTTTGCCAAAATGGGTGAGTGCCTAAGGAATGCACTAGCAAATGGGCAGCAAGGAGGGGTGGAAGAACAAAGGGGAATAATAAAAACTGCCATCACAGAGGTAACAAGCCTTTGTGTGAAGCAAATAAACAAAACAAAATGATGTAAGAAACCACTATGGTTCTCAAAGGAAGTGGCAGTGAAGGTTCAAGAGAAAAAGAAAGCATTCAGGAAGTACAAGCAATCACAGAAGAAGCAGGACAGAGAACTGTATCAGTTAAAGCAAAAGGAAGCTGGGAAGGCAGTCAGAACAGCAAAGGCCCAAACTGAGGAAAAGACAGCCAACTCAGTTAAGAAGGGGGATAAAACCTTTTATAGGTACATCAGGGAGTGAAGGAAGACCAAGGGAGGGATAGTGAGGCTTAATAAAGGGAGGGGTGGGTAGAGGTGACTGTGAAAAGGTAGCGATACTAAACAAATATTTTGTTGCAGTATTTACAAATGAAGAGGGGGTACCTAAAACAAACAGTAGAATCACTCTGGATACAGAAGTTGATACCAGCCCATTTACAGAAGAAAGGGTTCTGAAAGAACTCTTAAAACTGAAGGTGGACAAAGCAATGGGGCCTGATGGGATTCATCCCAGAATTCTAAAAGAACTAAGGGTAGAACTAGTGACACCACTGACTACCCTGTTTAACAAATCATGGGAGGATGGGGTGGTACCCAAGGACTGGAGCAGGGCAGATGTGATTACCCTTCACAAAAATGGGAGCAAGGCAGAAGCAGGAAACCACAGACCTGTTAGTTTAATCTCAGTGATAGGGAAAATGATGGAATCACTTCTGAAGGAAAGAACTGTCCAGTATCTAGAGACCAGAGGGGCACAGGACCCAAGGCAGCATGGATTCACAGCAGGAAGGTCAAGCCAGATGAATCTGACAGATTTCTTTGACTGGGTGACCAAAGTAGTAGATCACGGAGGGGCTGTGGACATGGCCTACCTAGACTTTAGCAAGGCATTTGACACAGTCCCACACAAAAGATTAATATACAGGTTAGCCAGCCTGGGAGTGGGTCCCAAGATGACAGCCTGGGTAAAGAATTGGCTGGAGAATAAGACACAGAGAGTAATAGTAAATGGAGTCCACTCTGAAGAAAGGGGGGTTGCTAGTGGGGTACCACAGGGTTCAGTATTAGGACTGGTCCTGTTCAATGTCTTTATAAGCGAAATAGCAGAGGGACTGGAAGGAAAAGCATGTCTCTTTGCAGATGACACAAAGATCTGCAACAGAGTTGATGCACAAGGTGGGGTAAAAAGGATGAGAAGGGACTTGGCAAGGTTAGAGGAATGGTCAAATGTATGGCTGCTTAGATTCAATGCTAAGAAGTGCATGGTAATGCACCTGGGAAACAAAACCCAGGGAAGAGTACACAATGGGGGGTGAGATACTAACAACAACAAAAATGGAAAGGGGCCTGGGGGTAGTCATATCAGATGACCTAAAGGTGGGCAAGCAATGTGAGAGGGCAGCAAGAAGGGCTGGGGGGATACTGGGATGCATAGGGAGAGGCATCACCAGTAGAACACAGGAAGTTATTATCCCTCTGTGCAGACAGCGGGTGAGACTCCATCTGGAGTACTGCATGCAGTTCTGGAGACCCAGTCTCTGCAAAGATCTAGACAGGATGGAAGCTGTCCAGAGAAGGGCAACTAAAATGGTGCAGGGTCTGCACCGGAAGACATATGAAGAGAGACTTAAGGAGCTTACTATGTATAGCCTCGAGGAAAGGAGGGAGGGGGGAACATGATTGAAATTTTCAAGTACCTCAAGGGAATCAACAAAGTCCAAGAGGGTAGCATCTTTCAAAAAAAGGGGTGTGCCAGAACAAGCGGCACAATTTGAAGATGAGGGGTGGCTCAGAGGTAATTTAAGGAAGTATGTTTCTCAGAGAGGTTGTGGATGCATGGAGCAGCCTTCGGAGAAGTTGTGGGGTCAAAAACAGTGGTGGAATTCAAGCATGCATGGGACGGTCATAAGGCAATTCTAGGGGGTGGGGGTAGGAAGAAGTAGGCTGCTGGTTAACTAGGATCTGCAGCTTATCCATTAGGTAGGGAAATGGGCAGACTGGGTGGGCCAAGCGGTCCTTATCTGCCGTCAAATTCTATGTTTCTATATTTCTAGCTTTGCATCCATTGCTACTCCCCTAACAGATTTACCTAAAAAAAAGGTGTAGCAATAAAGTACAATGGGACTCAAAATGTGAAGAGGCCTTTCAAGCTATAAAGGTAGCACTGTATTCTCCTCCTGCGCTAAACAGCCCAAATTTTGAAATACCCTTTGAGGTGCATACAGACTCCTCAGAGACAGGGACGGGGCAGTCTTAAGCCAGATATCTAATGGGGGAAGAACACCCAGTATTTTACATTTCCCGTAAACCACATGATAGGGAATAAAAGTACTCTGTGGTGGAAAAAGAAGCTTTAGCAGCCAATTGGGCCGTAGAGGCTTTGAAATTTTGTATGTGGGGGGCTAAGTTCACTTTGATAATGGATCACAATCCCCTGTGTTGGATGCATTCAATGCAGGACAATAATAGCCACATAATGAGGTGGTATTTGGCCTTACAGCCATACGGTTTTGAGGTAAAACATAGATCAGGTGCCTCTCACAAAAATGATGACTTTCTGTCTCACCATAGAGCTATGAATGAGGATGTTTGAAATAAATGTGATGAAAATGTTTTTGTGACAGATACTAGGATGTAGCTAGTATATAGAAGCCCCAGGGTATGTTTTAAGAAGGATGTATGTATACATGAAGGCATCGTTTCATCCTTCTATTGTTTTGTTTGAAGGGACCCAGGGGTGGAGCCTTCATAATGGGTGGGAGCTCCAACCAAGCCCCACTCTACTAGCATGGTAGAGTATCCAGAATGAGAGGGGGTTGTCAAACCAGTATAGAATGAGTCTGGTTTATTCTTAAGAAGGGAGGTGTGTGGTGGAGATAGGCTACACCCTTGAGTTCTGAACTTTTGGCCAACTTTCCTATCTCCTTTATTTCAAATGTACACAAATTTCTGTTGCACAACAGTACCCCTTATTCTATATTTTCTTATTCTGTTCTACTACCCTAGGTAGGCCACCTAGTGTAGTACTGTCCTATTTTCTTTATTCCTTTCTATCCTTTATAAGCTGTATTTATTCCTATTCTGTCCATTTAGTCCCTCTTTGTTTGTTTGTTTTGAAATTCAATATGCTTTATTGGTCATTTTGCTTTCTCTTGGCCTAATAAGGCCATAACACATACCGTTTCATATCCGGCCATAACATCAAGCCAATACAGAGAGAAAGAGAGAAGAAAAAAAAAGAAAAACCAAACATATCCCCTTCCCAAATCCCACCCCACTCATGGTATCAGCTAATAACAAAAGAAGGAGCATGAGCAGTGCTGGTTTGTATAACTTACCTATGTCATGGATTTTCCTCCTAAAGGGCATAAAGCTTAGGCAACTTAACCTCCAGTATTTCTCAAATATAGGCATCCTGTGATGAACACTGGCAATGACCCATTCCACAGAAAGGTTGGAGAGCAGGTCCTGCAACCACTCAGAGTAGGGGATGACTACATCGTCTAGCCAATGTCGAAGTACTAACTTCTTGACCAATAGTGTCATCACGGCAAGGTGATATTTCCTCTCAATGACTGATATATGTGAGAAATCTCTCAGGAGACAAGTGGCTGGTTCTATGTGCTCTGCTAAACCCAGTAAAGGGTTTACCTTTTGCCTAGTAGAGTTCCATAATGGAGCAATTTTTGGACAGTCCCAAAATATGTGATACAGGGATCCTTCCACCTGCCCACAATGCCTACAGATTGCCAAAGGAGCCCTTTTCATTTTTGTCATTTTAACCTGGGTGAAGTACATATCATTAATGATCTGCTATTGCATCAGCAGCAGCCTATCTTAGGAGATAAACCTGTGAGTGTCTACCCATATTTTCTCCCAGTTAATTGTCTTCTCTGGAAATTGCATATTGCAGTAGTTAGAGGATCCATCTAGCTGTTGGAATGCTTTTTCTAACAGTAAAGAGTAGATAGCAGAAACAGCATGTGGTTGCATAACCACAGATCTGAGTGGACGCAGGAACTCCCCCTCCTCCCTGGCAGTCTGACTATTCTGGGTTCTTCCCAGTACGTGCCTAATCTGGTATACCTTGAAGTAGGACTGAGGACTTAGATTATAGTCCTTTACTATATCTTTTGTCAGGCTAACTCGACCATTGTTCCACAAGTCTGAAATAGAGGTCTTTGCCAATCGGGGAAGCCAGGAAGCCGGCATCATTTTTCCACCCACCAGCAAATTAGGGTTTCCAAAAATGGGCTGGATTGGATCTTGGGTGTGTTTATAAACTAAGGAGGTACACATTTGATTGTAGACCATAACTGATGTTCCTATTGGAGTCTCATTTAGGGTAGATGGGACCAGTTTAAAGGGTATGTGAAACAGAGCAAGGGGAGAGAGGCCTTGGGCCAATGAAAGTTCATTTTCCCCCCGAAGCCACAGAAGGTGGTATTGTACTGGTGAAGTTGTTTCAGGATCGTCTATCCATCTCATGGCCTTTGCTACTTGACTGGCCCAATAGTAAAGTTTGAAGGGGGAAGTCGTAGACCTCCTTTGATTTTAGGAGCTGATAATTTGCCATAAGATCTACGGGCTTGTCGATTCTTCCAAATAAATTGGGTTATCACAGAGTGTAGTCTAGTGAACCATGCCTGCAGCAACCAAACATTTTGCATGTTAAGGGGGTAGAAAATCCAGGGTAGAACATTCATTTTAATTAAATTAATTCTACCCCAAAGTGACAACGGTAACTTAGTCCATCTGTCTAGATATTGTTGGATAATCCATACAGTTGCATCCAGGTTACCTTCCCATAGAGACTTAGGGTCCCGGGACAGGACTATCCCCAGATATTTAAGTCTCTTATATTCCCATTGTAACCCTAAACCTTCGATCTCTCTCTCTCTCTCTCTCTCTTATGAGTGAATGAGTTCATAGGGAATACAATGGTTTTCTCTAAGTTCAACTTATAGATGGACAGTAGTCCGAACTCCTGAATCAGCAATAAAGACCTATTGATTGAGGCCCGTGGGTTCGATAGATGAAGAAGTATGTCGTCGGCATATGCCGAAAGCTTGAACTCCTGAGGGCCTATAGCTATTCCTTAGATACCCAGGTCACTTTTAAACCATGCTAGGAGGGGTTCTAGATAAATGTTGAATAGTAGAGGGGATAAAGGACAACCCTACCTTGTACCTGAATGGAGGGGAAAAGGGGAGGAGAAGACATGGTTGCAGTAAATTCGGGCATTAGAGGTAGAGTATAAGGCTTTGATGCATTGCACAAAGAGGGGAGGAAAACCAAATCTGCTCAGGGCTTTGAACAGAAAGCTCCAGTTCACTCTATCAAAAGCCTTCTCCATGTCCAGGGACAGCAGAACCACAGGGTGAGTGCTGCACCGGGACGTAGAGAAGATATGATCTAATTTCAGTACGTGATCCACTGGGGATCTTCCCACCATGAAGCCCACCTTTTTCCCAGCTATCAGCAATGGCATAACCTGACCCATTCTGACTGCCAATAGCTTGGCTGAAATCTTGACGTTGTAATTAAGGAGTGATATAGGTCTGTAATTTGAGACCTTTTCCGAGTCCCTCCCCTCCTTGTGCAAGACTACTGTTATTGCCTCAAAAAGATGTGGGTCCTGGCATTCGTCAGATAGTATGGTCTGAAACAGATGGCATAACCATGGGGTCATTTCTTCCATTAAAAATGTTATAAAAGTTTGAGGAAAACCCGTCCGGTCTGGGTGCTTTATCTGAAGTTAGATCTTTGATTGTTCCTGTAATTTCACCTTCCGTAACTAAGGAGATCAGAGAGGCTTGCGGATCTGTGAAGAGAACAAGGAGGGGCAGGTCATTCAAATAATGATCAATTTGTGTTTCTGATGGGGGGTTGTCCCCAGCACTGTAAAGATCTCTGTAAAAATTGTGGAATTCCCCAACAATGTCCTTTGGATTTCTTTTAAGTGTACCGTCCTGGTTTGAACAGATTGCATTGACCACTCTAGAAGTTTCCTGTTACTTGACTCTTAGAGCCAACAACCTCCCTGCCTTCTCACCTTGGTCTATATAACTGGATTTTGTTTTGAGAATGGCGTATTTAGCCTTCTCTCCTAACATTTCATTGTATTATGGTCTGAGGCAGATTAATTCTTGGTGCTGTGCATCAGTGGAAGATGGTGAAATGCCTGTTTCTATTCGCCTAATCTTGTCTAGTAATTCTTTGGCTTGCCTGTCCCTCTGACACTTCCTCATTGAGGCAAGCCTGATTAATTCCCCCCTTAGAAAGCTCTTTGAATCCCCCCATTCCATCTCTGTCCACCCTGTAGAGTGAAGGTTGTCATCTGTATATTGTTTAATACAGGATTTCACCCTCTCCACTAACTACTTGTCTTTAAGTAATCTATTATTGATTTTTCAACTGGTTTCCACCTTACAGTTGGGGGATATTTCCAGGATGTAAGACACCAAGGAATGGTCTGAAATGACCTCTGAGGAGATCTAACATGCCACAAGTCCAGGGAGGAACCACTTACTTAGTAAGAAGTGGTCTATACCAGAGGACGTCCCATGAACAGGAGACCGGAAAGTGTATTCTCGTGAATTCGGATGGAGTACCCTCCAAGGATCACACAGGCCTAATCTGTCTAGCATATCCCTTATGACTCTTTGGGCTGTTAATAGGTCCACCTTCGGTTTGCCCATCCTGTCCACATCTGGGGAAAAGGGTAAATTCCAATTGCCACCCAACAGAATGGGAACAGACAGGGAAAGGTAACAGGAGGTTGAGGATCTGCATAGAAAAGAATGGGGTTTCTGTATTGGGACCTCTCCAGAGTGTTCAGTATCAAGACAAACCTACCCAATGGGTCACAAATACATTGGTTGCATTTAAAATTCAGATTCCTGGTTAACAGGATAGCTACCCCTTTACTCTGTGTACTAGTCCCTGCTGCAACTACTTGCCCATATTTAGTCTCTGCAGTAGATTAGCTTCCATTTCAAGAAGGTGGGTCTCTTGTAAAAAGCAGATTTGTCCCTTCTCCATCTGCAGGTGCTTAGTACTTTGTATCTTTTGTGTTTGTTGCGCACACCTTTAACATTCCATGAAAGGATTCTCATAGTGTGAGCATCTATAATGATCTTAGATATTTTCTTCTATCAGTGGTCAAAAAGTGCAAGCCCTGGCTCCCGACCTGATACCATGAGTCTCACCCCCCCATACCCCCTGCAATATACCAAAATGTACACAAAAACAACCCCCACCCCTCCCAATTCGAACAAAGCTCTAATATGAAACTGGTATACCATTTACTTAAACTTAAGTCTGCCTGCCCATCGACATTTGCCTATAGGCTAAAGCCCATACATTATAGTGTACGATGGTACGGCACCCACCCCTCGACACTGTGCATGATGCTGCCAGTGTCAGCAAAGAAACCCCCCTCCCACCCCCACCACAGAATAGTGAACTCATACTCCCCCCAACAATTATTTTATGAAAGGCCCTGAAACCATCAGGACGCCAGCTGTTTAAACACTTGAATCTGTACAAAACATGTATATATAGTAAAGCTAAACAGACTAAAAAGTAAGGCTTGGAGGCCCTTATTCCCATTTAATCAAGGAACAGGGGCTTCAGACAGTGAAAAAACAACTAATTCTTGCTGAGGAACAAGGGTGCAACAGAGCCCAAATACAGAGAAATGGTTGAATAATGTGATCACTGAAACAAATAGCCGGGGGAGGGGGTAAGCCTGATTGCATTCTCCTCTGAAGAGTAGTGAGTACTGAGCAAAAAATGAAGGTAGAAAATGTGTGGAAGCTCATTTAGGTTGCTACTAAAGAAGCAAATAAACCTAAAGGAGGAGAGGACCCCACACCCCATCCCCTATGATGTGTCAGTATCTGTTAGCCACAACAAGTCCAGCCACCGGTGTCAGATATGCCTTACATTGCAAAAAAGTAAATCAAAGAGTCAAGAGGCTCCTGTAAGTCTGTTTGGTTGGCTGGTATGCTCGTAAATGCTGAAAATTTCCGCTAATGCAATGCTGGTAATTACCGCGTGGTAGATACAATCTAGGGAGCTCGGGAGAAAGATTACGCACAGCAAGTCCAGTACAGCCCCTCGAACGTGCGCACTTCTGACTCACAAACAGAACAGAGCTGTCCACCCACTACTGTTTCGTCAACTCCCATACACAAGATATTCCCTTGAAAGCAATCCTGAACAAGGGACAGTAAAGGTGTGCTGTTAGGTCACATAGTCCAATTTGTTAAATCAAGACCTGACACTCGACTCATGAATAGAGTCAAATTCCAACATTTATGCTATTTGAAATGAATGCCAATGATCTGTAGACCATAATATTGTGTCTGAAAGTGCACCAGGAACCAAGGTCCCATCTTACGGTATAGCCCTCTGTGTAGTCCACCGAAAGGAGAGCTAGTAAGGGGCCAGTGTCTGAATGGCCCGAAGCAGTGTTACACATTAGTAAGTGTCACAGCTCCTTTAAGACATGTTGGGCAAGGTCCCTAAGCCACGAGACCTCTACAGACACTTGTGCCCACATTCATTTCCTAAACAGTTCAGGAAGCAATTTCTGAAGCTCTGCTGTAGCTTGCTCATTCGATTCAAAGGAGTGCCACTTATCTTGTATGTGGACCTGCAGCTGTGCCGGGTAGAACATCCAAAAGTGGATTCCAACAGAGATGAGGTGGGAGAGCGATGGATGATACAATCCCCTCTTCTGTCTCACTTAGGTGGGTAGGTCCTGCGAAATCCTCATTTTGTGCCCTTCCCACATTATTGCTTGTATGTCATGGAGCTTTGCCAGAATATGATGCCTGTCCAAGTAATTAGGCAATTTTAGTAGGAACGGCCGTGGGGGAGCACCTGGAGCTGGTTTGGGGCACAGCGCTCTGTGGGCCAATTCTACCGCATAGGAAGGGCAATTGGTCAAAGGGCCTGTAACTTTCTCGAGCAACTTTTGAGTGAAGAGTATAGATGACAAGCCTTCCTCACCTTCTAGGAGGCCAATCACCACTAAATTATTGCGGCGACTATGGCCCTCGAGGTCCTCTAGTTTAAGTTCCGTTTTAGACAACTGTCTTTTGAGGGCCACGATCTTGGGGTCTGTAGTCACCCTCCACTTCTCCAAAGAGATGCCCAGACCTCATTGTCTTTGACTTGCCTTGAGATGTCGGCTAGATCCTTTCTTAGATTTGCCACATCAGAAGTAAATAATATTAATGCCTTCTGCAGTGGCTTCATCTCTTGCAGAAACTGCTCCTCCGTTAGTGGCATAGCTGCTGTCTTGCTCGAAGATGCTGGGGTTGATTTGGCAGCTTGCTGCTTACATTTCTTTGTGACCTTTTCGGGAGATGGTGGAGGAGTGTGCCATGGGAGTTCTGGCTTCATTTGCATGTCCAGCTTCAGAATTTGGGCTCCAAACTGTGAATATTGTCCAGGAGGATCCTCAACATTGCTGGAGGATAGCAGTTAGGCAGTTCTGTGCGGAAGAAACCAGTGGAATATATTAGTTTTTAACCTGGAGAGAGTTAAGAGTGCTGCTATCTCTAGCCAGACATCACATGACCTCCCTAGTCCCCCTTTGTAAAAAGTGTATAAACACCCTGAAAGGTGTATGGTAACAGTTGCAACTGGAATGAAGTGAATTATGCCTTCGGGCATAACAAAATAAAAAGATATTTATATGGAGCCCCTAAGAAAATTGAAGTTGTAAATCAGTCTATTTATTCTGTTATGAATGTATTGATGTAAGGATCCTTAAAGATTATTTAATTTTTTGTTAATAGACAGGGCTATTTAGCTGTGCCCTGTATGTAATTATATTGGAACTACTCTATTAGTGATTGCTTGTGCTTGCTGTTATGTTCCAATAGTTAGATACACAATTAAGCAGGGATTTGTTTTTATAGTACAGCTTTAAGCCATATGTAATTACCCCACTGTCCCCTAGCCAATGAGTGGCTGATTATGCATAAAGATATATGCCCCCTGTTTAAAGTTCACTCGAGGAGTTAATTCAGTATTAGCAATAAAGAAAGATCCTTCCTTGATAGAGAAGCTGCTGTCCACGGTTTGCCACACTGTCTTTTAGCCGATGAACAGCCGACTGAAAAATGAAAATAAATACCTCCTGCAAGGAGTTCACTCGAGGAGTGAACTCAGAGTTATTAAAAAGAAAATCCTTCCTTTTGCTGTTTTATCCTTGAAGCACCAGGAGACTGTACAGTAAGACCTGTAGAGCAACTGCTCTACAGTTAGAGCACAGACCACAACAGAGGGCCTCAGAGTGAGGCGGTGCTTGTAAATTGGAGCCGCCTGCCTGAGACAAAAAATGAAAGTATTTTGTTTTGTGGTCAGCTCAGTTCATGCTGCAAGTGAGTAGAGGAGGCACTGTGGGTCACCCTGGAGACTGGACATGGCACCACAATCCGCACGGGGGTTGTATACAGACCCCCATCTCAGAGGAAGGCAATGGACAAAGAAATGATAGAAGGCATCCTTAGAATGGCAGAAAAAGAGGAGATATTGTTAATGGGGCAGCTAAATATGCCAAATGTTAACTGGGGCACCTTTGCTGCAGCTACATCCAAGAGCAGGGTTATTCTCGATGCCCTACAGGGGGGCATGCCTCAGACAGCTAGTGGTGGAACCCACTTGGGAGGGAGCAATCTTAGACCTGATGATGTCAAATGGGGACAGAGAAAGGATCTCAGATTTAGAAATGGGTAGCCATCTGGGGACAAGTGACCACCAAACAGTGTGGTTCATGATGAACACAGCCATAGAGTCAAGCCATACAAAAGCAAGAGTATTTGACTTTATGAGGACTGACTTTGGGAAAATGGAAGAGTGCCTTAGAAAAGCACCAGCAAATGGGCAAGAAGGAGGGATGGAGGAACAATGGGGAAGAAATCAAAACTGCCATCACAGAGGCAACAGAACTTTGTGTAAAGCAAATCAACAAAACAAAATGAAGGAAAAAACCACTATGGTTCTCAAAAGAGGTGGTGGGGAAGGTTAAGGAGAAAAAGGAAGCATTCAGGAACTATAAGGAAACACAGAAGGAGCAGGACAGAGAACTGTACCAGTTCAAGCAGAAGGAAGCAGGGAAGGCAATCAGAATAGCAAATTCCCAAATGGAGGAAAAGATAGCCAACTCAGTTAAGAAGGAGAATAAAACCTTTTATAGGTACAAGTGAAGAAAGACCAAGGGAGGGATATTGAAGCTTAATAAAGGGAAGAGATGGTGGGCAGAGTGTGACAGTAAAAAAAAAACAGGGATACTGAACAAATACTTCTGCTCAGTATTCACAAAAGAAGAGGAGGGGGAGGTACCTAAATCAAAGAATAGAAGCAATCTGGATAGGGAGGTCTATACTAATCCATTCACAGAAGAAAGGGTTCTGAAAGAATTCTTAGAACTGAAGGTGGACAAAGCAATGGGGTCTGATGGGATTCACCCAAAAATTCTAAAAGAACTAAGGGTAGAACTAGTGACACCACTGACTACACTTTTTAAAAAATAATGGGAGGATGGTGTGGTACCTGAGGACTGGAGGAGGGCAGATGTGATTCCTCTTCACAAAAGTGGGAGCAAGACAGAGGCAGGAAACTCCAGACCTGTTAGTTTGACCTCAGTGGTAGGGAAAATGATGGAATCACTTCTGAAGGAAAGAATTGTTGAGTTCCTAGAGGCCAGTGGGGCACAGGACCCAAGGCAGCATGGATTCACAACAGGAAGGTCATGTCAGGCAAATCTAATAGATTTCTTTGACTGGGTGACCAAAGTAGCAGACCAGGGAGGGGCTGTGGATATGGCCTACCTAGACTTTAACAAGGCATTTGACACAGTCCCACATGAAAGATTAATATACAAGTTAGCCAGCCTTGCAGTGGGTCCCAAGGTGGTAGCCTGGGTAAAAATTGGCCGGACAACAGGACACAGAGGGTAATAGTAAACAGAGTCCACTCTGAAGAAAGGGAGGTTACTAGTGGGGTACCAATAGGGTTCAGTACTGGAACTAGTCCTCTTTAATGTCTTTATAAGTAACATTGCAGACAGATTGAAAGGAAAAGTATGTCTCTTTGCAGATGACACAAAGATCTGCAACAGGGTCAATACAGAAGGTGTGGTGGAAAGGATGCAAAGGGACTTGGCAAGGTTGGAGGAATGGTCAAATGTATGGCAGCTTAGATTTAACGCAAAGAAGTACAAAGTAATGGACTTGGGAAACAAAAACCCAGGGGAAGAGTCCACAATGGGGGGGGGATACTAACAACAGCAAAATGGATAGGAACCTGGGGGTAGTCATATAAGATGACCTTAAGGTGGGCATGCAATGTGAGAAGGCAGTAAGGATGACTTGTGGGATACTGGGATGCATAGGGAGAAGCATCACCAGTAGAAAACAAGAAGCTGTTATCTCTCTGTGCAGACAGTTGGTGAGACCCCATCTGGAGTACTGTGTGCAGTTCTGGGTACCCCATCTCTGTAAGGACATAGACAAGATGGAGGCTGTCCAGAGGATGGCAACTAAAATGGTGCAGAGTATACACCAGAAGACATACAAAGAGAGATTAACGGAGCTTAATATGTATGCCCTTGAGGAGTGGAGGGAGAGGGGGAACATGATAAAAACTTTCAAGTACCTCAAGGGAATCAACAAAGTCCAAGAGGGTAGCATCTTTCAGAAAAAGAGATGTGCAAGAACAAGGGGGCACAATTTGAAGATAGAGGGCGGGACGACTCAGAGGTAATGTGAGGAAGTATTTTTTTCATGGAGAGGGCTGTGGATACATGGAACAGCTTTCCTGAGGGAGTAGTGGAGTCAAAAACAGTGGGAGGATTCAAGAATGCTTGGGACAGACATAAAACAATTCTAGTAGGGGGTAAGAGGAAGTAGGCAGTTGGTTAAGTAGGATCTGCAGCTTATCCATTAGATAGGGAAATGGGCAGACTAGGTGGGCCAAGTGGTCCTTATCTGCTGTCAAATTCTATGTTTCTATATGTTTCTATGTAAGTGAACTGAGCAGTGAAAAGAAAAGGCACTTTGCCTTTCAAAGCAGGGAGACTGCTTTTTAACATTTACAGATTTATATTTATATTTACACATTTATATTAGCTCCTTCCAAATCCCAGGGTTACACCCAAAGCAGCAGAGAAGGGAGCATGCAGATGAACTGTTATTTTGTAAATTTCAATCACCGCTCCTAGTGCTGTTGTTTCCTTTAAGAGCAGAAACAAGGTCTGAAGTGCTGTCTAACAATACGGACAGAAGGGAAAGCTGTCTGGTATATTCTTTGATATACCAGAGGGCTAAACGTTACAGTTTAAAGCCCTGTTTTTCTCTGTTTTGTGATATAGAGGTGCCCTAACTGAATGGTTACCTATACCCCTGGTAAAATAATGTAGGGTTTTTTTGTAAATAAAGTAACACAATAGTCATGTACATAAATAAACAGAACCTGCTCACTTACCTGACTTCTGGTTAATGAATCAGCCTATTGCTTAGGGGAACAGCGCCCTCTGTTGTCCCCTTTTTATAACTCTTCACCTGTCAATCAAGTGTAACTAAGGAGGGATCTGGTGGTGTTGCTATGTAATTAACATCTGTTAAGTTATTATAACCTAATGGTTAACTCTTAGTTTAAGCCAAATATGATCATAACATATATTATGTGGTATATCTCTTGTGTGTCACAATGTAAAGCTGGCCTAATCTAGAGTTATTATTTTATGTATAAAGAGTTAAGGGTCTAGTCAGGTGACCTCACCCTGCAGGTATATAAACTCTCCACTGGGCACAATAGAGCAGATCAGCCTTGGATGTGGAGAAGGAAGGCTTACTGTGCTAGTAGACAGCTAGATACAGAAGGTAAAGGATCTTAGCAGTTATAAGATCCCAGACCGTATAATTGTATAATTGCAAGAAACTACTGAAGCAAAGTAGTCATTTTCATTGCATTTTATTTTATTATTTTAATTGTATTATCTTGTGAAAAATAAATATCACAAAGTGTGTTTTAAATCCTGACAACTTGCCTTGTCTGATGTTATTTCCCACATGCTGTGACACTTCACTTTAAATGTTAACATGCCAATATGAGCTGATGCTCCAGTGCTTTCTCTTTTTTGTGTGGAAACCACTCTCTGGCTGCATCTTTATAGTGAGTTCTGGCCTGTAAAAAGCTCACAGGTGGCCAGTGGGGAGCTTACTAATTGGGAGAAGGCACATCTCTCTTGTTCCTGGGTTTAGCAAGGTCAATCCTGGCTAATTTAAAGATATTTTATCACATTTATAATACTTTTGTCTTAAATTTTGCACAGGTGTTACTCAGTTCTTAAAGAGCAGAGGCTTCATATTCAAAGGGTACAACTTAAGTGGAATAAGTTGGTCTTGTGACAGTAGCCCATATTTCAAACAGAATGATCGAAAGTCTCTTGCGTGGTCTAGCCCAAAAGACAGGCAGGTACCTGATACTGTATTTGTCTGCTGATGCTGACTCCACATCTCAAATTCCTAGCTCTACTGGACCCATACTTATACCCAGCTTTGTTTACTTGTGTGGCAATCATACAAGGACCCTCATGTAACCAATGCACCTCAGCAGCATTTCCAAGGCTGCTTGTCCATGTTATGTGAGATGCGTCCCACATGTTTGGCTTTGGATGTTCTCAGCAATACCCCTTATCAGTATGGTACTAAGCAACTGAGCTAATTCTGTTAGCTTTTCTCAGAGATAGGTAAGTTTGGTATGTACAAAAAAAAAAAAACACAGCTTTGCAATTCTGGTAAATTTCCACCACTGCATTAGTGTGTGTGTGTGTGTGTGTGTGTGTGTGTGTATGTGTGACCAGGAATCTAGCTGACAATCCAGCAGCTGCACTGAAAGAAGGGCTGTCTAATAGTGCGTAGCTTGTTGTAACATGCTGTGCATTTCTTACTAATATTACTAATAACATATAATAGCTAATAATCTAATAAGTTGCATCCCTACATTCCCCACTTTGACACTGCTTTGAAAGTAGAAGGTAATTTGCAAAGTGGTGTCACAAATAGAGAATGACATGATGTTACTTTAAGTGGAAAGCATTAGCATGTTTTAACATACTTATAATGTTTTCACAAAAGGCATCTAAGTCAGCATAGCATGGTAAATACCAGAAGCGTTAGAATAACTTGAAGCATATTTAACAATTTAAAGCTAATCTCTATCCAGGTATTTGATATTAAAAGATTAATATCACCATCATGCAATAAAGCATTCAAAAATTGTTGAGCATGTTGAATATTATTGCTAATTATATGTAAATGTTCATCTTTGCAGTTTAGCAAAATTTTTAAGTCAAGAGAAATTGGAGAAATATGCACAGTAAAGTTTGGAATGTAGTTTATTATGTCATTTTGATGACCAGGTTCACTAAGAATGTAGTCTTCTTCATCAATTTGGCACTGGAAGAATAACCGTTTGTCCAATGACAGTGCAAGCAGCAGGTGTAAAACAGAATTTTTGAATATTTACTGGGCACATTGAAGGGACACTGTCAGCTGTGATTATGGTTATTTTTTAACATACATGTTTGTTACAAATTCTGGTTTATTTGATTATAAGGATCACTCCTGTCATCCTAGTATTTCAAAAGAAAGCTCAGAAAGTTTATTATCAATGTTTTTAATTTCCCCTGCCACACAAGTGTTACCACACCAGCCTACTCATTTTGTTTATGTTGTGCCATCTCGTGGACACCTACTGTGTATCAGTCTCACCAAACATGCTCGCTCCTGATCCCCTCATTTGCATTCTGTCAATCACAGCAGCAGGGAATGCAAGAGACTATCAGAGGCAGACAGTGAAATCAACAGATTAGTGCTTTCGAAAGATTGAGAGCAGCATAGTGATAATCTGATTATTTTGCTATACTTTAATGGTTGCCAGAACTCAAACATTTTTAAACTGGAAGTGTACACTTACTCCTGTCTCCAGGCAACCACCAAATGTTCACTCTGATCCAGCCATTCACTTGAGCTCTTGCTTTCTTTACAATTTTGAAATTACCACTTTCCAACAATAATGTAGTAAAACATGATGCTATTAAATTTAATTAGATTTAAATGAAATCTAGTGAAATATACATGTTAGGTGAGCTGTTATAAAGAAAATCAGGATTTAGTTGGTGTTTGTTTGGGGCGGGGGTGCGAGAGTGTGAGGCTGCTTGGTTGCTCATTACCACAATATGCCATTATTACAAAATATAACCACGGTTATTTTATATTGTTTTGCAAGCTATATAGATATGCAGCTGTCACAATTTATGAGAACTTGCTGAGTGGTATACTGAGAAACAGCAATCAGCTAGATATGATAAATGAGCTGAATCAGAATTGACTGAGTAGCTACAAGCATGTAACATAATACATACATATATAAGTAGAAAAACATGGAAAATGTTTATCAAAGATATCTGGCTGACTGCCATTTCTCAGTATACTACTTTCTTCCATAGCTAAGGGACCTTAGGCTCTAGCATGATAGGAAATGAACACATCCAAAAGAAGTCATTGTATAATAAACATACAGTAACAGAAGCACATGAATGACTGTGCAATTATACTACAATGAGAAAACTTCTAAATCTCAGGAATATGTATAAACTTTCTCAGAACAGAACATTATCAGCTTTTACCCGATGAGTTGCAATCACATATAAAAGCAAAAAAATATAAAACAACAATAACAGCAAATTCACTGATTCATACAACATGTTTATGCATAATCAGTACATTATTCAATAATGTCTCTGGGGCAAAGGAGTAGTTAAACCCCTGAGTTGGCCCCATCCCACTTTCAGGGCACAGGTGATTACGTGTCATTGGAAAATGTCCCAGTTTGCTGTAAAACCTTGAAACTAATGTTTTTTATCACCACAGTATGGTATAAACACAATACTTGGGTTGCCCTTGTATATGTCTTTAATTGTCAATTTGTAAGTGTCCGCAAATGGGCACTGCAGTGGGTCAGCTATCAAGGAGGCACTGTCTGGAAAAAAATATGTATACAAAGGTTCCATGTAAGCAGAAACAATGTTGTCCAATCGGGTGCCTCCTTTCCTCAGAGTGCCTACCTTTTAAAGGAAAGTCTGAAATGTGAGTCTCTGCAAAGTATGAGTGCAGGCTGTGAACAGCATGATGATGTCATAATTATTAGAAAGTCTCTGCCAGGAGATCACACAGGAGAAAACAGTGGAATTATAGGTGACCAGCAAAATGGCTGGTTCTCCCACATAGAAACATAGAAACATAGAAGTTGACAGCAGATAAGGACCGCAAGGCCCATCCAGTCTGCCCATTTCTTTTTCTGCCTTATAAATGTGCCATTGGCCTTTGCTCTGCCAGTGGCCTATCTATTTATAGTCATTTGTATTGCTCCCTTATGCCTATCCCATGCCTGTTTGAAGCCCTGCACTGCATTCATAGCCACCACTTCTTGTGGTAAGCCATTCCATGCATCCACCACCCTTTCTGTGAAAAGAATTTCCTCACATTCCCCCTTAATTGGCCCCCCTCTAATCTCATGCTGTGTCCTCTTGTCCTGCTATTTTTCTTATATTTAAACATGTTAGACTCTTTCACCTTGTTAATGCCCTTAAAGAGTTTGAATGCCTCGATCATATCACCTCTCTCCCTCCTTTGCTCAAGGGTATACATATTGAGCTCTGTTAATCTGTCCTCATATGTCTTCTGATGAAGTCCCTGCACCATTTTGGTTGCCCTTCTCTGAACTGCCTCAATTTGGTCAATGTCCTTGTGAAGGTGTGGCCTCCAATACTGCATGCAGTACTCCAGATGGGGCCTAACCAGTGTCTTGTAAAGAGGGATTGTTACCTCCCTTTTATGACTTGTGATACCCCTACTAATACACCCTAACACCCCCCTAGCCTTACCTACTGCTTAAGAGGTCTGCTTGGATGATTTCAGGTCATCAGTGATGATGATGCCCAAGTCTCTATCTTCCTTTGTGACTGCTAGCAACTCCCCTCCCAGCCTATAGGTGGCTTCAGGGTTTCTCTTCCCTATGTGCATGATTTTGCACTTCTTTGCATTAAATCCCAGTTGCCACTCTTCTGACCATTTTGCTAGTTTATCCAGATCTCTTCTCATTCTGCCCACCCCATCTGGATCATCTACTCTGTTGCAGATCTTGGTGTCATCTGCAAACAGACAAGCCTTACCCTCTAGTCCATCTGCAAGGTCACTAATGAAGATGTTGAAGAGGACTGGCCCCAGAACTGATCCCTGAGGTACCCCACTTGTGATTTGCATCTCTTCTGACTATATACCATTTACCACCACTCTCTGTTTTCTGCTCGTCAACCAGTTTGCCACCCAATTGACCAACTTCTGACCCACCCCGAGCCTACCCAGCTTATTTATCAATCTGCTATGTGGAACAGTGTCAAGCTTTGCTGAAGTCAAAGTAGGTGACATCAACTGTTCCCCCTTGGTCCACCACTCTGGTTACCCAGTCAAAGAAATCTATGAGATTAGTTTGACAGAACCTTCCTTTTGTAAACCCATGCTGTCTTGGATGCTGTGCCCCTATGGATTCCAGGTGTTGCACTATCCTTTCCTTAAGGAGTGCCTCCATAATCTTGCCCACTACTGAGGTAAGACTGACTGGTCTGTAGTTCCCCGCCTCCCTGCTACCACTCTTGTGGAGCGGGATCACATGAGCCCTTCTCCAGTCTTCTGGGACCTCTCCTTTGCTCAGAGACTCACTAAACAGTTCTGCTAATGGCTCTGCTAGTTCCACCTTTAGCTTCTTAAGTACCCTGGGATGTATGCCGTCAGGTCCCATTGCCTTATCCACCCTGAGCTTAGCAAGCTCTTGTAGGACCCTTTCTTTTGTGAAGGGAGTAGTGCTCACCTCCCTCCCCCCTGTGTCCATGATGCTGAGCTGTGGGCCCTGCCCTACCTTCTCTTCAGTAAATACTGAGCAAAAGTATCTATTTAGGATAGATGCCTTTACAGGGTCCTCCTCCTCACATGCTCCCTTTTCTCAATTAAGCTTAGCAATACCCCCTCTGGACTTTCTCCTTTCACTAATGTATCTATAGAAAGTCTTGTCACCTTCTTTTACTGTTTGTGCTAGTGTTTCCTCAGTTTGGGACTTTGTCTGCCTTACTGCCTTACCTGCTTCCCTTAGGGCAGTTTGGTATGCCTCCCTATCTTCATCCCGCTGTGTTCCCTTATATTTCCTGAAGGCCAGCCTTTTGGCTCTGACCTTTTCTGCTACTGTTTTTGAGAACCAAAGTGGTTTCCTTCTTCTTTTGCACTTCCTTTTCTGTCTAACACAATGGGATGTTGCTTCAAGTATTGCATCCTTAATGCTTGCCACTTTGCCTGTATCCCCTCACCTGTGTTTCTTTTTGACAGAGCTAGCTTAACTCTGTTGGCCATCTTATCAAAGTCAGCTCCTCTGAAGTCCCATATTTTTGCCTTGGAATGGGATGATTTAGATGTAGTAGCCAAATTGAACCATACCATGTGATGGTCACTGGCCCCCAGGTGACCTTCCACCTTGAGATCTGTGATCCCTTCCTTGTTAGTCAGTACTAGATCTAGGATAGCCCTGTCTCTTGAGGGTTGCTGTACCAGTTGTTTGAGGCCCTCCCCCTGCAGGGAATCCACTATGTGTCTAGTTCTGGCAGATGTTCCTGCTGGTATTGACCAATCTGTATCCGCATGTTGAAGTCTCCCATTATCAGAACCTCCCTTTAGCTGTCATGTTTTGTATATCTTCTAACAGTAATGTATCTATGTCCTCCCCTGGTCTGGGGCCTGTAGACAACCCCAGTTCTTATGGCTGTCCCATTTCCTGTTTCCAGGGTGACCCACAGTTCTTCTGGCTCTTTATGTGTATTCTGAATTTCTGTAGTTTTGATATTTTCAGTTGACATACAGGGCCACTCCTCCCCTTTTGCACCTTGGTCTCTTCTGGAACAATACATAGCCAGGTACTGAAGTCTCCCAAGTGTGGTTACTGGTAAACCACGTCTCATTAATTGCTACTATGTCCAGTTTAGCCTCTGACATCATTGCCTGCAGGTCTGGGATTTTATTTCTCAGGCTGTGAGCATTTGTGTACATGATTTTTCACTGGCCAGATTTTGGTGTGTTGGTTGTTTGATGAGGTTTGGCATTGCCCCTGTTCATCGTATGGGGAGACAAACCTTTTTTCTTACCTGGTGATGCAAATGAACTGCAAACATGCTCAATCCCTATTTGACCACTAGCTGGGGGGGGGGGTGTTCTTCCCATTCGACGTATGGGTGCTGCACCCATCTCCCCATTTGCTAGTTTAAATATTCTGCAAAGACGTCAAACTTCTGCCCCAATGCACTGACTCCTCCTTAGTCAGATGCAGTCCATCAAATTTAAAGAACTTTCGCTCCCAGAACTGTTGCCAGTTCCCTGCAAATCTGTGTCCTTTTTCCTGGCACCAGCCCTTGAGCCACGTGTTTAGCTACCCTATCTCCCCTTTTCTGACCTTCCGTCCATCTGCTCCCCTCTCCCAGACTGGCAGGATCTCAGAGAAGGAGATGCCGGATGAAATAGATGATAGTTTGTCACCCAGCCTGGTCAGGTGTTCCTTGGTCTCCACAACTGATCGGCTGGCAAGATCATTAGTCCCTATGTGTACTAGGACATCAATGTTTTCTCCTGCCTTGTGAACAATTTTGGCATGCGGTCAGTGTCTCTCCATGCTGATGTACCTGGGAGACATCTGACCATTGCCCCTGGCTGGAGATGGGTATCAGCTCCCCGAATCATGGAGTCTCCTATGATCAGAAGTTTTTTGGATTTCCTTTTTGCTTTTTTTGTTTTGGTTCCTGATTTCGGTGAGTTTTGTTGTGCTAGCTCCTGTGCTGCAGTGTCCTGCTCTGCAGTGTCTTCTGCCTCTTTGTTTGATTTCAGAGATAAAGGCAGATACCTGTTTGTAGTGTTTTTGGAGGTAATATGTTGGAGAGCAGAGGTGGCGAGGCACCCGATTTGCCCCTCCCAACCACCTGCCAACCTCCTGGACCAACTACCCTCTGCGGTCGAGGTTTTTCTTTTGGATGCTGGGGAAATGGCGGGTGGTTCTTATAATGTATTTCCTCTTGAATATGAAATTTGAGGCGTGCAATCTCTGCCCATGCTGCCCAGAGCTGAGCCCTAAGATCTCCAAAGGCCCAACATGTAGGACAGTGTCCTAAATCCTGTAAAACTGTCTTTCTGAAAATTGTTCCACAGTACCTGCAGTTAATGATATCCATTCCAGATAAGTTGCTGAGTTTATAACCTAGTCAGAGTAATTAGAAGGGGGAAAAAAAAGGAAAAAAAATGCAAGTAATGGTTTGATTGTGTTTTGTTTAACTTGTTATAACAAATTAAATACTAGTGCCCCTGTAAATGAGCTCACCTTGTGGAGGGCCCACTGATCCACCCCTTCCTGCTCTGCCACAGGAAATGTCACAACTGTGGTACCCTATAAAAGGAGTGTAGTGTGGGATGGTTGGGGATGGGGGTGGGTGGCTGGGCCCTTTTCCTGCCGAAAAAGAAGAACCACGGACGAAAGAACAAGGAGGTAAGAGCAGAAACAATCAGTCAACAACAAATGCAGTAACCCTGAAAGCTTATCCTAATGTTAGATAAAACTGTAAAACCTGTAAAGCACCACCTGTAATAATTTCAGAGAAGATATATGCTGTAAGAAACACTTTGCTACAGAAAAAATAAAACAATGAAATGTTAGCAACAAACAGTAGCAATCCCTGTGAGTAAAAAATAAAAACAACACCACACAGTAAATCTGCTTAGCCAAAATAAGTCTTAATCCTTTTCCCTTGCTCTGGTAAGTTTCTCTACTCTGCCTTTCAAGCAGTCTTAGAAAGAAAGAGCTCAGGTGAAGCTAGGTGCCTTAGCCAGCAAGCCAAGTCTTCTACCATAGACTGTTTGTGTATCATCACTTGAAGTCCCATGATTACATGCCACAAGACAGTCTTGCTGTACATTTCTGAAAAACAAAAGGAAAAGAGAAAGGCTTCGGCTGAGCCTTCCCTCATTTGTATGTTAGTTCTGATCTTTAAACAATTTCAACTGGTTTGCATGAAATCACTTGTCCCATGCTTTTTCTTGCTTCCCCCTGTAATTCTGACTTTGTACACGGTGGGGCCGCACTGATCAATAACAGTATATGGGCCTCCCCATGTTTAGGTGAAGGGACCCTCCTGATCATAAATCCTGATCAGTATCATGTCTCCTACTTATAATTGCATTTCATGTCATTGTTTGTCTAAGTACAGTTTATTTACATGTTGAGTCACACCAATATTGGTAGTAGCAGAAAGGTAAATTATTTCAAAGTATTTCTCTATACAGATACTGTCCAGTTGTGGGGTCGATAAACCATCCCTCCACAAATGTTTTGGAAGTTTCAATCTCTGTCCAATCATCACTCCATAAGGAGAAATACCAGTAGTTTTGGAAGGAGCTGCTCTGATGCACAGACAATGCAATTATCCTTTGTCTGTGTCAGGCCACCAACCCATAGATTACATTCTGTTCAGTGAAACTGGCTTGCCATGGTGTCCCCCTCACCCCAACTACAGTATCATGTGCAGCATGTAAAAGATCTCCACTTAACAACTCTGACAGTACCAACACCCTCTCCTCTGGTGAACCACGAAGAACCCTTCTACCAGAGTGAGTTTATTTTTGTGAGAGCAGCATGCATCTGCCACCATGTCTAGGGTGTTATTCTAAATTAATGAAGTTGTTTGTCAGTGGCTACTCTGAACACAAACAATGTTATTGACACAGTATCTGTATATGTCCCCCCTCCTTTTTCTTTAGACATGTTAGTGGTTCAAAACATTCTAATCATCCCTCAAAACATTGCAGGCTCACTACATTCACTTTCTCCCATTTAGAGGAATTGAACTACTGTTTTTAGGGTGTCACTTAGTGTGGGATTTGAGCCCAGGCTTCTGTAGCCTACCACGCTTAAAGTCTGCAGCTCTAACCATCAGGCCACTCTAATGCAGCTATAGAAGCAGGCAGGTTATACTTGTACTTCAAACTCCACACCTCCTGGATGGTACACCTACATTTTCTGGAGGGTCTAAGTTGAGTAGAGCCACCACCTACTGGTGTGTGTGTGTATAAACCCAAATCTGTTCCACCTGCAAGTGGGCTTTAAGTGTTCTATGTGCTTGTATGAAAGTTTAAAGCTTTAGGTATTCTGGGATAGGCTTTTCATTTTTGTTAGCTTAAAGTTTTAGGAGTTTGCTAGTTATTTCTCTCTCATACTAGTTGCTCCTCAGTCCTCCCTCCTATCAGTTTGTCTTGCTTTTGGCCACCTATATATCCCAATTATTACTGCACTTCCCTCTTGGTCATGTTCCTCATCATCATCTCCCTTATCCTCTTTCTCTCCTCTTTCGCCTCTATTCCCCCCTCACCTCCCTCCTTGCCTCTCATCTATCTCACTCCCCCATCTCCCTCTCCCACCTTTCCATCCTCCTCCTCCCACCTCCCTCTTCTCCACTCACTCTGGGTTCCTGGCACTTCTCTCCTTCCCTCCCCCGTCTCCATCTAGCCTTATTCTGTGCACTGCTCCACTCCCCCCTCACCAGATAGTAAACACCCTCCCTATCACCCTGTGTGCAGACGGAGCTTGGCTGTACTGAGACTCCTTATCTTGCTTTTGCTTTTGAGCACAGGGGATATTGAGTCTACATCCCCTCACACTTCTCCCTCATTCCCTCTACCCCCTGCCTGCCCAAAGATCTATATATTGTCCACCTTAATATCAGGAATCTTCTCCCTAAGATTGACCTCCTGAAACCAGTTATGGCAAACCTATGGCCAGATATATGTATTATCTCAGAATCTTGGCTCTCTTCTAATATCCCTGATAGTGCCATCTCCATCCCTGGGTACTGCCTTATCCAGCAGGACAGACCCAGGAAGGGAGGGGTTATCACCATCAATATCTCTTCCTCAATCCAGTTCTCCACTATCCTCTTTGTTTCTCTCCCATCAGCTTATGAACATATCCTTCTAAAATTCTCCCTCCCTCCCTTTCTCTCTTTCCATCTTCATAGCAGGAGTGCACTGCTGCCCTGGTCTCTCCTCCTCCTCTGTCTCAGACCTTCTCACCACTATCTCCTCCCATTCCTCTCCTGGTGAATTAATCATGCTAGGTGATTTTAACTTGAACTGGCTATCCCCTCCTCAACCTAGGATATGTCACAATACCATGTCTCTAAACCTAACTCAACTGATCACTGAACCTACCCATCTCAACCACAAATCACTCAGACACACCCTGCTTGACTGGGCCCTCACCTCTCATTCCCACCACATAACTGCTGCTGGCATTCTCCTGGATGCCCTCAGTGACCAACATATGGTCTATTGTGTCCGGAAAATCCACTGTCCCAAAGCCCCCCCAGTTTTTTGTCCCCTCCATTTCTTTAAATCATCAGATTTATGAGCCCTCCATGATGATCTGGCTACTACCAACTGGTCACCCCATCAGCCTCTAGCACTGTTGACAATACCCTTAACTACTTCAAATCCAAATTCCTCTTCTCTTGGGATCAGCAGACCCCCATAAGGAAAACTAGAGTCATGGGCTCCCACCTCCCCTGGATCTCTGTCAAACTCCTAGCCAGCCTGTGTGCCAGGGACTTAGCTTGGAAGGAGCACAAATCCTCAGACTCCCCCCTGGACCTACATAAATATCATGCCCTGTGCAATGTCTGCACCAGAGCCACTAGGTTAGTCAAAACAGAGTAGTTTTCCTCTACCTTCCATAACAATATCAGCAACCCCTCAAAGTTCTGGAAGATTGTCCATGCCCTTTTTTCTCCCAATGCCCAACCCACCATCCCAGTTCTAAAGTCAAATGACTCATCCATTACTGACCCACTCTCAGTGGCCAGCAAATTCAATACCTTCTTCACTTGTTGTGCCTCTTCCCGCCTCTCATTCTTTCCATGAGCTTCAATACCCCCTCCCCATCCCCTCCTCTCTCCCTCCCCCACAACCTGCCCAATTCTCCTTCTCTCCTATCACATCTGATGCCACCATCAATGCCTTACTAGCACTCAACCCACTCAAGAGTAAAAGCCCAGATGGGCTTGATCCTAAACTCTTAGACCTGGCAGTCCCTGCCATTGATATCCCCATCTCTGTCATTTTAAACCTCTCCTTCTCCTCAGCCCTTGTCCCATCTGCCTGGAAGCATACCACAGTCACCCCCTTCCCTAAAGGTGATGGTCCTTCTATTTCTGATAACCATCATCCCATTTCTCTCCTCCTCACCCTCACCAAACTCCAAGAACATCTGGTGCTATCTCAACTCTCCGCTTTCCTTGATTCTTCCTCCTTTTTCACCCTGTACTGGTCAGGATTCCACAAAAAGCACTCCACCTCCTCTTCCGTCCTCCAGCTAACTGATACCATTCTCACAGAGATGGATCAGGAACAAGTCACATACATCATCTTTGTTGACTTGGTAAAAGCCTTCAACACTGTTGTCCATCTCCTTCTCCTATCTAAGCTCTCTGCAGCAGGACTCTCCTCCTCAGCCAGCAACTTGTTCCACTCCTACCTCATGAATAGGTCCCAATCAGTCTGTATTGGAGACTCCCTTTCCCCTCCCAATCACCACTGGGGTAGCTCAAGGCTCAGTCCTCAGTCCTATCTTATCTGTCTTTCTAAATGACCTTCCTGCTGCCTGCACCTCAGCATCCATTCACATGTACGCTGATGACACAATCTTATTATCTTCTGATCATTCCCCTGCTGACCACACTTCAATGGGACTTTGACAATGTCCAGCTCTGGTTCCACTCAAATCAGCTGGCCCTTAACACCAAAAAAAAAATGGTCTCTATGACCTTCAACACTCGTCAAAAGCTCTCTAGGATTGGCATTCTCCCCTTGTTATGCAGGTTGGAACACAAATAGTAATACAAAGCATGGCATAATCCTATTAGACTAAAATTATACAGCAGGTAGTGCACAGATACAGATAAAACTGGCCAGACATTACCTTCCTTGGGAGACGGGTGCAGGTAGAGGTCTTTTCAAGAAGGATTCCACATCTCAGACCTCTAGCTTTACTGGACCCATACTTATACCCAGCTTTGTATACTTGTCTGACAATTATATAAGGACCCCCATGTAGCCATGGCATCTCAGCAGCATTTCCAAGGCTGCTTGTCCATGTTATGTGAGATGCCTCTCACATGTTCGGCCTTGGATGTTCTCAGCACTACCCATTATGAGTATGGTAACAAAGCAACATACTTCATTCTGCTAGCTTCTTCCAGGGGCAGATAAGTTTGGCATGTACAAAAAAACAACATTGCAATTCTGATAAATTACCATCACTGAGTTAGTGTGTGTGTGTGTGTGTGTCCAGGAATATAAATGAAAATCAAGCAGCTGCACTGACAGAAAGGCTATATAATGGTGTGTAGTTTGTTCTAGTGTGCTGTGCAATTCTTGCTGATATTACTAATAACGTATAAGCAGCTAATAATCTAATGAACTGCATCTCTACAAGAATGATCTTCAGAAACTCCTTCTGGCCGGTGATAAATGCCTATGTACCTGATGCTGTGTATTTTGGAATTAAGAGCTTTTATTCACCTGTTACTTGGACTTATTTGTGTACTTTTTATGCTCCCGTACTGCTCAACGTGTTGCTTATTGCTGTAGTTTTCTGTGCTTACCTTGTTTAATGTATTTGAACCAATGCAATTTTGTGCATAATTTGTGTGTAATTATTTTTTTTACTTTGTCAATAACTCTCCTGGGTCATGCCTGAAAATAATCAATGTTCTTGCCTAGCGTACCTACCTAGTCAACAAAAACTAAATATATAAATACAGTTGGGAACTATGGGTCCTGGTGAACCCTTCCTTTAAAACTAATGGATGTAATTTAAACTCCATGTCTGGCATATAAGCCCTAATTTTGTTTGTATTCTAGGAATGGACAAAGTCTGAAAACTACGGTTCACAAAGTCTTCACCATGAAGCCAAAAAAAATTTGCAATGCTCACCCTATGTGATGGGTGAGGTCTGCATGGAAAAACCTACACAGACTTTGCCCTTTGCAGAGTGCTAGCTCCACTTTATCAGTGAAGTGTGCTACATGAAACATAGCTGCTTTGGAAAGGAAAGAAAATAACTAAAACCCTTCCCCCCTACCATCATAACACCCCATCTCACCCTCCTCCTGGTCCCAGTAAAAAAGAAATAACACCCCTGTCCCCCAAAATGACTTAGTATCCCAGCTCCCACCTTCCACCAACCCACTTAGCACCTCAGCCTTCCCCAGATCCATTGCCTTTATAAAAAGAATAATTCTCAGAGCCTGGGATGACAACTGCAAAGTAATGCATTGGGAAACAAATACCCAGGGGAGGAGTACACGATATGGGGGGAGGTACTAACAACAATAAAAATGAAAAGGGACCTGGGGTAGTCATATCAGATGACCTAAAGATAGGCAAGCAATGTGAGAAGGCAGTAAGGAGTGCTGGGGGATACTGGGATGCATAGGGAGAGGCATCACCAGTAGAAAACAGGAAGTTGTTATCCCTCTGTACAGACAGTCAGTGAGACCCCATCTGGAATACTGCGTGCAGTTCTGGAGACCCCATCTCCACAAGGACATAGACAGGATGACAGGATGGAGGCAGTCCCAGAGGAGGGCAACTAAAATGGTGCACAGCCTGCACCAGAAGCCATACAAAGAGAGACTAAACAAGCTTAATATGTATACTCTAAAGGAAAGGAGGGAGAGGGGGGCATGATAGAAACATTTAAGTACCTCAAGGGAATCAACAAAGTCTAAGAGGATAGCATCTTTCAGAAAAAGAGATGTGTAAGAACAAGGGGGAACAATTTGAAGATGGGGAGATGGCTCAGGAGTAATGTGAGGAAGTATTTTTTCTCAGAGAGGGTGGTGGATACATGGAACAGCCTTCCTGAGGAGGTGGTGGGTTCAAAAACAGTGGGGGAATTCAAAAATGCATGGGACAGACAAAGCAATTCTAGTTGGGGGGAGGAGGAGGAAGTAGGTTGTTGGTTAACTAGGATCTGCAGCTTATTCAGTAGGTAGGAAAATGGGCAGTCTGGGTAGGCCAAATGGCCCTTATCTGCCATCAAAGTCTATGTTTCTATGTAACTGGCACAGCCCCCCTTACACCACCTCAGTTGGCTGCAAACTGCTATAGTGCTATACTAGATTGTATGTCACTATAGCAGTTATGAGGCATATCACTGTGAATCTTACAATCTGTCAGTTTGCATGCTTTTCATTTATACTGTATGTCTTGCAAGTACTATAATAATATACAGTACCTGCTGGTATATTGCTATAGCAGTTTGCATTGGGTGACAGCTGGCCAGGGTGGTATAAGGAGGGCTCTGCCCATTGCCATTCCAAACTCTGAGAATTCTTTTTTAAAGTCAGTGCATCCAATGAGGGTTAAAGTGTTGCAACTAGGGGTGCTGAGTGGGTTGAGGGAAGGGAAGGTCATAAAAAATATATTTCTGGGTCTCTGGAAGGAGTAGAGTAGGATTTTGGATGCTAAGTAGGCAGAGAAGGCGGTCATAATTAATATATTTCTGGGACTGTGATGGGAGTAGGGTAGGATTTGGGTTGGGGAAAGGGGTATTTCTTTTTTATTGGGACCATGGTGTGGGAGGGGGAGGAGAGGCACTAGGAGGATGGGAGAAAGGTTTTAATGTATTAGATTTTTTTACAGCTGGTATTTGCCCACAGGGTCCAATTTTGCAGTGGGCCCTGTGGGTGAATTAAAGTACAACTACATTGGTGAAGGGCACTTAGCCATGCATGTGAGGGTTTTTGGTAAAGTGCCCAATGTGCCACCATTTAGCCCGACCTTTGCAACTTTGATGCATCTTTACCTGCAAAGTTTTACTTCACAACATCTCTATTGTAGTCCCCAAATATGGAGTGTAAAAATTATGTCCATTAGGTTTATTTGTATTTATTTGTTTATTGAAATAATTTTGCCAGGAAAGGTTTACTGAGCCATAATAGCTTGTTTTCAGTGGTGTCCTGGGGAAGGAGGATATGTGTATATTGGAAACAGAAAGATAGAATCTGATGGCAGAAAAGGACCAGTTGGCCCACACAGTCTGCCCAAATATTCGTTCTCTAATCTGTCTCTGCAGACCCTAACTGATTTCTGGTAACCTTCCCTCCTACCTGCCTATTTGCTAGTATTCCCTTATGTCTATCCCATGCATACTTGAAGTGCATCTACCACCCTTTCAGTGGAATAGTATTTCCTCATATCCCACTTAACCTCCCCCCCCCTTCCAGCTTCATCACATCACCCTGGTCCTTGTGCCTTTTTTTTTCAGTTGAAATATTTTCCCATCCTGCACCCTCTTCAGTCCTTTGAAGTACTTGTAGGTCTCTATGATGTCCCTTCTCACACTTTTCTCTTCCATGATGTACATGCTGAGATTGCTCAGTCTCACCTCGTAGGGCTTCCCATGCAAGTTCTGCACTTTTAGTTGCCTTTATGTGAACTACCTCCACCTTATCTCTGTCTTTTCTGAGGTGTGGCCTCCAAAGCTGGAGACTACTACAGGTGGGGTCTCACCAGTAAGTGATACAATGGCAATACCACTTCCTTCTTCCTGCTGTTGGAGATCCCCACATGCACCCCCAGCAACCCACTAGACTTGCCCACTGCTTTGTCACACTGCCTGCCACTTTGAGTTCATTTGTTATGGCAATGCAACATCCCCTTCCTGTTTAGTGACTATGAGTAGAGGTGAGCAAAATCCATAAACTTCGATATGCTGAGTATTTAGTGTATAACTTGAATTTCATGAAATACTCCTCAAAGTGAAGTGAAAAGCTTTGCATTCCACCATAATGTGAAGTTGCCATTGTTTATTATGGACTTCACATTACTTTGCCTTTTTTATCTCTTTAAGGTGAATTTTGCAGTGATTCATGGGATGGCAGGTCACATGGACTCTGTATTGTCTTGCACAGCCTTAGTTTAGCGTAATGTGTTTAATGGAAAGCTGGAGACAGTTTGATGCCAGAGCTCTGAGAATCAAACCACCCAAAAACCTTTAAAAAAGCATTTTTGTGACTAAATTTTGAGTCACAATTTAGTACATCAATTGTAGTAAACCCTTGTGTGTTTATATAATTGAGCATTTATTGATTTTATGTGAATATTGCATGTTTGTTTCTTTGTTTGTTTTATTTGTTTATACTGGTAAGACCATGGGCCAAAGACAGATTTTCATGATTTACCAGTTTCATGTAAACATACAATGAAACAAATATACAAAAATACCAAATACAAAAATGCTACTCACAATACATTGTAGAACACCAATAATATACATTACAAGAATATCAAGTAACACATTTGTATTCTCTTTCCAGTAATAGATAATTCCTGAGTCTCTTCCTGAAGTACATTAAGGATCTTTTTAGGCTATCTAAAATGGGTAACAGTTCATTAAAAAGACAAGGAAGAACATACAGTAGAGTTTTTTGGCCCTTAGAGGTCTTCATCCTGGGTATTTGAAAGTAAGTGGAATCAACAGACCTTGTGCAAACAGAACTAATATGTCTCTTAAAAAGAGTATCAACAACCTCAGGAACCCTGTTTAACGTTATTTTCTTTGCCAACAAGCCTAATTGAAATTTAAAGTGCAGGTCTAATGGCAAAAAGCCTTCATCCCTCAGTAGCAGACAGTGATGTGTCCTCATTGGAAGTTGTATGAAAAATCTAGAAATTTGATTCAAAAGAATTTTAACTTTATTTATTAATCCATCTCCTGAGGCATAATAAATCATGAGACCATTATCAACAGTGGGAATAAGGAAGTTGTGGGCAAGTGTTCTTCTAGTAGATGGGGCTAAGAGAGGATTAAGTCTATATAAAGCCCCTAATCTCTGACGAGTAGCTTTAATCAAACTAGAGATGTGTGGTTCAAACGTCATGCCCTCATTTATTAAGAGTCCCAAGTATTTAAATTGTTGAACTTGTTCAATAATATTTCCATGCACTGTATGCAATAATAACTCAATATCTGTCCCTGTTCATTTTCTTACTTTTTGAAAAACCATGGACTTAGTTTTCTTTTCATTCAGAGCAAGTCTGTGTGCCATAAACCAATTGTGAGCTGCCTGAAAATCAACTGTCAGATCTTTATGAACTGTGTTAATATGTGAACCGCTCGTGAGGATCACCGCATCATCTGTGTAAAGTAATATCTGGGAATTAGTGCATACTGAGGGAAGAGTGTTTAAAAATAAACTAAACAAAAGGGGACCCAAAATCAACCCTTGTGGAACACCCAATGAGATAAGAGCGGATTGTGATGTTAATGTTAATTTAGTACATTCAGTCTCTGTGCTGACAGACACTGTGGAAGCATGATTTGGGTGAGGGGTGGATCTGTGGTGTAGCAGAGAGAGAATCACAGACCACAGTGAGAAAGGCAGTCTTTCCAATTGTCGTTGGCTATTGTTTTAGTATTTGTGTGTTCAGGTACACACAGTAATACTTCTATTCTTTTTTATACTTTTTTGCTGTTTGCTGGGCATTTTTTCAATCTGTTTAAAAGACTGTGTTGATTGTTTAATGAACAGTTAAAGTTTCTGCATCTGACCTTTAATCTGTGTACATGCTATCAATTTATATGTATTTTATTGTGTCACTGCAATAGCAGCACTCTGAATTTCTCAGTCTGTCTCTGGTATTTGCTCCTGCTTCTGTGTAACTACTGCTGTAAACAACCCCCCTTCCCCCACAAAACAAGGTATTGTTTTTTCACTTTTGGATTTCTGAAGACTAGTTAAGGTCTTGTTGTGCCTGTGTGACTGCATATCTTTAGTGCCCAATCTCCATCTGGAAGTCACAGTTGTGTTTTGGCTTCCCATCCACCAAAAACTGCAGAAATATAAAGTTGCTGTTAATTGTCTGTGTAATCTTAAAAAATGCCCATGAAGAGACAGTCATGCAAAGCTGTTTCTGGCTGTGGTGCTGCTGCCAGGAAGTCTATTAGCAGTGGAAGTTGTTGTGATGATGAGGCAGGTTCATCAGGGGCTAGCAAGTCTAGCAGTGTTAAGAGTGGTCCTGGCTGTGGTAGTACACAGCAAAAGGGAAAGGTAGTAGTTGCTGCAAGTAAAAGGATGTTTCCAACTCTGTTTTACACAGCAACATCAGTTGCTTCAATGCTGGTTGGAGATGCTGTTGTCCCTGCTGGTAGTAAAGTTAGTGATGGGCCCTGCATGGTTGATAACAGCATAAGTATTGCTACAACCTGGGCAAAGTTATCAGGTGGTAAAAATGTTGTGGACTTAGAAGACTTGAATGTAGTTGATGTCCCACTCTCCACAGTGGTTGAACATGATTCTGAGCATGATAATGACTCACAGTCTCATGTTTCCACTGATCTTGAGGTTAGGCCATCCAAACATTCAGATGTTGATGAAAAAAGTGTGGATGATCATAGTGAAGTTGTGGTTGGAATATCTCCACAGGAGGACAGCATCCAAAGTGAATTTGTGGATGAATGATGATTGTGATGATGATGCTAGCGAGTAGCGATCCCATTTGGGAACCAGACCAAAAAAGTGTAGGTGGCTGTTTGTAAACAGTCTGTTAGTAAATCACCCTCTCCTCCAAGTTCTGATGTAGCTGTGCCTGTTGATGACCCTGAAGTAATAGTCATAGACTGTGATGTTAAGTCAAAGTCCAAGTGTGCACAACACCCAAAATTATGCAGTACACTCCCTATTTCATCTACACAAAAACTGCAGTCCCATATGCAGTAGCAGTAGCGACATGTAAAAAGTACAGCATCAAAATCTCTAGTTTGGAATTTTTCATACAAGATGATAATAATAATAATATCTTTATTTATTATGCACCTTTCAATTGTCAAGGCGCATTACAAAACTTAAAACAGCACTAATAAATACACAGTAAAATCCAAGAATTAACCTTATTAGTCACATTATACCCTACTCCATAAATAGGTCTTCAATGCCTGTTTAAACCTCCCCCCCCCACGGTCGTGCACTCCCAAAGCCAACAGGGTAGAGAATTCCAAAGGGCTGGGGCCGCATACATAAATGCACGGGCCCCTGAAGATTTTAAAACTACCCTTGGAATCTCTAGCAATCCCTCTTCTGCTGAACAGAGTGATCGCTCAGAGCAGTAAGGAAACAGGAGCTCTTTCGGGTATTCCAGGCAAAGTCCATGTAGGGGCTTTATAAGTCAGTAATCCTACTTTGAAGGTGATCTGCCACTGAACTGGCAGCCAATGCAGTTTGCACAGCACCAATGTGATATGGGAAGTCTGAGGTGTACCCGTCAACAACTGGGCCGTAGTGTTCTGCACCAGCTGCAGGCGGTGGATATCAACCCCTGGAAGCCCAAAGTAAAGGGAGCTGCAATAATCAAGGCGCAAGGTCACAAAGGTGTGGATCAGTGTGAGACGATAACCCGACGGAACAAGGTGCTTGATCCTAGCAATGTTCCTCAGATGGTAAAAGGATAACTTAATGACAGCCAACACCTGGGATCACAGTGTCAGCCCATCATCGAGTATCACCCCTAGGTCCTGCACCTGTTCAGAGGCTAGGAGCTGGGAACCCCAAGGAAAAGCCTCGTGGGTTGACCAGCCCCTGACCCCCATCTGGTGACCTGGATCCACAATCATCACCTCAGTCTTCCCTGGGTTCAACCTCAGCCAGCTGGAATTCATCCAATCCTGGATTTCAGCGAGGCAGTTATTAAATACTGAGAGTGCTCCATCCTGGTCAGGTGCAAAAGACAAGTAGAGCTGGGTGTCATCAGCATAGCAGTGAAACCTCAGCCCATACCATCTTACAATGTCTCTGAGGGCAGCATATACACCACAAACAATGTGGGGGACAGCACAGAGCCCTGAGGGACCCCACATGACAGAGAGAGAGGGCTGAAGAAATAAATCCCTGACACCACCCTCTGAGTTCTGCCAGTGAGGAAGATGGAAGTGATGAAACAGTTGCAATATGCCAGCTTTGCCAAGTGTGTGTGAGGCATGTTAAAAAGGGTAGTCATCTTGGCACTGGGAGCCAGCATTCTCATCTCAAGAGCAGGCACATGGCACTTTGGACTCAGCACCAGAGGGGAACTAATGCCATAGTGGGGTGTTCACCCTGATCCACCTTAGTGAGCATAGTATCCCCTTCCCAACTGAGTGGAAGTAGCCATGTCAGTAAAAGTTGTGAAATAACACTGGAGGATTACTACAGGCATGAGGAGGAGGAGGATGACTTTGAATGTTCAAGTAGTGGTCAGAGTAGCAGTGGTGGTCCATGTAGTAAAACTACTACATCAACCCCTATGCTTTAAACAGGTAAAATAAAAAAATGTTTTGACTTGTCACCTGTGGACACACCATCACACATCAAAGGCATCCTATCCATGGCAGTTTGCTGAAGAGAACCATTTTGTACGCCTCATGCAAAACAACGAACAATGCTGCCCACATTGTACAGCCTTTTTGCATGGAACAGTAAATACCCTCCAAATCATGCACTTGAATGTGAACTCAATGCTGCCATAGCAGAAATGCTGGCAGTTGACCTTTTGCTATTTTCCTTTGTGGAGAATGTGGGATTCTGATGCTTTGCGGCACGCTCTTGTCCTAAATGAAAGATCCCGTCCAGGACATACTTTTCCACTCATGCTGTCCCTGAGTTATATCATACTGTGACAGAGTCTGTAAGACATGCCCTTCAACATTCCACATTACCTTTCATTCACTTAGGCATGGATATGTGGACAAGTGGCAAAATGGCGGGTAGTTCCTATACGTGTATTACTACATATTGGGCGCAGCTACCTGGGAATGTCTGTGATGGTGGGATGGGAAAACAGTGTAATAAATCAAACTGTGGTGACAGCAACCTTCATGGCATTAGACAACATGCCACGCTTGCAATGCATAGTGTAGCAGGGTCGCATACAGGCAAAAATAATGCTAGACTTGCTACTGACAGAAATTGATGAATGGCTGCACCCCCTGTCCCTAAAAGCTGGTTTCATAGCTAGTGATAATGGATCAAGCGTTGTCAAATGTATCAGCAATGGTGACTTTGTGGAGTTCCTTGCATGGCCTACTGTTTAAATCTTGTGGTACAGGAATTTCTACAGTACCCAGAAATCAAGCAAACAATGACTGTTGCACGTCAAATCTGTGCCCACTTTGCATGCTCTGGAAAGGCCCATGATCAGCTTAGGCAGCTACAGATCCAAAACAGCCTCCCTCAGCACCTGCTCAAGCTTGAAGTTGTCATGAGATGTAACTCCACACTTTACATGGTAGAGCGGTTGTACGAGCAGTACAAAGCAATCTCCGAGTATCTAGTTATGCACCCTAACTGTGACAGTTCAGGTGCATCAGTGTCAATGACAACTGAACAATGGATGGATGGACTCAGTAATATTAATTTTGAGGCTGTTTGAACATGCCACATAGGCAGTGAGTGGTGACACTGCATCGGTTAGTCAAGCCATCCCACTGCTATGGGTGCTGAGGCAGACCTTGTTGAATCTGCAGCCTATCCTTGAGGTGGCCAGAGATAGATCAAGCTGTGTATTACTAAAACTCATGATTACAGTCTTAGACAGCAACAGACACATTGCCACTATTCAGCAATCTCTAGAATTTGGAATATCCATAATGCTGGATCAACGCTACTAACGTGGCATTGCATCCATACTGGGGGGAGGGCTTGATCAGGTTCAAAATCTGACTGGACATCTGGTCAGATTGGTTCATGGGGTACAGAAGTCTTGTGCAAAGTTCTGCAAACCACAGCATAACAAGGCTGAAGGTCACTCTGGAACCAGTGCATCCAGTAAGGTGGCTGACCAGCAAGGGGTGGTGTCAGCTGCACAGTTGTCAATTAATCCACTTTGCGGTGCCTTTTCCCAAGTAGGAATTTGTAACCTAGATTAATCTTGTGAACAGGTGGATGACTCATCAGGAATGCACTCATTACAGAACATGGTTGAGGCCTATTTGGCAGAAAATAGGCATCTGACAATATTGGATGATCCTTTGGTGTACTGGAGTGGCAAGGTGTATGAATGGCCAGTGCTGACTTCAGTAGCACTGAAGTACCTGACCTTCCCACCCTCCAGTGTAAGCATGGAGTGGGTATTTAGTTCTCCAGGAGCTGTAGTGCATAACTGTCATACTAACCTATCACCTACTGTACAAATGTCAGCATGCTGACATTTATCAAAATGAACGAAGGTCACATACCAAATAGGACAAGCACATCAATGTTTGTACCAGTCATGATGATGATGGTGGTGCTGATGATGCAGGTGAAGCAGGCCATCCTGGTGGCAGTGTCAAATAGTATGCCATTGAGGTTGATGATGCAGTTATGGAAAAATAATTTCCAAGTGGGTGCAACTCCAGCATTGAGGATTGTGAGGGCTGCTTCCTTGAGGATGATGATGAGGAGGATGTTGGTGGGAGGGCATAAAGAAAAAATTTGCATTCAAGTACTTCTTTCTGTTACTTATAATTATCAAATATGACATGTCATTATAGTTCCCCTTCCCCTTTCTGGATTTTGCCAGTACAGTTCACAGAATGTGTGCAGTCATTTACCTGCAGTCTTCTAAACACAAATGTCAACTTGTGGTCACTGAAATCCTGCTGATTGAATGACAGATTTCATCCTGACACTGGAATACAGTAATGCACCCCAGCCAGCCACCCTGCTTCTTGAGAAAGAGAGAGAGAGAGAGAGAGGGAGAGAGGGAGAGAGAGAGAGAGAGAGGGAGAGAGATTGTACCTGTGCCCAATCTATGAACCCTCAGCCAGCCACAGTCACTCAGCTTCTTGAGAGAGAGAGAGAGAGAGAGAGAGAGAGAGAGAGAGAGACATTGTACTGGTGCCCAGTCTATGAACTCTCAGCCAGTCACTGCCACCCTGCTTCCTATTACTAATTTACAGTAAGTATGTACTATGTCATGTACTATGGTTTTGACTTGAACTGTGGTGTTAATACTTTCTTTAACTTTTATACATGTCACCAAATGCAGGCAAGTGATTTTCATTTTGTTGTCACAGGTTACAGTGTAAACTTGCAGTCATACAGTCCTCCTGGTACCAAAAGGATAACAACTACTGTAATTGCATCAACAATGACATTGCAGTGCACCCACTGAAATTATTTCATCTATAGGTCAGTATCAGTCTTATTTCTTATTTCCTTTTTTTCTTGTTTTCTACCGGTGTGAAGCATTAAACGGCAGTGACATATAGGCCAGATAATATATTTTTTTATACACAGATGGGAGAGGCGTACTTCAGTATGCGATGATTTTACAACGTGTTATCCTGGTCTTAAAAACTTAATGTAAGACAGCGGGCCAGTGCGTGGCACTCACTAAACTTGTTAAGTTTTTTACAGGGATTTACTAATAGATGTGTATTTAAAGCTGGATATAACAGAAGACAGGAACAGCCACACTGGGAACTGAAAGTAGTATTGCAATGAACTACTAATAATTTCTTCTTCATTTGTTTTCAGGTAACATCGAGGTGCTGTGGACCGGCATTGGTGGTATCTTCCAGTCTGAAGACAGACAACAGTTAGGGTATGCTGAAGACCTGGAAAGAAGTCAAAAACATTAATCAAAGTTGTTTTCCAATGATGCCCCCCACCCAAAAAAAACAACCAAACAAAAAAAAGACAACAACTTACCTTTCATGGCTTGACATTTTCCATACAGCTGAAGTCATCGCCAATCAGAAACGTGCGGAACACACGCATGCTATGACCCGAGAATGAAGAAAAAAGAACAGTAATGAGAAATGTTTATAATTCAGTCAACCACAGCAGTAATCCCCACCCCCCTGAATAACATTTACATATTACAGTACCACATTAGATGTCGGACTCAGAACATATGTATGGCATGCGAATGTGATCATCATGGCCACCACGGTGAAGTAGAAGCATTCCATATCTATGATGATAATTCCCTGGAGTGGAACAATATGATGGACTGCTTACAACACACAAAATTCAAAGCAAATTAAATGGCTGTGTCTGTGAAAAAACATAATAGTAGGGTGAACAATAACTCACCATTGCGGTATGAAGGCACGCACAAAGGGCAGCATGTTTCAATGATGAAGCAGACATCAATGCAGGCAATGCTCTCACTTGGGACACTGTGACACATTTCTGGCCTTATTCTTCACCAGGACTTTCCATGAAATTAAAACAGCGGGACATTCACAAGATAGGACATTTGGTGGGGGGGTTGTTCTGGTAGGTGATTTAATGGTATTTTGATTGTTCTTGTGGGTATGTATACTACAAAAATTTAACACAGTAAACAGTAATCAAAAAGTAATACAGCATGACAATTAAAGCTGCAGTGCATGAATGCAGTTACAGTTTTGACCGATGCTTTTTTATTCTATGTTACACTGGTCCTTTGTAATAAATTGTGTATAGGAACAATACCCTTCTTTCCACAATTTAAGTGTGCTGTACTAAATTTTTTTTTTAAATTGGAAGTAATAAAAGCAGCTCTAATTTTTAATCTGAATTACTTGTGCCAGGTTTTCATCAGTCTTCTCACATGCCTTTTGACATCAACCATTTAAAATAGTTTCTGTTGTGTCTAAAATGAGGTTGCATGCAGCAGACTGTGCTCCATTTCCTTATGGAACAGTAGCTGTTCAAAAACAGATGTGAATACTGATGAAAACCAGGTCATAGTAACGTTAAAACAAGCACTTGTCAATGCCAAATGTTGTCGCGCTGGCATTGGCAATGGGAGTGGCGTAGCTAGAGATGCATAGTGCTGTGATTTTGTGAATGTGTCTCAAAAGGTGATTTTGCACAGCGAGCATGCCATTGTGCGCCACAGCTGCGGAAACACGTTTTGGGCAGGCTGTGAAAAATGGCAGCTGGATTGTTGCTAAGGAGATGTGCACAAATGCCAGTGGTGAAAATGTGGCATGAAAATATTGCAGATTGACGAAGTTACAAGGGTGCGTGGAAACTGCACAATGCATGCTTGCAACACAGTCATTGTATAGAGTTTCAGCACCAAATGTTCAACATAGGCATTTTAGGACCTCTGCTCATCAATAGTGTCCCCTTCATTTCCTCAAACTGTCCCAAAAACTGATTTTGCACAGTAGCCATGCAATTCTGTGCCGGATGTGCGAAAACACATTTCAGGCAGCTGGAGTGTTCATAAGGAGGTATGGAAAAATGCCAATGAAGAACAGCTGGAGTGAAAGTATTACAAATTCAGAAAGTCATGAGCGTGCGTGCAAACTGTGCACTAATATGCTGCAGACAAAATAATAGCAGTAAAGTGTAAATCTGGTTGTTGAGCCAAGGCCGCAGCAGGGAGGTAGCACTACCCAGAAACAGGCTGTATGATAGGAGTAAGGCAGACAGGAGGCAACTTACACAACAAAAGTCATGAAAACTCACTGACATGGGCAGAATGGTTGGCTGCTAGCTGCCTGTATGGCTGACTCCTAGACAGACTCCTTAGTTGCCCTTTACACTGTGGCCTTTTGCAGTGAGGACCACATTGTGGAGGACTGACTGGGACTGATGGCAGTTGAGCAGGGAATCCCAGCCCACAAACTCTGTTGGAGCCACCCAATTGGCTCCTGGAGGCAGCTGTGCTGTTGGGCTTCTGGTGGCTCATTTGGGTCTGGTGCAGTGATTCCATGCTGGGGGAAGGGTTGTGGCATACAGTATAAAAGAAACCAGGTAAGAGAAAATATCCAGGAGGAGATATGACAGACCTTTAAATACCTCACCAGGGTAAATAAGGTATGGGGGAGTACTTTTCAGAAGAAAAGGTGCTCAAGAACAAGAGAACATGCTATGAACCTGGAGGGGGGTAGATTAAGGAGAGATGTGAGGAAGTACTTCTTCACAGCAAGAGTGGTGGATTACTGGAATAGCCTTCTGGCAGAGGTGGTGGGGGCAAAAACAGTGGTGAGGTTTAAGAATGCATGGAATAAAGGAATCACAGTGGAAAGGAAGGGTTGAGGGAGAAAGAGCTGTAGACTGGGAATGATCTGCAGTAATAGTGTAGGCAGGGAGAAATGGGCAGACTGAATGAGCTAAGTGGTCCTTATCTGCTGTCAAAAATTTCTATGGGAGGGGAGCCCAGGAGATACTGGGAAGAGAAGCTGATAGCTCTTTTAACAACAGTGAACATGAATTACTGCCCCAGGACAGGGGCATCCAAGTTCTAAAAAAGTGCAAATGATCTTTTAAGTTTCCAACACCAGACAGTTTTGTGTATTCCATGTTAGTGGCTCTTGGTACTAGTGCAGCTGTAGTTTCTGTATTCCAATGTGCTGAATAAAGCTAGTTTTTCTTACTTTTGCTTGGGATGCCTTCCAAAAAGTTGATATAAAATGAACAGGCTGATAATGGGTGGTAATGTTGTGTGGAAATTTCTGTCCAGGCGACTGATTGAGACTGATGACTGTCGAGCAGGGAATCCCAGCCCACAAACTCTGTTGGAGCCACCTGATTGGCTCCTGGAGGCAGCTGTACTGTTGGGCTCCTGGTGGCTCATTTGGGTCTGGTGCAGTGATTCCATGCTAGGGGGAAGGTTGTGGCTTGAAAGAACCCCCTGCACCACCCAGATGCAGCTCAAGCCTGCTTCTGGTACACTCATGCACTGTGATGGTTCTGTTGCATTATTACTGTTTTGTATGTTTATATGTTCTTTTGTACGATTTTTGACATGTATTGTAATTTACCCAATGTTCCACTACTGTTTATTGTACAATACCTTGTGTTCCAACTGTATTAATCTTACAATGTTGTATTGTTTGTACTACCCACATATGGTTGTAACTGATCATCCTTCGTAACCCTATGTAATCCCCTCTCCTCGGGTCACACCGTGAGATGAGCAACTTGTTGTTCAGTGTGCCCTCCTGGTGAAACATTTCAATAATTAAAAAAATAAATAAAAAAGATGTCGTATGCAAGAACAATGTAGTTACTCCAAGTAGAAAAGCATGAAAAATGGAAATCCACAAAAAACTAATTGACTGACATAGACAAACACAATCAGCCACCCACATAGGCCAAGGAAGCATTGTCAATACCCCGGTTTTCATTCTGGAGACTGGATCCTTTGTTATTACATGGTAATTTGCCCGGGTCACTCAAGCCACTTTGGATTATTGCCGTACCAATGATATGGGCAAGGTCTCACCCTCCATGCTATGAGAGACCTGTAAGGACACTCTGAGGGGATAGATAATGCAGTTTGCAACTCAGAGCTGCAAGGCTAGAAAAGCAGAGCTTATTGCACTGATGGTAAAACTCAAGGAGTTGGAAAAGGCAGTCAAAACTTGCCAGACCTGCAAGAAGAAGAAGAAACTTTCATTTGCTGAGATGATGGGTGTCAAACTACAGCTGAACACCTCGTTGTTACACAAGGCTGAGTTAGCTCAAGACCAAACACAGGTTTTGGGATGAAGGTGAGAAACCATCCAGGTTGCTCTCATACCATCTTCAGTAGCAGCAGGTGAATGTCATATAGCTGCCCTATAAATGCGCAGGGAATTACTGCTTATGGGGCTCCTGAGATTAATTCTGTCATGGGCACTTTCTACAAATCCCTCTACACACCATAAGGGCAGGCAGATAGCTCTTCTTTGGAGGCTTTTTTCACCAAATTACCACTCCCTTGACTTATTCTGTACCAGTTCAGTAGATTAGAGATGCCTTTCACTGTACAGAAGGTTTTTAATCTTTTCCAGGCTGTAAAGTTAACTCCACACCCTCTCTAGCTGTTGCCATTGATTTCGAGAATGCTTTTTATTCATTGGTGTGGGAGTACCTGTTATATGTCCTGAAAAGGATAAGATTTGGGCCACACTTTCTTACATGGATACAGGCTTTATTAACTAGTTCCTTGGAAAGGGTCCTGACTAATAACACCTTGTCTCCCCTTTCCTTCAATATAAGGATACAAGATATGGGTGTCCCCTCCCCCCATTATTGTTTGTCTTTGTTATAGAGCCCCTTATCATAGCTGAAAGAGAATCCATCCAAAATGGAAATATTCCATCTCACTAACAAATGTCTCCAACAGCTTTTCACCCAGTTGGGATTACACTGGTCCCCTCAGTCAATTAGGTATCTTGTTATTCAGCTGACCAATGATCTTTCCCAAATCTGTAAGTTAAATCTTGCTCTGCTATGGATAGAATGCCAGGTGGAGTGTGACAGGCAGTCCAGGCTGAATCACTCCTTGGCTGGTAAAGTTTCAGCTATTAAAATGATCACGGCCTGAAACTGCTACACCGTTTGTCCTACCTACCCATAGCCATCCCACTCTCCTGGTATGCCAAGACTGAAGGCCAAATATGAAGGTTCTTATTGGAATCTGAGCCACCTACATATAGTAGGGCTAAGCTGAGATCTCATCAAAAAGCAGGGAGTGGAATTTGCCCTGGCTCCATGCCTACCTCATGTCCCTTTTTAGATGTGCCAACCATAAAGTGATTTCTGAATTTTCAGAGGACAGTTCTTTTATGATTAGATATGGAAAAGGACCTCTGTGTAGGCCTCTCTCCTGTCTCTCTCTTATATGCCTCTATTAGAGTTTGGCAACATATCTAAGCTCATCAAGCTTCCCCTCACCCCACTGAGCTGGGCTCCATTTTGGGGTAACCCACTTATCACCATCGATAAACAAATAGTTGCAGCGCAGAAATGGAAAGCCCCTGGGGCACATAAGGTGCAAGATCTGCTTATCCCAGGCAGATACACATTGAATTCTTTTGATAAGCTGTGGCAAAGGTTTGGGTTGGTGAAGTAAGACTTTTGGAAATACTTCCAACTCAGCAGTGCTTTATGCCCTTTACTTCTGTCTACCAAAGGGATCACTGACCCCTACTTGTCCTTACCTGCCTGGTGTCATAGTTCTAGGATGTGCGCTTATAGAATCAATCAGTGTGTTGTCAATTATGTTCCTGACCAGACTCAAAAAGCTGGCAAGCAATGGGAAGCTAATCCTCATAGACCAATTTCTGAACAACAGTGGAGCACATGTTGGCTAGTTGCCAAGAAAGCATGCTATGACACTTGTAGCCTATTATTTCAAAATAAGATGCTCCACTCCTGGTACAGAACTCCAGCTAAACTGTGTGAACTAGATCTTTTGCCAGACAACAAACGTTGAAGGTGTCAGAACCAAAGTGGAACCATGTTTCTTATTCTCTGGACATGCTCAGTACAACATTTATTCTTGATTCGAGTCCAGCAGGATTGCAGATCAGTGGTGGGCCACACCAGTGCCATGACCCCACAACTGCTCCTCTTGGGTATTCCTGATAGAGATTACACCATTAGATTCCCAGCTGTTCTGGCTTATTTCAGTGGGCATTGGGGCCAAACACTTATTGCTTCTATGATGGAGAATGGTTGAGATATCCTCCACACAAGAATGGAGGAAGCCCTTGCCTCCCTGGCAATCCTGTCCAGAATGTCTCATCTGGCAAGGGACACACTATCTCAGTTCTGTAAATGCTGGGAGTCCTACATAGCTTCACCTTTGTGTGCCCCATACCTGCACTTCCTCTAAAGGGAGAACAAGAACATGCTCCACCAGCCCTGATACTCCTCCTCCCTCACCAGTGACTGACACACATTGACTCCCATCCTCCCCCCATTATCTTTCCCAAGAACATGCATGTCTTCCCAGTATGAAAAGGTCAGTGACAGGGAGCAACTGGAGGTTCATCTTATACATGTCATCACTTTGTATATGACGTTAATGCATATTTTTATTCTCTTTTACTGGGTGTTTCTACTTCTTTATATTATAATGGAATACTGTATACCGATCGTAAAGTTATAGTTGTGTATGGTTTACTTTGGTTCTCTGTTTTATGTTGTATGTTTCTTGAAAACATTTGTTGAATAAAAATGATTAACTGCCAAAAATAGAGGAGGTTCAAGACAGGCCTGTAATTAATCAGAACCTCCGGGTCTAAATATTGTTTCTTAATGATAGAATCCGCCTCCTCATACTTCAAAGTGGAAGGAAAATATTATCCCTGCTCTAGAGAACCCCAGACAATCTCAGCTACCACAAGGACAAAGGCTTTCTGACAGTCCAATAGTCTGGTAGGACCTGGCACAAAATAAAGTAGGTAGGCTTCAATAAAGACATCATCTAAGGACTTCTGGTGATGTCACCTACCTAATGGTAGCTGGGTCTCCAAATTCCAGATTGGCTCACACAACCTGCAGAAATCCTGGACAAAGAAATGACCCACCCACCTCAAAAACATTCAATTACAGATGTCCCAATGACTACAAGTCAAAATGTGAAAGAATTGGCCACTAACTTCACTTCTAGGATGAACAAAGCTCTACCGACAGAACAGCCACAAGGGAGAAGCAGCTCTATCTCCCACATAGAGGCCTCATCTGCTCCAACAAGTGACTTTGAAGAAGATAAGGAGACTTTCATGATCACATCCAAAATGCTATTTTCCCAGCTCAGGGACATAGGAGATACCTAATGCTGACTGGAAACAATGGTAACTGATAACAGGAGAGATCTTCGAATTGTGGAAAAATGCACAGGTGCCATGGAGGCCTGCTAGTCTGACTACACCCACATAGTCAACATTCATAATGTGGCACTGCTCACACAGCATCAAAAGAACAGGAACCTGAGCAGAAGGTAGAAAAATTAGAAAACAGGAACTGCTGTAGTACTATCTGCCTCCAAGGGCTCGCCAAAAAGACCAAGCATGAGAACATGATTGGATTCATGGAGGAACTGTTGAAAGAAATATTGGGGCTACCAAAAGACAAACTTCTTCAAATCATCAGAGCACAAAGAGTCCTGGCTGCCCCTCCAAAAGACCATGAATCTCTTGCCCTTGATCCATCATGATGACTTTCCTTGATTATTGTACAAAGAATGAGGTGCTAAAAAATGCCTGGGCTAAGAAAGAAGTATATTTTGAGAACTGACAAATTTATCTGGAACATGACTTTTCCCCCAGTACAATACAGTACAACACCACAGACAAGTACTCATAGTTCAACAAGCCATGAAGCAAAAAGGTAACAAAGCCCATCTGGAGTACCCTGCTTGCCTGAAAGTACAGAACGCTGAGGTAGTCCATCACTTATTTCAGCTGTGGGATGCAAAAGAATATTTAGCTTCACAGGCCATAAATCTGGAAGACATCCAAAACAGTTTAAATTGCAAACATATAAACATAGAATTTGATGGCAGATAAGGAACACTTGGCCCACCCAGTCTGCCCATTTTTCCCTAACAACATTATCACTGCAGACCCTACTTGATCTACAGCACATTCTCCTTCCACCTCTTCCTCTACACTATGATTCTCTTGTGCTTATCCCATGAATTCTTGAACCTCACCATTGTTCTCACCCCACCACCTCCACTGGAAAGTTGTTCCAGGAATCCAATACTCTTCTGTGAAAAAGTGCTTTCTCACATCTCTCCTGAATCTACCCCCATCCAGCTTCATAGTATGTCCCCTTGATTTTTTTTAACTTTTTATTTTTCATTTTTATAGAAACATAGAAACATAGAGTTAATGACGAATAAGGACATAAGGCCCATCCAGTCTGCCCATTTCTTTTCTACCTTATAAATGTGCCATCGCCTCTCTGTCAGTGACCTATCTATTCATAGTCATTTGTATTGCTCCTTATGCTATCCCATGCCTGTTTGAAGCCCTGCACTGTATTGTAGCCACCACTTCTTGTGGTAAGCCATTCCATGCATCTACCACCTTTCTGTGAAAAGAATTTCCTCACATTCCCCATAATCGGCCTCCCTCTAATCTCTGCTGTGTCCTCTTGTCCTGCTATTTTCTTATATTTAAACATATTTAGACTCTTTCACCTTGTTTATGCCCTTAAAGGTGTTTAAATGTCTCGATCATATCACCTCTCTCCCTCCTGCTCAAGGGTATACATATTGAGCTCAGTTAATCATCCTCATATGTCTTCTGATGCAGTCCCTGCACCATTTTGGTTGCCCTTCTGGACTTCCACTCAATTTGGTTAATGTCCTTGTGAAGGTGTGACTCAATACCGCATAGTACTCCAGATGGGAACCCCTAACCAATGTCTTGTACAGAGGATTATTACCTCCCTCTTACGACTTGTGATACCCCTACTAATCACCCTAGCACCCCCTAGCCTTACCTACTGCTTTGAGGTCTGCTTGGATGATTTTAGGTCATCAGTGATGATGATACCCAAGTCTCTTTCTTCCTTTGTGACTGCTAGCAACTCCTCAGCCTATAAAGTGGCTTCAGGGTTTCTCTTCCCTATGTGCATGATTTTGCACTTCTTTGCATTAAATCCCAGTTGCCACTCTTCTGACCATTCTGCTAGTTTATCCAGATCTCTTCTCATTCTGCCCACCCCATCTGGATCATCTACTCTGTTGCAGATCTTGGTGTCATCTGCAAACAGACAAGCCTTACCCTCTAGTCCATCTCAGAGGTCACTAATGAAGATGTTGAATAGGACTGGCCCCAGGACTGATCCCTGAGTACCCACTTGTGACTTGCATCTCTTCTGACTGTATACCATTTACCACCACTCTCTGTTTTCTGCCAGTCAACCAGTTTGCCACCCAGTTGACCAACTTCTGACACACCCAGGCCTACCTAGCTTATTTATCAATCTTCTATGTGGAACAGTGTCAAAGCTTTGCTGAAGTCAGGTAGGCGACATCAACTGCTCCCCTTGGTCCACCACTCTGGTTACCCAGTCAAAGAAATCTATGAGATTAGTTTGACAGGACCTTCCTTTGTAAACCCATGCTGTCTTGGATCCTGGCCCATGGATTCCAGGTGTTGCACTATCCTTTCCTTAAGGGTGCCTCCATAATCTTGCCCACTACTGAGGTAAGACTGACTGGTCTGTAGTTCCCGCCTCCTCCCTGCTACCACTCTTGTGGGTGGGATCACATGAGCCCTTCTCCAGTCTTCTGGGACCTCGCCTGTGCTCAGAGACTCACTAAACAATTCTGCTAATGGCTCTGCTAGTTCCTCCTTTAGCTCCTTAAGTACCCTGGGATGTATGCCATCAGATCCCATTGCCTTATCCACCCTGAGCTAGCAAGCTCTTGTAGGACCCTTTCTTTTGTGAAGGAGTAGTGCTCACCTCCCTCCCCTGTGTCCATGATGCTGAGCTGTGGGCCCTGCCCTACCTTCTCTTCAGTAAATACTGAGCAAAAGTATCTATTTAGGATAGATGCCTTTACAGGGTCCTCCTCCTCATGCTCCCTTTTCTCCATTAAGCTTAGCAATACCCCTCTGGACTTTCTCCTTTCATTAATGTATCTATAGAAAGTCTTGTCACCTTCTTTTACTGTTCGTGCTAGTGTTTCCTCAGTTTGGGACTTTGCTGCCTTACTGCCTTACCTGCTTCCCTTAGGGCAGTTTGGTATGCCTCCCTATCTTCATCCGCTGTGTTCCTTATATTTTCTGAAGCCAGCCTTTTGGCTCTGACCTTTCTGCTACTGTATTTGAGAACCAAAGTGGTTTCCATCTTCTTTGCACTTCCTTTCTGTCTAACACAATGGGATGTTGCTTCAAGTATTGTATCCTTAATGCTTGCCCACTTTGCCTGTACCTCCTCACCTGTGTTTCTTTTGCCAGGGCTAGCTTAACTCTGTTGGCCATCTTATCAAAGTCAGCTCCTCTGAAGTCCCATATTTTTGCCTTGGAATGGGATGATTTAGATGTAGTAGCCAAATTGAACCATACCATGTGATGGTCACTGCCCCCAGGTGACCTTCTACCTGGAGATCTGTGATCCCTTCTTTGTTAGTCAGTACTAGATCTAGGATAGCCCTGTTCTCTTGTGGGTTGCTGTACCAGTTGTTTGAAGCCCTCCTGCAGGGAATCCACTATGAGTCTAGTTCTGGCAGATGTTCCTGCTGGTATTGACCAATCTGTATCTGGCATGTTGAAGTCTCCCATTGTCAGAACCTCCTTTAGCTGTCATGTTTTGTATATCTTCTAACAGTAATGTGTCTATGTCCTCCTCTGGTCTGAGGGCCTGTAGACAACCCAGTTCTTATGGCTGTCCATTTCCTGTTTCCAGGGTGACCACAGTTCTTCTGGCTCCTTATGTGTATTCTGAATTTCTGTAGCTTTGATATTTTCATTAACATACAGGGCCACTCCTCCCCCTTTTGCACCTCGGTCTCTTCTAGAACAATACATAGCCAGGTACTGAAGTCTCCCAAGTGTGGTTACTGGTAAACCACATCTCGCTAATTGCTACTATGTCCAGTTTAGCCTCTGACATTATTGCCTGCAGGTCTGGGATCTTATTTCCCAGGCTGTGAGCATTTGTGTACATGATTTTCCATTGGCCAGATTTTGGTGTGTTAGTTTTTGGGTGAAGTTTGGCATTACCTGTGCATCGTGTGGGGAGACAAACCTTTTTCTTACCTGGTGATGCAAATGAGCGGCAAACACGCTGAATTCCTGTTTGACCACTAGCTGAGGGAGGGTGTTCTTCCCATTCGAGGGGTGCTGCACCCTCTCCCATTTGCTAGTTTAAATATTCTGCAAAGACGTCAAACTTCTCCCCAATGCACTGACTCCTCTTTAGTCAGATGCAGTCCATCAAATTTAAGAACTTTCGCTCCCAGAACTGTTGCCAGTTCCCTACAAATCTGTGTCCTTTTTCCTGGCACCAGCCCTTGAGCCACGTGTTTAGCTCCCCTATCTCCCCTTCTCTGACCTTCCGTCCATCTGCTCCCTTCTCCCAGACTGGCAGGATCTCAGAGAAGGAGATGCCGGACGAAATAGATGATAGTTTGTCACCCAGCCTAGTCAGGTGTTCCTTGGTCTCCACAACTGACCGGCTGGCGAGATCATTAGTCCCTATGTGTACTAGGACATCAATGTTTTCTCTTGCTTTGTGAACAATTTTAGCAATGCGGTCAGTGCCTCTCCATGCTGATGTACCTGGGAGACATCTGACCATCACCCCTGGCTGGAGATGGGTATCAACTCCCTGAATCATGGAGTCTCCTATGATCAGAAGTTTTTTGGATTTCCTTTGTGCTTGTTTAGTTTTGGTTCCTGATTTGGGTGAGTATTGTTGTGCTAGCTCCTGTGCCGAGTGTCCTGCTCTGCAGTGTCTTCTGCCTCTTTATTTGATTTCAGAGATAGAGGCAGATACCTGTTTGTAGTGTTTATATGGTTTTGGAGGTAATGTGTTGGAGAGCAGAGGTGATGGGGCACCTGATTTGCTCCTCCTAACCACCTGCCAACCTCCTGGACCAACTACCCTCTGCGTCGAGGTTTTTCTGTTGGATGCTGGGGAAATGGTGGGTGGTTCTTATAATGTATTTCCTCTTCAATATGAAATTTGAGGCGTGCAATCTCTGCCCATGCTGCCGGAGCTGAGACCTAAGATCTCCAAAGGCCCAACATGTAGGACAGTGTCCTAAATCCTGTAGACTGTCCTTCTGAAAATTGTTCCACAGTACCTGCAGTTAATGAAATCCATTCCAAATAAGTTGCTGGGTTTGTAACCTAGTCAGAGTAATTAGAAGAAAAAAAAATGCAAGTAATGGTTTAATTGTGCTTTGTTTAACTTTATAACAAGTTAAATTACCAGTGCCCTGTAAATGAGATCACCTTGTGGAGGCCCCACTGATCCGCCCCTTCCTGCTGTGCCACAGGAAATGTCACAACTGTGGTACCCTATAAAAGGAGTGTAGCGTGGGGTGGTTGGGGATGGGGGTGGGTGGCTGGGCCCTTCCCCTGCCTAAAAAGAAGAACCACGGACGAAAGAACAAGGAGGTAAGAGCAGAAACAATCAGTCAACAACAAATGCAGTAACCCTGAAAGCTTATCCTAATGTTAGATAAAACTGTAAAACCTGTAAAGCACCACCTGTAATAATTTCAGAAGATATACCCTGTAAGAAACACTTTGCTCCAGAGAAAAATAAAGCAGTAACAGAAGATATACCTTGCAAAAGACAATTTGAATCAGAAGATTACAGCAGTAATCTGTTAGCACACACCTGTAGGCACACCTTGTAATAATGCAGAAGAAGATATACCAGCAACAACAATTTGAATCAGAGAAAAATAAAGCAATGAAATGTTAGCAACAAACAGTAGCAATCCCTGTGAGTAAAAAATAAAAACACCACCACACAGTAAATCTGCTTAGCCAAACTAAGTCTTAATCCTTCTCCCTTGCTCTGGTAAGTTTCTCTACTCTGCCTTTCAAGCAGTCTTAGAAGGAAAGAGCTCAGGTGAAGCTAGGTGCCTTGGCCAGCAAACCAAGTCTTCTATTTCGTACAGTATCCATTACATTGCATTAACATAATTCACAGTAAATGTAAAATATTCACACGGTTGGTCAGTTCAGTTATCTTTTCTATTCTGATATTTTTCAAATTATAGTCAAGATTTCAAACTTTCCTTTTAACCTAATACCCTTGTATACTTTCCATTGAGACAGTCTGCTATAACCTTGTAATATACAATTTAAAATGTAACAAAATATGGAATTTAAGAAGCATTCAGTTAACGAAATAGGAAATGGGAGGGTACCCCAATAACCTGGGAGATTTTGTCAGGATTTTCCTTTCCTTACCTCTATACATATTATACTGTCATGTAGTATATTAGCTATTGTTATCCTTTAGTCATGGAACAAAAGTGGGTCTATACTGCATTATATGTATAATCCATCCCGTCCATCTAGCATTGACTACCTCCAGTCTGTTTTTTAGTTTAGCTGTTATTTTTTCAACTTGATATACAGTACTTGATCAACAATATCACACCATTGCTGTAAGTCTGGGGGGGGGGTTGTGTTAGCCATTTTTGAGTTATGTATTTTTTAGCCATTGTCAATAGCATATAAAATAGATAAGTTTAGTGTTTTATCAAGCACTTCGGGAGGGGGCGGTAATCCAATAATAGGGCTACTTTAGCTGCTAGGGGAGGGAATTCAGGTTTCAGTAAGTGTCATTCTTTGTCTATGTCCATCCAAAACTCTAGAAGGTGCAGACAATTCCAAAAGCTATGTATATGGGGAGCAAAATGAGTTCTGCAGTTTCTCCCATAGGTTGGTTGAGCAACACTGGAGAATGTAGCAGTTTTATCAGATGCATAGAAGTAAATGATCACTGTTTTCTAGGCAGACTCCCTCCAAATATCAGATGATTATGCTTTGTGTTGTGTAAAAATCTTAGTCCAGTCTTCTGGTGGGAGATCTGGGTTCAGGTCTTCAGCCTAACATCACAATGTTAGTAACTTTTGTTAAAGGAGGTATCAGAGTTTGATATGCTGAGGAGACAAAGTGTGGGGAGGGGGGAGACCCTGTGTTTGTGATCTTTCCAATAATAACACTAATGGATGTAAGTCGTTTTCCCCCTTCGCTGTTCTCATGTTTTGAAGTAAATAATGTTTGATCTCTGATCTGTAAATAATGAAAGTGGTTGCTCTGTGTTAAATTAGAATTTACTTTCAGGTCTGCAAATGTTTGAAGTTGGTCTATTGCTAGTAACTGATAAACATTTATTAGACTCATTCTCTTGCATTGAAGAAACTGAGAATCCATGCGGTTAGCTGGAAAAGATGCATCATGGGCTACAGCCTGGAGTAGGAGTAGTAATTTAATTAGTCTACACTGAGTATAAATGGGTTGCCAAATTGTCAAAACATTTTGTATACATTAATTATCAGACAATATTTTTTGGCAATTGGGTGGGTGGGTGAATAATACTCTATCTAAACTATCATTTATGTCAGCTAACTCTAAGTCCTTCCAGTGAGAGTCATTGGTTGAGCCCAGCCATGACATTAGGTGTCGGAGCTGTGCAGCCTGATGATACAGCTTTAGATTTTAAAGAGGTAGGCCGCCCTGTTATTTTGGTAGTTGTGGCTTGGCAAATGCAATTCTTGGTCTCCAGCCTTTCCATATAAAATTAGCTAAGAGTCTATCCCATTCTTTGAATATGGCATTGGTAGGGTTGACTGACAAAGTCTGAAAAAATAAAGTAATCTCAGTAAGATATTCAAGCAAATTGTTTTTATTTTGTCTGATCAAGACAATGGTAGTATGGGCCATCGATCTATGTCTTGGTAAATTGCATTAATAACATAGAAACATAGACTTTGATGGCAGATAAGGACCACTAGGCCCATCTAGTCTGCCCATTTCCCTACCTACAGGATAGGCCGCAGATCCTAGTTAACCAACAGCCTATATCTTCCTGTCCCCCACAAGAATTGCCTTATGTCTGTCCCATGCATTCTTGAATTCTCCCACAGTTTTAGACCCCACAACTTCCTCAGGAAGGCTGTTCCATGCATCCACTACCCTCTCTGTGAAATAATACTTCCTCACATTGTGCCTGAACCGCCCTCTTTCTATCTTTAAATTGTGTCCTCTTGTTCTTGCAAGTCTCTTTTTCTGAAAGATGCTACCCTCTTGGACTTTGTTGATTCCCTTGAGGTGCCAAAGTTTCTATCATGTCCCCCTCCCTTCTTTCCTCAAGGGTATACATATTAAGCTCCTTTAGTCTCTCCTCATACGGCTTCTCTTGCAGACCCTGCACCATTTAGGTTGCCCTCCTCTGGACTGCCTCTATCCTGTCTATGTCCTTGCGGAGATGGGGTCTCCAGAACTGGACACAGTATTCAGATGGGGTCTCACCAACTGTCTGTACAGAGGATAACAACTTCCTGTTTTCTGCTGCTGATGCCTCTCCGTATACATCCCAGTATACTCCGCCCTCCCTACTGCCTTCTCACATTGCTTGCTAACCTTAAGGTCATCTGATATGATTACCCCAGGTCCCTTTCCTGTTTTGTTGTTGTTACTACCTCCCCACCCATTGTGTATTCTTCCCTGGGTTTTGTTTCCCAGGTGCATTATTTTGCACTTTTTGCATTGAATCCTAGCTGCCATACGTCTGACCATTCCTCCAACCTTGCCAAGTCCTTTTCATCCTTTCCACGCCTCCTTGTGTATCAACCCTGTTGCAGATCTTTGTGTCATCTGCAAAAAGGCATACTTTTCCTTCCAGTCCCTCTGCAATGTCACTGATGAAGACATTAAAAAGGACTGGACCCAATACTGAACCCTGTGGTACCCCACTAGTAACCGCCCTTTCTTCAGAGTGGACTCCATTTACAATTACCTTCTGTGTCCTGTTGTCCAGCCAATGTTTTACCCAGGCTACCACCCTGGGACCCACTCCCAGGCTGGTTAATTTGACTAATAATCTTTTGTGTTGGACTGTGTCAAATGCCTTGCTAAAGTCTAGGTAGGCCATGTCCACAGCCCCTCCCTGGTCTACTACTTTGGTCACCCAGTCAAAGAAATCTATTAGATTCGTCTGACATGACCTTCCCGCTGTGAACCCATGCTGCCTTGGATCCTGTGCTCCACTGACCTCTAGGTACTCAACTATTCTTTCCTTCAGAGTGACTCCATCACTTTCCCTACCACAGAGGTCAGACTGACAGGTCTGTAGTTTCCTGCCTCTGTCTTGGTCCCACTTTTGTGAGGGAATCACATCCGCCTTCCTCCAGTCCTCGGGTACCACACCATCCTCCCATGATTTATTAAAAGAGTAGCCAGTGGTTTCACTAGTTCCTTCCTTAATTCTTTTAGAATTCTGGGGTGAATTCCATCAGGACCCATTGCTTTGTCCACCTTCAGTTTTAGGAGTTCTTGCAGAACCCTTTCTTCTGTGAAAGGACTGGGATCGACCCCCTATCAAGAGTGCTTCTGTTAATTGGATTAGGCACTTCCCTCCTCTTTTTGTGAATACTGAGCAGAAATATTAGTTTCAGTATTCCTGCTTTTCACTGTCCCCTCTGCCCACCCACCGTTCATTCTATTCAGCCTCACTATCCCTCCCTTTGTCTTTCGGCTTGCTGATGTACCTATAAAAGGTTTTATCCCCTTCTTAACTGAGTTGGCTATCTTTTCTCAGTTTGGGCCTTTGCTATTCTGACTTCCCTCCTGCTTCTTTCTGCCTTAACTGGTACAGCTCTCTGTCCTGCTCCTTCTGTGTTTCCTTATACTTCCGGAATGCTATCTTTTCTTCCTGACTTTCACAGCCACCTCTCTTGAGAACCATAGTGGCTTTTCTTTCGTTTGATTTGTTTATTTGCTTCACACAAAGGCTTGTTGCCTCTGTGATGGCAATTTTGATAATTCCCCATTGTTGCTCCACCTCCTTCTAGCCTGTTTGCTAGTGCTTTCTGAGGCACTCTCCCATCTTGCCAAAGTCAGCCCTCCTAAAGTCCAGTACCCTCACTTTCGTATGGCTTGACTCTGTAGCTGAGTTTAACGTGAACCACACTGTTTGATGGTCACTTGTCCCCCAGATGGCAACCTACTTCTAGATCTGAGATCCTCTCACTGCCCCCGTTTGAGAGTATGAGGTCTAAGATTGCTCCCTCATGAGTGGGTTCTGAAACTAGCTGTCTAATGCCTGCCACCTGTAGGGCATCAAGAATGGCCCTGCTCTTGGATGTGGCTGCAGCAAATGTGCTCAGTTAACATCTGGCATATTCAGGTCTCCCATCAACAGTATCTCCCTTTCTCTGCCATTCTAAGAATGCCTTCCATCATATCCTTGTCCATTCCTTCCCCTGACATGGGGTCTGTACACAACCCTGTGTGGATTGTGGTGCCCTTTCCAGTCTCAAGGTGACCCACAGTGCCTCTCGCCTCCCTGTTTACTCTTTTGTTCAGTTGCTTTTATCCCTTCCTTTACAAGAGCTACTCCTCCCTCTTCTCCCTGCCTGTCTCTCCTGTAAGTTATGTACCCTGGTATGTTAACATCCCAGTCATGGTTCTCTGTGTACCATGTTTCTGTGACTGCTACGATATCCAGGCATCCCTCTTCCATTAAGGCCACCAGCTCAGGAGCTTGTTGCCCAGACCACGGGCATTGGTACTCATTACCCTCCATTTCCTGATGGCCTTACCCCTTTTGCCCCATCCCTGTCCTTCTTGCTTTTGTCACTTTCTCCATTTACCCCTGCCCTTCTCCTCTCGACACCTCCATGTTGGTGTTTGCCACACTTACTACCATGATTGTTTGGGGGCTAGGATTTTCCTGCTCCTTTCCAGTGCCTCCCCCTTGGCTAGTTTAAAAGCTTGCCAATGAAGCATTTAAACCTATCACCTAGGATCCTGGTTCCCCTCCCGGACAGATGCAGCCCATCATGCCAGTATAGGCTTGCATCACTCCAGGTGGACCCCAGTCCCCAATGAAGCCAAATCCTGAGCTCCACACCAGTTTTTCAGCCACTGATTGAATCCCATGGTACAGAACACCCTAGCCTCTCCTATGCCATAGATGGTAGCACCTCTGAGAAGGTTACCGTGCGTGCTACTTGACTAAGGCCCCTCCCCAATTCCACAAACTCTTCCTGAACTTCTCTAATCCCTTTCTTAGCCAGGTCATTTGTCCCTAGGTGGACGAATGACATCCAGCTCCCTCCCCTGTGCAGCTGCTCCAGCAATCCTGAGGATTCGCTCCCTGTCCCTCCAAGCCATTGCGCCAGGCAGGCACCTTACCTCCCTCTCCCCTTCCTTGCCCAGTTCTACCTTCCTAACAATGGAGTCCCCCACTAGGAGTTGTTTTCTTCCCCTGCAGGGTCCCCTGCCACCCTCCTGTAGGTCTCCTTTGTGGAGGTTCCCAGCATCCTCCTTGGTCTCCACTGTAGGTGCCTCCATAGAGGAACCACACTTTGCCAGAATGGCATGAAGTTGTGGAGAGTACAACTGGAGGGATGTGCCTCTGTTCCACCACCCTCACCCTCCCTGAGCCCACTGTGGTCCAACTGCTCCTCTTTCTTGGCAACCTCTGAGGCAACGGCAGTGACACTGGTGGTCCCTGGATGGAAGAGGAGGTCCCACAAATCCTGGCCAACTCAGCCTGGAGATGAGCAACCTCCTCCCTCAGCCCAGAGAGGTGCCTGCAGATGGGACAACACCGCATCCTCCAGAATATCTCCCGGAAGACTGCTGCTCCACAGCCACTGCACTGCACCACTCAATCATGTCTTATTTCTGACCCTTAACTGTTTGCAATCCTTACTCTTTCATCTGTTTTTTTCTCTCTCTCCTTACTTTCTGCCTGTGTGCCCTTAAGCTCCTGATTGTCCTGTTCTGAGACAAGAATATCCTATATTTCTCAGTAGACCACTTACTTGTTCAGAGGCAGACCTCTAGCAGCTAGAGGGGCTGGAGAGCTACTCTTGCCTTCTAGGATGGTGAGTCCTTGGTGGTTCTGTGATCCTCACTTCCTGCCCCTAAACAGCAAGTTCCTGTTGTCAGTCAAATCCTGTGCCTATAAAATAGAACTAGCTTTGGGTGGGGGGGGTGGAGGGAGGGAGGCAATATAGTCCCAGTAGAGAAGTTCAGTCACACAGCAGTCCTTTCTCTTGGTGTCTTCTGTGGGTAGTTCAGTTGATATAGTTCTGAAAGATCTTTTGGAATATTAACTCCCAAGTATTTTATATGGGTCTGGTTCCAGTGAAATTTATAGTGCTTCTGCAAAGTGGTAGTGGGGGGGGGGCATAAAATATTTGCATTGCCATTGTCTTGTCAACATTTAAATTATATCCAGACAATTTGCCATAATTTTGTAGGGTGAGCCAAAGTAAAGATAGGGAACTTGAGGAATGTGTCAAACAATTTAACAGATTGTCCATGTAGAATGCTAATTTGTGTTCTATTCTGTAGTGTATTACTCCCTTTATATATTTTTCCTGCCTAATAGCCTGAGCCAATGGCTTCACTCTCAATGCAAACAGGAAGGGGGAGAGGAGGCAGCCTTGATGTGTTCCCCTGGACAATTCAACTCTTTCTGAAAAGTGAGCTGTTGGCTCTCACCATAGCTTGAGGTGAGCGATGTACTGTAAATTAGATATAATATTCAGAAATTTTTTAAATGGAACCCATAGGGATGTAGCGTGGTATTCAAAAACTTCCAAGACTCTCTATCAAATGCTTTTTCCACATCCAGGCTCAGCAGTAAAGTAAGCTGCTGACTCCTGGATGCATACTGGAGCAAATTAAGAGTTCAGTGTATATTATCTAGCATATGCCATTTTGTGAAGAAGCCAGTCTGGTCCTTATTTATTAGTCCCGGAAGATGGGGTTCTAGTCTCTTTGCTGAAATAGACATATAGAGCTTGTAATCTAAATTTAGAATTGAGATCGGTTGATATGATTCTGGAGATTCTGGGGATTTATTGGGTTAATAGCACTGATATAGTTGTAAATTGACAAGTAGTTGTAGGGATTTCTCCTTTCTGTACCATATTATACATCTGTAGCAATGTGAGAAGCAATGTTTTCTTAAATTTCTTTTAGAATTCAGCTGAGTACCCATCTGGCCCAGGGCATTTCTCTGTCTTCTATTGGGATAATGCAGCTTCTAATTCCCTGTAAGAAATGGGGGCTATTTTTTTTTTTTTTTATAAATAGGCATTATGATATTTTGTTATTTTAGGAAGTTTTAGTTTTTGGAAAAATATGTTGAAAGCTGACTGGTCAGGTTCCTATTCCTAGTGATAAAGAGTTGCATAATAATTCTTTAATATCTTCAGAATCTGAGAAGTAGTGAAAACTTCTTTAGAGGTAATAGGGTCTTTGAGCTTTTTTATAGTCGCATTGACTCTTTGTTTTCACAATCAGAAAGGTAATAATTTTTTTTGCTCATGGGCCACCATCATAATATTTTTGTGTCAGATATTGTAGGGCAATTTCTGTTTTGATATTTAGTATTGCTTGTATTTCTTGTAGTGTTTTTTTTTTTTAATCAGTGGAAGCATTGTTTGGTCTCCTTGTTGGTGGGTTTGCTGGTAGAATTGTAGGGCACGCTTTAAATTACCTAGTTTAGCTGTACAAGGGAATTTTTGTATAAGAGGCATAGTCTATTATTTCCCCTCGCAGCACTGTTTTTATCATATCCTACAACACTGATGGGGAGACGTCTGGGGATTGGTTTGGCTGAATTATTTCTGGAACTTTTTTCCCATTATTTTTATAAACTGGGGGGTCATTCAAGAGAGCTAAATTAAATCTCCAGTTGGATTTCTTCGGATCTAACTGTATTTGAGGTGTTAAGGTAATGGGTGCATGGTCTGATAATAGTATAGTACTGATTTGACTATCTTGCAACATGGACTCATGCTCTGCTGTCAGAAAAAAAGTAATCCAGCCTGGAGTGCATTTTGTGAGGGTGAGAGTAAAATGTGTAACTTTTCCATATGGGATAAAGATGACGCCATATGCCTTTTAAGCCTAGTTCTGCTAGTAATTGCCCATAATATTTTTGGTTGAATGTTAATTTCTGGGGTCTGAGGGAGGTTTGATCTAACCCCAGGTCCATTATCATATTCATATCACCCCCTATTAATAATATCTCTTTTTGATGTGACATGATTTGGTTAAAGATTAACCTCAAGGAAGAAGCATCTGTACCTGGAGGAAGGTATAGACTGACAAAGGTGTAGTCAAGACACTGTATTTTCCCCACTAATATAACCCAGCGACTCACCAATATACAGCGACCGTTCCCTTGTTCTTGAGCACCTTTTTCTCTGAAAAATACTTCCCTCTTGTACCTTATTTACCCTTGTGAGGTATTTCAAGGTCTCAAAAAATAAAACAGTTCCTCGACCACAGGAAGCAGGGTGCTCTACATGCATATATAGATAGTGCATGGAGTGTATGGAGAGTAAATGATATGGACAATACACAGTCAGTTACCTGTCAGTGTGGGTGAGATCAGCACCTAAAATCAACTTTAAACTTAAAGGTAAAACAGACCACAACTGCAGTCAAAAAATATAATGCCAAAGTTAGTTCTGAATTAACAAATATGTGAAAAAAATGTGAACAAAAAGGGGAGAGTAGTACCATGATACCATAAAGGATTTGGGGGTGGTCGACCATTCTCCATGCCTGGCTATAAGACTGATTATACCATCATGAGACTTGCTCCAGATGCCCTCTGGGCAATAGCACCTCATACCCTGGTTAATCAAACATAATTGTGCCTTGCCCTGGGTGGTGGGGGACCCACGGCTTTCTTGAGGGTCCACTTCATGGTGGGGTGAGAAGGACATGCTGATGGGGACTAGTCTGAATGACAGCTGGCTACACCCCAAACATCACGTGGGAGAGTGGACCCATGTCTTTATATGGAGCCTAGGTGATTACGACAGATGGGAGCTAGCTCCTTGACTGAGGTGGAATACCTGAAATTCAGTAATGATACCATGAGCAGCTTACTTCAAGAAAGAGAATGGAGCCAGGGCAATGGCATGAACCAGTTGGGGGCCTCCCTCATTACCCCTCCCTACAACAGAAGTAACGTATCCTCACTCAGACCTGGGAAACATGACTCTCTGGCAGATCAGCAGGACACAGAAGAGATCTGAATAGACGAGCCCACAGTGGTGTTACAAATGTTTCACCACAGTCTACCATAGGACAGCTGGTCAAAATGTTACTTATAGATGCTCTCTCAGAGGTCTCTCTTGTCAAGGCCCACACCAGAAGTTCCAGCTCACTTGGTTTTAGGTATTAAAGCTGACAAGGCTCGAAAACCTCAGTGTGTTGGTCCTCCTCTGGTTTCCCCCTTCCCAATCTGGTTCATACTGTGGTGTGATGCACCTCTCCCACAATACTGGACACATTGCACCTTATTGTGAGCCACACTGGAAATACTATAACTATCCTTAACACACCTGGCATGCCACATCAGGCCACTCACCTGGATTACTAATAATCACAAGGGAATCATCACTCATCACTACAACTGACTATTTGATGCTGCCTTTTGGCTATGGGCCTGCCTTGAAACACAGGTCAGATAAAGGTTCTCCCTAGCAGAGGCCCTGTCACATCCCAAAAATAAAATCTGACAGTAGCAGATAAAGACAAGACAGACCACCTTGAAGCTACAATTACAGTATATTGTTAAAACATTTTTCACTGTTCTCTTATATGTTACTGTTTGTTGGTTGAGAGGGCATGCCGGTTGCACATCTAACACTAGTTCACAATAGGTTAGGCAGCCTTTGAATGTATCCAGGTCCCTGAGGCAAGGCCCCATGATATCACTGATGACCGATGGATCTAAGATTAGTATCATGTGGTGTAAAAGGCACAAATCACCCTGTGAATAGAATGAAAATCCTGCAGGAATTGCACACATTGGGAGTGGAGGATGCATTCCTGCAGGAGAGTCATCTCAGAGCCACAGAGCATCTGAAACTCAAGCTCTCTTGGGTGGGCAAGGTGTACTTCTCTCACTATGAACTATATCCACACAGGAGTGGGACAGCTATTCTAATAAAATATTCTAATAAAAAACAAATCTTCCACTCAAGATGGGAAAGGTAGCTTTAGACCCACAGAGTCGATTTGTCCACCTGAAAGGGGACTACAGGGGTTAGAGCTGCATATTTTTAAAACATTTATGCCCCTAATGAAGAACAGCAAAGGGACCCCTCTTTTAAACAAGTAATAAAATGAAAAAGGACAATAGTCCAAAACGTATTGGGCAGGTATGAGGTGTTCGTGGGCAAATGTCAATGATGGCTTTTAAATAAATTTTATACATCTTTATTTATGCTGTTGGTGTTCTGCATCATAAGGGCGGTGAGTATCTGAATCTGTTTTAGAAACATAGAAACATAGAGGTTGATGGCAGATAAGAACTGCAAGGCCCATCCAGTCTGCCCATTTCTTTTTCTACCTTATAAATGTGCCATCGGCCTTTGCTCTGTCAGTGGCCTATCTATTCATACTCATCTGTATTGCTCCCTTATGCCTATCCCATGCCTGTTTGAAGCCCTGCACTGTATTCATAGCCACCACTTCCTGAGGTAGGCCATTCCATGCATCCACCACTCTTTCTGTGGAAAAGAATTTCCTCACATGCCCCCTTAATTGGCCTCCCTCTAATCTCATGCTGTGTCCTCTTGTCTTGCCATTTTTCTTATATGTAAACATGTTAGACTCTTTCACCTTGCTAATGCCCTTAAGGTGTTTGAATGTTTCGATCATATCACCTCGCTTCCACCTTTGCTCAAGGGTATACATATTGAGCTCCGTTAATCTGTCCTCATATGTCTTCTGATGCAGTCCCTGCACCATTTTGGTTGCCCTTCTCTGGACTGCCTCAATTTGGTTAATGTCCTTGTGAAGGTGTGGCCTCTAGTACTGCATGCAGTACTCCAGATGGGGCCTAACCAGTGTCTTGTAAAAAGGGATTATTACCTCCCTCTTACGACTTGTGGTACTCCATTAATACACCTAACATCCCTAGCCTTACCTACTGCTTTAGAGGTCTGCTTGGATGATTTCAGGTCATCAGTGATGATGATGCCCAAGTCTCTTTCTTCCTTTGTGACTGCCAGCAACTCCTCCTAGCCTATAGGTAGCTTCAGGGGTTTCTCTTCCCTATGTGCAAGATCTTGCACTTCTTTGCATTAAATCCCAGTTGCCACTCTTCTGACCATTTTTCCAGTTTATCCAGATCTCTTCTCATTCTGCCCACCCCATCTGGATCATCTACTCTGTTGCAGATCTTGGTGCCATCTGCAAACAGACAAGCCTTACCCTCTAGTCAATCTGCAATGTCACTAATGAAGATATTGAAGAGGGCTGGCCCCAGGACTCATCCCTGAGGTACCCCACTTGTGACTTGCATCTCTTCTGACTGTATACCATTTACCACCACTCTCTGTTTTCTGCCTGTCAACCAGTTTGCCACCCAGTTGACCAACTTCTGACCCACCCTGAGCCTACCCAGCTTATTTATCAATCTTCTATGTGGAACAGTGTCGAAAGCTTTGCTGAAGTCAAGGTAGGTGACATCAACTGCTCTCCTTGGTCCACCACTCTGGTTACCCAGTCAAAGAAATCTATGAGATTAGTTTTACAGGACCTTCCTTTTGTAAACCCATGCTGTCTTGGATCCTGTGCCCCTATGGATTCCAGGTGTTGCACTATCCTTTCCTTAAGAAGTGCCTCCATAAACTTGTCCACTACTGAGGTAAGACTGACTGGTCTGTAGTTCCCTGCCTCCTCCCTGCTACCACTCTTGTGGAGCGGGATCACATGAGCCCTTCTCCAGTCTTCTGGGACCTCTTCTGTGCTCAGAGACTCACTAAACAATTCTGCTAACGGCTCTGCTAGTTCCACCCTTAGCTCCTTAAGTACCCTGGGATGTATGCCATCAGGTCCCATTGCCCTGTCCACCCTGGGCTTAGTGAGCTCTTGTAGGACCCTTTCTTTTGTGAAGGGAGTAGTGCTCACCTCCCTTCCCCCTGTGTCCATGGTGCTGAGCTGTGGGCCCTGCCCTACCTTCTCTTCAGTAAATACTGAGCAAAAGTATATGTTTAGGATAGATGCCTTTAGAAGGTTCTCCTCCTCACATGCCCCCTTTTCTCCTTTGAGCTTAGCAATACCCCCTCTGGACTTTCTCATTTCACTAATGTATCTATAGAAAGTCTTGTCACCTTCTTTTACTGTTCGTGCTAGTGTTTCCTCAGTTTGGGACTTTGCCTGCCTTACTGCCTTCCCTACTTCCATTAGGGCATGAAGTACCTGTTTTCTTCATGAGCACCACCTTCCCAGTGTGCACTTCTCTGTTTGCATCAGTAGATATAGGCCCATATATTCGATTTGTCCACCTCAAAGGGGACTACAGGGGTCAGATCTTTATATTTTCAAACATTTACATCCCTAATTAAAAACAGTAAAGGGTCCCCCTTTTCAAACATGTAATTGCTGAAACAGTCACGGATGCCCATAACCTAATAGTGATGGGGGCCAATTTCAACACAGCTCTGAATCCTGCCCTGGACAAGCCAGGACAATCAATGCAGACACAATCTAGGTTGGCCAATCTCCTGGGATGACTATATACAGAACTTGGCTTAATGGAAGTGTGGCATGCAGGATGCCATTTGAAGGTTTTTACTTTTATATCCAGAGGGAGTTAAATACTACTGAAATTGCTTTTTCCTTTGAACTGCTGGCTAGTGTAGTGACCTAGTATTTTCAGGGACATTTTTGCAACAGACATTTTGAATTGTACTATTGGCTGAGGATTGATTTAATTTTAATTCCTGGGTTCAGTGGAGTGGTTTGTGTAAGTATACAAACAAGGGTGAAAAAGAATAAGTGCCTCAACTGGGACTTGAACCCAGACCACCTAGAATATCATTCTGACTGCACTAACCAGCTGTACCACTGAGACAACTGAAACCTGGGATGTCCCTGGGCACATTACTCCTTCTCAAATGCACAACCCAATGGCAACACAAATATTTACTTGTAACAATCACACAGGAGTGTGGTGTGCATATTTATGGAACACATACAAACAGAGGTGAGAAAGAAGTAAGTGCCTTAGCTGGGACTTGAACACAGGCTGCCCGAAATACTGTTCCAATTGCACTAACCAGCTGCGCCATTGAGAAAACTGAAACCTGGGCTGTCCCCAAGCACATTATTCTTTCTCAAATGCACAACCCAATGGCAACACAAATATTTACTTGTAACAATCACACAGGAGTATGGTGTGCATATTTATGGAACACATACAGTACAAACAGAGCTGAGAAAGAAGTAAGTGCCTCAGCTGGGACTTGAACCCAGGCTGCCCGAAATACCATTCCAAATGCACTAACCATCTGTGCCATTGAGACAACTGGAACCTGGGTTGTCCCCGAGCACATTACTCTTTCTCAAATGCACGACCCAATGGCAACACAAATATTTACTTGTAACAATCACACAGGAGTGTGGTGTACATATTTATGGAACACATAAGTGCAGTCAGAATGGTATTTGTTCCATAAATATGCACACCACACTCCTGTGTGATTGTTACAAGTAAATGGTTTGTGTAAGTGGAGTGGTCTGTTAAATTGTTGTGCTGGTTGTCTTACTGAAAGGAAGGCAGCACTGACCGGGGTGGTGGGTCAGAGGTGTAGTTGATTGTTTTCTGAAGATCACAGGCTTGGAGCCACCCACCCCTGCCCCTCACCCCGCCCACCCCATGTGTGTCATTTCCTTTATACCGAGGTTCTGACATCACTTCCCCAGGAGGGCAAGGGGCATCCACCTGTCACATCCTTAACAACCCAGCACAGTGCATAGAGGGTAAGCACATGTATACAAAAACAAACTAAGGCAAAAACATTCTTGTATATATTAAGCAGGAAGGGAGAGAGACATGTGGGGAGTGGTGCAATGAACTGGCTGTGGGGCTGTTGTTTTCCAGGAGACATTCTGGAGGCTGCATTACTGCCCTATTTACAGGCAACTGTTGACTCTGAGGGAAGAGGTTGCCCATCTCTAGGCTGAAATGGCAAGGAGTAGGGAAGTCTCCCCCACCCAATGAACACCAGTGCCACCACTGCTACCTCAGAGCTTGCCAAGAAAAAGGAGTGGTTGGACCACAGTGGGCTCAGGGAGGGTGAGAGTGGTAGAACAGAGGCACATCCCTCCAGTTGTACCTTTCCACAACTCATATGCCATTTTGGCAGAGCGTGGTTCCTCTATGGAGGCACCCAGAGTGGAGACCAAGGAGGATGCTGGGAACCTCCACAAGAGAGACCCACAGGAGGGTGGCAAGGGACACCACGCGGGAAGGAAACAGTTCCTGGTGGGGGACTCAATTGTTAGGGGAGTAGAACTAGGGGATGGAGGGGAGAGGGAAGTAAGGAACCTGCCTGGCACCATGACTTGGAGGGACAGGAAGCGAATCCTCAGGATTGTGGGAGTAGTGTCATGGGAGAGGGAGCTAGACATCATTGCCCACCTTGTGACAAATTGATCTAGCTGGGCATGGGATCAGGACAGTGCAGGAGGAGTTTTTGGAGTTGGGGATGGGTCTTAGATGGGTAGCATGCAAGGTAACCTTCTTGGAGGTGCTGCCTGTCTATGGCATGGGTGAGGCTAATGTGCTCCACATCATGCAGTTCAATGAATGGTTGAAAGACTGGTGTGGAACACAAGGTTTTGGCTTCATTGAGAACAGTGGGTCTGTCTGGAAGGATGCGGGCCTATACTGGCATGATGGTCTGCATCTGTCCAGGAGGGGAATCAGTCTCCTAGGTGATAGGTTTAAATGCTTCATTGGCAAGCTTTTAAACTAACTAAGGGGAGAGGTGCTGACATGAAGCAGGAAATTCCATGCCTCCCCCACAAAACAAGGTAGTTAGTGAGGTAAACACCAAGGTACAGAGGTCAGTAGGGTACATGACAGGGGTAGATGGAGAAAAAGGCAAAGGCAGTAAGGGCAGGGATGGGGCAAAAGAGGGTAAGGCCATCATAAAATGGAAGGCAATGAGTACCAATGCCCACAGTCTGGGTAACAAGCTTCCTGAGCTAGTGGCCCTGATGGATGAGGGACACTTGGATATTGTGGCAGTCACAGAAACATGGTACACCATGAACCCATGACTGGGATGTCAACATACCAAGGTACGCAATCTACAGGAGGGACAGGGAGGGTAAAAGAGGAGGGGGAGTAGCTCTCTACATAAGGGAAGAGATCAAAGCAATGGACCTAAAGGGTAAACGGAGAGGAGAGGAGACACTGTGGGTCACCTTGGAGACAGGTAGTGGCACCACAATCCGCACAGGGGTTGTATACAGACCCCCATCTGAGGGGAAGGAAATAGACAAGGAAATAGAAACATAGAATTTGCTGGCAGATAAGTGCCGCTTGGCCAACCTACTCTGCCCATTTCCTTACTTAATGGACCAGATGCAGATCCTAGTTAACCAACAGTCTACTTCCTCCTACCCATAGAAACATAGAAATGATAGAAGGCATCCTTAGAATGGCAGAAAAAGGGGAGATATTGTTGATTGGGGACCTGAATATGCTAGATGTTAACTGGAGCACATTTACTGCAATCACATCCAAGAGTAGGGTCATTCTCGATGCCCTACAGGGGGCATGCCTCAGAGAGCTAGTGCTGAAACCCACTTGTGAGGGAGCAATCTTGGACCTGGTACTCTCAAATAGGGACAGAAAAAGGATCACAGATTTAGAAGTGGGTAGCTATATGGGAACAAGCGACCACCTCACAGTGTGGTTCACATTAAACACAACTGTGGAGTCAAGCCATACAAAAGCGAGGGTACTGAACTTTAGAAGGGCTGACTTTGGCAAAATGGGGTCGTGCCTAAGGAATGCACTAGCAAATGGGCAGGAAGGAGGGGTGGAAGAACAATGGGGAAAAATCAAAACTGCCATCATAGAGACAACAAGCCTTTGTGTGAAGCAAATAAAGAAAACAAAACAAAGTAAAAAAACACTATGGTTCTCAAAAGATATGGTGGGGAAGCTTAGGGAGAAAAAGATAGCATTCAGGAAGTATAAGGAATCACAGAAGGAGCAGGACAGAGAACTGTATCAGTTAAAGCAGAAGGAAGTGGGGAAAGGCAGTCAGAATAGTGAAGGCCCAAACCAAGGAAAAGATAGCTAACTCATTTAAGAAGGGGGATAAAAGCTTTTATAGGTACATCAGGGAGCAAAGGAAGACCAAGGGAGGGCTAGAGAGGCTTAATAAAGGGGGAAGGGAGGTGGACAGAGAGGGTGACAGTGAAAAGGCAGAGATTCTGAATAAATACTTTTGTTCAGTATTCACAAAAGAAAAAGAGAGGGAGGTACCAAAATCAAACAATAGAAGCACTCTGCACAGGGGGTTGACACCAGTCCATTCACAGAAGAAAGGGTCCTGAAAGAACTCCTAAAACTCAAGATCAACAGGGCAATGGGACCTGATGAGATTAATCCCAAAATTCTAAAAGAATCAAGGGGAGACCTAGTGACACCACTGACTACCCTTTTTAACAAATCATGGGAGGATGGTGTAGTACCTGAGGACTGGAGGAGGGTGGATGTGATTCCCCTCCACAAAAATGGGAGCAAGGCAGAGGCAGGAAACTACAGACCTGTAAGTTTGACCTCAGTGGTAGGGAAAATGATGGAGTCACTTCTGAAAGAAAGAATTGTTGAGTACCTAGAGGCCAGCAGGGTACAGGACCCAAGGCGCATGGATTCACAGCGGGAAGGTCATGTCAGACAAATCTAATATATTTTTTTGACTGTGGGTGACCAAAGTGATAGACTAGGGAGGGGCTGTGAATATGATCTATCTAGACTTTAGCAAGGCATTTGACACAGTCCCATACAAAAGATTAATAAACAAGTTAGCCAGCCTGGGAGTGGGTCTCAGGGTGGTAGCCTGGGAAACAAATTGGCTGGACAGCAGGACGCAGAGGGGAATAGTAAACAGTGTATACTGTGGGCCAATTGGTGGGTTGGCACCAGTGGGGGTCTGTAGTGGCAGCTGCGGGTAATTTCGGTCACGGTCTCCTTTGAATGGGTTTTGGGCCACGTTTCCGCACCATCTGGATTGCGAGAGGAGGATTCATGTCTCTACTTCTTTTATTTGCCACGGTCAGACCTTTTCATTTTTATTCTGGTGTTATAAAATTTGGAAGGGTGAGAGTGCCTATTTCTTTGGTCAGACACCCCACATAGTGAGAGGACCTGGGGACTGAAAATAAACTGCAACAGAAATATTACCTTGGTTCTTCAGATAGTGAGAGTACCTGTACTTTGTTGGTTGCCACAGGGGGCTGAGGGCATTTGTTATCTAAACTCACTTAATATCATTGGACCTGAATTATAGTTTAATAATTTTTTTTTATTATTTACTTCATGTCCTGGACTCTGAGATTAAATTATTTATATTGGGCTAATTAATCTGCATTGCGACTGGTTTTTAATGTCTTATTGTTTTGCTAGTGTTATTAAGTAGTAATTTGTGGGGTTGTTGATTTAGGGTTGGTACTTTGGAGTTTCTGGGTGGTATCTTTTGTTATATTGGGGCTATTATGCTTAAGTTGCCTCCCAATCTGTGAGAGAGATTGGTAAGGTGTATTATTATTGTTTTTGTTAATTTGTTTTAGGTTATTTGTATTGGTGAATTGATTGTTAGGTTTTTTGGTGTGTGTTAATAGATAGAGTCTCAGCATGTGTAAGTATGGTCAAAAGACGGTCAGGCAGTATTCCCCCACCAGGCTCAGGGAATTGTGCCCCTTTGACTGCCCTCCTCTACCAATACAGACTTATAAACACTGCCAATCCCTCGAGATTGCTAGAAGGCATCGGAAGTGGGGCAGGGTCGGGTCTGGTGGGGAAATGGAAAGGGGGGGGGACTTATTGGGGTGGTAGGGACCAGGAGACACCCTGGGGTAAAATGGTGCCAGGACAGGGGTACTCCCTGTCTTGTTCCCATACCCAAGGGCCCAGTAATTGATGCTGGTCAGGAGTCGAGGTCTTCCCCAACATCTCATCCAACTCGGGTGGTGTTATGTAATGCTAGGTCCATCAAAAACAAGACAGCTATTATAGCCAATCTTGTTGAAACAGTGGACCTGCACGTATCACTGAGACCTGGCTGGACGAAAATGCAGGACCATTATTGGCTTCTGCAGTTCCTGCTGGGTTCTTGGTGATCCACCGCCCGGAGTTGGATCGTAGGGGTGGGGACATAGCCATCTTTTTTAAGACCGAACTGGGCCTTGTGGATGTTCCAGTAGGGACTACCAGATCCTTTGAGTGTATCATGGGTGAGGGTGTAGGTTGCAGGATACTCCTCATCTACCGTCCACCAGGTGATGGGGTGTATTCTTGCAGGAGGTTGCGGACTTCGTCATTGACATGGTGTTGGAGTCTCCCAGATGGATAATTCTGCGGACTTCAATGCCTGGGTCAATGATGAACTCTCGCAGTTTGGTCAAAATCTCCTCCAGCTAATGACAATGCTGGGACTCACACAGGTAGTTACCTCCTCTACCCATATAGGAAGTCACTCATTGGATCTGCTGTTCCTCCTGGGGATGGAGATCACTGATATGGGGGTGGAACCAGTCAGTTGGTCTGACCATCACATCATAGGGTTCAGTTTCGGGGCCCCCATAAATGGACCTACCCCTTTGGAGATGGTCCGATACCGCCCTTTAAGGGGAGTTACCCCATATGGTCTATTGGCAGTGCTGGACCGATTGGGATTGCTGGGTGAAGGCACATGTCCAGGGGACCTCATACTAGCCTATAATAAGGCAGTGGGAAAGGCCCTGGACTTGATTGATCCTGTTTGTGTTCAACCACTCAGTCTTCGCCCAAGGTCCCCTTGGTATGATGGGTCCTTGAAGGAGTTGAGGCGGGTTGGTTGAAGATTGGAGAGATCATGACGGAAGTCTGGCCTGGATGCTGACAGGCTTAGATTGATGGAACATTTTAAGGGCTATCAATCAGAAATCACCCATAAGAAGGCAGAGTTCCTGTCCAGGAAGATTTCTGCTACGCATAACCAACTGTCTCAACTTTTTCAAACTGTTGACAGATTGTGCAATCCAATCTGTCTCCAGTCCAGAAGAGTTTTTTCACAAATTGTGTATGACAGGCTAGCTCAGTTCTTTGCAGACAAGGTTGCCAGCATGAGGTCCGGAATTGGCCCGGCTCTCTATATGAGGGGTTGCGGAGGTCGATGGGAGGTAGTGAACATCCGGTCTGTCTGGACGGATTTCAGCTGACCGGAATTCACGGACATTGTGAAGATTGTCCAGACCTTGCACCCAACCTGCTGTTTGGATCTGGGCCCTACCTCCCTTTTAGTGGGTTGTGTAGATGTCATCTGCCTGATCCTAGCTGAAATTGTATGGAGATCCTTGGGAGGGGAATCTTTCCAGATCCTCTAAAGGAGTCGGTCATTCAACCACTTCTGGTTCCTGTCTATTCGGCTAACTACCGACCTGTCTTTAACCTTCCCTTTGTGGGGTAGGTTATTGAGAAGGTGATTGTGCTGCAACTGGACAATCACCTTGTAACACACAATGTCTATGAAGCTCTCCAGTCTGGTTTCAGGAAGGCGTAGCCCGGAGATTGCCCTTGTTCAGGTATTAAATGACCTCCTAATGGCTAGAGATCAAAATGCTCATAACATCTTGGTCCTTCTTGATCTCTCTGCAGCTTTTGACACTGTGGACCTTCAGATGCTTTTGGAGACCCTGTGGCTCCTTTGAGGACTGTTGGGTACAGTCCTCCAGTGGTTTCAATCTTTCCTCATAGGCAGGTCTCAGAGGGTGGTCACAGGAGTTTATTCCTCTGACCTCTTCCCCCTGTTCTGCAGGGTGCCGGAGGGTTCCATACTGGCACCCATGTTGTTCGTAGTGTATATGCTGCGATTAGGAGATATCATCAGATGATATGGCTTGAGTTTTCACTGCTATGCAGATGATACGCAGCTGTATATGTCCTTTGTGCCTGGACAGGCTGATGTGGACCCTGTGCTAAACAGCTGCCTCTCTGAGATCAAAGACTGGATGAGCTTGAGTTGGTTGAGATTAAATCTAGATATGACTGAGGTATTGGTGGTGGATCCGGGCCACCCGGGGGAGGGTTCTGGAGCTGGGCTCATGTTGGGCCTATGACTTGATGGTGTCCAGCTCACTACCTCAATTGAGTGCATAACCTGGGCGTTATTTTTGATGATGCCTTGATCCTGAAGTCTCAGGTGTCAGCAGGGATCAAATCCTCATTTTACCATCTGAGGAATATTGCTTGGAGGAAACACTTGATTCCTCCGTGTGACCTTCCAGCATTGAGCCATGCCTTCATTACCACCCATCTTGACTACTGCAATGGCCTCTTTCTAGGGCTGTTTGGGGTTGATATCCACAGCTTGCAGCAAGTGAAGAATGCTGCAGCCAGGCTATTGACTGGTACCTCCAGGACCAATCATATTCTGCCTGTGCTGTATGGACTGCATTGGCTGCCAGTTCAGTGGCATATCACCGTATAAGGTAGGCTTGCTTACCTTTAAAGCCCTACATGAACGGGGACCCAACTACCTGAAAGATCTCCTGACTCCCAACTACCCCAATCGCCCTCTCCGATCCACCGATGAGGGATTGCTAGAGATTCCCAGGGTTCGTCTTAAGTCATCTGGAGCTCGTGCCTTTTCATTTGCAGCACCAACCCTGTGGAATTCTCTACCTTGTCGGTTAAGAGAATGTCTGACCATCAGCAGCTTTAAATCGATGCTGAAAACATATTTATTCTCTTTGGCTTTCCCTAACTGTTTATTTTATTGAGTGATTTTAAAATTTTATTATATTACTGTTTTATTGTAACTTATATTATGTACAGTGCCTTGATTATGAAAGGCGCTACATAAATAAAGTTTGCTTGCTTGCAAGAAAGGGTGGTTACTAGTGGGGTACCATAGGGTTCAATACTGGGACTGGTCCTCTTTAATGTCTTTATAGGAGACATTGTTGAGAGGCCGGAAGGAAAAGTATGTCTCTTTGCTGTGGACACAAAGATCTGTGACAGAGCTGATACACAAGGGGGTGTGGAAAAGATGAGAAGGGACTTGACAAGGTTAGAGGAATGGTCAAATGTATGGCAGCTTAGACTCAATGCAAAGAAGTGCAAAGTAATGCACCTGGGAAACAAAAACCATGGGTAAGAGTACACAATGGGGGGGGGGTACTAACAACAACAAAAATGGAATAGGACCTGGGGGTAGTCATGTCTGTTGACCTTAAGGTAGGCAAGCAATGTGAAAAGGCAGTAAGGAGGGTTGGGAGGATACTGGGAGAGGCATCACCAGTAGAAAACAGGAAGTTGTTATCCCTCTGTACAGACAGTCGATGAGATCCCATCTGGAGTACTGCGTGCAGTTCTGGAGACTCCATCTCTGCAAGGACATGGACAGGATGGAGATAGTCCAGAAGAGGGCAACTAAAATGTTGCAGGGTCTGCAACAGAAGCCATACGAAGAGAGACAAAAAGAGCTTAATTTGCATACCCTTGAGGAAAGGAGGGAGGGGGGCATGATAGAAACTTTCAAGTACCTCAAGGGAATCAACAAAGTCCAAGAGGGGAGCTTCTTTCAGAAAAAGGGATGTGCAAGAAAAAGGGGGCACAACTTGAAGATGGGGCAACGTGAAGAAATATTTTTTCATGGAGAGGGTGGTGGACGCATGGAACCGCATTCCTGAGGAGGTCGTGGGGTCAAAAACAATGTGGGAATTCAAGAATTCATGGGACAGACATAAGGCGATTATAGTGGAGGGTAGGAGGAAGTAGGCTGTTGGTTAACTAGAATCTGCAACTTATCCAACAGGTAGGGAAATGGGCAGACTAGGTGGGCCAAGGGGTCCTTATCTGCTGACAAAATCTATGTTTCTATGTTTCTATTGTGCTTTTTGTCTGTGAATGAGAATTGTCTCCTTACTGTTCTGTTTCAAGCCTGTTGTTGTATGCCATCACAAAACCACGCTAAATAAAATTAAGCACGCTCTGGACAACAGGTACTTACTCTTTTTTCTGGCAAGAAGGATAATTATTGATTTTGCAAGCTCTGCAGTGTATCGTAAGTGCCAGTTTCCTTGACTTTTACATGATCTTTATTATATTTAAGTTGGCACCACTGGTCCCAGGCTGTTTCTCCACCTCTGTTTCTGTGTTCTAAAAATATTCACAGGCATTTTGTTAGATCAGCTACAGCAGCATATACAAAGTTTTGCCAACCATAACCAACCAAACTATATCCAGGACAGATTCCTCCAAGACAATATGCAATGTCTCCTGAATATCTTCACAGCTCAGAATGGTAAGAGGATTTCCAGATTGCCATTAGTATGGACACTGAGAAGGCCTTTAGTAGGGTGGATTGGGCCTCCCTATTACAAGTCCTTCACAGTCTTCATCTGATGGAGAGGTTCATCAGAGTGGTCTCCTCTCTCTATCATGGCCCATAGGCAGTGGTGAGGGTGAATGGTCCTACTTTGCAGAGATTTGCCTTGCAAAGGAGCTCCAGGCAAGGGTGCCCCCTTTCACCATCATCATTTGCTCTCAGTGTAGAACCTCTGGCAATCAATATCAGAACCAATCCCAAGATTCAGTGGTGATGGCATAGGTCATAGAGCCAAAAATAACTTTATATGCAAATGACTCCTTATTCTTTGTGGGAGAACCTGCCCACTCCCTCCCACATCTCCTAAACATGCTTAAGGAATTTGCAGCACTGGCTGGTTACAAAATCAATCACTCCAAATAAGAGATAACCCTGAGTGGTTCCCTTCCCAGGCTTCAGACAGACCTATCCATTTTCTTGGACCCCTCATTACACTTTCAGATACTTGGGTGTAAGAGTCTCAGGGGATACCAGTAAACTGTTTAGAGACAATTTTATTGGAGGTTATCTGACTCACTCAAACAAGACATGGCAAGATGGAAACTACTCCACCTCACCTTATATGGCTGAGTTCAAGTTACTAAAATGAATATTCTACCCTCGTATACTATTTCTGTTCCAGGCCTTCCTCATTTCAGTACCAAATGCTTTCTGGAACATATTCCTGAGAGAGAGCTCCAGGTTTCTGTTACTGGGAAAAAAACAGAAAAGCTAGAAACATACTTACATTACTGAAAGAGCAGGGAGGTCTAAGTCTACCCTGCTTCAAGATGTATTACCTGGCAGCATAGGCAGCATTCTGGGCACCTGGGTTAAACAGAGTTGACTCCAGCTAGTATTGGATAGAAGAGGCAGACTCACCAGTCCTTCCTGTGTGGACAATCCCTACTAGGGTGTTATCTGATAATATAGTCCATACCTTACACAGTCTTGGACCAGGCACACCATGCACATCTTGTTAAAAATTAGAAAGCTAACTGCCTCCCACAACTCTTTGTTATCCCTCATTCTGATCAGGCACCACAATCCCGTTTCCAACCTCAGCTAGACCCTAGTTATATATACTGAGAATGCAGGATCCTGTCTAGATTTGAAAAATGTTTGTCTGAGGGCAGGTGTCGTATCTTCCAGGAACTTAGACACGCATCACTTCAGACAAGAGGACCGCTTCAGGTTTCTCAAAACGAGACATTTTTTTACTGTAACAAAACCATGTGGCACAGGTCAGGTGACCACAATCAGATATAGAACAAGTCTTCTATTGGTTGGTAATTTTCAAAGCCAGACCTAGACTGGTATCTGAGCTATATAAAGTACTCACTAAACGAGAGGACCTCCCCCCCTTAGAAAAAATTAGGATGAGATATGAAGTGGAAAGTGGCAATCCTATTCTGACTCAGCAATAGAAAAATGCCTTCTCACTGGATGGGCCATAACTGCCTCTCCCAATTGCAGGGAGTTTAACTGGAGAGTTCTTACAAAATAGTTTAGAACCCCTATAGTCACAAAACTCTTTAACATGACCTATACAGATGCCTGATGGAGGCACTGTAGGGCGGTCAGAACCCACCACCATGTAGTTTGGAGCTATCCCATGAATCAATCCTTTTGGGAGACAGTCCATACAGAATTACAAACTATGACCACTACACATATCCCATTCACCTTTCAAGACCTGATCTTAGGGTTATCCACCTTCCTGAAAGGCCACAGAAACAAACAGGCTTATACAAATGCTAAGGGTAGCGGCCCTCAAATGTATCACTTTGCATTGGTTGACCCCTCTCCCTCTAACAGTAGATCTTTGGGGAGCAAAGATCATGGAATTAGAATTGAAGGAGCACATCACTGCAACCCTATAGCTCAGACTGCCAAAGTCCCTAGGGTTATGGCAACTGTGGCAGCACCTACATGCACAACAGCTGAAAAATGCAGAGGAGAAGGAGCCCTGATCTAAATCATAGATTGAATGTCTAAAGCTAGGGTATTCACCCACTAAAAATACACCCCCAATAATTAATACAGAGTATGTAGTTGTTTCATATATTTGTATATGCAACAATGTATCAAATATCTTGACCCGACCTACTAATACAGTTACTTCACAGGCTAAGAGAGTAATACCCTTAAATAATCTCATGAACTCTGGTTTGATGAACTAAAAGTCTGTCTACAAGTTACAAGTTCTGTCTGGTGAAGGAAGGCTGCTTGCCTTCATGGTTGCATCTGCTTTTTCGATAAAATGGTAGTGTACATTAACAGATTTCCTGTTCTGGGATTCAATCTGAAACTGCACACATGCAAAGAGATGTTAAATATTATGATTTTATCATATGAAATGTTTTATGTCTTATGATGATGTAACTCAGTAAGCTTAGTTACAAAAAGGCAGACATCACCTAAGAGATCTCCTGATTCATTACCGATTCTCAGATTCGGCAGAGTGTCCTTCTAATGGAGGACACTGTCCAAGAAGAAAGACGTGGGGCTGAACCAAGAAAACCACACATGGTCAGCAAAACCTATGAGTAAGTGGGGCTTCCCTTGTACTTCCACAGATTTTGCTGCATGACCTGCAATATCATGCATGGAGACATTTTGCAATAGGCTCCATGATTTATGACAGCTTGCAGACATTTTCCATGTGCAGCTGCATCAAAATGCTACTCCTCATAGGACCACACGTGACATCCTGTGCGGCTATGCCTATCACCTGTGTGCACCACGGGCTGAAGATTGTAATGTTCGTTGATGTGGCAATTTTTCTCTATACTGGCAGGTTGCAACACAGGACTTAGTCCCAGAGCTGTCTTCAGCCCTTTGAAAATCCTGCCCCAATACTCCTTTTGCTGTTTTGCAGAAACAGCCCCTTTGGACTGCAGACAGGCAGGATGTAAAATTATTTCCACAGTGCAAAGAGCAGGAATGATCAGTTCTTCGCCACTACAATCAACTATGAGAGGAATTCTGTCATCTTCTGGGTGATTTCCCTCTGATACACCCTGTAGTGGGTTCTCAGAGCCAGCGCCTCACCCATCAAATGCAATCTTAGCTAGGTGCTCTCCAATAACTGCCCTAGTGCCTTCAGCTTCTTCAATTTGTCATTTTACCATGGCTAGACACCAAAGGACAGACACAGAGCTGTGCAAGGGTGTCAACTGCAGTCAAATGAGTCATGTTGTAGCCCTCACCAGCCACATTGACCCCCTCAGTGCAAGTAGCCACCATGCTCATGATGTCCTGGATCACCAAGAACTTGTTTGGAACCAAGTTCTGTTTAGGGTGGTACTGAACCATATCCACTAGAGGAGAAGCAAGGCAAGGTATTTTTTTATCAAATGTTCTATACTGGAGTCTCAGGGCCCTTTATAAACACATGTCAACAATGTAAATATACATTGGTTACCCATGAAATAAATAAAACAATTATTATACATTCAGCAATTAATCTAAAAAGCAGAGGTACTACTCAGAAAAGCAGGTAATGTTCACAAAAGCTTGATCAAATAAATAAATAACTTTTTCATCCCCTTTTAAATGCCTCCACCAAGACCATGGCGGAACTCCTTTGATGGGCAGGCAAAGAGTTCCAAATGATCAGGACCACTGAGAATGCCCTATCACCAGATTGTTTAAGGAGAGATATCAGGATGCTCAACAAAAGTTTCTCAGTGGAGCGGAGCGAGCTTATTCTGGTTCAAAGTCGGTTGTCATTCATCTGTATCCCCCTTCCTCAGGTCGTGCCTGAAAATAGGCAGGATTTGTCTAGTACACTTACCAAGTTAACAAAAACTAAATAAAAATAAATAAATAAAATATCAGACCAAAGGGTCTTTCAGACAGGCAGGGCAGGATCCGTACAGGGCTTTGTATGTTAGCAATGCAGTCTTGAGAGTGGTGTGCCACCTAATCGGGAGCCAGTGTAGCTAACACAGCACAGGGGAGATATAGTCCCTGAATGACACACCTAATATCAACCTGACCACGGCATTCTGATCCAGCAGTCCAACCTCGAGGTCATGAAAGCATGCACTAGGGTCACCATATCCTCTTCCCAAGATAGGGTTTGATCTGGCAGATATTCCTTAATTGGAAAAATGCACTTCGGGACACAGCTGACATCTAATGTTCTAGTGTCAGCCTAGAGTCCACAATGACTCCCAGATTCTTTACTCTATCCACAGCTGTCAGTAGGGTGCCATTCAGAGATGGAAAACTGACTGCCCCAAAACTGCCAGCCAACCCCTGAGGACCTGGTTCCACCAGCATCAACTCCGTCTTGGTTAGATTTAGACTCAGCCAGCTGGAGGACATCCAGTCAGAAATTTCTTCAAGGAATTGCTCCAGCACAGCATCCACTTCCTGCTCATAAAATGTAAATGACAGATACAGCTGAGTATCATCTACATAGCAGTGAAAACTCACACCATACTGTCTGATGACCCATCCTAGTGGCAGCACGTATACTGCAAACAACACAGGGGACAGAATCGAACCCTGAGGAACCCGATAGTAGACTGCCACCAGATGCAATCAGTAAGTACCCAACACAGCCTGCTGTGATCTGCTGGAAAGGAAGGACTCAAACCATTTCAAAGTTGCCCGGGTGAGTACCCCATATTCCCTAAGATGCTCTATCAAAATCCTATGGTCAACAGCGTCAAACGCTGAGGACAGGTCCAGAAGAACTAGAATGGAACATTGGCCCTTCCCTCGCCAAAAGCAGGTCATCAAACACCATAAAGAGTGTGGTCTGTGTACTGTGGCAAGGACTGAAACCTGATTGGAATGGCTCATAGATGTAATACCTCTTAAGGTGTGCCTCCAGCTGTGTCGCCACCACCCTCTCGATAACCTTCTCCAAAAAATGAAGGTTTGGGATAGGTCTGTAATCAACTTGCACTTCTGGATTCAATGATAGTTTCTCCAAGAGGGGTCTTACCAAAACTTTTTTAAGAGCTGAGGGAAAACAACCCTCTGAAAGGGAACACTGGATAATGCTAGCAAATATCGGACCTAGGGCCTCATGGCTATCCACCAACAGCCGCTTAGGCTCCGGCTCTAAGATTCAGTAAGTGGGGCATAGAATTGCAATCACCTCAAGGACCTCCTCTGTAATAACTGACTGGAACTCACTCCATAACCATGGAGAGCTAATGTGCGTCCCATCAGGACCACTGTTAGCCCATAACAGGTCACCTGTAGAGAGCCTCATCTGAAGGGAGGACACTCTGTCCAGAAAGAAAGACCCAAACTCCTCACACTTTTCTTGTGACAACATTTCCACAGACTGTGGACAAGGAGGACAAATTAACCTGTTCACAGGGCAGAAGAGTTGAGCAGGCCTATATCTTCCTTAGGTTATAATCCGTGAAAGGAACTCTGCCTTTTTCAGAGTTACAGCTCTCTGATAGTCCCTACAGTGTGATCTCAGAGCCATCCTGTACTCAATCAAGTGGGTCCTCTTCCAGGAACATGCCAGCCTCTGCCCAGTCACTTTCAACTGCCTCAACTCATCATTATACCACAGCAAGATGTGACAGGTGATCAGTGGGCAGACACTGATCAGTGCAATGGAGTCAAGCACCACAGTAATAGCTAAATTATAGCTATCAATGGCTTCCTCTGCTCCTCCATCACATGCCACCTCCATACCTGAGATATCCAACACTGCCGTTTTTCTGGCACCAAAGCATGTCTCGGATGGTATTGAACCATCTCTATGTGTGTGTGTGTGTGTATGTGTATGTGTGCGTGTGCGTGCGTGTGTGTGTGTGTGTGTGTGTGTGTGTGTGTGTGTGTGCATGTATGGGGGCGAATGGTGTCCATGGGGCCCAAGCAAGAAAGCTAGCAAGGTGGTGATTGGACTACCCCACTGGATCCACCCGGACATCAAAGATGCTCATCTCCAGGGTGAAGATGAGGACCAAGGTGTGGCCATGTTCATGGGTCATGGAGGAAATGACCTGTGTGAGGCCCAGTGAATCCATCAACTGAAGTAATTGCCAATCAAACTGTGAGGATTCATTGTCAACGCATACGTTGAAATCCCCCAACACAATTAAGTTGGAGGCATTCAACGAAAAGTTAACAATGAAGTCTGCAAATTTGCATAAGAACTCCTGTTCCCACCCTGGAGGGCGGTAAACAATGAAAATCCTTCACTTCACACCTGCATCTCCCTCCACAGCCACACATTTAAATTACCCTGTCTTCTTCAATGGGTACACTGCTAGCATCAAGCAGGTTCTAAATGACATGGCCATCCTACCTCCCCTACGCTCCCTCCTCTGGTGGTGTACCACCGATTACCCAGCTGGGACTGCTGCCTCAAGGACTGGCTCAGAGCTGTCCACAAGCCAGGTCTCAGCGGAAAAAAAAAAAAAGATCCCCGGCGGAATCCATGATGAATTCTGACACTACGGCAGTCTTATTCCTCGGGGAATTTTGCATTGCACAATATGCCACAAAGGGGAGAGGCTGGGGCTGGCAGCCCTTCTACTATCTGCTCCCTATTCCTGGGGGCTCTGTGCAGATCGGGACATGGCAGGTATGACCCTGCTTCATGACTCTCTTAAGCCCAGGACACCTACTTGGCCTGATGCACTCGTTCTACTCTCCCTGGCCCCCACCTCCAGACCATGAATCTTCCTATTGCCCCTTCTCAAATCCCCAGCTTCCAACAGCAAGTTTGAACCACCTCAGGAAGAGCTGGGGGATGAAAAGGATGGAGCTGGCGGAGCAGCTCCAGAAAGTAGGATCATGTAGAGGCCTCATGACCAAAACACATTTTAGCACCTCTGGAATAAACCCCACCAATTCTCAAAATTAAACCACCCACACCAAATCCCACCCTATCCCATCCCAAACATAACCACACTACTCACACACCACACACAGTTTACCCCATACACACACATACAAATTAAAATAAAATCACATAGCCTGCAGAGGGTGCTCCTCAATAAATTATAACCAAATCTATAATAAAATAAAATAAAAGTCCAGAATAAAACTCCTCTAGCTGTAAATAAAACCTAAAACTGAAGTCCCCCTCACACTGCTGCTGAGAGGGGGAGAAAACGAGTAGTCCTTGAGAGCAGCTTGAGACAATCAGATATTGCAACAGATGTAAACAGTTAAAATCCAGAAGCAGCTCAGTCTCATTCAGTCACTACTGGGTGGTCCCAAAGAGAGTTTTCAACAGGGAGAAAGTCTTGCACTTTACAGATGCCCTCTCACTGCATCTGAAGTTGCTCTGCCACAACACCCCCCCTCCGACAGTCCACCAACACCAGGTCATTAAAACTAATGCCCACCCAGAAAGCTACCACAGAGCCCTAGCAGCACTGCTGCTTCCTCCAACCCAGCACCACAGACCAAGGTCCAGGAGTATCACACAGGCCAGCATATAACTGAACTGGCACTCCTGGCAGACCAACTGGAACCCCAGTCCTTACAGTTCAAGTCCGGAGGAAGACAGGCCCCTGCCCCCAACTACTCACGGTTCATTAAGTTTAAATCTCAGCTCCAACACCAGCAGCAAAACGACCCCTTCATCCACTCCACAAACAGTTACAAAGGTACAGCCCTCCCAAGCAGTCCATTTTCCTGATGCAGAATCCTGGTTTTCTACCCCTCCCTACCACCCAAAAAGCTCACTGCCATCCACAAAAATCCACAAATACATGAGTGACTTTAAAATTCATGCGGTAAACTGCTGATGCAGCTTCCAAGACCAAAGAATAATAACAGTATGGTGTTTTGGTTTGAAGGCTAGCAAAAATGTTGATTTAAGGAAGACCCATCAACTGAATACTAACACTCAGAACAATGAAACCTCACTAACACTGCCTGCCTCACTAAAATCGTTTTCACTATCTAAAAATAACTGCCAGCTGATCCTAACATTAAAAAACTTTTACTAGTGATATCAGTGCTTTTTTTTGTTGTTTTTGCAAGAAAAGTCAGTAATATTCAGAGCTCACTTTGGGGACCCAAACTGGAATTTCACAAGCAAATGATCCCACAGAGCAATTGATTGACCTTGACAGTCATAATGTCGAGTCTCAGTGCAGAGACCAGGTCCAAAGTGTGGTCATGTTAATGGGTTGCAGAAGAAACAACCCTTTTCCTAGCACGTTGACCATTGCCTCTATGCCTCAAGCATCTATAGTTGCCAGAGATCTTGTTTATACTACTGCGGGGGCTATGTCTCTGTGCACTGCTTTAAAATGGTAATACTTGACTTTACCTTGTGTGATCTTGTTTACCCTGTTTGTAGCATCTTATGCATTCCATTACTATTATCTGTATGTTCTTGTTGTCACCATTTTATTGTATTTGAACTCTCCCAGGTTGCGCCTGAAAATAGGCATCTACCTGCCTACTGGACTTTCTTGGTAAACAAAAATAACTAAATAAACAACCATCAGGCCTACAGCCAGTATGACCACAATGAAAAGGGAGGAGAATTGTGCTCAATATCTCCTGGGCCCTGAAAGTAACGCATCCTACCACCTAATTCAACCTATAATGCCTGGATATACACTAGTGCTGTGTACCATGTCCTCCATTTGCAGCTGGGGTAACTGGCATGTAAAAAGGGATGTCTCTACTAGCTTGGATCTACAGCACACTCCCATCTCCCCTCAGCCCTGAGAGATGTAGTGGCCTGGCCATACACCTATGGAGTGAACTATGAACTCACCTTCCCTCTAAGAGATTTAGTGGCTCCCTGTCATCAACCTCTGGTGTGGTCTGGTAACACACTCCCATTTTCCCTTCAGAGGATGTAGTGGTTCCTGCCATATGTCTCAAAATCCATCAGCTCTTGGCCATTCCCACAGATCTAGACCCACTCCAACAGATCCATAGAGACTGGCCCCTCACATTCTTAACACTACCTGCCCTAACATGCACTACCCTCCAATGGAAATATCAGACAGTCTTAACTGGGGAACTCCTACTCCCATACTGAAGGAAGACCCAGCAGAAACATTATTATGCACATATATAATTATTTTGTATATAAACTGTGTAAACAGTAAAATAATAATAGAGATGATGTCAGCTAACAGAGTGTGGGTCTTGTGCTGCATTTAGCAGAACCCCAAATGTCCAGTTCCTTGCTGACTACCATAGATGTCTGCAGAGCCCTCGTGGTGCTTCCATGTCACACTGGACTTTCCTCATCTTGGGATCCCTGTGGAGAAAAAGAGAAAAACACAGATATGCAAAACCACGAAGTCTCTCACCCAACAGGGGATGTCATCCTCAGTGCCCCCACCAGGCCACGGAGTTGGACCCCCAGCCACTGCAATGTCTCCATGAGGGTGCTGGTCACAGCACAGTCTGCTCCCTAATTTGGAGGTTGGGGGCAGGATTGATGATTAAAGTTGAAAATGCCTTTGGGTTCTCAGGCCCAGCAGTTTGCCCTGCATCTACCTCCTCCTCAGACCCAGCCCTTGAGCACACACTCCTTTGAATATTACTGCTGGCATCTCCACCTTTAGCGTTTGGGGAAGGAGGAGCAGGAGATGCTACATGAATACCCCCCAGAGTCTCAGATACAGTGATGAAGGATTCTGGGGCACTTGCAGGTGGGATTACCGACTGATTGCATTTTGGTGCCATAGAGTACATGGTGGCTGGATTATTTCTGTGCAGCAGACTATCAAAGTCTGCAACAGTCTTTTATTTTTACTGTCTGTTCTCACCCTTGTCTCAGCTTTCTAACGTCACTTTAAGTGCTCAAAGGATCCTTGTTAAAAATCTCTGAAGATAATTATTTTTATTGAGCACTACCTGAAACTAGAGGTGTTGCAAATGTAAACCCCACTGGTGAAACTGTTGTAAAGTTGGAATTTTGTGTTACACAGAGAAAAATAAAGTTTCCCGACTTCACCCTGACTTTGCATTGCACATCCCCCAAAAAAGTTTTTGCATGATCCTCTCATCCACTGCTGTATACTGTCTCTACCCACTCCCAACACACTGACCCTTTAGAATTACATCTCTCCCAGTCCCAGCAAAGTTTGTAAATTGGTGCCACAATATACAGGTATTAAGCAGTAATACAAGTTAATGAATAGCCCTTCCCTCCACCCCTCCCAATCACCACCACACCATCCCCCACCTCATCCTAGTCTCCAACAGTCATAAGCATAGCAACCCCTCAACCTGTCACCCTCTGGCAGCACATAACTTTACAGCTAAGCAAGTGTTACTATAGCTGTAGGACAGTGCATCAGGATTCATTCATTACTGTGGCAGGCAATGACGGATGAGGGCACCTGTTCCAGTGTGGGACTATTTTTTTTCCTTTTACAGAAGATTTCCTATCCTTTACTTTATGGGGCTGGGGGGAGTTGGGTGCTGCCAGTGGGTGGTAGAGAGGGGGTTGTTATGCTTATGACTGTTAGGGGACTGGGGTGAGTGTCAGTGGGGGGATGGTGTGGTGGTGATTGTCACTGCTGAGGGAAAGGCTAGTCATTAAGTGATAGTACTGCTTATTATTTTACTGCACCAATTTCCAAATTTTGTTGACGCCATGGGGGGATGGAGGGAGGTAGGGTGGTAGAGGGTGGTGTGGTGGAGGCACATAATTTTAAAGGGTCAAGGGTTGAAGCGGGCTGGGAACAGTATGCTACAATGGGTGGAAGGTGGGTTTTTCATGCAAAAATGTTTATTTTTTTTTTATAAAACAATTTGATCCCGATTTACAAAGGTTTGCACTGCTGTGAATGTGGGTAAGTGCTCGCACTAATTTGGGTGTGTGCTATTGCTCAGGGTGGGGACATATTCAGAGACCCCCAAGAACTTCCCAAACCCAGGAACACCAAGATGCTAACTATAGCACTGTGCCAATGTAAATGAGGGGTCCCCACATGCATACCGGCACAGCAACATATTCAAAGGTTTTTGGTGGTGGTAAACAGCCCCCAGAGTGGTGGTGTTTAAAGTCTCTGAAAACTACAGCTTAATCAGGCACTAAGACCACCCCCCAAAGAAGGGCAGCTGTACTACAGCTACCGCTGATCTGTATCAAGCTGCCCCACACCCCACCAATCACCAGGTTAAAATCTTTCCATATTCCCTGGTGGCATATTAGTCACAATCACCACCCCAATTGCCCTATTGTATTAGGTATGATATTTCCTGGTGACATAGTGGTCCTCCCAGCCACCGATCACCCCAGTTGTATTAGTTTTGATATGCCCTTGTGGTCTAGTGGTCCCCCCCTTCCCACAATCACCTAGTTGTATTAGTTTTGATATGCTCTGGTGGTCAAGTAGTTCTCACCCACCCTGATTGCCTGGTGATATTAGGTTTGATATGCCTTGGTGGTCTAGTGGTTACCCCACCTACCCACCTGCTAAGGATCCCAAACTCCTTATGCAGGTCCTGTGAAATCGATTGCTGGCACAGCCCTCCTTCCACCTCCTCGGTGGGCTACCCTATCGCAGTCATGGAGCGCAATCACTCTGTGTCAGCTCAGTGCAGATCCACTTAATGCTGAACTGACATAGCCCAATATTTAATCAGCTAGTGCCATTCTGTCGGTGACTGCTATCTGTCTGACGATTGCTCAGAGCCAGGTGAGCACAAGCATACCAAAAACAGCTGCACTGTGATTATGCCCAGCTCTGGATATCAAGCCCTTTGTGTAGTTTTTGTTGGTGAAGGGCTACTTCACCCATCGAAAACTACATATAGTGCCACACGTTGCCTACACTTTTGCTGCTGAATTGCCATTATGTGTAGCCTTCGACAGGCAATGTTGCGAACTTCACCAGGTGAACACTACATGAAGTGTGGCTGTGGGCAAAAGAGAGATGGATAAACTTTGTGAAGTTTTCCACAGAGGAAATTTCTCCAACCATGCCCATCCCTACCTGGAATCCCTTCTGATACTGTGCCAGCCTTTACATCACCTGGAACTCTTTGTCAGAAATTTAGAAACCCTCAGGACCATCCTATGTCTACCACACATCAAGCCTGATTTTCTTGGGGTAGCTTGGCTGACACTTTCTGTTTTGGGAAAGAAAATAATCACTTTTTCAATGCTTGGCTGTCATAGAAAAAGGCAATGAGGTGAAATCAGGCACTTGTTTTGCAAACATCATCTGTGTCTTGCTTAGCCCCCCCTGCTGATAAGCAGATGACTGACATTTTTTCTGGAATTTTTGGTGGCTCCTCACAGACTTAACCATTGCCGCCTCTACAATGGCAAAACCAAAGGCAGCCACTCCCCATAAGTGGTCGGTGCCAGGTAGAACTATGAATCTGCAACCAAAATACCAGCACTGAGCCTCAACATGTAATACAGTGCAAATACTTTTGGTAAAGTGCTTTAGCAAGTGCAAAAAATCCCATACTTGTCAGCAGTGACCAGTAGTGATTTCACAATGGTAATAGCTGGAAAACAAGGAACCACCGAGCCAGCAACTTGACTGGTTTCACAAGGTGCTTTGTCAAAAGTCCTGAATGCTAAGTTCTGATACCCATTTATGTGCTAAATTTAAAGGTACAGTGTATAAGTGAATATATTTAAAATATTTTTAAAAATGAATTTGAAGCTCTATTCAGAGTAGGTAACAACTTTACAATAAATTTCAGAGGTTCTGAGAATGGATGGATTACTAGGGACCACCTAGATCATATGAGGGACAGGGACAATCTGTGATGCAGGGCGAGGCTTTCCGGTAGTGACGCTGATTACCAAAGATACAGGGCAGCCAGGAATATGTGCACTAACTTTATCAGGACTGCCAAAGCCAATTTTCATAAGGAACAGATGAACAGAAACTGGGGAGATGGCAAGAGATTCTGGGAGAACATTAAGAATCTTCTAAGAAAAGAGGATAGAAAGCTTCCCACAATGCTTAACTTAAATGGCACCCCAACCTCGGACCCTCAACCATCACGGATTCCTTTAACGTGGCTTTCTCGTATCTGAGCTCTGTATTCCCCACTAGCTTCCTCCAGACCAATGAACCCCTCCTGAATTCCCCTAGCTCTGACCCAAATCAGCCAAACTTCTACTTTAAATGTGTCACTGTCAGGGAGGCTAGGACCTATGTTAAAAAATGTCCTAGGAAACACGAGGCAGGGCAGTAACAGTATCGACATGAAGCTGACTGCCATCGATCTGGATGAAGTCATAGTCCCCATTTCAAAAATGTTTAACAAATCCCTGGCTACGGCTACATTCCCTTCTGTAAGGAAGCTGGCTCTGGTGACCCCAGTACATAAAAGTGGTGACTGGTCATGCACTGCCAATTACAGGCTCATCTCAATACTCTCCCCTCTCTCTCTAAGGCAGTGGAGAAGATCATAACAGACCAGATCACAGACTACCTTCAGAAATATAATCCTCAGTGTTCCCAACAACATGGCTTCCACAAGAACCATAGCACCACTACTGCCCTGGTTGACTTCTCTGATTATGTTCATAAGGACATGGACAGTGGTAACTTTGTGGGATCTACATTTATAGATCTCACCAAGGCCTTTGACACTGTCAACCACTCTATCTTGTTAGAGCAATTGCTAGCCTTGGGGTTAGCCATTGGCGCAGTCTGGTGGTTTCAGGACTATCCATCTCTCATGGCACAAAGTGTCAAATTTGGGACAATCATCTTCAGTACTAGACAAGTCAAACTCGGTGTCCCTCAAGGGTCCATCTTGGGGCCCCTCCTGTTCAGTTTATTCCTGAATGCCCTTCCTGTGGCCTGTAAGAGTAAAATAAGTTTGTACACAGACAATGTGGTTATCCTTTGTAATAACTCCCAAATCGACCTTCTACAAAGTGAACTACGGACTACCTTTCACCAACTGGAGGACTGGTTCAGTTCCCAAAACCTACTGCTCAACTACAAAAAAACTAAGACCATGCTCATCTGAAGTCATCAGAACAAAAAAACACCCTTCACATATCTCCAACAATAAGGCAGTGTCTCTTGAACAAGTGCACACTTTCAAATACCTCAGGGTTCTTATAGATGATACCCTTTCCTTCGTGCCACAGAGACCTGGTAGTAAAAGTGGTAAACACCAAACAAGGGATCCTTTACAGACACAGGCATTATTTAACACCTAATGCCATGTGCCTCGCTGTGTCCAGCTGTGTTTTGTCTATTATTGATTATGGGCTAGTTGTGTATGGGGCAGCAATGGATACTGCGCTCAAACATGTAGTCACAGCCCTCAATAAGGCATATAGACTAAAACAATTAGCTGATAATCTAATGCATTCCTGTACTCTGTACAAGCAAACCAAATGGCTCAACCTGAATCACAGGATAAAGTATCAAATATGCCTCCTTGGAAAAAAAGCACTGCTAGGCCTAACACCACCCTACATTGTAGATACACTGCAAGCTGCTCAATACAAATATGATACTGGGGCAAAACAAGATGCCAGCTCATTGTCCCTTTCAAAAGAACCACTTTTGGCCAACGCTCTTTCGCCTACAGGGCCCCCCTCTGGTTGAGTGACATTCCAGCTGAAATACTCAACATTGCAAATATCCCCACTTTTAAACTTAAATTGAAACATCACCTTGCCTCTCTGGGAACTTGTGCCTGTAGGAAGTTGACTTGACCAACTCAATTGCCAGTTCTTCTTGCCTCTCACTGATGCACCTCTGCCCTTGGCACCACTGGTAGGACACCTCCTCTCACCCCCGACAACATACTCCCTTATGGCATCCCTTCATCCTTTCTTCACTTCCTCCTCTCTCCCCTTCTTGAACCCCACCCTCCAGTGTTCTCCTCCACCTGGCACTTACCCATCCTTCCTCTTCCGGGACTCTCATTCAAACCCTTGGCTGACCTCCCTTTCCTTCTTTACAAAACAGTTTGCGTGACAACCCCTAATTACTGGCTGCTCTATGACAATTGCCAGATTGTAGCCCCAGTTTCTGGGAGATTATTGTAACTACCTCATACTAGTGTTTGTTTTTGTCATTGTCATTGGCTGTGTAAGTTGTAAGTCTGTTTGTTCATGTCCTATGATGTGGAACCTTTGTAAATGAACATCTTGCTCAAAGGCTACTTCCGGAGTATGTAATAAATAATAAAAAATTTAAAAAATTCATGATAAGAAGGCAAGAACATAACTTTCAGACTTTCAAACTTTCAATCTGTAGAAAGCCAGTCAGGAGTCAGAAACAAAGCTTGCTCTTTAACAACATAGAAACATAGACTTTGATGGCAGGTAAGGACCGCTTGGCCCACCTAGTCTGCCCATTTTCCTACCTAGAGGATAAGCTGCAAATCCTATTTAACCAACAGCCTATTTCTTTCTACCCCCCACAAAAATTGCCTTATGTCTGTCCCATGCATTCTTGAATTCTCCCACAGTTTTAGACCCCACAACCTCCTCATAAAGGCTGTTCCATGCGTCCACCACCCTCTCTGTGAAAAAATACTTCCTCACATTGCCCCTGAGCCATCCCCCCTCTATCTTCAAATTGTGTCCCCTTGTTCTTGCACATCTCTTTTTCTGAAAGATGCTACCCTCTTGGACTTTGTTGATTCCACTGAGGTACTTAAACATTTCTATCATGTCCCCCCTCTCCCTCCTTATCTCAAGGGTATACATATTAAGCTCCTTTAGTCTCTCCTCGTATGGCTTCTCTTGTGGACCCTGCACCATTTTAGTTGCCCTCCTCTGAACTGCCTCCATCCTGTCTATGTCTTTGTGGAGATGGGGCCTCCAGAACTGGATGCAGTACTCCAGATGGGGTCTCACCAACTGTCTGTACAGGGGGATAACAACTTCCTGTTTTCTGCTGGTGATACCTCTCCCTATACATCCCAGTATCCCCCCAGCCCTCCCTACCGGCTTCTGGCATTGCTTGCCAACCTCAAGGTCATCTGATATGATTACCCCTAGGTCTCTTTCCATTTTTGTTGTTGTTACTACCCCCAATTGTATAATCTTCCCCTGGGTTTTTGTTTCCCAGGTGCATTACTTTGCACTTCTTTGCATTGAATCCAAGCTGCCATACTTCTGACCATTCCTCCAACCTTGCCAAGTCCCTTTTCATCCTTTCCTTGTGTATCAACCCTGTTGCAGCTCTTTGTATCATCTGCAAAGAGGCATACTTTTCCTTCCAGTCCCTCTGCAATGTCACTTATAAAGACATTAAAAGGACTGGACCCAGTACTGAACCCTGTGGTACCCCACTAGTAACCCCTCTTTCTTCAGAGTGGACTCCATTTACAATTACCTTCTGTGTTCTGTTGTTCAGCCAATGTTTTACCCAGGATATCACCTTGGGACCCACTCCCAGGCTGGTTAATTTGACTACTAATCTTTTGTGTGGGACTGTGTCAAATGCCTTGCTAAAGTCTAGGTAGGCCATGTCCACAGCCCCTCCCTGGTCTACTACTTTGGTCATCCAGTCAAAGAAATCAATTAGATTCATCTGACATCACCTTCCCGCTGTGAACCCATGCTGCCTTGGGTCCTGTGCCCCACTGGCCTCTAGGTACTCAACAATTCTTTCCTTCAAAAGTGATTCCATCACTTTCCCTACCACAGAGGTCAAACTGACAGGTCTGTAGTTTCCTGCCTCCGCCTTGGTCCCACTTTTGTGAAGGGGACTCACATCCACCTTCTTCCAGTCCTCAGGTACAACACTATGCTCCCGTGATTTGTTAAAAAGCGTAGTCAATGGTGTTACTAGTTCTCTGCTTAATTCTTTTAGATTTCTGGGGTGAATTCCATCTGGCCCCATTGCTTTGTCCACCTTCAGTTTTAGGAGTTCTTTCAGAACCCTTTCTTCTGTGAAAGGACTGGGATCAACCCCTCTCCAGAGTGCTTCTGTTAATTGGATTAGGCACCTCCCCCACTTCCTCTTTTGTGAATACTGAACAGAAGTATTCATTCAGTATCCCTGCTTTTTCACTGTCACTCTCTGCCCACCCACATCCATTCTATTCAGCCTCACTATCCCTCCCTTTGTCTTTCTACGCTTCCTGATATACCTATAAAAGGTTTTATCCCCCTTCTTAACTGAGTTAGCTATCTTTTCCTCAGTTTGTGCCTTTGCTATTCTGACTACCCTCCCTGCTTCCTTCTGCCTTAACTGGTACAGTTCTCTGTCCTGCTCCTTCTGTGTTTCCTTATACAGTACTTCCTAAATGCTATCTTTTTTCTCCCTAACCTTCCCCACCACCTCTTTTGAGAACCATAGTGGCTTTTTCTTTCATTTTGATTTGTTTATTTGCTTCACACAAAGGCTTGTTGCCTCTGTGATGGCAGTTTTGATATTTGCCCATTCTTGCTCTACCCCCTCCTTCTAGCCTGTTTGCTAGTGCTTTTCTAAGGCACTCTCCCATCTTGCCAAAGTCAGCCCTCCTGAAGTCCAGAACCCTCACTTTTGTATGGCTTGACTCTGTAGCAGAGTTTATCATGAACCACACTGTTTGGTGGTCACTTGTTCCCAAATGGCTACCCACTTCTAGATCTGAGATCCTCTCACTGTCCCCATTTGAGAGTACGAGGTCTAAGATTGCTCTCTCATGAGTGGGTTCCAGAACTAGCTGTTTGAGGCATGCCACCTGAAGGGCATCAAGAATGGCCCTGCTTTTGGATGTGGCTGCCGCAAAGGTGCCCCAGTTAACATCTGGCATGTCAAGGTCCCCCATCAATAGTATCTCCCCTTTCTCTGCCATCCTAAGTATGCCTTCTATCATATCCTTGTCCATTCCCTCCCCCTGACATGGGGGTCTATATAAAACCCCTGTGTGGATTGTGGTGCCATTTCCAGTCTCTAAGGTGACCCAAAGTGCCTCCTCTCCTCCCTGTTTACTCTTTTATTCAGTTGCTTTTATCCTTCCCTTTCATAGAGAGCTACTCCCCCCTCTTCTGCCCTCCCTGTCTCTCCTGTAGGTTGTGTACCCTGGTATGTTAACATCCCAGTCATGGTTCTCTGTGTACCATGTTTCTGTGACTGCTACAATATCCAGGCACCCCTCTTCCATCAAGGCTACCAGCTCAGGGAGTTTGTTGCCCAGACTATGGGCGCTGGTACTCATTACCCTCCATTTCTTGATGGCCTTACCCCTTTTTGCCCCATCCCTGTCCTTATTGCATTTGTCACTTTCTCCATTTACCCCTGCAAGTTCAGAATTTCTTGAACTGGGCGCTGTAGCCCTGGACTACAAACATGCTGCCCCACTAAAAGTGATGGCAGTGCCATAGGTTCAAGCATGGTCATGGAATCTAAACTGTAAACAGTTGTTTCTCATCTAGAGATTTCCATCAGTGAAACAGCATTTGGGGTGCAAACAGATATGGATCTTGGCAGTCATAGACCCTCCAATCCCAATCAAAGTCCTCATGTGAAGACCCACCCCCACCCAAGCATACAATGCAGATGGCAAACTAGGGGAGACCGTCATAACTGGGGGTGTCCCAGAGACTTACCACATGTTGTCTCACACTGCACACTCTTTCTTTGCTACACAGTAATAATGATGAGATATCAGTGCATAAGTTCATCTTTTTACTGATTTCAGACATCAAAATACATCAGCTGGCAAATATCATAAGCAGCAAGTCTTTATACATGCTTGCACTCTCCACTGTCCATGGTTTCTGCCTTCAGAGCCAGCAAATAAGCATCTGACCAACCTACTGCTCCACAGGATCTATACAGGATGGCCACAATGGGGTCACAGCACAAAGGCCCACAGAACTTTAGTGCCCACACTAGGCTTGTAAGGTCCACCTCCTGTTCCAGCAGATCCATTGATAAGCATCTTGAAAACTTCTTTGTCCTCAGAATCTAGCAGATCCAGCTATGTAGCAATATAGCACCTTCTACCCCCTTAGGCTGGTATACAGTAGCTGTAGTAGATTAATCTGAGTTTTAAATGGAAATATTAAACATTGTTTGGTGAAAGTCCTACATTCTTGACAAAACTGCCTTCCTAGAAAAAATTCTAGACCCTCCCCTGTCTTCAGACTTTCTGCATTCTGAAGCTCCTAGTATCCCACAAGGAAGACCTTGGCATGCGGGCATAGGGAAACTGGGGGCCTAAACACCCTCTCACAATATGAATACATTCCACTAAAGAGACAGAGACTAAATATGCAGCAAGGCTTCTCATAGTTTGGAACACTAGGCCTCTGGCATTGACTATTACTCAGCCAAACACTACCTAACCCTCCATAACCCCCCCCACACACACACACACAAGGAAGCCTAGTAACAACTGTCCTCTTCCTAGTGGAGGAAGAACAGTGTTACATGAGTCTGTAAAGCTTATGAGAAACTCTGAGGCGAAGGGCATTCAGAACAAAAATTGAAAACTTAAAAGTACAGATGCAGAAATCAAATGAGATCTGCAACACCATTCAGGAAACATTCTGGAAGTATCACTAATTATATTATTTATGTAACCTGAGGTCCCAAAGTGGGACACATGGTGTGCTGTGCACCCCCCCACCTTAGCCAGATGGGTCTGCCTCTGGGCATGAAAGGGCAGCCCCAGTTTGAGAGAAAGCATGAAAGAAGTGGAAAGAATATGCTAGTAAAGTTGCAGATCATGAACTGCACTACTGCAATGCCTGGAAGCTCCAAGGCAGTTCCATGTCATAACAGCGATTGCTAAACAGCAATCACTGTTACAGCGAGTGTACATCGCTGAAAATCAAAATGGCGATGTGCAGTCCCTGCTGAACCCAACAACAGCTACAAAAAACAACAACAATGCATCTACGGGGCTGCACCCCCAAATTAGGATTCTCAACTGGGGGCATGTTGGGGAGGGAGAAACCAGATATAAAATAAAAAATTTTTAGTGCTGCTCATGTAAAATAAAATAAAAAACCCTGCCCAGTCCCAAACCCTGACCTCCCTCACTGCATCCTGCCACCATCACCACCACACCAGAATGGTAGCTTGGCAGCACACTGCCAAACTGCAGCTCACATACCTTTTACTTCCTGAACCCTCCCCTTCCATTTTTTCACCCTCGTAGCACTTTGCTATTTTTGTCCCTAACCTGGCGCTATAACTGTGCCTCGCTACCCTTTCAAGGTAGCTCATATCACAGGCATTGAAATTGAGTCACTCACAAGTGAGTGACTCAATTTCAGTCACTATTATAATGTGCTGCCCTCTAAGGCATCCAATGTTTTCCTTACCAGATAAGCTCCAAGCATCCTAGAGATGAAGTGGTGGAGGCAGATAAAAAGGGCTCCCCTCCAGGGGTCAGGATCATCCAGTCAGTTGTCTTAGGGCAATGTTTCTCAAATGCAGCCACCAGGAAGTTTTTGTACAGCCACAGAGCTGATGAGGGAAAGTCATGCCTTGCCTGCTTCTCCATGTACTAAGCACAGAATGAGCAAAGTACAAACAGTGTGTCTATGAGTATCTGAATATTTATTTATTTTATTTATGTCTAGGATTACAAAGTACCTTTGAGCAAAGGTTCCACGTCAGGCTGGTTACAGGGTAAAAGACACTCAAACATAAGACAGTTACAGGTACAAGGTTTCAGACAGTAACTTTGCTTGACATAATCAGACTCAGCGATATGTAATACAAGAAACAGATTGGAGGAAGAGGGCAGGGGAGAAGGTTGAGGGTCAGGGAAGGCATAAGTGTAGTGGGGTAGGGTGAGGCAGCCGAGGGGCCTTGTCAGGACAGACACAGGGCAAGTGCATTAGAAGTTGCATTGGACAGGTAAGTGCAAGTGGAGAAGACAGAAGCTGACACCTATGGGGTCAGAAACAGCGTAGGGGATAACAATGTTATGGGGTGCAAGCACAGGTAGTGGAGCCAGTGATGGAGTGGTGAAGCTTTTTTTTGAATGCACCAAGCATTGCTGTCGATGAGGTGTCACTAGAGAGCTCATTCAGTCAACTCGGGGCCCTGTATGCAAAGGACCTTTGCCCTTGGGATGTGCGGCAGCAGGGAATTTGAAGGATTTGGGGCTTAGAGCTCCTGGTGTTGCAGTTTGTGATTTTAGGTTTAAGGAGGGTGCTGATTCCTGGAGGTGCCTTTCCCATCATGATTTTCTTAGCAGAGATGCAGATTTGGTATTTGATATGGTTGTTCAGTTGCAGCCAGCCTGTTTTGGAGTAGAGGTCGTAGGTGTGGGTGAGATGGTGGGAACCAGTAACGAGTCGGCAGGCTTGATTGAGAGAAGTCGAAAGACGCCTAAGAGAAGAGGTTATGGCAGATCCATAGATAATGAGACCATAGTCAATGATGCTGATGATGGAGCTCTGGACAGTGAAAGACAATGCCTTTGTTTGGAGGGACAGATATTGCCTTTGTTTGGAGGGGGCTGGATGTTCCAACCTTAGGGCTATTTAACTTCAGATAGTTAGCTGCTTGGAGGTCAGGCATACAAGCATGGTTTGCAGTGGGTGTGATGCAGGCATACGAGCAGTATATTATATTTTGTTTGTTTGTGGGGGCAAGGATGGGGTACATGTTGTCCTTTGTTTTGTGAACTGTCTGATTCTCTATGTGTACCAAGGGCATGGGGGAATGTGGGGCCCTGACTGGATGTTTGAAACTCAATCACCCCACCCCTATGCAACATGTGCTAAACACTTCTGTGTGTGAGTTTTGTTTTGTGGCTTGCATGAGAAGCTTCCATGTAGAAGTCTGGTCCAGGACTGAGGATAGCATGCACCATGATGAGGAGAAGTTCAGAGCTATGCATCAAGGGGAGGTGGGTAGCAGCAGATTGATAGGGTGTTTGAACCTTGATCAAGCCCTCTCCTCAGTGGCATTCACCAGAGGCTTTTGTGCCTTGGTTTGGTCCAGCAGTATTTATCAGAGATTTCCATGTACAAGTTTGGTCCAGGGTAAGATGGTGGCTGCATCATCAGAAAGGAGCAGTTTGGCATGGTTCACTCTGCAGTTTGAGAGGATGTGGACATGTAGGTTTCAACATAATTAATGTTAACAGCATCCAGGCATAATTAATAATTGCATTGTTGCTTTGTATAATTTGGAATGATCTTCAGTCTCGGTGTGTGTGTGGTGTGGGGACAAGACAATAAAGGCAACTGGCAGCTGTGTTTGTGCTGTGTTTTGTGGGGCTCAATGAGATAATTGCAATGACTCAGTATTTTTTAAAAATAATGCAAGTGGGAGGAGGCAGACTTTTTCCTATACCAAATTGACTGTCAAAATTTGTTTTAAGTTTATGAAAGGTGTGGATATCTGGGTGTATTGCAGCCTAGTTTCCAAAAGAAGTCCAAATCCATTGATTGTTGCACCACAAACACACAAGACATGAATTCTTTTGGCCAATTAGCTTGCAGTATATTCCTTATTCATTTTATAAATGTTATTGAGGAACAGGTGCTGTTTATGTAGTGCATGTGTTTGATGGGGAGGGGGTTGCGGTCATCCCAATGAGAGTAAAGGGGGACACAGAGCATTCCTTTCAGATACCAACAATTTAATGTAAGTAGTTCAGCATTCCTCTCCACAGGTGGTATGAGGCATGGTAGGTATTATCATAAAGGTGTTGCCACTAGCACTTTGTGGCCACCAATTTTTTGAACTTGAGACCCACTGTCTTAGGGTAACAATGTGGATGTGATGGTGAACCAGCTTTTTCAGTTACTGCAGTTGCTTTAGTCTGTGAAACACCAAGGAACATGAGGTACTAATTTATGGTATGGGTATATGTCCAGTCTCAAAACAAAGAAGACAAGGATAGCGATAGGTGGGGTGGAAGGAAAGGAGCTTCTAAAGTGGCAGTTAAGCGATGGTTAGATCCACTGTGAGTCTTTCCTGAGTACAAGTCCCCTCCTTTGCCAAGTCATATGCACACGTCTGTTGCAGTGCTGCTTATGTAATCCTGTGAAGGCAGCCAGCAAAGCTGATTCCTCCAAAATGATACCAAGATGGTGTTATTGTCCTCAGGAAACAAAATAAATTGAAGCAGCTTGCCAAGTGCCCTCCATCATCGGCATCCAGTGTTATGTTAGAAGAAAAGAACTGTAAGTTGTGCACTTGCATACATCCCTAAGAACTTAGCAACCATTGAAATGAACTATTCAAAAAAAGGAAGACCTATGTCATTTGCAGTCAGTATTTGGATTTAAAAACAGAACAAAAGCACATTGTTACCCTGTTTGAGAGTGTATTTTACAACAGGGACAGAAAATCATGATGTACTAAGAATATCCTTCTGGTGTTGAGATAGATGAGGGCTTAAATAGGGTATTGACTTAACCTCTAATTGACTTTCAGACAGTTTGACTAACTCCTCAAATGTCCTTGAATGTGTTTTGGTTGTAATTATAAAACAGTATTTATTGATTTATCTGTTAGAAGATATTTTACTGGATGACCTATTTTGGCCTTGGACTTGTTTGCAATACGATCCTGTCCACATTGGCTAATATATACATTGATAAAGTTATGCAGTCACATATTGCGGAGCATATCATGCAAAAATAAATAGTTTCATGTTTCAAGGTCTATGTATTATATAAATGGTATTCATTTCTAACTGTTTTGTGATTTAAAGAAAACATAAATAAATGAAGAAATAAAAACCTAGAGCAGCCGGTTAATTTCAGTACTCAGGCAGAGCCTTTGAAATAGAAGAAATATTTCCTTTCATTTAAAGAATTACTCTGACTGTTCAAAGTGAGTACAGTCTTTGGGACTTTTAATTTAGTATAAATAATCAATTCTTTGTCTATAAAGAGGATAATATTCTATAGCATTTTCTAAATCAAGTTTACTCTTAGAGAGAGGTTATTAGAAAACTAAGTGAGCATTTCAACAGACTAAGTTGAAGAAACATAAGTTACGAGAGGATCTTTACAGTGTGGTCCCCCATACTTTATTCTCTTCCAAAAGCTTTTGTAGATGAAACCTGGGAAAGCTGAGAAGAGTAGGGACTGCTAGAGGGGAGAATGGAATGTTCACTATGTGATTAAGGGTATAAGATAGATTAAAATTTAGTTGTAAACTACAAACTTTTTAATTAAATAATGTGTACTATTACTAAAATTCAGAAAATGTAAAACAACATTTTTGTAAAATATTTTTTTAAACTGTCATGTAAATCATAGCATTGACACATACACACAGTAATGACTGACAGAGCTAATTAAAGTTCTAGCCCAAATGGTTCCAAAGTTAGATCTTTCAAAACATATTTCTTTTCTTCCTTTTTTTGCAGTTATTATATTTTATTGAAATGTTTCAAACACACAAACTATTGTGGATAATTTCTTAAAAATGGGATAACATTTTAACTATTAGGGCTAAAAATGTATTTTCTAAATAAATGCTTAGAGTCAGTTAAATTGATATGTTGATGTACGATATTGTTCAGTTACCATATATACAGTAGATATATTAAAATAGTGCACTAAGTTTTTGAAGTCCTGTTATTTTTAACAACATATTATATTGACATGTATAGACATATAGCAACACAATGAAACTGTATCATTAGGATCTAATTATGTTGATTGGACTGCAAGCTTTCATGTTTTTAAAAAAAGTAAGTTTCTAGACCAAACATTTCAAATTGTACAGCTTTTGAAATATAATTTCAACCATTTTAAAATATACTAAGAGATTATTTTTAGAAATGGTCAGAAGATAATAGTGGTTGTTCTGTCTAAGAATAAACACATTATTTTCTAGTTTCAACATATGACATATGATAATATAAAATATGAAAAAAACATTTATAATAAATAACAGACTTATGAATTTTTTTGTAAGTCCACAAATATCGCTGTTAAAGTTATCAACCAAATGTTGGATATATTTTGTATTGACTGAATATATAAAATAATAAAAAAGTTAAGTGCATTTCATATCGAGATAACAGTAGTCCATTTTTGTACTACTAGTCTACAACAGTTTTGTGGCAATATCTTTAAAAGTCTAAAAGTGGGAAGCTGTCTTGAGGGATGTTAATGACATTGTATAGCTATATATGCTTGTGTACATGCATGTAAATAGATAGAGAGATAGACAGATGGATGGAAGGACAGACAGATAGATAGACAGACAGACAAACAGAGACAGACAGGATAGAATATACAAATATGAACTGTACAGTAGTTGAGGCTTACAGTAACATAGAAACATAGAAACATAGACTTTGACGGCAGATAAGTACCACTTGGCCCACCCAGTCTGCCCATTTCCCTACCTATTGGATAAGCTGCAGATTCTAGTTAAACAACAGCCTACTTCCTGCAACCCCCCACTATAATTGCTTTATGTCTGCCCCATGCATGTTTGAATTCCCCCACTGTTTTAGACCCCACAACCTCTCCAGGAAGGTGGTTCCATGCGTCCACCACTCTCTCCATGAAAAAGAATTTCCTCACATTACCCCTGAACAGTCCCCCCTCTAACTTTAAATTGTGCCCCCTTGTTCTTACACATCTCTTTTTCTGAAAGATGCTACCCTCCTGGACTTTGTTGATTCCCTTGAGGTACTTAAAAGTTTCTATCATGTCCCCCCTGTCCCTCCTTTCATCAAGGGTATACATATTAAGCTCTCTCAGTCTCTCCTCAGTAGAAAACTATTGTACAGGAGTGAAAAAGTAACTGACAGCAGATTAAAATGCCCAAAGCAGCAAGCTGAGGGCATTATTGCCATTGTACAGTAGGTAACTTTTTCTACCAAGGGATGATAGTATTCTACTGTTAGCTGAGAACTTCAGTCCATAATTGTTTTATTAAGCCATTTTAGCTGAGATTTATAGTGTTCTGAGTAGCTCTAGTGCAGCATCTTGTTAACTCACAACTGTACTTAATGAGTTGCAGTTACAGTACTTTCAATGAAAAACAAAAATATGTAATAAGTAACTGCACTGCAGCAACTTTTAAAGGAACACTGTCAACCCCCTTAGGTCTCAAAGTGTCCCTTGTTTAAAAAACATTTTATGATTGCCAACATTCTGTAAAGATTGTTGATGTAGCTGGTAGTTTTATTCTCTTTTTTTTCTTTAAAAAGTGAAAAACAGACTGCCCACCATGCTGGTGTTACCACACTAACATAGGTTTGTTTACATTCCTTGATCAGTTCCAGCTGCATCTTTCCTGAACATGGGAACACCCTCAACACAGTCTAGCTCCTCATGATGCAGTGGGAGTTTAGGAGGCTACTGCCTCAAGAATGACTGCACTGTTTGGGTGTGTTCCTAATGCTCAGGAAGAATGCAGTAAGAATAGATCCAGGATTGTAAACAAAACAAGGTTGCTTATAAATATACATTAGCATGCTTTTCAGTTCTACTAAACAAGGAGACAGACAAAACAAACTGCAACTTCAATGAATTTTAGAGAAGGTAAGCAATCATAAAATGTGGGTTTTTAACTAGAAATAATATGATGCAAAACAGGTTGACAGTGTCCCTTTAATTAGCAGTTGCAGCATGCAAAATCAGGAGCTGTTTTTAAAGATCACTAGTCAGGTTAATGCAAGCACTTCTCATGTCCAGAAGACTACTAACTGGCTTGAGGGCAATAGTTCAGAAACATAGAAACATAGACATTGACTGCAGATAAGGACTGCAAGGCCCATCCAGTCTGCCCATTTGTTCTATCTTATGAATGTGTCATAGGCCTGTACTCTGCCAATGGCCTATCTATCTATTCATGCTCATCTTTATTGCTCCCTTATGCCTATCTCATGCCCGTTTGAAGCCCTGCACTGTATTCATATCCACCACTTCCAGAGATAGGCTGTTCCATGCATCCACCACCCTTTCTGTGAAAAAGAACTTTCTCACATTCCCCCTTAATCGGCCTCCCTCTAATCTCATGCTGTGTCCTCTTGTCTTGCTATTTTTCTTATATTGAAACATGTTAGACTCTTTCATCTTGTTAATGTCCTTAAGATGTTTGAATGTTTCAATCATATCACCTCCCTCTCTCCTTTGCTCTAGGGTACACATGTTGAGCTCCGTTAATCTGTCCTCATATGTTTTCTGATGCAGTCCCTGTACCATTATGGTTGCCCCTCTCTGGACTGCCTCCATTTTGTTAATATCCTTGTGCAGGTGTGGCCTCCAGTACTGCATGCAGTGCTCCAGATGGGGCTTAACCAGTGTCTTGTAAAGAGGGATTATTACCTCCCTCTTACGACTTGTGATACCCCTACTAATACACCCCAACATCCCTCTAGCCTTACCTACTGCTTTAGTGGTCTGCTTGGATGAATTCAGGTCATCTGTGATGATGATGCCCAAGTCTCTTTCTTCCCTTGTGATTGACAGCAACTCCCCCCCCCCCAACCTATAGGTGGCTTCAGGGTGTTTCTTCCCTATGTGCATGATCTTGCACTTCTTTGTGTTAAATCCCATTTGCCACTCTTCTGACCATTTTGCCAGTTTATCCAGATCTCTTCTCATTCTGCCCAACCCATATGAATCATCTACTCTGTAGCAGATCTTGGTGTCATCTGCAAACGGACAAACCTTACCCTCCAGTCCATCTGCAATGTCACTGATGAAGATATTGAAGAGGACTGTCCCCTGGACTGATCCCTGAGGTACCCCACTTGTGACTTGCATCTCTTCTGACTGTATATTATTTGCCACCACTCTCTGTTTTCTGCCTGACAATCAGTTTGCCACACAGTTGACCAACTTCTGACCCACCCTGAGCCTACTGAGCTTATTAATCAATCTTCTATGTGGAACAGTATCGAAAGCTTTGCTGAAGTCAAGGTAGGTAACATCACCTGCTCCTCCTTGGTCCACCACTCTTGTTACCCAGTCAAATAAATCTATGAGATTAGTTTGACAGGAGCTTCCTGTTGTAAACCCATGCTGTCTTGGATCCTGTGCTCCTATGGACTCCAGGTGTTGCACTATCCTTTCCTTGAGGAGTGCCTCCACAATCTTGCCCACTACTGAGGTAAGACTGACTGGTCTGTAGTTCCCTACCTCCTCCCTGCTACCAGTCTTGTGGAGCGGGATCACATGAGCCCTTTTCCAGTCTTCTGGGACTTCTCCTGTGCTCAGAGATGCACTAAATAGTTCTGATAATGGCACTGTTTGTTTCACCCTTAACTCCTTTAGTACCCTGGGATGCATGCCATCAGGTCCCATTGCCTTGTCCACCCTAAGCTTAGCGAGCTCTTGTAGGACCCTTTCATTTGTGAAGGGACTAGTGCACACCTCCCTCTCCCCTGTGTTCATGGTGCTGAGCTGTGGTCCCTGCCCTACCTTCTCCTCAGTAAATACTGTGCAGAAGTATCTATTTAGGATAGATGCTTTTCCTTGGTCCTCCTCACACTCCACCTTATCCCCTTTGATCTTAGCAACACCCCCTCTAGACTTTCTCCTTTCACTAATGTACCTATAGAAAGTCTTGTCACCTTCTTTTACTGTTCATGGAAGTGTTTCCTTGATTTGTGTCTTTGCCTGCCTTACTGCCTTCCCTGCTTCCCTTAGGGAAGTTTGGTATGCCTCCCTATCTTCGTCCCACTTCATTCCCTTATATTTCCTGAATGCCAGCCTTTTGGCTCTGACCTTTTCTGCTACTGTTTTTGAAAACCAAAGTGGTTTTGCTCTTCTTTTGCTCTTGCTTTTCTTTCTAACACAGTGGGATGTTGCTTCAAGTATTAGTATTACATCCTTAATGCTTGCCCACTTTGCCTGTATGCCCACACCTGTATTTCTTCTTGTCAGGGCTAGCTTAACACTGTTGGCCATTTTTTCAAAGTCAGCTCCTCTGAAGCCCCATATTTTTGCCTTGGAATGGGATTATTTAGTTCTAGTGGCCAAACTGAACCATACCATGTGATGGTCACTGGCCCCCAGGTGACCTTCTACCTGGAGATTGTGATCCTTTCCCAGAGACTATTGCCTGCTGTCATGGCAAAAAGGCTGTACCACTGACTATGTTTGATCATGTGACTGTCTTTAAACCAATCAGAATTGCAAGTTACTGTCCAAGGGAGATATACATACAGTATATATACACACACGTATATTATATATATATATACACATTATAGGGGCGTGGTCATGCCCCTATATTTAGGGTTGAGTAGGCACTTTGATCTTTAACCTCAAATTTTGCACGTTAATAACTTTGCAACCATTTAATGGATTTGCAAGAAATTTGGCATGCACAGTCTGGTATGGCAGATCTCTTGATTTACTAAATTGCGTTTCAGTTGGACATATGATTTATGCACAGCGAAGTGCCCAAAAATGCACTTTTCCCCACTTTTGTGCATTTTTTGTCCGTGGCTCTGCGTGGACACCGTGTGGTCTATTGGTCCAAAACTTGGGAACATGCCATCATTTGTTTGGTGAAAAAATATTAATCTGTTCAAAAGTGATTACAATTTGAAATTCCCATTATATCCTATGGGAAAATGTATATGTATTTTTTGCAATGTTAATGAGAAAGACCAGATGGCCCAAATTGGGATGACCATATCTCAATCACAGTTTGGTCTTTTTACTTGAAATTTGCAGGGTGTCATGGGGATGTCATACAGATGGGAACTATGCTGTTTAGGTGTTGGGAAATGAATTGGTTGCAGAGATATTCAATGACATAATTGACATTTTTCCCATAGGGTTACATTGTAGTCTGTGTCATGACTTTCAGTGCCGTTATCTTGGAAATGAAACAGATACAGACTTTTCACTACAGATGCCACTGGAAAAAGACTTGAAATCGCAGAGTAAGCCTGCAGTGGAATTTTTTTTGCACGTTGCACGGTTCATGAGATATTGTGAAATTACTGTCACAAGGGTTCAAAGAGTGCCTGTACAGTGCTTTTCAGAGTTCATATCTCGGAAATGATGTGAGATACAGGTGCAATCATTTGATGTTGCATGAAGTACTCACTGTCACGATTACAATGATGCAAGAATTTTTTTTCTACCTCTGACGGTTCATAAGAGTTGCACAAATTACTGTTACAAGGGTTGGTGTACTATAGTGCTGCTGCATGGCTCCATAGCTTTGTGTAGGTGGCAGCGTGGGCCCAGATTCATATTGTTATGCAAAAATTGGCAACCTGGTGGGAGCTGGGCTCCGTGCTCCCACTAATACGTGTTTTTACTACTTATATTACACTTTTTCAAAAAGTAAGGAAATTCTATGTTAAAATGACGCACGATCATTTAGGTTAAAGCGAAAGTCAGTAATGGACATTAGGTTGAACTCAACCCCCCACACGCCTGCCTCGATCCCTCCGCAGACCGACATACACTGGCATGTGTCATTGAGGTCATGAGGCCTAAATTCACCCATCCTCCTTCACTGTAGCATGTCAACATGCTCACACATGGAATGAGGTGAGATTTGGCCTGTGACTTAATGACACACCCTGACATCTGCTGGGCCCGTGGAGGATCAGGGTGGGATGTGTGTGGGGGGGTTAGGGGTTCAACCCTAATGTCTCATTTCCTGACATTTTTGCTTTAACCCTAAATGATACATTAAGGCAGTTTTTTTCATAGAAAATATATATATATATTTCACTGACACAGTAGTGACAGTATATTAAGATTGCATTGGGATTTCATAAAAACATGGCCATTTTCAGAGGCTTATATCTTTGCCATTTTATATACTCTAGGACTGTGAAATTTGGTATGCTCCTCTGAATCCTAGGGTCTATTAACCCCACACATTTTATGAGGATAGCTTTTGTACTTTCGGAGTGATTAAGGGCCTAAATTGCATAGTTTTGCCCAATTTGCTACCAAAATCTTTGCCCTCATCTAGCTAAACAATTGCAAAGAGTTGGGATAACAAATTTACAGGTTTTGTGGGCATGATATAGGAATAGGTCCTTGTGGAGTTTGTTAAAAAAAGTAATTACTTTTTAATTTGATTGTGATTAATTTGCTGCACATGTGCATTGAAAAAAATCACTGTAAAAAAAAAGCTAAAAAATCACACATTTTTTTCATGTTAAAGTTCAACACAAACATAATATTTTAATCTTAAATAACTTTTAACTTGGAAGTACTGTTAATTAATACCTTAGTGCTTGTGAGGGATGGTAGTACTAGTGATATATAGTTTATTTCTAATTTATATTAGTAATTAGTAATTGTGTAATTAAAAAAAAACAGAATGAATCCTCCCCTAACTCCATGGCTGAGTTCTCCAAGGCCATCGACAGTCTTGCCTTGGACAAATCTCTGGGCCCAGATGGTTTCCCATTGAACTTTTATAAAACTTTTTCCAAAGAGCTCTCATCCCTCTTGCTCTGCCTTTTCCGTTACATGTTCTTTGCCAACTCTCTAGACCCTAGCCTATTAGAAGCTACCATTATCCTTCTTCTGAAGCCGGACAAACCTTCATCCCTACCATCTAGTTACCGTCCTATTTCTCTTCTTAACTATGATACTAAGATCCTTACTAAGATTCTGGCCATAAGACTAAGGACTGTGTGGTCAACCCTCCTCAGCCCAGAGCAAGTGGGGTTTGTTCCAGGTCACAACTCATCTGACCACCTCCGTAAACTGGCCCATATCTTCTCCGTCACTAAAGATCATCCCGCTTTCATGGCCCTGATCTCCCTTGACGCTGAAAAGGCATTTGACAGGGTGGACTGGGCATTTTTATGGGCCATGCTGCAGCAGATGGGGCTCCCCACATACTTTATTACTTGGATCCAAATGATTTACTCCTCTCCTACAGCTAGAATATACTGCAACAGTGTTTTTTCTTCTCAGTTCCCCCTCTACTCTGGTATGCGTCAAGGCTGTCCCCTGTCTCCCTTTCTATTCAACTTCTATCTGGAACCTCTTATTAGACAAATTAAAGCCTCCCCTAAAATTAACGGAATCCCTGTCGGGGGCCCTTCTTACACCCTATCTGTTTACGCAGATGATATTCTTCTCCACCTTGCGCACCCTTGCGACTCCCTATCTGAGACCTTTAAGATCATAGATCGGTATGGCTCATTATCCAACTACAGCGTTAACCGTGGTAAAACTGAAATATTCCCTCTCAATGGTCGCACCTACAGGTTAGACTTCACAAAATTTGGTATGAAGTGGACCCCTCCCTCTATTAAATTCCTTGGCATCCATCTTTCCACCCAACTCTCTCTTATGAGGAACCTTAATTTGGAGGACTTAATTCATGTTCTTCAACAAGATCTTTCCAGGTGGAAGGCCCTTCCACTTTCTTTATGGGGTAGAATTAATATAGTCAAAATGAATATTCTTCCTCTTCTCTTTTACATCCTGAATATGACGAATCCATGGCTCCCCATCTCTTTCTTTAAACATTTCCATGCCATTATTTCTAACTTCATTTGGATGGATAAAACTCCCAGGCATTCCTACAATAAACTAGGCATCCCTAAGAGGCCGGAGGCCTCTGGCCCCCTAATTTTCTTTTCTACTACTGGTCCAGTCATCTATACAAATGTAGTAAGTGGTTACTCACCCCGCCTCTTTACAATGGAAGGGACTACATTCCCCTTTGGTTGGAAATTGAGACTACTTTCATGGCAAAGTTTGGCCTCTCTGGCCCCTCTATTAACTTTTCCTCTCTGAGCTCACTCCCAGTTCCCCTTCGGAACTCGGTAATAGAGACTTCTATCCAGGTTTTTTCTCAGATTTGCAATTCTCTCAGATTCTGCCCTGCCAAAGACATCTCACAGCCACTTCTTTTCAATAACAATATTAGAATAGGGGGTAATATGCTCCCAGCTTCTTGGCTACCACAACTATTGGATCTCAAGGTCTCTGACCTATATCCTCAAGGTTCCCTCCTATCTTCACTGGAAATTTTGCAGAACCTTGAGGTAAGTACCTCACTAATCTTTAAAGTTTTTCAGCTAAGAAACATGGTACTTCAAAAGTTTGAGCCCTCCTCTAACCCCTCTGTTCTCTCTCTGACTTCTTGTCAAAGTTACATGTCCTGGCTCCTGGTCCTCATGGTATAGCTGTTTGTTCTTCCCTCCTCTTAGACAGCCTAATTTCCTCTCTGGCAGGTGCCTCGAAGATTTGGGATGTTCTATTACCTAACAGCAACCTTAACTGGGATCACATTTGGAGGGATCTTTATAGGTACACTTCCCAGGACTGATTGAGGTTCACTCAATTTCGTATTTTGCACAACAGGTACTACTCCCCGGTGAAGCTGGCCAAGATGGTGCACCTTAGTTCACCCCTATGTACTCGATGTGGCAAATCGGAGGGCAGTCTTTTACATATTTTTTAGCATTGTGATAAGGTTGCCCCACTCTGGGCCTTGATTAAATCTTGGATTGATCCATTGTTGGGCCTGGAAGGACTATTTTCTCCAGAAACCTCTTTTGTTGGGGATTATAGTCAGATCAGGATTAAAGGACGTAAGTATCACGTTGCTCTAATCTTCCTGGCTGTTAAGAAGTTAGTTCTTAAACACTGGATGGACCAATCATGTCTCTCACATAAGGAATGGCTGCATGAGTTGTCCTTTTGTCTTAGAACAGAGCGTATGATTGCCAGTGTAGCAGCATCGTAGGCTCCCTCTCTTCGACAAAAAATGGGGTAAACTTTACTCTTTATATTTGCACTGATTAGAATCCTGCTCATCCTTGTTCCTCCTCTCACCTTAGGCCAATTGGCCTTTTGTCTAGATTTGGTCATTAAGCACAGATATTTTTGTTAGGGGACGCACTCCAACTGGGGGGTGGTGGTTGGAGACTGGGGGGGCCGGGGGAAGGAGAGTTGTGGGATGTGTAGTTTTGTTGTTTTTCCTTTTCTTGACCTGTTCACATGTCATGTTCTATTGTCTGTATATTGTTAAAAATTTAATAAACCTTGTTGAATAAAAAGAAAACAAATAAAAAAAACAGAATGAGAGGACTGAGCATATATGCCACACAAAACTAGTTACCTTTGAACTCGCTCCCATTCCCCATCATATTAAAAGTAAAAATTTGGAAACCATCAGCCCAAATAACAGCAGGCAAACAAAAGGAAAATACTACTTAAAGGTGCCATGGATGAGCTCCTGATGACACCTTACTATTGTACTGCTTGTAGTACCAAACAAATGGACAAAGAGATGGCAGGTCACAGAGCAGATGCAGTGACTGGGCCAGAGCTGTCCAAGGAAATGATGATGGCCTGGAATCAGGTGGTCTTGGACCAGGTTTTGGTAGTCCTTGCCCCAGAACTGTCAGTAGTATTGAACAAAACAGATACCCTGGCCAGCAGGTATGAAGCCCAAGTGAAACAACTCTCTGAATTTGAAGCACAATATCGACAGTAGAGGATAACACAGCTCAGCTGCCTGACCATATGGCCCAGCTTGGTAAGGAGCTGGAGGCACTCAAAGACCATGTGGATGCAATGGAAAACCACCATTGCTGAAACAACCTGAGCATCAGAGGACTCTCAGAAGCCGCTGAGGGTGCAGACATTGTGACCTTCCCTGAAAAATGGCTACTGGAGCAGCTTTCCCTTAACCTGGGGGAGGTCAGCAGAAGTTAAACTGAGCTCACAGGGCACTGGTTACCAAGATGTAACAGGGTATTCTCCCAGGCAAATAATTTTCCAGCTCCACAACCATCCAGACAAACAGAAGATCCTAGTGGCTTATAGAGTCAAACAAAATTTAAAACAGTGATCACCAGCTGTTCATTTTTCAGGCTTTTTTAAGGCAGTGTAGATTAAAGGGAAAGCCTTCATGCAGCTGATGGACAAGCTGTATGCCAAAGGAGTGGAACTCTACTTTGCGTATCCAGTTTGCTTACCATACAAGTGGAAAGGCACCCTTACAGTTTCTGGGATGTTAAAAAGGTCAAACAATTCTGTACCGATAAAAAATCTCCTGGACAAGTCAACTTGTGTGGCATGAACTGTAACTACTTGTAAGTACTATGTATATGAAGAGAAATTCCTTGTTTTGACCTCTAAGAAACCTTTCTTTTGACCTCCAGTACTCTGAAATTTGCCCCTGGTTTAGCTGTAACCCATGGTCTAATGTCTAATGGCCCCTGTAGAACTCCTCTAAGGAGACTGCAAAAGTCAAGAACAGTTTTCTAATGTTGATTCGGGTCTTATTGACTTTGAGGACTCACTTGAGGGAAATTTTCTTTTGAGGCACTGGGTTTGGAGGTATTATGTGTGGGTTACACCACATGTAAAATAGATAGCCTTTGATAAGTGCCCATTGACAACTTGTTGGCCCAGACACATGATACTCCAATGTATACAATCACACCCAGGGCCTCCTGTGACTGAGTGCAGGGGAGACAGCATGGAGTATATGTGGGAGAGAGGGTGCTATGAACAGTTGTCACTGCTGGCTTCCTTCTGTGAGGAGTTTTACTCATAAAGAACTGGTGGTAAAGAAGGGATTTACTGAAGTTAAAACTTCAGGAAGGTGATCCCGCAGAGACTGATGAGGACTGCATGGTGCTCGGTGCAACACACTTGAAACATAAACATAGAACACTGAATAAACCCAGAGGGGCCATGGGCAACATATCCTTTATATTACGCCTAAACGTGAGGGACAATACAAATGGAGGGTATTGCTTTTCATTGGAGGGGCTGAGAGCAGTGGGCTGGGAGACAGTTGGCTAATGTGAGGATGTCCACCCTACATATAGGCAGAGGTTAATAGGTAGGAATGTCAAGGGAGGGAGCTACATCAAAGTGATAGCTCTAGGCCTGCTTCAGCTGGAAAATCATCATGGGAATGGTTCTTCATGCATGCATAACATATGCAGGAGGGAGAAAAGGTGGTATATACCGACTAATAAATGGTGGGAGATACCTGATAGTGACAGGAGACTGAGGAAGTGCGATTGCAGACATCCAGTTAATTCTCATCTACAGCACTCCTTAAAGCACTGCTGGAGATTAGATTTGTTTTGTTACTTGAGCAGACTCTACACTTGTTCATATTCTATATGTTTTGGTTTGTTCTCAGTGTTACTAGTTGATATTGTACCATCACACCTAGAGGTATCACATCATATGATAATGTGTCACAAGCAACTTCTGGCTAAAGGAAACAGCATTGGGGACAGGGAGTAAGGGCTAGCTTGATGGAAGTAGGACGTGATAACCACTTACTAGAGGACATGGGTCTGGGCTAGGTGGGGATGGGAGACTCCCCCTCCCTTAACTCTTGCATTATTTGCAGAATAACTTAATAGCTTGTAAACTAGTGATCTGCTCTTTGAATGTCCAGGGGTCCTTCTCACCCATCAAGAAGAACAAGGTGCCGAATCTATTAAAACAACACAACGCAGATAGTTTTTCTGCAGGAGATGCATCTGACTGACATTGAATATCCAAAACTGGTAAGGGACAGGGCAGGACAGTGTCATGCTGCTTCATATAATGGACATGAGAGAGTAGTCACCATACCCATCCAAAAGAATGTCCCATTTGTGCAAGAAAAGTCTGTGGTGAACCTGTCAGGAGGCCAATATATTTTTGTAACTAGCAAGCTGCCTAGGGAGCCAGTTACAATTGGGAATATAAATGCTCCTGTGGTGCAAGACTCTGTTTTTTTTTAATTTGGTGCTGGTACTGTTGCACAAAGAGCAGTTTCTGAATTTAATTTCAGGAGGGGATTTTAACTGCTCCCTCAAACCAGACCTGGATCACTTGAGCCTGAGTGACAGGCCTGACCCTGGGGTAGCTAGATGGTGTAAGGTCCTAAGTGAACAAGACCTAGTTAACATGTGGAGGGAGGCTAACCCTGTTAATAGGGAGTACTCATTACTCGAGCTCTCACAAGATGTAGTCTTAGTTTAATTATATCATTATCCATAGAGCTTGGTACCAAAGGGTGACAGCAACCAGTATATCTGTGATAGCAGTCTAAAGACCATGCATGGGTACTTTGTGCACTAAGATCCTGACCTAGTTCACTGCAGACTGGGATGTAATGGTTTCCCACTTACGCGTTGGCACAGGAAGGCTTGCACAAATTCTTTGTTGAACAGTTGCAGCTACATGAGAACACTAATAAGAATTCAACTCCCTCTAAGGCCACATTTTTGGGAAGCTGGGAAAGCTTTCCATAGAGGGCAGTCATCTTGTATATGTCAGCCAAGAGAAAACAAGAGCGAGACAGTTTAGCTGAAGTGGAAATTAAAACCAAAGTGTTAGAGAGCAAAGCGTACACTGACACATCCCCCAAACACTAGCACTTCTTAGGGTGGTGAGATAAGCCCTGAATCAGCTTCTAAGACAGTGATCTAAATGTTCTCTATTCCTTGCCAAGCAAATATTTTTTGAGTGGGGGAACAAACTCAGCCCACTGTTAATGAGGCTGGCTAGAGGGCAAAGGAAATATGACTTTATTGCTACTTCTAAAAATGAGGGAACCTTGGTGAATCAGTCAGAGAAGATTCAAAAACAGTTTGGGGCCTTTTATGAAAAACTCTATAAAGGGGAATTCACAAGTACATCCAAGGAGCTAGCCCCTTTCTAAATAGCCTACAGCTGCTGTCCCAACCCACAGAGGAGCAAGTTGAAATGTTGGGAAAACCTATATCCTGGTTGAGGTTGGTGCAGCTATAACACGTTTTAGCAGAGGAAAGGCAGCTGGCCCTTATGGGCTATCCATTGAGTTCCACAGGACATTGGGGGAGCCATGCTGGACAGGCCTGTAGCAAATGCTGGTTGAGGCTACAGAGGCAGGTGCTCTTCTGCTGGGTAGCAGTAAAGCAGCTATTACCATACTACATAATTCCGGAAAGGACCCAGTGAAATACACCTCAAACTGGCTGAAATCACTGCTGAACTGTGATATCAAAATTATGGCTGAGATTCTAGTGACTAGACTGGAGGGGATCCAGCCAGACCTGGTTAATCCTGACCAGATGGGTTTCATCAAAGGCCACAACTCCTTCCACAATATCAGGTAGCTTCTGAATGTGATCAGGTGGGGTTAAAAGCATCCAGGGAGGACAGCCTTTGTGCTCTCCTAAGATGCTGAAAAGCCTTTGACAGTGTGTAATGGGGGTATTTGTTTACCACTCTGGGTAGGTTAGATCTGGGTAGGTTTCATCTGGGGGAGGATTTTATTAAAATGGTTAAGGTCCTGTGTATGACTCCAAGTGAAAACATCCTGGTGAATGGAGGAGTCTCAGAGAAATTTGTGTTTGGTAGGGATACCCGGCAGGGGTGCCCATTTTCCCTGCTGCTGTTTGCCCTGGCAATTAAGCCATTGATAGAGAGGATTAGACTGTTTGATGGAGTAATGGGTATATAGGATGAGTGGAATCCACAACATAAAATAGCCCTGTATGTGGATGATATACCCCTAAAATCAATTTTGTAAATCAGAGGTGTTGCAAGTGTGAGGGCCCTCACAGAATGCTCCTTTCAGGATATCACAGGGTGACATCCAACATCACCTACTTGGGCATTATGATGGGGGAGTTATGCTGGTCCCCTCTATGAGCTGAATTATAAGTCAGTCCTTAGAAAGCTCAAAGAGGACTTGCAGAGAAGGCTAGCATTGCCCATTTCAATGAATGGAATGAATCAACTTCATTAAGATGAATGTTTTGCCCAGGGTCCTTTATCTGGTGCAGATGTCACCCATAGGGCTTACAAAGGGGAATGCACAAAAACTGGATAGGGAATGCACAGAGTTTGTATAGAGTATAAAGTGACCCAGGGCTAGCCTCCTCCACTTGAAGGGCAATATACATAAAGCAGGCTTAAAATTCCCTGATGTGGCCACTACCATATAGCTGCACAAATGAGGTACTATATAATAGGGAGAGGGTGCTGGGAAAGGAAGGTGCAAGCTGGATTTATCTAGAGGATCATGAGTGCCCTGGATCCTTCTCCTCCTCTTCCCTGAATCAGGGGGCGGGGGTCTCAGAGCATACAAAGTTATGTCAGGGAAGCAAGAAGTGGTGTCATGAGCTCTGGAAGCTTGGGATGGAGTTAAGAGAAATTTCGAGATGTACGAGTAAGTTCATTATTGGTTCCAAATCACTCTAATCCCAGAGTTCCTGCCTGGAATGGAGGACCCATGGTTCCTGTAATGGCAGGAGAAAGGGTACAGTGTATAGGGGACCTATTTAGAAACATTGAGTTTAAATCATTGCAAACCCTAAATAAGAAACTACAGTAAATATCCCCCAGGCACATAGTTTTATAGTTTCATAGTTTGATACGAGTTCTAAAGTCAGAGGCCCATAATGAACTCACCACTGTTCAAAAACTCCAACGGTGGAAAGAGAATTTCTTATCCTCCATATATTAATCGTCTTTTTTTTAAATTGTTCTACATTATCACATGGGATGATGTCATGTGGTAGGGAATTCCAAATAGAAGGTATTCTCTGTGTAAAGAAGTTACACCTTTTAGTTGTTTTATTTACTGAACTTTTTAGTTTAAAATTATCTGATGATATTATTAGATAGTTGTTTTTCCGGACAAATTGTTTCTAATGTTGAAACATCTTAAAAAAGGCTTTTTAAGTCAAAATTAAGTCTCCCACAAGCGCTCTGTATTCCATAGAGTACAGGCCAAGATTTTTAAGCCTATCTTCATAATCCAGGTTAGTTATACTTTCGATATTCCAGGTAACTTTTCGATGGACTTTTTCAATCATGACTTTCCCATCAATTGAAGAGGGTGTACAGAATGAGGTACAGTACTCCAAATGAGGTCTTACAAGACTCGAATAAAGTGGAATAATGACCTCAGAGTTTCTACTTTTAATATGTTTTAGGATGCATCCCAAAATGCCATGACACTTTTTAACAGTTTTTTTTGTATGCATTTCAAATTTAAAGTTATCAGAGATTACGACACCCAGATCTCTTTCATCTGATGTCACCTGCAGTTGTGTATTGTTCAACAAATAACTTGCTTTGATGTTATTTTTACCTAAATGCATTAGTTTATATTTGGACTCATTGACATACATACATTTTATTTTCAACTGCCCAGTTGGCTAATATATCCAGATTGACTTGCAGTTGTGCAGTTGTGTTACTGATTGTACATTATTTACTATGTACCCTATTTACAATCATCTGCCTACCTATTAATTCAGGCACTCTTAGTAGTCTGCATATTAGAGACTAGGATGTTAAATAGTAATGGCCCCAGCACAGAGCCCTGAGGGACTTCACTTATTACATTACCCCAAGTTGAGATATGACCTCTTATGGCTACCCATTTCTTTCTGTTGTGAAGTCATGACACTACCCATTTTATGATGTTTGGATGTAGTTTGATTCTAACTAGTTGCCCAATTAGGACTTTATGGGAAACCGTATTGATTGCCTTAGCATAGTCCAGGAAGATTATATCAACAGGCATTCTGATGTCAAATGCCTGACTGACCGGCTCAAAAAAGTTGATAAGATTAGTTAGGCATGACCTTTCAGGAATAAAGCCATGCTGGGATATGTCTATGTAACCTATTTTGTGCATATGGTCAACAATTCTTTGTTATAAGAGCCTTTCCACAAGTTTACCTATTGACGAAGTCAGGCTAATGGGCCTATCGTTACTCATCACTTGTCTGTTACCTCCTCTGTGTATCAGTGTAATAGTAGTAGCTAGATTCCATAATGGCAGAGTTGTTCCTTCTTTCAAAGATGCATTAAACAATGCGGTCAATGGACCAGTAAATTCTCTATTTCGCTCTTTCAAAAATTTAGGCATGATTCTATCTGGGCCAGGTGAAGAATCTGGATTGAGTTATCTAATGACAGCTGAAATATCCTCTTCTGAGAATGGAACTAAGTCCTCATCATTTGGTATACTATGCATGTTTACATTCTCTTTGGTTTTAAATACACTCGTAAAGAAGGAATTTAGTTCTTTTGCCATCTCACTCTCGTCACTTATGACAGTATGTCCCAGGTTCAATGGCCCTACACCTATGGGATTACCCTTTAATGACCCATCAAACCTTTTTTTATTATCTCTAGATACAGTGAAGCCCACCAGGATGAAGTGCAGTGCTGCAGAATTCTTCAGTAGAGTTACTGAAGCAACCAATGTAATTTCAACGGGCATTAATCCCTTTTGTCATGCAGGAAACCTGTGACACTGCGCTTCATCCTGGTGGGCTTCACTTTATATCTGCTAGTTGTAGTTCTAGTTTCTGTTTGGCAATACGTATACATTTTTTTGTTCTATTAGCCAATTTTGTAAATCTATTCCAGTTTAATTCAGTCTGTTGTTTTTTATATTTGTTACAAGCCTTGCGTTCTTTACTGATATTCCATTTAATGTCATTGTTCCACCATACTGGAACTCTTTGATTATTGGTGTTATATTTAGTTTGTTCCAGTACCCAGTTTGTTATACAGTATTCAATTGTTTTGTTAATTTTTTCCCATATTTGTTTTAGGTCAAGGTTTTTAAATTTAGCTTTCCAGTTCCATGAAGTCAAGAATTTCTTCATATTAGCATAATCTGCTTTGTGATAATTCCTAATTCTGGTCATCCCTTTTTGGTGGTAGTAAATCTTTTTAAGTTCAACTGAACCATATTATGGTCACTGTCCCCAAGCAGAGGAACCTCCGATGGTGTTTATCCTGTATCCATAGTATTTGTAAGTATTAGGTCAAGTAGATTATTACTTCTAGTAGGTTCTGTCACAAGTTGTTCTAAATGATGTTGAAAAATAACATCTAGGAACCTTTTTTCTAATTGACCTTTTGCCTCTAAAGTCATCCAGTTAATGTTAGGTAGGTTAAAATTACCCATTAAGATGTAATCGTCACATGTTTCCATGTTCTCCAGTTCGTCTATAAAGATTCTGTTCTCATCAACTCCTAAGTTAGAAGAATGGTATCCTAGACCTATATCCAGATATTCAAAGGGGTTGCACCATGTGTAACCCCCCAATATGCCCCAGTGCGATATTCAAAGGGGAAGGTTGCGCGGCGCAACTCCCGATGCACTGGAGTGCATTGGTAATGTATGCGGTGCAGATGCAGGTGGTGTGCCCATGCATATGTGGCACATCCCTATATTCAGCCCGGGTTGTGCGGTGCATATGGTGGCACAACCTCTACTTGCGCTGCACATTGGTGCTCAAAGTTGAGCTGAACATAAAAGGCTCACATGCTGGCCACCCACAGGTGGGCGGCTGTATTGCAAGGCTCAACACAACAGCTACCAGCCGTGAGTGGCCACTCGCCCAGCAGAAAGACTATCTACAAGCACCCAGACCCTCCCTGGTAGTCCAGTGGACCCCCCTCCCTAACCGTATGCCCAATCATGGGCTGTTGTAATAACAAATATTATAAAAAGGGTCTGAGAAATGGAGTTTTCTGATTGGCTGCAAACATTCTAACAGTCTTATGTTAATCTTTTATTAACATACATGTAGAGCTTAGCCATATGCTGAACAAAGTTTAACACTGTTTAAAAACATGTTTTATTATAATAGCAATAAGGCACTCCCAAGGATTATGTTAATGGTCAGTTAATCACCCTCTAGGGGCATGTGGCACTCGGCTACACCTCGTGCCACAGTACACCCCTAGAAGGTGATTAACAGACCATTAACATAACCCTTGGTCATACCTTATTGCTTAATTAACCTGGTGGTCTAGTGGTTCCCTCCCCATATGCCTGATTGCGGGCTCTTGTAATGTTAAATAGTAGCCTGGTGATCCAGTGGTACCCCCCTCACCACCCACCCACAGAGGACCCCTGACCACCCAGCACCCCTCCCCATCATCGGCAGGTGGCAGCACCCCATCCACATACAGCCTGGCCACCTGCCAAATGACAGCATACAGTATGATCTGTACGCCTATTGGTCCACAGTGTGGACCAATGGGCTTGCAGACTATACTGTACTACACAGGACCAGATATGTGAATGAACGTGTATGGCTCTGATTCTTAGGTGTTGTGGCAGGTGTTGCATCTATATTAAGCTTCTTTAGGTTGTGTTTAGTGTGTATGTTTTCTATTACAGTCGAAGCCACTTAATCGGGATGTGCATAATGGGGACGTCCACTTTATGTGAATGTCCCCCCGGGAACGGATTAAGTGGCCATTAGTTTCTATGGCATCCCCATCCCTTTAATAGGGATGGGGATGTCAGATTATTGGATGATTCTGTCCCATTAACTGCTGTCAGTCCCTGCTGATGAGCTGCTGAGCATGTGTGAATGTGCTGTCAATGGCGCATGTCACATATTGTCAACTCTTATGGCTCTTACAGCACTTCTCATTCCAGCCAGCGTGTGTAATTCCCTATCGTCACAGCCAAATTTAATTCATTTTCTTTCAACAAACATTAATCAGATTAATCAGATTACTCTTTCTTTTTTGAACTGTCCCTGTGACTTGTCCACTCCAGAACCGACAGCCGAGATCGCAACCCTTCTCATTCCAGCCAGCGTGTGTAATCCCCTACCATCCTATTCCCATCACAGTCAAATTTTATTTCTGTATCTGTCAGAAACCTTTAACAAAATTAATCACTGTCACTGTCCTGTGACTGTTTGCTTCTCCTCCCCATAACTGAGATCGCCAACATGAATGGTTACTTCTTCACTCCCATTACCCAGATTGCCGAAACCAGCGTGCGTAACAAAATAGCAACCAGTGCGAGTGTTTACTCTCTTTCTCCCTCTCTGGGTCTGAAAACTAAATTCAGATTACCCACTCTCTCTTGCTCACTGTAAAAATTACTTTCCCATTGCCATGCGAGTGCTTACCCCCCCCCTCTTTGTAGGTGTATAGCACATTAAAACAGCGGCTTTAAAGTCTGTAGTGCCAGTACGAGTCAGTACTCCCTCGCTCAGTCTCTCTTCTGAACAACAAAATGGAACAGTAACAGAGGGTAACCAAGGGTTCAAAGATTCAACTTCATCAACTAACATTTGGTCTTGATGTTGTTATTTATTGTTATTAGTGCCCATTCAAGACCATTCACATACTGTGCACGCATTTCGAGGCAACCACCATTGATTTAATAGCACTTCCTTTTAACGGGGCGATCGCTTACAGGGGATGGGTGGGCTGCCAAGGAGCCATCCCCTTTAAGCGGTTTCTACTGTATCTTTACTGATACCTTGTTTATTTTGGACTGTGACTCAGCAGTTAGACAAGAGGTCAGAGGTGCACAGCTCCCCCCATAACTTAGTTTAGAAGTTTAGAAATATAGTAGTTTATGTGATGTCCTACAATAATACTTCCTTGTTTACTTGGATGAAGTCTGACCCAGCAAAAAAGTTCTTTATTGTTATTTAATTCTTCACAATGTGTGATACACCCAATCTCTTGTTTGAGACACCATATTTTTAACCAGTTATTAATATGTTGGATTTTACATGTTTGCTGTACAGTAGCTCTAGGCATTGGTAGTACTTCCGATATAGCTATCTCACAACTTTGTTCTACCAGTCTGTTTGTGAGGGCAGCAAATTCTTGTTTAATTCTGTGTTCATGCTGGTGCAGTATATTGTTGGGTCCAGCATGTATAATCACAAGTGGTTTCTTAACCCCATTTTTGAGTATTCGTTTAGTCATCCTGGAGATGTCGGAAATTCTTGCACCTCTAAAACATGACAAGGTTCTATTTTCTTTGTCATGGTCACAAATGGCTAGATCCAGACATTGGACAATGGAGTCTCCTAATACGAAGATTTGTTTGATTGTAGTATGAATATTGTCATTTGTATCCATAGTATTCTCTATGCTTATTTGTGTGTTAATTGTGTTTTAAGTTGTGTCTACAACCCTAAGGCCTGTACCACTGGACACAGGGTCTCGTATAAGTAGTTGCTCCTGGGAGGTGGAGGGTACGGGCTAATTATCTTCCATTTCATTAACCAGTGGCTCAAAGCAATTATAGACCATTATAGGGAATTGATTAGCTTTTCTACCCTTTTTCGCAATCTTTGAAGTCTGTATTTGATACCACATTTCTTCAGGTTTACCGAGTGCTTTATCCTCCCTAACTCTTTTTTTATTTGTAATGTTCTGATTAGTGTGGGTAGACCCTTGGGTATTTACATGCATTTGTAAAAGAGCAACAAATATGGGTATCATTATTTATGACATAATTTTTTGGTATTAATTTTGATGTTACTTTTTTAGATGTGCTCGTATTCATTTCTGATCTCTCTCTTGTAACCTGTTTGCCATTTCTTTTGGCTCTGCTCTAATTCTGTGAGCCTGCTATTGAACATGATAATTTCCACTGCCATATTTGCATTTTGTAAACATTTCTGACATCTAAACATAGTGTCAGGATTGATATCTGTAGTGATGGAATACATACAGCAACTAAAACATTTACCTCCTACTCTCCCATCAATTGTTGCAATTCTTTCCGACATGTTAGCTGTCACTTACTTTACTTGTTTCTTGTTTTTATCACAGCTCTATTGTTTACAATAGAGTTGTGGATCTTATGTTTCAAGGTGCTCAATTATCAACGCTAATTGTACTTCACTGTGTACTAGCAGTAAAATGATAATTGTCACTAACATTATAGTTTTAGGATTTGCAAGGCAGGCTGGAAAATGAATTATCAGGGCCTTACCAAGAATCCATTCATCAGATTTTACCCTTGTATTACTGTTACATAGCTTATGCCATTCATGTGCAGTGGTGTGCGCGGTGCTCATGGCAGGGCTGATTTAAGTAGGAGGTATGCACTGGAAGTGACCTAGAGGCCACAGTATTGCTCCTGAGGCAAAATTTATTTTAAAATCCACCCACTGTTATTCTTACAGGAGTAGGCCACTCATATGTGGTTCAAGCATGCAGAAAAGATGCTATTGGTGCCCCAGTATGCAATATAGTCTAAAATCTTTGAGCTGTAGTTCAGTATAGCTGATAGCTCAAACTACAGCTCAACTCCACCTACTTCCTATATGTTTCAATTCCTCCAGGCTAGAATTGTGGTCCAGATAATGGGTTGAATTGACCAATAAGAATCCACTCAAGCTGAACTGGAAAGAGTGAAAATGTTGGCAAGGGGTGACTCCACAGGGCTATGTCTAAACTGTACCCCACTATCACAGATAAATCCCTGGTCAGATCTCAGAAGATTAAACAGCATTGAGAAAGACGCCTCAATTGTCAAATACCTGACATAGCTTGGGACACCATCTGTGAATCTCACATGGGACTCACCACGTACAACCTCTATAAGGAGGCACAGTATAAGTTTATCGAACAATTGTACATGTCCCAGACATAGAAAGTAAAGTCAACATGGGGATTCCACTTATACTGTATATGGGAGATATACAAAAGAGAGGGGGACTTATATCCATTATTTTTGGGAGTGTCAGACACTGAGGCCATTCTGGATTGAAGTGAGCAGAATAAGTGTCTCAGACTATGGGGTTAAATGTGAGGGAATTATGCACTAGCACTTCTTTTTGAGATTGAGGACATGGGGGGGAAGTGGGAACTATATCCTACAGTAGTTTGCATTCTACTCCTCATGGCAAGAAAGTGTATACTGAACACATGGGTGTCCAAGCAGAAACCTACATTCAACATGTGGCATTCTTTAATCTTGAAAGTATTAAGGTTAATCAATGAACTCAAGGACATGGCAAGGAAATTTGAATGGCAATGGGCCTCTGACATTAGCTCCCTCCCTCCCAAAAACACTATATTGATCAGGATGGGATTCTGAGACTAGATGCTTTGGGTGACCTGAACTAACTAACTCTCTCTCTCTCTCTCTCTCTCTCTCTCTCTCTCTCTCTCTCTCTCCAGGGTTACAATAATGCCAGTAGAAATTATTCGAGACATCTGGAGGAAAAGGTTTAGTTATTGATGCTTTAAACACTAATCAAATATAATCTGTGATGGATGCTCTTTTTTTAAAGTAAATTAAAAAAGCACCTGTTGAACTATATATTGAATTGTATGCACTCTGCATTTATATTTCTTCAACATGTACCTTGAAATAGTATGTATGTGATGTCCTGCTGGTATGTTCTTCCAGGATTTACTCTTCAGACCCTGGCACATGTGTAACCAGTCAGCTTGTTTGTTTTTACACTAATGTAATACAATAAAACCAATTTGAAAAAAAAATTAGAATGATCATGATGGATGACATCAAGAATCTGGGGGGGTAAGTATTTATGTGTAGCATGAATATTATTAAAGATGTGTTATAATATTCCTGTTTCACGATATGTTTGTAATTTTGGGATGATTTTACAGGTGTTCTTGTGAGTATAAATAATATTAATATGTGTGTTATTCATACATTTCCTCCTTTGCATTACTTTAGAAATTTGCGAATATTCTTAAAATATTAATGTCTGTGTGTTTAGAGAGTTTCTTTTGAAATTGCATAGAATATGAAAAATGTACATGTAGGTTGGTGATTCTTTTTTAAATACATGTGTTTTGCAGATTACATGGTAAAGTTTAATAGCGCTACATATACATGTTAGATATGTTCATGTTTAGTGTTTACTGTGATGTGGTATGGACTTTACAAATCAAATTTGAATTTGTCCATGTTTTGGTTAATAAATTTGAGCATGTTTTTGTGTGTTCTGATTAGTTTGGAATACTTACCTCTTATCTATTAAAAAGTGGATTTTAATCTACCTGTTGTACCGCAATTTATTAGTTTGTTATAGTTATTTCACCTCTCACTTTTGTACTGTTAATATAGTGTGAAGAAATGACTACTGCAGCAGAATATGATTTTATATATATATATATATATATATATATATATATATATATCTATAGTTTACTTTAAAAAAATCCAAACAAATAATAAACATAAATGAAAATGGTGGAGGACACATACTCAAATTAAAAGACTGATAAAAAATATACCCTTTATTATACACATGAAGGTAAATGGTGGAAAACTTCTTCACAATCATTCATAATAAAAATGTATATACATTTTACTTTTATTTTTATATTTACATATATAGATATACTGCGTATATAGTATAAAAAGTGAACTCATATACATAATAAAATAAAAGAAAAGGTTAAACTGGTGAACTGCTTCTGCATCTCTGGGGGAGGAACTGGACAAGGAAATGATAGAAAGTATTCTTAGAATGGCAGAAAAAGGGGAGATATTGCTGATGGGGATCTGAATATTCCAGATGTTACCTGGAGTGCAGTTGCAGCAGCCACTTCTAAGAGTGGGGCCATTCTAGATGCCCTACAGGGGGCATGCCTTAGACAACTAGTATTGGAATCCACTTGAGAGGGAGCAATTTTAGACCTGGTACTCTCAAATGGAGATGGTGAGAGGATCACAGATTTAGAAGTGGGTAGCCATCTGGGAACTAGGGACCATCAAACAGTATGGTTCACAATAAACACAGCAGTAGAGTCAAGCCATACAAAGACAAAAGTACTGGACATCAGGAGGGCTGACTTTGCCAAAATGGGTGTGTGCCTAAGGAATGCACTAGCAAATGGGCAGGAAGGAGGGGTGGAAGAACAATTGGGAATAATCAAAACTGCCATCACAGAGGCAACAAGCCTTTGTGTGAAGCAAATAAACAAAACAAAACAATGTAAGAAACCATTATGGTTCTCAAAGGAGGTGGCAGGGAAGGTTAGGGAAAAGAAGAAAGCATTCAGGAAGTACAAGGAATCACAGAAGGAGGAGGACAGAGAATTGTATCAGTTCAAGAAAAAGGAAGCAGGGAAGGCAGTCAGAACAACAAAGGCCCAAACCAAGGAAAAATAGCCAACTCAGTAAAGAAGAGGGCTAAAACCTTTTATAGGTACATCAGGGAGTGAAGGAAGACCAAGGGAGGGATAGAGAGGCTTAATAATGGGGAGAGGGGGTGGGCAGAGGGTGACTGTGAAAAGGCAGAGATACAAAACAAATATTTTTGCTCAGTATTCACAAATGAAGAGGAGAAGGTACCTAAACCAAACAATAGAAACACTCTAGATACGGGGGTTGATACCAGCCCATTTACAGAAGAAAGGGTTCTGAAAGAACTCTTAAAATTGAAAGTGGACAAAGCAATGGGGCCTGATAGGATTCATCCCAGAATTCTAAAAGAACTAAGGGTAGAACTAGTGACACCACTGACTACCCTTTTTAACAAATCATGGGAGGATGGGGTGGTACCTGAGGACTGGAGGAGGGCAGATGTTATTCCACTTCACAAAAATGGGAGCAGGGCAGAAGCAGGAAACTACAGACTTGTTAGTTTAACCTCAGTGATTGGGAAAATGATGGAATCACTTCTGAAGGAAAGAATTGTTCAGTACCTAGAAGTCAGGGGGGCACAGGACCCAAGGCAGCATGGATTCACAGCGGGAAGGTTATGTCATACAAATCTAATAGATTTCTTTGACTGGGTGACCAAAGTAGTAGATCAGGGAGGGGCTGTGGACATGGTCTACCTAGACTTTAGCAAGGCATTTGACACAGTCCCACACAAAAGATTAATATACAAGTTGGCCAGCATGGGAGTGGGTCCCAAGATGGTAGCCTGGGTAAAGAATTGTCTGGAGAACAGGACACAGAGGGTAATAGTAAATGAAGTGCACTCTGAAGAAAGGGGGGTTACTAGTGGAGTACCGCAGGGTTCAGTACTAAGATCGGTCCTCTTTTAATGTCTTTATGTTTACATTACAGAGGGACTGAAGGAAAGTATGTCTCTTTGCAGATGACACAAAGATCTGCAACAGAGTTGATACACAAGGTGGGGTGGAAAGGATGAGAAGGGACTTGGCAAGGTTAGAGGAATGGTCAAATGTATGGCAGCTTAGATTCAATGCTAAGAAGTGCAAAGTAATGCACCTGGAAAACAAAAACCCAGGGGAAGAGTACACAATGGGGGTGAGATACTAACAACAACAAAAATGTAAAGGGACCTGGGAGTAATCATATCAGATTATCTAAAAGTGGGCAAGCAATGTGAGAGGGCAGCAAGGAGGGCTGGGGGGGATACTGGGATGCACTGGGAGAGGCATCACCAGTAGAAAACAAGAAGTTGTTATCCCTCTGTGCAAACAGCTGGTGAGACCCCATCTGGAGTACTGTATGAAGTTTTAGAGACCCCATCTCCACAAAGACAGACAGGATGGAGGCAGTCTAGAGGAGGGCAACTAAAATGGTGCAGGGTCTGCACCAGAAGACTTATGAAGAGAGACTTAAGGAGCTTAATATGTATAGCCTTGAGGAAAGGAGGGTGAGGGGGAACATGATAGAAATGTTCAAGTACCTCAAGGGAATCAACAAAGTCCAAGAGGGTAGCATCTTTCAGAAAAAGAGGTGTGCAAGAACAAGGGTGCACAATTTGAAGATGGCGGGGGCAGCTCAGAGGTAATGTGAGGAAGTATTTTTTCATGGAGAGGGTGGTGGATGCATGGAACAGCTTTCCTGAGGAGGTTGTGGAGTCAAAAAGAGTGGTGTAATTCAAGACTGCATGGGACAGTCATAAGGCAATTCTAAGGGGTGGGAGTAGAAAGAAGTAGGCTGTTGGTTAACTAGGATATGCAGCTTATCCATTAGGTAGGGAAATGGGCAGACTTGGTGGGCCAAGTGGTCCTTATCTGCCGTCAAATTCTATGTTTCTATGTTTCTATGTATGGAATCCTCATATGACCAAAATTATAAAGGTTGGACTGTGCCATTTCTCCTGGTAGGGGTGCACCATACTCAGTTGTTATGATTACCCGTTGACAATGTGGAGCCCTACAGAATTACTTTTCTTTACAATACTAAACAATGGAAACAAAATAGTTGCATTTTTAGTTACAAAAGGGTGGGGATGGAAGAAGATACAGTAAGACAGAGGTTAGGAGAGGAGGGTTTTTTTTTTCAGGGAGGTTTGGAAAGAGGCTTTGGATGGAGCAGTGGAGGATTCAGAGGGGCTATGGAGGGAATGGATAGGAGTAGCTGGAGTTAGGTAGAGATGGAATAGGGAGGTGATGGGATGAGGATTCTGAGTTCAAGATAGGGAGGAGAGAAATAGGAGCAAGAGCACTGGGAGAATGAGGTAGAATAGTTGTAGAGGGGGAGGGTTCAGATTTAAGGACAAATTTGGGAGCAACCAAAGGGGTAGGTTTAGGTGCAGATTTTAGGAAAGAAGAGACAGCAGAACATGAAGGAAGAGTAGTGGAAGATGACTGTAGGGGGTGTTGAGGAGTGGCAGGTTGGTAGGTAGAAGGAAGGGTAGGGTAGGTTAGGAGGTAGAAGAAATGGAAGGGGTAGATTGGGTGGAACAGGTGAATTATGTGGAGGGGAGGTTTAGAGGCAGAAGCTATTTGCACTCCTACTGCAACAAGAATGGGCCTTGACTTAATGCCTTGGAGGGCAGTAACAGCATAAGACGTATGCCATTTAATGCCCTCCAATGTATTAGACATAGTACTAATACTTTGGAAGACAGAAACAACAACTGACATTTGCTATTTCATGCCATCCAAGATACTGGACATAATCCTGATTTCTGCTGTCATAGCTGCTTTGGCAGCTGCCATGTTCCCCATTTGATGTCTCAAGGTTGTGACAGCAGCTGCTATTGCACTCATGTTGTTGCTAAAGTCTCTCATTGTACAGGACTGTTGCTGTTGATGCAGGCTGATTTTTCAAAGGTTTAAGAGTAGAAAGTGAACATTCCACCTCTTGTTTTCCTATAATACCTCACAACCCTCCCCCCCACAAACATTCACCTGGTATCTCCCACTTGCCCTGTTCTATTTTCTTCTAGTAGATCCTAAATTCCCTCATTTACGCACTTTGCTCCACCTTTCATCCATTTAACTGTTGAGTTTCTACTGCCTCTTCTCTCCTCTCTCATAGGCTGCCCCCACCCTGCTCTATTACAGCTTTCTTAATCCTCCCCATCTGACTACCCAACACACTCACCCTATTGTACTACCCCAGCTCCCGGTATGTTACCTATTATAATCCTTCCCTTTTTTTTTCCTTTTCCTCACTTCCCCCTCCCTCTACCCCTTACCTCCTCAGCCTGCATCCCCACCACTTAAATCTACCCCTCCTTCTACTAAACCTTATTCCCCCTTCACCTCCACATCCTACATCCCCCCTGGTCCCATAATACTTGGTTTATAGGACTGTCTGTTCTTCCCCCTTCTCACCTTCCCTCTATATCACTTTATCCCAAACTCCCCTTCTTTAGCTTCTCTCACCTCTCCTCCTGTGGCTCCCCCCCCACCCCTAAAATGTGACTCTCTGACTTAACCAAGCTACTATGTACAATCCTACTGCTTGTAGCTGGTGATGTCAAACCTAACCCCAGCCCCTCACCCCAATGCCCTTCCCAACTTCCATGTGGATTCAAAATTTCCCATCTAAATACTAGAAGATTGCAGCACAAAATTCCTTTGCTGCTCTCCCTCACTATAACTCTTTACCCAGATATTTTTATCATCTCTTAAACCTGGCTAAACTCCAAGGTCCCTGACTGCTCCATCTCCCTACTTGGCTTATCCCTAATCTGCCAAGACAGAGCCAGTCATGGCAGAGGGGTGGCAATGTATATAGCCTCTTCCCTGTAATTTTCCCCTGTGCACACATCCACTTCTGCTGATGCATGTGAACTCATAATCATTAAAATCACACTCTCCTCCTCCTCCCCTATCTTTGTAGTGGGAGTTTACTGTCACCCTAGCATACCCCCACCTCCATATCTGCTCTTATGACCACCATCCTGTCCCATGCCCCTAGAGGTGAACTCTATGTCTTTGGCAACTTTAAGCTCAGCTTGTTATTCTCTCAACATTCTAAAACTCGAACTGACATATCCATGCTTAACTTAACCCAACTCATCTCTGACCCCACCTATCTAAATAATAAAACCCTAAATTACAGTCTCATCGACTGGGCCCTCACCACTTACCCCCATTGCCAGCTTATACTTTGATGCCATAAGCGATCACCACCTAGTCTACATTGTACGCAAGATCCATCACCCCAAGGCTCCCCCTAGATTCATTGTGTCTCTCTCCTACAAATCCCTGGACCGCAGTCTTGTTTTTATTGACCTATCAACTGCTGACTGGTCCCCCATTACTTCTGCATCCACCATTGATGTGGCTTGGGAGTTCTTTCATACTAGATTCATGACCATCTGGAATAAGTTTGCCCCCCTCGGGGCGGATCTAAGTGATGGGTAACCACCTCCCCTGGATCACACCCAAACTCCTAGCATGTATCCGAACTTGCAATTGTGCCTGGAAAACTCATAAATCCTCAGGTTCCCTTATTGATTTCCATTGTTATTACACCCTCTGCAACTCTTGCACCCGTGCCATAAGATATACTCATGCTGAATATTTCCAGTCCATCTTCAACACCAACCTGAACCACCCATCTAAATTTTGGAAAGTGGTGCAAGCCCTATTCCCCACTGCCCCACATTCCCATCCCCATTCTCCAAGACAATGACACTGTCTTGTCTGACCCCCTTGAAGCTGCCTCCAAATTTAACTCCTACTTTATCTCGTGCTGCCGACCTTCTCAGCTCTCTCCCCTCCCATCTTCCCTCATCTTGTGACTCTTCCATGCACTCCCCACTCACCCCTCTTTCTCCTTCTCTAGGATACCCCCTCCACCATCCTCAGGGCCCTTCTCACCTTGAACCTTCTGGGTCCTCCCCTGATGGCCTGGATCCTAAACTTCTCTTCCTATCAGCCTCTGCAATTGCCTTTCCTCTAACTTCACTTCTGAACCTTTCCTTCTCCCTTTCATCTGTCCCAGTGGCCTGGAAACATGCCACAGTCATCCCCCTTCCCAAATGGGGAGACTCCACCTCTCCTGGCAACTACTGGCCCATCTTCCTCCTCCCTATCATCTCCAAACTCCAAGAACATCTTGTTTTATCTCAACTATCCTCCTAATTTGGCTCCTCCTCCTCCTCCTTCTTCACCCCTTTTCAGTCTGGCTTCAGGAAGGATCACTCCTCCACCACCTCCTCTCTCTTCCAGCTCACTTACTCCACTCTTACCAGTATGGACAGTGGCCTTATCACCTCCACCATTTTTGTTGACCTTGCCAGGGCAGTTGACATAGTCTCTCACACCATCCTCCTATCCAAACTCACTTCAGCAGGACTTTCTGTCTCAGCTATTGATTGGTTTAGCTCCTATCTGCTCGGCTAAACCAAGACAGTTACAATTGCTAACTCAGTACCCCCCCATCCAGATAGGTGTCCCTCAGGGCTCTGTTCTGGGTCCTCTACTTTTCTCAATTTTTCTCAATGACCCCCCCTCTGTCTGCTCCTCTTCTAGCATCACATGTATGCAGATAACAACATTCTGAATACATCTGACCCATCCCCATCTAGTGTTACTACCACCCTACAGGTGGACTTTGACAATGTTCAGTACTGGCTAGTTTCACATCATCTACTCCTTAATGCAAAAAAGACAATCTCCATGACATTTGGCACTAGTCAGAGACTGTCCCATATCCTCTCCCTGCCTTTTTTCCACATCCTTGATGGGACTAAACTGGAGGATTCTTCCTCTGCTATGTATCTTAGAGTCTAGCTTCACAGAAACCTTGACTTTTCTGTACACATTGATGCAATTGTCAGAAAATTCCACCCCAAGCTTGGTGTCCTCTACCATAACCGCAGCTGCATCCTGCTGCCTGCGCAATGCTCTATAGTTCAGAAAATGATCCTCCCAGTTTTTAACTATGGCAACATAGTCTTTAGTGCTGCTCCCTAAACCTCCCTTGCCAGACTAGACACCCTTTTCAACTCCTTCTGCCGCTTTGCACTTGATGCTCCCCCTCTTTCTCATCACTGTGAGTTCTACAGCTCCCTCTCCTTCTGCTCTTTTGAGGACAGCAGATGCTCTCACTCCATCTCCCTCACTGCTAAATACTGGTTTGGTTCCCTCCCTTCCTACCTCTCCTCCTCATTCTTGCCACTCCCCCCCCCATTCTTTCCATAGTTATGACCACCACTCTTTAACTATTCCCAGAAGATCCACTTCCAAGGCCAATCTGCATTTTCCACCGCCTGCCTAAATTATGGAACTCTCTTCCCCTGTCCTTTCTGTGAACTGAGAGAGACAGTCCTCAGTTGGTTTTGGTCTTTCCTCGAGGGTAGATCCCAGAGAGTGGTATCTGGGATTTATTCCTCTGCCCCTCATGGGTTACCCTGCGGGGTTCCACAGGGCTCAGTGCTGTCCCTCATGTTATTCACGGTGTACATGCTTCCATTAGGGGACATTATAAGATAGTAAGGGTTGAGTTTTCATTGCTATGGCAATGACTCTCAACTATACATGTCTTTTGTGCCTGAACAGGACTTAGATTCAGCTGTGGTGTTTATTAACTGCCTACTGGAGATTCAGAACTGGATGAGTACCAGTTGGCTTCGGTTGAACTCAGCAAAAACAAAGGTATTGGTGGTGGACCCTGGTTACAGGATAACAGCGGCATGGGCTGGAAAACCCTCAGGATTAAATCTTGGTGGAACCCCGCTTATTGCCTTGGGCCAGGTATGAAACCTGGGCATGGTATTTGATGAAGTTCTGACCCTGAGGGCACAGGTTTCGGCTGTAGTCAAATCTTCCTATTACCATCTAAGGAACATAGCCCAGGTGAAACACCTGGTCCTGCCCAAAGATCTTTCTACCTGGTCCATGCCTTTGTCACCAGTCATTTTGATTACTGCAACACTCTCTACCTAGGGCTTCCGGGGGTAGATATCCACTGCTTGAAGCTAGTGTAGAATGCGATGGCCAGGTTGTTGACTGGAACCTTTAGATCAGGTCATATAACACCTGTGCTGCGTGAACTGCACTGGCTGCCAATACAGTGGTGGATTACCTTCAGGGTCATGTTGCTGACCTATAAAGCACTACATGAGCAGGGAACACACTACCTGAAAGAACTCTTATGCCCTTACTGCCCCACCCTTTCACTCCAATCCTCTGGCAAGGGATTACTAGAGATTCCCAGGGTATCCCTAAAAACAACAGGTGGAAGATCTTTTGCCTTTATGGCACCTACCCTGTGGAATTCTCTATCTCACCAGATATGAGAGAGCCAGACCATAGAAGGTTTTAAAAAGTTATTAAAGACCTACCTGTTTAACTAGGCTTTTTCAGGAATTTATTGCACATGCACTGATATGTTTTATCTGTTTTAAATTGTAATGTTGTGAGTTTTAATGTGTATTGTAAAGGTGCCCTGAGCATAGGAAGGACGTCTTATACAAATAAAGTTTTGATTTGATTTGATTCGTTATACCCTCTGACCTTCTGCTCTCTCTCTCTCCTCTCTCCTCTGCAAATTCCCTCCCCACACCTGCACTTTCAATTAGCTCACGTCTCTATCCCATCTAACTTATCCCCCTACAAATTCCTTTTCTGCATCTCCCACAGCTATGGACTATTATACTGTTGTGACTGTTCTACCTGTATATATGTATATATTTACTGTGTTATTTCCCCCATTCCCCTTCCCTTGGTTGCTGCAATGTGTATTTGCTTTTACCTGTGTGTGTGTGTGTGTGTGTGTGTGTGTATATATATATATATATATATATATATATATATATATATATATATATATATATATCTGCATTTACCTGTATGTATATTTATTGCTTACTTCCCCATTCCCCCTTCCCCCAGGTCGCACCTGGAAATGAGCCTCGGCTCAGTGTGCCCTCCTGGTGAAACATTTTTAAATAAATAAAAATAAATAAAATTCACCTGAACTAATAAACAGCATCTCACTGTGGCAGGTTATTAGATTAAAAATGAACTGCTCCACAGAAGAACACTGCAATAAACAAGTTGAAGATGGCCCAGAGGTTTTATGCTAAGGGCCACTCGAGACATGTCATGAAATGTGCTGTCACCCAAGTACCAACAATGAAAAGGGAGGATTTATTAAAACTAAAAACTAAAATTGATGTACATACAAAACAAAACATTAACAATGGTAACAGAATTTAATCAAAAAGCAATTGAAATTAAGAAAATAATCAAACTGAAGTGCTATAGAACATAGAACATAGAAATTTTCGGCAGATAAGCACCGCCTGGCCCATCTAGTCTGCCTGTAAGCTCTTGTACTGGATTACTGCTTTTGACTCACCCGCTGCTGTACCTCTATGGTTACCCTAAGCCTGTCACAAGCATGCTTGAATCCATCTACTGTACTCACTCCCACCACCTCCTGAGGTAGTTCATTCCATGCATCCACCACTCTCTCTGTGAAGAACTTCCTCAGATTCCCTCTTAACCTCCCGCCTTCCAATTTCATGCCAATTCCCCCCTTTCTTGTGCTCCTACTGTATTGAAAATGTCTTCCCCTTGCACCTTGTTTATACCCTTGAGGTACTTGAGTGTTTCTATCATGCCCCCTCTTTCCTTTCTCTCTTCCAGCAAGTACATATTGAGGTTCCTTAAGCTCGCCTCATAAGTCTAGTGTTGCAAGCCCTGTACCATCTTAGTCACCCTTTTCTGGACCGTCTCCAGCCTGTTAATATCCTTACAAAGGTGCGGCCTCCAGAACTACACACAGTACTCCATGTGAGGTCTGACCATGGTTTAATATAATGGCATCACTACCTCCCTTCTTCTGCTGGTGATACCCCTGCCTATGCACCCCAGAATGCCATGGGCCCTCCCAGCTGCCTTAGCACTCTACTTTGACATTTTCAGGTTGTCTGAAATAATAACTCCCATGTCCCTTTCCAGCCTTTGTGACTGTCAGCAGCTCCTCACCCCATCCTGTAGCTTTCCCCAGGGTTTCTGTGTCCCAGGTTCATAATTTTGCACTTTTTTGAATTAAACTTCAGTTGCCAGTCCTCAGACCATTTTTCAAGCTTTCCTAGGTCCCTCCTCATTTCTCCACCCCCTCTGTGGTATACACTCTGTTACAGATCTTGGTGTCATCTGCAAACAGGCAGACCTTTCCCTCCAGCCCTTCTGCAATGTTGCTAATCAAGACATTAAACAGGACTGGCCCCAGGACTGATCCCTGAGACGCCCCACTGGTCACCCCCTCTCCATATAGTACAGGGTGACACTAAAATGGGGAATCTGATTGCACAGCCCCCAAGAGTAACTTTCAGCAGAGGGAAAATACTGGGGATTTTGTTTTTCATAGTCACTATCCAAAAGACACACTGCAGATGTGGTTAAGAAATCAGCCACATGGATTTTGTAATTGTATAATTGTAGTGTCTGTCAGTAAGCAAATACCATAAATCCCCAACTATACCATTTTCTGCTAACAAAAGGGTTGAAATTCATCAGTTTGTTAGTTACGGTACTGAGTTCATCTTATATGAAACATAAAAATATAGAATTTGTCAGCAGATAAAACTGCTTGACCCACCTAGCCTGCCCATTTGTCACTTCCTATACTGTCACCACAGATCCTACATGATCTCTGGCTTCCACTCCCCCCACTAGCTTCCCAACTAAGATTCCCTTGTGCCTGTCCCATGCATACTTGAACTCACCACTGTTTTCTCCCCCACTACCTCTGCTGGAAGACTGTTCCAGGAATCCACCACTCTTTCAGTGAAGAATTACTTCTTCACATCCCTCCAAAATTTCCCCCTTCCAGCTTCACTGCATTGCTGAGGAGTCAGTATAGCGTAGTGATTAAGAGTGCTGAGCTGCAAACCTGGAGAACTGTGTTTGAATCCTATAACCACCACTTGCATACTGTGTGACCATGAGCAATTCACTTAACTTCTCTATGCATCCAGGACACCTGGAAACAGGCCTTGGCTTAATGTGTCTTTCCCGATCAAAAATGATAAAACAGAAGCAAAACAAAAAAAAAGTTCCATCGTTCTCGTGCAACTCCTCCTCTGAAAAATACTCTCCTCCTCTACCTTGTTCAACCCCGTGAGGTATTTACAGGCCTCTATGATGTCTCCCTTCTCCCTTCAAGAGTGTACATGTTGCGATCCCTCAGCCCCTCTTCTCAGGGCTTCTGGTGCAGTCTCTGCACCATTTTAGTTGCCCTACTCTGGGCAGCCTCCACCCTGTCTATGTCCTTCCTGAGATGTGGTCTTAGGAACTGGACCTAGTACTCCAGGTGGGGCCTCACCAATGATCTATACAGTGGCAACACCACCTCCCTCCTTCTGCTAGTTATATCCCTCCCTGTGCACCCCAGCAACCCCCTGACCCTGCCTACTGCCTTGTTGTACTGCCTTGCCACCTTGAGGTCATCAGATACGATTACTACAAAGCCCCTTTCCTGTTTGGTGACCATCAGTACCTACTCCCCCAGGTTATACTCTGCCTCTGGGTTTCTGTGCCCTAGGTCTATGATTGTGCACTTTTTTGCATTAAAACACAGCTGCCATACCCTTGACCAAGACCCCTAGACTTCTGTGGCCACAGAATTTTGTGCAGGACTTGCAAACTACCGGAAAATATCTGCAATGATGCAGAACTCACTGTTCTTGGTGATTATTTTATTAGTATTTCCAGTTTATCTGTAGCACCTGGTTCCCTTTCCCTCCTTTTATATCCAGAACCCCTTTATGCTCAGCATGTGATGTTATCAGTGCTATCACATCAAACATTAGCTAATGACAGGGCTGCTTTCTGCCACAGAAATGAATAGTTCCTTATCTACCACAGCTCCCATTCTCAGAAGTGGCACAGCACATCAGGTACTGTGATATATGCTCAACCTGTACTACAGTCTAGTAATATTTTCAGTCTTCAGTTATTACACTAAGGCCAACTTAAACAAATACTTGACAGTAGCATAGACCTGGTAACTCCATATCTTACTTTGTACAGATTTATTTGTGCCTTTAAGGTATAGGGATGCCATCTGAAATGAATAACTGCTAAAATGAATTAATCTTCATTTTTAAGAAAAATAAAGTAACTGTGCCCAGAAAGGTGGACTATAATAATATGTAGACCTGCTGGAAGAACAGATCTACTAAATGAATAATTGTGCTATACACATTTTTGCCAGGATTATTGTTTACATGTTAGCACGGGCTGATATAATTACCTAAAAGTTATAAAGAAACATTGTGTGCTAGGCCAGAGGGTAGCATGTCCTTTTCCTGTGCCAGTGACTCAGGTTTAGGGATGAACCCTGGGAGCTGGATGAGCAGCACAAGGATTGGGGGGGGGCAGCCTTGTCACACACCGCTGCTCTGAGCCCGGGAAGGTATGGTGTAGTATTCTATCACATGGGTAACACCTTGTGATGGGCTGGGGAGCCTTTTTTCACAAGGGGTTTGCGAACATGTCATGGCCTGATGGGGTTAAGCAGTGTGTCGGGGAAAGTGGGTTGGCATGAAAAAATTAGTCTTGCAATAGCTCCTCTAGTCTGTGTGTTACTCTTCCAAAGAGACCTGTATGAATGAGGATACAATTTCACAGTCACAAAAAGGGAAGTTTGCTTTTTTTTAAAAAAAAGGTGTTACAGATTGCATATAAATATGTAAGTGATACACAGTGGGGGCCTCACAAGTGCTGTAAACAGCAAAAGTATATAGATAACATATATCAAATAAGGTCCCCTCTGCATATGTTATTTATGCAATAGGGTCGGACCTTAAGCAATAGTTTTTTTTAGCTTAAAAAAAATTAAATAATTTCTAAAAGTCTGTTTTTTTTTAAACTAGTGTTTTTGTGCATTCCCCCATCCCAACTGCCATAGCCATTGCCATGGACGTGAAGTCAGGATATCAAGCTGATGCTGTGATGTGGCAGTTCATTGGAACTGCAGAACTTCCACAGAAATTACAAACCACCGACGCAGAAGTTCTGCAGCAAATAGTAATCCTGCCACAGAAAGTGGTCCCAAAGTGCTGCAGGAAAGTAGGGGCCTTGCCCTTGACCACTCTTTAAGTTTTCTCAGATCTCTACACATTCCTTCCATGGGCCTCTGGAGTGTCCACCCTATTTCAGATTTCGGTGTCATCCGCAAAGATTCGTACCTTCCCTTCCAGGCCTTCTGCAGTGTCACTTATAAAGACATTAAAAAGCCCGTGACAGCATTAGGGGGAAGAAAGTAAGATTTATACGCATCTACATCCCGTTTCCATTATTATGTCATATATTTTCAGTAACTAATTCCCCTTTTTTATTACCTCTGAAAACAGCTGCATCAAAACAAAATTCCTGTTCCCTAAACTTTATCTGTTCTGACTGCTTGTCTACACCTTACATCACAATTCCCTGTTTATGACATTATAATTATCTCCACAGCAATCCACCATAAACAGAATTACGATGTCAGGTTTAACAGCTAAGGATGAAATAGCAGAGATACTGTTGTCAAGCAGATACTTTTAGTATTAAGGAAATAAGGGGGAGGATTACAGAACAAAATATGAAATAAAAACTACATTCATGTCTAAATATTACATTTTTTCAAAGCTGTCTCAAATGCACCAGGAGCTTTTTAAAGAGGACTGGCCTAAGTACTGAGCTCTGAGGTACCCCGCTGGACACTCTCCCTTCTCCTGAGTGAGTTCTGTTTACCACCACCCTAGGTCACTATTCATCTATCAATTTTGTATCCAATTAATCATCTAGGACCCACACCCAATCTGCTCAATTTCCTCATCAGCCTCCCATGTGGTACAATAAGGTAAGGTACAGTTTATTGTTTGATTGTTTTTTTAAACCATCACAAACATTTACAGGATGTTAGAAAACTTATGTTAGAAAACTCTTAAATATAACTACATTCAGTTTTAAAATATAAGCACATATGACAAGACGCACCCAAAAACAACATAAATAATACTTAGTTAAAATGAACATATCTCATAGCTATGTCCTGATGTTACAGTACTCAAGCTTTTTAAGACCTGTCTAGTCCTTCAGTACTAATTTGAATTCATAGTTCATAATGTAACCATTATTCCCTCAGGGCATACCATCATATGGGGACTGAGATTGAGCGACTCAGATATGAGCGACTCAGTCTCCACGCCTGTGTTTTGAACTACACTGAAAAGGTAGCCACAGGATAAAGGGAAGGTGACTGGAACAACCATGGGGAATGGAAGAGGAGGGAAGGTATGTGTGCAGCAGTGCAGTACAAGGCTGCCAAGCTGGCCATGTGGCGTGATGGTAAGGGCAGCTGGCTACAGTTTGGAAGGTACAAGGTTCAGGTCTGGGGATCGCAAGTAATTTTTACAGTTTCCACCCCTCCAACATGCATCTCTCAGAGTTGAGAATCTGTAGTTATCGGGTGCGGGGAAAAGCCTCCTGTGGGGTGGGGTGGGGTGCGTTGGGCGCAGCTTCCCGCATACATAGAAATGTCTGCAGTGCACTTGTCTTTGCTGCAAGTGTACATCACTGTTTTTATTTTTGGCAATGTACACTCACCCTAACGGTATTTTCAGCAATGTACACTCACTGTAACGGTGATTGCCATTTGGTGATCGCCGTTATGACATGGAACCTTCCCTCAGTATCTTGTTATGAGTTTCCAATTCCTATACCTCATGTTCATCATATCACATCTACAAATTAGCACAATAAGTAGACAAAACTTAATAACTTCCTGGATTGCCAAGACGAAATGATAGCTCACATTGAATAGGATAAATAAATGCAGAACCGAAGGAACCAGAAAATACAACCATCCCAGGGAGGATCAAAGGACATCTCCCTTAGGACATGTCTCCAAACTAAATGTATACTACCCTTAACAACAGACATCAGTATCTCACGTGGAGTTAGACCTGAATAGTAACATCAAGGCTATAAAGCTGGATTTAAGGTCAATACACAGGAGTACTCTGTTCTGAACAAAAATTGTAGGACTGTGGCTGTTAGGCCAAAAATAAGCCATCTCATGAGGTCAGAAGGAACTTGCCTGCTGGGGAGGCTCCCATGGGCACCATGCAGCACATGCCACTCTGTGCCCTTATTGACCTCCCACCTGGCAGGTATTTCCTATCAACCACTTCCTGTGGCATTAAATATAGGGTCCCATGAACTGTGCATGTACCAATTGTCATGTCATTTTGTCCTATGCAAGTAAACCTGTTATCCAGCACAAAAGCTTGAGTCACAACTACTTGTCCAAACTCCAAACTGAGTCCTCCAGTATCCATCTATGAAGGTATGTTAACTCCCATCTAGGAACAAATCCCACTGGGTTATCCCTCTGGTCTCCCCCAACACTTATTGCATCTGTTTATTTATGTGGATCCGCACATGTGTTAACCCATCATTGTATCATCCATAAACCAGAATAATTCTATATAAACAGGGAATACAATTCCTGTAAATTAACCACATATCAGTATATTATGAATAAATAGTAAAATGGAAGGATTTAATAGGATGTTGCTATTCTCAACTCACTGAGTGAGAAAAAGCTACAGTAACTGTTATTCCATAACACAAAATATTAAACAAACTTACTTTAAAAATAAGATACAAAATTTGAATATCTCTTAAATAGATTCAAACCTAAATAGTCCTGGAGCAATATTACCCAAAGTCCTTAAAATGTTTGGATGTGTTAACATTTCCAAACAGTTGGTAGTAGACTGTCAAGAATGAGCCGTATCCATCAACAAGAACTTGTGGCGTGCTTGTTACTGTCTAGGGTTAGAACTCCTGTAAAGTTTTAATCAACTGCCACCAATTCTGAAAATTAGGAGAAAAAAATACTTGTTATCTAATTAAAATGGACTCTACTTATCACACCAATGCATCCAAAGGCTTAAGTGCAGGGTTTATTTGCCTTGTATTAAACATACACTAGAAAGCATGAGAAAGAGTAAAATAGGGCCATAAGGTCCTCGTACAAAAGAAAGAAAAACCTGACATGGTCCATCTTTTAACCTCTACAGCACTCTTAGTATTTTCTCAGGCTTATTCACTTCACACAAGTTTCCATTATGCATCTATAGTGAATTTTGGCACTTCATCTGGCCCAAGCACCTTGCTGTCAAACAGGATTTCTTTAATGGCTTCTGTTAACCCACCCCCACCCCAATGGCTGCATTGTGAAAGGTGTCCACTCACCCCATCACCATTATCTTTTTCTGTAATTGTCTCCTGATCATCCATGTACTCCATCTGTTTGCAAAACTTGTAACATAGAACATTTCTAGCCAGCAGAAACTATCCATTGGCAGGTACGCTTTTACCTTTGACTCTTTCCAAGATGCCCACTGCCAAGTAAGACAATTGTGGACAAAATGGTCCCCCACTGCCACAAACTGTTCAGACATGATGACCCCTGTTTCTTAAAGCTTCAACTCCTTGAAGATACTTGTCAGTAACTCCACCACTCCTAGTGCTGTCACCTTCGTAGTGTTCATCACATTTGGCATGGAGAGTCCCTCTAACTCTTCCGCAACTATATACAGCACATGGCTGACCCTCAGCTGAGAAATCTTCCACACTTCTTGTTCCAGTTCCTGAGACTGCAACAGGGCAGCAGTAAAACTGTTTACTCAATTACAGTAGTCAGAGCCCGCAGTCACCAAGTGTCATGCGGTACTGTCCCAAAAGCCTTCATGAAGTCCAAATAGGCCACATCCACCACCCCACCCTAATCTAATTCCCTGGTCACTCAATCAAAGAAATCTAGTAGATTCATCTGACATGACCTCCCACCCCCCTGCCACCATGAATTTGTGCTACCTCAGGTTATGAATCCCCCTGGATTCAAGATACTTCACAATCCATTCCTTTAAAGGTGACTCCATTAACTTCCCCACCACTGATGTCAGATTCACTGGTCTACAGTTGTCATTCTCCTACCTGCTACCACTTCTATGGAGCAGGACTCCATCTTCCCTCCTTCAGTCCTCTGGAACCATGCCTGTTTCCAGTGAGTTGTTGAACAAGGCAATCAGAAGTGCAGCCTGTTCCTCCCTGAGCTCCCTCAACACCCTTTGGTGTACCTTGTCTGACCCCATAGCTTTGTTCACTTTCAGACTTTGTCTACTTTCAGATTTGCAAGTCCTTTCAGGACTCATTCCTTTGTGAATAGACCTGTGTCTATCCCCCCCAGTGTTCCTGCTGTTCTTTTGTAGTCCCTCCCCTTCCCTTCCATTACGAAGACTGAACAGAAGTATCTATTCAGGATATCCGCTTTTCCTGAGCCTCCTCTGCACAGTTTCCCTGCCCTTCTTAACCTTACAATCGCCCCTTGTCTTCTGCTTTTCACTTATGTACCTAAAAAATGTCTTATGCCCTTTAGCTACCCTTTTGCCTATCCTTTCTTCAGTTTGCACCATTGCACTTCTCACCACTCCCTGCTTCCCTCTGCTTCTCCTGGTACACCTCCCATACTCTTTCCCCTGTACCTCTTTGTACCTCCTAAATGCTACTCGTTTAGCCTTAACCTTTTCAGCCACTTCTCTTGAGAAGTATAGCAGACTCTTGTTTACTCCTGTTGTTGCTCACGTCTTTTGCACAGAGAATTGTTGCCTTCACTGTGCCATTCCTTAACTTGTCCCACTGTTCCTCCACACCACCCAGGCCATCCCCCTGAATAGGTCATCTCTAAGGCATACACCCTTTTTTTCAAATCTCCACTCCTGAAGTTCAGGACCCTCATCCTTGTGTGGTTTTCTTATGCTGCCATCTTTATGCTGAACCACATTGTACAGATATCACTGGTCCCCAGGTGACCTCCCACCTTGACATCTGCAGTACTCTCCCTGTTTGTGAGCACCAGATCCAGATTTGACTCATCATGAGTGGGCTCCCTGACTACTGCTTGAGAAATGCCCCTGCAGAGAATCTAGGATGTCCCTGCTTCTAGTTGAAGCCGTGGTTGGGAGACTACAATCTATGTCTGGCAGATTGAAGTCCCTCACCAGTAGCACCTCCCATTTTTCTACCATTGTGCTGATGGCTTCCCCCAATTCCTTATCCAGTTCCTCTCCCTGGTGTTCCTACCTAATGGGTTATATGGGCAGGACCACCAGGCATTTTCATGTCAGAATTCAGGAACATATCTGAGTGATCCAAAATGGTGAAATGTCAAATGCTTTAGAAGCCCATTTTATGGATTCCCGTAATTATAACCCCAAAGATTTACATTTTACAGAGTTAGAAATGGTCATGAGTGGAGAAAGAGATGTACCATGATTACCATGACTTCTGTGGAGAAAATCATAGTGGATATTTCATTTGAGAACATTAGTACTGGATGGGCTTAATGAGATCCTTGATACGACTCCAGTTTAATGAAATTAAAAATGTAAATAACATAAAAATATTTTGTTAAATAAGTAGAAATAGACATAGGAATTCTTTTCAGAAATTACTGTATTAAGTAATAGAGAACTGTAGTGTTTAGGGATTTTGTCTGCTATATGATCTTTTCTACATGTATTAGGAGCAGAAGTATTCCTTTGATTGTAATATCTTTATTATTATTATTATTATCATGAGTAAAGTATTAAATCAATTCCATGTGATATCAGTTGTTTCATGCAATCTTTACTATCTGATATAAATGTGGCCGAAGTTTAACATTATTAACATGAATGTAAGTGACAAAATATTTTTTCATATTGTCCCCTGTTCAAATTATTCCATAGTGGCTCACAAGTCAAGAATGGAGAAATTCCTATGGAATGGGAGAAAACAAGCATGTAATGAGTTATATGCAGCATCAGAACTAAACACCAACTAGAAACATGTTTCTTTAAAATTATATTGTATGAAACATAATGAACAAAAAGTTATAAAAGTTAAAAATGTTGCATGTTGTCTAGTCACATTCATTTGAATGTTAGGAAGATGTGAACTTTTGCAAATTGATTTGAAGAGCAGCATGGTACCTGATACTACATTTGTATTAGACTGTAAGACATTGAATTGAGCCAGCACAAGATCAGGAAATTACCTGAGTGTATTTTTAACTATGAAAATTATGTTGGGGTAATTATGGGGCACCCTAATAACCTCTTTTTAATTGATAAAGAGATATTACCAAGTGTCTTAATTCACGGTGACTCTTTTCACCGATTACTATAGTGCCGGCACTAAATTTAAATGGGAATCCATGGAGAGTTTATACACTACATAATTTGTGTGAGCTAATTAAAAGATCCCCAGTTCAATTCCAATTCCATTACTTCTAATTGTAGAAAGTTATCCATGGGTTCCCATATGAATTTATTGCTAGCACTATAGTATTTTGTGAAGAGAGGCTTCATGAATTACGACAACTGGTGATATCTCTTTATCAAGCAATAACTTTCATGTTTTACACATGTATTTTTCTTTTCAATTCAGGTTTTAGTTTTTTTCTGTTATACAATGGTGTTTAACAACCACATCTATTCTAACATCTTTATTGCTTAGAGCACATCACTGAATTTATAATTATTTATGAATTGTATAGTTCGTCAGTAGCCTGCTGTGATCTACCTAGCGACACCTTCACAAAATGAAAATACAAAGTTATACTGTTAAAATAACAGAGTATAGTTTCTTTAAACATTATTGTACTTCTCAGGTTCATTTATAGATACTTAGTCTTTGACACGAAATTCAACTACTGTTTGTAGGAAGAACCTAAAGTAAAGGAAAAAAATTTCAATCAGCAACAGCAACAAACATCTGTTTTAAAATTGTCCTAACCCATTTTAGGCCAAGGCCTTTGGGAGAATTTATGCACTCATTGTGTAGAACTTGAACAGGAATGTGACATGTAGTGGTGCATACTCAAATAAGTCAGCCTTGGAACTCGATGATGAGGAACCTTCTGGGGGCTGGTCGGGGACTGGGAACATCTTGCTGTCTCTGTGGTTTGGCTGTAATATGCAAAGTATATTGTTCATTAAGCCATGTATTTTCAATAGTTTTGTGTTTCACTTGTCTTTTTGTTGTTATGTACAATATGATGTTGCTCTGAAATTCTTTGAGCTCTTGTCCGGTTTGAATATACTGTTATGTTTTATTTACAGGGAATGTAAGTATAGACTAATAATATTGTTTTTAATGCATGAAAAACATATTTGATTTTATATAGAGAAATCTGTTAAAATTAAGAATACATGAAAACTTTAACTCTGTAAATAAATATATCTCTTATACTAATGTTGACTTTGCAGGTATCTATTAATTGCAACACAATATTATCAATAAAGGTGACGATATTAGTTTTAGTGGACTGTCTTTATATTATAATGGCACAGTAGAGCCAGTATATTACTGCATATATAACAGTTGTTACTTATGTTCTTTGGTTGAGGGTTCAGGTTCTGGAGTTTCATTGCATGGTGAACGGGGATGTCTTATTTTCTTGAGGCTTAGAAAAAAAAATCAGATTTATGTTATTGTTAACTAATGCATTTAAGTACATTATGTTTTCTATTAGTTACATTTCAAACATTGACACAGCCTTTTATAAATGTTCTGAATTTCCTAGCATACTAAATCTATTTACACCAAAAGGGTTAAAATAATATGCATATATAATTGATAAGAATACTTTTTAAGGATATCTAATTATACTTTAACTTTTCAGAGATAAAATGTACTGAATGATAGAAATATTTCTTTTTACAGCTGCAGTACATTTACCTGCTGAAAGACAGTATTATATGTAAACATCCAATCAAGTAAGATCTCTTGTTTTAGGAGAGGAGTGGCATATACTTATTTGGTTGGGGGCTGTTGGTTTTGGAGGGTCATTGGGCTGGGTTGGCTGTGGCTGGGGCTTGGTGTGGTTGGATTCTGCAAAATGTAAGAAAGAAGGAAACAGATTTACCAAATGCTTGCATGTTATATGTAATATTTTACAGTTTGTCAATAACCTGATTTGTTTTATCTAGTAACACTTGTATAATCTATCTAGAAACAGACATATTTGCTATGTAATTTTTAGAGGAACATTCTCATTAAATAATATGAATACCTGGTTTATGGTTATGATAATGCTGGTATAAAAAGATCATTGGCTATTTTACAGCTGCATCAGTACAGTATGACTCCCTGCACACTGCATAGAAGCATAGAAACGTAGAACTGGTTGGCAGAAAAGGACCACTTGGTTCACTCAGTTTGTCTAGATGTTTCTTTTCTAGTTTGTCATCACAGATCTAAACTGGTGTCCAGTGAGCCTTCCTCCTCCCTGCCTAGTAATTCAATTAAGATTGAACTGCACACAAGTGATAAGACCTCAGGGGGTGAAAACTGATGGAAACACGCTGATTTGTATTGATTTATATTAAATATACTCACAAGAATAGGGAAGGGGTGTGGCTTGATTAAGGGGTACAATGGGTGCCAAAGTCATTGTCCAGCTGAAAGAGAACAATAAAAGAGATAATAGTTTATCATGTTATTTTTTAATGTTAGTTATTTATATATATATCATACAGTATTTATATAGTAATTTCTATATTAGTCATGAATATTTAAAATGGGTACTGGCAATGTGAGTAAAATTAATTTCAAAATCTGAAGAAATAAACAGTTTACTTTTATTAAGTAGCTGTCACTCCTCCACATGACCAGACATATTTTGAAAGGGCAATTAGAATGTTATGTAATTGTACTAAGGAGGATGATTTTAAGCAGAAGAGGCAGGGACAGATTCCAAGTTCTGTGATAGAGGGTACAATACAACTGCTATTAATTATACTGTTCAGTTTGTGAGTACCTCCTGTGTGAAAGTACTATAGCCCCTAAACAAAGAGAGAAAACTAATGTGACTCAGGAACAGTGTAAATTCATTACTACATACAGCACATGTGCAAAAGATATTGAACAGATTTTGAACAATAATTGGAGTGTTCTACACAATGACAATAAAATCAGAAGGCTAGTTGATAATAGGACAAAAATGTTTTCTTGATGTCCAGGTAATATCAGGGATACAGTGGTGAAAAGCTTCAAACTTATAATCAAAGTTAGCCTACACTATTAGATGTCATCACAACCCCCCCCACACACACACACTGGAAGCCAAAAATGTGATTGTTGTAAATACTGTTCATTCAGAAACCTATGAAGTGGGAAGGTCTTGGACATTAAATACTTCCTGAATTGCAATACATGTGGATAGAGGGTTCTATGTGATAACAGCGACTGCATAGATGGCGATTGCAGTTTGGTAGAGTCTACATCACTGAAAATTAATTTTGGCGATGTAGACTTAGAGCGAACACCAAGATGGTGCCAGAGGCGTGCATTTTATTTTTTTTTTATGTTGTGGCTCGCGACACCCCACCTACTAAAGCATTCTCAACTCTGGGAGAGATGCATATCGGGAGGGGTAAAACAAAAAAAAAAAAGAAATCTGGGACCCAGTGCAAAAATGAAAATGCCTAGAACCAAACTTGGCACCCTCCCAACCCCAGCCTGCCACCAACCCACCACACCACACAGCCAGCTCATCAGCCCACCACCGCACTACACCCCACAAATCTGCCCTGCCCTTCCACCTGTCTCACACTGTGGTCCCTCCCCACCCCCTACATGTGTGTATACATAGTAGCATCCTGTCACTATAGTCGCTGAATGCCCTATCTGGTCACCCTTCCTCCCCGATAGCCCTGTGCAAAAGCACCATGATTGAGTCACCCTTTTTGAAAGCTGTCAATTGTGGTCACCTAATACACTGGATACCTGGTGATGAGATACATGCTGTTGTGAGACACCTCAAAAATGGCAGTAATGGGGAACATGAGATTCTATTTACTGGGACTGAAGAAGTGATACTGGGACTGAGAAAGGGTTGACTGGGTATGGAAGACTGGCCAATGGGAAAGTTTTTTTTACAGTTAGTCATTTTATTGAAGTCTTTGCAGTTTACACATAGTTTAGGTAATACAAACATGTGAACTATTAGTACATAGACAATTGGGTACAGATGAAAACCAGTAAAACATGACTGGTATCTTGACATTCAAATTTCACACATAATAGTACTGTTAGACTATTGGCTAATAGCGTTATGTTGTACTGTAGAAGTGGCAATGTGGTCTGTATATAATATGGCAGAGGGGAAAGGAGTTACACTACCCGTGGGTAGTACCTGGTCAGGTGCATTGTAGGCAGGATGGTTAATTTACGGGGGGGGGTGCCACACTCTAGAGGGGAGGGCATTGGTTGGCGAACCAGAGTGCAGGAGCACTATTGCAAGTAGGGGGCCCATAATATCTGAAATTTCCCTTCTTGGTGAGTGACTTGGAAGGATACCCTTGCATTCATTGCCAGTGTTTCTACAGTTAATCCAGGCCTGGATATTTGGGACTTCTGAAGACTGCCATCTAACAAGAGCTAATCTCTTGGCTTCTACTGATGCAGCCATCAGCCACTTAAGACTTGTCAAGGGTAGGTGAAGGCCTGGTGGTTGGCAACCGAGCAGCATAGTCATAGGGGACATTGGAAGGTCAACCCCTAGGATGAGTGAGCAGTGTTTCACAACCAAATTCTAGAAGGGGGTAATATGAGGACAGGTGCAAAGTGTGTGCAATAGATCAGCCTCAGAGGTCCCACATCACCAGCACAAGTCATGGGGAATTATTCCCAGAAGCTTGAGTTGGACTGGGTTTCTGTACCAATAGTGTAATATCTTTTTTTGTATCAGGCAACTTTTTTGGTCCATGCATGCCTGGTGTGCCAGTCTTCAGCATTTGTGCCATTCCTCCATCAGAGATGGGTACCTGGAGAGCAGACTGCCATTTGGTTTTGGCCCCTGTAGTAGGGTCCGGCTGTGTGCCTCTCATCATCTGGTAGAGGAGCCTGCCTTGGCCTTGTGTGGTTTAAGCCACTCTGACCATGGCATTGAGGTTGCAGATAGGGGTCTGGTGAGTCAACAGGATTTACATTTGCATGGGGCCTTTGACCACTGGTTGTATACATATCTCATCTGAAGGTATCTCAAAAAGTCCTCCTTTGGCAAGTTAAATTTCTCCTGAAGGGTCTGAAAGGATTTGAAATATCTCCTATCATGGGTCAGTAAATCACACATCCTGTATATTTATCTTTTTTCCCAGTCATCCCATTGCCATCAATACACTGTTCTGGGCTTCCCCAGAGGTAAGTAAGATACCCCATCTTAGAGCAGCATTAGGAAATACTTGCCACAAGCAACCATGCTTTGCGAAGAGAGGTTATAGTAACCCATCAGGTAACCTCAGTCGTGTAAGGACTGGTCAAGCAGAGGGATGGGTGTATTACTCCCATAACTTGTTGTTCTATGCGACACCATGGGGGGAGTGAGGGACCTAAAGTACAAAAGGTTAACA